>CM035119.1:73580662-75980662 GCA_020205555.1 Panax stipuleanatus | reverse complement strand
TTTTGAATTAGGTATTTTGATTGAGTAACAAGTTCACAGTGTTCAAGTTCATCAAGAACACTGAAAAAAATGGGTTTTCTCTAATTGTTACAAAATTAAGTGTTTTAAATTATGTAATTTGATGTCTTTGTGTGTTAAAACATGTTAGAAGATTCATATTATGTTTCTGTAATGTTGTATATGCAAATTGTTGGCTGAATTCAAAACTCGATGTGGGGAAATAAGCCAATTTGGTTTTTTCTCTGCACTGTTCGCGAACTGTCTGCGTTTGCTGCAGGGGTTCCGCCCCGGCGGACTTTGCAAGGCTAGGGAGCTCGCCCCGGGAGGCTACGCCCCGGCGCGGGTTCTGAACGTGAAGCGCGCCCCGACGCGAGCGTCAAAACATGAATATAATTTTACTTTATAATATGTTTAATTATAATGATGTAAATTGATTAATTTAAATTATAATTTAATAAATGCATGATTAATTATAAATTATAATTTTTTTAATTATAATTTAATGTATGATGTAATTGATTAATTATAATTTGTTTAATTATAATTAATATAAGATGTAATTATAATTTGATTAATATGAGTACATAATTATTTAATTGATTAATTATGTGAGCATGTGATATGATTATGTGATGTGATTAATTATGTGGTAGTTAATTATTAACTTAATGATTAAATAAAATGAGTTAACCTAGAGGGATTAACTAATTACGTGAATTAGTTACGTGTTAACTAATTTAGACTATTGTGATTAAATATATATATGTGTAGGAAGTGTTAAAGAATGTGATTGTATTAGTAGTTTGCGCTTAAGGCAAGTCTTCTATCCCTAAACTTGTTAATTATGTACAAGTGTTGAATTCAAATATTTATTGTATTCAAGATTGTCCTTTTATTTCTGCATTGGACAAGTATATATTTGAAATTCATGATTTACTTTGTAACTTTGACTTATTGTTCAAGCAAGGTCTATCTTATCTTTCGTATGCTTTAAGTTAAATTCTAAAGCATAAGTATTTCATAATTCGTTATTATTGAATTATTCTTGATTATCGTAAGTCGATTCAACTATTCCTTAGTTGATGAACGTTGAATCCTAAATTACCCTTTAAGCTTTTCCAAACCAAATTTTCTTTGGTGCGGACTATTATTCAATTATTGAGATGAACAACCCTATTCTTTAGGGGAGGTTACTATGCAAAAGCGTTAAGATGTTTGTGCACAATACATGGTACGAAGGGCTGATCCCCCTAAGTACGAGTTAAGGTCCATAGTCTAAATGACTGTTAAAGGTTTTAAATAGAAATGTTTATAACCTAGGACAAAAGTTCAAGGTCTTATGACCCTCAGATGATTTCAATATTCAAAATTCTAATTATTGATGAAAGAATTATTATTAAATTCTTTATTATTGATGAAGTAAAGTTATTCAAATCTATTAAAGCTATTCAATTATATCTTTATTAGTGTTGTATTCCACTGAGCTGTTGTTTGCTCACTCTTGAATATAACCATTGCAGCTAAAGTTGAAAGTGTTGACGCTCCGTCAACTAGTAAAGGCAAAGGAAAGATAAACAAGTGAATACTTGTTTTTATTGTTGATTGATTATAATATGACTTTAACTTATGTTTTTATTTTCCACATTAAATGTTTATGTCAAGGTTAGATATCCCTGGGATTTATTTTCGACAAGGTTGTAATCCTTTTCTAAGGAAGATTTTTATTTAAGTATTTATGAAGGTTGTAATTTATTTTGCAATTCTTTATTATTGGGTAGATATATATTTTACTTAGAAAGTGAACACCAAATCTTGTGGAAACGAAGTACCCGGATTTGGGGGTGCCACACACTCTCCCTTCGAATCTAAAGATACCGTCTTTATCCATTCTGAATCTTTCCTCTTCCTTCTCCGCGATCCTCTTTCTGATTTTCTCACACTCCTCATCCTTTTCTTGTGATTCCTTCACTCTATCCAACAAGGATGGACGAGCTTCCATTACGAATAACTTTTCCTCAGACCTCTCCAGTCCCTTTACCTCTATTTCCAACTTCTCCATTTCCCTTATTAACTCTTCCTAAGTCATCAATTGAAATAATTTCTCCCTTCCTTTCCTGCTCAGAGCGTCGGCAACTACGTTTGCCTTTCCCGGGTGATAAAGAATATCACAGTCATAATCCTTGATCAATTCTAACCACCTCCTCTGACACATGTTCAACTCCTTATGTGTGAAGATATATTTCAGACTTTTGTAGTCCATGTATATCTCACATTTCTCTCCGTACAAATAATGCCTCCAAATCTTCAACGCAAAAACTACTGCCGATAATTCTAAGTCGTGAGTAGGGTATCGATTTTTGTAGTCATTTAATTGTCGTGATGCATACGCAATGACCTTGCCATGTTACATAAGCACACATCCAAGTCCCTTGTGCGATGCATCACTATACACCACAAAACCTTCTATATCGTCTGGTAGTGATAAAACAGGCACTTCGCTCAATCTCTTCTTCAATTCCTGAAAACTTTCCTCACATTTATCTGTCCACACAAATTTCACTAGCTTCCTAGTTAGATTGGTCAACGGGGTTGCTATCTTAGAAAAATCTTGGATGAATCTTCGATAGTACCCAGCTAACACTAAGAAACTTCTTATCTCCGTTGGTGTTTTTGGCTGTTCCCAATTACTCACTGCTGTTGTCCGATTTATATAATGACAATTAGCGCGCAAGTATACGCGATCAACAAGTAATAAAGAGTGAGTAAAGATATCGTTCCCACAGAGAAATAACGGATAAAGGGTCGCCAAACCACTAGCACGTAATCATTTCAGTCTTATTTAAAAGAACTGTAAAGAGAATGAATTTAAACTAATTAAGTAATTAAACTTAAACTAAACAATCCTAGAGTAAAATCAGATAATGAAGGCATGAGATTCCAATTTCCCCTAATGATTCGTCTAAGTCGATAAACTACCAATTAAGTCAAATTAATCATTATAGTTTGTTAGCCGATGCCACTAAAGTGAGAAAAGGCCATCTTTCAAAGCACCTACTCCATATCACGTGCAATCCATAGATGATAGAACGAATGTGAACACCCACATTATCTAAATCACTATATGTCTATGTGATTTACAAATAATTAGGTTTTAAGTTCAAGTTCTCTATTGACTACGAGCGGCGCTTCGGTATATGTCTATCCTAAGCACAAATCATACGTCCAACCCCATGTGAACGTACAATCGCCCGCCACTACGATTAGATCTAAACCTACACTTCGTCTTTCAAGTCCACATAGGTTATCACAGTAATTGGTCATGACTCAATTAAGCAATGAAAGCATAAATCGCAGTATACAATCACATAGCAATCAATAAGAACCAACATGGAAGAGAAATCAACATAGACTACTCATTAGGTTCCACTAGAACCTCAAAATAGATTTAAGATATCATAATGAAGCACATCTATCATCCACAAGTTGAATACATATCATGAGATTACACAATTAGAAAGCAAAGAGAGTTTAAGGATAAAAAATGCAAATCTTAATCTCCAAGCATCCAATATTGAATCTTCAATAACATCCACTTGTTTCAACCATCAAGTCTAATAAAACCCTAGAAAACTAATTACTATATACTAGCACTAATCTACTCCTAATCTATACAATAAATTAAAGAGAATGAAAAGGGAAGAACAAAAACTAGGGCTGGTTCCCTTAAGGGGGAGTTATATTAAATGTAAGCCAAATGAGCCTTTTTATCCATGTCCCAGCCGAGTCTGCCCTTCAACCCACACTATATCCGATCAGCCTACTTTAAATGAAAGTCAATAGGCAAGCTTGACTGGCGCAGCTGCGCAAGGGAGCAGGCTAAAGCCGGCGCAGCTGCGCAGGCTGCAGAGTCTGGTTTCCTGCTTCATTTCTGCTGCAATATTCCTGTATTGATTCATGCTACATCATGCTTTAGTCCAGCCTTCTTGCTCCTTTTTATCCCCCAATGCCAATGCTCGGTTCCCTCTTTGCTCTACCCATCAACATGCCACAGCCTATATCTTTATGCTTTACTCCTTTTTGGCACTTTTCCATCCTTTTATGCTCAAAATGCACCCGAAGAGTTCCTAAACAGAAATCTCCAAAAGAAAGTAAAAATGCATGAAAAGCTACGATAACACATGAGTTTAAGCAACAATAGAAGTGAGTTGATATCTAAATAAGTGGTTGTAAAACCACTTATCAAATACCCCCAAACTTAAAAGTTATTTTCCCTCAAGTAACACAAACAAAACAAAACACAGATGTAATGCAAGTAACTAGAATGTATGCAACCTATACTAGAATGAATGTGAGTCCAGGTTTCAGTGAGAATAAATAATCAAAAGCAATGCCTCAGAAAAATCACACCCAATCAAACAGATAAGCTACTCAAGACAAGATCAAAAGCATAACCTTGCAAATCCAAATCTGTCAGCACTCTTGCATTGTGCGTTGTGTGCCTAGCAACCATTAAGCATGCATTCAGACAAATATATCAGATACTATGCTTCTTTGGGGGAAATAAAGTTTCAACTCAAGGAAAGCAGTAAACCATATAATTTTTAACTATGACCATGTATTACTTAAGCTAAGAGTCAACAGGGGGCTTATTGTTCTTTTATTAACTCACGAGGGCGTATTCACACTTTTTTGTGTACACACTCGACTGTGCAATGCTTAGTCCTATTAGGCTTTTTAATGATATCCATATAGCGAGCTTTCGACCAACGACTCCCAGACCAGACGGCCTTAAGGCGCTAGGTGTAGAGACACCCCGAGGGTTTACTTGCTCGAATATCAAAGGCCATAGAACTCGACGTAGCTGAAGTGTTTATTCTATTTTGTTCTTTTTCTGAATTTTTTCTTTTCTTTTTCTTTTCTTTTCATAGGGGAGTGCGTCTTACGCTCCATCTCCCAACTTAGCATGAATACCCCCTGTTTTCCCCCAAACTTAAGCTATTAACAATCTTAGTTATTATCGTATGATCACTGGCTCTTTTATTAAAACACAAATTTCCCACCAGAAGACAAGTATGCGAACATTTCAACTAAACATATCATGATGGTTACTTTATCGTGCTAATTGGCTTCACAGCATCTGACCGATAAAGATTTACATATATAATCTTAAAATCAAGCTTAAGTCTCAAATAGGTTTGAAAATCAAGAAATTTTAGCTTTCATCATAGGCCAACTTAATAACAAACCAACTTCAACCTGGATTTATGCAATATGCTCTAACACAGAATGCAAAAGCAAAACAAATTTTCTGAAAATTTGAAAATTTTAACAAAATACGATCTACATGCACTATATGAACTCACAAAAATGCAAAATGATATGAATTAAACTACATGCAAAAACAAACCCCTAATACCCCCAAACTTAAAGTAGTCAATGTCCGCATTGAAGGTAAAAGAGTAAAAAGGGAACTCCCCTACTCGGAGTCGTCGTCCTCCTCCTCATCAATATGCTCTGGCGGTGTGTCTTGAGGGGGGTACTAACTGCCGGTGCCAAATGTGGGGAACTCAGCGTGCACGCCCAACATCCCGAACGCCCGAGAGAGAGACTAGGAGAACTCAGATGTGTATGTCTGGAAATCTGTCTACGCAGTATCCATTCGTCTCCTCAGCTGTCGAATCTCTCTCTGCTGCATAGCGTACTGTGCGGGAGTCGGTCCGGCTGTCTGCTGAGCCTGACCTGGGGCACCATCTACTTCGTCGTCTTTTTCTTCCTCATCCTCTTCATCATCAGAATCATCTCCCCTCACAAACCCCAGTCCTCGGGGATGCGATTCTGCCCCCTGCCAGATAATGTACTGCTTAATGGCCTTGTGATTAATATCCCCCATCGGGTCCAGCAGAGCCTCGTCCTCCCATACGACTCTAGCCGCTAAGCATAGGCGTGTAATCACTGACGCTTGCGGAATCCCCCCTGAAGTGCTCCCTCTCATAAACCTAAGCATAGATTGATTGATGATATGCCCTATGTTAATTCGCTTGTTCTTGATAATGCCGTACAGGAGGGTAGTTCTGTCAATGATGATGTCGGCATGATGGCTGGATGAGAGAATGCTAGCGCATATGAAGCTAGACCACGCTTTCGCATAGCGACTCAGGGCAGTCTGTGGGTAGCTGACCTTTCTGCCTGTGCCAGCATAGGTTTTCCATTGAGTCCCTGGCATGCACAACTCTTAGATCAGAAGGTCCAAATCAGTCCCCATCCTTTGAAACTCTGCCCAATTTGTTGGGCCAGAAGGAAGAGTGTCCTTATGAAAAATGTCATTAATCGCCTCCTTTGTGTACAGCACTTGCCTCCCTCGCACGTACAATATCCCATTTTGTGCCTCGTGGGCATTGGCATAGAATTCTTTAACCAAGGGAATCGGAGCTAGCAGTGGTGTGGCTGCCACTAACGCCAAACCGTGCTCAATGATTTGCCTTTTCATCAGCCCATCAGCATTTCTCGATTTTAGTCCCCTTTCTCTCACACAAGTTTTCTTGTCCAACACATTAATGAAGTAGCGCTGAGCCTTCAAGTCAACGAATCTGAAGTCATCCAAGGTCTCGCAGGAACTACCTTCGCCGTGATCAGCACTCTGTGGAGGAGAAGGGGGAGGGGGAGTGCGGATTCTCTTCGGCATCTTGAGAGGTTGGGAGAATGCAAAAATCTAAAATAGGCAACTGTATTGAATGTTATCCCAAAGTTGATCAATCAATAGGAATGCACCCTAATTGCCTTCGCCTTTAATGCTCTGAAAATAATCCCAAACTCTGTCACAAATTCTGCTCAAACTCTGCCAAAAAGGATGCCCCTAATTGCTAGAAATTATTCTGGCTCAATTCTGTGTAAGAACTATGAACCACTACACCCAACCCCTTATAGCCTCCCAAGTGTCAACAGTGCCCCCCAATTTCTCTCTGAACTTGCATCAAACACCTGCAGTACACAATTTTTGCTATGTCCTCTGAATTTTTTGGTTGAACCAAATGATGTACCACTCTAACTGCCTTGGTCAACAGGACAATGCCAAAGTCTCTATGACTTTTTATCGAACAAGTTGCAGCTTCCAAGCAAAACCCTTCTTTGCAAAGGAAAATGCGAATTCCAGCAATACAACACTCTAATCTTCTAATCTTTCCCACAATTTTCGATCCGTAGTCCCCCTCTATGCAATCTCTGAATTTGCTCTTTAGAATAAAGATGAAGAATTGTATGGTGAACTGACTGGTGGAGAGATTAGGGTTTGAGTATGAATGGGCTAGAGGGTGTGTAGAATTTAGAAGAAAAGAGAGAAATTTTAGGGTTGTGATCGTAGGTTAGGGCTTGATTAGGAGATGATCGAGTGAGGGAGATAGAGTTATGAGAGTTCTGTGTGTTAGAGAATGCAGGCTGCCGAAAATTTGATATGTTGGTAATGAAGCAAGACGCGGCTGGCTTTCTTTTTAACCTTAAAAATCTGCCCAGGCGCAGCTGCGCAGGGGGAAGCTCATTGGGAGGCGCAGCTACGCAGCTAGTCCACAAACAACCTCTAGTTTGGATATCTGGGCGGGCGCGCGGATGGCCAGGCTTTGCTTGGCGTGGGTGCACTAAGATTCAGGACTTCCATTTGACTTAACCTACAGCTATTAAACTGCAGTTTCCCATGAATCTTTTTCTACCAATAGAATTGCACCTGAGCAACATACAAACTTTATTAGATCACTAACTACCCAAAAATTTATTACGACTATTAATATTATGGGGAATTATCATAGAGTGCGAATAATATGTATGTGAATTCCAAAAATAAGTAATTATGCATATATGCAATAAACTCGTGCGTTAAAAATATGTTTAAAACGTTTAAGACCCAAAAATATACGCATTCATGCCTAAGTTCAAAAATGTAGGCATTAAAATTTTAAAATCCAAAAGTTTTGAAAAATTTACACTAATAATTAAACTACTGAGAATTAAACAAAAAGGGGGGGATATGAAGAGAAGTAAATAGAATTAAACATAAGGGAGAGAGAAATGATGGGGTTCCTCCCATCGAGCGCTGAGTTTATAGTCTGTTAGCTAGACTGTGTCTGACCACTGCTATCCGATCCCCCGACGATATTGGAGAAGCCCTCCATCCATTAGAATTTCCGTGTGAGCTTGAAGGCTTCCCAATAGGAGAAAACTCGGATTTAAACTACCTAGCATCGGATGTGTACAAAAATTCCCCACTATGAAGATTGGGGAGCTAGGCATTGGTTTCGTTGTGTTGGTAAAGTGATCGAGGTATTGAGGTTCACACAGCACAACGGATTCTTCTTCTATTCTCTTTTCTTCTGACCACCATGGATTCAAGGATGTGAATTCGCTCATATTTTTGAGATCTGTATTTGTGATGTGGCTACCAAGGGGGCAAGGGTGTGCAAACTTAACTGGTGTTTCAAACTTCGACGGAGAAGGCTCTTGGGGAATTATCACTGTCGATTCACTTTCATTTTCCACATCCCCAATCGTCTCCTCGATATCCATTGCTTTAAGCTCATCTAGTTGCAAGTGCACTTCAGGCTCTTCATTAGTCTTTGCATCCATATCATAGCACCAATCTTTTTGAGGATCATAACTTACGGCTTCCAACAATTGAGGCATTGGACTTTGAAGATCTTGAGCTTCGGCTTCTCGCTCAATCACCTCCTCATTCCTTAAAGTTGTGCTAATCTGCTCCACCCAAATCTGAAGACCCTCAATCGACCACTCTCGCTCAATCAAGATCTCCTTTTCTGCTTCATCCTCAGAATCCATGTACTGAATCTCCCTGGAATTCTGAGGCCCTTTGCTCACGGCATCCATTACTTGAGAGAGTTTGATTCTGAAGATTCTGAGTCTGTATCCCTTGCTCAATCAACTCCTCTTTCATCAACGCCATATTAATCTAATTTGCCCAATACTGAAGACTCTCGATTGACTGTGATTGATCAATTAAGGTATTTCTTAATGATGTTATGTCACCTCCTTCCTCCAAGCTTGCCTTTTCTGTGTCATCCTCAAAATTCATGTATTGAGGCTCATAAGCTGGAGTCTGGAAGGTGCATTCTGGTGCGTATATTGGACTTGGCTCGCAGTAGTGGTCTTGATAATAGCTTCCTAAAGGCTCTGGGTGATACCCCCAATCCTGATGATAATTGGGATATTTGTTATGGAAGTACTCACCCCCATACTGCTTCTGTCCATAACTTATAGGCTCCTGATGGCTCATGTAGCTCCCAGCACCCATAGTTATAAGTCACTGCCGTCTCTTGACTTTGCTGGGCTGAAACAGTATCCAACTTCCTCGAGAGAACCTCCAACTGTGTTGAAAGTGTGGCAATTGGGTCGACGCCATCATTCCCTATTTCCCTTGGTTGCTCTTTACTTGTGTAACACCATGGATAAAAATTTAGATCCATTGTACCTGAAAAGAGAATATATGAAGAGAATTAAAACAAAAATAAAATGTTTAAATGAAGACTAATTTGATTGAAACTAATGTTGGCAAACAGTTATCTAATTAATTCCCCGGCAACGGCGCCAAAAACTTGTTGTCCAATTTATATGATGACAATTAACGCGCAAGTATACGCGGTCAACAAGTAATAAAGACTGAGTAAAGATATCGTTCCCACGGAGAAATAACGGATTAAGGGTCGCCAAACCACTAGCACATAATCATTTCAGTCTTATTTAAACGAGCGGTAAAGAGAATGAATTTAAACTAATTAAGTAATTAAACTTAAACTAAACAATCCTAGAGTAAAATCAAATAATGAAGGCATGAGAGTCTAATTTCCCGTAATGATTTGTCTAAGTCGATAAACTCCCAATTAGGTCAAATTAATCATTACAGTTTGTTAGGCGAGGACACTAAAGTGAGAGAAAGCCATCTTTCAAAGCACCTACTCCATATCACGTGCAATCCACAGATGATAGAACGCACGTGAACACTCACATTATCTAAACCACTATATGTCTATGTGATTTATAAATAATTAGGGTTTAAGTTCAAGTCCTCTATTGACTACGAGCGGCGCTTTGGTATATGTCTATCCTAAGCACAAATCATACGTCCAACGTCATATGAACGTACAATCTCCCACCACTACGATTAGATCTAAACCTACACTTCGTCTTTCAAGTCCACATAGGTTATCACAGTAATTGGTCATGACTCAATTAAGCAATGAAAGCATAAATCGCAGTATACAATCGTATAGCAATCAATAAGAACCAACATGGAAGAGAAATCAACATAGACTACTCATTAGGTTCCACTGGAACCTCAAAATAGATTTAAGATATCATAATAAAGCACATCTATAATCCACAAGTTGAATACATATCATGAGATTACACAATTAAAAAGCAAAGAGAGTTTAAGGATAAGAAATACAAATCTGAATCTCCAAGCATCCAATATTGAATCTTCAATAACATCCACTTGTTTCAACCATCAAGTCTAATAAAACCCTAGAAAACTAATTTCTATATACTAGCACTAATCTACTCCTAATCTATACAATAAATTAAAGAGAAAGAAAAGGGAAGAACAAAAACTAGGGCTAGTTCCCTTAAGGGGGAGTTATATTAAATGTAAGCCAAATGAGTCTTTTTATCCATGTCCCAGCCGAGTCTGCCCTTCAGGTCACACTACATCCGATCAGCCTACTTTAAATGAAAGTCAACAGGCAAGCTTGACCGGCGCAGCTGCGCAGGGGAGTAGGCTAAAGCCGGCGCAGCTGCGCAGGCTGCAGAGTCTGGTTTCCTGCTTCATTTCTGCTGCCGTATTCCTATATTGATTTATGCTACATCATGCTTTAGTCCAGCTCTCTTGCTCCTTTTTATCCCCTAATGCCAATGCTCGGTTCCCTCTTTGCTCTGCCCATCAACATGCCACAGCCTATATCTTTATGCTTTTCTCCTTTTTGGCACTTTTCAATCCTTTTATGCTCAAAATGCACCCGGAGAGTTCCTAAATAGAAATCTGCAAAAGAAAGTAAAAATGCATGAAAAGCTATGATAAAACATGAGTTTAAGCAACAATTGAAGTGAGTTGATATCTAAATAAGTGGTTGTAAAACCACTTATCAACTGCTTCTACCTTCGCAGGGTCTACTGAGATCCCATTCTTATCCACCACGTGTCCTAAGAATTGAACCCTCTCCATCCAAAATTCACACTTAGAAAACTTCGCATACATCTTCTATCTTCTTAGAGCTTCCAAAATAATTTTCAGATGTTCAGCATGCTCTTCTTCCATCTTCGAGTAGATCAAGATGTTGTCGATGAAAACTACCACAAATTTATCCAAGTATGGCTTGAAGACTCCGTTCATCAAGTCCATGAATGCTGCCGGAGCATTAGTCAATCCAAATGACATTACCAAAAACTCGTAATGTCCATAACGGGTTCGAAACGCAGTCTTTGGTATGTCTTCCTCCCGTACCTTCAGTTGGTGATAACCTGTCCGCAGGTATATCTTTGAGAAATACTTCGCTCCTTTTAGTTGATCAAAAAGGTCGTCTATCTTTGGTAACGGATATCTGTTCTTGATCATTACTCTGTTCAATTCTCAATAATCGATACAGAGCCTCATCGATCCGTCCTTCTTTTTAACAAACAACACTGGTGCTCCCCAAGGAGACACACTCGGTCGTATGTAACCTTTATCTAGTAACTCTTGTAGTTGTATCATCAGTTCTTTCATTTCTACTGGCGCCATACTATATAGAGCTTTTGAAATCGGTGCAGTTCCTGGTGCTAAGTCTATTACGAATTCGATTTCTCTGTCTGGCGGAAGACCAAGCAGATCGTCCGAAAATACATCTTGGAATTCTCTTACTACGGATATATCCTTAATTTCTACTCCCTTTTTCCGAGTGTCTACAATGTAAGCTAAGTGACCTACACATCCTTTCCTTAATAATTTCTTGGCCTGAATCATCGTAAGACAACACGATTGCTTAAGCGATGAGCTACCATAAAACACTACCTTAGACTTACTTGGAGTCTGAAGGTTCACACTTTTATTCTGACAGTCAAGTATCGCAGCATGGTTATACAACCAATCCATTCCCAGTATTACGTCAAATTCTCCCAATCTAATCGGAATCAAGTCTACGCTCAGTTTATGATCTCTAATATTTGCGCGCTAATTTCGGTATATGAGTTCTACATGGATTACTTCTTTATTCGTAACTTATATATGTAAAGGATTTTCTAATCGTTCTAGGGTGAATTAAGTTGACTAGCAAATTCTTTAGATACAAATGAATAGGTGGCACCCGAATCAAATAATACATATACATTTATATCATTGATTGGGATTATACTTGACACCACGTCCTTCGCAGCTACTGCGTCCTGGACGGTCATGTTAAAGGTTCTGGAGGTTGGGCGGTTGGATTGGGTCTGTCCGCCAATCATCAGTTTGTTGCCTCCCCCTTGTTGGCTGCTGCCTCCGCCACCTCCCTTCTTTGGGAAATCCTTGATCCGGTGTTCAGTTGAACCGCAAGCGAAACACCCTTGGATCTTCTTTGGCTTCGAGCAGTTGGGTGAAATGTGCCCCTCCTGACCACAGTTGTAGCAAGTATTGCGCCTCTTCCAGCACTCGCCTTGGTGATTCTTCCCACACTTCGGGCATCGTTCTGCCCTCTTCTTGAAACTTCCACGAAAATTCTCCGATTGATTATTTTTGTTGTTGTTGTTGTTGTTCTCCCACTTCCTTTTTCCTAAGTTACTTCCCTCGCTACTGCTTCCTCCAACACTGCTTTCTCCTCCCATATTCTTTCTTTTCTTCTCTTTGTTATACAAGCTCAAAGCTTCACTTCCTCCCTCGGCAATAATAGCCTTCTCCAGCAATGTTGCAAAAGAATCGATCTAAAGAACTGATACCTTATTAAATAGCCAAGGCTTCAGTCCTTGTTCAAAACATCTCGCCTTCCTCTCTTCGTCTCCTACTTGGTGTTCTGCAAATCGCGATAGTTCATTGAACTTAGCCGCGTACTGCGCCGCCGTCATATCACCTTGCTTAAGTTCTAAAAATTTAACCTCCATTCTGTTCTTCATGCTTTTCGGAAGTAGTTCTCAAAAAACAGCGTCTTAAATCTCTCCCATGCTATTATCCCTTCTCCTGCTCTTTGTTGATTAGCCTTCCACCAGTAGTTGGCTTCGCCCCTCATCATATACGTAGTGAATACAATCTTTTAGTCTTCACCCACACGAGTGATAGTGAAGGCCTTCTCAATATCCTTAACCCATGTCTGAGCTATGATCGGATTGGTAGTATCTTCAAACTCTAGAGGTCCTATGCTTCTAAAGTCTTTAAAATTTGTGACTGGGGCTGCTTCAGGATTGAGGCGAACGGGTTCGTTGTTCCTTCCCCTAAGAGCCTCTCCTAACAAATCTACTAACTTCTGGATCGGGTCTGCTTGTTCCCTCTCATTGTTCACTGATTCCTCAGGTGCAGTTAATTTATGTTGGTGCCATTATCTGCATCACAAAATTTTAACTTTCACTATACTTGACTTATGCATTGATTTAACTTTCACTATACTTCTTATGGTTCGCGTTCTTGTAATTTACGTTACGCGACCAACGTTACTTCCATTCTTCTATTCTTTCATTAACATTATACGTTATTCTTCATTCTATGATTACCGTTCGTTATGGCTTATCATCATTCATATGCCAACATTCATTAACATCTAAATCATACAATCAATGTATAATTAGAACGTTCACTTAACGCTGATATGATTCACGAGAATCGTTCACGTATCCTGCGTTCATGTTACTCATCTTTTAATCTCATTCACCCTTTACTTAAGATTTTAAATCACTTATTTAAGTGTTACATTAAGTGAATTATATGTTCACTATCATTCCGTACCCGTTCCCCAAGTGTTGAGCATTAAAAAGCTCTTCACTGGCTTTCCCCTGCACTGGCGCTGCGGCGCCCACTTTATATTCTACACCGATGCTGCGACACTATAATTGCAGGGAAAATCTCCCGGGCAGGCGCTGAAAAGCCATTTTCTTAGGCATGGGCGGCGCTGCGGCACCAGCCCTGTTCTGCAGAAAAAAATTTAATTTTCTGAAATTCCCCGGCTCGTAACACGATCGTTACAAATCGGAATTGGCTCGTTCCAAAGCCAATAGTTCACTTATCTCATATTCTACGATTCCATCCAGTCGAAATTCGTTTCTGAATCCGTTGGTGGAAAATTGACAGTTTCGTCCATTTTTACGCGTTCGTCGAACATCCGTGAACGTTTGACGCTCGTTTCTTCGTTTTAACTCCGAATTCGTTCGTTCTTACTCTCGCAAGTCTTATTTACATAATTACACATGACGCCATCGAAAACCATTGTTTCCGAATCAAATGGTGACTTTTGATTTTCATTCCGGAAAATTCACGATTTCGACGCTTAACGTCTAATCGCGTAAACTTTCGCCGAAACTTCGTTTCTTGATATTTTTACGTCAAACCAAATGGGATCACTCCATTGGTTGTTTAGCCATGTTTCCCACCATTTTAAACATCTAAGTTTTAATGGTTTTCCATTATCACGTTCTTCATCTTCTTCGTTTGTTCTTTGTTCGTAATCAATATTATGATTATGATTTTACGTTTCCTTGCATTCTAACATTATAAGTTTGATAATTCATCCTTATAACATCTGAGAGTTAATATAACTCATCTGGATCGTCCACTAACATCTTCTATTCTTCTTTTCTTTAAGTTATGTATTTAACATAGAAAACTTAAAGAAAATAACTTAAAAGTTAGGTTTTTGATCACCTTTCTTCTTTATTCTTCTTCCTCTAGACAAAGCCGACAATTCGCTAGCATTTCTATTTCTCGAACTTATTTGATCCGAGCATCCATGCTCTTTCTCTTTCTTCTTCTTCTTCTTCTTCGTCAAGCGCTCAAGTTTTTTTTCTCTCAAAATCATTAGTGAAATAATGAAGGCTAAGGCTTCCTATTTATAGGCTTGCAAGACTTAGGGTAAAAGAGTCATTTAAGCCTAAACCTCCTTCACTTTTCTTTGTCCCCAAGTTTGTCCACCTCCTTAACTTTTACTTTCCCACCAAGTTTGTGACATCATGGTGGTGATATCATCCTTGTGACATCACAAGCTCAAGGTTTGCCCCATGGGTTACCCCATGGGCTTAACCCACCCATTAACCCATTGGATCGACCCACGAGTTTAATTCTTAGATTTAATTCAAATTAAATCTATTTACTTCATATAAAATTTATATTATACGTAGTATTAATTCTTGTATCCTCCACATATTATACTCGTATAATAACTCGTATTATACTCGTATTCATTCCCTATAATAATCATTAGTATTATACATAACCTATTAATTCATAGATTTTAATCTTTCCATCCCTTAGGGTTGTAAGTCCCCAGGCGAAAACTCCGTGAGCCATAACTGGAATTTTATTACATATTCCATCTCGTCATCAAATCCTATCATTACGCATTTTTTGAAATTTCGAAATTCATTCCCGAGCAGAAATGGATGAATTGTGATTTTCGTCCTTTTCTTCCCGAGAAAACTTTTCTCGGCCAACTTAACTTTTCACGATATATTATCGTCAAATCTTTCGACAGAATGTCATTCCGACATTTCGATCTCCCAAAAGGCTTAGGGTTAAACCCTAACCCTTAGGGTTTCATGAATAGTGCCTATTTCATCTTTTTCTAGGAAATATTTTTATTTCCGAAAATCTTTTATTTTTGTCTTGAAAATTCTAACTCGTTCATTCTAGCTCGTAGCCAAAATCCTCCCCATTTCTAATCATCTTATATCATAGAATGATTAATAAACGCATAACATAGAATATAATCAATAAAATTCCTTTTATTAATTATAAACTCTTTAATCTTAATTTCTGGACAATCCGATTTTTCGGGTTGTCACCTTCTTCCCTCCTTATAAAATTTCCGTCCTCGGAATTTCACAAACCACATCCATACCCGGATGCTTTATCCTTACAACCCTTCGACGAAGAGTTAATCTTACTTCTTCCCATTTTTGTTGAAAAATCTCAATATCTTCTTTCAGTTAGGTATTTACCTAATCATTCCTTCTCATTAATTCATTAACGTCCTTCCCCCCAAGGATCATTATCTGTTATACTCGTCAGATGATAAACATCATGACAATTATACTTCAAATTTTTTCGGGATATCACAACAACGATATTCGAAAGATTTTGAAGTAGCTGAATACTAATTCATTTGCAATAACAAGGATTTTCTTTAGTTTCATACTGAATAACACTCCAAAAATGAAAGAGTAAAATTATATCAAAGGTTCAATAATATTCAATTAATTAAGAAGAATTATCAATATTACAACAATATTCAACAAAGTGGGATATTCCCAGATTTCATGCTGAGTGATCACAAATGGATCAAGTCTGCAAGTATATGAAGTGATCAGCTCCATTGTATCCTATATCATGCATAATACTCAAAAATCGCGCATGGGTCATTTTACGACAATAAAGTTCCCCCTTTTATAAGGGTTGTTCTTCTCAGTCATACATCATAAGTCCGTACCATGACATTATGGTTTGGATTGAATTCAAAGAAGTGCTATGAATTTATCATATGATACAATGTTGATCTAGCCGAAGTAAATGGCATAAATCAACTCATAATAAATAGAACGTTTCATGCTTTATCAAATATTAGTCTCGCCAAAACAAATAACTGAGACACAGCTCATAAACAGTTCATGTAATAAATCAAGAAATCAGATGCTCTAGGTGCGAATAACAATAATTATTATAGATGTGAATAACCAACAATAATTATTCACTAATCATGGTTTGAAATTAATAACTCAAGTGGAATTAGGAAACTTGCCATAATGCGAATATTCAATAATAATATTAGATGTGGAATAATCAACAATAATTATCCACTAACATGCTTGAAAAATAATAACTCGAGTTTGAGTTAGAGAATTTGCCTATTTGACGAGCTACAGCTATCTTTAATTAAAACTCTTTGATTGACCTATCATTGACAATGTTGGTCTACTAATTAGTACTGCGTATAATCGTACGTCTATACGCTTACTTATACTATTATCTAGCAAATAATTCAATCACAATATACACGTAGTATAATGTACCATCATTAGTATTATAGGTTATTTAATAAACCTTAGGTTAATGATTAAATAAATTTATAAGATTTTTCTTGAATAATAAACACTTATTAGATCCTTAAATAATTTATTATAATTGTTTAATTAATGAGTCATTTAAATTATCTTCTTGTATTAACTCTATCTTCCTGTAATTACAATTTGATATTAGTTAAATAGTAATTAATTAATTACCTTTAGTTATTATTAAATAAATAATAACTAGTTATATCTACTTATTATTTAATGTTAATTAAATATTGAATAATTAACATTATTCGTCTTTAATTATTATTTAATATTAATTAAGTAATAATTAATTAATCATTTATCCTTGAATGATAAATAATTGATTTATTAGTCTTTAATTATTCATTACTATTTATAAATGAACAATTAATTAACCTTTGTCCTTATTTAATATTAATTAATTATTTATTTATCCTTGAATAATAAATACTTAATTTACTTTATAAGTCTTTAATTATTCTTTCTTATTAACTTAAGAATAATTAATTATCACTTGTTCTTTTATTATTTAATTAATTAATTATTTATCCTTGAATAATAAATAATTAATTTACTTCAGAAGTCTTTAATTATTCTTTCTTATTAACTTGAGAATAAATAATTATCATTTATTCTTATTTATTATTTAATATTAACTAAATAATAAATAATTACTTTATAAATTTTATGTCAATGTAAGTAAGTAATTATATTATTACATAATCTTACTTAACTATTCTTTATTCATTATTTAATATTAATCAATGGTTTAACCCTATTTATTATTTAATTTTAATTAAATAATCAATAGCTACTTTATTAATACTAACTCTACTTAATTATCACCCAATACTACTTAGATAATAATTAAATAGTTATTTACATTCAAATTACATGTAATTAGTTTAATAATCAATTAATGACATTAAAAATTATAAATTAGTAAGTTTTAAATAATTTTAAACCACTAATTACTTAATAATTAACTAACTGCTCAGAAAAATTTTGGATTAAATATCTTATTATTCTTCAGAAATTTAGAAAATTTTGGGTCCAAGAACCACCGTTGGAACCGGCCGGAAAGTGGCCGAACCGGTTGTCGAAAAAGTTTGACCGGTTCGGTTATTGCGGAACCGACAGTAGGTTTTCTAGATTTTTTATTTTTTTTTCAGATTTGGGGTTCTTCACTAAAACTTAAATAAAATGAAATCTACAACTCTGATTTGGGTCCAATTGGACTCGTTGGATTCGTATCTTCCAAAACTACAATTTTCATTCATCAAACATCAAATTTGGATCTGTTTTAGTCCCAAAAATTAGCCCAGAAGTGGCTGTTCTTGCACATAAGTTCATAGTTGGAGTGTTTTGGTAATAAATTCATATTTTGCTCATTTTTTTAACATTTTTACATGCTTCTAAAGGGGTTTTGCTCTTAACTCATAGTTCAAGCATACCAAGAAACAAAATCACCAAAATCATTTGTAGATTTCAAAATGAAAAGCATAGATCACCCCTTTAAATTAGGTTTTTCCCGAAAACTATTTTAGCTTCCTTTTTTCCAAAATTTTCCAATAGAAACTATATAGATGAGCAAGATAAACATACTATAGCCAAGATTTATCATTCATATAAGACTCTAGCTTATTAAAACTTGCACTTCCATGAATCTCTCACAAGATCACATAGAACGCACAAAACATAAAAACGAGTGTTTGATTTCTTACCTTGTCTTGTGGGATGCTCTCCTTTTCTTTTCAAAGTAAGTTAGGAACTTGGGATGCATGCAATGCTTCCTTCTCTTCCTTTCCTCTAGATTCGAATCTCTCCCTCTCTTTCTCTCTTTGTATTTTTGCTAGCTTTGGGAGAAAGTAGGAGAAGAAGAATGGCGGAGAATGAAATGAAATGAAATGAATGTGTTGGTGAAATGAAATGGGATACTAATATCCCCCATATTTTTTTTGTCCCTTGGATAAAAGGGTTAGCCTTATCTCTTTCTAATCATGCCTAATCATGCCATTAAGGATGCTAATTAAATTTTTCACCAATGAGACCATGACACATTTGTCCTTGTGTAAGACTTTCTACTTAAGGAACTTGATTAGCTAAATCTTTTTTGCCTTAAAAGGCTTAATAGGTCGGTCCCCAATTGCCCCAATATCCCTCCATTTTGCTTTTATTGTATTACACAAATTTGATTAATCAAAGGTCTAAAATACCCTTAATCAAGTGGGCTAAGTATGGGTTTGCATTTTTATTTCTTTTGGGCTTCTTCTTTAATTGTTTTGGGCTATGTAATAAACATAGTTTAACAATTTTAATATATATTACCCTAATTGTTTATTTAGGATTTTCATTTCCACTTTTATAGAATTTAATTACTTACACATATCTCTTTAATCAATAACCTAATTAGGTTTGCTTTAATTAGGTTTAAAATTATTAATCACTTGAAATAGACAAAATTAATCTATTAGGTTAGTATAACTTTTAAATACTAATATTTCCTCAATACCATAACCCTTAGGTTATTTAATTACCTTACCTAATATATAATTAGGTTATGTGGCTTTCCTTTTTAATGAAATCTATAAATATACATATCCATACTATAGTATATATATTTATTTAGCCATACCCATTTCCACACAGTCCTCACATATTTATTCACTATATAATAGTCATACTATTTAATTATTTAAAGATTATAAATATTTCTATTTAACATTCAAGGCTAACACTCAAGCTATGTTAATGTTTCAACATAACTTATCTTACTCTTCCCTAATCAACTTGATTAAGTATTGATCTTAGTTAATTCGAAATAACTAAATTAACTATCTTGTTTAATTTATATCTCATAACATATATTCAATTCTAAACTAAAAAAAATTTATTCGTAAAAATTTAAATATATAATCATATAAAGTTCTTGGTCATTACAAAGACTATATAAGTTCCTGACATGCTAGTACACGTGGCCTTACATGTTATCACCTACCATAGCTTGATTTTGATGACTTTCTAAGAGAGACTTAAAGTTTTCAAACACAAACGTGATGAACTAGATACACTTTAAGCTCTGAAACTTGTGAGCATGCTTATGTGGCCTGATTATGTATGTACGTGAGCATGAAATATGGCATGTGAAGTTACTTTGCATGATTAGTTGGTTTAACATGAGGTTTCAAAGAAGACTTAAGAGTTTGGAAAACTAGTTTGGTTGATAACCCACCTTACATGTATTCTAAAATTTATAACTATTAAGATAGGATATATTATGCCTCTAAACATGATTAAAATGTATGCATAACTAGCCATGGACGTTGTAAACTAGTTGAGCATGGTTTAAGATGAGTTTTTAAGAAGTAAAACCATATAACTTGAAATGCATGACTAAGATGACGTGAGCATATATAGTTGAGAAGTATTGACCTCATAGCATATGTATAATAACTAAACGTGAAGAACTTTGTTAATCAAACACGTTAAAGCCTCGTTAGTTGAAAATTGATAACGAACTATGTTAAAGACGAGATATAGGATCAAACCTAGTTATAAACCTCATGACATGTGTGTTTCACATGGATCATCGTCTAAAGTGAAAATCGGGATGAGCTTGGATTCTGCAGGAGTAGGCCCTTCCTGGTTTGAATTGGGAGTAGCGCGGCCGCGCCACTCCCTAGTTCAAACCAAGCGCGGCCGCGCCACCCTGCAAAATGGACAGAGTATGTTATTGTAAATCTGAAATTTAACAAATGCTTGTATTGTTATCCTAATATGTAATACATTTCCAGTACAGTGTCCAAATGTCAATGAGCATGCTAACGATAGAATCATAGATTTGATAAGTGTTTATAAATTTTCAAACGTTAAGTCAAAAGATGATTACGAACTATGTTATTGATTTCATAGTATCTTATAAATTGGTTTTTGTGTTATGTGTATGTAAGGTACGTAATGACATACATATAGGATCATACGACTAAGTTATAATCGTATGTGTGTGTTTAGCTTACATATCAAGTATATGTATTCAACGTACGTAACTAATGAATATCCTATATACGTAACTATGTTATAATAAGATTCGAAAAGTGTTGATAAGCTATACATTGATAAAATACACATAAGGTAAGTTTTCTATCTTACACAACTTTAAATATTATGCAAGTATCGTAACCGACGCATTTACTTTATGCAAGTATTCGGACCTTACTTTTATTGAGCAAGTTCTCTATCTCTTTTCACTTTACATAGTGTATAAATCCGAATTGTTGCCATGTCAACTAATATTCGTTATTATTCAAACATCGACTTTATATCTAGATGTTGTTGCAAGCATTTGAACTTAACGTTCCTAAATGCATTATAAAAGTGTCTAAGCCATTTGATTCGGCTAGACTAATATCTTGTGTTAGAAAGCTATCCAAACCAATTGATTGGTGCGGAATGTTATATTGATTGAGATGAACAACCCTCCTTGAAGGGGAAACTATATATTGTCGGGCGACCGATGTGACGCCCCCAGAATAGGTCCAGTCAACCCAACCCATTCTGAGTCGCCAAATACATGGTACAGAATTCAAATACAAACTTTTATATCACACGATCGTGCAAAATACGACCACACAACTGTGAGTGTCAACACAAATATGTAGAAAATATTAATATTCAAACTAAGTCCTCATTACAATTATTATCACACTATTTATTAGAAATAGTGAGGACTACTACTGCTCTAACTCGGACCATCACTCTGTCCCCCAACTAGATCCTGCGACATTCTCATTTCCTGAAGAGGACAATAGATGAAAAGGGTGAGCTCAACTAGCCCAGTAAAGAATATTATGACTAAGATAATGAAAAATAAATTATCGTTAGTCTTCAACAATTCAGATAAAATATTATGGACAACAAGTTTTAGATCAATATTCGCAGCGAAAATAACAATTTATTGGAAGAGTTAAGTAGAGAATGAAGTCTACTATCTTCTATGATTTAAAAGTCCATCAACAATATTTTATACCTGTAACATCAATCAATATATATCTCAAATCAAATATTCATCTTTGCACTACGGGCCAAAGATATTCATTTGTATCACCAGTGGTCATGTTCTTCTCAACACCTGTCCATCTTTGCACTATGGCCAAAGATATTCATCAGGTAATCATTCATCTGTGCTCTACAGGCCAAAGATATTTAGTTATATCACCATTTAGGACTGAGGATGATGAAAAATATTTTAAAGAACGAATCCAGTGGGATAAAGGACAAAGACTAAGGATTCGTAATCTAATTTATCCAAGTTCAAGAATACTCCATAATAATACTTTGTGGAGCAAAATTCAAGAATAAAGCTCAAAACTTTAGATCCAATCAAAGATAAGAACTTTAACAAGCAACTTGGACATATAGAAGAAAATTTAATTTTTTCGTGAATAGTGCAGTATACGTGAATAGTAATTCCGACGAAAAAAGTAAGAATTTCATAATAAAATCTATGATAATATTTTGGTATAATGATATTGAAAAGAATAACATCATTTATGAAAGAAAATAACATCCCTTACCTAAAAAAATAGTACTTCTGACTGGAATATTGGATATAACACCGAAGAAAACTTGCACTGAATAGTAACACTCAAAGTATTTAAATCCTCACAAAAATACGCTCGATATTATAGAGAGAGAAAACTTCTGATTCTGGTGTGATTTTCAATTCTAACCTAAGCACCCTATTTATAAGAAAAGCTTAGGATGCCAAAGTAGACTTTTTTAATAAAATAATATATTTTAAAAAAAATCTCCAGCCGCCTCAAAAGCCAAAAGCCATCAGCCTTTTCCACACCAATCAAAAGTGGGGCCCACCATTTTATAAAAAAAAAATTTATTTTTCGAAATTTCAATAATTCATAATAAATAGCCCTTTTATCAGAAAAATACAAATTCTATATCTTTTCCATAGGAAATTTAATTCTCTACAACTTTGTAGAAGGAAAGTTTTCCAAATTTCAAACATAAATTATCCGAAATCCATAAACGGATGATTTTTCACACCAAAATACTGAAAAAAACACATCAGCACTAATTCCTTCTTTTATATCCACAAAATAAATATTTCCTTATCATATAAATCAATAATTAATTATTCACAAATAATATTACAGAACTACAATATTGACAACCAGGTCATTCCCAGGAAAGAGGGGGCCTTCCGATAAGGACTTCTCCTTACTGGCGCGCAATTAAAGAACCCCTCCTAGACAGAACTTCCTTAGACATTGTCAATAATGCTATCTAATAATATTATTCAAATAATATGAATTATTGAGTTGATAATGTGAAATACTGTGACGTGACAATTATTGAATCAATAATACAAAATCTCAACGGTAGCAATTATTGAATCAATTATATAAAATAGCAACGTAGCAATTATTGATATAAAATATCAACGTAGCAATTATTGAATCAATAAAATATCATGTAATTATTGAATCAATAATATAAAATATTGAACAGTAATTACTGCAACAATAATTAAGTAGTGACTTCTTACGTAAGAATCAATAATTCAAAATACTGTGCAATACCGTGTGCTACTGTGCAACACCGCGTATTACTGTATTTTAACCACCGGGTATTTTAACAGTACTAACGGTAACAACTACGCCGTTATTTTATAAAAAGGTTATTTATGTCGCTTTCTATATATGATAGTTATTCCGTTGTGGGGCCCACAAATAGCTGCGCCATCTTACGAATATTTCCCGACAACAAGAATATTTTATAACCACTTGCTCATTTTAAAATATTTGCACATTTCACCCATAACTTTTCACATTTATCAAATCAATACCTTACTATTTCGAAATAATATAAAGAAAATTAAATCTTTATTCATAAAAGTTGGGGTCTTACAACCTCCCCTCCTTATGAAATTTTGTCCTCGAAATTGACGTACGTACCTGGTATGTCGAAAAGGTGAGGATACCTCGCTTTCATTTCCGATTCCAACTCCTAGGTCATTTCCTCAATTTCATGGTTTCTCCACAAAACTTTAAGTTGAGGTATAATTTTTGAGCGTAGGACATGCTCCTTCCTATCCAAGATCTTAACAGGTACCTCCTCGTACGTTAAATCTTCAGCTATCTCGTCCGATTCTAACTAAATAATATGGTTTGGATCTTTCACATATTTACGCAGCACGGATATGTGAAAAACATTATGAACACGAGACATGCTTGGAGGTAAAGCGAGTCTATAGGCCACATTTCCTACTCGGTCAAGGATCTCAAATGGACCAATGAATCGTGGATTAAGCTTTCCTCCCTTGCCAAACCTCGTAACTCCCTTCCACGGAGCAACACGTAATAACACATGGTCCCCAACATTAAATTCTACGTCCTTTCGATGAAGATCCGCATAACTCTTTTGTCGATCTTGTGCTGTTTGTATCCGTTGTCGGATCATTTGGATCTTTTCCGTAGTCATACGTACTAACTCCGGTGCCAACAATGTTGCTTCACCCACCTCGTTCCAACATACTGGAGAACGACACTTTCTCCCATACAACGCTTCGAATGGAGTTACGCCTATACTTGCTTGATAACTTTTGTTGTAGGAGAATTCCACCAATGGTAAGTACTTATCCTAACTCCCTTTGAAGTCTAGAACACAGAGTCTCAATAGATCTTCCAAAGTTGGAATAGTCCTTTCCGATTGTCCGTCCGTTTGAGGATGATAAGACGAACTGAACCGTAAATCCGTGCCCATAGCTTTCTGCAAACAGATCCAAAATCGTGAAGTAAATCTGGGGTCACGATCCGAAACTATGGATACTGGCATGCCATGCAATCTCACAACCTCATTCACGTACATATGAGCAAAACGTTCAAGGGAATAAGTCTCTCGTATCGGGAAAGAAATGAGCAGACTTGGTTAATCTATCAACAATAACCCAAATCGCATCTATGCCTTGAGAAACCATGGGAAGACCCGTAACAAAATCCATCGTAATGTGTTCCCACTTCCATTTTGGAATCTCAAGTGGTCGCAATGGACCCTTCGGTACTTGATGCTCCGCCTTTACACGTTGACACGTTAAACATCTCGAAATAAACTCCGTGATCTCTCTTTTCATATTGCTCCACCAAAATGTATGTCGAAGATCACGATACATTTTGGTACTCCCAGGATGGATTGAAAATGGTGTGTTCTGTGCCTCCACCATGATTCTATGCTTCAAGTCGGAATCGTTAGGAACACAAAGTCTGGAGTTGACTCGAAGTATTCACTCTT
This sequence comes from Panax stipuleanatus, assembly GCA_020205555.1. NCBI lineage: Eukaryota > Viridiplantae > Streptophyta > Magnoliopsida > Apiales > Araliaceae > Panax > Panax stipuleanatus. Next base: position 75,955,120 of record CM035119.1, on the reverse strand, counting down.
CATCGATTCTTGCTTCTGGAATGGCACCTTCTTGCACCTTCTTCTTCATCTTCATCAGCTCCGGATTCGTAGCTTGAGCAGCTTTAACTTTATCAATCAAAGCTGGTTCTACGCGTATACTTGACATCATCGCACTCGTTCCCGCATATGATCTTCTACTCAACGCGTCAGCTACTACGTTCGCTTTTCCAGGATGGTATTGGATGGTATGATCGTAATCTTTCAATAGCTCAAGCCAACGTCGTTGCCGCATGTTGAGTTCCTTTTGAGTGAAGAAATATTTAAGGCTCTTATGATCCGTATAAATCTCCACTTTCTCTCCGTACAGGTAATGTCTCCAGATTTTCAACGCGAAAACGACTGCTGCCAACTCTAGATCATGAGTAGGATAATTCCTCTCACATTCTTTGAGTTGTCGCGAGGCATAGGCTATGACTTTCCCATGTTGCATGAGAACACATCCTAACCCTTTGCCCGAAGCATCGCTGTAAATGACAAATCCATCCGAACCAAATGGTATTGTCAGAACAAGTGCCGAGATAAGTTTTCTCTTCAGCTCTTGGAAGCTATTCTCGCATTCCTCGCTCCAAACGAATTTTGTATCTTTTCGAGTCAACTGAGTTAATGGAGTAGCGATTCGAAAAAATCCCTCTACGAACCTCCGATAATAATCGGCTAAGCCCAGAAAGCTTCGTACTTCAGTCACCGACTTAGGTTGCTCCCAGCTTTGTATTGCTTCAATCTTCGCCGGGTCAACAGATACTCCATGTTTCGATATCACGTGTCTAAGGAATGCTACTTCCTCAAGCCAGAACTCGCATTTCTTCAGCTTGGCATATAGCTTATTCTCACGAAGCTTTTGAAGTACTAGCTTCAAGTGGTGCTCATGATCTTAACGGCTTTTAGAATAGATGAGGATGTCATCAATAAAGACAACAACGAACTGATCCAAATATTCCTTGAATACACGGTTCATCATATCCATGAAAGCAGCAGGAGCATTAGTCAATCCAAAATACATGACTAAGAACTCATAAAGCCCGTACCGAGTTCTGAAGGCAGTCTTTGGAATATCCTCAGTTTTTATCTTCAGCTGATGATATCCAGAATGAAGATCGAAATTTGAAAGAAATTTGCTCCTTGCAACTGGTCGAACAGGTCATCAATACGAGGTAGCGGATACCTATTCTTGATGGGGACATGGTTCAACTCCCGATAGTCAATACAAAGTCGCATACTCCCGTCTTTCTTCTTTACGAATAAAATAGGAGCACCTAAGGAGACGTACTAGGACGAATAAAACCGATGTCTAACAATTCCTGTAATTGGACCTTTAACTCCTGAAGTTCAATAGGAGCCATTCGATATGGAGTTTTAGAAATGGATTTTGTACCGGATTCAAGGTCAATAAAGAATTCAACTTCACGTTCTGGGGTTAGACCGGGAAGTTCTTCGGGAAATACATCAGGAAATTCATTAACAACGAAAATATCATTCAAACCTGACGTATTCTGGTTTAGATCAGTGACATAAGCTAAGAAAGCTTGACATCCGTTTTTCAATAAACGAATAGCCTTGTGATTTGAAATGATATTGACTGATTTTAGTGGTTTAGTAGTTTAGATTCGCACAACAGGTTGATTAGGAATATGAAAACTAACAACGTTACGAAAATAATCAATTTTGGCCTGGTAAGTGGTTAACTAGTCAATTCCTAAAATCACGTCACATGCAAGTATTTTCAAAGATATAAGATCAACAGGTAAGGTAAGGGTACCAATCTGAATCAAGCAAGATTTGTAAACTGTGGATGTAACAAAGGTTTCCCCCAACGAAGTTTCAACAGATAAGTCAAAGTCTAATTTATCAGAAGTTAAGTTCAAACGTTGAGCACAAGCAGATAAAATAAAGGAATGGGTAGTACCGGTATCTAACAAGGTGTAAACTTCGCAAGAGTTTATGATTAGCTTACCCATAATCACCTCGTGTGGATTCCTCGCGTTTTGGGCTGTCACGACAAACGCTCTTCCAGGAATCACCGACTTTGACTTGTCCGAAACCATCTTGGGAATCACCACCCCCGCTGGATTTGGTTTCGCAACAGGACAATCTCGAGCTATATGTCCTTCTTTTTCATAGTTATAGCATGCTTTAAATTGTTGTGGGCAGTTTGGGCTGATGTGTCCCTCTTTTCAGCATTTATAGCATACGACCGGTGGTCGTTCTCCTCCCCTAGAAACAGTTGATGCTGGTGATGATGTTGACGTCTTCACGTTCTCATTGTTGTACCTTCTCTTCTTAAAATCTCCTTCCGATTCGCTTTTTCTACTATCATGGCCACGATTACCACCGGAGTGGTTACCGTTTCTGTCATACTTTCCTCCCCGCTGGTTGTCATTGCTCCGATGACTGCTACCACCAGTACGACCTTGGTTGTTGTCCCTTAGTTGAACATAATCACTATCTCGTTCTAACAACTGGGCCCTGTTCACTACATCTGAATATAGAGAAAATTTTTGAAATGAGGTATTGACGTATTTCGAGTTTCAAACCTTTCAGAAACATCCGCGTCATACGTTCCTCATTCTCTACCAAATGAGGTGCAAACCTGGACAACTCCGCGAACTTAGCCTCATACTGGGACACCGTCATGTTATTTTGTTCTAGTATGATAAACTCTACCTCCTTCATATGACGAAAACTTTTAGGAAAGTACTTGTCATTGAACAGTTTCTGAAACGCTTCCCAAGACATCTTGAGTGCGGCAGGCAGGGTACGCTTCACGGATTTCCACCAGTAATCCACCTCTCCACATAACATAAACGTGGCGAACGGAACCTTCTGTTCCTTCGTGCATCCCAAGACATCAAATATCTTGGTAATTTGCTTAACCCAAGTCCCTGCCTTGATCGGATCCAGCTACCCCAAAAACTCTTGCGGTCCCAATTCTTTGAACTGCTTGGCAGTGACAATTCGCGTGTTGTTATTATCTCCACCTGTATTTTGCACACGAGTTTCCCTCGTCTGGTTTTGCATGAACTGCAAAAAACTTCTAAACATCTCATTGTTTATCGTCTGATCAGCGTTGTTTTCAGGATGAACATTGCCTTCTTGTTGCACGTTCTCCTGGTTAGTGATTAAAGGTGTCTCCACGGTCTCATTCACTTCATTGTTAACATTCTTAGCTACCATTCTCAAATACTGCCATAAAACAAGGGTTAATTAAACAAATTAATATATTACATATTAACCCTATGCTCCGACTGACCAATTAAATACCACAAAAGCTTAGGTAGGACATACTAGTGAAGGATTTACTCGTCTCTCCCCTCCTAGTTCTATTCCCCGATCTCCGCCAAAGACCATATCCCTAAGCTCTGATACCAACTGTGACGCCCCAGAATAGGTCCAGTCAACCCAACCCATTTTGAGTTGTCAAATACATGGTATAGAATTTAAATACAAACTTTTATATCACACGATCGTGCAAAATACGACCACACAACTGTGAGTGTCAACACAAATATATAGAAAATATTAATATTCAAACTAAGTCCTCATTACAATTATTATCACACTATTTATTAGAAATAGTGAGGACTACTACTGCTCTAACTCGGACCATCACTCTGTCCCCCGACTAGATCCTGCGACATTCTCATTTCCTGAAGAGGACAATAGATGAAAAGGGTGAGCTCAACTAGCCCAGTAAAGAATATTATGATATGGAAAATAAATTATCGTTAGTCTTCAACAATTCAGATAAAATATTATGGACAACAAGTTTTAGATCAATATTCGCAGCGAAAATAATAATTTATTAGAAGAGTTAAGTAGAGAATGAAGTATACTATCTTCTATGATTTAAAAGTCCATCATTAATATTTTATCCCTGTAACATCAATCAATATATATCTCAAATCAAATATTCATCTTTGCACTACGGGCCAAAGATATTCATTTGTATCACCAGTGGTCATGTTCATCTCAACACCTATCCATCTTTGCACTACGGCCAAAGATATTCATCAGGTAATCATTCATCTTTGCTCTACAGGCCAAAGATATTTAGTTATATCACAATTTAGGACTGAGGATGATGAAAAATATTTTAAAGAACGAATCTAGTGGGATAAAGGACAAAGACTAAGGATTCGTAATCTAATTTATCCAAGTTCAAGAATACTCCATAATAATACTTTGTGGAGCAAAATTTAAGAATAAAGCTCAAAACTTAGATCCAATCAAAGATAAGAACTTTAACAAGCAACTTGGACATATAGAAGAAAATTTAATTTTTCCGTGAATAGTGCAGTATACGTGAATAGTGTCGTATACGTGAATAGTAACTCCGACGAAAAAAGTAAGAATTTCATAATAAAATCTATGATAATATTTTGGTATAATGATATTGAAAAGAATAACATCATTTATGAAAGAAAATAACATCCCTTACCTAAAAAAATAGTACTTCTGACTAGAATATTGGATATAACACCGAAAAAAACTTGCACTGAATAGTAACACTCAAAGTATCTAAATACTCACAAAAATACGCTCGATATTATAGAGAGAGAAAACTTCTGATTCTGGTGTGATTTTCAATTATAACCTAAGCACCCTATTTATAGGAAAAGCTTAGGATGCCAAAGTAGACTTTTTTAATAAAATAATATATTTTTTTAAAAATCTCTAGCCGCCTTAAAAGCAAAAAGCCATCAACCTTTTCCACACCAACTAAAAGTGGGGCCCACCATTTTATAAAAAAACATTTATTTTCCGAAACTTCAATAATTCATAATAAATAGTCCTTTTATCAAAAAAATACAAATTCTATGTCTTTTTCATAGAAAATTTAATTCTCTACAACTTTGTAGAAGGAAGGTTTTCCAAATTCCAAACATAAATTATTCGAAATCCATAAACGGATGATTTTTCACACCAAAATACTGATAAAAACACATCAGCACCAATTTCTTCTTTTATATCCACAAAATAAATATTTCCTTATCATATAAATCAATAATTAATTATTCAGAAATAATATTACAGAACTACAATATTGACAACCAGGTCGTTCCTAGGAAAGAGGGGGCCTTCCGATAAGGACTTCTCCTTACTGGCGCGCAATTAAATAACCCCTCCAAGACAGAACTTCCTTAGACATTGTCAATATTACTATCTAATAATATTATTCAAATAATATGAATTATTGAGATGATAATGTGAAATACTGTGCAGTGACAATTATTGAATCAATAATACAAAATCTCAACGGTAGCAATTATTGAATCAATTATATAAAATAGCAACGTAGCAATTATTGATATAAAATATCAACGTAGCAATTATTGAATCAATAAAATATCATGCAATTATTGAATCAATAATATAAAATATTGAACAGTAATTACTGTAACAATAATTGAGTAGTGACTTCTTACGTAAGAATCAATAATTCAAATACTGTGCAATACCGTGTGCTACTGTGCAACACCGCATATTACTGTATTTTAACCACCGGGTATTTTAACAGTACTAACGGTAACAACTACGCCGTTATTTTATAAAAAGGTTATTTCTGTCGCTTTCTATATCCGATAGTTATTTCGTTGTGGGGCCCACAAATAGCTGCGCCGTCGTACGAATATTCTTCGACAACAAGAATATTTCACGACCAAACGAATATTCCCCGACAACAAGAATATTTTATAACCACTTGCTTATTTTAAAATATTTGCACATTTCACCCATAACTTTTTACATTTATCAAATCAACACCTTACAATTTTGAAATAATATAAAGAAAATTAAATCTTTATTCATAAAAGTTGGGGTCTTACAACCGACGTGCACACTTGAGTACGCTTAAATGTTATGTATGACGTAGGGTACTTTAGGCTGATCACCTGTTGTACTTGTTTTTGATGGATTATCAGCATATTACTGTTAATTCTAGCAGAAGTTCATAGTCCTTAGTGACTGCTCAGTATTCATTATTTTGAAATCTCGAAATGATTAAGCGTTGAATCTTATTGATATCTTTTTGTCCTTAGCGACTATTGTTGAGAACTATCGATACTTCTTGCTACTCTTGAACTATCAACTATTATTGTACCCTTGGGAGATTGAAGACTATATTGATCCATTATTGCTATATTACTTGCTGAGCAAACTTGTTGCTCATTCTTGCTTTCCCTAAAAATATTTCAGTTAAGGCAGAGTAAGGCGGACCCTCGGGCACTGATAAGGGCAAGGGCAAGGGCAAGGCTACGGAGTAGTCTTGTACTTAGTAAAAAATATTATGATGATGTAATAAAACTTTATTTGTATTATGTATTAACTATGTCTAAGCTATGTTTAAGTGTGTTTAAGCTATGTAAGAGATGTTTAAGTTACGATACCATGGGACCCGAATAATTATATTGAATAAATGTAATTTATTCTGTTATTTCCGTTGTACAAGATGATATTTAGTCATTGGATATTTAGAACGTGACGAACCGAATTCGAGATGTGAGTGGTCCGAATTTAGGGGCGTCACAGGTTGGCATCAACGCCGTAGTAGCGAGAGTCCTTAGATTATAACTTAGGAGAAATTAGAAGATAGAAAGGGATGAAACTCATGTAGAGTTTTCCTAGAGAGACTTAGTGTGTTATGAAATATAATTTCATTATATACAATGAACTTATGTTTTATTTAACATTCTAATGGAGTTGTTGTTTGCTTGTCTTGTGTTTGTGGTTGTAGGATGACAGACATGGGAGTACCTAGTAGAGTGGCCAAAGAGGAGCCTCGAGATATACATGTCATATATGAGGCACCGTTAGAGGCTAAGCCTGTACAAGCAGTTGCACCGTCCGAGTTTGACGACGAGGACGAGATTGAGGTGGAGTCTAATCCAGAGGAAGAGCCCATGGAGGACGAGCCTATGGAGGACTCTGACAAGACCACTATCGAGAAGCGGATGTTAGGAGAGTATGAGGAGTGGATTTTAGAGTTAGACTGCAGAGTTCAAGAGCTTGAGGCTAAGGCTCAAGAGAGGGAGACCGAGTTCCAGAAACTGAGCGACGAGGACCACCAGAGGAAGCTAGCGATGCAGGAATTGGAGGTAGAGATTGCTTACCGCAGGGAGGCAAGGATCCATATGGGGATTCTGTTTCACAGGTCGGTGTCTCAGAATGTCGACTTGGCGAGAAAACTGGAAGAGGTGGAACAGAGAGAGTTGAGCGAGAAGACGGAAAAGGAGGCTCTCCGTACTCAGCTAGAGTTAGAAGTGATGGAGAGGATCCGCTTTGAGGAGAAGGGGAAAGCAGCTAACGATAGGGCAGAGGATCTAGAGGATGAAGTAAGGTGTAAGAAGAGGAAGGTAAACAAAAAAGGTTACGTGTTTTGCTTGGCCATAGAGAGAGTGATCGATGGTGTATACCACTATCCAGCGGAGCAGGGATAGACCCGACACACTATGAGCAGGGAGTTGATAGCGTACATAGCCCAGATAGAATACAAGAGCGCTGTGGAGCGCGAAATGTTGGGATGAGACCCCTTAGTTAGTCGTAGTAGTATTAGTAGTTTCTTTTATGTGCACAACTATAAAATAGTAAATAGACAACACTTAATAGACAACGTTTTTATAAAAACGTTGTGGTATATTTTTCCACAACGTTCGTTGTAGTTTAATATGAAAAAATGTTATGTATTCTTAAGTGGCATTTTTTGGTCCTAAATACACAACGTTTTCAAACGTTGTGTATTAAAAAAACACGGAGGGTGCCTTGGCTAAATTTATTATCTCTCATTCGTGAACCCTTAGAAAGCAATCGTTCATCTTCAACTTCCATCAGTCCATCGTTCACTCACAGAGTCACAGTCCATCGTTCACTCTGCTCTGCTGAAACGTCGTTCACTCTTCTCTGAACACTCCACGTTGTGTCAACAGTCCTCTCTTAAGGCACAACCCTCTCTCTAGGCACAACCCTCTCTCTCTCCTCCGTACAAACCCTAGGAATTGTATCGGCATCAAAGCAAGCCCTAACGGTTCCTTTACAATTCGATCATCTTCGAGCTTATAAGTACCTCTAGATGAAGTTTCATCGGAGGACAGAGAAAAGTTTAGTTCGGAGCTACGAGATTCGTCCCCTTTTCCGACTATTAAGGCGCCGAAGAGGGTGGTGCTGGTGAGGCACGGGCAGAGCACGTGGAACGAAGAAGGGAGGATTCAAGGAAGTTCTAATTTCTCTGTGCTCACTCGGAAAGGGGAGCCTCAGGCCGAAACTTCTCGACAAATGCTTATTGATGATTCCTTTGATACCTGCTTCTCAAGGTTCGATTTTCTTGTTCAATTTCATTTTTAGTTGTTTTCCTGAAACTGTGTGTTTTGTTGTATTGGGGTCTTAATTTTGAATTGAAGAGTTTTCACTAGATTTAATGTGGGTTATGTCGCAGATGCTTCTCCTAATAAACTACTCCATTTTACAGTACTTCTCAAGTGATCAACTAACCAATAGATAAAGCTGCATATGGGTTTTGTCCCTATTCTCAATATATAGTCCTACAACTTGTCCATAATGAGTACTTAATTAGAAGACAAGCCATTATTATTTCATCAGTTAATTATATATAATAAAAGCTAAAGTATAATTTCCAGCTATGTAGGAAAATTAAAAAAAAATTCTTTAAAGTCCTAGGATTCAAGAAGGAGATTGCAAGAAATGATATGTCTGATTGGAGATGTGTCAATGACGGCACTGTTATCTACAACAATGCTAATATGTCCATGCCCGAGCGATCAAGGTACCCAACTTCTTATACATTTGGTATGCAAATATTTGATTATATTCTTACTGTTGATTTTGATTGTTTTTTATGGTTTATGTATGTATGTATCTCTAAATTTTGGATTTTTAGTTAGTTAATTATTAGGACTTAATGCCTGAGTTGGTCATTTTAGTGGAGCTAAGTCCTACAGTATTTTCTTCAAATTTATGTAAATGAGTCATTGTGGAGATAAAATCTTCAAATTTCCATTTTCTTTTAAGACGTGGATTAGAAGCCTCCCTTAGTCTTTCTGCCTAGTGTTATTGAATTTGTATTAGTTGCTATAAATATATAAGTTTCAGGACTAGTCCTTGATTTTTCACTGTTTCTATGATTGCGCATAATTCATTTGTCCTAGAACTTATATATTTATAGCAACTATCCTTGAAGTTTCATATAATCAGACCAGACCATAAGATTCTAAGCTCTTCCTATTTTTTTTTGGGTGGTATCCTTTAGGATCTAGACAGAGTGTTTAGTTGTGACTGCTCCACGAGGCAAGTATATTTGCATACGGACAAACAAGCAGCGGAAAGACATTCACCATGACTGGCATTACTGAGTATACCCTAGCAGATATTTATGACTACATACAGAAGGTAATCAATGTCCAGTACATCATTTACATGATGTAGTTTCAGTTCTGCAATGCTGAATTAAGTGGTTTTTGCGTAATTCATTGACTGTATATGGTTTGTGTTGTAGCACACTGAAAGAGAATTTATTTTGAAGTTCTTTGCTATGGAGATCTACAATGAATGCGTCAAAGACCTCCTGAGCAGAGATAGCACTCCACTCAGACTTCTAGATGACCCTGAGGTGAATTTCATTCTCGTTTAATACTGGTATAAATATGTTTCTATTGCATGACAGTTACTTGCTTCGACAGAGCGGTACTATTGTTGAGAAACTTATGGAGGAAACTCTGAGGGACTGGAATCATGTGATGGAGCTTCTTTCTATCTGTGAAGGTAAGGACATCATAGGGTAGTCTAAATTTTGTTAGAGGACTCCTGAGTCCTGAGTTCATATCTAATATGTCATAGTGCATTTGTTGCTGCTCAGAGACAGATTGGTGATATCCAGCATTTGTTTAAGAACATGTTTAATATTTGTGTTTGTGTTCAATGTCAAAGCATATATACTCTAATATTTGTGTTCAGTGGGAAAGAGATCATGTGTGCATTGGAGTGGTTTTGTTTATATTTTTGTGTGGTTGGGGAAGGAAGCATATATAAAAAATTAGATCAGATAACCATAAACAACAATTTTGATTCATTTCTTTGTCAGACTGATGCTGTTGTTAATGCAGGACCTGCTGTGTTCATATCTACATCTGGTCCGAATCCTATAATGGAAGGTAATATTATAAATCAAATTTCTATGTTTGTTTGCTAAAACATATTTACTGTTTAGTTTTTCCTTTTCTTTTATGTTTCCCATCTCTCCTATCTGAATTGTGGCAGCCACTTCCATTTCAACCTGGAGCAAGTTTTGGGGCAATTCCTGAGGGAACTGTACAACATGGACCTGGGCTATCTAGTGGATCTGTTGGTTCTTCTGGTTTTCTTCCAAGGAACATTGATATTAGAATACGAACAGGTATGGTTGTTGTAACGACCCCAAAATTCATACAATAATATTCTCCTTCTCGATCGTTAACAATACAACTTTTAATCTATTTTTACATCATTATTCGTTATTAAAAACACTAAAAATGCGGAATATTTAAAACTTTTATAAATATTTCTTTATTGCCCTGAATCGCAACCTTAACATTACAAAACTTTGATTCAATTCTATTACATGAATCGCTACAACGAAAGGACTATACAAAGTTTTACATTACAATTTTTTATTCATATACATCGAATAACTCAACTTACAATTCAATAAACGTCTTACATTAAAAACATATACATTACTCATCTATAATAATTAAATTCTTGCATCGCTATTGATCTTACAATTCAACTAGCACTTATCATTACCTTGCATCCTTACCTTGCAAAAGTGGTTACTTGCAAGAGTGAGCTCGACAGCTCAGCAAATTCTAACAGTTTTCATGCATCACATAGCACATAATAACATGCTCAACATACATTTCAAAATAGTTAAAGTAACATGGCATACATGCTTTAATCATATAACAAATATAAAGATTATGTTCCTTACTCAATCAACATTCTTAAATCAATCAATGTAGTCATAAATTGATCTTAACATTTCATGCTTGCAACATATACAACATATCATGTTCTTTGCAATACAATTTAAAACAGTTCATAATATCATCAAGTTCACATAGAAAATAGGAACCGAAAGACTTGCCTGGCTCGTAGATTACTAATTACCGAAAACAGTTTAATATAATCTGTTTCATCAATCCTACACACGTATTATCATACGCATCAATTATTAGTCACCTAGCAACGCTTATCAAACGTCTAAGTAAATTCTAATTTATATTTTATAATTCTCTTCTATTTATTCATTTGACACTTACTGTCAAATCATATGTATAATTAACAATATCAGTTAATTATCACATAGCTAATCCTCATAGTTAGTTAACCAATTTAGGTTAACTCATTCATCTTTAACTAATACGTTAATACCTAATTACCACGTAACTAATCGCATCACATAATCATATTATATTTCACATGATTAATCAATTAGTAATTACATACTCATTTTAAATTATAATTAAACAAATTATAATTTAAACATCCACTTTAATCACATTATAATGAAACAATTTATGATCACACCATTTATAATTTACTTTAAATCATTACTCTAATTATTCAAATTACATCATGCATTAAATTATAATTTAAACATATTATAATTTAATTTGAACCATTACTTAGATTATAAATAATCAATTTCAATTCATGCACTCATTAAATTATAATTAAATAAATTACAATTTAAATTATACTTTTACCTTAATTATAATTATTCCAAATTATAATCATATATTAAGTTATAACTAAACAAATTATACTTCAAGTTAACATCTACTTTGATTTAAAATTAATCAAACTATATTCATTATAATTTAACAATTATAATTTAAATTAAACCTTTACTATAATTATAATTATTCCAAATTATAATTACATATTATATTTTATTAATATAACTCATTACTATTATTTAACATTTTAAGGCATGCTTATGATGTCATCAATTATCACATAACTTAGCTTTTCAAAATACACAAAAATCAAGCTTCATTTTTTTCCCTGCATACCCCACGTCGGGGCGGGGGTATTAGGCCTAGCAAAGCCCGCCGGGGCGGGCCCCCTACAGCGACTCCATGATTGTTCGCGAACTGTGCAGAGAAAAAGTCAATTTGACTTATTTCTCCACACCAAATTCCGATTCCAGCCAACCAATTAAACATAAAATTTTACAGAAACAATATTATTAAAGTTTTTAACATATTCTAACATATAAAATCATTGAAACACAATTTAAAACAATCAATATTATGATTTTTTTAAAAGAAAAATCATTAATAAGTGTTCTTGATGAAATTGAACACTGCAATTTATTTTTAAAACGAAATACACAATTTAAAACATGTTTGAATTTATTTATAAACAATTTAACAAAATCATCAATCGATTTGTACAACCATCAACAATAAAACTTAATTTTTTTGATTTTAAAGAAAATTATATCTTTTCAAAATATTTTCACTGTGACATTTTGATGAACATGAATTCCTCATGTTCATCATATATATACATGAATTAAATATCCAACTAAGTATACAACTCAATTATAAATATATATGAACCCAATTCTACCTATACCTCATGTCTATATAAATTCCTCGTTAATTCATATACACAAAAAACTAATACTCATGAAAAACATAAAAACATATTTAGAAGAACAAGGAATTGAGATTATACCCTTGTTGCTTAGGAGAACAAGATGAAAATGATGATGTTTGACTCTCTCAAACTTCCTCTTCCTCCTTTTTTTTATCCATTCTTCTCCTCTTTCCCCTTCTAGGTTTTTTCTGTTTTCTCTCTAACACATACTAACCCTTGTTTTTGTTCTTTCTAAACTAACGTAGTTTTTACAAAACATAAACTGATATCATATATATTATATGTATAACTATATAATATATATTTAGCTCACAATTATTAAATCACCCATTACTACCATAATTACAATTATTAAATCACCCTACATTATGCATAAAATTTAATCATACTTGTATGTGCGCAAGTCGGTTCCCCGACAGTTATATATAATTTTTTCTTCAATGAGGGTTGTTCATTTCAGTAGATTTATAAGAGTCTGTACCAAGTCAATTAGGTTGGATAGCTTTCTAACACATGATATTGGTCTAGCCGAATCAAATGGCTTAAACAACTTTTATAATGCATTTAGGAATGATAAGTACCCTAAAGTACCCTACATTATGCATAAAATTTAATCATACTTGTATGTGCGCACGTCGGTTACCCGACAGTTATATATAATTTTTCCTTCAACGAGTGTTGTTCATCTCAGTAGATTTATAAGAGTCTGTACCAAGTCAATTAGGTTGGATAGCTTTCTAACACATGATATTGGTATAGCCGAATCAAATGGCTTAAACAACTTTTATAATGCATTTAGGAATGATAAGTTCAATGCTTGCAACAACATCAAGATATAAAATCAATTTCTGAATAGTAACAGATATTTGCTCGATGTAGATATGGTCGATATAGCAACAATTCGAATTTACACCATATGTAAAGTTAAGAGAGTTAGAGAACTTGCCTTAAACGTAGTCTATCAATTTATAGCTTATCAAAACTTTGAAATCGTATTGCAACATAAGTTGAATACATTTACTTGATACGTAAGTTAAGCACATACATTAGGTTCTAGCTTAGTTGTACAATCAGACCACATATATCACATTATCACGCCTCTTAGTTTTGCAGTTACCAATGACTTTTCTTTTAAAAGCTTATTTTAAAAAACTTGTAAAACCTTTAAATTATTGGTTTAGCATAGCCACTACACTTTTAAACATCATAGTAATCATGCATTATGACTTAACGTAGTATTATATACATGTTATAATTTTCAGTACACAAATAAAACAGTCAGACAAGACTGCAGGAGGGCGCAGCTGCACTATGGTTAGGCTTAGGGACGGCGCAGCTGCGCTGTCCCTTGGCCAGACCAAAATTGAACTTTTGCTCTCCTGGTTTGTCTCTTTACTTAGCCTATACACACATCAACACATAACATATACACATGTCTAAGGGTCTTGCATGCTTACATATATTCACATCATTTACTCATAGCTAACATAGTTCATAACTTGGAAACTTACTTAAATTCATACTTAAACGGTCCTATGTTATGTCCTACTGGATGAACACACATATATGTTATGTTTAGGGATATAAGAGTACTATCATGCATGTCCAAAATATCAGAATGTAAACATCATCATGTCCACGAACATAGTTGCAAAACATACAAGTTTTCCTTTTAAAAAGTCATTTTAATTCGAGCTTACATAACTTGGTGCATGCAAATAAATCTTGAATCGTGTTTCGGACATACCTAAACCACATACGCAAAATCATACGGTCAGATCTTGAATATCATAAGTTTCGGCAAGGTTCGTTTTCAAAACTATAAGTTTTCCTTTAGAAAACGCAAAGTAACGCAATCTAGGGTACTCATGCCATGTAAAAGAACCTAATTTCACATGTTAAAACCACTTTCATGTGTGTCCAAGTCATATTATTATGTTAGAATTACCATACAATAGCAGAAGTCCAGATTCAAGATTGGTGCACGGCACAGCTGCGTTGTTCTGAACTGTGGGAGCGGCGCAGCTTCGCTGCTCCAGAACAGGCTCAGAGTCAATAGTCGGCGCAGTTGCGCTGGCTTTGAACTGTAGAAGGGCGCAGCTGTGCTTCCTGGACAGTTCTAGGAATGGCGCTGCTTCGGCAGAACTCAAAATCCATACATGAAAAGCTTTACGTAATATGCTCAATTTCAATTACATTGTTACCAGATATGCATGTAAACTTAGTTAATCTTTATTATAGTAACATATAATCAATTTACAAGCGATTCATGCATTCTCAAGAATTTAGCAACTTAGAATTTAATATCATGGTTTAGCAGTATGTTACCTCTGTTAAAGCTTGAAATGAAATTCCTTTCAAATCCTCAGTCTCCTTTCTAATCTCAGTATACTACACTCTAGCTTTACTTATCAGAAGATTTAGCAATGAAAGAGAGGGACTCCAATTTATAGAAAATCGATTATATGTCTAATGCCTTTGTCCACCATTTTTGTTTTGTAGGAGGAAGAAAGAAATATTGGGCAAAGATTGAATAGTGCAATGCACTATTGGAGCCATCTCTCATTTCATTATTTGCTTGCTTGCTGAGTTTGAAATTTTGCAAGTAATAGGCTTTAGGCCATTGGCCTATACACGCGAGGAAGAAAGAGATGTGACATTGAAAATGGGACACTCTAATTCTCAACATTTGTAAAGGAAATGGTTACTAGTAATGGTAAGGTTTAATTATTTTTGGGTATACAAATATAATTTTAATGAGGTAATATTATTACATTAGGATAAGTTGGGGGTATATATATAGTTAATTATATAATTCATGTACATTTGGGTTAGACCAAATAACATTTACAATAGGCCTGAGTATAATATAGTTGGGTGTTAACAACTCATTATTTTTTATAAAACTTTATTATCTCAAATCCACATAATATCGAAATAGATAAATATTTATTTATTTCCTCACATGTATTTAAATATGCATTTAATTGTCACACCACACAACATGATGTCACATAAGGTCCTTTATAAGATTTACTAAAATTTCACATATTATATAGTTTTATATATAATATTTATTCACCTTTAATGCTACACCATACTTTATATTAGGTGAATGAAGGAACTATATTGTATATGGTTATACATTACATTTCATTGCACATAACAATTAATTAATAATAATAAATATTAGTTTAACTTACCATTTTAATTATTACTCATTAATATGCTATTACTCATAACAACAATTAATTTAAGAATATAATATAGATTAATCCTTCCACTCATTAAATCATTAATTAATTAATTTAATTAATGAATTTCTTAGTCTTTTATTATGCTACACTAGGCAATTCACATAAGCTTTAAATTAAGCTTATCATTATTATCATCATACTTCTTCATCATTCATACTTGATTTAATTATTAATCACATGATACACACACACACACACACACACACACACACACACACACACACACACATATATATATATATATATATATATATATATATTCATATGCACACAAATAATTGCAATAACCTTTGTTTTAAATTCTAAAATTATTTATAAAATTCTCAGGTATTACAAGATTTTTGTCATATATTTCTTGAATCTAGTTTAAATTTGTTGATTTATATATATATATTGCATAGTTTGTGGTTGATCTAGAGATCCCACCGGTTATTTTGTTCTTTATAGTTTCAGATCAAGTCCGTAAGCTAGATCTACCCAGATTTAAGACAGATCTAGCCTTTTGAGGGGTTATGAAGCCTGATGTTTTAACCCGCATGCTAGATTGATTTAGATTCACGGTAGATCTAGGTGTTTTACTACTTTTGGTCAGTCCCGGTCACTCCGTAGAGCCCTAGATTTGTATCTAGAGGTGAGGGGGTCCTAGTAGCTCGTAATGGAGATTTTAACCGATGAAATCATCTATTATCGAGTCTAGGATATGTTGTACATACATATTTAAGTATAATAATGTGAGCATAGGAATCTTGGTGTCGAGATCTAATGATCGGATCTGACTTGATTCCCACGATGGAGTTGTTTTTGCGATGTAATGCTTAAATAATGCGAAATCATTGTATATGTAATGTTTGGATCTTGAAAACGAATTCGAGGGGTTAGTCCCGAGAGTTCAGATTCAAGATCTCGTGATAGTGAAAACTTTGATTGTGGGTGCTCGGATTCATCGAGATGGCTTTTATTCCAGATGATGATCCGACCCTTTTTGGCGCTTTATGGCATACATTATCACCCAAAATGATTTTCAAATAAAAATCACAAAGATCTTTGATGAAGAATAAAGCGATTTGGGATAGCTCACCTAATCAACATAAAGGTTAAAGGAAGTATCGAAGTCCTCAATTCCTAGTCGGGCGAAGGATTTGAAAACTCTTTTTCAAAACATCATTTCAATTTCCATATCTTGTCTAAAATGAACTTTTTGTTATATCAAATCCTTCGTACCTAGGTGCAAAAGAGGTACAACATTACTTTCAAACAACACAGATAAAGCCTAGAAAAACTTAAAATAAAAGCACTGAGCAAAATAAACACACACACACACACACACACTTTATGCTTAAGAAATCAATAAGATGAGGTAACCGTGTTTTCACGGAAGTCAGGGGGTGCCTAACACCTTCCCCTCGCTTAAGCTAGCCCTCGAATTCTAAGAACCTCGATTTCAGACCAATGCTATGGAGTAACATATTGGACCATATTGCAAAATCTTCAAAATTCGGATGAGTTGGTACATCCATTTAAACCATACCAACTGACGGTTGTTTCTCATTCTGTCCAATCATCAAAATTAATCAATAAACTCAAACTTTGTAAAATAAGTCGACTAATGTCGGTCTTTTCCCGAATCTCACCCTTCAGACGAATTAACTGACATAACGAAATAAAAAGGGTAAGAAACAATAGGAAAATCAAAAAATAAACGAAGACATCTAATCTTCAAAACAAAACAAAAGATTATTTTTTCCAGCGTCGACATGTGGCGACTTTGCTGGGGACCATAGAGGGCTTGAGCCGAGTTCAATCTTTTTTTTTTTGCCACTTTTGCATGTGAATTTTGTGTGAATGATCTTTATGTATGATAAATGTCTCTAATCTTTAAGTGCTTTATATTAGTGCTTCGCACAATATATTAATGTCTCACACAATGTCATCATATTGTATCTGTTGAGGACGATAAATGTATAAATATATGTTGTGCGGAACCTCCACTAGGTGGCGAACCCGTCGGTTGTTTATTACTGGAATCTAAAGAGTGTTCTCTTGTGAGGCTCAAGAAAGGCAGAACTCAGATCCGCTCCAATTGAAAGATGAATGTCTTCATCAAGTAAATTACGAAGATCTGGGAACCAATTTTAAAAAGCCCGTGAGAGTAACCTAAGATAGGTCAACCTCTGATAAACCAAACGCACATGATGTCTCTTCATGCCATGTTAGTTTTAGAATTTACAAATGTCATCCATCTCAAACTGTCATTTGTACCTCCTTCTTATCCTGTCATCATGGCGACTAACCCCTTGTTTTGCAGGAAAAAAAATTAAAAAACTAATAAACCGATGCATAGCATTTCATGCATCCATATCATTTGCCATTATCTAGACTACACTAGATACCAGTTTTGTACAGATTGGTCTTAGAACTCGATTTAGAGCCTATTCTCGTGTCTCGTGAAGAGTTTGAGGAATTTAAAAAGCAGATTGTCGAGATGACTACCCTGTTAAGAGAATAGTGTAAAATATCTCAGGAGCCCAAACTGAAACTCCAACTGAACCCTCTGTGTAAGGGGATATGAGAATGCCAGAAAAGGACAGTGATACCCAGATGTCCACACCTATCTCCCCCCTCGATGTCGGAGTAGCCAAAAATGCCCTGGTCCAAAAGATGACAAGGGAAATAGTAGAGCTCCGAGAAGACAGAGAAACTGGAGATATCAAGAAGAAAGTTAGACAAATGGAGGATGCTATTCGGTCTATTAAAGGGACAGGATCCCACGAGAGCGTGAATTATTCGGATCTATGTATTTTCCCAAAGGCAAGGTACCCAGATAAGCAAGGTACCCAGATAAATTTCAAGTCCCAAAATTTGAAAAGCACAATGGATTGGGCGATCCCTACACCCATTTGAAAGTCTACATAGGTGAGCTTGGATCTTATGCCGAGGATGAGAGCCTTCGAATGCAGCTACTCCAGAAGAGCCTGACCGGTGAAGCCTGAAATTGGTATGCCCGAATTGACAACTCCAAAGTGCAAGGTTGGGAAGATTTACCCATGCATTACTCAACCAGTATACCTTCCAATCTCAGATGGCACATGACCATTACCAAGTGACCAAGATTAAGAAGCTGAGCAGTGAATTATTTAGGGAGTATGCACAGAGATGAAAGCGAATGTCCGCTCAAGTTAGACCCCAATGGATGAAGGTGAGAGGGTGAAAACTTTTATTGACATCCAAGAAGCTCCATATTATGAGAGAGTCATGACAGGAATAGGCAAACCCTTTTTTGAAATGATAAAGCATGGGGAAATGGCATAACTGGGTTTGAAAACTGACAAAATCAAGGACCTTACAGCCTTGAAGGCAGTGGCGGAGCATATACAATCGGGCAATTACTCGAGCGCTCCTAAGAGGGTACCTAAAAGGAAAGAGGAGGATGTCTTTTTAATATTGCAAGGGCAATCAACGCGCAAGAGTAATAGTCCACCTATACAGAAGCAAGGTAATTACCTTGCATTCCGATCATCTGTAAATGCCCAAAATCCTACAGCACCAAGGGTCGGGGAGAGCAGGCAAAAAAGGATATTCACTCCATTACGGGATTCATTGGAGAATATATTAGCATTGCTGGTTGCACAGAAGAAGATTACTGAGCTTGCTCCACCTGCCAATCCTAAAGGAAGGCAGTATGATCCCAGTAAGAAATGTACCTATCATTATGGAGAACCGGGGCATTACACTCAGAACTGTTGGACCTTAAATTATAAGATTCAGTATATGATCGACATTGTGGTAAAAGCGCCACAGCAGCCCAATGTTAATAAAAATCCCTTACCTTAGCATGATGCAGAGCGAGTCAATATAATCAGTACAAAAAGTTGGGAGAACCACAAGTATTTGAGGAAATTTGGAGAACTCCTGCCATGACTGATCCTTCTATATGGGGTTATCCTGAAGAAAAGTATACGATGGAACAAAACATGGCGTCAATAAATATGTAAGTGGACCAATTAGCGGAGCTAGTGGTATACCAACATCAGTTGACTCGCCAGTTGATCGATTAAGCCCTGCGATGGCAGATCAACATTCCACCTCCTAAAGTTGTCCCATTTCCAAAGAGAGATCAGATTCATCTCTAATAACAAAGCCAATGGATGGAGAAAGTAGCAAGGGAGGCTAGATTTCACTCTCGACGGGAATTTGCAGACAAGCAAATATTTACCCCACTGGGGCAGTCTAGGGAAGAAATACTGCGAATGTTGATCAACGAGGGAAAGATCATGGAATTATCACCACCCCCGGATCCTCGATCAAAATGTTTTGACCCCAGTAAAACTTGCCTATATCACTCAAATGCCCCTAGACATGCCATTGAGGAATGTTGAGCCCTACGCCATCTAATTCAAAATCTAATTGATTCAAGAAAGCTAGAGATGATAAGGGATGTTGAGATTTTCCCTGATGAAGAGATAATATATCATCGAAGGGTGAAAGGTTCAGAAGAAATAGTGGCAGTTATCACTAGCATAGAAGAAACTTCCACAATGATTCTCACCATCCAAGGATTGTCCAATATGGGAGACGGAACTCCATTGGAAATAGCTGCACCAATGCCAATGATGTTTACTCCTCAGTCGTATGTCTATTTTTAATTTGAAAAATGTTCCTTGGAACTATGGAGAGGGTATAAAGTTGGAGATTGAATGTACTGCGATCCTGCGAAGGGATAACCCATTGTGCCTCCCAGAGCGGGTAATGAAGCCAATAGCTAAAACCATGGGGAATGTGACGCCCCCAAATCCACGTTCCTTCGAAACCTCGGATTCGGTGCAGTCACGATACTATTATCGCCAAATTATTATATCTTTTATTCATTACTAAAAGAATACATCTTTACTTATTATAATTTAGAATATAAATTCTATTTATATCCAAGATCTCATCTTTACATCATGTTCGATGTTACTAAAATGCGGAATAATTTAAACTTTTCAATATCCTTTGAATAAAAATCTTTTTATTGATTCCATAACTTTGATACCCATTACAAATCTTGAATCAACTATATATATGATTCCTTCTTATCTGAGTTATCGTATAAACATTTACAACTCAACTCGATATCCTCTATGTATTAATTAATACATTCTTACAATACAACAAGTATTAAACAGTGTAAGCAACTATCGAGTACATCATCTAGAATCTAAACATGGTCCAGACACTAATCTAAGTAGTATTCTCCAATGCGATACTATCTATCTTTATCAATCAAGAAGCACGAAATCTTTACCGTGAATCCTTAACCTGCAAAAGTGGTTATTTGCAAGAGTGAGCTCGACAGCTCAGCAATTCTAACAGTCCTCATGCATCACATAGCATATAACATCATACTCAGTTCATGCATTTATAAACAGTTTATATTTACTACGCATGTTACTTTTCACATAACAAGTATATCATCAATGATCAACTTTCAATCTCATTTATATCTCATATACAGTTAATATATAAGTTCACATTATCACAGCATAATATACTTCAACTAACAGTTATTGAATTCATATATCAAATAGGAACTGAAAGACTTGCCTGATTCGTAGTTTAATAACTACGACTTAACTGCTTAAGAATCTCTGCACTTTGTGTAATCCTACACAGTTATATTAACCATAGAGATCACACTCATCAGTTATATGCATCCACACATTCTCAATGTAATAATAAAGGTTACATTGTTGTCTAACTTGTTTCTTAGAACCTTGTTTCACTTTCTTAACATACTCCTATAATAGCTAGTATAGGTATACTTTTAATATCAACATTCATACACCTTTACTCGACTCGCTATGTGTTCGACACGTATTTAGAGCTCATAGATACATGATCTATATTGCTTTCATGTTTCTCAAACCTTATCGAAACCATTACATTCAAACTTTTCTAAGTTTCACCTTTCAAAATCCTTGTCATATTTTAAACTAGGCATGCAAGGTTATTATGTTTATCATATAGTCATAAACCAGTAGGGGTCAGACCATGATTTGCAGTTTAAGTAATAATACAAGTCTACTACAAAATCAAGAACAAACAGACTGCACAAATCCTGAAAACAGGATGGCGCAGCTGCGCAGGTATTGGCCTTAAGAGTGGCGCAACTGCGCCACTCACTGGTCAAACCAGAAATGACCTTTCATTTTGCTGGACAACCCGAGGTCATTCACTAGCATTCAGATTACTGATATCTCTTACGTACATATGTCTATACGGTCATTAACTCAAGTTTGAAACCTAACATGCACATTCAAATCTAATTCAAAGTTACATGATTTTCATGTCGGACTTTCATATACCTTAAGTAATTCAAGTCCATATTTCAAGGCCAACTACTAAGGTCATATTACCACATAAAGAGGCTAAACAATACTAAGTAGGCATGCTCGTGCTTATACTACACATGTGTACCTAATCACATAGTTTATGCTTTAAAATTTTATTTCTTGAATACGTTGGCATAGGTGATATCCATGCTCCATCAAATGATGCTCATGTCAACATGTCTATAGGCATAATGACATCCTAATGCATATGCTTGCATGATCACAACATAATTCATATGGTAATTGATGTCCTTAGCTTTTCATTGGAAATCACACTAAGTCAACAAGGAATCATAGTACATGCATGGCATCTATATGTATTTCATATACACTAGAAACTCATATTTAAACCACATAAATATTCTCAAATGGTCAGAATCTAAAAGACATTAGTCTTGGTTAAGTTCGTTTTCGAAAGTCTTAAGTTTATCATTTCGAAAATTGTCTTAACTTCTAATACTAGTGTACGGTTAATACTTTAAGCATGCATTTCATGTCAATATAAACCATACTATCATGTTTAAAATATCAGATTATATACATATTACATATGTGTCCAAGTTCACAATCGAAACTATAAGTTTCATTTCAAAACTATAAGTTTTTCTTCAATTGTGTGTACTAATATCGTTACACATGCTCATTTCATATCAAGGTAATCATATATGTATGTTATCTATGTCCACATGCTTGTTCTAATTATATATCTCATGCTAGCACTTAACAGTACTTAACAGACAACAGAAACTGGGACAGGGGACCGGCGTAGCTGCGCTGCGCCTTAGTTATAAACCGGCGCAGCTGCGCCGTGTCTGGTTCATGCCAGAGAGCAGCCTGCTTCGGCAGTTTTCCAGCCCAAACACAGAAACTTAATACGAACTTGATTCTAATCAGCCATATGACAGTCTATACATATGTATAAGCTAGTATAGCAACTAAGGAGCAATTAACAAACATTGCTTGATCACATAATCATGGATTCCATACTCAATTCTAAAACCGAAAAATAGACGGTAAAATATAAATGAAGAACAATGAAGGAGGGATTATACCTCTGTCAACATTCAATTAGAACTTGCTAATCCTCACTTCCTCTACTAATATGTATACAAGTATCCACCCTCTATATGCTCTCAACTTAAGCAATTCTCAGCAATTGAAATAGAGAAGGAAGAGAGTTCCTTATATAGGCAAATGGATATCCAGACAACTCAATTACCTTCCAAATTAATTCAAAGGATTGCAAGAAAGCTCAATGGATAAGAAAGAGTTGGTGAGAGTTGGTAAATCTCATCATGAATCCCACACCCTTTGCAATTATTAGCTAGCTTGTGATGAAATTGAGAAGAGTAGAGTAGCCATGTGGGTTCACGTGAAGGAGAAGAAGAGGAGGGACTCTAATATTGGGACAAGCTCATTTTCAGCAATATCAACTTGCAAATTTAAAATACAATGCTTATGTTTTATAGTATATACTTAAGTCACAAGTCCACTTCTAATTACAATGTAACAAATAGGTACATATACACCAACATATAATCCATGTACATTTTACTAATACCGAATATAAATGTATTGGGTATTATTCATTATCACAACAGTTCATCCCACCGGATATAATTCTTTCGGGTACCATCACAGTGTATTGTCTCCTCTATTAGTAAATTCAATAATTGTTTACCATATATTTATGATATATTATTTTATTGTATACTTAATATACACATTGTCAAACCCACATTTCATGTACCTATTACAACTCAATAACTTTACTATATAGTTTATATTCATATATAACATAGTCGCATTGCACTTTATACTTCGCATAACATATAGTTAACTATCATACGTTATACTTTAATATCGCATGGTTGCACATAGAAATTAATAAATTACTTATCTTATCAATTAATTAATAATAATATTAATTAATCCATTTCTCATTAATCCATGGAATTATAATTCCCACGCTAATTGATTAACACTTTATATGATTTATTATCACGTTAAATAAATATAAATCTTTTTATATTTATAAATCATTTACTCATTAATCATCATATTATCAAATAATTACTTGATAATAGTATATTGTTCATAACAATAATTAATATTAGAAGACAATTTATCTCATCACAAATCCGATTATACTTATAATCGATTTCCTTATTATTATACTATCACTAGCCATAATAATTTAACATACTATCATAATAACAATTAACAATTAATTTAGATTAATTGTTTAATTAATAATTCCTCCATCATTAAATTAGTCAATTCATTACTGAATCTATTATTGTGCCACACAAGGCATCTCTCACAAGCTCAAACTTAAGCTTATCATTATTCTCATCACTTACTCATTTCTCACCACATTACTACTTATAACCTGTTCAATTAAATTAGAACTATTAAATCCAAGGTCCACATATAAATATTTTACAAATCGAATATTCAAATATTATATATAACCTTTACGAAAATATAATAACTCAAGCTATTAAAATGTTAAATTACTTCAATTAATTATACTTATAATAAGTATAACCTTTACGCTTATAATAATTAATATATACTCTATTAATTATTCCAATAATAATATTCACGATCAAATAATAACTTAAGTTATTTAATATATTAAAATAACTCAGTTTTCTTTCATTAATTAAACTCCCTTGAAAATACATTTAAAATTATGTATTTAGCCATATCATAAAATATTATGTTTTCTCCAAATAAGCACATTCGTTATTAGAAAATAATTTACTTATTGTCTCATGATATTATTTTTAATATAATATCAAATAACTATATGTACGACACATGTACATATATTATATATAGAAAATAGATAATAAGTTTATTTTCTATTATAATAAATCGTTTTCATCAATTTAATTACATATAGCAAATACATTTTTAATATATTTACCATATTAATTAATCATACCTATTACCTCATACAAAAATATATAAGGTAATATTATTATTCAAAAATAACATTTCCTCCTTTTATTAAAATAATTCAATATTAAAAATTATTTTAATATCCTTTATTAGAAATATATAATAACTATTTCTCTTTCTTTTCTATAAATTGTTCCCCAAAATAATTTCTTCAATATACATTTAATCATATAATGATTTTCATCTCCCTTTAATAACGTATATATATATATATATATATATATATATATATATATATATATATATTTAACGTTATTCGCACATTAGACTTTCTCACATATTACTATTCTAAGTAATATAAAAGTATCAACTATAATTACATATTCAACACACATATTAATTCACTCATTTACTTAAGTAAATTAAACACTGTACTATATCATCATAGTTAATTAAGGTTCAATACTCTCATTATATTATTTCATAATATAACTCTCAACTTAAATTAACTAATATTTATTCTTATTAGTTAATTCCTTAACTAACTCATGCTTCACTATCCAAACCTATTCACGGATAGCTTAAGATTTATCAATAACCTATATTATAAGCATACTAGTTATTAATACACATACACAAGAATATGGTGATTATACATTAAGGATATTTAATGTCACCAACTTACTATGATAAAATAATTCTATAAATTATTTAATATCGATAGGAATTTATCCACCTCCTTTATCTCAACTGGATCGTCTCTACGATAATTAACAAATATATATTAATAATATATTTATAAATCACAAAAACACATTTTACATAGTCCATATTATCCTATGTAATATAATACCACATACCACATACCACATACCACATACCTCATATCACATATATATATTATTATTCGAACCCATCTCACAGTTTAAGAATTTTATTTATTAAATCCTTATTTAATAATATCTAAAAATTCGGGTTCTTACAGGGAAGGTGCTATCAGAGAAGATTGTGGATTTCCTTAACAAAGTAGGAAACAATAAGGCACGAGCGGTAAAGCAGCTGAAGGAGACACCACCCCAAACCTCCATCCTTGACTTGGTGATAGCCTCCGAAGACCATCGTTAAATTCTAATCGAAGTTTTGGAGGAGGCTCACTTGCCCAAAAACATCGATACTGAGAAGTTCTAACATCTGATTAGCCACGTACTAGAGAGCAACATGATATCTTTCACCGATGATATACCAATCGAAGGAACTGGACATCGCAAGCTACTGCATATCGCGATTATATCATCTGGGTATGTGATAGGAGGCGTACTTATTGATGGGGGCTCGTCCTTGAATATCTACCCTCAGAATACCCTAGAGAGGATGAATGTCAATCCGAACTGGATCCAAGATAGCCACGTGGTAATTCGAGCTTTCGATGGATCACGAAGGGATACAGTGGGGGAAATTGAACTTCCCATAGAGATCGGTCCATTTATTTTCAACATATCCTTCCAAATATTGAATATCACTACTGGGTATAACCTATTGCTGGGACGACCACGGATTCATATGGCTAGAGCGATTCCGTCCACTCTTCACTAGCAATTAAAATATATCATCAATGATAACTTGGTCACCGTCAGTGCCGAACATTTATATCCAATTCATACTATGGAAGATATGTCCATGATCGGTCTGAACTAACGTATTGAACCTGTAAGTTTTCAAGCCTTCGAAGTAAGCACACCCCAATACCAATCTTTGGGCTCGCCAGCATTGAAACCTCGGATATCCCCCGAAGTAATGGCAATTGGTCAAGAGATGCTTTCAAGAGGATACCAACCAGGCCAAGGGCTAGGGCTAAAAGGTCAAGGGATTAAGAATCCTATACATATACCAACGTACTTAGGCAGGGCTGGACTGGGCTATCTTGATTATTTCAAACACCATAATCTTCACAAGCATTTGCTTATCCATATGATGATTCCCCTCAAGCCGAACCTCACTGAGGTAGGGTTCAAGGAACCATTGAACAAGATCCCCATTAGTGTCTCGAATCTCTTGATACCCCAGGCCAATAAGAATGGAGATGAGAAATCCATTAAGGAAAAACCTTTTGAAGATGAGGCTATCGAGGCTAGAGAGGCCAAAAATAAGAAGTTTATAGAGGAGATCCAGTTGTGTTTTCTGGAAAATTTTAGCCTCACCGAAGGTGCCCCTTAGGATTCATCTGGACAAGATCTAATAGATGATCATCCTGACGTCCTGGTCATTAACTGGAAAAGTGTTAACATCCCAAAGAATGATCCTAAGTCTAGCTCAGAATCAGTCATGGTCATCCTCAAAGACAACAGTGACTACGGCGACACCTCCATCTCAGCCATCCCTAAAGATCTGACTACAAAAAATTGGACGATCACGCCTCAGATCTGTCGAAAAGGGTAAAAATAGAAAATGATCTGTTAACAGGGAGATTAGCGTTTATATTTTAGTCTATTTTATTTTAGCTGCAACTTGTTATTGCCTTTTGTCATATTACCTATTGAACCTTTTTGTAGTCTGACAACAGTTTTATATATATATTAAGCAATCAAGTTTTCTTCTCAGGTTTTCAAATTTGAGTATTTCTAGCCCTGTCCTTGACTTGTCAAATTCGAGTAGTGACTACGATTTTGATATAGAATTGGACTTTGACTTGTTGGGGATTGAGCAAGAAACGGTAGACAATGATGAGGTGCCTGAGGAAATTAAAGGATGGGTCAAAGATAAACCCAAGCCCAACAGAGTTACAGATTTGAACCAACCTTCCCTCTAGCCAAGAAAGAGACTTCATTAATCTCCTAACCCAGTTCCAGGATGTTTTTGCTTGGTCTCATGAAGACATGATAGGTTTGTCAACAGACATAGTCGTCCATCGGTTACTAGTTAAAGAAGGGTTCAAACCAGTTAAGCAGAAGCTAAGACGGTTGAAACCAGAATGTAGCTTGAAGGTCAAAGAAGAAATTATCAAACAGTTCAATGTGGGTATCGTTATGGTATCAACCTACCCTAAGTGGTTATCTAATGTGGTCCTAATGCCGAAGCCTGGTGGAAAGGTGCGAGTCTGTGTAGATTATCGAGATCTCAATAAGGCTAGCCTTAAAGTTGACTTCCCAGTACCATTCGTTCATGTGTTGATAGATAACACGGTGCAATACGAGATGTACTCCTTTACTGATTGCTTCGCCGGATACCACCAGATTATGGTTGCTGAAGAGGACCGGGAAAAGACCGCCTTCATCACCCCCTAGGGAACTTTCTGCTATAAAAGATTATCTTTTGGCCTCAATAACGTTGGCGCTACTTATCAAAGGGCCATGATGGTGTTATTCCATGATATGATGCACAAAGAGATAGAAGTATATTTGGATGATATCATCGTAAAGTCCAAGGAGGCAGATGACCATTGTACCCATCTTCGGAAGTTGTTTGAGCAGCTTTGTAATAACCTGAATTTTTAGAAATTATTAAAAATAAGAATTTAGTAAATTGAATTCTTATTATAAGATATGTCGGGTTTGAATAAGAATATATATGTGTTATATATGTGGTTTGGTGGGAAGAAATTTGATATATATATATATATATGTGTGTGTGTGAAATTTTATAGTTGACTAATTATTAAAGGAAATAGAGCTTGAACTTGAAGTTTAATCTCTAAATCATTGAAGAAGGTGGTAATTGATTTTAGTTAACTGGTATAATAAGTTAGCAATTAAAAAGCATGTTCAAATTATTTAGGAATTTAGCTTCTGGTTCTGCTGTAGCAGAACTTGTCTGCGTCTAAACTTGAGGTGGCATAGCTGCGCCACTTCCAAGCCTAAGACCAGATTAAGGATAATTCATTGAATATTTCACCCTTGCAAATAACCATTTTTAAAGGTTAAGGACTCGCGATAAAGTTACGTGCTACTTGATTGATAGAGTATAATAGTAGATTGAGTTATTTATCTGAAGTTATGATTTCGAATCATGCTCATGTTTTAGATGATGTATTTGTTAGTTTCTTATGATGTTTAACTCATGTAGAGCTGTAAAGCTGTAATTACTCGATATATAAGGATATCGAACTTGGATGTAAAGTTTTATATGTAACTCTGACAAATTGAATCATGTAATAAATTGATTCAAAGTTATGTAATTAATAAAAGTTGATAAATAGAGGATACAAAAAAGTTTAAATTATTTCGCATTCTTATTAAGTATAACATCGAATATGATGGTTAATGACCAAGGTTGATTTATTAAGATTTTGGGATCGGTATAGAGATCCTGGAAATAAAAAGGAATTAATATATTAAGTGGTATCAAAGTTAAGTTGTATTTATTAAATTATGAATGGAAGTTAGAAATAATTTGTTGAAGATAGTATTGTGATGCACCAGGTCTGAGGTAACGGATACCCAGATTTGGGGGCGATATAGGCTTCGTAAATATGATTTAAAGTTGAACTCCGCCAAGTGTTATTTTGGCGTGATGTCGGGTAAACTTCTAGGATTCATTGTAAGAAATTGTGGTATCGAATAAAACCCAGCCAAGATAAAAGCCATCATTGAGATGCCTGAGCCAAGAACCAAGAAAGAAATCAGAGGTTTCCTTTGAAGGATAAACTTTATCAGCCGATTCATCTCACAACTGACAGCTACATGTGAACCCATTTTCAAGTTACTTAGAAAGAACTAATCCGGGAAATGGAACGAAGACTGTCGAAAGGCTTTTCACATCATCCAGAAGAGTTTGATTGAAGCACCCATTCTAGTATCCCCAAGGGAGGGAGTCCGTTGTTCATATACATATCGGTTAACTCTAAAGCCATGAGCTGTTTACTGGGGCAGAAAGATGATATGGGCAAGGAAAGGGCCATTTATTACCTCAGTAAGCGATTTAGTAATGGAGAATAGAAATACACGCTGATAGAAAGGACCTGTTGCGGATTGGCTTGGGCCACTATGTGGTTACAGCATTATCTGCACGACCATACCACCCATCTCATATCCTGCATGGATCCTTTGAGGTATATTTTCAGCAAACCGATATTAAACTGCCGATTATCCAAATGACAGCTAATCCTTTAGCAATTCGATATCGTTTGTGTGACCCAAAAGTCCATTAAGGGATAGGGAATCGCGGACCATCTATTGGCAGCACCAACAGGAGGTTATGAGCCTCTTGAGACATACTTCCTTGACGATGAGGTGATGGCAATCCAGCAAGCCCATAAAGAAGACATGGGACAATTCTGGAAGTTGTACTTTGACGCCGCCGCCAACACAGAAGGAGTCGGGGCAGAGGCAGTTATTGTATCTATCCCTGGGGAGCAGAACCCTGTGGAAACTAAGTTGCTATTCAACAACTCCAATAACACAACAGAATATAAAGGATGCCTCCTGGGGTTAAAATTGGCTCAATCTATGGGTGTTAAAAGATTGGCAGTATTCAAAGATTCGGGGCTAGTCATCAGGCAATCCACAGGGGACTACAATACTAAGGAATTACATCTATTGACATACCTCTATTATATTGTCAAGTTGGCAGGAGAGTTTGAAGATATATCCTTTATGTTTATCCCACGGAATAGGAATGACTTCACCGATGCATTGGCCACATTAGCCTTATTGATCAATATGTCGTCGAGAAAAAGCTTTCTTGTTATCACCTTTACGTCGCAAGACGCACCAGCTTATGGGAACAGCGTTGGGGAAATATCCAATGAATTATCTCCTAGAGGACTACATTGGTATTAAGATATTAAAGAATATTTACGAGATGGATCTGTCCCCGAGGGAATGACCTAAGCTGAAAAGAAGAGAATACGGAGGATGGCAATGAAGTTCTACCTAAGTGGAGATGCCCTCTCCAAAAGAAATTCGGGCATAGGCCTTCTAAGATGCCTTGACAAGGATCAAGCTCAAAGACTCATGGTTGTAGTATACGGTAGAGTATGTGGATCACATATGAGTGGGCCCCTGCTTGCTAAAAAGATATTAAGGATGGGTCATTATAGGATGTCCCTCAAATCTGATTGTGATGATCACGTTAGGCGTGTTAGGATTGTACGAAATCGTGATGCAATTAAATTGAAAAAATTAGCGGAAGCATGGTATATTTGAGTTTAAAAAAATTCTACAAAACCATTACCCAGATCATCCTTTATGCACATTATTAATTTAAAACGATAAATAAGAAGTTATGGAATCATACCCTTGTAGAACGAAGCTTCCACAAGTACGACTTCAACTCCTTGTTCTTCGTGATCTCCTTGAATTTTCGGGTTAGATTCCATCCTTTGATCAACGTTAGCCACCCAAGTGTTTGGCCTCTAGAGGTGATCCACCAAGGAAGATGAATTATCAAGAAGGAGGGTGGTTGGCTTAGTTTTCTATCCTCTATAGAAAAGGAGTACTATCCAACAATTAGAATTGCATCAACTGATATCTATTATAAGACTCCTCTTATATAGATATTGGTCAACCCTTCTAATTTTATTAGACATGGGATTTTATTTAATTAATTTAAACTCCTTTAATTAATTTAGGCTTCCCACCACATTAAGAATAATTAATTAAATTCATTTAATTAATTTGTCTCCTAATCTTATTAGGAATAAATGAGAGTACTATTATTAAATTAATTACTAAACTACTTTCGAAATTAAAATAATAATAATTGTAATAATATTAATAAGACTTCTCTTATTAATTTATATTTAATATTTTTAAAATATTAAATAATAAACATTAAGCTATTTAACTTATTCTATCACCATAGATTAAATTAATTACACTTAATGCATTATTACAATTATGCCATTACCTTCTTAAATAATTATTCTTTCTTTTATGGTGTGACCATTTAAGTTCTCCATATTAAACCGGTTGTGAATAAATCAATTAGAACAATTCTAATCTTATTTAAATAAATAAATTAAACTAATAATCTATTTAAAAAAAAAATATTTATTCTACAATAGGGATAAGCCTCCCTAGCGATCAACGACTTTCCAGATAATATAGATTTTAACATTAATCATAAAAGAACTTGTGAGTAAATAGTTACCGTACAATTCAATCCTTCCATCATACAATGTCCCACTTAAATATAAGACATGAATTTACTGTCAAGTCTTATTTTATTTAATTATATGTATTTCGATTAGAAAATGCACAACTCCAAATATTGCAAATTAGAAACTCCTTTCTAATTTCATTCCACCTTGTCCAAGGATTCCTGGATTGTCATTTAACGAATCACATAGGATATATCTCCTCTTTTACTAGAGGTGGTAGATTTTTTATTGATCATTCATTATCTCTATATGTAACTACATACTTGCTTTAGTGTCTCCACACAAATGATCATGAGATCAATCATCATCATCCAATGAGCAAGCAACATATGTACCAATCTATCCGGATATACTAATCCCCCTTTTAGTAATCCCACGATTGAGAACTATTTTAGTTTTAAGCTTTCTAAGAATTTAAATCTCATTAGCATGATCAACATCATAATTCTAAAAGCATTGCTTAAAACTATGGGTTATTTACATATTATAAAAACAGCACCATGTAGATAATTAAATGCCTTTAATAAGTTAATACTTTTATTAATAAATAAATAAGATCATCTCCAAAGTAGAGGCTTTATCATCATACATGATTGGCTTGTACGCATACTACTTTCAATCTCCCACTTGCACTAAAGTCAGTCGCCATGGTATCTCATACCAACTTCTCTAAGTGACGATCAAACTGCTGTTGTGTTATAGCTTTAGTAAATGGATCTGCAATGTTATCTTGAGAGACTACACGCTCTAAGGTGACGTCTCCTCTTTCAATGATTTCTTTAATCAAAGTGCTGCAACACATGTTTAGATTCAAGATGAGACTTAAGAACTATTCCTTGTTCTGTAATGAACTTTTCATCTGAAACATCAACTTGCAGCTTCCTTACAGTTATATACTTTGTCTTTGTCACTAAACCAGCAACCTTTTGTTGTTTGAAACCTTTCCAATTCACTACACCATCTTTCAAGGTAACGACTTATCCTAAAGTGGATTTGATATCGTCTTGGTCAGTCTGAAAACTTGAGTCTGTTTAGCACTCTAGTTTAATTCAGACTGATCATATGATATGATGACATCCTTAGTGTCAGTTAAGTACTTTAAGATATTTATCACTGTCTCACAGTGATCTTCTCCAGAATATGACTGATCAACATTAAATCTCGTATATTTCATTGCATACCTGATAGTAGCTCATGCGATCTCTCTTTTATTGATGATAATTTTAGGGAGATTCACTCCATGACTCATCATCATGAGACACCTTTTGGAGTTTGCCATGCTAAATGCCTTTAGCATCTAATGAATATACGTTTCCTTGGGTTTAGCCGAACATCCTTTTAAATATATCAACAGAGATTTATATCCCCAATATAGGATGTTCTACCCAAATCATTCATGGAGGAATGTTTAGACAACTTTGTTTTGATCGATTTTAGCATAGGAATTTCATTCCCTATCAGTAATATATCATCAACATATAATACAAGGAATGAAATAGCGCTCCCACTAACCTTCTTGTACACACATGGTTCATCCTCATTTTTGATAAAATCAAACTCTTTGATTGCCTCATCAAAACGAATGTTCCATCTACGAGAATCTTGCTTCAATCCATGAATGGATTGTTGTAGCTCATATACATAATTTGCTTCAACCATTGAAACAAAAAACTATCTAGTTGTATTATACATACATTCTCCTTTAATAATGTATATTTGAGGAAGGACGTCTCCACGTCCATTTTGCCAGATTAAGCAATAATAAGCTGTAATCGTAAGTAAAATTCAAATGGACTTGAGCATAGCTTCAAAATTCATTTTAATTTTTATGGTCATCTACCATTTCTGTGAGTTTTTATTACTCATAGTCTGTTCGTAATTCAATGGATCATCATCATACATGATGTGTCTCTCATCGTCATCCTCTATGATGAATCCATACTTCTCAGGTATCTTCGGTACTCTTCCAGATATACGAATAGGGTGTGATACAGTAGGTTCTTCCACTTGGTCAGGTACCTAACTCTGATCCGTAGTAATTTGTGGTTCTTGAACTTCTTCAAGATATATCTTACTCTCACTGACCTCTTCATGGATAAACTCCTTTTTCAAGAAGGCAGCATGTTTTGCAACAAACACTTTTTGATCAGTTGGATGATAGAAATAATACCCTAAAGTTTCTTTAGGGTATCCCACAAATCTACACTTATCGAATTTAGTCTGTAGCTTATCATGTTCAAACTTTTTGACATAAGCTGGACAACCCCAAGTCTTAACATGCTTAATATTTGGTTTCCTCCCCTTTCACATCTCATATGGAGTCTTTGGGACGGATTTGGTAGGTACCTTGTTAAGTAGGTATGCAGCCGTTTCTAGGGCATAACCCCATAAAGAAATTGGAAGGTCGGTAAAACTCATCATAGATTGAATCATGTCCAACAGTGTTCGATTTCTCCTTTCAGATACTCCACTTAACTGTGGTGTATCTGGAGGAGTCCATTGTGAGATTATACCATTTTCTTTGAGACAATTGAGAAACTCACCGCTTAAGTATTCTCCACCTCGATCTGATCAAAGTATCTTAATACTGTTGCCCGTTTGTTTCTCTACTTCATTTCTGAACTCTTTGAACTTTTCAAATGATTCTGATTTGTATTTCATTAAATACACATCCAAATCTTGAGTGATCATTAGTGAAAGTAATAAAATAAAATACCCACCCCGTGCACTTGTTGTCATAGGTCCACAAACGTCTGTGTGAATCAACGCTAACAACTCTGTAACTTTTTCTCCTTTTTCACTAAAAGGAGATTTAGACATTTTACCCATGAGATAAGATTCACAAGTTGGATATGATTCATAATCAGATAGCTCTAAGAGCGCATCCTTATGTAACTTGGATAATCTTGTTTTATTGATATGACCGAGTCTACAGTGCCACATATAGGTATAATTAATATCATCTCTTTTCCTTTTCTTAGTTTGTTTAATTTGAAATATATTTTATTGCAAGTCAAGTATATAAATTCCATTTCGCAAATTTTTAATACCATATAAAACATCGTCTTTATAAATAGAACAACCATTGTTCTTTATAATAACGTTAAATCCTTCCATATCCAATACAGAAATAGAAATAATGTTTCTAATAATATTCGGAACAAAATAATAATTATTTAGATAAATGGACTTGCCCGAAGGCATCGCTAAACAATAAGTCCCTACAGCTAATGCAACAACTTTTGCTCCATTTTTCACTCGTAGGATGACCTCATCATTGCTCAGCTTTCTACTTCTGACCAGTCCCTGCACAGTATTACATATGTGAGAACCACAGCCGGTATCCAATACCCAAGTAGAATTATAACTTTCAGAAAAATTAATTTCAATCATAAACAAACCTTGATTAGAAGTCGAAGCTTCTCCAATCTTCTTCTCTGCTAGAAACTTCTTGCAGTTCCTTTTCCAATGTCCCGGCTCATTGCAATGAAAGCACATTCCTTTAGCTGGTTCAGGTTTCTTTTGTTCATTTTCTTTCCCCTTTCCCTTAGCTTTCTTGAATTTCTTCTTTTCAGAAGATACCTTGGGGCTCTTCCTTTTATTGGAAGAATCCACCATCAAGATATGGTTCTTCTTGGATGGGAAGTGACCTTCTACAATTTTCAGCATGTTAAGCAGCTCATGCAAGCTGACATCTAGCTTATTCATGTGAAAATTAACCACAAACTGCGAGAAGGTCTCAGGGAGTGATTGCAAGACCAAGTCTTTACTTAACTCCCCATCCATGACAAACCCAAGCTGTCTAAGGCGTTCAATCAAATTGATCACCTTTAGGATATGAGTCTCGACGGCAGTGCCCTCGGTCATCCGAGATCGGAAGAACTCTTTAGATATCTCATATCTAGCAGTCCTACTCTGTTCACCATACAACTCCTTGAGGTGAAGCAGCATAGCAGGAGCATCTATTTTTTCGTGCTGATGCTGAAGCTCGTTATTCATGAATGTGAGCATGACGCATTGAGCCACAGATACGTCATCTTGCCACTTATTGAAAGTGGCAATCTCTTCCTCAGAGGCTGTATTCGAAACAGATTCAAGGACAGTTGAATTTAGGACATAAGAAATCTTTTCAACAGTGAGAACAATTCTCAGATTTCTTAGCCAGTCCTCATAATTCGGCCCGGTAAGCTTATGTGCATCAAGTATGCTTCGTAGTGAGATTAGTGATTTTGACATTTTTAAAAATCTGCATGTGAAAAGACAATATTTTAGCAAACATTTATTTTTATTAATTTTTGCATACCAAAATAAATTTAGGTCTTTATTTTCAATTGGTATCTCCCACTATTTTTATCAAACTATATTACCCTCACTTATATAGTTCGGCAACATCTAATTAAAGATTTGCTAGTGAGAATAAGGATCCCATTTTAAATATATATAACCTTGTGGATAGTACAACAAGCGATATACAAATAAATAGGTAGTCAACTCTTGTCAATTACATCACCATGTAACTCCTTTTATTTTGCCTCTTAAATCATAATGGTCAAGTGTGTGCACATCCGAACTAAAATGATTTAAGTTACGTCCAGCCTAGCACTTTCATAAATTCAAAAAAGAAAAATATTCGTCCTTGTGGATAGCACAACAAGACTAGATCGTTCAATTTTCTTGATAAGCATCAAATGTGATTAATTAACATCTTAAATACTCAATACTTACCTTGTGGATAGCACAACAAGCTCATATTAAATATTTAATACTCTATTAATTTATCATGCTAGAAGGCGACGTTCGATATTCCAAATATCTTTGAACGCTTTGGACTTAATATTATTTCTTTGAGGGGTTTGTTGTTATTTGTCTCATCTTGTTTAGCGCGCATTCACACACACACACACACACACACACACACACACACACACACACACATATATATATATATATATGTATAATACACGTTATTTTATTAAACATGCGAAGCATGTTTGCATTATATATAATATATATAATATTTAACATGCAATATAGAATACTATATTCTACCCGGATTGATTATGGACTTTTATTCTAGTTTGGTTTACTAGAGTTACCAAGTGAACCAAAAGGTCAAACCTAGGAGTGCAAGAATAAAATTTAAATATAACTATTACATTTAAACCCGAGCTCCATACAAATGGGTCTTCACGCACTCCTTGCTCTTTGGTCTCCAATTTTTTCAAGATAATTCTAACTATTTTTATTACATTAAACTATTTAATTTAAATAGAAACCTTGATCAGCAGTCAAGGGGAAGTACATAGGAGGGAGATAGAATTTTATATCAATAATAAATTAGAGAAGACGAGGTACGCAGACCCCATTTAATAAAACTCATTCATTTAAGCATTCAACTAAAATAAAATTCAATCACATTGGTCAAATAGTCCATAATCAATCACTATTTGTTATCATACATATTACCATATATATCAATAAATAAATATCCATCTCATGAATTAAAACATTCTATATATATATGAGTATAATTTAATGGGCAATTTTAAATTGCATAAAATTCAATTTCAAAATTAAAATAAACTCTTTATTTTAATTATAAAATTATTAGGAATATTATATATATTAATATATATTATCGTGTATATATATATATATAGTAATCCTGCAGCTTTCAAAGTAACTTGAATCCGTGGGTGACCTTTAATTGAATATAAACTTTTGAATCACTTTCCTTTCCTTCTTAAAAAAAACATTCCAGGATTTCATAAAAGTAATACTTATAACCTCCTTTTTTCTTCTAAGAATAAAAACAGTACACCAACTAAATGATTCACGAATTCAACCACTGCAGCCACAAAAATTCCACCAATGAAAGAAAAAAAAAATATGCTTTCGTTTTTTTTCTCTTTCATAAAAAAATATTTTTATACAACTAATTATGCCCAATAAATTATTCTAAATACATACCCATACATATATGGAATTAAAATAATTAATAATTGCATAAAGGTTTGGCTCTGATGCCACTGTTGGGTTTGTACGAAATCATAACGCAATTAAATTGCAAAAATTAGCGGAAGCAGAGTTTAAAAAAATTTCTACAAAACCATTACCCGGATCATCCTTTATGCAAATTATTAATTTAAAACGATAAATATGAAGTTATGGAATCATACTCTTGTAGAATAAAGCTTCCACAGGTACGAGTTCAACTCCTTGTTCTTCGTGATCTCCTTGAATTTCTGGGTTAGATTCCTTCCTTTGATCAACGTTAGCCACCCAAGTGTTTGGCCTCTAGAGGTGATCTACCAAGAAAGATGAATTATCAAGAAGGAGGGTGGTTGGCTTAGTTTTCTATCCTCTATAGAAAAGGAGTACTCTCCAACAATTGGAATTGTATCAATTGATATCTATTATAAGACTCCTCTTATATAGATATTAGTCAACCCTTCTAATTTTATTAGACATGGAATTTTATTTAATTAATTTAAACTCCTTTAATTAATTTAGGCTTCCCACCACATTAAGAATAATTAATTAAATTTATTTGATTAATTTGTCTCCTAATCTTATTAGGAATAAATGAGAGTACTATTATTAAATTAATTACTAAACTACTTTCGAAATTAAAATAATAATAATAATAATAATATTAATAAGACTTCTCTTATTAATTTATATTTAATATTTTTAAAATATTAAATAATAAACATTAAGCTATTTAACTTATTCTATCACCATAGATTAAATTAATTACACTTAATGCATTATTACAACTATGCCATTACCTTCTTAAATAATTATTCTTCCTTTTATGGTGTGACCCTTTAGGTTCTTCATATTAAACCGATTGTGAATAAATCAATTAGAACAACTCTAATATTATTTAAATAAATAAATTAAACTAATAATCTATTTTAAAAAATAGTATTTATTCTACAATAGGGATAAGCCTCCCTAGCGATCAACGACTTTTCAGATAATATAGATTTCAACATTAATCATAAAAGAACCTGTGAGTAAATAGTTACCGTATAATTCAATCCTTCCACCATACAATGTCCAATTAAATATAAGACATGGATTTACTGTCAAGTCTTATTTTATTTAATTATATGTATTTCGATTAGAAAATGCACAACTCCAAATAATGCAAATTAGAAACTCCTTTCTAATTTCATTCCACCTTGGCCAAGGGTTCTTGGGTTGTCATTTAACGAATCACATAGGACATATCTCCTCTTTTACTAGAGGTGGTAGATTCTTTATTGATTATTCATTATCTCCATATGTAACTCATTATACCCAAGCATACCCTTTTATATATCCTAAAGGGCTTTAAGGAATAAGTTAAAGTTTAATTCATTACATACAAGATACTATGATGATCTCAAGTCCAAGGATCACTTGTACTACTATCACATTAGGAATTCCTATTGACAGGCGAGTAAAACTCCATTAGGTATTCCATAGCGAGTCACGTTCAGTGAACTTATTCTCCAATAAGCACCTACATACTTGCTTTAGTGTCTCCACACAAATGATCATGAGATCAATCATCATCATCCAATGGGCAAGCAACATATGTACCAATCTATCCGGATATACTAATCCCCCTTTTAGTAATCGCACGATTGAGAACTATTTTAGTTTTAAGCTTTCTAAGAATTTAAATCTCATTAGCATGATCAACATCATGATTCTAAAAGCATTGTTTAAAACTATGGGTTATTTACATATTATAAAAATAGCACCATGTAGATAATTAAATGCCTTTAATAAGTTAATACTTTTATTAATAAATAAATAAGATCATCTCCAAAGTAGATGCTTTATCATCATACATGATTGGCTTGTATGCATACTACTTTCAAGGCGCTGCTATCAATGTCAAATCCATGCTAATATGATCCATGCACCGCCTAACTAGCTCCATTACATGACATCGCTATGGCCATTTTCCATGTGGGGAATGGACGTGATCGAACTCGTTGAGCCTAAAGCTGGTAACGGTCACAGATTCATATTTACCATGATCGAATACTTTTCCAGATGGGTGGAAGTAGCCTCTTTCCCCAAAGTTACCAAGGAGGTCATTATTGGTTTCATCAGAAACAACGTCATCTGTCGATATGGACAACCTAAGGTTATTGTGTCAGACAACGCCAAGAATCTGAATAATGATATAATGAGGGAATTGTGCGGTAAGTTCAATATCAAGCACCTCAACTCTGTGATTTATCTCCAAAAGATGAATGGCGCGGTGGAAGCTGCCAGCAAGAACATCAAGAAGATAATAATGAATATGTCTGCAAACCATCGAGGATGGCCAGATTTATTGCTTTAACCTTGCTCGCCTATCGAACGTCGACTCGAACCTCGACTGGGGCGTCACCCTACTCATTGATCTATGGCATGGAGGCGGTACTCCCCGTAGAAGTTGAACTAGAATCGCTAAGAGTAATTCTAAACTCCCAGATAGAGGAGGGTCAGTGGATGCAAGATTGATATGGTCAGTTGGCCCTTATAGTTAAAAAGAGAGTCGCAACTATCTTTCACGGTCAACTATACCAGCAGCGAATGTCCCGGTCCTATAACAAGAAAGTAAGACCCCGGGCATTCAAAGAGCATGATTTGGTATTGAAGAAGATCATTATAGGCGAGGATGCAGCAAGAGGAAAATTTGCCCCGAATTGGGAAGGACCTTTCGTTGTCAAAGAAATCTTATCAGGCAAAGCTATAAGGTTGGAAGAGATGGACAGTGAAGAATTCCCACAATTGATCAACTTCGATTTTGTGAAATGGTATTATATCTGAGACCCCTTTTCACACAAACTTGAATACTTTGTCTTGATAAAAAAAATCATCAATCAAGTTAATTTTTCAGGCCAATCCTAAACTACGAAAGACCTGATCTCCCATCATCCATGGGAGTACGTAAGCAGCCATTTATGGTGCAGTCTAATCCTAAAATCAATCAAATCAAACCTTTTTACCCTATATTACCCCAAACCTTAAGTCTTCAACCTCAACAAGAACCAAAAATAGCTATATAAGACCTTCACAGTTGACGGCCCATGCTGCAAGGACCTTATGACATCTCAACGTCTCTCTATTAGATTTTGCACAAGGATGATGAGAGCCACTCAATATCAAAATATTAAACCATGAAGCGAAAATGGCAATCAGCATACAAGTCTAAACATACTCAAACGAGGGAAGTGGGCTAAACTTGTTACTTTTTATATATGCAGTTAGAATATAAAATCTGTTCTAATATGCGACAAAAGATAATAACATAGTCTGTGCAGGAAAGTAAAACAAGACTACAAATTTGAGGTCAGGCGAGACTGTTAGGTTTGTAACAATCAAAGTAGTGAAAACATGGTAAAAACGGATTTTAAAATTTTACAAACCTTATACCCGGATCATTCTTTATGCACAATTATTAATTAAACGAAAGAGAAGAAATTATATAATCATACCATTGTAGAACTAAGCTTCCACAGGTACGAGTTCAACTCGAAATCCTTCGTAATCTCCTTGAGTTCTCTGGGATTGATTCCTTCCTTTGATCAACGTTAGCCACCCAAGCATTTGGCCTGTAGAGGTGATCCATCAAGGAAGAAGAGATATTCAAGAAGGTGGGTGCTTGACTAAATTACCCTAATTATATCTCTATAGAATTTGTATACTCTCCCAACTATTGGAATAGTGTAATGTGTGTTTTTGTTCCATAATAAGACTTTCTTATTTATAGATATAGGCAACCTTCCTAAACCATTTAGGTAAAAGGTTTCATATTAATTAATTAAACCTTTTAATTTAATTAGGCTTCCCAATCATATTGAG
Source organism: Panax stipuleanatus (assembly GCA_020205555.1). NCBI lineage: Eukaryota > Viridiplantae > Streptophyta > Magnoliopsida > Apiales > Araliaceae > Panax > Panax stipuleanatus. The sequence goes on along the minus strand of CM035119.1, from coordinate 75,912,959 downwards.
AATAATTAAACTCTCTTAATTAATTAGCCTCATGATCTTATTAGGAATATATGGGAGAGAGAGTATCTTATTAATTAATTCCCAAACTCCTTTAGGAATTAAATAATAATAATAATAATAATAATAATAATAATAATAATAATAATAATAATAATAAGACTCCTCTTATTAATTTAATATTTTCAAAATATTAAATAATAAATATTAAACTATTTAATTTATTCTATCACCATAGATTAAATTAAACATACTTAACTTATTATTACGATAATGTCATTAGCTTCTTTAATAATTATTCTTCCTTTTATGGTGTGACCCTTTAGGTTCTCTATATTAAACCGGTTGTGAATAAATCAATTAGAACAATTCTAATCTTATTGAAATAAATAAATTAAACTAATAATTCATTTAAATAAATAATATTTATTCTACAATAAGGGTAAGCCCCCTTAGCGATCAACGACTTTTCAGATAATATAAATTTCTATATTAATAATGAAAGAACATGTGAGTAAATAGTTACTGTACAATTCATTCCTTCCACCATACAATGTGACGCCCCCAAATTCAGACCGTCACTGATCTCGAATTCAGTTCGTCACGTTCTACAGTCTAAGATAATAATATGACTAAATGTTATATCGCACAGCGGAATAACTCATAACATACGAATAGATTACATTTATTTAATATAATCATTCACGCCCCAAGGTCTCGTAACTTAAACATCGATTACATAGCTTAAACATATCTTAAGCATATATAAACTTAACTAATACATAAGATAATAAGATCTTATTACAACGTCATAGAGTTCTACATAATATAAAGCTACTCTGTAGCTTTGTCTTTGCCCTTGTCGGTGCTTGAGGGTCCACCCTGTTCTGCCTTAACTGAAATATTTTTAGGGAAAAGCAAGAATGAGCAACAAGTTTGCTCAGTAAGTAATATAGCAGTAAGGGTCAATATAGTTTTCAATTCTCAACGGTATGACAATAAATGATAGTTCGAGGATAACAAGAGGTATCAAGAGTTTTCAACAATAGTCGCTAAGGACCAAAAGATATCAATAAGATTCAAGGTTTAAGCTTTTCAAAGTTCAAGAATAATGAATACTGAGCAGTCACTAAGGACTATGAACTTCTACTAGAATTAACAGAAATATACTGATAATCCAATAAAACAAGTACAACAGGTGATCAGCCTAAAGTACCCTACATTATGCATAACATTTAATCGTACTCAAATGCGCACGCCGATCTCCCGACAAATATAGTTTCCCCTTCAAAAGGGTTGTTCATCTTAGTCAATATAAGACTCCGCACCAATTAATTAGTTTGGATCGCTTTTCAAATTCATAATATAGGTCTAGCCAAATCAAATGGCATAGACCGCTCTTTCAATGTATATAAGAACAATCATAAGTTCAAAGCTCGAAATTTAAAGTTCGAAGAATATAAATCGACTTTATCTTATCCACGAAGTATTTAAGTCATAAAACATGGATTATAATTTCAACTATTTACTTGTACAACAATAATAGCACAAGTTCAATAAGAATAGAATTCGAGTACTTGCTTACAATAACCGTTGAATAAAGTAATGCAAGGGTTAGGATACTTGCCTTAAGCATAGATTATCAACCTTTAGCTTATCGATACTTCGAATTCCTATCATAATATATTCACATGTATAAGATGTTCATTAGCTAAGTATATTCGGTACATAAGCTCGATATGTAAGTTAAATATACACATATGATTATACTTTAGTCATATAACTCTATACTTTGTCATTATGTACTTTACGTATGCTTATCACATAATCGGTATATAAGACATTGCGAAATCAAGTAACATGGTTATATCACGTATGGTATCGTAACACTTAAACGATATGTCATTATCATCTATGGAGTTCCTTTTATAAGTTAAACATCATCATGTTACAATACCATCTCATATAACATATATTAGTAGTGTTCAAACCCTTTTTAATAGTTTAGGAATCATTTATAAGTTAACTATCAAAATCAGATTTAAGCAAACTGTCGAGACCTGAAAGTAGCCTGGCTCAGCTGCGCCCTAGTTAAGCCTAGGGACGGCGCAGTTGCGCTGTCCCCTGGCCAGACCAGGGTTGAGCTTTTGCTCTTTTGTTTCTGTCCAAAACATAACCATACTTTATTACATAGTATATACACATGTTAAAGATCCTTTCATGCTTGTGAAGTCCATCTAAGTCCAACCATTCATGTTATAGTCCTAGATTAACATCTTTAATGGCTTAAGGTTATACAAAGTCATGCAATCATATAGGCTATCATGCTTGTCATTTATACACATAAAGTGGTCACATAATCTGTGTTAGGCATGCTTATATGTGTTCATATCATTTATGCATGGCTAACATTGTTATTTGCTTTAAACAAGCCTAAATCATGCTTGACTAACTCTCATAGTGTTTGACAAGGTGTGTGCACATAAAGGTCGTCTAGGTGATGTTAAAAGCACCCTTATGTATGCTCAAAAATATCAGAATGCTATTCCATCATGTTCATGCAACTTGGTTTGCAAAAAGTCTAAACTTTACTTTTGAAATCGTTATGACTTAACCCATGTATGCTAGTGTAAACCTAACATCTTTAGACTTACATTTTATGCCTCTCTAGACCATATAATCATGCTCAAAAGTTAGAACATAAATATGATACATACATGTCAAAGTTCACTTCAAGAACTATAAGTTCATTTTCAAACTATAAGTTTTCTATCAATAATGTATGCTAACATAGTCTAACATGTTCATGCTATGTCAAGGTACCCATATATACATGTCATACCTGTTATCATGCTTGTCTAAACAATATCGACTCGTTAACACTTAACAAATTTCAGCAGAAACAGAAAACAAAACTCAGAGCATGGCGCAGCTGCGCTGCACCCTAGTACAAACATGGCACAGCTGCGCCATTGCTAGCCCAGAACTGAAATGGTTTCTGTTTGGCAAAAGGCAAGGCCAAATACAGAATTTCTCTAAGAATTTCATTCCAAAGCAACCACATTGTATACTAACATGATCACTAACTTATATAACAACTAACAAACGTTTCCCAATTAATTTATCATATAATTCATGCTTAATTCAAGAAATTAGAAGTTCAGGAAATGAAGAACAAGAAATGGGAATTATACCTCTGCAAATGCTTTACTGTGTTTGCTGCTATATCACTCTCGCTCAACTCAATAGAAAATCTCAGTACAGTAGCTCTACTTAACAATATCTCAACAAATTGAAATGAAGAAGGATAAAGTCTTATTTATAGATTTTTGAATGTCTAGACAATGCTATTCCACTCAATTACAATCCATTGGTACGAGCAAGAACATGAAGGTTAATAAGGAGTTGTTGATCAGTTGGTGAATTCCATCATGATGCCCACTCCCCATTGAATCATTGGCTATTATCTTTGCTGAGTTTGAGAAGGAATAGGCTTAGACTAGCCTTTGCCATTACACGTGAAGAGAAATGAGGGGTGACTTTCATTATGGGATATGGCTATAAATCTCAGCAATTGGGCAACATGAATTACATACCGCACTTATGTTATTATACACATACTATATACTTAAGTTATATTCATATTCATATAATATATACTTAGGTTATAATTTCAATTAGACTCATAATGTATGTCCAATGAGGAAACAATATTACAATGTAGTAAGTTAGGGTACATATATATACATCCATGTACATTTTATCATACCGAATATAATTTAAATTGAGTTGGAATATAATTAGTTGGGTATTAACAATCCATTATTTCCACACAATTTTATTATCCCAATTACACTTATTGGAATATTAATTTGCAAATCATTGATTCATTCTAATTTAATATTACATATAGTACATCTTTATTGTCCTCACACATACAGGTTGTCACATAAGCAATTCCTTTAATTTTTACTATATAGTTTCATATATTATATAGTCACATTAAAGTGTCACACTACACTTTATAATATAGTTTGGTTCAACCTTGCATAATGTACCCATAAAATGAATTCATATGGGTCCATTTATGTAATTCATGTGACTTATTCCCTTTTTACCATATAGTTCTTATGTTACATAATTATATCACAATGTCACACTATACTTTATATTATATAGATGTAGTTACTATATAATATGTGATTACATATCGTTACACTTATCAATTAATCGAACAAGTATTAATCTATTATATAAATTAATTATTTATTCATTAATCTACTATTACTCATAATAATCAATAATTAATAATATATTAGTAATTGATCATCCACTTATTAATTCCTTCTTTAATTAATTAAATCATAATAATTCTTATCACCGTGCCACACAAGGCATTCTACGAGCTTATCATAAACTCCACACTTTTCTCCATTATCATTAATTCAATTTAAAATTAATTGAGTTACTCAATTCACGCCACATAAATATTTATATTACAATAAATATTCGCATTCTTATTAATATTATTCATGAAATTCACGGTTCTTACATACAATGTCCTAATTAAATATAAGACATGGATTTACTATAAAGTCTAATTTTATTTAATTATATGTATTTCGATTCTAAAATGCACAACTCCAAATAATGCAAATTAGAAACTTCTTTCTAATTTTATTCTGCCTTGGCCAAGGGCTACTGGGTTATCATTTATCGAATCACATAGGATATTCTCTTCTTTTACTAAAAGTGGTAGATTTTTTATTGATCATTCATTATCTCTATGTATAAATCATTATTCTCAATCATACCCTTTGATGTACCATTAGGGTCTTAAGGGACATGTTAAAGTATAACTTATAATACATAAGATATTATGATGATCTTAAGTCTAAGGATTATTTGTACTACTATTACTTAAGAAATTCCTATTGATAGACAAGTAAAACTCCATTAGGTATTCCTTAGCAAGCCACGTTCAGTGAACTTATTCTCCAATAAGCACCTACATACTTGCTTTAGTGTCTCCACACAAATAATTATGAGATCAATCATCCTCATCTAATGAGTAAGTCAACGTATGTACCAATCTATCCGGATTCACTACTTCCTTTTTTAGTAATCCAACGATTGGGAACTAATTTAGTTTTTAAGCTATCTAAGAATTTAGATCTCATTAGCACATTCCTCATCATGATTTAAAAGCATTGCTTAAAACTATGAGTTTATCACATATTATAAAAACAACACTATATAGATAAATAAATGTCTTTAATTAAATAATACTTTTATTAATAAATGATTAAAATTGTTACAAAGTAAAAGCTTTATCATCAAACATGATTGGTTTGAGCACCAGGATTGGTTTGTGGTATGTGGTTCTTGAATTTCTTTAAGATCTATTTTCCTCCCACTAGCCCCTTCAAGGATAAACTCATTTTCCAAGAAGGCAGCGTGTTTCGCAACAAACACCCTTTGCTCAGTAGGATTGTAGAAATAATATCCCAGACTTTCTTTAGGATATCCCACAAACGTGCACTTATCAGATCTTGTCCCAAGCTTATCATTTTGAAACTTTTTCACATAAGCTGTACATCCCCAAAGCTTAACAGGCTTAAGACTGGGTTTCCTCCTTGGCCACATCTCATATGGAGTCTTGGGAACGGATTTTGAGGGGACCTTATTTAGTAGATATGTAGCCGCTTCTAGCACATAACCCCAGAATGATACTGGAAGATCGGTTAAACTCATCATGGAATGAACCATGTCCAACAATGTTCAATTCCTCCTTTCAGATACTCCATTTAACTGTGGTGTTCCTGGTGGAGTCCATTGTGAGATTATATGTGACACCCCCAAATCCGGATATTTCAATTTTCACCGAATTTGGTGTTTACTGTACAAATATCGTATATCTATATACCCATAATAAATGCAAACCGTGAAATAGATAGAAAACTCCATCATCTCCCCTTATAGGGTTACAACATCTGAAATAAAATACATAAATAATCCCAGGTCATACTTAACTTTAAATCTCAAATGCGAAAATGTAAACGAATAAGTCTTAATCATTACATATAAGTCTTAAACATAAAAATTCTCAAATAAACAACAAGTCTTCATCACTTGTTGACTTTGCCCTTGCCTTTGCTAGTAGAAGGCTCGTCGGACCTTTCGTTCTTAACTGCAATGTTATTATGCAAGAGTGTGCATGATTGCCCACATGTATAACAATATAACAATATAATAACATGTGAGTGAATCAAAGACTTCTGAATAAGGAAAACTCAGCTTTAGAATCAAGAATGAATAGCAAGAATCAAAATAGCAAGAATCAAAAGAACTTTGGAGGGTCATAAGACTTTGAACTATATTCTAGGTTGTCAAGTATTTCTACTTTAAACCTTTAACAGTTATAAGACTATATGGACTCTACTTCTCGTACTTAAGGGGATCAGCCCTTAGTACCATACTATGCAAAATATCTCAACGCTAAAAATGTAAATAATCCCCTTTACAGGGTTGTTCATCTCAGTTTGACATCAGAATCCGCACCAAATGAAGTTTGGTTTGGATAAGCTCGCTAATAGTTCTAGAATTTAGAACCTTCATCAACTATGGACTAGTCGAATCAATAAAATAATATTTGATAATAGAATTGAAATATAAATCTCGAGGGTATACAATTAAATAAAGATTGTATACTGAAGTAATACTTAACAACGCTTATAATATCTCATGAGAAATCTTAACTTGAATAAACAAGAATAAGAATTTGATTTATATAGAATCATAAGTATAGAACTTGCTCAATGAATAAATTTGAAGTTAGAAAGCTTGTTCAATTTAAAGAGTATAGATAAGAAAACTTGCGTAATCGTAATCGAGTTAGGGTAAAGAAACTTGCTTAACAATAATAAGTTAGGGATAGAACACTTGCCTCGTGCCCAAACTACAAATATAGTTACAATTAAATTCCTAAACGTCCTACACATTACATTGTGTATATGACATTGATTAGTTTTCATAGTTATTATGTTTAACTGTTAAACTTCTCATTTAAGTTCAACTTACAACTTGGTTTATAATATTAACTTGTTGACTAACCACATAACTTGAATATGAACTCACAACATGCATGCCACGTAATATGAACTCTTAGTCAATCGTAATCAAGTCTTACGACATTCATATCCAAGTTTTCACATAGTTTATTAACATAAAACTTCAATTTATATAATATGTGTCAACAAAATGTTATATAATTGTTTCTTACACTTGACATGTCATTAGGTTCATTACATTCAGTTAGTACATCATGTTATGGCTTAACAATACACAAAATGGTCGAAAAATAATTTTTCTCTGCACTACACCTGCTTGGGCGGGTGTTATGCCTGCTGGGGCAGGTATATGATCTGCAGGGGGCCCGCTGAAGCGGGTATGGAGCTGTTGGGGCGGTTGTGCCTTGGCGGTTCAAGTTCAATTCGCAATTTTGATAGTTCGTAGCCCAATTAACTCCAATTTACACTAATACAATGATTATTACTGATACTCATGAAGTATAAACTTCACAGAAATATCGTACAATGATCCTAACATATTTTTAACACTTAAGATCATGCAATTACTCAAATTAAACCACTTAAATTCACTGTTCTTAGTATTCTAAAAAGTTTCGAGAGAAATCCTAGAATTCAACATTACGTATTCGTTGTAACTCCAAATCCGTTCGTTTAAAGTTCGTTTTCATTGTTTTAACATGTATAATCATAATCTACTGTCAATTTTAAGTTACACAATCAATTCAAAGCATACAATTTGTACATAAGGCCATATTTGAACTTTTCATGCTCTGTAACTTCTGAAATTCTAACTAAATCATATACTCATAAAATTGGTTTCTTTAAAGCATAAGTATTTGATAGAAAGCATGTTATGAACGTATATTAGCATTTATATAATCAAATAATCATTAATCATCAACAAATTATGTTATAGAGAATTCAAAAACTGATTTTCATGGAGAAAACTATAATACGTGAAATATAACAATGAAGATGAAGAGATTACCCTTAAATCTCTGATTAAAGTGATAAGAACTTCTCTTTGATTGTCCAATTCCTTCTCAAATCAACTTTTCTCTCAATTCTCTCTCTAACTCTCTAAGTATTTCTCTAAGTTCTCTGATATGTATAATATTATGAATGAAATATGAAGTCTGATATAGATATAAGGCTAAATATAATATACGTATATAATTAACCGTAGAGTCATGGGTCGTCAGTTAATTCACATAATGGGTTAACTGCCCCCATCCCCCATTAAGGCCTTGTTTGTTTGCCCCATTTATTCTTCTTTTCTCAGTTAATTTAATTAACTTATTTAGTATATAGTTAATTGTCACACTTTTAAATAATCACATAATCTTATTTAAATCAATTAAATAAAATATCATAACTCCACATTAAATCATATTATCACATAATTAAAATTCTCATTTATTAACTATGTGAAATCTTTACATCTCTAATTAATTACTAAATTAATTAGAATAACATTATGCTTATTACATAATTCCTTTAATCAAATAAGCTCAATTAAATACTTACTTTAAATTATTAAAATTCTGTACATTAATTTAACTAATGTAACACATATAATTAAATTAATCTACCATAATTCCATCAAATAATTATTTAACTCAATAATTAAATCATCAAAAAATATTAATTTAATTCAATAAATATTTAAATAATTTACAAAATTCTCGTTTGTCACATCTTTCCTCCCTTAAAAGGATTCTGTCCCCAGAATCACGGTTCAATTAAATTCGTCCCATTACATTCTCCCCCCTTACAAAGATTCTGTCCCCAGAATCGTTTATACATTAATTAAGCAAATAAGTGTGGGTAAGTCTTCAACATATGCTCTTCGAGTTCCGACGTTGTTTCTTCAGCGTTGTGGTTCCTCCAAATTACCTTAACAGAAGGAATTACTTTATTTCTGAGAACTTGTTCTTTCCTGTCAACAATCTGAACAGAAACTTCTTCGTAAGATAAGTCCTTCTCAAATTGTAGGGGTTCATATTCTATCACAAGTTTGTAATCGGGTTTGTATGGTCGTAACACTGACATGTAGAAAACGTTGTGAACATGCTCCAGCTCTGGAGATAAGGCCACCTCATATGCGACTTCTCCTATTCTTTGCAGTACCTCAAAGGGTCCAATGAACTTTGGGCTCAATTTCTACTTTTTATCAAATCTGATCTTTTCCTTTCAGGGAGAGACTTTCAAGAAAATAAAGTTACCCGATTCAAATTCCACATTCTTACGGTGTGGATCAACGAATTTCTTCTGTCTATCCTAAGCTGCTACCAGTTTTTTCCGGATTACCTTGACTATCTCTGATGTCTGCTGTACCAGTTTTGGTCTTAGTAATTGTCTCGCGCCAACTTCATTTCAGTATAGTGGAGTTCTACACTTTTTGTCGTACAATGCTTCATAAGGCGACATGTCAATACTAGCGTGGTAACTGTTGTTGTAACTGAATTCAACGAGCGGTAAGTGATCATCCCAATTTCCTTTGAAATCCATGATGAATGCTCTCAACATATCCTCCAATGTCTGGATTGTTCTTTTGCTCTGTCCGTCTGTCTGAGGGTGATATGACGTACTCATTCTCAACTGCGTTCCCATGCATTCTTAGACACTTCCAGAAATTCGATGTGAAGTGTGGATCTCGGTCGGAAACAATCGACACTGGATCTCCGTGCCTTGAAATAATCTCATTCACATACAACTTTGCCAACTGGTCTAGGTTGAATCTGATCTTGATCTGAAGGAAGTGTTCTAATTTCGTCAATCGGTCAACGATAACCCATACTGCATCGTAGCCTTTCTGATTTCTCAAAAGGCCAACCACAAAATCCATCGTAATATGTTCCCATTTCCATTCCGGGATCTCTAGAGGTTGTAGCAAACCACTCAGCCTCTGATGCTCTGCTTTCAATTTTTGATATGTCAGACACTTGGCAACACAATCGGCAACATCTCGTTTCATATTCGACCACAAGAAATGCTGTTGGAGATCTTGGAACATCTTGGTACTTTCGGGGTGAATTGAATATCGTGAACTGTGAGCTTCGCTCAAAATATCCTCCTTAATGTCTGGCACTGGCGGTACCCAAACTCTTCTTTTGAATCTTAACAGTCCCTCACTTTTCATCTTGAATCTCGGTTCTGTCCCTTTAGATATCTTCTTTCTTCACATTCCTCGTCTAAGAGTTGCGCTTCCTTAATTTTATCCAGCAAAGTTGTACCAGCTTGTATCTGGAACAGCTTTTCATCGATTTCCATAGGATACCTCACCTCCAATTCCAGCTTCTCCATTGCTGAAATTAGCTTCTCCTGAGCAGTCAACATCATCAATATCTCCCAACCCTTTCTGGTCAAGGCATCGGCAACCACATTTGCTTTATCCGGATGGTATAAAATCTCACAGTCATAGTCTTTAACTAACTCCAACCACCTTCTCTGACGCATATTCAAGTCTTTTTGTGTAAAAATATATTTTAGACTTTTGTGGTCTTTATATATTTCACACTTCTCCCCATATAGATAGTGTCTCCAGATCTTCAAAGCAAATACCACTGCATCCAATTCCAAGTCATGGGTCGGATACCCTTTCTCATAATCCTTCAACTGTCGTGACGTATACGCAATGACTCTGTCGTTTTGCATAAGCATACAACCTAGTCCTTTATACGACGCATCACTATATACCACAAAGTTTCCTGTGTCATCCGGAAGAGATAACCTAGGTGTTGTACTCAACCTCTTCTTAAGTTCTTGGAAGCTTTCCTCACACTTCTCCATCCAAACGAATTTCACAGCTTTCCTTGTAACGATTGCAATTTTATAATTAATTTTAATATTTATTGAATTAAATAAATATTTTATGTGATTTATTTATTGAGTTAAATAAATAAATTATGTGATTTATGGAGTAATTTAATTAAGTGTATATATTACTTAAATGAATGTGTAATATTTAATTTAATTAATGTATATTAATTTTATTTTATAGTTCTAATTTACTTGATATAATTGAATTAGAGGAATTATGTGATGAACTGTTACACGGATTATAATTAGCGAGTAATTATAATTATGTGACAATTTTATGTGATTAATTGATGTTAGATTTTAATTGATTAAATTAGATGATTAATGCTTTATTAATTAAAATGTGACATTTAAGTATGTGTTAAAATGATTTGTTAAAATAAAAAAAAGGATTTTAAATGATTTTAAACAAACAAGGCCCTTGCTTTTGTTTAAAAAGACTGTTGCCAAACAGGGCCCTTACATTAGCTTAAACCTAATTTACCTAAACCATGCCTAAGTTAGTAAAACTAGTTTCTAATTTTCCTGTAGCCAAACAAGCCAAGTTGGCTTTTGAATTTTGTAACTTACGTTGTAATTAGTAGTTAGTGCATATACTTATTATATGGGAGTTATATATATTATATATTACATGTGTTCTATATTATATGTATATACTATCAGTACGTTAGTTTTCTAAAGTTAGTCTAAAATTAAGAAAAGAAAGAGAGAAAGAGCAGAGAAAATAACAAAGAAGAAGATAGAGAGAAGAGGAAGAGAAAGAAAAGATATAGCTTGAGAAGCTTGAAGGGAATCACTATCATCTTCTTCTTCAATCATCTAACCAAAAAGGGTATTATTTCAATTTTTTTATATTTCTATATGGTTTCTTCATGAATATGAGTTCTCGGTGTATATGATTTAGCATGAAAGTTATACAAATATGATGTACATATATAAATTGTGTTTATAATGATTATTATATGAATTGTATGTCATGATCAAGGAATTTCAGAAATCAAATTTTTGTCAGAACATGTTTTAATGGAGGATATGTGTTCTTATGAAATTTATATATTTGGTTGAGATTTAGAGTAAAAGTATGAATTAATTGTGTGTTAATATGCTTATTAGGAATTTGTTATAATGGATTAGTATGATGAATGTGATTTTTAAATTCATGATTATATAATAAGCATGATGAATTCATTACAGGGGAAGTATTTTTGAAATTATATATAGGATAGTTTTCTCTTGTAAATCAAAGGAATTCATATTTAATTGTTAATTATCGTACAAATTCATGTTAGATTATGTTCACTTGTCAAGAAACGAATTCATAGTGAATTGAATTATGTGATTTGATTTAAAAATGAATTGACAGTGTTTAAATGTATCGAGAACACTGGAAACTACTTTTATTCAAATTTTACAGAATTAAGTGTTTTAAACCTTGTTATTTGATGTATGTGTATATTCAAAACATGTTAGAAACTGCATATTATGTTTCTGTTATAATTATATATATATGTCAAATATTGGCTGTATTGAGAACTCATTGTAGAGAATTAAGCCAAATTGGTTTTTCTCTGCACTGTTCGCGAAGCTGCTCTATTTCTGTCCGCTGCCGGCGCAGCTGCGCAGGCATTAAGGGTAGAAGCGGCGCAGCTGCGCAGCTGGATTTTCTCAGCCCTTGCGCATGTGCGCCGGTGTCAAGGCTAAAGGTGGTGCAGCTGCGCCGTGTCCCGGGCAGAGGCAGTGACTTTAGTTTTGTGCAGTGTTAATTCTAAGCTTAGTTTAATTATTCTATGACAATGAGCATGTATCTAGCTGCTATAACATGTGTTATAATTTGAAAAAAAGGAAGTTTTGAAAACTTAGTATAGTATTTAAATGATAAACTATAATTGTTTAATTGTAAAATAAGTTACTTAATTATAATTTGATTAATTATAATTAAGAGTAAATATTTAATTTAAATTGTAATTTTTGTGAAATTATAATGTATAGAAGTTGATTTATTTTAATCAATTAGATGATAATTTAAATTATAATTTATGTAATTATAATTTAATAAATGCATGCTTAATTATGGATTATAAATTAATAATTGCATGATTAATTTTAATTATAATGCATGATATTGTCTAATTGATTATAAATTATAATTTGTTTATAATTTGAAAGGTAATTATAATTTAAGTAATTATAATTTGATTAAGTGTTTGAATTATAATTGTTTAATTATAATTTAGTTAAATACATAATTGATTTAATTATGTGAATATGTATGTGATGTAATTAACTATGTGATAGTTGATTATTATTATTTAATTAGAGTGAGTTAACCATGAGGGTTAACCAGTTATGTGAATTAGTTAGGTGTTAACTAATTTAGGTTATCTACAAAGTTGTAGAGAATTAAATTTCCTATAGAAAGACATAGAATTTGTATTTTTCTGACAAAAGGGCTATTTATTATGAATTATTGAAGTTTCAGAAAATAAATATTTTTTTAATGGGAGGTGGGCCCCACCGGCGGCTGGTGGCTGATGTCTTTTGGAGGAGGCGAATTTTTTTTAAAAAAAAATTATTTTATTAATTTAGTCTACTTTGGCATCCTAAGCTTTTCCTATAAATAGGGTGCTTATGTTAGAATTGAAAATCACACCAGAATCAGAAGTTTTCTCTCTCTATAATATTGAGCGTATTTTTGTGAGTATTTAGATACTTTGAGTGTTACTATTCAGTGCAAGTTTTCTTCGGTATTATATCCGATATTCCAGCCAGAAGTACTATTATTTTGAGATAAGGGATGTTATTTCTTTCATAAATGATGTTATTCTTTTCAATATCATTATACCAAAATATTGGTATGGATTTTATTATGAAATTCTTACTTTTTCCATCGAGATTACTATTCACGTATACGGCACTATTCCCGAAAAAAATTTAATTTTCTTCTATTTGTCCAAGTTGCTTGTTAAGGTTCCTATCTTTGATTGGATCTAAGTTTTGAGCTTTATTCTTAAATTTTTGCTTCACAATTGATTATTACGAAGTATTTTTGAATTGGATAAACTAGAATGCGAATCCTTAATCTTTGTCTTTTATCTCACTGGATTCGTTCTTTAAAATATTTTTCATCATCCTCAGTCCTAAAAGGTGATATAACTGAATATCTTTGGCCTGTAGAGCAAAGATGAATGATTACCCGATGAATATCTTTGGCCGTAGTGCAAAGATGGACAGGTGTTGAGATGAACATGACCACTGGTGATACAAATGAATATCTTTGGCCGTAGTGCAAAGATGAATATTTGATTCGAGATGTATATTGATTGATGTTACAGGGATAAAATATTGATGATAAACTTTTAAATCATAGAAGATAGTAGATTTCATTCTCTATTTATCTCTTCTAATGTATGGTTATTTTCGCTGCGAATATTGATCTAAAACTTGTTGTCCATAATATTTTATCTGAATTGTTGAAGACTAACGATAATTTATTTTTCATTATCTTAGTCATAATATTTTTTACTGGGCTAGTTGAGCTCACCCTTTTTATCTATTGTCCTCTTCAAGAAATGAGAATATTGCGGGAACTAGTCGGGGGACAGAGTGATGGTCCGAGTTAGAGCAGTAGTAGTCCTCACTATTTCTGATAAATAGTGTGATAATAATTGTAATGAGGACTTAGTTTGAATATTAATATTTTCTACAAATTTGTATTGACACTCACAGTTGTGTGGTCGTATTTTGCACGACGGTGTGATATAAAGTTTGTATTTGAATTCTGTACCATGTATTTGGCGACTCAGAATGGGTTGGGTTGACTGGACCTATTCTGGGGGGCGTCACACCAGTCCCTTCACATTATTACATATGTGAGAACCACAGCCGGTATCCAATACCCAAGTAGAATTTTGACTTTCTAAAAAATTAATTTCAATCATGAACAAACCTTGATTGGAAGTCGAAGCTTCTCCAAGCTTATTCTTTGTCAGAAACTTCTTGCAGTTCCTCTTCCAATGACCCGACTCGTTGCAATGGAAGCACATTCCTTTGCTAGCTGGATCAAGTTTCTTTTGTTCCTTTATGGTCACCTTGCCCTTGGTCATCCGAGATCGGAAGAGCTCCTTAGATATCTCATATCTAACAGTCCTACTTTGTTCACTATACAACTCCTTAAGGTGAAGCAACATAGTAGGAACATCAATGTTTTCATACTGACGCTGAAGCTCGTTATTCATGAATGCGAGCATGATGCATTGAGCCACATATACGTCATTTTGCCACTTACAGTGGTGGCAATTTCTTCCTCAGATGCTGATTCTGGAACAGTTCCAGAGACGGGTGAATTTAGGACATAAGAAATCTTTTCAGCAGTGAGAACTATTCTCAGATTCCTTAGTCAGTCCGTATAATTCGGCTCGGTAAGCTTATTAGCATCAAGTATGCTTCGCAGTGAAATTAGTAATTTTGACATTTTTAAAATTCTGCATGTGAAAAGGCAATATTTTAGCAAATATTCATTTTTATTAATTTTTGCATACCAAAATAAATTTAGGTCTTTATTTTAAATTGGTATCTCCCACTATTTTCATCAAACTATATTACCCTCACTTATATAGTTCGGCAACATCTAATTAATGATTTGCTAGTGAGAATAAGGATCCCATTTCAAATGTATATAACCTTGTGGATAGCACAACAAGCGATATATAAATAAATAGGTAGACAACTCTTGTCAATTACATCACCATGTAACTTCTTTTATGTTGCCTCTTAAATTATAATGGTCAAGTGTGTGCACATCCGAACTAAAATGATTTAAGTTAAGTCCAGCCTAGCACTTCCATGAATTCAAAAAATAAAAATGTTCGTCCTTGTGGATAGCACAACAAGACTAGATCGTTCAATTTTCTTGATAAGCATCAAATGTGATTAATTAATATCTTAAATACGCAATACTCGCCTTGTGGATAGCACAACAAGCTCATATTAAATATTTAATACTCTATTAATTTATCATGCTAGAAGGCGACGTTCGATATTCCAAATATTACTTGAACGCTTTCGATTTAATATAACTTCCTTGAGGGGTTTGTTATTATTTGTCTCATCTTGTTTAGCGCGCACACACACACACACACACACACACACACACACACACACATATATATATATATATATATATAAAATATGTGTTATTTTATTAAACATGGGAAGCATGTTTGCATAAAATATAATATATATAATATTTAGCATGCACATATAGAATCCTATATTCTACCTGGATTGATTATGGACTTTTATTCTAGTTTGGTTCACTAGAGCCACCAAGTGAACCAAAAGGTCAAACCTAATGGTGCAAGAAATAAAATTTAAACGTAACTATTACATTTAAACTCGGGCTCCATACAAACGGGTCTTCACGTGCTCCTTCCTATATGGTTTTCAATTTCTTCAAGATAATTCTAACTATTTCTATTACATTAAACTATTAAATTTAAATAGAAACCTTGATCAGCAGTCAAGGGAAAGTACATAGGAGGGAGATAGAATTTACATCAAGAAAAAAAATCAGAGAAGACAAGGTACGCAGATCCCATTAAATAAAACCCATTCATTTCAAGCATTCAACTAAAATAAAATCCAATCACATTGGTCAATAGTCCATAATCAACCCCATTTATTTTCATACATGTCACCATATGTATCAAAAAATAAATATTCATCTCATGAATTAAAACATTCTCTATATATATATAAGTATCATTTAATGGGCAATTTTAAATTGCATGAAATCCAATTTCAAGATTAAAATAAACTCTTTATTTTAATTATAAAATTATTAAGAATATAATATATATATATATATATATATATATATTATATATATAGTGACCGTCCATTTTTTTTTAAAAAAAAGTTGCTGGGACATTTTTTTTTGTGTCACTTTATATATAATCATTATCATATATATATATATATATATATATATATATATATATATATATATATAACGTGACCCCTTTTTGATTCCTGAAACACTTTAAAACAATTCCTCCACTGAATCACCTTTTCAAAACTAATACAGGATCACGATTAGCCCAAAAAAAATTTGGTTCCTTCTAAAACGAAAAAAAAACTTTCGCCAATTTTTTTTTTCAGTTCAGAAATTGCTCCTTTTTTTTCATAAAAATTAATTTTATACAATAAAATTATGTCGAATAAATTATTCTAAATATATACCCATACATATATATAATCAAAATAATTAATAATTGCATAAAGGTTTGGCTCTGATGCCACTATTGGGTTTGTACGAAATCGTGACGCAATCAAATTGTAAAAATTAGCGGAAGCATGGTATATCAGAGTTTAAAAATTTCTACAAAACCATTACCCGGATCATCCTTTATGCAAATTATTAATTTAAAACGATAAATAAGAAGTTATGGAATCATACCATTGTAGAACGAAGCTTCCACAAGTACGAGTTCAACTCCTTGTTCTTCGTGATCTCTTTGAATTTCCGGGTTAAATTCCTTCCTTTGATCAATGTTAGCCACCCAAGTGTTTGGCCTCTAGTGGTGATCCACTAAGAAAGATGAATTATCAAGAAGGAGGGTGGTTGGCTTAGTTTTCTATCCTCTATAAAAAAGGAGTACTCTCCAACAATTGAAATTGCATCAACTGATATCTATTATAAGACTCCTCTTATATAGATATTGGTCAACCCTTATACTCCTACTAGACATGGGATTTCATTTAATTAATTAAACTCCTTTAATTAATTTAGGCTTTCCACCACATTAGGAATAATTAATTAAATTTATTTAATTAATTTGTCTCCTAATCTTATTAGGAATAAATGAGAGTACTAATATTAAATTAATTACTAAACTCTTTTAGAAATTAAAATAATAATAATATTAATAATATTAATAAGACATCTCTTATTAATTTATATTTAATATTTCCAAAATATTAAATAATAAACATTAAGCTATTTAATTTATTCTATCACCATAAATTAAATTAATTACACTTAATGCATTATTACGATTATGTCATTACCTTCTTAAATAATTATTATTACTTTTATGGTGTGACCCTTTAGGTTCTTCATATTAAACCGGTTGTGAATAAATCAATTAGAACAATTCTAATCTTATTTAAATAAATAAATTAAACTAATAATCTATTTAAATAAATAATATTTATTCTACAATAGGGATAAGCCTCCCTAGCGATCAACGACTTTCCAGATAATATATATTTCAACATTAATCATAAAAGAACCTGTGAGTAAATAGTTACCGTATAATTCAATCCTTCCACCATACAATGTCCAATTAAATATAAGACATGGATTTACTGTCAAGTCTTATTTTATTTAATTATATGTATTTCGATTAGAAAATGCACAACTCCAAATAATGCAAATTAGAAACTCCTTTCTAATTTTATTCCACCTTGGCCAAGGATTCCTGGGTTGTCATTTAACGAATCACATAGGACATATCTCCTCTTTTACTAGAGGTGGTAGATTCTTTATTGATTATTCATTATCTCCATATGTAACTCATTATACCCAAGCATACCCTTTTATATATCCTAAAGGGCTTTAAGGAATAAGTTAAAGTATAATTCATTACATACAAGATACTATGATGATCTCAAGTCCAAGGATCACTTGTACTACTATCCATTAGGAATTCCTACTGACAGGCGAGTAAAACTCCATTAGGTATTCCATAGCGAGTCACGTTCAGTGAACTTATTCTCCAATAAGCACCTACATACTTGCTTTAGTGTCTCCACACAAATGATCATAAGATCAATCATCCTCATCCAATGAGCAAGCAACATATGTACCAATTTATCCGAATTTACTAATCCCCTTTTTTGTAATCCCACGATTGGGAACTATTTTAGTTTTAAAGCTTTCTAAGAATTTAGATCTCATTAGCATGATCATCATCATGATTCTAAAAGCATTGCTTAAAACTATGAGTTATTTACATATTATAAAAACAGCACCATGTAGATAAGTAAATGCCTTTAATAAATGAATATTTTTATTAATAAATAAATAAGATTATCTCCAAAGTATATGCTTTATCATCATACATGATTGGCTTGTATGCATACTACTTTCAATGACATGTTAAGTGTATAAAACAATAAGATAACATATTGTTGACATGTATAACTTAATTTGAAGTCTCATATTAACATGTTATGTGTGAACTTAGATATTGTTATCATATGATATGATTATGATAGTTTAAAGTGTTATAAACGTGTGTTATGTATGTTGTGAGTTTAGACTCATGTATATGTTTTGTTAGCGAGCTAGATTACAAACCACATTATTAAGTTGAACTTAAGTAAGAAGTTCAAAGGTTTAACGTAGTGGTTATAAACGTAATGTAATGTGTAGGACGATTGAGGAAGTGATTTGTAAATTATAAATTGTAGCTTGCGCTTAAGGCAAGTTTTTTAAACCTTTCTTTTACGTTCATGCAAGTCTTCTAACTATACTCTTTCATTGTGCAAGTTTCCTAAACCTTTCTTGTTACGTTTATGCAAGTTATTGTATTCTTTATAATTTTTATATTGAGCAAATAACTTATTGAAGTTCATTATTGAATTAATGTAACCTTGACTTAATTGTTCAAGCAAGGTTGATTGTATCTTTCAAATGCTTTAAGTTTAATTCTAAAGCATAAGTATTTCATAAATTCTTTATTATCGAATTCCTATTATTGTAAGTTAATTCAACTACTCCTTAGTTGATGATAGTTTGAACTCCAAATTACCTTTAAGCTTATCCAAACCAAACATTCTTTGTTTTGGACTTGTTATTAAATACTGTGATGAACAACCCTATTTATTAGGGGATTACCATGAGAAAGCGTTAAGATATTTGTGCACAATACATGGTACAAAGGGCTGATCCCCCTAAGTACGCGTTAAGAGTCCATATAGTCTAACGACTGTTAAAGGTTTTAAATAAAAATATTTATAACCTAGGACATAGTTCAAGGT
Source organism: Panax stipuleanatus (assembly GCA_020205555.1). NCBI lineage: Eukaryota > Viridiplantae > Streptophyta > Magnoliopsida > Apiales > Araliaceae > Panax > Panax stipuleanatus. The sequence continues at coordinate 75,893,004 of CM035119.1, read as the reverse complement.
CTTATGACCCTCAGATGAATCTTAAATCTTATTCTTGATTATCGATGAATGAATTATTATTGATTAAGTTGAAGTTATTCAAACATTATGTCATCATTATTATTGTTGTTATTTCAAGTGAGCTTTGTTTGCTAACTCTTGCAATTAAATAACCATTGCAGCTAAAGTCGAAAGAGTTGATGAACCGTCAACTAGCAAAGGTAAGAACAAGATGAACAAGTGAAAGCTTGTTGTATTCGTTGATTATGATTTGTAATAATACATAAGACTTTATTGTGTGATGTTTATTTTCTACAATTTGTTTATGTTAAGGTTAGATAACCCTGGGATATTTTGAACAAGTTTGTAATCCTTTTGATAAGGAATATTTTATTATTTATTTAAGGTTGTAATTTATTTTGCATTCCTTATTATGGGCAGTAGTTGTATTTTATTTAGATAGTGAGCACCAAATCCCGTGGAATTAAAGTACCCGGATTTGGGGTGTCACAATCTCCATATGTAACTTATTACACCCAAGCAAACCCTTTGATATGCCTTAAGGGTTTTAAGAAATAAGTCAAAGTATAATTTATTACATACAAGATAATATGACGATCTCAAGTCCAAGGATCACTTGTACTACTATCATATTAGGAATTTCTATTGACAGACAAGTAAAACTCCATTATGTATTCCATAGTGAGTCACGTTCAGTGAATTTATTCTCCAATAAGCACCTATAAACTTGCTTTAGTGTCTCGACACAAATGATCATTAGATCAATCATCCTCATCTAATGAGCAAGCAACATATGTACCAATCTATCCGGATTTACTAATCCCCTTTTTAGTAATCCAACAATTGGGAACTATTTTAGTTTTAAGCTTTCTAAAAATTTAGATCTCATTAGCATTATCAACATCATGATTCTAAAAGCATTGCTTAAAACTATGGGTTATTTACATATTATAAAAACAACATCATGTAGATAATTAAATGCCTTTAATAAATGAATATTATTATTATTAAATAAATTAGATCGTTTCCAAAGTATTTTAGTTCCTAAAGGCACGTTAGTTATCTAGATGGGGGGTTGAATAGATATTTTAAAATATTTTTGTTTAAAATATTTTTTCAGTATTGAATATACTGACAGCAGCGGAATATATATTTTGTTCCCCCTTAAGATATTGCAGTTATGGTTTGATAAGCAGTTATAGCAGTTATAACAGATATAGCAGTTAGAGCAGTTAATGAGAGACAATGAGACACAAATATTTTAAGTGGTTCAGAGCACACAAAGCTCCTAGTCCACTCTTCTACTTTATGAGTAGGAAATCCACTAAAGATGTCTCTTACAACTGAATCACTTAGATTCCTTCAAGGCCAACAGCCTTGGAACTTCTCTTAGTTCACTTAGAACTCTTTAAGGCCAGCAACCTTGGTACTCTTCTCTTAGTTCACTTAGAACTCTTCAAGGCCAGCAGCCTTGGTACTCTTCTCAGTTAACTTAGAATTCTTCAAGTCCTTCTAACTTGGTACACCATGGATTGAGAGTTGCACTCTGGTGTATACTACTCAGTTGCAATTAAGCATCAGTTCTGAAGAACTGAGTAGCGAAGCAAGCTTTCCTTCTTTCAGGATCGTAGAGTGTCTACGTTGAGTGCTCTTGAACTTTCTAAGCTATCCTTTCTTTCTTTGTATCTCGCTTACTTAGTCTGAATCCTTGTCTGATTTCCTTATAAAAGAGCCATTCAAACTATATCTGTTTGAATGCTCCAGTTGCAGTATTTAATGCTTTAGACGTTTCTGTGCAGTTGATGTTAACATCCTGCTTTCCTGCTGCACTGCCGACTGGCCCACTGGCACAGCAGACTGCAACTTCACCTAACACCTGAAAAGGTGTTTTCTGCAGGCAGTTTTGTCCTTTCCTTAGCTTCTTCAATATGCTTCTTTGATTTGAACTAACGATGAATATGGAATCATTGGGACCATCAATTTGTCAACGGCTATAAGCCTTTCTTAATTTATTTCTGTTCCTCCTTTCATCAGAACTACGAACTTTGATGCTGACTGGAGGACCACTACGATTATGATCATTATACCATAATCGTTGTGTGTTGGCTTGCACAGGCTTGACTCAAACTTGATCTCAGAGAACACTACGATTTCTCTTAAGCTCTTCGGCATACTACGATTCCTTCTTGCTTTGTCTTGCAGACTCCACGATTTTGAGAGCACACTGCGTTTCTTAACTTAGCTCAGCAGGCGCTCAGATCTTTTCCATGATTCTTAGTGTGGCTTCAAAAGGAGACTACGATTCTTCGATGTTTCACTTAAGCTCAACAGATCTTGCCTTGGCCTCTGCAGACTTGGTTCTTTTGGCAGACTACGATTCTGGATATCTTCCTTTAAGCTCCACGATTCTGCCTTGGCTTCTGTATGCTGTCTTTGACAGACTACGTTTCTGTCAAGACTTTAACTTTTACAGCTTAAATAGATCAACCTAACAGTTTTGATCTTTTCTTCTATACATTTATTTACATAAATGATAAACATTAAAGCTCAGATCAACCTAACATTTTTGATCTATTATCTAAGTCCTTGTACATATGATCATTGAAGGACTTTACACTTAAGCATTTATATTTACTTTTAATATCAAATATGAATATGCAATTCCCAACAATCTCCCCCTATTTGATGTTGACATAATCAAGGAGACTTGGATCATAGCATCATTTTCTAAATGTAGAGTGCTATAAAGTAAATATGGCTTAGTGTTTCAGTGAGCAACTGAAATCTCTAGAGAATAAGCATGAATTTATTGATGTTTGAACAGATAGTACAATCTAGCATAGGAGCATCAATATACAGTTAAGCTTAGACTTATCTCTATCTTCTTTGCCTCTTATTTCTTGGAGGGTTGGCATGCTCTTCAGCTCTTCTTCTCCTTGAGGCTTCATCTCTCCGTGCAATGCCCTCTAGCTCTTCTCGGGTCAGTGGTTCTAAATGATCATGTCTGTTTATGAAGGTATGATCTCCAACTGGCATATTATGACCCGTAGAGGATATGCCTTGTGAGCTAGAGGCTTGACCTTGACTCCTTTGAAGAGGTTCAGCCATGAGTGGACGCTACATCTGTTGATCAGATAGTGGAGGCTGATAACTTGGACTTCTGGAGCTGCCACCCGATGATTGACCAATTTGAGTTTGCATTCCCTACTGAGGAGGTGGTTATATGTGTGTTTCCCTTTGCCTTTGCCTTCCACCTTCACTTCCACCTCCACATCTGCTGCCTCTGCCTCTGCCTTCACTTCTTGCTCATTATTCTCCCCCTTTATATCAGCATCAAGGGTTCGAATATCGTCAGATAGGCGCTTGACACCTTCCACCAGCTCATGCATTTGAGAGCGGTTGAGTGCAATGTCATTACGATTTTCCTCGACTAGAGCCTCAGTTTGTCTTCTTTGTGGCTGAAGCCACTCCATTGCGTTGTTATTCTGATTAATTTGAGTGACACTGTAGGCTTGGAACTGTTGTAGTGAGATGCGCAGTTCTGAAATTTGTTTGGCCGTTAGCTCATTTTGAGATTGCTGATTCTTCGGCATCATCTCCATAGCCTCCTTATGTTTCTTTGTGGCAGCAAAGTGAATGGCATCCCTTTTACTGAGGCTGCTAGATATTTCCTGTACAATCTCCTTGTGCTTCCTGGATAGCTCAGTTGCCAAATTTCCTGGCAGAGTTTTGACAGAGTCGATAATATTATCGAATCTCATGTGAAGTGCTAAGGAGTGTGCTTCAAAAATCTTCTAGACTCTGAACCTATCTGGTTTAAAGCTTCAGTCTGCTCCTCCTTCTTTGGCATTAGAGACAGTTAATCGAGAATTCGTCGTGTCTCAGGAAGAAGAGGGACCGTAGTGTGTTCATATCTTCTTGACATATTTGATAGAGCAAGTGCCATGTCAAAATATTCATTATTAGAGGATGAGGGAATGTCTGCTTGGGTTAGAGGGGCATGTGTTTGTATTTGCTGTATAGGCATAGTGTTTGGCTCAGGTGTCTGTGTTTCTGTTTCGTTGAACTGTTCTAGAGACTATACGATTTCCACATCAGATTGATCAGTAGGTGAGAATCGCAGTGTGTCGTCCAGAGTTGGTGTCTCAATGGTTGAGCTTGCAAGTATTTCTTCGGCTAATCTTGTAATATGCTCAATCACCATTGGATCATTAACAGTTGGCTCTACGAGAACAAGTTGGTTGTTTGGTTCATCAGTCACAAAGTTTTTGGACTCTGTAACTGGAAACTGATTAAGTGGATGCATGGCCATTTCCAACCATTTGGGTAGTTCGTAGAATTGATTAAAATGGGATGATGGAGAGTGGTTGTTAATGAAAGATAGGGGAGTGATGTATACCTTTGGTTCAGCTTCAGAAGTTAACTCATTTATGATCAGCTTCTGAGCAAACCTCCTTTCTTTTGGGAATCCAAAGGCAAGCACTGAAATTGCTGGATAAGCCTTGAATGTCCAAAATATGTGATCCCAGGAGTTGAGAATCATAACTTTATGATATGGCATCATGGGCAAGTAATTGAACAGCTGATTGTAGTTTGCTATTCTTTCACCATCTTGTCCCACATATAGAATCTCAAGATCATCATCCTCTTCTTCATTACTCTCTTTGTCATGAATTTCCACCACTTCATTCATCTCATCATCATCAGCAATATTCACCATTTCTACAGCAGTAGATTCTACGAATTGTTCATGGACTGGGGGGACTTCAAGATTTTCTTTTGGTAGCTCCCCCTCAGCTTCTGCATTCTCTGGAACTTGTGCTCTTAACACCTCCCCCTCAGCTGTAGCACTTTCTTGAATAGTAGCTTCCAGAGTTTCTTCTTCAACATTGGCTGAGTTTATTTTAGGTATTTCTGGCCCTTTTTCTTTAGACTGTGTCTCATCTGGCACAATTCTTTTAGAGTCGGCCATTTCTTCTTCTTGAGCTTCATCAACACGAGCACTAGTTTCAAGCATCTCCATATAAGCTTGATTTATAGTCTGATCAGGTGCAGCAGTGTAGTCTGCATCTCTGATGTAGGCTATCACAACTTCAATATTTCTGGTCTCTTGTGGAGTTGGACTAGATGCATGAGGCTCAGTGGTTTGTTCAGCCTTTTCAGTAGCCCTTAGAGTTTGTTCAGGCTGAGAGGCTGTTGCAGCATCTCCTTCTATAGTGGCAGCCAGTCTGGACTCTACGATTGGTGATGACTCAACAATCGTAGTGAGTGAAGACTTTCTTGTTCTGTGGCTGTGTTTCTTCTTCTGATGAGGCTCAGAGCTCCCTTCAGCACTGTCCTCACTTGTCTCCCTCTTCTTTTTCTTCTTCTTTTCTTTCAGAACCTCCTCAGGTGATTTAGGAGTAATGACTCTATCAGTGGTAAGGCTTTTGAACTCCATATCAATATCAGAACCCACTTGGGGTGCATTAGTGGTTGAGCCTTTAAGCTCCTCAGTAATTTGCACACCTTTATTCACTTTCTTCTTCCATTTGTTCTTTCTGGTCAGAGCCACAACATTTTCTTGGTTGTCTTCTTCTTCTTCCTCCTTGGTTTCCCTCACAGCAGATGAAGTTGCAGACATTATCTTTACATTTTCTGTTGGGTTTCTCTTCCAGTTCTGGAACAGTTGCTGGGTCATTTTTCTGTTGGGAATGATGGAAATACCTTCTTTGTCCTCAATTTTGTCACCCAGAGCAGACTATATAATGATGCTGATAAACCTTCCATAGGGCATCTTCGCAGAGCTCTTTGTCTTCTTAGGACTTTGCATCCATTTCCCGAACCAATCCATCAGCAAAGCTCCGTAGTTGAGTTGGATTATGAAGCGGATGGCTGTCATGAGCTTCAGTTGCTTCTCGTTGACAGAGTCATGACAAGAGCCCTTGCAACATATACATTTACCAATAATGTCAGCAAGGAACTCATATTCTTGGGGAAACTCTTTCTTCTTGTAGCCACTCTTCCCTTCAGTTTTTGTGTAGCGCATCTTCTTCAGACCTTCCGGGAAATCAATAACCTCCATGTCCAGAAGACCTTCAGATTTGAAACCTAGGGCTAAGTTTATGCTTTCGGCGTTGAGTCGTATTTGCACGCCCTTGACTTTGGTGAGGATGAAGTCTCCATCAACGACTCCATTTTGATAGAACTTTTTCATTAGCTTTGAATAGATCAGTGTGCTGGTGCTTAGAGCTTCTTCGAGTCCAGCTTTCTTCAGTAGTGATAGAATCTTGTGAAACTCAAGTCTAGCCTTCTCGAACACGTCAAAGCATAGTTGGTAGCCAAAAACAACATTAGAAGCCAGAAATAACATTGGAAGCAGCCATTGATGTTGATTGAGTATCCTGAGATGAACAATTTGGTTAGCTTTCTGAAACTTAGAGTTTTGTTTGAGAGAGAGAGAGATAAGCATTTTGAATTCAAAAAGTAAACTGACAAATGATAGTTTAAAATTGATTTATAACTTCCCTCCATATGTTTTGCATCATGGGACACATGTCAAGTTCTGCAGGACTCTACGATTTTAAGTCTTGTGGAAAGTTTCGTTTTGCCCTTATCTCCCCCTGAGATAGTGAGTTCTTGTGAAAGGACTACGATTGCCGAGAATCACTCTACGATTGTTGGGTTAGATCCTTTGCTTGCTCCTTGACCGTTGACTCTACTGTTTTTTGTGAAGCATTTTGAAATGACATTCCTTCTTGGTTAAGGTTACTCAGGAAGGGCTAACCTCTTAGTTTGATACTAAGGATCAGGTTTGTCCCTGAGATACTTATCAAAAGGGTTGCTTAGCTTGATAATGCTGCTATCACAGTGAGCTTTTCTGCCTTGTTTTGGATCACTCCACGAACGTGGTTTCTCTTAGTCATCTCTACGATTTTTTGACTTAGCCTTTATATCTGCATGGTTAGCACTTTTTAGAGCATAAAGTTTATGGTTGCAAATTTAACATACCTAACTCACTTATTAGTTTATTAAATCTGGATTCATCTAATGGTTTTGTAAACACATAAGCAAGTTAATTTTCAGTAGGGATGTATTGCAAAGATATTGTTCCATTTTGAACATGATTCCTAATGAAATGGTATCTTATCTCTATATGCTTGGTCCTAGAATGCGTGACAGGATTATTTGTTATTGCTATGGCACTTGTGTTATCACAGTGTATAGGTATAGATTTGAAATCAAACCCATAATCTGCTAGCTGGTTCTTCATCCATAAGATTTGAGCACAGCAGCTGCCTTCAGCAATGTATTCAGCTTCTGCTGTTGAAGTTGATACTGAGTTTTGCTTCTTGCTGAACCAGGACACTAGTCTGTTTCCTAGCAGTTGACAAGTGCCACTGGTACTTTTTCTATCTATTTTGCATCCTGCAAAGTCAGCGTCTGAATATCCTGTCAGCTCAAATGAGGACTCCTTGTGATACCATAGACCCAAGTAGGGTGTACCCTTAAAATACCTAAAAATCCTTTTTACAGCAGTTAAGTGTGATTCCTTAGGATTAGCTTGAAATCTAGCACATATACATGTTGCAAACATTATATCTGGTCTACTGGCAGTTAGGTAGAGAAGGGAGCCTATCATACCTCTGTATTGAGTAATGTCAATACTTTTACCTTTCTCATCTTTATCGAGCTTAGTTACTGGAGCAGTTGGAGTTTTCATGGGAGAAGCTGATTCCATGCCATACTTCTTAAGTAAATCTTTGATGTACTTGACTTGGTTAATGAAGATACCTTCATCAGATTGCTTCACTTGCAGTCCAAGGAAGAAGTTCAGCTCACCCATCATGCTCATCTCAAACTTGCTCTGCATAAGCTTGGCAGATCTCTTGCACAGATTTTCATCAGTAGAACCAAAGATAATATCATCTACATATATTTGTACTAGTAAAACTTTATCTTTATGTTTCCTAATAAATAATGTAGTATCTACTCTACCTCTAGTGAATCCTTTTTCAATAAGAAAGTTAGTTAGTGTTTCATACCATGCTCTAGGTGCTTGTTTAAGTCCATATAGGGCTTTGTCTAATCTATAGACATAGTTAGAGAGGGTTGGATTGACAAAACCTGGGGGTTGTTCCACATATACTTTTTTTTGAAGTTCATCATTTAGGAATGTACTCTTGACATCCATCTGGATTACTTTGAACTTCATGTGGGCAGCAAATGCAAAGAATATTCTGATTGCTTCAAGTCTGGCAACTGGTGCAAAGGTTTCATCATAGTCAATGCCTTCTTCTTGAGAATAACCTTTGGTCACAAGTCTTGCTTTGTTCCTTGTGATCACCCCATCTTCATCCATCTTATTTCTGAAGACGCATTTGGTGCCTATGACAGGGTTATTCTTTGGTCTTGGAACCAATCTCCAGACTTTACTTCTTTCGAACTGATTCAGTTCCTCTTTCATGGCTTCAATCCAGCTTGCATCTAACATTGCATCTTCAATCTTCTTAGGTTCTATTTGAGACAGAAAACTCAAATAGAAACATTCATTCTATGTTGCAGATCTTGTTCTGATTCTGGCAGTTGGATCACCAATGATCAGGTCTTGAGTGTGATCTCTTTCCCATATGTTCCCTGTTGGAATATCAGTTCTGGTGCCTTCTTGTCTGAACTCTTCAACATTGACTTCTGGTTCTTGTTGGTCAGAATCGTCGTCTGGTTCAGCTCTCTCTACAATTTCTTCTTCGGACACTACGCTTCTTTCTTTAGGAACTATGGTCGTAGTGTTGGGCTTGACCACTTCATTCGTAGTGTCAGTATCGTCAATCGTAGTGTCTTGTGGTGCAGATTTGTCAGAGTCTGTTTCATTAAAGATTATATGGATCAAGACTTCAACACTTAGTGTCTTCTTGTTAAACACTCTATAAGCTTTGCTGTCTGTGGCATATCCAAGGAAGATTCCTTCATCTGACTTGGGTTGGAACTTAGTTAGATATTCCTTCCCATTGTTGAGAATGTAGCATAAACAGCCGAACACATGGAAGTAACTGACATTTGGCTTTCTTCCTTTCCACAGCTCGTAGGGAGTCTTCTTCAACACAGAGTGTACAAGAGATTTGTTATGTGTAGCACGCAGTGTTGATGGCTTCTGCCCAGAAGTATTCAGGCAGATGAGCTGCTGCTAGTAGAGTTCTTCCAGCTTCTATAAGTGTTCTGTTCTTCCTTTCAGCTACTCCATTTTGCTGAGGAGTTCGTGGTGCTGAGAAGTTGTGGCTGATGCCATTATCTGCACAGAACTGATCCATTTATGAGAAGTTGAACTCTCTGCTATGATCACTCCTTATAGTTTTGATAGTCTCTCCTTTTTCATTCATCACCAGCTTGAACATCTTGATCAGTTGGGAGCTTGTTTCATCTTTAGAGGTACGAAAGAACACCCGTGTGTATCTGGTGTAGTCATCCACTACGACCAGTGAGTATCTCTTTCCTCCTAGGCTCATAGTTGGAATTGGACCAAAAAGATCCATATGTAGTAACTGTAGGGGCCTGTCAATTGAGTTTACTGCTTTGCCTTTGAGTGAGCTCCTTATTTGCTTTCCAAGCTGGCAGGCATTACATGGTCTTTCTTTGATGAAGCTGAACTTGGGTAAACCTACTACTAGATCTTTGGAGGCCAGCTTAGACATACTCTTGAAGTTGAGATGAGATAACCTTCTATGCCAAAGCCAGTTTATTTCTTCAGATGCTTTTGCAAGAAAGCATATTATTTCATCAGAACTGAGCTGAGCAAGGTTGACAGTGTATACATTTCCTTCTCTTGTTGCTGTCAGCTTGATAGAGGATGTCTCCAGATCTATGCTTGACACTGATTATTGAGAAAGGTTACTAGATGGCCTTTATCGCAGAGTTGGCTGATGCTAAGAAGATTATGCTTTAGTCCATCAACATAAGCCACTTTACTGAAGGACACCGCACCATTCCCAGCTGATCCATAGCCTTTTGTCTTACCAGAGCTGTTATCTCCAAAGATAACTGTTGGTCCCTCCTTCTCTGTGTAGTTCGACAGGAGAGCTTTGTTCCCGGTCAGGTGCCTTGAGCAACCACTGTCCAGATACCATGTTGTAATTGTGGTGCTCTTTTTCTATAAATAGTTTCAGCATTCATGTTGGTACCCAGACTTGCATGGGTCCTACAGTGTTAGTACCCTTGGGGACCCAAATCTGTTTGACTTTAGGCCTTCCATGCACAGTGGTATGATAACATAATGCAGCTTTATGACCATTTCTACCACATGCAAAGCATTTGATATAATGCATGCTGGTGTGTGTGTATGGATTCTTTCTTTATTTGGACTTGTGTGAGTACTGGTTGGTCCTCCACTTGTATTGCTTCTTCTTTTTCCATGTAGCCTTGAGATTCAAGGTTTGTGCTGAGTGAGCCTCAACACCACGATTCCTTCCAGGTTGATTCATGAAGTCATTTTTACTTGACTCTACGATTCTTCGAGGTTGGGCAGTGGTGACTGAGTTACTCTTCTCTTTTCTGAACCCCAGACCAGCATGAGATCCTTTGTGTCTTGGTACATGATTTGGATCAGAAGAAAAGGATTGCACTGGTTCTTCCTTTTGTGTGGATTTCACAAATATAATGTCTCTATTTGATTTAGAAGCACTGCAACTGTTTGTATCCTTAATCTTTTCCACACATAGTTCTGGGGTAGACTCCCCAAAACCTAAACATGTTCTGTCAGAAGCACTTCTCTGACTGGAGATTAGGGAGTCCATAGATGAGGAAGATCTATTCCACATAGAGATAGTCTTTTCTAGCTCCTCAATCTTAGAGGTTAGTTTTGACTCTCTTTGTGTGCTCAGTTCATTGGTTTGTCTTAAGATTTTATTCTCAGCTTCAAACTGAGAGAGAGAGAAAGACAGAACTGAGTAGAGTTGTTTCCAGTTCTTTCTGAACTTTGTCTTTCTCTCTTTGAAAGTCAGAGTAATCTTTGGATAGAACATTGAACCTCCTCATATATTGATATAGATCAGATGTTATGTCATGAAGAGCAGTTCTTCAGTCATCTATATCTACATCAGGAGTGTTGAAGTCAAATACCTCATCTATGTTTACCTCAGGATGGTCAGTGTATTTCTTATTGTTTGCATCCTTGGCCATCAGACATAGGTTTGCTTTTTGAGGCTCTTCATCATCTCCAGACTCAGCATTGGTGTCATTGTCTGAGTCACTCCACGAACTTCCAGCTACAAGACCTTTGTCTTTCTTCTGATGCTTCTTGTAGCCTCTGAACTCCTTATTTGGATTTGTTCTTCTTTTGAGTTCTTTTTTGATAGGTTTATTGCAGTTTGCAATAAAGTGGCCAGGCTTCTTGTAGTTGTAGCATAGCTCATTGATCTTCTCCTGACTGCTGATGTTTCTATATCTCTTAGGTCTGCCACTTCTTCCTTTGCGCATGAACCTTCTGAGATTTCTGGCCAGCATCACAACTTCATCAGCATTATCATCATCATCATCAGATGAAGATTCTTCTTCATCATAAGCTTTGGAGATCTCTTCTGTTGCATTGAGAGCAACTCCTTTGTCCTTCTTTCTTCCTTCAGATAGAGTTTCTGCTCTTTGAGTCAGCTCCAGTTCATAGGTAAGGAGGTTGCCATAGAGTTGTTGAACTGTCATTTCATGCAAGTTCTTTGACTCTCGGATTGCAGTGGTTTTGGCATCCCACTTACTTGGCAAGGATCTCATGAACTTGATGATAAGGTCTTTATTTGGATAGATCTTTCCATAAGCTCAGAGAGAGTTGAGCATCAATGTGAATCTTTCATAAGTGGAAGTGACATTTTCTCCAGGAACATGAGCAAACATCTCATACTGTTGAGTCAGTAGAGATTGCTTATTTTCACTGACTTCTTCAGTTCCTTCATGTATGATGAGCAATGCTTCCCAGACTTCCTTCGCAGTTTTGCAGTTTACCACGTTTTCAAACAGATTGTTTTCTAAGGACTGAAACAAGATGTTCTTAGCCTTCTTGTCTAGCTGGACATCTTTCTTCTCGTTGTCAGTCCATTCAGATTTAACCTTAATCACACCTCTGTTTGGATCTTCTGGAGTTGGTGCAAGCCTTGTTGGTATGTAGGGCCCATTAAGTACAGTTTCAAATAGATCATCGTCTATTGAATCTATATAAGCCTGCATCCGAACTTTCTAGTTGGCAAATTTGTCTCTGTTGCACATTGGTGGCTTGCTTCCTCCACCTGTCTTGGTCTTGCTTATCAGTTGTGCCATTGGATCTACTCAAGCTTGTATGCTTAATTGAGAGAACCTGCTCTGATACCAATTGTTAGTTCCCAAAGGCACGTTAGTTATCCAGAAGGGGGGGGGGGGGGTTGAATAGATATTTTAAAATTTATTTGTTTAAAATCTTTTGTCAATATTGAATATACTGACAGCAGTGGAATATATGTTTTGTTCCCCTTTAAGATATTGCAGTTATGGTTTCATAAGAAGTTATAGCAATTATAACAGATATAGCAGTTAGAGCAGTTAATGACAGACAATGAGACACAAAGGTTTTAAGTGGTTCAGAGCACACAAGGCTCCTAGTCCAATATTCTACTCCACGAGTAGGAAATCCACTAAGGGTGTCTCTTACAACTGAATCACTTAGATTCCTTCAAGGCCAGTAGCCTTGGAACTTCTCTTAGTTCACTTAGAACTCTTCAAGGCCAGCTGCCTTGGTACTCTTCTCTTAGTTCACTTAGAACTCTTCAAGGCCAGCAGCCTTGATACTCTTCTTAGTTCACTTAGAACTCTTCAAGTCTTTCTGACTTGGTACACCTTGGATTGAGAGTTGTATTCTGGTGTATGCTACTCAGTTGCAATTAAGCATCAGTTCTGAAGAACTGAGTAGCGAAGCAAGCTTTCCTTCTTTCAGGATCGTAGAGTTTCTTCGTTGAGTGCTCTTGAGCTTTCTGAGCTATCTTTTCCTTTTTTGTATCTTGCTTACTTAATCTGAATTCTTGTCTGATTTCCTTATAAAAGAGCCATTCAAACTATATCCGTTTGAATGCTCCCGTTGCAGCATTTAATACTTTAGACGTTTCTGTGCAGTTGATGTTGACATCTTGCTTTCTTGCTGCACTGCCGACTGGCCCACTGATACAGCAGACTGCAACTTCACCTAACACCTGAAAAGGTGTTTTCTGCAGGCGGTTTAGTCCATTCCTTAGCTTCTTCAATACGCTTCTTCGATTTGAACTAAGAATGATTATTGAATTATTGGGACCATCAATTTGTCAGCGGCTATAACCCTTTCTTCATTAGTTGTTCTTCCTCCCTTCATCAGAACTACAAAATTTGATGCTGACTGGAGGAACACTACAATTATGATCATTGTACCATAATCGTTGTGTGTTGGCTTACTCAGGCTTGACTCAGACTTGATCTAAGAGAACACTATGATTTCTCTTAAGCTCTTCGGCATACTACGATGCCTTCTTGCTTTGTCTTGCAGACTCCACGATTCTGAGAGCACACTGCGTTTCTTGACTTAGCTCAGCAGGCGCTCGGATCTTTTCTATGATTCTCAGTATGGCTTCAAAGGGAGACTACGATTCTTTGATGCTTTCACTTAAGCTCAACGGATCTTGCCTTGGCCTCTGCAGACTTGGTTCTTTTGGCAGACTACGATTCTGGACATCTTCCTTTAAGCTCCACGATTCTACCTTGGCTTCTGTATGCTGTCTTTGACAGACTATGATTCGATCAAGACTTTAACTTTTACAGCTCAAATAGATCAACCTAACAGTTTTAATCTTTTCTTCTATACATTTATTTACATAAATGATAAACATTAAAGCTCAGATCAACCTAACATTTTTGATCTATTATCTAAGTTCTTGTACATATGATCATTGAAAGACATTACACTTAAGCATTTATATTTACTTTCAATATCAAATATGAATATGCAATTCCCAACAAAGTATATGCTTTATCATCATACATGATTGTCTTCTAGACATACTACTTTCAAATGGAAGTTTGACTTTCAAAAAAAATAATTTCAATCATAAACAAACCTTGATTGGAAGTCGAAGCTTCTCCAAGCTTCTTCTTAGCCAGAAACTTCTTACAGTTCATCTTCCAGTGACCCGACTCGTTGCAATGGAAGTACATTCCTTTGTTAGCTGGATCAGGTTTCTTTTGATCCTTAACTTTCGCTTTGCCCTTAGCCTTCTTGGTTTTCTTCTTTTCAATAGATACCTTGGGCCTCTTCCTTTTCTTGGAAGAATAATCCACCAGTAAGACTTGGTTCTTCTTGGATGGGAAGTGTCCTTCATCAGTTTTCAATATATTAAGTAATTCAGGCAAGCTGACATCCAACTTATTCATGTGAAAATTTACAACAAATTGTGAGAAGGTATCTGGGAGTGATTGCAAGGTCAAATCTTTACTCAACTCCCCATCCATGATGAACCCAAGTTGTCCAAGACGTTAAATCAAATTGATTATCTTTAGGACATGAGTCTCAACGGCAGTGCCCTCGGTCATCCGAGATCGGAAGAGCTCCTTAGATATCTCATATCTAGCAGACCTACTTTGCTCACCATATAACTCTTGGAGGTGCAACAATATAGCAGGAGCATCCATAGTTTCATGCTGACGCTGAAGCTCGTTACTCATGGATGCGAGCATGATGCATTGAGCCACAGATGCATCATCTTGCCACTTCTTAAAAGTAGCCATATCTTCCTCATAGGCTTCTTCTGCAACAGTTGTAGGGACGGACAAATTTAGGACATAGGAAATCTTTGAAGCAGTTAGAACAATTTTCAAATTCCTTAACCAGTCCGTGTAATTCGGGCTAGTTAATTTGTTAGCATCAAGTATGCTATGCAGTGATAGTAAGTGTGACATTTTTCAAATTCTGCATGTGAAATATAACAACATTTTAGCAAACATTCATTTAATTAATTACCAAAATAAATTAGGTATTTATTTTAAATTGGTATCTCCCACTTTCTCTTCAAACTATATTACCTTCATAATATATATTTTGACAAATCTAATTAAAGATTTGTTAGTGAGAATAAAGATCTCATTTCAAATGTATATAGCCTTGTGTGTGCACAACAAACTATATATAAATAAATAGGTAGACAACTCTTGTCAATTACATCATCATGTAACTCCTTGTATTTTGCCTCTTAGATCATAATGGTCAAGTGTGTGCACATCCGAACTAAAATGATTTAGGTTAAGTCTGACCCAACATTTCCATATAAGTGAAGAGAAAACTATAGCTTTTGTGTGTGCACAACAAAGTAGTAATGTTCAATTTATTTATAAACATTTAATGTAATAAAACATCTTAAAAATTTAATACTTGTCTTGTGTGTGTACAACAAACTCATATTAAATATTAAATATTCTATTATTTTATCATGCTAGAAGGCGACATTCGATATTCCAAATATCTTTGAGCGCATTCACACACAAACACACGCACACACGCACACACACAGATATATATATATATATATATATATATATAGTATAAGCATGCATATAGAATACTATATTCTACCCGGATTGATTATGAACTTTTATTCTAGTTTGGTTCACTAGAGCCACCAAGTGAACCAAAAGGTCAAACCAAGGAGTGCAAGAATTAAATTTAAATATAACTATTACATTTAAACGCGAGCTCCATTACAAACGGGTCTTCAAGCGCTCCTTGCTCATTGGTCTCCAATTCTTAAAGATAATTCTAACAAGTCCTATTACATAAACTATTTAATTTAAATAATAACTTTGATCTTCAGTCAAAGAGAAGTACATAGGAGAGATATAGAATTTTATAACAAGAAAAATTAGTGAAGATGAGGTACGCAGACCCCATTTAATAAAACCCATACATTCAAGCATTCAACTAAAATAAATTCCAATCATATTGGTCAACAGTCCATAATCAACCCCATTTATTTTCATACATATCATACGTATACATCAATAAATAACATTCATCTCATAAATAATAAAACCATTCCACATATGCATCGATATCATTTAATGGGCAATTAAAATTTTTATGTAATCAAATAAAATGAAACTAATTTATTTCAATTATTTTTGAAAAATTGCACAAAATCAAAATCAGAATTTTTTTCTGCATGTCTGGCACGCCCCGCGTTGTCCTTACAGAAAAATTCTGGATTTCTGCATACCCGGTGCGCCCCGCAATGCGGCGAAATCTGAAATTTCTGATTCACGATTTTTGATCTTTTAACCTAAAAAAATTTGATTTCATACAACAAATTATGCCCAATAAAGTGTTCCAAACACATACCCATACATATATGGAATCAAAATAATTAATAACTAGCATAAAAGTTTAGCTCTGATGCCACTGTTAGGTTTATAATAATCAAAGTAGAAGCATGGTAAAAATAGATTTTAAAATTTTACAAACCTTATACCCGAATCATCCTTTATGCGTAATTATTAATTAAACAAGAGGGAAAAAATTATAGAATCATACCCTTGTAGAACTAAGCTTCCATAGGTACGAGTTCAACTCCAAATCCTTCGTGATCTCCTTGAGTTCTCTGAAATTGATTCCTTCCTTTGATCAACGTTAGCCACCCAATCGTTTGGTCTTTAGAAGTGATCCACCAAAGAAGAAGTGATATTTAAGAAGGTGTATGTTTGGCTAAACCCTAATTCTATCTCTATAGAATTTGTATACTCTCCCAACTATTAGAATAATGTAATGTGTGTTGTTGTTCCATAATAAGACTTTCTCATTTATAGTGGTGGCAACCTTCCTAAACCATTTAAGTAAAGGGTTTCATATTTATTAATAAAACCTTTTAATTTAATTAGGCTTCCCAATCCTATTGAGAATAATTAAACTCTTTTAATTAATTAGCATCCTAATCTTATTAAGAATATATGGGAGAGAGAGTATCTTATTAATTAATTCTCAAACTCTTTTAGGAATTAAATAATAATAATAATAATAATAATAATAATAATAATAATAATAATAATAGTAATAATAATAATAACAAGACTCCGCTTATTAATTTACTATTTTCAAAATATTAAATAATAAATATTAAGCTATTTAATGTATTCTACCACCATAGATTAAATTAAACATACTTAACTTATTATTACGATTATGCCATTAGCTTCTTTAATAAATATACTTCCTTTTATGGTGTGACCCTTTACGTTCTCCATATTAAACCGGTTGTGAATAAATCATTTAGAACAATTCTAATCTTATTTAAATAAATAAATTAAACTAATAATTCATTTAAATAAATAATATTTATTCTACAATAAGGATAAGCCCCCTTAGCGACCAACGACTTTCCAGATAATATAAATTTTAACATTAATCATAAAAGAACCTGTGAGTAAATAGTTACCGTACAATTCATTCCTACCACCATACAATGTCCCAATTAAATATAAGACATGGATTTACAATCAAGTCTTATTTTATTTAATGATATGTATTTCGATTCTAAAATGCACAACTCCAAATAATGCAAATTAGAAACTTCATTCTAATTTCATTTTGCCTTGGCAAAGGACTAATGGGTTGTTATTTATCGAATCACATAAGATATATCTCTTCTTTTACTAGAAGTGGTAGATTTTTTATTGATCATTCATTATCTCCATGTATAAATCATTATACCCAATCATACCCTTTGATATACCCTTAGGGTCTTAAGGGACATGTTAAAGTATAACTCATTGTTGGGCTTGTTTGGGTGTTAATCAAAACAACACACACACGCAAGTGCACGTGGTCAACAAGTAATATAGATTAAGTAAAGTATCGATCCCACAGATAATTATTTAACAAGAATTACCAAACACTAACCGATAATCAACTTAATCTTATTTAAACGATAGATTTAGTATTTTGAATAATAATATGCAATTAAACTAATACTAACTATTCCTAGAATGAAACTTAATAACGAAGACATGAGACTACAATTTCACCTATTGTTTCATCTAAATCAATACACTTCCCGTTAAGCCAAATTAATTATCACAGGTTGTTAATCAAGAACATGAAGGTAAAATATGACCATCCTCTCGATGTACCATACCCAAATCAAATCAAATCCACAAATGATAGAATCAAGTTGAAAACCCTAATTAACTAACTCACTATATCTCTATACGAATTACAATTAAAGAGGGTTTAAGCGCAAGTTCTTTTTAGATTATATGTAGTGCTTTGGTATATCTCTATCCTAGGCACGAATCATGAATTCTAACGTCATGTAGAACACACAAACACATGCTATTATTATCAGTTCTAAACCCATAATTCATTGCTCAATTTTATATGGGTTATCACGGTAATTGTTAGCTAGGCAATTAACAATTTCAACAAAAATCACAATAGACAATCCAATAACAATTAATAAGACTAACAAGGAAGCATATCAAAATAAACTACACAACACGATCTATTATAATCTCAAAATAGAGTTTAATTCATGATTGAAGTAAAATCCACAATCCTCAATTGAATAAACATAGAAAGATACAAAGAGATAAGAAGAGAATTTAGGGTTTGAGATGAGCAAACTTGAATTCTCTTGCTTCCAATCTGAATCTCCAATGCTTTCCAAGAGCTTCAATCTCCAAAGATCTAATTTAATCTAATCTAGGGTTTATCTAATCTAATGGAAGAGTAGAATATCTAATGATGATATATATAAGATGATGATCCCAAAGGATGGAATACATCCATTACATACTGATATGTCTTTATTTATAAGTCATAGTATGACTTCTTGTCCAAGTTACGCTCAAATTGCACTATTTAATGAAAAAGTCAACTTTGGTTAACTTCCGAAGTGGTGCGGCCGTGCTAAAATAGCCTAGCGTTGGGCGCAGCGGTGCTCAAGTAGCAGATAGCATTTTCTTCGACCAGGGAAGAGTGTTGGGTAAAATCCAGTTACGCACAACACGCAAGTATACGTGGTCAACAAGTAATAAACTGAAAGTAAAGTATCGTTCCCACAAATTATTTAATAAGAATCACTAAGTACTAACCCGTAACCAACTCAATCTTATTTAAACGAATGAATTTAACCATATATAATTAAACTACTACTAAATACCACTAGTTTAAATTAAGATTTCGAAGATTTAAGATCACAACTTCATTTATCGCTTCATTCAAGTTAATACACTTCTTATCAATTATGTTCACTACCTTGAATTGTTAATCAAGAACACTAAAGCAGATATAACCACCTCCCGATGCATTATACCCAAACTCACTCGCATCCACATATGATAGAATTAAGCAAGACATCCTAAATAACTAATCCACTATATCTCTATGTGAATTATAATTAAAAAGGATTTCACGCACAAGTTCTCTATTAGATTACGTATGGTGTAAAGGTATATCTCTATCCTAAACACAAATCATGAATTTCAACGCCATGCAGAAAACACAATCACATGTTACTATGATCAGATCTAAACCCATAATCTGTCTCTCGATTTCATATAGATTATCATGGTAATTGTTAGCTAGGCAATTAAGCAAATAAGTTCAAATCACAATAGACAATCTCAACGATAGATCATAATAATTGATAGAGAAACGTATTAAAATAAGCTACGCAATAAGATCCATTGGAATCTTAAACAAAAGATTTAGTTCATTAAAATTGAATCAAACCTAAGAATCCACAATTAAATAAACATTAAAAGATAGAAATAAGAGTAGAGAAGAGAATAGAATCTGTTGTCAGCAAATCTCATGCTCCTTCGTGCTCATGCTCTTGATCTTTCATAGCCTCCAAGTTGCTTCAATCTCCAATCCAATTATAACTAAGGTTTGTATCTACTTTAATTGAAATCTAAACTAAACTAATCTCCTCGAATCTCTTCTAATCCTTGTGTATTCTTCCCCTTTTATAGCCCTCTTATGATCCTTGTCCAACTCCACGCTCCGAATCCTTTCGTTTCGTCCAAATCCTACTTGAAATAGGACATTTTTCTCTCTCGACCACGCCTACTCGCCCCAGCGGGTCATTTTACACTGAAACACCCGCCCCAGCTGGTGTATGTACTGTCCAGCAGCCCGTAATCCCGCCCCAGCGGGTCATTTTGCCTTGAAACACCCACCCCAGCGGGTGTTTCTCCGGTACTACGACATTCTTTTGTAAAATAAGCATAACTTTTGATCTAGGAAAAGTTACGGGGCCTGCTACCTGTCAAATTGAAGCTGTCGACGAGATCTACAACTTTTATTCTTTGAAAATTGATAGATTCTTATTGTACCAAGGTTGAAATCGTCTCCAAGTGACAGCTATGTACATTGCAACTTCCAAATTCTGAGGTTTCAACTTCCGCTTGGTAAAAAGTTTATAACTCTTTCAGTTGAACTCCGATTGGGATGATTCAAGATGTTCTGGAAAGATAAGGAATAGCTTTACAATAAAATCCAAGTCCCAAGCCATGACCATGAATCTAACTTAGCATTAAAAACCCAACAATCTTCCAGCTTTCCTCGTTTTGAGCATCCAAAGCAGTTTCCTACAACATAAACACAAAAACAAGTAAAAGAACACTAAAATTACTTAAAGTTAACAAAGACTTAAGCCTTAACGGTGTCCAATTCTTTGGTATAAAATTCACTCATCAAATACCCCCAAACTCAAGACTTTGCTTGTCCTGAAGCAAAAACACACAAGAACTTAAAATAAACAAAATAACCTAACTATATGAATGCATATGCATGATCTACTTTCTAATATGCCTACAAACCCAGCAAAAAATCCTTATGATATCTAGCAACAGGCCTCAAAGATACCAATATAATATTCAAACAATATATCCAATCAAATCAAATTCTATAACTTAACCAATCAATCAATCCAAACTTGTCATCACTCATGTTGTGTGTGTGTGCTCGTTAACCATTATAACCAATCACAGTTCAAGATAATCACATAACAAAGTTCTTAGAAAGAAAATTTCGGTTCCAATTCAATTATCTCTGTAAGCACGACAATTCCAGTTAAAACTAAGTAAATACCAAGTCTAGGGGTCACTTCGAGGTTTTTCCTACTTTTATTCTTCCACAACGAATGCGTTTTACGCTCCATCCCGCGTGTACAACTGACTGTGCAATGTTTGATTCTCTTAGGCTTTTCAATGTTACCCATGTAGAAAACTTTCTACCAACGATTCCCAATCCAGATGGTTTTAGGGCGCTAGGTGTAAAGACATCCCCTAGGACTTACTTGTTCGAGTAACAAAGGCCACAAAATCAAACTAGTTAATGTGTTTATTCATACTCTTTTTTTTTCTTTTTCATCATTTTCTATTTTTTTTCCTTTTTCATCATTTTTCATATATATATACCTCATAAATTCCCCCAAACTCAAGCTTTTGCCTTAATTTTAACTTTTACTGCCAGTGCACTACTTTCCTTAACTTTTAACCAAGAAATTCCCTCTAGAAACAATTTATGAAATCCTTGAACCAAGATGATTAAACAAGTTAAACAATAAGTGCTAACCAGTTACATAAGTTTTAGATAGGCTCAGATTTTCCTAATGATTAAAATTAAAACGCATCACCAATCATCATATTGTTCAAGTTAATTATGCAATACCAATCTTATCATAGGCTAAGCTAAATTCATACCAATCCATTGCTTAGATTCATCCAAACAATCTATATGCAAAAAAAAACTATTTTTGTGATTTTTAAATTTTTTTGTGTGAATATGCCTACAATATGAAAAAATAACTAACCAATGCAATTTATGAGAACTAAACAATTATGCAATACAATATGATCCACCCCCAAACTCAAAGTGAACAATATTCTCATTGTTTAAATAGAAAGAATTAAAACTGAGAACTTCCCTGAATGGTCAAGCGTAGTGCTCGACCTCCACATCTTTGATGTCTAGTGGTGGATAAATCGGCGACGACTAAGGCTCGGGACTGGAGCGGCATGGCAATTCCGTGCAATTCATGGAGTGGATGGATAAATTTCTGCACAATATACCTATTGAACCTCCAATACTTGCACTGATGAGAGACAAAATGGATTAGAGTAGCACTTTGGATCATGAGAGAACTTAGTTCCTATTAATAAAATAAATAAATAAAAATCTAGGTTGCCTCCCAGTTAGCACTTGATTTAAGTCTTTCAGCCAGACTTTTTCTGGTTAACGCTATCCAATTCCTCTTCGATAATTGAGGAACCTTCCATCCATTAGTAGCAAATTATCCTTTGGGAGGTTCCCACAAGCGATGGCCAGTGCATCAAAGTCACCTAGCATGCTCTGATTAGGCATGATCTCCATGAAGAAGGGCAAATAACTAGGTGCTCTCTCCATTGTGTCTGTGATCATATTTGGGCATGGAAGTTTGTCAAACACAATGAGTTCTTCGTCTATCTTCTCTTTTTCATCCCACCATGGCTTCAAAATTGTACTCGCTCTTATGTCATAAAGAGCTTCGCCGACGACATGACAACCAAGCGGGCATGGTTTTGTAAATCTGACTGAATCCTTGACCTTTGGTGGAGAAGGCACTTGGGGAACTAGCAGAATTGGTTCGTCTTCTTTGGAATGCACATTTAGATCTTCGTTGACCTCTATTTTATTATGCCCATTTGTCTCCTCTCTTTCGATATCTTGTGGCTCATCTAGTTGCAGAGTTAGTTTGGGTTCTCCATCAGTTTCATCATTCATGTCGTAAAGCCACGTGTTTGGAGAATGGTACTTTAAGGCTTTGGTCATTTGCTCTATCTGATTCTCAAGATTTCGAATTGACATCTCTTGATTTTGAATTAACCTCTGTTGATTTCGAATTGACCTCTCTTGATTAATCCACCTCTCCTCATTCGACGCTATGAACTTGGAAAACAATTCCCCCATCCTTGAATTATCTGTTTGAGTTTCGGAATCCATGTATTGAGGACCATTGGTTGAGGCATTGATAAGTTGTTCCACCTGAATATTAAGATTTCGGCTCGATACTTCCAGACTCATCTTCCTCTCCTCTTGGTCTGCTATGATCTTAGATATGAATTCTTCCAAATTTGACTTTTCTTCTTGAGGCAATAGAGGTGGACATGAGAATTCCGGTGTGTATGTTGGATTTGGAGCGTAATACTGGTGTTTATAATTGTAGTTCCATGGAGAATCCGGGTGATACCCCAAATCTTGGTAATAGTTAGGATACGTATAGTTGTTGAGGTAATCACCACTATATTGTATCGGTTAATAACTGACAGTGCATTAATGGCTCGGATGATTTCCAGCCGAATGGTTACGAACTACTGCTACCGTTCGAATACGTTGGGCTGCAAGAACATCAAACCTCCTCAAAAGTGTCTCAATCTGTGCTAACAATGCAGAAAGTTCATTAAGTCCATCAATCCTTGTTTCCCTTGGTTGAGTCATACTCGAATATGGCCATTGATAATTGAATCCAGCCATGGTACCTAAGAAGTGAGTAAAATAGGAAGAGAATTAATAAAAAAGAAATTTAAATTAAGGCTAATTTGATTGAAATTAATATTGGCAAATAATTATTAAAATAATTCCACTGCAACGACGCCAAAAACTTGTTGGGTAAAATCTAGTTACGCACAACACGCAAGTATACGTGGTCAACAAGTAATAAAATGAAAGTAAAGTATCGATCCCACTAGGAATTATTCAATAAGAATCACCAAGTACTAACCCGTAACCAACTCAATTTTATTTAAACGAATGAATTTAACCATATATAATTAAACAACTACTAAATACCACTAGTTTAAATTAATATTTTAGAGATTTAAGATCACAACTTCACTTATCGCTTCATTCAAGTTAATACACTTCTTATCAATTATGTTCACTATCTTGAATTGTTAATCAAGAACACTAAAGCATATATAACCACCTCCCGATGCATTATACCCAAACTCACTCGCATCCACAGATGATAGAATTAAGCAAGACACCCTAAATAACTAATCTACTATATCTCTATTTGAATTACAATTAAAAAGGATTTCACGCACAAGTTCTCTATTAGATTACGTATGGCGTAAAGGTATATCTCTATCCTAAACACAAATCACGAATACCAACGCCATGCAGAAAACACAATCATATGCTACTATGATCAGATCTAAACCCATAATCCGTCTCTCGATTTCATATAGCTTATCATGTTAATTGTTAGCTAGGCAATTAAGCAAATAAGTCCAAATCACAATAGACAATCTCAACGATAGATCATAATAATTGATAGAGAAGCATATTAAAATAAGCTACATAATAAGATCCATTGGAATCTTAAACAAAAGATTTAGTTCATTAATATTGAATCAAACCCAAGAATCCACAATTGAATAAACATTAAAAGATAGAAATAAGAGTAGAGAAGAAAATAGAATCTGTTGTCAGCAAATCTCATTCTCCTTCGTGCTCTTGCTCTTGATCTTTCATGGCCTCCAAGTTGCTTCAATCTCCAATCCAATTATAACTAGGGTTTGTATCTACTTTAATTGAAATCTAAACTAAACTAATCTCCTCGAATCTCCTATAATCCTTGTGTATTCTTCCCCTTTTATAGCCCTCTTATGATCCTTGTCCAACTCCACGCTCCGAATCCTTTCGTTTCGTCTAAATCCTACTTGAAATAGGACATTTTTCTCTCCCGACTGCGCCTACCCGCCCCAACGGGTCATTTTACACTGAAACACCCTCCCCAACGGGTTTATGTACTGTTCAGTAGCCCGTAATCCCTCCCCGGAGGGTTTGAAACACCTACCCCAGCGGGTGTTTCTCCACTGCTGCGACATCCTTTCGTAAAATAAGCATAACTTTTGATCTAGGAAAAGTTACGGGGCAAGCTACCTGTCAAATTGAAGCTGTCGACGAGATCTAAAACTTTCATTCTTTGAGAATTGATAGATTCTTATTGTACCAAGGTTGAAATCGGCTCCAAGTGACAGCTGTGTATATTGCAACTTCCAAACTCTGAGGTTTCAACTTCCGTTTGGTAAAAAAGTCATAACTCTTTCATTTGAACTCCGATTGGGATGATTCAAGATGTTCCGAAAAGATAAGGAATAGCTCTACAATAATCTAAGTCCCAAGCCAAGACCATGAATCTAACTTAGCATTAAAAACCCAACATTCTTCCAACTTTCCTCGTTTTTACCATCCAAAGATGTTTCCTACAACACAAACTCAAAAACATGTAAAAGAACACTAAAAATACTTAAAGTTAACAAAGAATTAAGCCTTAACGGTGTCCAATTCTTAGGTATAAAACCCACTCATCAAATACCCCCAAACTCAAGACTTTGCTTGTCCTCAAGCAAAAACACACAAAAACTAAAAATAAACAAAATAACCTAACTATATGAATGCATATGCATGATCTACTTTCTAATATGCCTACAAACCCAGCAAAAAATCCATATGATATCTAGCAACAGGCCTCAAAGATACCAATATAATATTCAAACAATATATCCAATCAAATCAAATTCTATAACTTAACCAATCAATCAATCCGAACCTGTCATCACTTATGTTGTGCGTGTTTGCTCGTTAACCATTATAACCAACCACAGTTTAAGATAATCACATAACAAAGTTCTTAGAAGGAAAATTTCAGTTCCAATTCAATTATCTCTGTAAACACAACAATTCCAGTTAAAACTAAGTAATTACCATGTCTAGGGGTCACTTTGAGGTTTATTCCTACTTTTATTCTTCCACAACGAGTGCGTTTTATGCTACATCCCGCGTGTACAACTGATTGTGCAATGTCTGATTCTCTTAGGCTTTTCAATGTTACCCATATAGCAAACTTTCTACCTACGACTCCCAAACCAGATGATTTTAGGGCGCTAGGTGTAAAGACATCCCCTAGGGCTTACTTGTTCGGGTAACAAAGGCCACAAAATCAAACTAGTCAATGTGCTTAGTCATACTCTTTTTTTTTCTTTTTCATCATTTTCTATTTTTTTTCCTTTTTCATCATTTTTCATATGTATACCTCATAGATTCCCCCAAATTCAAACTTTTGCCTTAATTTTAACTTTTACTGCCAGTGCACTACTTTCCTTAACTTTTAACCAAGAAATTCCCTCTAGAAATAATTTATGAAACCCTTGAACCAAGATGATTAAACAAGTTAAACAATAAGTGCTAACCAGTTACATAAGTTTTAGTTTGGCTCAGATTTTCCTAATGATTAAAATTAAAACGCATCATCAATCATCACATTGTTCAAGTTAATCATGCAATACCAATCTTATCATAGGCTAAGCTAAATTCATACCAATCCATTGCTTAGATTCATGCAAACAATCTATATGCAAACACTAAATGCAAAAAAAAACTATTTTTGTGATTTTTAAATTTTTTATGTGAAATATGCCTACAATATGAAAAAACAACTAACCAATGCAATTTATGTGAACTAAACAATTATGCAATACAATATGATCCACCCCCAAACTCAAAGTGAACAATGTCCTCATTGTTTAAATAAAAAGAATTAAAATTGTGAACTTCCCTGAACGGTCAAGCTTAGTGCTCGACCTTCGCATCTTTGATGTCTCGTGGTGGATAAACCGGCGACGGTTAAGGCTCGACACTGGAGTGGCATGGCAATTCCGTGCAATTCATGGAGTGGATGGATAAATTTTAGCACAATATACCCATTGAACCACCAATACCTGCACTGATGAGAGACAAAATGGATTAGTGTAGCACTTTGGATCATGAGAGAACTTAGTTCCTATTAATAAAACAAATAAAAAAAAATCTAGGTTGCCTCCCAATTAGTGCTTGATTTACAGTCTTTCAGCCTAACTTTTTTTGGTCAACGCTATCCAATTCCTCTTCGATAATTGAGGAACCTTCCATCCATTAGTAGCAAATTATCCTTTGGGAGGTTCCCACAAGCGATGACTAGTGCATCAAAGTCACCTAGCATGCTCTGATTAGGTATGATCTCCACAAAGAAGGGCAAATAACTAGGTGCTCTCTCTATTGTGTCTGTGATCATATTTGGGCATGGAAGTTTGTCAAACACAATGAGTTCTTCGTCTATCTTCTCTTTTTTATCCCACCATGGCTTCAAAATTGTACCCGCTCTTATGTCATAAAGAGCTTCGCCGACGACATGACAACCAAGCGGGCATGGTTTTGCAAATCTGACTGAATCCTTGACCTTTGGTGGAGAAGGCACTTGGGGAACTAGCAGAATCGGTTCGTCTTCTTTGGAATGCACATTTAGATCTTCGTCGACCTCCATTTTATTATCCCCATTTGTCTCCTCTCTTTCGATATCTTGTGGCTCATCTAGTTGCAGAGTTAGTTTGGGTTCTCCATCAGTTTCGTCATTCATGTCGTAAAGCCACGTGTTTGGAGGATGGTAGTTTAAGGCTTTGGTCAATTGCTCTATCTGATTCTCAGGATTTCGTATTGACCTCTCTTGATTTTGAATTGACCTCTCTTGATTAATTCGCCTATCCTCATTTGACGCTATGAACTTGGACAACAATTCCCCCAGCCTTGAATTATCTGTTTGAGTTTCGAAATCCATGTATTGAGGACCATTGGTTGAGGCATTGATAAGTTGTTCCATCTGAATATTAAGATTTTGGCTCGATACTTCCAGACTCATCTTCCTCTCCTCTTGGTCTACTATGATCTCAGATATGAACTCCTCCAGATTTGACTTTTCTTCTTGCGGCAATAGAGGTGGACATGAGAATTCCGGTGTGTATGTTGGATTTGGAGCGTAATACTGGTCTTCATAATTGTAGCTCCATGGAGAATCCGGGTGATACCCCAAATCTTGGTAATAGTTAGGATACACATAGTTGTTGAGGTAATCACCACTATATTGTACCGGTTAATAGCTAACGGTGCATTGATGGCTCGGATGATTGCCAGCACAATGGTTACAAACTACTGCTACCTTTCGAATACGTTGGGCTGCAAGAACATCAAACCACCTCGAAAGTGTCTTAATTTGTGCTGACAATGCAGAAAGTTCATTAAGTCCATCAATCCTCGTTTCCCTTGGTTGAGTCATACTCGAATATGGCCATTGATAATTAAATCCAGCCATGGTACCTGAGAAGTGAGTAAAATAGGAAGAGAATTAATAAAAAAGAAATTTAAATTAAGGCTAATTTGATTGAAATTAATATTGGCAAATAATTATTAAAATAATTCCCCGGCAACGGCGCCAAAAACTTGTTGGGTAAAATCTAGTTACGCATAATACGCAAGTATACGTGGTCAACAAGTAATAAAATGAAAGTAAAGTATCAATCCCACGAGGAATTATTCAATAAGAATTACCAAGTACTAACCCGTAACCAACTCAATCTTATTTAAACGAATGAATTTAACCATATATAATTAAACTACTACTAAATACCACTAGTTTAAATTAAGATTTTGGAGATTTAAGATCACAACTTCACTTATCGCTTCATTCACGTTAATACACTTCTTATTAATTATGTTCACTATCTTGAATTGTTAATCAAGAACACTAAAGCATATATAACCACCTCCCGATGCATTATACCCAAACTCACTCGCATCCACAAATGATAGAATTAAGCAAGACACCCTAAATAACTAATCTACTATATCTCTATGTGAATTACAATTAAAAAGGATTTCACGCACAAGTTCTCTATTAGATTACATATGGCGTAAAGGTATATCTCTATCCTAAACACAAATCATGAATTCCAACGCCATGCAAAAAACACAATCACATGCTACTATTATCAGTTTTAAACCCATAATCCGTCTTTCGATTTCATATAACTTATCATGGTAATTGTTAGCTAAGCAATTAAGCAAATAAGTCCAAATCAAAATAGACAATCTCAACGATAGATCATAATAATTGATAGAGAAGCATATTAAAATAAGCTACGCAATAAGATCCATTGGAATCTTAAACAAAAGATTTAGTTCATTAATATTGAATCAAACCCAAGAATCCACAATTGAATAAACATTAAAAGAAAGAAATAAGAGTAGAGAAGAGAATAGAATCTATTGTCAGCAAATCTCATGCTCCTTCGTGCTCCTGCTCTTGATCTTTCATGGCCTCCAAGTTGCTTCAATCTCCAATCTAATTACAACTAGGGTTTATATCTAATTTAATTAAAATCTAAACTAAACTAATCTCCTCTAATCTTTATGTATTCTTCTCCTTTTATAGCCCTCTTATGATCCTTGTCCAACTCCACGCTCCAAATCCTTTCGTTTCGTCCAAATCCTACTTGAAATAGGATAATTTTCTCTCTCGGTCGCACCTACCCACCCAGCGGGTCATTTTACACTGAAACACCCGCCCCAACGGTTGTATGTACTATCCAGCAGCCCGTAATCCCGCCCCAGCGGGTCATTTTGCCTTGAAACACCCGCTAGGGCGGGTGTTTCTTCGCTGCTGCGACATCCTTTCGTAAAACAAGCATAACTTTTGATCTAAGAAAAGTTATGGGGCCTGCTACCTGTCAAATCGAAGCTGTCGACGAGATCTACAACTTTTATTTTTTGAGAATTGATAGATTCTTATTGTACCAAGGTTGAAATCGGTTCTAAGTGACAGTTGTGTACATTGCAACTTCCGAACTCTGAGGTGTCCATAGATTTTTTGCTGCAGTGTCCTCTGGTAAAACAGCCATAACTTTTGATCCAAGAGGAGTTACGGGGTTGGCCACTAGTCAAATCAAAGATATCGACGAGATCTACGACTTTCATTCTTTAAGGATTGAGAAATAATGGACAGATGAAGGCCGAAATTGGGCTCGAAGTGACTGTTGTGCAATGGGAACCCAAAACATTGAAGGTTAAGGTCCGTTGGTACAAAGGTCATAACTCTCGCATCCGAACTCCGATTGGGATGATTCAAGATGTTCTTGAAAGCTAAGAAGAATCTCTACAATAAAACCCAAGTTCCAAGCCAAGAACATGAAATGAATATGAAAGCCCAAATGTTATTCGGATTGCATTTTCTTGCCTTTTCATATCAATAGTCGCTCACACAGTTCCCAAGCAAAAGATCTACAAAATGAACACAAAATGCATGAAAAGTAACTACGAAACATAGGTTTAAGCAACTAATTTAAGTCATAGATACTAGATAAGTAGGTATAATACCAACTTATCAAATACCCCCAAACTTGAACTGTTGCTTGTCCTTGAGCAACACAACAAAATGCAAATGCAATATACTAATCATAATGCAATCTAATCTAAAATGCTATCGAATCCAAATACTAGACAGATATGAAGTTCACAAGAATTTCCTCAAAGAAACTACAAAATCTTCAAACAGAGAATCCAACCAAAAACGAGGCTATAATGCATATTATTCTGCAAATCAAAACCTATCATCACTGATGTAGTGTGTGTGTGTGTGTGCTTAGCAACCATTAAACTTGCTATACAACCAATACTTTACATAATATGCTTCTTAGAGGGAAAAATACAGTTTCAACTCAAGAAAGGCGGTGAACAAATTAAGCTCCAACTAAGACTATGCATCAACTAAGCTAAGAGTCAACAAGGGATTTATTATGCTTTTATTTACTCACGAGGGCGATATTCGCACTATTTCGTGTATACACCTGACTTTGCAATGTCTAGTCCTCTTTTAGGCTTTTCATTGATACCCATGTAGCGAGCTTTTGACCAACGACTCCCAAACCAGATGACTTTAGGGCGCTGGGTGTAGAAACATCCCCTAGGGCGTACTTACTCGAATATCAAATGCCACAGAACTAAACTAGCCAAAGTGTTTATTCAACATATTCTTTTCTTTTCTTTTTCTCATTTTTTTATTATATATATATATATATATACATATATATATATATAGCATGCATACCGCTTGTTTTCCCCCAAACTTAAGCTTTTGCATCATCTAGCCATTGCTAACTGTCTACTAAATCTCTGTTATTAAAACACAAATTTCCCAAAAATAGATATTTATGTGACCATTTAAAATGAGCAAATCGTAATGGATATTCTAAAGTGCTATTCGATTACATCAGTTTCAAACAGATTAAAATTCACATCATGCTATTGTTGGGTTTATATGTTACGCATACATGTAATCAAATAACATATTAAGGGTGGAAGCGCGATAAATTAGGTTTTAAAATTTTATACAAACCCTCACCAAGATCATGCTTTGTGCTAAATTATCTATCAATAGAAAAGGAAGGATAAATCAGAATCATACCCTTGTAAAAACTAGCTTCCACAAGTACGAGTTCAACTCCTTGCTCTGCTTGATCTCCTTGAATCTCATGGATTGATTCCTTCCTTTGATCAACTTTAGCCACCCAAGTGTTTGGCCTCTAGAGGTGATACACCAAGGAAGATAAATTGTTCAAGAATGAGGGTGGTTGGCTAAACCCTAATTTTTTTATTCTTTGTAGAAAAAGGGAGTACTCTCCAACCCTTGGAGTTACATCTACTGATATCTATTAGAAGACTCCTCTTATATAGATATTAGTCAACCCTTCTAATTTAATTAGAAATTGGGTTTCATTTAATTAATTAATTAAACCTTTTTAATTAATTAGGTTTCCCAACATATTGTGATTAATTAATTAAACTCCTTTAATTAATTTGCCTCCTAATTTCATTAGGAATATTTGAGAGTACCAATATTAAATTAATTTCTGAACTCCTTTAGAAATTAAAATAATAATAATTGTAATAATATTAATAAGACTCCTCTTATTAATTTATATTTAATATTTCTAAAATATTAAATAATAATATTAAACTATTTAATTTATTCTATCACCATAGATTAAATTAATTGCACTTAACATATTATTACGATTATGCCATTACCTTCTTAAATAATTATTCTTTCTTTTATGGTGTGACCCTTTAGGTTCTCCATATTAAACCGGCTGTGAATAAATCAATTAGAACAGTTCTAATCTTATTTAAATAAATAAATTAAACTAATAATCTATTTAAATAAATAATACTTATTCTACAATAGGGATAAGCCTCCCTAGCGATCAACAACTTTCCAGATAATATAAATTTTAACATTAATCATAAAAGAACATGTGAGTAAATAGTTATGGTACAATTCAATCCTTCCACCATACAATGTCCCAATTAAATATACGGTATGGAATAACTGTCAATTTTTATTTTATTTAATTATATATATTTCGATTAGAAAATGCACAACTCCCAATAATGCAAATTAGAAACTCCTTTCTAATTTTATTCTGCCTTGGCCAAGGACTACTGGGTTATCATTTAATGAATCACATATAACATATCTCTTATTTTACTAGAAGTGGTAGATTCTGTATTGATAATTCATTATCTCTATATGTAACTTATTATACCCAATCATACTCTTCAATATACCCTAAGGGTCTTAAGAAATAAGTCAAAGTATAATTCATGACATACAAGATACTATGATGATCTCAAGTCCAAGGATCACTTGTACTACTATCACATTAGGAATTCCTATTGACAGGCAAGTAAAACTCCATTAGGTATTCCATAGCGAGTCACGTTCAGTAAACTTATTATCCAATAAGCACCTACATACTTGCTTTAGTGTCTCCACACAAATGATCATGAGATCAATAATCCTCATCCAATGAGCAAGCAACATATGTACCAATCTATCCGGATTTACTAATCTCCTTTTTAGTAATCCAACGATTGGGAACTATTTTAGTTTTAAGCTTTCTAAGAATTTAGATCTCATTAGCATGATCAACATCATGATTTTAAAAACATTGCTTAAAACTATGGGTTATTTACATAATATAAAAATAACATTATGTAGATAATTAAATGTCTTTAATAAATGAATAATTTTATTAATAAATAAATAAGATCGTTTCCAAAGTATATGCTTTATTATCATACATAATTGGCTTGTATGCATACTACTTTCAATCTCCCACTTGCACTGAAGCCAATCGCCATGGTATCTCATACCCATCTTTTCTAAGTGACGATCAAACTACTGTTGTGTTAAAGCTTTAGTAAATGGATCTGCAATGTTGTCTTGAGAGTTTACACGCTCCAAGGTGACTTCTCCTCTTTCAATGATCTTCCTGATCAAGTGAAATCGCCGCAACACGTGTTTTAATTTCTAATGAGACTTGGTTTCCTTAGCCTGTGCAACCGCTCCAGTGTTGTCATAGTATAAGGGGACTACTCCTCCAATGCTAGGAACCACACCAAGTTTGGTTATGAACTTCTTCATCCAAACAGCTTCCTTTACAGCTTCACTTACAGCTATGTACTCTGCCTCTATCACTGAATAAGAAATCGTTTGCTGCTTGGAACTCTTCCAACTCACTGCGCCTCCGTTCAAGGTAAACACATACCTCGAAACGGATTTATTGTCATCTTGGTCCGTTTGAAAACTTGAGTTCGTGAAGCCCTCGAGTTTTAATCCAGACCCACCGTAGATAAGAAATACATCCTTAGTCCTTCATAAGTACTTTA
Organism: Panax stipuleanatus; assembly: GCA_020205555.1. NCBI lineage: Eukaryota > Viridiplantae > Streptophyta > Magnoliopsida > Apiales > Araliaceae > Panax > Panax stipuleanatus. Next base: position 75,859,421 of record CM035119.1, on the reverse strand, counting down.
GGATATTTTTCACTACCTTCCAGTGCTCTTCTCCTGGATTCGACTAATATCTGTTCGTTACACTAAGTGCATGAGCGACATCCGATCTAGTACATATCATACCGTACATGATAGATCCTATTGCTGAAGTGTAAGGAATCTTACTCATACGGTCTCTCTCCTCATGCGTCTTTGGGGTCTATTTCTTGGAGAGATTTATTCCATAGCTCATCGGCGGGAGACCTCTTTTGGAATCTTCCATGCTAAACCTCTTTAGTATTGAGTCAACGTACGTTCCTTGGGATAAGCCAAGCATCCTTTTAGATCTATCTCTATAGATCTTTTTCCCCAAAATATAGGATGCTTCTCCCAAGTCCCCAAAATATAGGATCCTACATGTATCATGTCGACGATTTGTTCGTTTTACAGAGTCGCCAGTTGGTAGATTTGAAATGGTTGTACCAACTCAACCGAGTTTTATTTGAAAGAGGCCCAATTGATGGACACTGTCGAAACTTGATCTTTGAAACTGAAGTTTTGAGTTCAGGGGCTTGGTTAAGTGTGGAAAAGGTGTTAGGCACCCCACAACTCCCGTGTAAATATGGTACCGCATATTTTCAATATTTCCCTTAAAACAAAAATGTGTGTGTGAATGCTGTTTGAAAATTGGGCCTATGTTTGTTTGTTTGATTGAAAGTAGTGCTTTGCTTCGTTTAAACCTATATACGAAGGGTTTGATTTTATTTGCAAAAAGTCTTTGATTTGATTTGCAAAAGTGTTTAATTTGATTTGCAAAAGCTTTTCTTTTGATTGAATTGAAAATGATATTTTAAAAGCTGGTTATCAAACCCTTACACTAACATAAGAATTGAAGCATGTTGATACTTCCATTTTTATCTTTTCAGCCTTAAGGCTTCCATTTGAATGGTAATTTGTCGGGCTGCGAAGCATCCTCGACCACAGAAATAAATACAAGTGTCGGTTTCCTTATGGGCATGAAAGCCATCGAAGGGACGCTGACACGGCAAACCATTATTCTCATTATATTGAGACCTAAATCCGGATAACTATTTTAAGGTCTTTGTATGTACATTTTATAGAAAATCTGGTAGGGTACATTCGTAAAGTGGAGTTTGTCCATCGTGGGAATCAGATTCTGATCGATTGGATCATGAATCCCACGATTCCTAGGCTCACATATGAGTAGACAATAAACCTGTACAGTTCAAATTTGTACAGAAATAGATATATATCCCAATATTTCCAGAACCAAGGATTAATCAGTAAATCCTGGTTCGCACCTGGCCAAAGCGACTCGTTCCCACTAGCTAACTATCTAAGGGACGCGAGGTTGCTTTTGTGACTGAAAAATGCCGATTCATATCAAATGAATATTTAAAGCATCAATTTAATAAAGAGTAAGTAAAGTAATATATATATACACAGTTATATATACAAGAGCTGTAAAGGGCGATTGGTTTTCACACCGGTGCCCGAGCTGAAATTGAATTATATATATATATATATATATATATATATATATATATTGACAAAAAAGTAGTCAACCAAGACGGGGAAGAGAACCCAGTGGTGGTGAAGGCTGATTATATATGCATATTAATTTATAAAAGCAGTAAAATGGTCACAGAATAATCCAAGCTGAACAGAAATATAAATATACAGAAACGTAGTAAACCAGGGACTGGGAAGATAACCTAGTAATGGTGAAGGGTGCAAAAGCAGTAAAAAGGCCACAGAATAATCTAGGTCGGACTGAAATATATAAGTATATATATAGAGACAGAAACGTAGTCAACCAAGACTGGGAAGAGAATTCAGTGGTGGTGAAGGCTGCTTATGTATGCATAAATAAATTTTAAAGCAATAAACTACCACAGATTTGACATCCGTACTTAACAGAATTAAAAAGTTAGTATATAAACAGTTAAATAAACACAATAAAAAGTCAATCCCGGACTGGGAAGATAACCCAGTCCGACGAAGTTACTAGTAACGAAGATGCAAGTATGCCCAAGCTACCGGAAGTGATGGATCATTAATCCGAGTTATAGAAATGCCAGAAAATGTGTTTATGTGCAAAAATGTACAAAACGTTGACAAAAACGGCCACGAAACTGAGTTCAGTGCATATTTAGAAAACAAAACGTAACGTGCAAGTGTATAAAAGTGCGAAGTAGTAGTATTGACTTGCTGATTGTAAAAATACTCATAATGGACTGCTACACGAGCTTTTTGGCAAATCGTAGGCCTTTAACGTCCGAATCTACCGATTATTTTTTGATATGGGGTAGTATGTAGGTATATCTACGTGTTAGAGTGAAAATATTTGGGTTTGGAAGATAAGAAATTGGACAAAAAACCAAACGGGTAGAGGTTCGAAGCGTTTTTTTTCTTTCAAATGATGGGGGGTCACCTCATATATATTTTATGACGCCCCCAAATTCGGACCGCCACTGCTCTCTCGAATTCGGTTCATCACTTCCTCACGATAATACAATAATAATATCTAAAACATACATTCACAGCGGAAGATCTAATCTAGAATAATATACAATGATTTATTATAATTATTCCCCCAAGTCTTGCAACCTACAGTACTTAATAGATTACATAATAATATCAAATGCAGATTTATTACATAACCCTACTTAAGCTTAAACATAGTTATGCAATACTCTTAATATAACATTATAGATTTTAAAACATAAAAGGAACAAGCTAGTCGGTAGCCTTGCCCTTGCCCTTGTCGGCGCCCGACAGTCCACCCTACTCTGCCTTAACTAAAATGTTTTAAGGAAAGCAAGAATGAGCAACAAGTTTGCTCAGCAAGTAATATGACAATATGGGTGAGTAATTATAGTTCTCATATCCCAAAAGGGTATAACAGGATATGATAGTTCAAGGATAGCAAGAAATATCAACAGTTTTCAATAACAGTCGCTAAGGACAGCAGAATATCAATAAGTTTCAATGCTAAATCATTTCAAGATTTCAAGATAATTGATTACTGAGCAGTCACTAAGGACTATGAACTCTTACTAGGATTAACAGAAATATACTGATAATCCAATAAAAACAAGTATAACAGGTGATCAGCCTAAAGTACCCTATATTATGCATAACATTTAATCGTACTTAAGTGCGCGTGTCGGTTCTCCGACAGTTTATAGTTTCCCCTCAATGAGGGTTGTTCATCTCAGTCAATATAAGACTCCGCACCAATCAATTGGTTTGGATAGCTTTCTAATCATGCTATGAGTCTAGCCGAATCAAATGGCATAGACCACTCTTTATAAGTTCAATACTTGACATTAAAGTTCGAAGAATATAATTGGCTTTATCATAACTATGACGCAATAAGTCATAATTTGAATAACTCACTTGCACAACAATAAACTTAATATGAATTCAATAAGAATAGAGTTCAAGTACTTGCTTACAATATCCATTGAATAAAGTAATGCAAGGGTTTATGATACTTGCACAATTAAATAGTGTAAGTTAGGGAACTTGCCTTAAGCGTAGTCTATCCACGTTAAGTAAATCAACACTTTCGAATCCCTATCATAATATAGTTACGTATATATATGATATCCATTAGTCATATAGTTTAACATCATACTTTACCTTATATATACAATCCATATATAAGTTAAGTCTTTAACCTTATTATACAGTCATACCATGTATAGTATCATACTAATTCACAAATCTCGACTAATATAACTTTTATCGTCTTTTATCCTTAACATTCCCCTTTTTGAGTTAAACATATTCTCATATCATTATTATACGACCATAATCAATACCAAACATATTTTATTTAGTAAGTTATAGCATTGCTATAAGTTAACCTTCAAAATCGAATTCAAGTATCAACATATGATATCACATAGCATGTATACATATTAAAGGTTACTCTCATGCTTGTATCACCTTTCCAGGTTCAATCATACATGATATAGTTTCTAAGTTAATACCTTTAATAACTTAAGGCCATTCAAGGTCACGAACTCACAAAGTCTAACGTGCTCGCCTTTTAAACACATAAGGTATTCATATAACTCGTGTTAGGCATGCTCATGAGTATTCACATCGCATACATGTAGCTAACATCGTTATTAGTTTGAAAACATGCTTCATTTAGGCTTAACTTGATTTCACGACATCTAATCATGGTAGGCATACATGTATGATACATTAGTGAGTCTAAGAGTACTATCAAAAATGTCCATAAATATCAGAATCTAAATCTTAATATAATATGTCAAGGTTCGCGTTCAACACTTACACTTCCGTTAGTATCGTTCACTAATAAGGCCTAAAATGTTCATGCTATATATATATGCATATATTAACATGTCCGTCATGCATTTCTAGGCCATATAAACATGCTCGCAAAATCAGAATGCATATATGATACCTATATGCCAAGGTTCACTTTTAAAACTTAAATTTTCGTTAGAGATGTTCACTAGCGAGGTCCGTATGTTCACATTACATCATGAAACATATATACACCAATTAACATGCTTTTCATGCCTTTCTAGGTCATACTAACATGTTTGAAAAATCAGAATGTAAACATGGTTCGTATATGTCAAGTTCGTTTACAAAACTTTACATTCATTTCGGAAACTATAACTTTTCATAAATCATGCATGTAAACATAGTAACACATGTTTATGTTATATCAATGTACTCATATATAGGCATGTCAAACTTATTAGCATACTTGTTTAAGCCACCTTAGATAACTACCTCTTAACAGAATTGCAACAGAATACAAAAACTGCTTCCAGAGACTGGCGCAACTGTGCTGCTCCTCAGTACTAAACCGGCGCAGCTGCTCCGTGTCTGGTTCGTGCCAGAGAGTTCTCCTGCTTCGGCAGTTTCCAGCCCAAACACATAAATTTCCTACGATTTTTTTTCAAACCAACTACATTATCTTACTAACATACATATAAGTCATCGTATCAACTAACAAGCATTCTCCATTCACTTTATCATAAATCTCATACTCAATTCAAGAATTATGAAATCTCAGAAATTGCAGAAACAGAAAAATAAAGAACATGAAGGGATTTTATACCTCTGTAATGCGAATTGGGTTTGCTGCTATATGAATTCCCAACTCTTAGAATACTTAACACTAAAATATATATGCTCTCTAGTCTCACTTAGTAAGAAATTCTCAGCAAATGGAATGAGAAGAAGAGAGCTCAATTATAGAAAATAGATTACATAGACATTGCAATTGTACTCCAAATTAAACCAACGGGAATGAAGGATTGCATGAAGGTTAATGGAGGGTTGGTAATTAGTTGTTGTTATCACTATTTTGCCCACTCCCCATGGAATCATGAGCTATGTTTTGCTGAAATTGAGAGAGATAGTAGGCTTAGGCTTATAGCTTCTCACATGAAGGAGGAAATGCCTCACATTATGGGACAAGCAGACACAAGCTCAGCAACATGCATATATACATACTTAGTTTATTACACTTATACACATTACATATTATATACCCTTAGGCTATAAATTCCATTAGTCTCACAATATGGTTTTAAATGAAGGAACAATATTACCATATAGTAAGTTGGGTTACACCCATCCGTATATAATCCATGTACATTTTGTTAACACCTAATGTACTTTAATTAGATATTATCACATTACACTATCCCAATTCTATTATTCAATTACATTAAATTATTAAAGTATTTATTAATCAATATTTATTTATAATATATTCATGAGGTACTAATTAAATGTTCACTCACACACATATTGTCACATAAGCATAAATCATGTAGCTTATATAGTTTAATCAATCTTAACATATAATTTCTATATATAGTATAATCACATTTAACGTCACACTACACTATATAATATAGTTGTAGTCACTATACTTTATATTTTTAATTATCGCATACATGCACATAATCAATTAATTGAGCAAGTATTATATTAATTAGGTAATCACTATATTATCAATTCATTTTCATAACAAAAATTATTAACACTTATGTGATTAATTATCGCATTCCTCGATAATTAAATAAATATAATCCTATTATATATTTATAAATAATTTACTTATTATTATTATATTATTTGCAATAATAATAATAATCAACATATTATTATTAATTAATCACCATTAATATTCTATTACAATTAAATAACAATTAATATTTAATTAATTGTTCACGTAGTAATTCCTTCATTAATTTACCCTTATCAATTATTATTATTATACGAAAAATAATCACATTCCTCAATAGTTTAATAAATACAAATCTTATTATATTCATAATCCATTTTCTTATTATTATACTATTACTTGCAAAAATAATAAATCAACAGACTATTATTATATTTCTCATAATAACAATTAACAATCAATATAGATTAATTGTTCACTTAATAATTCCTTCGTCCATGAATTAATTAATTCATCCTCGAATCTATCATCGTGCCACACAAGGCATTCAACGAGCTTATCATAAACTCCATATTTTTCTCAATTATTATAATATTCAATTTAATATAATTGAGTTAACTCATCCCATAACACTTACATATTTATATTCAAATAAATATTCATTTCCATTAATATATTCATTTAATAATATTCGAAAATTCTCGGGTATTACATATATAGACCAGAGAGCCTCAGCTCTACCTGCTGCTACTGCATGTAGAGGTGCGGCTCCCCTGATAGGGCCCACGTGCCCGGTTGAGTAGTCTCGAAGTACGTGCACTCTGAGCAACGCGAGGTCGAAGTCAAAACTTTCTAACTTTTGATCGGAGTGTTCGTTTGAGGCGTGCTATACCTTTCCGGAAACCCCTCACCAAGAGTGTCACAATGACATGGGATAAAACATTTTTCGGGTCCAAGAAGACGGGTTCATAACCAGGTCTTCGATTCCCCACAATTTATCCGTTGAGCTGTCTTGCACTGTTTGCACTCGGGATCATCGTTATATATCGTTTTAACCTTGGTGGCATTAATTCGGCTTCAATTTGATCAAATCGGCTTAGGGTTGGTAAAATAACCATTTTGCCCCTCCCGGGGTAGCCCTTAGTGTCAACATGGCCTTTGGTTGACTTTCGGGAGTGGTTTCAAGACTTGCATCCCATTCGAGTCTGTTTGTCCTCAATGTTGTCCCTGAAGTTCCATGTTTTCTCTTGTAGGTTTTGTGGAGCTTCAGGTTTGTTCTTGAAGTTGCCTTGACTTCCCGGGTTGAAACCGGGGGTGACCTGCATTTCCTGGGTTGAGACCAAGGCTGACCTGATGACCCAATATTGAGATCGGGGTTGATTTGACATCTCGATAATGAGATCGGGGTTGATCTAATGGCCCAATTGGAGATCGGGATTGATTTAACGGCATAATATTGAGATCGGGGTTGATCTGACGACCCGATTGGAGATCGAGGTTGATTTGATGGCCCGATAATGAGATCGGGGTCGAACTGATGGCCCGATTGGAGATTGGGGTTGATTTGACGGCCTGATATTGAGATCGGGGTTGATCTAACGGCCCGATTAGAGATCGGGGTTGTTTTGACGGCCCAATATTGAGATCAGAGTTGATCTGAAGCCCGATTGGAGATCGGGATTAATTTGATGGTCTGATATTGAGATCAGGGTTGATCTGACGGCCCGATTGGAGATTGGGGTTGATTTGATGGCCCGATATTGAGATCGGGGTTGATCTGACGGCCCAATTAGAGATCGGGGTTGATTTGAGGTCCCGATATTGAGATCGAGGTTGATCTAACGGCCCGATTAAAGATCGGGGTTGATTTGACGGCCTGATATTGAGATCGGAGTTGATTTGATGGCCCAATATTGAGATCGGAGTTGATATGACTTCCCGATTAGAGATCGGGGTTGATTTGAAGGCCCGATATTGAGATTCAGGTTGATCTGACTGCTCGATTGGAGATCGAGTTTGATTTGATGGTCCGATATTGAGATCGGGGTTGATCTGACGGCCCGATTGGAGATTGGGGTTAATTTAATGGCCCGATATTGAGATCGGGGTTGATCTGACGGCCTGATTGGAGATCGGGGTTGATTTAATGGCCCGATATTAAGATCGGGGTTGATCTAACGGCCCAATTAGAGATCGGCGTTGATTTGACTGCCCGATATTGAGATCGGGGTTGATCTGACGTCCCGATTAGAGATCGAGGTTGATTTAATGGCCCGATATTGAGATCGGGGTTGATCTGATGGCCAGATTAGAGATCGGGGTTGATTTGAAGGCCCGATATTGAGATTGGGGTTGATCTGACGGCCCGATTAGAGATCGGGATTGATTTGATGGCCCGATATTAGATCGTTATTGATCTGACGGCCCGATTGGAGATCGAGGTTGATTTGATGGCCCGATATTGAGATTGGGGTTGATTTGGCGGCCTGATTAGAGATCGAGGTTGATTTGATGGCCCGATATTGATATTGGGGTTGATCTGACATCCCGATCGAAGATCGGGGTTGATTTAAAAAATACAATTTGGCCCTCCTACAGTGTTAGTAACAAAGAAAAGAAATTTCGAGTGTCTACAGATGCCCCTCTTTATCATGGTCATGCAATGTACTGGAATAAGCAGGATAAAGATTGCTAGACACTTGAAATGCAATGGCAAAGGGGATGAAATGCCAGATATGCTATGCAAGGAGTATCAGATACCTTTGAGGATGTGGGGTTATCACTGATGGATTGCGTTTGTTTCTGTTGGGGATGATGTTAATAGGTTACCACAAACTATTTTTAGTCATTTTCTGCTGGGGATGACGTCAATAATGATGGCCTAGGGCTGACATTATCAGACGATTACTGGTTGGGGAACCACTGACGTGCTTGTCAGAGATGAGCTATCACAGATTGTTCTCGTCTTGCTCTACTAGGGATGACGTTCTCTGCGATTGCTTCATTGATTTAGATGGGGATGATACTATTGATGCTACCTTGGTTTGAGACCAATGGTTTCCCTGTCCGGCGGTACTCTTTACAGGGCTGATTTCCGTTTGGCTGGTGCTGTTGCACATTTCTAAAGGCTCCTCCGCTGGGGACACTTCTCTATTATTGAGTCTCCTTAATGGATGCTTCCAATGTCCATCCTGATGAGAGTTTACACCGTTATTTTGCAATAAGCGGTTGAATCACCCATTCTTCTTGGTGCTCTTTTTGAGGATGTGTATAACAGATTCCATCATCGTGGATGGACTATTATATGGTTTCCGTCACCGGATCACTTTCGATGCTTCGCAGAGGTTGCTTAAACAGCTAAGATGATGCTGGGGTTGAACCAAAGGTTGAACTGGATTCGGTTTGTACCCGAAACTTTGCTGGGGTTGAACCAACGGCTGAACTGGATTCGGTCTGTACCCGAAACTTTGCTGGGATTGAACCAACGATTGAACTGAACTTGGTCTGTACCTGAAACTTCGCTGGGGTTGAACCAACGGCTGAATTGAACTCGGTCTGTACCCGATACTTCGCTGGGGCTAAACCAACGGCTGAACTTGATTCGGTTTGTACCCGACAATTTGTTGGGGTTGAACCAATAACTGAATTGAACTCTGTCCGTAGTCAAAATTTTGGTGGGGTTGAGCCAACGGCTGAACTGGATTCGGTCTGTACCCGATACTTCGCTGGGGTTGAGATAACGGCTGAACTGGATTCGGTCTATACCCAAAACTTCGCTGGGGTTGAGCCAACGGCTGAATTGAACTCGGTCTGTACCCAAAACTTCGCTGGGGTTGAACCAACGGCTGAATTGAACTCGGTCTGTACCCGAAACTTTGCTGGGGTTGAGCCAATGGCTGAACTGGATTCGGTTTGTACCCGATACTCTAAAAGTAGCAGTTTTTGACAGTTTTGGGCAATTTTTCCCGCATTTTTCTCGCAGTTGGCATTGTTGATCCCTGGATATGACTTCGGGATGAATACCAAGGGTTTCAAGAGTGTTCCCCTTTCTGTCAGAATTATGCTGCTTAAACGCAGGATTTGAGGACAAACCGCTCAATCGCATAGCGATTTTTCTTCAGATTTGACCTGGCAGCACATAGAAACTCTGTTTTAACCCAAATTGAACCAAGTCCGGGGGAGTGGGACCCACCCTAGGGAGCCGTAGGTGGAGGTGCGGCTGCTGCAGGTGGGCCCGCTTCCACCTGTGGTTTTATATTTGGGCAACGGGAGCTCATTTGAAACATTTTCATTTTGAGTTTCAAACGGATTTCGATCTTCTTTTTCAGATCTAAGGAGCTTGGGCAGCTGTTTTCTGATTCCATCAGTTCCTACTCGTTCAGGGCATTGCAGGTAACGTTCTACGTCCTTTTTTGCAAGTTTTGATCGTTAAAAGCATGTGAATCATGTAAGGGGCTTTTAGACGCAACGTCTTGAGGCTCATTCAATTGCAGATTTGGCTCGGGCTCACAATTAGCCTCAGAATCCATGTCATAGCACCAATTGTTTTGAGGATAGTTGTTCAAGGCTTTGAACATTTGATCTATTTGATTCTGAAGATTTTGAATTGACATCTCTTGCTCAATCAATCTCTCCTCATTTGACGACACGAACTTGAACCACAATTCCTCCAATCTTGAATTTTCTGTTTTAGCCTCGAAATCCATGTATTGAGGGCCATTGGTTGAGGTATTGGTGAGTTGTTCCATCTATCTCTTAAACTTTTGGCTCGATGTTTCCTGACTCATCATCATCTCTTCTTAGTTTGCTAAGAGCTTAGACATGAAATCCTTTAAATTTAACTTTTCTTCTTGAGGCAATGGAGGTGAACATGAAAATTCTGGTGGCTATGTTGGACTTGGAGCGCAGTATTGGTCTTGATAATTATAGCTCCATGAAGAATCTGGGACATATCCCCAATCTTGATGATAATTGGGATAATCATAGTTGTTGAGGTAATCACCCCCATACTGTACTAGTCCAAAACTGACGGTGTATTGATGACTCGGATGGTTGTCAGCACAATAATCACAAGTAACTACTATCTTTCGAATACGTTGGGCTACAATAACGTCCAACTTCCTTGAAAGTGTCTCAAGCTGTGCTAATAATGCAGAAATTACGTTGAGTTCATCAATCCCTATTTCCCTTGGCTGAGTCATTCTCGTGTATGGCCATTGATAAGCAAAGTCATCCATGGTACCTAAAAAGAGAGAAATATAGGAAGAGAATTAAAAATAAAATATTTAAATTAAGACTAATTTGATTAAAGCTAATGTTGGCAAAAATTATTAAACTAATTCCCCGGCAACGGCGTCAAAAACTTGTTGGGCTTGTTTGGGTGTTAATCAAAACAACACACACATGCAAGTGCACGTGGTGAACAAGTAATATAGAGTAAGTAAAGTATCGATCCCACAAAGAATTATTTAACAAGATCTACCAAACACTAACCCGTAATCAACTTAATCTTATTTAAAAGATGGATTTAGTATTTTGAATAATCATATGCAATTAAACTAATACTAACTACCCCTAGAAAGAAACTAGATAATGAAGACATGAGACTACAATTTCACTTATTGTTTCATCTAAATCAATACACTTCCCGTTAAGCCAAATAAATTATCATGGGTTGTTAATCAAGAACACGAAGGTAAAATATGACCATCTCTCGATGTACCATACCCAAATCAAATTAAATTCACAAATGATATAATCAAGTTGAACACCATAATTAACTAACTCACTATATCTCTATGCAAATTATAATTAAAGAGGGTTTAAGCGCAAGTTCTTATTAGATTACATGTGGTGTTTTGGTATATCTCTATCCTAGGCAAGAATCATGAATTCCAACGTCATGTAGAACACACAAACATATGGTATTATGATCATATCTAAACCCATAATTCGTTGCTTAATTTTACATGGGTTATCATGGTAATTGTTAGCTAGGCAATTAAGCATTTCAACACAAATCACAATAGAAAATCCAATAACAATTAATAAGACTAACAAGGAAACATATCAAAATAAACTACACAACAAGATCCATTATAATCTCAAAATGGAGTTTAATTCATGATTGAAATGAAATCCATAATCCTCAATTGAATAAACATTGAAAGATACAAAGAGATAAGAAGAGAATTCAAGGTTTGAGATGAGCAAATCTAAATTCTCTTGCTTCCAATCTGAATCTCCAAAGCTTTCCAAGAGCTTCAATCTCCAAAGATCTAATCTAATCTAGGTTTTATCTAATCTAATGGAAGAGTAGAATATCTAATGATGATACATACAAGATGATGATCCCAAAGGATGGAATATATCCATTACATACTGATATGTCTTTATTTATAAGTCCTAGTATGACTCCTTGTCCAAGTTACACTCCAATTGCACTATTTAATGAAAAAGTCAACTCTGGTCAACTTCCGAATGGGTGCATCAGCGCAAAAAACAGCCTTGAGTTGGGCGTGGCCGCGTTCAAGTAGCAAATAACATTTTCTTGGACCAGGGAAGGGCGCAGGGGAGCTCAAAATAAACTAGAAATGGGTGCGCCCGCCCTAGATTTTCTACTGCAGTGTCCTCTGGTAAAACAACCATAACTTTTAATCCGGGAGGAGTTACAGGGCCTTCCACATGTCAAATTGAACATATCGACGAGATCGACAACTTTCATTCTTTGAGAATTGAGAAATAATGGACGAGGGAAGGTCAAAATTGGGCTCGAAGTGACTGCTGTGCAATGGCAACCTAAAACATTGAAGTTAAACATCCGTTGGTACAAAGGTCATAACTCTTGCATCTGAACTCCGATTGAGATGATTCAAGATGTTCTGGAAAGCTAAGAAGAATATCTACAATAAAACCCAAGTTACAAGCCAAGAACATGAAATGAACATAAAAGGCCAAACGATGTCCGGATTGCATTTCCTTACGTTTTTCATACCAATAGTCGCTCACACAGTTCCCAAGCATAAGTTCTACAAAATGAACACAAAATGCATGAAAAGTAACTATAAAACATAGGTTTAAGCAACTAATTTAAGTAATAGATACCAGATACGTAGGTATAAAACCAACTTATCATACACAAGATACTATGATGATCTCAAATCTAAGGATTATTTGTACTACTATCACTTAAGGAATTCCTATTGATAGGAAAGTAAAACTCCATTAGGTATTCCTTAGCGATCCACGTTCAGTGAACTTATTCTCCAATAAGCACCTATATACTTACTTTATTGTCTCCACACAAATGATAATGAGATCGTTCATCCTCATCTAATGACTAAGTCAACGTATGTACCAATCTATCCGGATTCACTAATCCCCTTTTTAGTAATCCAACGATTGAAAACTATTTTAGTTTTTAAGTTATCTAAGAATTTAGATCTCATTAGGATGATCCTCATCATGATTCTAAAAGCATTGCTTAAAACTATGGGTTTATCACGTATTATAAAAATAGCACCATGTAGATAAATAAATGCCTTTAATTAAATAATATGTTTATTAATAAATGAATAAAATTGTTACAAAGTAAATGCTTTATCATCAAACATGATTGACTTGTGTGCATACTACGTTCAGAGACAACATCTCTAAGTACCCAATTGTATCTGCAATCATAGGACCAACCCTGATCTCCTGCCTTAGTATATCAACGCGTCTCAGCAACTCTACCGCTGACCTAAAAATACACTCCTAACTCTGGATAACCTCTTGAGCATGACCAATGAGCCCATCCGCAAAATATCAGAATGTGTCTCTATCGGCTATAGCCTCATCTGGAGCAGTAATGGCCGGATCTCAATCATCAATGGTTGCACCCCTACTTACCATAGCGGTCAACATCAAGGCTCAAGCCTGATCCAGCTCAAAAGTCTAGAGATGCACCTGATGATCCAGCACATCCCTGGAAGCCAGAATAGAACTCGAAGCTGTGCTGACTAGAGCCGCTGTCAAACCTACAAACAGCTCCTCCTTAGTAGGAGATACGGGGTCCTCCATTGGCTCCTCATCATCAGTCGACCTATCCCATGCCTCAGCCTGATCCGCTACAATCGGAGCTGCGTCAAACTCTAACCAGGTTGAATACTCTGATGATCTGCCCGGATGGCTATCTCTGAACTCTGCAGTCTGTCGATGGGACCAAAACCCGTAAACCCGGGCCAAATCTGCCTCGGTGGCTGAGCAAATAAGAAATTGATAATCCTCAGTCCCCTCAAATGCATGAACTTACTGATGTTAATCAAACTGACCCATCACCGCCAGAGGATGATTTGTGGTCACACCCCTCAAACCGATCAAAGGAAGGAAGTTTAGATCAGCCACATGAGTGATAAAGCTTAGGAAGGAGCAATAGCCAGAATACATGATAATCTCAAATGGCTTCTCCATGACATCAAGAAATGCAGTCCAAGACGTCACGTCCACGTATGAAGATGGACGGAATGAATAGGTCAATGTCATGCCATGACCAAAATAGAACCCGTGTCGACAAAGCCTACCAATAGTTATCAAATGGGCCATGAACCAGATGTATAAAAGAACACGGCATCGTAAAACTCCTGATCATCGATAGATCGACAGAAAGATGCTGAAATGAAGGTGTCCGCTAATATAAGGGGAAGAATGGTGAAGTCATCTCTTAGAGCCCTGACGACCATTGACATGCCTATATCAAGATGATCATCGTAGAAAGGCATATACAAGTAAGATAAGATGCACATGATCATGGCATCTACCCGTGCAGTCTGCCATCGCTCCTCGAAAATAGCAAAATCTTCCCGATAGACAAGGACGCTGTCAGCAGAGGCGATATGGTCTATCATGAAGTTAATCGAGATAATTTGGCTACCACCAACCTTGGCTAAGATGACTATCCTCCTCAAACCGGTAACAGTCATGAACTAGAGGCGCATATGTCCCATTGCCACTCTGGCGCAAGGCCGAACCATTGACAAACTAGAAATACGATCGTACTCCTCCAAGGTTAGAGTAATCTCATCTAGCCCAAATCAAAAGACGTGGCGCTCTGGGATCCAATGAATGAGCATCCCATCGACAAATCCCTCTGGAACCTAAAAGGATAACAAAGATATGGAGTGGACCAACATGCAACAAACTGTGAAGCGGTCAAAATTCGGTAGACTGTCATGCCAAACCCTCAAATTTGTAGCTATCTGACTAGGTAGAAGGTGATCCAAGTGAACAACGGAAGAGGAAGTCATCTGTAAAAACTGTGTCAAAAATACCATATAGGGGTCAATCTCTATCCAAGCATTTCAATATAAAGCATGCATCATAATGAGCGATAATATAATATATAAAATAAATAAATTTAAAAAAGATAACATCATACATACATTGAAATGAAATGCATCAGTGTATATATACATCACCGTCATATTTATGATACATGTGAAAATAAAAAAATATTAATAATAAAAAGTATAGGATAATGGGGCACATGCCACCAGTGACTAATAAAGGGCCTATGGAAGGATCACAATATCATCCATAAAGGTGATAGTGTCGTCGAATTGATTAACCTGAGCCAAGTCACCCTCAGCAGGCATATCCTGCATATCTGGGCGGTAAGGCATATCTTGCGTATCTGAGCGATAAAGCATCTCCTGCATACCCGTGCAATAATCAAAGGGATCCTCTCCATCCAAAAAACCACCAGTGTCGGATGGTCCAGCCTCATGCCCCTGAGAATCAAAAGTACCAGCTAATGACGGATTCCTGCCCAAATGGCGACAATACATCGATAGCCTCTCCAGCTGATAAGTCAAATCTACGATCTGGGACTGATGAGAAGTCTCCTGAAAGCAAGCGATCCACTCGGTCATCTCAATGGACCTTGGAATAATGTCTCCCAAGAAATGGGTAGCTCTGGTCTGAGCTCCAATAGAGTGAGGATAGCACCAAGCAGAGAAGTCATCCGAGGTAATGGGACCGTCTGATAGGTGAAACCCCTCATATCTCGCTACAAGAATCCTTGAAACATGCAGAGCCAAACGCCAAAACTACTGGGGTGGAGGTAAGAAGGGAAGATAAACTTCCCCAGCGATGCATCTGAAGGCACGCTCTCCAAGATAGAGCTCCCAACCTCCATCAAATAAGAAGGGAATCTCTCAGTCAGGTGCTCTACAGTATAGGGGAAACACACTACGTCAGATGCTGATAACAACTCTAGCTGGAAGCGGGAATGGGTGAAATCCACCAAAATTGAAACCTCTAATAATGTGGACTGATGCCACCTATGACCCTGAGGGTTGGTGTCCAAGCCCAGAACAGTGAGAGGTCGGAGGCAAGGAAGCCTCTCGTAAGCCCAGAACTGTAAATTCAAAGAATCCGTTATTAGTCATGAAAAGGCAACTTATGATTCAGAGAATCATAAATTAGTCAAGATGACTCACCAAAAAAAATGGGTAGAAGCCGAGCCAAGCATCGATCACTCCCTCCGAGCGCAGTCGCATCCCATGAAGGAAGATAGCAAATCTGAAAGATCCCCAGTCGTAGTTCCCAATGAGGTCTATATCCTGAACAAACCCCACTAAGCTAAAATAAACATTGGAGGAGTTGTTGGTAATGAAACAACCCCTCATGATGGTCAGGAATAGACGTCGCAAGATACGATCTCTCTCCACCAAATCATCAGGCAATGGCTCCTGTAGAGTACCCTGAGTCCCATCCATGCTCAGAGAGCCTGACCGAATACTACGAGCCTTAAAGGTCTACTCCTGAGGATAAAAATTGAGAAGTGTGTGAACATCGATAGCGGTAATATGAGCCTCCAAAGGTACCCTATCTCCAATAAACTGCAAACCAGTGATGTACCTCTAGTCTATGGGTGTTATCATAACCTCACAGTCCAAGAGATGAAGGGGCTAAATCTGATGAAACCACCTCTCAGATAAAGCCCAAAGGTAGACCTAGGGGCAGCGATGGGGAACAATGGTAAAGAAGGCCTGAAAACCATAGAAATCCACCCGAGCCTGATTCTCCGGATGAAGTGACTGATACATGGAGTACACACTAAACCAATTACACCTAGGCTGGGTAAACTCTGGGACCTGCACGACATCAAGGTTAAAAACCAATTGTTGGCAAGAATGGAGAATTAAAGAAAATTAATATGAAAACTTTAGTACCTCGTTCGCATGCAAGTGAACCGGCAGATGACGGCTCAAATCAATGCCAAACAAATCAGAAACAGATACCTGGATACCAAGAAGAAATCTGGGAATAGTAGTATGACGAACCTCAGGCTTAGGGACATCAGCCTCCTCATCTATGTCACCCCTATCCTTATTAAGAGAGCGATGTACTAACTCTGTCAATCGACGAACTTGTCGGGTAATCCATGGAATGGGAATATCCGAAGTAGGGCTCCGAAGGCTAACCTCGGATGAATCCCTATGGGAAGCAGAGCTGCTAGGTCTGTTTCTCCATGTCTGGGCAACGAGTTCATGGGAATCAAAATAAGACAAGGTGAGTCTCTATCTTTATTTTATTTTAATATGCAATTGTGATAACCTAGAGACATTAGACTCCTAGGAATTTAATTTGGGTCATAACATCATGCATGTCTTACGCGTGTCTTAAATAGATGCGTACATCATTTTGACATATATATCCTAGCATAACTAAGCATGCATATAGGATCCTGTCTTTAACTCATGAATTTTTTTTGCCAGAGTTTCCTCTATAATATGGACTATCCACGTGCACGTAAGCACGCATTAAACCACCCTATGAGGGTATATCATCACAGCCAAGCAATTAAATAGCAATTTAAACAGTTTTTCTAATACATTATCAGAGTACATGTCTAGACTAAATATCAAAGTGAAATATATTGCATTCATACGGTCCATATGATGATACGTAAGCATACATTGCATTATAACATGTCTATGAAGCTATCTATGCATACATGTTCAATATATTGCGTTTAATGAAGAAAGTACAGTGAAGCGCCGGTTAAAATGCAAAAACAGTTGGATGTATATGTTACATGTAGTGCATAGAACGAACGTACGGTGGCGGAATACCCAAAATCTAGCTCGATTTGAGTAGATCTGAGAAGAAAGGTTAGATTCTACAAAGAGAATGAAAGAAAACTTGAATCAAATGAGCGAATATGAGATTGCCCGGGGGTATAAGGCAAATCGCCGCTAGCCTCAGGCACACCTGCTCCATCTGCAGGTGTACCTGCGACTGCCCAAAGTGGGCCCTACGGCTCCTGGTTTGGTTAAATGCAGTCTGAAACATATTCTTATGGATTTGAAATGCGGTAGTCATTTAGAAAAATATCATTTTAGGTCATTTTTAAGCCTCAAAAACCCTGAAAAACCCTTAAAAAGGGGAGAAAACTAGGGTAAACCAGAAACCCGCCAAAGAACGACAGAAAACTAGGAATGTTGATCAAAATCACTTTATCGATAATCTATCATTGAATCCATTGGCAACGATCCAATTAAGACGTCGGCTTAACCCCGATGTAGTATCCGTTGGCAATAACCCAACGAAGACAAACGCAGTACCCAATGGTGTCAATGCGAGTTGACAATGAGTCGATATAAGATTTTGCGATGCTAGTTGACAATGATTTAATATGCGATTTGCGATGCGATTTGATAATGAGTTAATATACGATTTACGATGTTATTTGACAATTAGTTAGTATGCGATTTGTGATGCAACTTGATAATGAGTTAATATACGATTTGTGATGCGATTTGACAATAAGTTAGTATGCGATTTGCTATGCGATTTGATAATGAGTCAGTATGCGATGTGCATGCGATTTGATAACAATTCAAAATGCGATTTGTCAAAGTATCGGCTAAACCCTGATGTAGAATCCACTGGCATTTACCCCAATGAAGGTATCAGCTCAACCCCAATGTAGAATCCACTAACATTTACCCAGTTAAGGTATCGACTCAACCCCGATGTAGAATCCACTGGCATCGACCCTAATGAAGGTATCGGCTCAACCCTGATATAGAATCCACTGGAATTTACCTCAGTGAAGGTATCGACTTAACCCCGATGTAGAATCCACGGGCATTTACCCCAGTGAAGATATTGGCTCAACCCCGATGTATAATCCACTGGCATCGACCCTAGTGAAGGTATCGACTCAAACCCAATGTAGAATCCACTGACATCGACTCCAGTGAAGGCGTCGGCTCAACCCCATTGTAGAATCCACTAGAATTTACCCCAGAGAAGGTATCGGCTCAACCTTGAGGTAGAATCCACTGTCATCGACCCTAGTGAAGGTATCGGCTCAACCCCGATGTAGAATCCACTGTCATTAACCCAATGAAGGTGTCGGCTCACCCCGATGTAGAATCCATTATCATTTACCCCAGTGAAGGAATCAGATTAACCCCGATGATGAATCCATCAGGTACAACCAGATGAAGTTGTCGGTAGTGCCCGACAACATTCTCACAATCCTTATCTTCCCCAACAGGTGGGAATAACCCTTTTTAATTCTAAATCATACATTTCATTGCATCTTTACACATGACATTGCATTATTAAATATACCTTATCATATATATTCGTGTCTATTAATCTTTGTCATGTTCATTCCATTGCATTGCATAAACATGACAAAAAGGGGCATCTGTAGACACTCGAAATTTTGCTGTCCTTGGACTAACCTTTCAGGAGGGTAAAAGCATAATTTCACTTAGGAGATAACCCCGAGGTAGGTAAAAGGAATCTTTGCACCCTGGAGATAACCCCATGGAGGAATCAAAGTGCCAACAACGCCCAGACATGACGTGGACAGCACGATGGATCGCAAAGCTGAGAACGTGGCCATAAGAAGTCACCGCAGCAACCATTAGACTGTGTGCTATTCAAGATGAGCCGATTGACGACCCTTGGGAACCGGAAGATATGTGACGCCCCCAAATTCCAGGACCGCCACTTGGTCTCTCGAATTCGGTTCATCACGTGCTCATGGTAATACATCACAATAATAATAATTAAATATCATACGATCACAGCGGAAAATCTATTCTAGAATAATTTACAATGATTTATTATAATTATTCCTCCAAGTCTCGCAACCTACAGTACTTAATAGATTACATAATAATATCAGTTAACGACTTATTACATAATCTAACTTAAGCTTAAACATAATCAAATCCAGTCTTACTACATCATCTTCATACAATATTAATATATTTAAAACATAACAGACATAAGCTAGTTGGTAGCTTTGCCCTTGCCCTTATCAACGCCCGAAGGTTCACCATGCTCTGCCTTAACTGAAATGTTTTAGGGAAAGCAAGGATGAGCACAAATTGCCCAGCAAGTAATATACAATAAGGGTGAGTAATAAGATTCTCAATTCTCGAAAGGGTATAACAAGATTTGATAGTTCAAGAATATCAACAGTTCTCAATATCAGTCGCTAAGGACAGGATAATATCAATATGATTCAATAATAAGTCAATTCAAGATTTCAAATAATTGAATACTGAGTAGTCACTACGGACTATGAACTTCTACTAGAATTGACAGTAATAAACTGAAAATCCAACAAAAATAGGTACAACAGGTGATCAGCCTAAAGTACCCTTGTTATGCATAACAATCAACCATACTCAAGTGTGCACGTCGGTTCTCCGACAATTATATATTCCCTTCAAAGAAGGTTGTTCTTCTCAGTCAAATACAAGATCCCGCACCAATCAATTAGTTTGGGTCGCTTTTCAATAATATAAGTCTAGCCGAATCAAATGGCATAGACACTTTCACAATATTCAAGAACAATACTAAGTTCAACATGAATAATAGTTTTAATGAAATAAGAGTTCAAGTATGCTAATTCGATTCAACCGATTAAATAGGAAACTAGTTCGCAATACACAAGATAGGATACTTGCATAGTAAAAGAGTATAAGTTAGGAAACTTTCACAATCATAGATTTCCTTGCATAAAGTAAATGCGTCGGTTAGGATACTTGCACTTTAAAAGAGTGTAAGTAAGAGAACTTGCCTTTAGCGTAGTTTATCCACGAAAAGCAATCAACACTTTCGAATTCCTATCGTAATACAGTTACGTATATATATGATATTCATTAGTCATATAATTTAACTTCACATTTTCTCTTTGAATATACGATCAACACATAAGGTAAGTTTTACCTAGCTACACAGTTATATAGAATATAATTTCTATCCTTAACGTTCCTTCTTTAGAGTTTAAACGCATTCTCATATTATATAAGATCTCAACAATTAGCAAACATGCTTGCATATTATTAATATCTCATAAGACCACAATCAATACTAAATATATTTCATTTTAGCAAGTTACGGCATTTCCTTAAGTTAACCGTCAAAATCGGGTTCAAGTAACATCATATAATATCACGTAGCATGTATTCATATTTAAAGGATACTTTACATGCTTGTATAACTTTTCCAAATCCAATCGTACATGGTATAGGTTCTTAAGTTAATACTTAAAGCCATTCAAGGACACGAACTCATTTGGTCTAACATGGTCGCTTTTAAACACATAAGATATTCATATAACTTGTATTAGTCATGCTCATGAGTACTCGTATTGCATATATGTAGCTAGCATTGTTATTATCTTGAAAACATGCTTTGTTTATGCTAAACTTTAATCACGGCAACCAATCATGGTATATATATATGCATGACACATGAATGAGTCTAAGAGTACTATCACATGTGTCCATAAATATCAGAATTTAAATCTCCACATATCGTGTTAATGCTCATGTGCAAGGCTTGTATTTCTATTGGTGAATCTTACTAATAGAGCCTAACATGTTCATGCTTCCTTACGAACTATATAAACACAAGTTAAGGCTTCATTCATATATTTCAAAGTTATCTAAACATGCTCATAACATCAAAATGACTATATAGCATTTACATGATCATATCCACCTTCAAACTTACATTTTTGTTAGGAATGAGCACTAGTTAGGTTCATATGTTCATATTTTATTACGGAATCAATATAGATAAGCTTAACATGCACTTCATGTGTCTCTAGGTGGTACTAACGTGCTTGCAAGGTCAGTATGTAAACATGCTTTATATATGTTAACGTCGTTTATGAAACTTTAAATTCATTTCCAAACTATGTGTCGTTTGGTTAACCATGCATGCTAATATACTAAAACATGCTTACATTGCCTGATTAGGTTTATATATATGTATTAATAATCATGCTCCCATGCTTGTTTAAACAAAAATCAAACAATTGGCACATAACAGTTTTGTTGCAGAATGCAGAAAATTGAACACAGAGGCTGGCGCTGCGGCGCGGCACAGTAGCTTAATACTGGCGCTGCGACGCGAGTGGCGCTGCGTGCGGCGCTGCGGCGTGGGCTGCGGCGCGTGTGGCGCTGCGGCGCGGGCTGCGGCG
This sequence comes from Panax stipuleanatus, assembly GCA_020205555.1. Taxonomy (NCBI): domain Eukaryota; kingdom Viridiplantae; phylum Streptophyta; class Magnoliopsida; order Apiales; family Araliaceae; genus Panax; species Panax stipuleanatus. Next base: position 75,836,967 of record CM035119.1, on the reverse strand, counting down.
CTGCGGCGTCGAGGCAGTTTTCCGGTTCAGACGGCAGCGAAAACCGACCCAAAACCTCCCATTTCATCGATTTCAACATACCATACCCAGATATTAGACTTGTTTAACTTACTAACACATACATATATGCTTATATAACAGTCAATAGCAATTATCAATTCCCAATTTCATGAACTCTAACTATTTTATGAATTTTATGTATTTACAGAAATTGAAGAGGAACAATGGAAATGAAAGACTATTCAGTGGTTCCATCATGTGTGTATGTTCATATAACAACAATATAAGGGTTCTACAACCCAATCATGAACCAATTTGGCATAATCAAGAATTTCAACAAAACTCAGAGAACAACAATGGAGTTCTTTTGACAGAAAATGAAAATGAAGACACGAAGAGGATTTATACCTCTGTTATGGAGTAAGCTTGCTGATATCTCACAATGCTATTATACTGATATATGTATATGCTCTCAACTTATCAACTCAAACAAAATCTCAGCAATGTGAAATGGGAAGAAAGGAAGCCATATTTATAGAGAAAACAAGATACAGACAATGCAATTGCCTACCATTTCAAACTAACAGAAATTTGATTTGCATGCTAGATAAGAGGAAGTTGGTAGATAGTTGTTGAAAGCCATCATTAGAGCCACTCCTCATATAATTATTGCTAGCTAAGCTTGGGAGAAGAATGGGAGAATAGGCCTTAGCCTTTTTGCCATACACGTGAAGGAGAAGGAGAGTGACTATTATATTGGAACAAGGCAAGCAAATCTCAGCATTCTCACAAATGGACTATATGCTACACTTATGTTATATATTATATGTACTCTTAGGTTATAATTACAATGTTCTCCCCATAATGTAATAAATGCAATTTGAATACATATAATCTATGTACATTTTATCTTACCGATATAATACAATCGGATACTACCACATTACATTATATCATATATTATTAAATTGTATTACTCAACAATAATAGATCCATGATACATTATTTTAATGTATATCCACACATCATTTGTCACCTACACATATCATAACATATAGTTACTATACATTTAATTCGCATGCTTGCACATATAATTTCTCATCTTATAAATTGAATATTAATTAATAATATACACATATCCTACATCAATCAATATAATTGTTAACCTCCATAACAATTTAATTAACCTTTATATGATTAACTATCACTTTGATATAAATCTTATTATATTTATAAACACGATGCTCATTATTATTATGTTCCTTGCAATAATAATAATCACATATTATTAATCAATCCTCATTAGTATTTTATAACAGTTAATTAATATTCTTCGATTAACAATTAATATAGATTAATTGTTCGCTTAAATTAATATAATCATTCTTATATTACGTCACTGTGCCACACAAGGCAATCAACGAGTTTATCACAAACTCCACCAATTTCTCAATTATTATAATTATTCAATTATATATAATTGAATTAATTCATCTCATAACACAAAATCATTTATATTCAAATAAATTCTCATTTCCATTAATATATTTATTTAATAATATATGGAAATTCTCGGGTATTACAATATACCTTTTAGCTTACTGCCTCATTTTTCCCAGAATCTGATTTTGTCAGACTCGACCTTATTTCGTAGCCTTCCGCAAGGACTTTCTAGGATTTTTGGGTACGAAGCTCAACTTTCATCAAATCAAAACTGAAAGAACGAACTTCGAGGAAATTGGACCCATGGGGTCCAACCTCAGATGTACTTGCTCCATCCATAGGTACACCTATGGCTGGCCCTGGAGGCTTAAATCAACAGCAAACAGCTCATTTGTAAGAAAAAAGGAGAAATAAGTTAGAGAGAGAAAAGGAGTTCTAGAGAGAAAGGCTCGAATCTTCACATCTTTCATCATATTTTAGTTTTTTGATCTTCTATATCATATATATTGAGTGTCTAGAGTGATATAAGTTGATACCGAGCCAAAAAAAGCTTGTGCACGCATCCCCTAAGGTGAAAAATGCTCATTTTGGGTCACTTTCTTTGTAAATCTTGTTCACTATACTAGATCTATGTCATATATTGCTTGAATCTAGTTTAAATTTGTTGATTGACATATATATTGCATAGTTTGTGGTTGATCTAGAGATCCCACCGGTTATTTTGTGCTTTGACAGTTGTAGATCTAGTCCGTAAGCTAGATCTTCCCAGATCTGTCGGATCTAGCCTTTTGAGGGGTTATGAAGCATAATTCTTTAACCCGCATGCTAGATTGGTTTAGATCCATGGTAGATCTAGGTGTTTTACTACTTTTTGTCATTCCCGGTCACTCCGTAGAGCCCTAGATCTGTATCTAGAGGTGAGGGGGTCCTAGTAGCTCGTAATGGAGATTTCAACTGATGAAATCATCTATTATCGAGTCTAGGATATGTTGTACATACATATTTAAGTATAATAATGTGAGCCTAGGAATACTGGTTTCGAGATCTAATGATTGGATCTTGACTTGATTCCCACCATGGACTTGTTTTTGCGATGAAATGCTTAAATAATGCGAAATCATTGTATATATAATGTTTGGATCTTGAAAACGAATTCGAGAGGTTAGTCCCGAGAGTTTGAATTTAAGATCCCGTGATAGTGAAAACTTTTATTGTGGGTGCTCGGATTCATCGAGATGACTTTCATGTCCGATGATGATCCGACCCTTTTTGGCGCCTTATGACATATATTATCACCCAAAATGATTTTCAAATAAAAATCATAAAGAGCGTTGATGAAGAATAAAGAGATTTGGGGCAGCTCAAAAATATAAAGGTAAAAGGAAGTATTGAAGTCCACAATTCCTAGTAGGGCGAAGGATTTGAAAACCCTTTTTCAAAACATCATTTCAATTTCCATATCTTGTCTAAAATGAACTTTTTGTTATATCAAATCCTTCGTACCTTGGTGCAAAAGAGGTACAACACTACTTTCAAAAAACACAAATAAAGCCTAGAAACACTTAAAATAAAAGCACTGAGCACAATAAACACACACACACAGACACACATTTTATGCTTAAGAAATCAATAAGATGCGGTAATCGTGTTTTCACAGAAGTCGAGGGGTGCCTAACACCTTCTCCTCGCTTAAGCTAGCCCCCAAATTCTAAGAATCTCATTTTCAAACCAATGTTATAGAGTCACATATTGGACCATATTGCAAAAACCTTCGAAATTTGGATGAGTTGGTACATCCATTTAAACCATACCAACTGGCGGCTCTGTCTCATTCGGTCCAATCATCAAAATTAATCAATAAAATCAAACTTTATAAAATAAGTTGACTAATGTTGGTCTTTACCCGAATCTCACCCTTCAGACGAATTAATTGACATAGCGAAATAAAAAGGGTAAGAAACAAATAGGAAAAATGAAAAATAAAAGAAGACATCTAATCTTCAAAACAAATAAAAGATTATTTTTCCCGGTGTCGACACTTTGATTACAAGAACGTGAACCATAAGAAGTAAAGTTAAGTTTAAACCATTGTGTAAGTAAAAAATACGACTAATTGGTGTATGTTGTTCCTTATATGATATATAGGGATTACGAAAAATGGTATAGCGTAAGTAGTATGCAACGCTTAAGGCAAGTTTCCTAACTTCATTCATATTTGAAATGAATGCTAGTTTCTTAAACTTACTCAGATGTTGAACTTAAGGAAGTTTTACCTATGTACAAATGTGTGATATTTGTGCAAGGGGTTTATGCATGGGGCCGTGTGTCGAACTTTCAACATTTATGTGTTTCTGTGAAATAAATTATTCTGTGATTGAACGGTTTAATATGGAGTGGTTCCATTTGTGAACTGTTAAGATTAAGTCGGTGCTAATGATTTTAGCTAGGCTGAATGTAAAGATATGTGAAGGTAAATGTTATTAATGTTTTAAAATGATATGAATCAAAGTTTATTCCTGTTATTCGAGCCGCTTCATAACCCTTGTTTGGTTATTGATGTTTTGAAAGAATCTTTGATTCTTGCTTTGGTTGTTATACAACTGCTATGACTTACTGAGCAATTGAAAGCTCACTCTTGCTTTAAATAAAAATATTTTAAGTGAACGACGATAGAATGAACTAAAGGATCCTGTAAAGATCAACTCAGTCAGTATCTCGATGAAGTGTTATTCATTATATTAATAATCGTGAAGTTAAAGTGAAGACCAAGCAAAGACTTGTAGAAAGGTTACAAAACTATTTTGTAGTTGTGTAACTAGTTAAAGTCACACATGTAATGAAGTAAAGAATAATGTAATTACCATGATTTGAATGTATAAAGATTTTAAGGTAATAGAATCTGAGATTTGAAGAAATATGTTGTTATATTTAATTATACAGTGATGTATGCAATTAATGTGAAGTACTCGTGAAGCACCATATTTGGGTTAAAGATAGACCGGATTTTGGGGCGTCACACTTGCTTTTGATATCTCTCTTACACTTATAATTTTTGTTTGAAATGAAAGTGAAAGAGATGATGGCTTTGGTTTTCGTATATATAAAATTTACTTCCTATTTCTTACAAGTTGGTCACCCAACTAAAGTCATTCAAGATCTTCCTTCTTTACTTCAAATGCTTACTAATCATTCCCCAAGTTAGCCTAATCCAACCTTAATTAAACTAACTCATGGTAGACATAATCATCACATTTTCCCACTTAATGGATAAGTGAGCTTAATGGGGGAGACATTCGTTTAATGCTTGGCCTAAATAAGATGCGTCACACTTAATGACTCACCATTTACCACCTCTTATCTCCATTTGGTCGGCCACTTCATGCTTATAATGCCCCTCATTTGGTTTTCATTTGCTTTTTGCTTTCTTCAACTTCATTTGAATTTTATTTCACCTATCTTTACTTTGGCACCAAGCCTTTAGGTTTTTACCCTAAAGCTTAAGCTTTGGCTCAATCCTAGTCAGGCCACTTCAAACCTTGGCTAAACCCTAGCAAAGTCTTATAAACCCTAAGCTCAATCTTAGGCTCCATCCTTGGCTCAAACTTATCCAAACCATTCAAACCCTAAATAAGATTTTCAAACCCTAGGCTTGGTTACTCCAACTAAATCTAGTTAGACATTTTCTTTTCCAGTTAGGTTTTCTAACTTTTTCGGTTATGCCTCGTAACCCGCTCGGTTAGCCAAAAAACTAATTAACTTTCGATTTTCAAAAATTTGATTTCGCTTTTCGTTTCCATTTCCCGAATAAACGTGTTAGGAATCTATATGTAGACTAGAATGTTGACTTATTGAGGGGGAGATTGATTAGGATCTTCATGAGATTCCAAATGTATAGGATTTGATGATGAAAGAATTAAAGTATATTTATATGCATAAGTTGTATACAGTCCTTAACTAAGATATTTATGTACAAGGACTTAAAATAGGATAATCAAACTTATTAGGTTGATCTTGTGACACCCCCAAACCCGATTTATCTTCAAACCCGAGTTCATTGCATCACGATGCTACTCATTCCATACACATCCATATATCCTTAAGATATAATTAAATCCTCAAAATATTACAATGTATTCCTTCTAATCCTAGATTCGAATACTTTAAAATCTTCAAAACATACAAATAATGAACATTGCACCATTTAATTACTTCTTTAATACGCCTGTGACTTTTAACTGCCACAACAGATGCATATAAAGTTTAACAAGTACTCTTTAAGTTGAGAACTTGATCTTCTTAATCTTTTATCAGGTGGATTATAGAATTCACTATAATTCATAATGTGATGATGATGAATGGGTAATATACCCATGAATTAGGTATTGTTAGACTTAATATTTTGTTTGTTTTTAAGTTTTTTTGGACATTTTATTTGTTTAGTATGTTATTTTGTAGGTTAAGGCAACAGAATAGCAAAACATGAATTTCTGGCATAGAAGGGGCATAATTGTAATTTTCATCATGGCTACAGTGTCGGGGCACTGATTAGTGAAGGAATCCCGGCGCTGGGAGGTAGTAGGCTCTGGAAAGATTTGTGTTAAGCTAGGGAAAAGAGGCCAATTTTTACTGAGTTTAGGATTGTAATTAAGCTGACCTAGAGGAGATTTAAAAGCAATAAAAGGAGGAGTGCTTGCTAGAAGGAAAGACACATAGAGATTTGTTAGGTTTGTAATAATCATGAGCATGCAACAAATTGCATAAAATAAGCGAAAGCGTAAAGAATTAGAGTTTTAAAATTTAACAAACCATATACCCGGATCATCCTTTATGCACAGTTATTAATTAAACAAAAGATTAAGAATAAGATTCATACCTTTGAAGATTCTAGCTTCCTCAGGTATGAGTTCAACCCCAAATCATTTTTTGTGTTCTACTTGAATCCACTAGGTTAATTCCTTTCTTTGATCAACGTTAGCCACCCAAGTGTTTGGCATCTAGAGGTGATCCGCCAAGAAAGAACAAGAATTCAAGAAGAATGATGTTTGGCAAAACCCTAGTTTCTATCTCTATAGAAAAGGTGTACTCTCCCAACTCTTGGAATAAATTGTGTAACCTTGTTTCATAATAATACTTTCTTATTTATAGATGTAGGCAACCCTCCTAAACTATTTAGGATTAGGGTTTCATATTAATTAATTAAACTATTTTAATTAATTAGGCTTCCCAATCCTATTGGGAATAATTAAACTATTTTAATTAATTAGTCTCCTAATCTTATTAGGAATATATATATGAGAGAGAGTATCTTATTAATTAATTCCCAAATTCCTTTAGAAATTAAATAATAATAATAAGACTTCTCTTATTAATTTATATTTAATATTTCCAAAATATTAAATATTAAACTATTTAATATTAAACTAGTGACCAATGACTTTCCAGATAATATAGATTTTAACATTAATCATAAAAAACCTTTGAGTAAATAGTTACTGTACAATTCAATCCTTCCACCATACAATGTCCCAATTAAATATAAGATATAGAATTACTTTCAAGTCTTATTATTTAATTATATGTATTTCGATTCTCAAATGCACAACTCCAAATAATGCAAATTAGAAACTCCTTTCTAATTTCATTCCACCTTGGTCAAGGATTCCTGGGTTGTCATTTATTGAATCACATAGGACATATCTCTTCTTTTACTATAAGTGGTAGATTCTTTATTGATCATTCATTATCTCCATATATAACTTATTACACCCAAGCATACCCTTTGATATACCCTAAGAATCTTAAGGGACATGTCAAAGTATAACTCATCATACACAAGATACTATGATGATCTCAAGTCTAAGGATCACTTGTACTACTACCACTACAGGAATTTCTATTGACAGACAAGTAAAACTCCATTAAGTATTCATTAGCGAGTCACGTTCAGTGAACTTATTCTCCAATAAGCACCTAAATACTTGCTTTAGTGTCTCCACATAAATGATCTTGAGATCAATTATCCTCATCCAACGAGCAAGCAACGTATGTACCAATCTATTCGGATTCATTAATCCCATTTTTAGTAATCCAACGATTAGGAACAATTTTAGTTTTTAAGCTATCTAAGCATTTAGATCTCATTAGCATGATCATCATCATGATTCTAAAAGCTTAAAACTATGGGTTTATCATATATTATAATAATAACATCATCTAGATAAATAAATGCCTTTAATTAAATAACTCTTTTATTAATAAATGAATAAGATTGTTACAAACTATATGCTTTTTCATCAAACATGATTGGCTTGTGTGCATACTACTTTTAATCTCCCACTTGCACTAAAGCCAATCGACATGGTATCTAATACCCTTCTTCTCTAAGTGATGATTATCTTACTGCTGGATAAGCTTCTGTAAATGGATATGTAATGTTGTTCTTGAGAGTTCACTATCTCTATAGTGACTTCTCCTTTTTTAATGATTTCTTTAATCAAATGAAAGTGTCACGACACATGTTTGGATCCAAAATGAGACTTAGGAACTATATCTAGTTCTTGAATGAACTTTTATCCAAAACATCAACTTGCAGCTTCATTTACAGCTATATACTTTGTCTTTATCACTAAACCAGCAACTTATTTGCTGTTTGGAACCTTTCCAATTCACTACACCACCTTTTAAGGTAACGACATACCCTAAAGTAGATTTGTTGTCGTCTTGGTCAGTTTGAAAAAACTTGAGTTTATTTAGTCCGCTAGTTTTAATCCAGGCCCATCATGAATCATGATTACATTCTTACTGTCGGTTAAGTACTTTAAGATGTTGTTCACTATCTTACAGTGATCTTTTCTAGAATATGACTGGTCAATATAAAGTCTCGTACATTTCATTGCATACATGATAGTAACTCATGCGATCTCTCTTTTATTGAGGGTAATTTTAGAGAGATACACTCCATGACTCATCATCATGAGACATCTCTTGGAGTTTGTCATGCTGAACTGCTTTAGCATCAAATGAATATACGTTCCTTGGGTTAAGCCGAGCATCCTTTTAAATCTATCTATAAAGATTTATATCCCCAATTTAGGACGTTCTACCCAAATCATTCATGGGAGAATGTTTAGACAACTTTATCTTTACTGATTATAGCACTGTTATGTCATTCTTATCAGTAGTATATCAACATATAATACTAGGATTGTCACATCGCTCCCACTGACCCTTTTGTACACACTAGGTTCATTCTCGTTTTTGATAAGATCAAACTCTTTTGATTTTTCACATCAAAACGAATGTTCCATATTTGAGAAGCTTGCTTCAATCTATAAATTGATTGTTGTAGCTCATGTACATGATTTGATTCAACCATTGAAATAAATCTTATCTGGTTGTATCATACATATATTCTCCTCTAATAATTTATATTTGAGGAAGGGCGTATCCACGTCTATTTGCCAGATCTAGTAATAATAAGCTGTAATCGTAAGTAAAATCCAAGTGGACTTGAGCATTACTATTGGTAATAAGATTTTATCATTGTCAACTTCTGAATTTATTTAAAAATCCTTTCCAAAATGGTCTGGCCTTATAGGTCTCCACCTTGCAATTTTCTCTAAAGATCCATTTCGAATTTTATGGTCATCTGTCATTTCTCTGAGTGTCTACAACTCTTAGCCTTATTGTGTATTACTAGATCATCATCCTCTATGATGCATACCTCATCATCATCATCTGTGATGAATCCATACCTCGCAGGTATCTTCAGTACTATTCTAGATTCACGATTCGGTTGTGGTATAATAGATCTATCTATATGTTCCTCCTTTTGACTAATAGTGATTTGTGGTTCTTGAACTCCTTCAAGATCTATTATCCTCCCACTAGCCCTTCAATGATAAACATTTTATCCTAGAAGGCAGCGTGTTTCGCAACAAACACCTTTTGCTAAGTAGGATTATAGAACATATACCCTAAACTAACTTTAGGATGTCCCACAAATATGTACTTGTCAAATCTTGTCCCAAGCTTATCCTTTTGAAACCTTTTCATATAAGCTGGACAACCCTTTATCTTAACATACTTAAGATTAGGAATCCTCCCTGTCCATAACTCTTATGAAGTCTTGGGGACGAATTTTGAGGTTACCTTATTTTGTAGATATCCGTTTCTAGGGTATTACCCTAGAAGGATACTGGAATATCGATAAAATCATTATGGACCTCACAATGTCCAACAAGGTACGATTTTTTCTTTTAGATACACCAATCGATTATTGTGTATCAGAAAGCGTCCATTGTAAGAAAACCATTTAAGATGATCTTAAAACTTATTGCACAAGTATTTATTCATCGATCCAATCTAATAATCATAATACCTTGTCAATTAGTTTTACTTCTGAATTCTTTGAACCTTTCAAATGATTCATACTTGTATTTCATTCAAATATTCAACTCTTTGAATTATCATCTCAGTTTCTTTTACTAGTTTGTTCAATTTAAAATTATTTTTTATGTAAGTCAAGTATGTAAAATCCATTCAGTAAATTGTTAAATATTTAAACTAATGGACTTTTCCGTAGGCGGTGCTAAACAATAAGTTCCTGCAGTTAATGGACCAACCTTTGCTCCATTTCCACACGCAGGAAAACTTCCCCTTGTTTGGCTTTCTACTTCTTCTTGGTCCCTTCATAACTCTGTATTTATGAGAGTCATACCCGGTATCCAATACCCAAGTATAAACTTTACTTACTGAAAGATTTATTTCAATCATTGACAAACCTGTATATGTAACCGAAGCTTCACTAAGCTTCTTCTGGTAAGCCTCTATAAGATACTTCTCGCAATTTCTATTCCAGTGTCCAGTCTTATTACAGTGGAAGCAAACTCCTTTGCTATCCATATCAGTTTTTGTTCTTATTATCCTTCATATTTACCATTCTATTACCTTCTTTGAATCGTTCTTCTTTTCAGAAGATCCTTTGGCCCTTACCAGTAAAACTTGGTCTTTCTTGGTTGGAAAGTGACTCTCAACAGTATTTCAACAAGTTTAAGCAAATCAGCAAGGCTGACATCTAGCTTGTACATCTGAAAATTCACAACAATTGTGAGAAGGAGTCCGGGAGTGAGTGCAAGATCAAATCTCGACTTGATTTTCCATTCATGACAAAACCTAGTTTTCCTATTTGTTTAATCAGATTGATCATCATAAGGACATGTATCTTTACTATAGTATCATCGGTCATTCTAGATTTGAAGAACTCCTTAGATATTTGATATCTGTTAGTCCTACTTTCCTCACAATTCAACTCTTTGAAGTGTAGGAATATAGTAGGAGCATCCATAGTTTCATGCTGACACTGAAGCTCATTACTCATGGATGCAAGCATGATGCATTGATCCAACTATGCATCATCTTGCTACTTTTTAAAAGTAACAATCTCTTCCTCAAAGGCATTGTCTGCAACCATTGCAGTGATAGGCATATTAAGGACATAAGATAGTTTTTCAGCCTTGAGAACTATTCTCAAATTCTTTAACCAATCCGTTTAATTCAGTTATGTTAATTAGCATCTAATATGCTACGCAATGATAGTAATTTAGACATTGTAAAATTCTGTAAATAAATTTGTAATTAACAACATTATAGCATACATTCTTTTATTAATTACCAAAATAAATTAGGTCATGTTTTAAATTGGTATCTCCCACTATTTTCATCAAACTATATTACCCTCATAATATATAGTTCGGCAAATCTAATTAAAGATTTACTAGTGAGAATAAGGATTCCATTTCAAATGTATATATCCCTGTGTGACACAACAAACGATATATAAATAAATAGGTAGATAACTATTGTCAATTACATAAACATGTAACTCCTTGTATTCTGCCTCTTAGATTATTTTGATTAAGTGTGACACATCCGAATCAAAACTTATCCAAGTTAAGTCCAACCTAGCACTTTCATATATTCAAAAGAAAATTACCCCCCTTGTGTGACATAACAAAACAACATCGTTCTGTTAATTTATAAGCATTAAATGTGATATATCAACATCTTAAATATTTAATACTTGTCTCGTGTGACACAATAAACTCATATAAAATATTTAATACTCTATTAATTTACCATGCTAGAAGGCGACGTTCGATATTCCAAATATCTTTAAACGCTCAGGACTTAATATAAATTCTTTGAGGGGTTTTGTTATTAATTGTCTCATCTTGTTTAGCGTGCATGCACACACACACACACACACACACACACACACACACACACACACACACACACACACACACACATATATATATATATATATATATATATATAATACGCGTCAAAATAATTGACATGCGAAGTGTAATACCCGAGAATTTCCATCTATTATTAAATGAAAATATTAATGGAAATGAGAATTTATTTAATATAAATGATTTTGTGTTATGAGAAGGATTAATTCAATTCTATTAAATTGAATAATTATAATAATTGAGAAATTGATGGAGTTTGCGATAAACTCATTGATAGCCTTGTGTGGCACAGTGACGTAATATGAGAATGATTATATTAATTTAAACAAACAGTTATTCTATATTAATTGTAGAATATTAATTAATTATTGTGGAATATTAACTATGATTGATTAATAATATGTGATTATTATTATTTCAAGAAATATAATAATAATAATGAGCAACATGTTTATAAATATAATAAGATTTATATTAAAGTGATAATTAATCATATAAGGGTTAATTAAATTGTTATGGAGATTAACAATTATATTGATTAATGAAGGATGTGTGTATATTATTAATTAATATTTAATTAATAAGATGAGTAATTCAACGTGCAAGCATGCGAATTAAATGTGTAACATATATTAGCTAACTATGTATTATGTGAAGTGTAATATGACACTATTATATGGTAAGGCTTATTGAATTATGGGAGTTACATGATAATGCCTATGTGACATGTGAGTATACAGTAAAAGAATATGACATGGATTATATGTGTAAATTAATTGTACCACATTGCCATGTTAAAAGTACATTGTGACTTAAAAGTATATATATTATATAATCTAAGTGGACTTGTATAAAATAAGTATGTGTGTTTAGTTTAAGTATATAAATAATTAATAAAGTTCCTTCATTCATTGAATAAGGCAAGGTGTGTTGTGACATTAAAATAACCTATGTGATAATATGTATGTAAGTATACATTAAAATAATGTATTATGAATATAAATACTAATAGATGATTATTTATATATATATATAATGGAATAATAAAATTTAATAAATGAGATAATGTGATGTGATTATATCCGAGTAAGTTATATCCGATATTAATAAATGTACATGGATGATATGTATGTTACATTGCCATATCACATCTACTACCTTGAAATATTAAGCATGTGACTTACATTATAATGTTAATTATAATCTAAATATATAGTATGAATATATATGTAATAACCTAAGTGTATGATATATGCATGTTGCTAGAATGCTGAGCTTTTAATTGGCTTGTCCCATATAATTAGTCACAAACCTTGTACACATGAAGTGCATCATGAAGCTAGCCTACTCTCTTCTCTCAAACTCAGCATTCTAGCCATCATGAAGGGAGTGGGCAGAATAGTGGAGATCACCAACTAATTACCAACTCCCTCTTATCTAGCATGCAATCCTTCAATCCGTTGTTTTGATTTGGAAGAAAAAGGCTTTGCCTGGATACTAGTTTTGCTATATATATATGGCCCTTCTCTTCAGATTGTTCATTGCTGAGATTTTGCTTGAGTATTGAATTGAGAGTAATACATATATTAGTATAGTAGCATTGTGAGTGGAAAGTAGCAGCAAGCTCAGATTGTTAGCAGAGGTATAATCCCTCTTCCTTTGTTCTTCATTTTCGTTTTCTATTTCCAAAATTTCAGTTTCAATTCTTGAATTTAGTGGGAGTTCATGAAATTGGGAATCGATTGGGCGATTGACGGTTATATAAGCATATATATGTGTTAGTAAGTTAAAGAGGTTAGTCTTATGGCATATGGGTATGTCGAAATCGATGAAATGGAAAGTTTGGGGACTATTTTGGCTGCAGTGTGAACTGCAGGAACTGAGTCTGCATCGCGGCGCCGCATCGTCGATGCGCAGCGTTATCTACGCGCTGCAGCGCCACAGTGCCTCAAACCCAGTGTCCCCGCGCCGCAGCTCCAATTCCAGGAATTATGCCCGCGCCGCAGCGCCTCCCGCGCCTCCCGCCAGATTGTGGCTGTTGTTGCCGCGCCGCAGCGCCGGCCTCTGAAACCAGAATCTAATTTTTGTTCCTAAACTGCTATGTGGTAGTTACTTGTATAGATGAGGCAAGCATGTTGACATGGGTAGCATGTATGTATGGGTACATAGACCTAAAATAAGCATGTTTTATTAAGATTCCATGCATGAATGACAAAATTATAGTTTTAAAAATAAACTTAAGGTTTATAATTGAATTTTAACGTATATAAGCCATGTTAATGTTCTGACTTTTGAGGCACATTAGTATGACCTAGAAACACATGAGATGCATGTTAACTCGTGTATATAAGCTCTGAAACAAAATGTGATTATGTGAACCTCGCTAAGTAAACTTAGAATTTTAAAAGGAACTTAGAGATTTTGAAAAAGGGGATTTAGATGTACTATAATTATATTCGGACTTTGAACATGTTATTATGGTTTAGAAATGCATGAAAGACATATTAACTTATGTATATATGGTTCATAGTATGACAAGAGCATGTTAGACCTCATTATTGAACATTTCTAACAAAAATACAAGTTTTAAAGGTTGATACTGACATGTAAAGACCATATATATATTTTAATTTTTCAGGCATGTTTATATAACCTTGAAATGCGTGTCAGACCTATTGACTTATGTATACGGATTTCATGATGTAACACGAACATGTTAGTAAGACTTACTGATAAAAATAGGAGCTTTGATGGTGAACCTTAACATGTTATTACAAGATTCGTATTCTGAAAGTTGTGATCATACTTGATAATACTTTTAGACTTGTTAAAGTCTCATTCATGTTTGCCTACTATATTACATGTCGTGAAACCAAGTTTAGCGTAAACAAAACATGTTTTCAAACTAATAACTATGATAGTTACATGAATACTCATAAGCATGCCTGGAATGAGTTATATAATCGCCTCATATGTTTAAAATAAACATGATAGCTAAGGTGATATCACATGTTAATGATTGAATCCAATTTTTGACGGTTAACTTATAAGTAATGCTATAACTCGCTAATTTGAATATGTTTTCTATTTGTGGTAGTCTCACATGATAGTAATGATGTATGAAGATGATTAACTTAAGAAAAGTAATTCCATAGCTAAAGAAAGCCTACTCGATTAAAAATAACATAATGCTATACAAATGTTATTTGAATTCATGGTAACTTATAATTTGATTTCATACCGAATGCGTATAAGTATGTAATGACGTGTGACTAGGAAATACAATGTCTGTATATTTGAGTAACAAGCTTATGTATCGAATGAGTTAACTAATGAACATCCTATACTTATAATACACTATAAATAGGATTCGAAAGTGTTGATTTACTTAACGTGGATAAACTACGCTAAAGGCAAGTATCCTAATTGACGCATTTACTTTATGCAAGGAAATCTATGATTATGCAAGTTTTCTAATTTACACTCTTTTACTGTGCAAGTATTCTATCCTTATACATTGCGAACTAGTCTCTGTACTTAATCGTTTGAATTGAATTAGCATACTTGAACTCTTATTTCATTAAAGCTATTATTCATGTTGAACTTGGTATTGTTCTTGAATATTGTGAAAGTGTCGATGCCATTTGATTCGGCTAGACTGATATTATTGAGAAGCGACCCAAACCAATTGATTGGTGCGGGATCTTATATTTGACTGAGAAGAACAAACTATAACTGTCGGAGAACCGACGCACGCATATTAGTATGATTGAGTGTTATGCATGACATAGGGTACTTTAGGCTGATCACCTGTTGTACTTGTTTTTGTTGGATTTTCAGTTTATTACTGTCATTTCCTGTGGAAGTTCATAGTCCTTAGTGACTGCTCAGTATTCAGTTATCTTGAAATTTTGAATTAATTTATTATTGAATTATATTGATATTATTCTGTCCTTAGCAACTGTTATTGAGAACTGTTGATATTCTTGTTATCCTTGAACTATCAAACCTTGCTATACCCTTTCGAGAATTTAGAATTATATCACTTACCCTTGTTGTATATTACTTGCTGGGCAATTTGTGCTCATTCTTGCTTTCCCTAAAACATTTCAGTTAAGGCAGAGCATGGCGAACCTTCAGGCGTTGATAAGGGCAAAGGCAAGGCTACCAACTAGCTTGTCTCTTTGATGTTTTAAATATTTTAATGTTGTATTAAGATGATGTAGTAAGACTGGATTTGATTATGTTTAAGCTTAAGTTAGATTATATAATAAGTCGTTAAATTATTATGTAATCTATTTAGTACTGTAGGTTGCGAGACCTGGGGGAATAATTATAATAAATTATTGTATATTATTCTAAATTAGGTATTCCGCTGTGAATGTGTGATTTTAGTTATTATTGTATTACCATGAGCACGTGATGAACCGAATTCGAGAGACCCCGTGACGGTCCTGAAATTTGGGGGCGTCACAGGTTGGTATCAAAGCAGTAGTTATAAACCTTAGGAACGAGTGTCCTTAGACTATAACTTAGGAGAACTTAGAAGTTAGGAAGGAGATAAAACTCATGTAGAGTTTTCCTTGAGAGACTTAGTCTGTTATGAAATGTAACTTCACTTTATACAATGAACTTATGTTTTGTTTAACATTCTAATGGGGTTACTATTTCTTGTCTTGTGTTTATGATTGTAGGATGGCAGACACAGGAGTACCAGCTATAGTGGCTGAGGATGAGCCCAGGGATATTCATGTAGTGTACAAGGCACCTTTAGAGGTTGTACCAGTACAGGCAGTTGCACCATCCGAGTCTGACGACGAGGATAAGATCGAGGTAGAGTTCGACCCCGAGGAGGAGCCTATGGAGGACGAGCCGGTTGAGGATGAGCCTTCAGAGGAGGAGCCCATGGAGGACTCCTACGAGCCTAATCTTGAGGAACAGATGTTAGGCGAGTACGAGGAGCATATTCTAGAGTTAGACTGCAGAATCCAGGAGCTGGAGGAAGAGGCCAAAGAGAGATAGTCTGAGTTTCAGAAGCTGAGGGACGAGGACCACCAGCGGAAGCTGGCTATGTAGGAGTTAGAGGTGGAGATCGCCTACCGTAGGGAGGTAGGGATCCAGATGGGGACTCTGTTTCACAGGTCAGTGGCTAGGAATATAGATCTAGCAGAGAAGCTAGAAGTGGTTGAACAGAGGGAACTGTGTGAGAAGATAGAGAAGGAAGCACTCTGCACTTAATTGGAATTAAAGGTGATGGATAGGATACACTTTGAGGAGAAGTAGGGGGCTGCCCATGAGAGAGCAGATGACCTGGAAGATGAGGTCAAATGTAAGAAGAGGAAAATGAACAAGATGAGGTATGTGTTCCGTTCGGCATTTGAGAGAGTGCTTGATGGTGTGTATCACTTCCTGGCAGAGCAGGGACAGACTCTACGCACTATGAGTCGAGAGCTGGTAGCTTATATAGCGCAGTTAGAGTACAAGAGCGCTGTGGAGCGTGGCATGATGTGATAAGATGTCCTTAAATGGTCTAGTAGTAGTTGTAGCATTTATCTTTATGTATTGTATATGCTATGTTGTAATCCCAATCTTTTGTGTAAGATGTGGGATAGTGATGTAAACCCCGAGTTAGCTTTTGTTAGAGGGGTAGTATGGTAGTAGGTTGGTATATTCCCCGTCTTTTGTGATATTAGGGGATATATGTGGTGACATTTATAGCAGTATGCTAGGGAAATCATGTAATGAAACGATTTGGCATATGAATATAAATGGAGTTTATTCAGAAATGTGTTATAAATTTCTTCTTTTGTATTAAAAGAAATACTTAAGTAATATACTTGAATAATAATAAAATAAAAATTTATGATGCAGATAATGCCGCCCAGACGTAGATTGACTGCACCCGAAGAATCTGTTAACAACGAGAAGGAACAAGTAGATCCCATTCAGAAGTTGGTATACTTGTTAGGAGAGGCCTTAAGGGGCAGGAACAATGAACCCGTTCGCCCAAACCCTCAGGCTATGCCAGTAACAACCTTTAAAGACTTTAAGAGTGTAGGACCCCCGGAGTTCGAGGGAACTACCGAGCCAATCGTCGCACAAACGTGGATCAAGGAGATCGAAAAAGCTTTCACTATAGCTACCGTAGGAGAAGATCAGAAGACGGTGTTTGCCACGTATATGATGAGGGAAGAAGCGAACTACTGGTGGGAGGCTAATCAACAAAGAGCTAGAGAAGGGATAATAGTTTGGGATAAGTTTAAGATGTTGTTCTTCGAGAATTACTTCCCAAAGAGTATGAAGAATAGGATGGAGGTGAAATTCCTAGAGTTAAAACAAGGTGAGATGACGGTGGCGCAATACGCGGCTAGGTTTAACGAACTAGTGCGATTTGCAAAGCACCAAGTTGGTGATGAAGAGAGGAAGGCTATGTAATACCCGAGAATTTTCATATATTATTAAATAAATATATTAATGGGAATGAGAATTTATTTGAATATAATGATTTTGTGTTATGAGAATGAGTAATTCAATTATATTAAATTGAATAATTATAATAATTGAGAAATTGATGGAGTTTACGATAAACTCGATGAAATGCCTTGTGTGGCACAGTGACGTAATATTAACGATTATATTAACTTAAGCGAACAATTAATCTATATTAATTGTTAATCGTAGAATATAAATTAATTATCATCGTAGAATAATTGTTATAAAATATTAATGGTGAATGATTAATAATACGTGATTATTATTATTGTAAGAAATATAATAATAATAATGAGCAACGTGTCTATAATATAATAAGATTTATATTAAAGTAATGATTAATCGTATAAGGGTTAATTAAATTGTTATGAAGATTAACAATTATATTGATTGATAAAGGATGTGTGTATATTATTAATTACTATTTAATTAATAAGATGAGTAATTCTATGTGCAAGCATGCGAATTAAATGTGTAACATATAGTAGCTAACTATGTATTATGTGAAGTGTATTATAACACTATTATATGGTAAGGCTTATTGAATTATGGGAGTTACATGATAATGCCTATGTGACATGTGAGTATACAGTAAAAGAATATGACATGGATTATATATGTGTAAATTAATTGTATCACATTGCCATGTTAAAAGTATATTGTGACTTAAAAGTATATATTATATAATCTAAGTGGACTTGTATAATATATCATGAAAATATTGTAAACAATTAATTTTAATAAAGTGAGACATCATGAATATATGGTGAACAATTTAATAATAAATGAGATAATGTAATGTGATAACATCCGATTAAATTATGCCAGTATGATAAAAATGTACATGGATTATATGTGTACAAGTCACACTTACTACATTATGTGAATCCATGTTAGTATCATTAGAATTACATTGTAACTATAATTGTGGCCTAATTATATAGTATATATACATGTAACATATTTTGGCATAAGTATTGTGTATATATACAAATTCTAGAATGCTGATATATGGCCTTGTCCCAATATAATAGTCACTCTCCTTCTCCTTCACGTGTATGGCAAAAAGGCTAAGGCCTATTCTCCCCATTCTTCTCCCAAGCTTAGCTAGCAATGATCAATGGGGAGTGGTTTTGATGATGAGATTTACCAACCATTTACCAACTCCCTCTTATCTAGCATGCAATCCATTCATCTGTTAGTTTGATTTGCAATATAATTGCATTGTCTGTGTAATAATTCGTCTATAAATAGTAGCCATGTTTTTTCACATTTCTTTTGCTGAGATTTTATTTGAGTTGATAAGTTGAGAGCATATACATATATCAGTATAATAGCATTGTGAAGTAGCAGCAAGATCAATTATCTAACATAGGTATAATTATCTTTCCATGTTCTTCATTCATGTTCTATATTTTGCTTACTGTCAAAATTTCCAATTTTTGATTTTGATTTCAATTCATGCTGGATTGGATTAGGACATGTTCTTAGTTGCTATATAGACTTATAAACATGTTTAAGCCATAATGTGGCTGCTTAGAAAAGTTTTCGTGAAGTAATTTTGTGATTTGGGATAATGTCTGCCGAAGCAGACTGCAGTCTGGCCAGAACCAGGGGTGGCGCAGCTGCGCCGGTTTGGCCTTAGTATGCTGCGCAGGACACTGTCTGCAGATTTTGAATTGTTGTTTCCTGCTTGATGTTTGCTACATGTTAGTTGATGAAATAAAATAGAACAAGCATGCTGATATGGTTAATACATATATATTGACTTGTTAAACTAGAACGAGCATGTTATATTCGGATCGCTTGCATAAACGATGAAGTGATAGATTTTCAAAATAAACTTAGGATTTCAAAATGGACGTTGATTCGTTATATCCATTTTAGACATTCTGACTTGTGAGACATATTGGTATGACCTAGACACACACGAAATGCATATTGACTTAAGTATATATGTATCGTGATATGATATGAACATGTGAACACAACTAGTGCATCTTTCTAACAAAAATACAAGTTTTGGAGGTTGATATTGACATGTAAAGACCATACACACATTCTGATTTTTGGAGCATGTTTGAATAAACTTGAAATACATGTCGGACACATTAACTTACGGATATAGATTTCATAATGTTGAACGTGAACGTCGACATGCTACATTGAGATTTGAATTTCAATACTTATGAATATGTTTGATAGAACTTGTAGACTTGCTAAGGTATCATTCATGTTTGCCTACTATGTTACTTGTAGTGAAACCAAATTTACGTAAATAAAGCATGTTTTCAAACTAATGATAATGATAGTTGCATATATGTGATATGAAAACTCATGAACATGTTTACTACAAGTTATGTGAACATTTTAAGTGTTTAAAAAGCGAGCATGTTAGACCTTATGAGTTCGTATCCTTGAATGGCTTTAAATTATTGAAAGTGTTAACTTAGAATCTATTGCATGTATATTTGAAACGAGGAAATGTTGTACAAACATAAAAGTATCTTTTAATATGTTTATATGCTATGTGGTGTTGTTGGCTTGCATGACCGGACAGAAACCATAAGGCACAGCTCAGCCTTGGCTTGGCCAAAGGGCTGAGCAGCTGCGCTGTCCCTAGGCTTAGCCATGGCGCAGCTGTGCCGGCCTGGAATCAGAAGCCATGCAGTTTGACAATCTGATTTTGGACAGATAGCTTATATGATGCCTACATTGCTAGAAATGGTTTACACCCTACTGATATGTGTATATATGTGATGATTAAGTAACAAGATAATGTTTAACTTATATAATGGAAGCCCATAGGTCAAGGGATCATAGCTACTTGAACATGATGAGTTGCTATAATATCATTTATGTTATAACTATGTACTTGATTCATAATAACATATAATCTGATTTCATGTCATATGAGAATAAGTATGACATGTGACTAAGATAGTAACATGTATGTATATTGAGTAATAAGTTGTGTAACGGATGTGTTAACTAATGAAAATCCTATACTTATAATACACTATAAATAGGATTCAAAAGTGTTGAATTACTTTACGTGGATAAACTATGCTAAAGGCAAGTTTCCTAACTTACACTCTTTTACGATGCAAGTATTCTATCTTTGTATATTGCGAACTAGCTTCCTACTTAATCGTTTGAACTGAATTAGCATACTTGAACTCTTATTTCATTAAAGTTATTATTCATGTTGAACTTAGTATTGTTCTTGAATATTGTGAAAGTGTCTATGCCATTTGATTCGGCTAGACTTATATTATTGAAAAGCGACCCAAACTAATTGATTGGTGCGGGATCTTATATATGACTGAGAAGAACAAACTATAACTGTCGGAGAACCGACGCGCGCACTTGAGTATGATTGATTGTTGTGCATAACGATGGTACTTTAGGCTGATCACCTGTTGTACCTGTTTTTTATTGGATTTTCAGTTTATTACTGTCAATTCTAGTAGAAGTTCATAGTCCTTAGTGACTGCTCAGTATTCAATTATTTAAAATCTTGAATTGACGTATTATTGAATCATATTGATATTATTCTGTCCTTAGCGACTGTTATTGAGAACTGTTGATATTCTGGTTATCCTTGAACTATCAAACCTTGCCATACCTTTTCGAGAATTAAGAATCTTATTACTCACCCTTATTGTATATTACTTGCTGGGCAATTTGTGCTCATTCTTGCTTTCCCTAAAACATTTCAGTTAAGGCAGAGCATGGCGAACCTTCGGGCGCTGATAAGGACAAGGGCAAAGCTACCAACTAGCTTGTCTCTTTTACGTTTTTAAATATTTTAATGTTGTATTAAGATGATGTAGTAAGACTGGTTTTGATTATGTTTAAACTTAAGTTAGGTTATGTAATAAGTCGTTAACTGATATTATTATGTAATCTATTAAGTACTGTAGGTTGCGAGACTTGGGGGAATAATTATAATAAATCATTATAAATTATTCTAGAATAGATTTTCCGCTGTGATCGTGTGATATTTAGTTATTATTATCGTGATGTATTACCATGAGCACGTGATGACCCGAATTCGAGAGACCAAGTGGCGGTCCTGGAATTTGGGGGCGTCACAGGCTAGACACTTCGAACAATGGTTGAAGCCATGGCTATTCAATGAGGTATCAGTTCTTCAAATTGATTCCTTTGCAACATTACTGGAGAAGGCAATCATTGCAGAAGGTGGCAGTGAGGCCTTAAGTCTTTATAACAAAGAGAAGAAAGGAAAGAATGCTGGAGGAGAGAACCGTACGGGAGGAAGCAATGGCGGAGGGAGTAACTCCGGGAAGAGAAAGTGGGAGAACAACAACAACAACAAAAATAACAATAATCAATCAGGGAATTTTCATGGAGGCTTCAAGAAGAGGGCTGAAGGATGCCCAAAGTGTGGAAAGAACCACCAGGGTGAGTGCTGGAAGGGTCGCGGCACTTGCTACAACTACGAACAGGAAGGGCACATCTCGCCCAACTGTCGGAAACCAAAGAAGATACAAGGATGCTTTGCGTGTGTCTCGACGGAGCACCGAATTAAGGACTGCCCAAAGAAGGGAAGTGGCGGGAGTAGCAATCAGCCAGGAGGCAACAAGCTGATGATCGGCGGACCGGCACAATCCAACCGCCCAACCGCCAGAACCTTTAACATGACCGTCCAGGATGCAGTGGCTGCGAAAGACGTGGTGTCAAGTATAATCCCAATCAATGATATAAATGCTTATGTATTATTTGATTCGGGTGCCTCCTGTTCTTTTATATCTGAAGAATTTGCTAATAAACTTAGTACACCCCTAGAACGATTAGAAAATCCTTTGAACATAGAAGTTACGAATAAGGAAGTGATCCCTGTAGAATACGTTTATCGAAATTATCGCGTAAACATTAGAGAACACGAACTGAGCGTAGACTTGATTCCTATTAGATTGGGAGAATTTGACGTGATACTGGGAATGGATTGGTTGTATAACCATGCTGCGATAATTGACTGTCAGAACAAATGTGTGAACCTTCAGACTCCGAGTAAGTCTAAGGTAGTGTTTTATGGTAGCTCATCGCTTAAGCAATCGTGTTACGTTACGATGATGCATGCCAAGAGATTGTTAAGGAAAGGATGTGTAGGTTATTTAGCTTACATCATTCATACTCAGAAAAAGGGAGTAGAAATTAAGGATATATCCGTAGTGAATGAATGTCAAGATGTGTTTCCAGACGATCTGCCCGGTCTTCCGCCAGACAGAGAAATTGAATTCGTAATAGACTTAGCACCTGGAATGGCACCAATTTCGAAAGCTCAATATCGTATGGCACCAGTAGAAATGAAGGAATTGATGATACAATTGTAAGAGTTGTTGAATAAGGGTTACATTTGACCGAGTGTTTCTCTTTGGGGAGCACCAGTACTATTCATTAAGAAAAAGGACGGATCGATGAGGCTCTGTATCGATTATCTAGAATTGAACAGAGTAACGATCAAGAACCGATATCTGCTACCAAGGATAGACGACTTATTTGATCAACTGAAGGGAGCAAGGTGTTTCCCGAAAATCGACTTACGAACAGGATATCATCAACTGAAGGTACGGGATGAGGACATACCAAAGACTGTATTTCGAACCCGTTATGGACATTACGAGTTTTTGGTAATGTCATTTGGATTAACTAATGCTTCGGCAGCATTTATGGACTTGATGAACCGAGTTTTCAAGCCATACTTGGATAAATTTGTAGTGTTTTTTATCGACGACATTTTGATCTACTCGAAGACAGAGGAAGAAAAAGCTGAACATCTGAAGATTGTTTTGGAGGCACTAAGGAAGGAGAAGATGTATGCGAAGTTTTCTAAGTACGAATTTTGGATGGAGAAGGTTCAATTCTTAGGCCACGTGGTGGATAAGAATGGAATCTCAGTAGACCCTACAAAGGTCGAAGCAGTAAGTAATTGGGAACAATCGAGAACACCGACGGAGGTGAGAAGCTTTTTAGGGTTAGCTGGGTATTATCGAAGATTTATCCAAGATTTTCTAAGATAGCAATCCCGTTGACCAATTTGACTAGGAAGACGGTGAAGTTTGTATGAACCGACAAATACGAAGAGAGTTTTCAGAAGTTGAAGTAGAGATTGAGCGAAGCGCCTGTGTTATCACTACCAGATGATGCGGGAAATTTTGTGGTGTATAGTGATGCATCGCACAAGGGACTTGGCTGTGTGTTTATGCAGCACGGCAAAGTCATTGCGTATGCATCACGACAACTGAAGGATTACGAAAAACAATACCCTACTCACGACTTAGAGTTAGCGGCTGTAGTTTTTGCGTTAAAGATATGGAGACATTATCTATACGGAGAGAAATGTGAGATATACACGGACCACAAAAGTCTGAAATATATCTGCACATAGAAGGATTTAAACATGCGGCAGAGAAGGTGGTTAGAATTAATCAAAGACTATGACTGCGATATTCTTTATCACCCGGGAAAGGCAAATGTGGTTGCCGACGCTCTGAGCAGGAAAGGAAGGGAAAAGTTGTTTAATTTAATGACTCAGGAAGAATTGATAAGAGAGATTGAGAAATTGGAGATAGAAGTGAAAGAACCAGAAAAGTCTGGTGAGAAGTTATTTGTAATGGAAGCTCATCCGACGTTGTTGGATAGAGTGAAGGAAGCCTAGAAAAAGGATGAAGAGTGTGAGAAAATCCGAAAGAGGATCACAGAAAATGAGGAAGAGAAATTTTGAATGGATAAAGACGGTATCTTAAGATTTGAAGGAAGAGTGTGGGTACCAGCGGTAACCGAGTTAAGAAAAGAGATTTTGCACGAGGCACATAATACGACGTATTCCGTTCATCCGGGAGGCACTAAGATGTACCGAGATTTGAAGCAACATTTTTTGTGGCCTAATTTGAAACGGGAAGTCATAGAGTGCGTTAGTAGATGTTTGACTTGCCAACGCGTTAAAGCAGAACATCAACGACCGAGTTGATAGTAGTGTGCATACAAGCCAATCATGTATGATGATAAAGCACATACTTTGTAAACAATCTTATTTATTTATTAATAAAATATTTATTTATTAAAGGCATTTAATTATCTACATGGTGCTGTTTTTATAATATGTAAATAACCCATAGTTTTAAGCAATGCTTTTAGAATCATGATGTTGATCATGCTAATGAGATCTAAATTCTTAGAAAGCTTTAAAACTAAAATAGTTCCCAATCGTGGGATTACTAAAAAGGGGATTAGTAAATCCGGATAGATTGGTACATATGTTGCTTGCTCATTGGATGAGGATGACTGATCTCATGGTCATTTGTGTGGAGACACTAAAGCAAGTATGTAGGTGCTTATTGGAGAATAAGTTCACTGAACGTGACTCGCTATGGAATACCTAATGGAGTTTTACTCGCCTGTCAATAGGAATTCCTAATGTGATAGTAGTACATGTGATCCTTGGACTTGAGATCATCATAGTATCTTGTATGTAACAAATTATACTTTGACTAATTCCTTAAGGCCTTTTAAGGCATATATAGGGTATGCTTGGGTGTAATGAGTTACATATGGAGATAATGAATGATCAATAAAGAATCTACCACCTCTAGTAAAAGAGGAGATATGTCCTATGTGATTCGTTAAATGACAACCCAGGAATCCTTGGCCAAGGTAGAATGAAATTAGAAAGAGGTTTCTAATTTGCATTATTTGGAGTTGTGCATTTTCTAATCGAAATACATATGATTAAATAAATTAAGACTTGACAGTAAATCCATGTCTTATATTTAATTGGGACATTGTATGGTGGAAGGATTGAATTGTACGGTAACTATTAACTCACAGGTTCTTTTATGATTAATGTTGAAATCTATATTATCTGGAAAGTCGTTGATCGCTAGGGAGGCTTATCCCTATTGTAGAATAAATGTTATTTATTTAAATAGATTATTAGTTTAATTTGTTTATTTAAATAAGATTAGAATTGTTCTAATTGATTTATTCACAACCGGTTTAATATGGAGAACCTAAAGGGTCACACCATAAAAGGAAGAAGAATTATTTAAGAAGAAAATGGCATGATAGTAATAATGCATTAAGTATAATTAATTTAATCTATGATGATAGAATAAATTAAATAGCTTAATGTTTATTATTTAATATTTTAGAAATATTAAATATAAATTAATAAGAGGAGTCTTATTAATATTATTATTATTATTATTATTTTAATTCTAAAGGAGTTTAGGAATTAATATAATATCAGTACTCTCTCTCAATCCTAATAAAGATTAGGATATAAATTAATTAAAAGTATTTAATTAATTAATTAAATAAAACCCTATTCTAATTGGATTAGGAGGGTTAACCTAATATCTATATAAGAGAGTCTTATATCAGAAATAAGGGATGTGAAATTTTCAAGAGTTGGGAGTACACATATTCTATAGAGATAGAAACAAGGGTTAAGCAAATAACCCATCTTCTTGAGTTCTTCATCTTCCTTGGTGGATCACCGTTAGAGGCCAAACATTTGGGTGGCTGACATTATTCAAGGGAAGGAGCCACTATCAGAGGAATCAAAGGAATCAAAGGAGTAGAACTTATACCTGAGGAAGTTTAGATCTTCAAAGGTATAATTCCATGTTCTCTCTTTTCTGTTATTGATAACAAGCACAAAGCATGATCATGGTTATAGGTTTGTATGAATTTTGAAAAACTAGTTTTTACGCTTCCGCCCTATTTATGTGATTTGATTGCATGATTGCATTACATACAAACCCAACAGTGGTATCAAAGCCTAACTTTGTGCTAATTATCAATTTTATAATTCCATGTATGAATTGATGTGAGAATTGGATCGTTTTTCTGGACAAAAATCGTTTTCTGCAAGTTTCTGCGACGAACGGCGCAGCTGCGCAGCTGCCCAGTTCATTACTGGCGCAGCTGCGCCGGTCTGCAAAAACAGCTGCTTCCGTCTACCTGCGCAGCTGCCCAGTTCATTACTGGCGCAGCTGCGCCGGTACCTGGACAGACCCTGAAAATTAATTTTAATTAATTAAGTAAACTGTTTATTTAATTGATAAAGTTTTAAAATAAAGAAGTTTATTTTATCTGAAATATGATTTCAGAATGCTAAAATTAAAGGAGTTTAATTTGGATTTATTTTTTATTAAAATAAAAGAGTTTATTTTGTTTCAAAAATAAAATTTAGCAAAACTTGTGTCCATTAAATAACATCGATCCATATATGGAATAGCATTGTTATTCATGAGATGAATGGATATTTATTGATGCATATGTTGATGTGTATGATAATAAATGGGGTTGATTATGGACTATGACCAATGTGATTGGATTTTATTTTGGATGAATGCTTGAATGTATGGGTTTTATAAAATGGGGTCTGCGTACCTCGTCTTCTCTAGTTTTATTCTCGATGTAAATTCTATCTCCTTTCTATGTACTTCCCCTTGACTGCTGATCAAGGTTTCTATTTAATTTTAAATAGTTAATGTAATAGAGATAGTTAGAATTATTTTGAAGAAATTGGAGACCAAGGAGCGAGGAGCGCTGAAGACCCGTTTGTATGGAGCCCGGGTTTAAATGTAATAGTTACATTTAAAATTTAAATTCTTGCACTCCTAGGTTTGACCTTTTGGTTCACTTGGTGGCTCTAGTGAACCAAACTAGAATAAAAGTCCATAATCAATCCGGGTAGAATATAGTATTCTATATTGCATGCTAAATATTATATATATTATATTTTATACAAACATGCTTCGCATGTTTAATAAAATGACGCGTATTTTATATATATATGTGCATGCGCGCTTAAAAGATGAGACAAATAATAACAAACCCCTCAAAGAAATAATATTAAGTCTAAAGCGTTCAAATGATATTTGGAATATCGAACGTCGCCTTCTAGCATGATTAGTTAATAGAGTATTAAATATTTAATATGAGTTTGTTGTGCTATCCACAAGGCGAGTATTGAATATTTAAGATGTTAATTAATCACATTTGATGCTTATCAAGAAAATTGAAGGATCTAGTCTTGTTGTGCTATCCACAAGGACGAAAATTTTTCTTTTTTGAATTTATGGAAGTGCTAGGCTGGACTTAACTTAAATCATTTTAGTTCGGATGTGCACACACATGACCATTATGATTTA
Source organism: Panax stipuleanatus (assembly GCA_020205555.1). NCBI lineage: Eukaryota > Viridiplantae > Streptophyta > Magnoliopsida > Apiales > Araliaceae > Panax > Panax stipuleanatus. The sequence goes on along the minus strand of CM035119.1, from coordinate 75,808,586 downwards.
AGAGGCAAAATAAAAGGAGTTACATGGTGATGTAATTGACAAGAGTTGTCTACCTATTTATTTGTATATCGCTTGTTGTGCTATCCACAAGGTTATATACATTTGAAATGGGATCCTTAATCTCACTAGCAAATCTTTAATTAGATGTTGCCGAACTATATGAGTGAGGGTAATATAGTTTGATGAAAATAGTGGGAGATACCAATTAAAATAAAGACCTAAAATTATTTTGGTATGCAAAGTTAATAAAATGAATGTTTGCTAAAATGTTGTCTTTTCACATGCAGAATTTTAAAAATGTCAAAATCACTAATCTCACTACGAAGCATACTTGATGCAAATAAGCTTACCGGCCCGAATTATGAGGACTGACTAAGAAATCTGAGAATTGTTCTCACTGCTGAAAAGATTTCTTATGTCCTAAATTCCACTATCCCTGAATCTGTTTCAGAAACAGCCTCTGAGGAATAGATTGCCACTTTCAATAAGTGGCAAGATGATGCATCTGTGGCTCAATGCATCATGCTCGCATCCATGAATAACGAGCTTCAGCGTCAGCACGAAAAAATGGATGCTCCTGCTATGCTGCTTCACCTCAAGGAGTTGTATGGTGAACAGAGTAGGACTGCTAGATATGAGATATCTAAGGAGCTCTTCCGATCTCGGATGACCGAGGGCACTACCGTCGAGACTCATGTTCTGAAGGTAATCAATTTGATTGAACGCCTTGGACAGCTTGGGTTCGTCATGGATGGGGAGTTGAGTCAAGACTTGGTCTTGCAGTCACTCCTTGAGACCTTCTCGCAGTTTGTGGTCAATTTTCATATGAATAAGCTAGATGTCAGCTTACCTGAGCTGCTTAACATGCTGAAAACTGCAGAAGGTCACTTCTCATCCAAGAAGAACCATGTCTTGATGGTGGATTCTTCCAATAAAAGGAAGAGGCCCAAGGTGTCTTCTGAAAAGAAGAAATCTAAGAAGGCTAAGGGAAAAGGGAAAGAAAAGGAGCAAAAGAAACCTGAACCAGCTAAAGGAATGTGCTTTCATTGCAATGAGCCGGGACATTGGAAGAGGAACTGCAAGAAGTTTCTAGCAGAGAAGAAGCTTGGAGAAGCTTCGACTTCCAATCAAGGTTTGTTTATGATTGAAATTAATTTTTCTGAAAGTCATAATTCTACTTGGGTATTGGATACCGGCTGTGGTTCTCACATATGTAATACTGTGCAGGGACTGGTCAGAAGTAGAAAGCTGAACAAAGATGAGGTGATCCTACGAGTGGGAAATGGAGCAAAAGTTGCTGCATTAGCTGTAGGAACTTATTGTTTAGCAATGTCTTCGGGCAAATCCATTTATCTTAATAATTGTTATTATGTTCCGAATATTATTAAAAACATTATTTCAATTTCTGTATTGGATATGGAAGGTTTTGACGTTATTATAAAGAACAATGGTTGTTCTATTTATAAAGACGATGTTTTATATGGTATTGGAAATTTGCGAAATGGACTTTATACACTTGACTTGCAAGAAAATATATTTCAAATTGAACAAATTAAGAAAAGGAAAAGAGATGATATTAATTATACCTATATGTGGCACTGTAGACTCGGTCATATCAATGAAACAAGATTATCCAAGTTGCATAAAGATGGGCTCCTCGAGCTATCCGATTATGAATCATATCCAACTTGTGAATCTTGTCTCATGGGTAAAATGACTAAATCTCCTTTTAGTGGAAAAGGGGAGAGAGTTACAGAGTTGTTGGCATTGATTCACACAGACGTTTGTGGACCTATGACAACAAGTGCACGGGGTGGGTATTCTTATTTTATTACTTTCACTGATGATCACTCAAGATTTGGATATGTGTATTTAATGAAATACAAATCAGAATCATTTGAAAAGTTCAAAGAGTTCAGAAGTGAAGTAGAGAAACAAACGAGCAAGAGTATTAAGATACTTCGATCAGATCGAGGTGGAGAATACTTAAGCAGTGAGTTTCTCAATTGTCTCAGAGAAAATGGTATAATCTCACAATGGACTCCTCCAGGTACCCCACAGTTAAATGGAGTATCTGAAAGGAGAAATCGAACACTGTTGGACATGGTTCGATCCATGATGAGTTTTACCGACCTTCCAATTTCCTTCTGGGGATATGCCCTAGAAACGGCTGCATACCTACTTAACAAGGTACCTACCAAATCCGCCCCAAAGACTCCATATGAGATGTGGAAAGGGAGGAAACCAAATCTTAAGCATGTTAAGACTTGGGGTTGTCCAGCTTATGTCAAAAAGTTTGAAAATGATAAGCTACAGACTAAATCCGATAAGTGTAGATTTGTGGGATACCCTAAAGAAACCGTAGGGTATTATTTCTATCATCCAACTGATCAAAAGGTGTTTGTTGCGAAACATGCTACCTTCTTGGAGAAAGAGTTTATCCATGAAGGGTCAGTGGGAGTAAGATATATCTTGAAGAAGTTCAAGAACCACAAATTACCACGGACCAAAGTCAGGTACCTAACCAAGTAGAAGAACCTACTGTACCACACCATGTTCGTAAATTTGGAAGAGTACCGAAGATACCTGAGAGGTATGGATTCGTTATAGAGGATGACGATGAGGTACACATCATGAATGATGATGATCCATTGAATTACGAACAGGCTATGAGTAATAAAGACTCAGGGAAATGGCTTGAAGCCATGAAATCTGAAATGGACTCCATGTATGAAAACAAAGTATGGTCTTTGGTTTCACCACCTGAAGGTATTAAACCTATTGGGTGTAAATGGGTTTTTAAGAAAAAGACTGGAGCAGACGGAAAGGTAGAGACCTATAAGGCCCGACTGGTTGCAAAAGGTTTCAAACAAAGACAAGGAGTTGACTATGATGAAACCTTCTCACCAGTAGCCATGCTCAAGTCCATTCGGATTTTGCTTGCGATTGCAGCTTACAACGACTATGAGATCTGGCAGATGGACGTGAAAACGGCCTTCCTCAATGGGAAACTTGAGGAAGATGTGTATATGACACAGCCAGAGGGATTTATTTCAAAAGTTAGAACAAATCAAGTCTGTAAGCTACAACGATCCATTTATGGGTTGAAGCAAGCTTCTCGTAGATGGAACATTCGTTTTGATGAGACAATCAAAGAGTTTGATTTTATCAAAAACGAGGATGAACCATGTGTATACAAGAAGGTTAGTGGGAGCGCAGTATCATTCCTTGTATTATATGTTGATGATATATTACTGATAGGGAATGACATTCCTATGTTACAATCCATTAAAATCTGGTTATCTAAAAACTTCTCCATGAAGGACTTGGGTGAAGCATCCTATATTTTGGGGATAAAGATCTATAGAGATAGATCTAAAAGGATGCTCGGCTTATCCCAAGGAACGTACATTGATACAATGCTAAAGAGGTTTAGCATGGAAGATTCCAAAAGAGGTCTCATACCGATGAGCCATGGAATACATCTCTCCAAGAAACAGGCCCCAAAGACACCTGAGGAGAGAGACCGTATGAGTAAGATCCCTTATGCTTCTGCAATAGGATCTATCATGTACGGTATGATATCTACTAGACCGGATGTTGCTCACGCACTTAGTGTAACAAGCAGATACCAGTCGAATCCAGGAGAAGAGCACTGGAAGGTAGTGAAAAATATCCTAAAGTACTTGAGAAGTACTAAAGATATTTTTCTTGTCTACGGTGGGTCTGAATTAAAACTCGAGGGATTCACGGACTCAAGTTTTCAAACAGACCAAGATGACAGTAAATCTATTTCAGGGTATGCGTTTACCTTGAACGGAGGTGCAGTGAGTTGGAAGAGTTCCAAGCAGCAAACGGTTGCTGATTCAGTGACAGAGGCAGAGTATATAGCTGCAAGTGAAGCTGCAAAGGAAGCTGTTTGGATGAAGAAGTTCATAACTGAACTTGGTGTGGTTCCTAGCATTGGAGAAGAAGTTCCCGTATACTGTGACAACACCGGAGCGGTTGCACAGGCTAAGGAACCCAGGTCTCATCAGAAATCTAAACACGTGTTGCGGCGATTTCACTTGATCAGGGAGATCATTGAAAGAGGAGATGTCACCTTGGAGCGTGTAGACTCTCAAGACAACATTGCAGATCCATTTACTAAAACTTTAACACAACAGCAGTTTGATCGTCACTTAGAGAAGATGGGTATGAGATACCATGGCGATTGGCTTTAGTGCAAGTGGGAGATTGATAGTAGTGTGCATACAAGCCAATCATGTATGATGATAAAGCACATACTTTGTAAACAATCTTATTTATTTATTAATAAAATATTTATTTATTAAAGGCATTTAATTATCTACATGGTGCTGTTTTTATAATATGTAAATAACCCATAGTTTTAAGCAATGCTTTTAGAATCATGATGTTGATCATGCTAATGAGATCTAAATTCTTAGAAAGCTTTAAAACTAAAATAGTTCCCAATCGTGGGATTACTAAAAAGGGGATTAGTAAATCCGGATAGATTGGAACATATGTTGCTTGCTCATTGGATGAGGATGACTGATCTCATGATCATTTGTGTGGAGACACTAAAGCAAGTATGTAGGTGCTTATTGGAGAATAAGTTCACTGAACGTGACTCCCTATGGAATACCTAATGGAGTTTTACTCGCCTGTCAATAGGAATTCCTAATGTGATAGTAGTACATGTGATCCTTGGACTTGAGATCATCATAGTATCTTATATGTAACAAATTATACTTTGACTAATTCCTTAAGGCCTTTTAAGGCATATATAGGGTATGCTTGGGTGTAATGAGTTACATATGGAGATAATGAATGATCAATAAAGAATCTACCACCTCTAGTAAAAGAGGAGATATGTCCTATGTGATTCGTTAAATGACAACCCAGGAACCCTTGGCCAAGGTAGAATGAAATTAGAAAGAGGTTTCTAATTTGCATTATTTGGAGTTGTGCATTTTCTAATCGAAATACATATGATTAAACAAATTAAGACTTGACAGTAAATCCATGTCTTATATTTAATTGGGACATTGTATGGTGGAAGAATTGAATTGTACGGTAACTATTAACTCACAGGTTCTTTTATGATTAATGTTGAAATCTATATTATCTGAAAAGTCGTTGATCGCTAGGGAGGCTTATCCCTATTGTAGAATAAATATTATTTATTTAAATAGATTATTAGTTTAATTTGTTTATTTAAATAAGATTAGAATTGTTCTAATTGATTTATTCACAACCGGTTTAATATGGAGAACCTAAAGGGTCACACCATAAAAGGAAGAAGAATTATTTAAGAAGAAAATGGCATGATAGTAATAATGCATTAAGTATAATTAATTTAATCTATGATGATAGAATAAATTAAATAGCTTAATGTTTATTATTTAATATTTTAGAAATATTAAATATAAATTAATAAGAGGAGTCTTATTAATATTATTATTATTACTATTATTTTAATTCTAAAGGAGTTTAGGAATTAATATAATATCAGTACTCTCTCTCAATCCTAATAAAGATTAGGATATAAATTAATTAAAAGTATTTAATTAATTAATTAAATAAAACCCTATTCTAATTGGATTAGGAGGGTTAACCTAATATCTATATAAGAGAGTCTTATATCAGAAATAAGGGATGTGAAATTTTCAAGAGTTGGGAGTACACATATTCTATAGAGATAGAAACAAGGGTTAAGCCAATAACCCATCTTCTTGAGTTCTTCATCTTCCTTGGTGGATCACCGTTAGAGGCCAAACATTTGGGTGGCTGACATTATTCAAGGGAAGGAGCCACTATCAGAGGAATCAAAGGAATCAAAGGAGTAGAACTTGTACCTGAGGAAGCTTAGATCTTCAAAGGTATAATTCCATGTTCTCTCTTTTATGTTATTGATAACAAGCACAAAGCATGATCATGGTTATGGGTTTGTATAAATTTTGAAAAACTAGTTTTTACGCTTCCGCCCTATTTATGTGATTTGATTGCATGATTGCGTTACATACAAACCCAACACGAGTGGTTTATTACAACCGTTAGAAATACCAGAGTGGAAATGGGAGCCTATTACGATGAACTTTGTGGTAGGACTTCGTGGTAGGACTTCCAGTTACACAGAAAGGTTATGATGCTATTTGGGTTATCGTGGATCGACTAAAGAAGACCGCACATTTCCTACCAATCAAGATCCGTTACAGTTTGAACCAATTAGCGAGTCTGTACGTAAAGGAGATTGTTTCGCGACATGGAGTGCCGGTGTCAATTGTCTCTGATCGAGATCCGCGCTTCATGTCAAATTTTTGGAAGAGTTTGCAAGAGAGGATGGGAACGCAGTTGAGGTTGAGTACCTCTTATCATCCTCAGAACGACGGACAGAGTGAGCGAACGATACAAACGCTGGAGGACATGCTTAGGACTTGCGTAATGGATTTTAAGGGAAATTGGGACGACCACCTACCCTTAGTCGAATTTGCGTATAACAATAGTTACCATGCGAGTATCGGCATGCCACCGTATGAAGCTCTTTACGGGAGAAAGTGCAGAACGCCATTATGTAGGGACGAAGTCAGAGAGCGACGAATACTCGGAACAGAGTTAGTTCAACAAACCGCAGACGTGGTGACAATGATAAGAGCCAGATTAGTAGCAGCTCAAGATCGCCAGAAGAAATACGCAGATTTGCATTGGCAGGACCGAGACTTTAAAGTCGACAGTTTTATTTTCTTGAAGGTATCTCCATGGAAAGGAAAGATCCGTTTCGGCAAGAAAAGAAAATTGAGTCCAAGATTCATAGGACCGTTCGAGATACTGAAGCAAGTGGGCGAAGTGGCATACAAAGTTGCGTTACCACCCGAGTTGGAGCACATCCACAACGTGTTCCACACTTCCGTGTTGCGACCGTACAAGGCCGACTACAAGCACGTGATTTCTTATGAGCCCATTCAAGTGGAGAAGAACTTGGCGTGTGAAGAAATTCCTGTCCAGATATTAGATAGGAAAGAACAGACTTTGAGAAATAAAGTTATTTCGTCTGTAAAAGTACTTTGGCTTAACCACGATGTCGAGGAGGCAACGTGGGAGTTAGAAGATAGGATGATGAAGCACTATCCCCATTTATTTGTGTAACCTTGTAGCAATTTCGGGACGAAATTTTTATAAGGAGGGGAGGATGTAATACCTGAGAATTTCCATCTATTATTAAATGAAAATATTAATGGAAATGAGAATTTATTTAATATAAATGATTTTGTGTTATGAGAAGGATTAATTCAATTCTATTAAATTGAATAATTATAATAATTGAGAAATTGATGCAGTTTACGATAAACTCATTGATAGCCTTGTGTGGCACAATGACGTAATATGAGAATGATTATATTAATTTAAGCAAACAGTTAATCTATATTAATTGAAGAATATTAATTAATTATTGTGGAATATTAACTGTAATTGATTAATAATATGTGATTATTATTATTGCAAGAAATATAATAATAATAATGAGCAACGTGTTTATAAATATAATAAGATTTATATTAAAGTGATAATTAATCATATAAGGGTTAATTAAATTGTTATGGAGATTAACAATTATATTGATTGATGAAGGATGTGTGTATATTATTAATTAATATTTAAACAAGATGAGTAATTCTATGTGCAAGCATGCGAATTAAATGTATAACATATATTAGCTAACTATGTATTATGTGAAGTGTAATATGACACTATTATATGGTAAGGCTTATTGAATTATGGGAGTTACATGATAATGCCTATGTGACATATGAGTATACAGTAAAAGAATATGACATGGATTATATGTGTAAATTAATTGTACCACATTTCCATGTTAAAAGTACATTGTGACTTAAAAGTATATATATTATATAATCTAAGTGGACTTGTATAAAATAAGTATATGTGTATAGTTTAAGTATATAAATAATTAATAAAGTTCCTTCATTCATTGAATAAGGCAAGGTGTGTTGTGACATTAAAATAGCCTATGTGACAATATGTATGTAAGTATACATTAAAATAATGTATTATGAATATAAATAATAATTGATGATTATTTATATATATAATGGAATAATAAAATTTAATAAATGAGATAATGTGATGTGATTATATCCGAGTAAGTTATATCCGGTATTAATAAATGTACATGGATGATATGTATGTTACATTGCCATATCACATCTACTACTTTGAAATATTAAGCATGTGACTTACATTATAATGTTAATTATAATCTAAATATATAGTATGAATATATATGTAATAACCTAAGTGTATGATATATGCATGTTGCTAGAATGCTGAGCTTTTAATTGGCTTGTCCCATATAATTAGTCACAAACCTTGTACACATGAAGTGCATCATGAAGCTAGCCTACTCTCTTCTCTCAAACTCAGCATTCTAGCCATCATGAAGGGAGTGGGCAGAATAGTGGAGATCACCAACTAATTACCAACTCCCTCTTATCTAGCATGCAATCCTTCAATCCGTTGTTTTGATTTGGAAGAAAAAGGCTTTGCCTGGATACTAGTTTTGCTAAATATATATGGCCCTTCTCTTCAGATTGTTCATTGGTGAGATTTTGCTTGAGTATTGAATTGAGAGTAATACATATATTAGTATAGTAGCAATGTGAGTGGAAAGTAGCAGCATGCTCAGATTGTTAGCGGAGGAATAATCCCTCTTCCTTTGTTCTTCATTTTCGTTTTCTGTTTCCAAAATTTCAGTTTCAATTCTTGAATTTAGTGGGAGTTTATGAAATTGGGAATCGATTGGGCGATTGACAGTTATATAAGCATATATATGTGTTAGAAAGTTAAAGAGGTTAGTCTTATGGCATATGGGTATGTCGAAATCGATGAAATGGGAAGTTTAGGGACGGTTTTGGCTGCAGCGTGAACTGCAGGAACTGAGTCTGCATCGCGGCACCGCAGCGCCGATGCGCAGCGTTATCTGCGTGCTGCAGTGCCACAGTGCCTCAGACCCAGTGTCCCCGCGCCGCAGCGCCAATCCAAGGCATTATGCGCGCGCCGCAGCGCCAGATTGTGGCTGTTGTTCCCGCGCCGCAGAGCCGGCCACTGAAACCAGAATCTGATTTTTGTTCCTAAACTGCTATGTGGTAGTTACTTGTATAGATGAGGCAAGCATGTTGACATGGGTAGCATGTATGTATGGGTACAAAGACCTAAAATAAGCATGTTTTATTAAGATTCCATGCATGAATGACAAAATTATAGTTTTAAAAATAAACTTAAGGTTTATAATTGAATTTTAACGTATATAAGCCATGTTAATATTTTGACTTTTGAGGCATATTAGTATGACCTAGAAACACATGAGATGCATGTTAACTCGCGTATACAATCTCTGAAACAAAATGTGATCATGTGAACCTCGCTAAGTGAACTTAGAATTTTAAAAGGAACTTAGAGATTTTGAAAAAGGGGATTTAGATGTACTATAATTATATTCGGACTTTGAACATGTTATTATGGTTTAGAAATGCATGAAAGACATATTAACTTATGTATATATGGTTCATAGTATGACAAGAGCATGTTAGACCTCATTATTGAACATTTCTAACAAAAATACAAGTTTTAAAGGTTGATATTGACATGTAAAGACCATATATATATTCTAATTTTTCAGGCATGTTTATATAACCTTGAAATGTGTGTCAGACCAATTGACTTATGTATACGGATTTCATGATGTAACACGAACATGTTAGTAAGACTTACTGATAAAAATAGGAGCTTTGATGGTGAACCTTAACATGTTATTACAAGATTCGTATTCTGAAAGTTGTGATCATACTTGATAATACTTTTAGACTTTTTAAAGTCTAATTCATGTTTGCCTACTATATTACATGTCGTGAAACCAAGTTTAGCATAAACGAAACATGTTTTCAAACTAATAACTACGATAGTTACATGAATACTCATAAACATGCCTGGAATGAGTTATATAATCGCCTCATATGTTTAAAATAAACATGATAGCTAAGGTGATATCACATGTTAATGATTGAATCCAATTTTTGACGGTTAACTTATAAGTAATGCTATAACTCGCTAATTTGAATATGTTTGCTATTTGTGGAAGTCTCATATGATAGTAATGATGTATGAAGATGATTAACTTAAGAAAAGTAATTCCATAGCTAAAGAAAGCCTACTCGATTAAAAATAACATAATGCTATACAAATGTTATTTGAATTCATGGTAACTTATAATTTGATTTCATACCGAATGCGTATAAGTATGTAATGACGTGTGACTAGGAAATACAATGTGTGTATATTTGAGTAACAAGCTTATGTACCGAATGAGTTAGCTAATGAACATCCTATTTATAATACACTATAAATAGGATTCAAAAGTGTTGATTTACTTAACGTGGATAAACTACGCTAAAGGCAAGTATCCTAACCGACGCATTTACTTTATGCAAGGAAATCTATGATTATGCAAGTTTCCTAATTTACACTCTTTTACTGTGCAAGTATTCTATCCTTGTACATTGTGAACTAGTCTCTGTACTTAATCGTTTGAATTGAATTAGCATACTTGAACTCTTATTTCATTAAAGCTATTATTCATGTTGAACTTGGTATTGTTCTTGAATATTGTGAAAGTGTCGATGCCATTTGATTCGGCTAAACTGATATTATTGAAAAGCGACCCAAACCAATTGATTGGTGCGGGATCTTATATTTGACTGAGAAGAACAAACTATAACTGTCAGAGAACCGACGCGCGCATATTAGTATGATTAAGTGTTATGCATAACATAGGGTACTTTAGGCTGATCACCTGTTGTACTTATTTTTGTTGGATTTTCAGTTTATTATCAATTCCTGTGGAAGTTCATAGTCCTTAGTAACTGCTCAATATTCAGTTATCTTGAAATCTTGAATTGATTTATTATTGAATCATATTGATATTATTCTGTCCTTAGCGACTGTTATTGAGAACTGTTGATATTTTTGTTTTCCTTGAACTATCAAACCTTGCTATACCCTTTCGAAAATTGAGAATTATATCACTTACCCTTGTTGTATATTACTTGCTGGGCAAGTTGTGCTCATTCTTGCTTTCCCTAAAACATTTCAGTTAAGGCAGAGCATGGCGAACCTTCAGGCGTTGATAAGGGCAAGGGCAAGGCTACCAACTAGCTTGTCTCTTTGATGTTTTAAATATTTTAATGTTGTATTAAGATGATGTAGTAAGACTGGATTTGATTATGTTTAAGCTTAAGTTAGATTATGTAATAAGTCGTTAATTGATATTATTATGTAATCTATTAAGTAATGTAGGTTGCGAGACTTGGGGGAATAATTATAATAAATCATTTTATATTATTCTAAATTAGGTATTCCGCTGTGAATGTGTGATTTTAGTTATTATTGTATTACCATGAGCACGTGATGAATCGAATTCGAGCGACCCCGTGACGGTCCTAGAATTTGGGGGCATCACACGAAGCATGTTGCATAATATATAATATATATATATATATATATATATGTATATATATATATATATATATGTATATATATATATAATATAAACATGCATATAGAATACTATATTCTACCCGAATTGATTATGGACTTTTATTCTAGTTTGGTTCACTAGAGCCACCAAGTGAACCAAAAGGTCAAATCTAGGGTGAAAGAATAAAATTTAAATATAACTATTACATTTAAATCTCGGGCTCAATTACAAACGGGTCTCCATGCGCTCCTTGCACTTTGGTCTCCAATTCTTCAAAAATTCATTCTAACTATTCCTATTACAAAACTATTTACAATAAATTGAAACCTTAATCAGCAGTCAAGGGGAAGTACATAGAAGGGAGATAGAATTTATATTAAGAAAAATTAGAGCAGACGAGGTACGCAGACCCCATTTATAAAACTCATACATTCAAGCATCCAACTAAAATAAAATCCAATCACATTGGTCAATAGTCCATAATCACCCCATTTATTATAATACACGTCGACATATGCATCAATAAATAAAACATTCATCTTATGAATAATAAACATTCAATATATACATTTATATCAATTTAATGGGCAATTTTAGTTAGCATAAAATTTAATTCTAAATTAAAATAAACTCTTTTATTTTAATCAAAATTTAAATCAAAATAAACCTTTTATTTCAATTTATCCATTTTTGAATAAAAATAAACTCCTTTATTTTTAATCAAAATAAACACCTTTATTTTAATTAATATGGAATCCAATTCCAAGTTTATTAAAAATAAACTACTTTATTTTAACGTTTAAAACTGTTATGAAAAAAACAAAATATATGGAATCCAATTCTTTATCAAAATAAACTTCTTTATTTTGATTAATATGAAATCCTATTTCATATCTAAATAAAATATTTTATTTAAGGAAACATGGAATCCCTTTTTCTAATAACAAATAAACTCCTTTATTTTAAGAAACAAAGAATTCAATTTAATATCTACTTAATTATCATGGAATCCAATTCCAACTTTAATTAGTTAGCATGAAATTAAATTCTAATTAAAATAAACATCTTTATTTTAATCCAATTCCAAATAAAAATAAACTACTTTATTTAAATTTAGAATTACTAAAAAAATAGAATTCAATTTTTAATTTAAAATAAACTTTTTATTTTAATTAGAAATTAAATAAATAAAATAAAAATTTTAATTATTTTTAGGGTACCGACGCTGTAACAGCGTAGAGAATCAACTGATTTTGGGCGCTGCGACGTCGGGTCACCCAGTCCAGATATGCGACCCGGCGCTGCGGCGCTGGGTTATCAGATAGGACCAGGATCCGGCGCTACAGCGCTCGGATTACTAAGTAATCCGACGCTGCGGCTCCAGGCTCTAGATTCTGTTTGTTTAGTTGGCGAATTATGCAGTTTTTCTCTAAAAAACATAATTTTATGCCAATAATTATGCCCAAAAAAATTGTTCTAAACACATATAAATATACATATTAAATCTGAACAATTAATAATTTGCATAAAGGTTTGGCTCTGATGCCACTGTTAGGTTTGTAATAATCATAAGCATGCAACAAATTGCATAAAATAAGCGAAAGCGTAAAAAATTAGAGTTTTAAAATTTTACAAACCATATACCCGGATCATCCTTTATGCATACTTATTAATTAAACAAAATATTAAGAATAAGATTCATACCCTTGAACACTCTAGCTTCCTCAAGTACGAGTTCAACTCCAAATCTTTTTCGCGTTCTACTTCAATCCACCGGGTTGATTCCTTTCTTTGATTAACGTTAGCCAACCAAGTGTTTGGCTTCTAGAGGTGATCCACCAAGAAAGAACAAGAATTCAAGAAGAATGGTGTTTGGCATAACCCTAATTTCTATCTCTATAGAAAAGGTGTACTCTCCCAACTCTTGAAATAAAGTGTGTAACCTTGTTTCATAATAAGATTTTCTTATTTATAGATGTAGGCAACCCTCCTAAACTATTTAGGATTAAGGTTTCATATTAATTAATTAAACTATTTTAATTAATTAGGCTTCTCAATTCTATTGGGAATAATTAAACTATTTTAATTAATTAGCCTTCTATATGAGAGAGAGTATCTTATTAATTAATTTCCAAACTCATTTAGGAATTAAATAATAATAATAGTAGTAGTAATAATAATAATAATAATAATAATAATAATAATAATAATAATAATAATAAAACTTCTCTTATTAATTTATATTTAATATTTTCAAAATATTAAATAATAAATATTAAACTATTTAATTAATTCAATCACCATAGATTAAATTAAATATACTTAACTTATTATTATGATTATGCCATTAGCTTCTTTCATAAATATTCTTCCTTTTATGGTGTGACTGTTTAGGTTCTCCATATTAAATCGATTGTGAATAAATCAATTAGAACAATTCTAATCTTATTTAAATAAATAAATTAAACTAATAATTTATTTAAATAAATAACATTTATTCTACAATAAAGGTAAACTCTTTTAGCTATCAACGACTTTCCAGATAATATAAATTTTAACATTAATCATAAAGAAACATTTGAGTAAATAGTTACTGTACAATTCAATCCTTCCACCATACAATGTCCCAGATAAATATAAGACATGGAATTACTGTGAAGTCTTATTTTATTTAATTATATCTATTTCGATTCTCAAATGCACAACTCCAAATAATGTAAATTAAAAACTCATTTCTAATTTCATTCCACATTGGCCAAGGATTCCTGGGTTGTCATTTATCGAATCACATAGGACATATCTCTTATTTTACTAGAAATGGTAGATTCTTTATTGATCATTCATTATCTCCGTATATAACTTATTACACCCAAGCATACCCTTTGATATACCCTAAGGGTCTTAAGGGACATGTCAAAGTATAACTCATCATACACAAGATACTATGATGATCTCAATTCTAAGGATCAGTTGTACTACTATCACTACAGGAATTCCTATTGACAGACAAGTAAAACTCTATTAATTATTTCTTAACGAGCCACTTTCAGTAAACTTATTCTCCAATAAGCATCTACATACTTGCTTTAGTGTCTCCACACAAATCATCTTGAGATCAATCATCCTCATCCAATGAGCAAACAACGTATGTACCAATCTATCCGGATTCACTAATCCCCTTTTTAGTAATCCAACGATTTGGAACAATTTTAGTTTTTAAGCTATCTAAGAATTTAGATGTCATTAGCATGATCATCATCATGATTCTAAAAGCATTGCTTAAAACTATTGGTTTATCACATATTATAATAACATCATCATGTAGATAAATAAATGTCTTTAATTAAATAACTCTTTTATTAATAAATAAATAAGATTGTTACAAAGTATATGTTTTATCATCAAACATAATTGGCTTGTGTGCATATTACTTTCAAGATTGACAGAGACAAAGACTGGAGCTTGAAATTGGAGATTGTAGAGAAGTACCGTAAGGAATTCAGATTGGAGAATTGAAGTCTAAAGACACGTATTGAGTTTTCTTATTCTTCTATCTCAGATTTGTAATTTATTTACGGACTTATTTGGGATTTTTGGTTTTAATTTTCAGCATGAACTCAATTTACAATTAAGACTGCAATTGAACCTCTTATGCTGATGCTTATGAATTAATTATTTATTGAAGTATAATTATTTATTCAAATTGAGTTGTCTATCGTATTTTATGCTTATTGATTAATTTTCTTGCCAACAATTAGCATGATGCACTAGATGAATTTGTGAGATGAAATCTAGGGTTAGATCTAAATATGATAACATGTATTCTTAGTTATTTGCATGAAATGAATAATTAGGGTTACGAATTGAATAGAGATATCTCTTTTCACTGCATGTAACTTTTGGGAATTGATACTTAATGAATTTGATTCTATTATTTTGCATAGGGATATCGCAAGATTAATTGAACTAAATATTTTTGTTTGTACCTTAGGAAAAGGCTTATAAATAATCATGAATTCCTGTTAACAACTCACGAGAATTTAATAATTGGATGAACTGGATAATTGATTTATATTGCATAATTGGGAATATTGTAGTCTTATGCCTTAAAATATGAAATCAATGTAACGATCGAGAAATCGACTTAGCTTGTAATTAGGGTTTTTGAATATTATTTGATTAAATAAAGTTTTAATGAATATTATTCTAAGTTATGTGTTTAAAGGTCATTTTATAACCTAAAATGTTTGTATGATATTAGGATTTTGGCTATGTGCATGAATTAAAGAGTATGAACTTCCAAGACGAAAATATATTTTTTTTAAAAAAAAAATTGAGAAAAAGCACTATTCATCAATAACTACTATGGAAATTTTTCATAGATTTCAAAAAGCGCGTAATGTTAGAATTCTGAGGAAAGATGGAATATTCAATAAAATTCAAAAACCTGCGTGTTGTATTTTGAGAATTTAATTAAGTATAATATAAACTTAATAAAGAAAGAATACAAGTATAATACGAGGTATTATACGAGTATAATACGAAGAATAATACGAGTATTATACGAAGTATTATACTAATAGGATACGAAAATAATACAGAAATTATACGAAAGAAATATATAAAGTCAAAGTCAAAAAGTCAACCATAGTTGTAATACCCGAGAATTTCCATATATTATTAAATAAATATATTAATGGAAATGAGAATTTATTTGAATATAAATGATTTTGTGTTATGAGATGAATTAATTCAATTATATATAATTGAATAATTATAATAATTGAGAAATTGGTGGAGTTTGTGATAAACTCGTTGATTGCCTTGTGTGGCACAGTGGCGTAATATAAGAATGATTATATTAATTTAAGTGAACAATTAATCTATATTAATTGTTAATCGAAGAATATTAATTAACTGTTATAAAATACTAATGAGGATCGATTAACAATATGTGATTATTATTATTGCAAGAAACTTAATAATAATGAGCAACGTGTTTATAAATACAATAAGATTTATATCAAAGTGATAATTAATCATATAAGGGTTAATTAAATTGTTATGGAGGTTAACAATTATATTGATGGATGTAGGATATGTGTATATTATTAATTAATATTCAAATTATAAGATGAGAAATTATATGTGCAAGCATGCGAATTAAATGTATAGTAACTATATGTTATGATATGTGTAAGTGACAAATGATGTGTGGATATACATTAAAATAATGTATCATGGATCTATTATAAATAATTGTTGAGTAATACAATTTAATAATATATGATATAATGTAATGTGGTAGTATCCGATGGTATTATATCAGTAAGATAAACGTACCTGGATTATATGTGTGTAAATTACACTTATTACATTATGTGAAGTACATTGTGATTTAAATTATAACCTAAGAGTACATATATATATAACATATGTATATGGTGTGTATATACAAGTGTAGTATTTGCAAATGCTGAGGAGTTAAATCAATTGTCTCATTTTAAGTGTCCCATTTGCTCTTCACGTGCTTGACATACAGCTAAGGCCTATTCCTTCTTCTTCTCCCCAAACTCAGCAACTAGCATTTCATAGCTCATGATTGTGGAGGGAGTGGGATTCATGATGAATCCAACCACTAATTACCTACCCTTTGATAACCTTCATGCATTCCTATAATCCGTTAGTTTGATATGGGATACAATTGCTTTGTCTGTATAATGGGAGTTCTATAAATATAGCCTCATCTCCTTCACATTTCTTTTGCTGAGCATTTTGGCTAAGTGAGACTAGAGAGCATATATATATATATCAGTGTTATTGAGATAGCAGCAAGCTTAAATCATTTACAGAGGTATAAATCCTCTTCGTATCTTCATTGTCATTTTCTGTCAAAATTTCTATTCGTGAATTCTTGATTTCAGTTGGAAGTTATGGTTTTGTGAATTGAGAATAATAATTAGTTGTTTAAAGGACTTATATATGTGATTAGAATTACTATATATGCTTCATTGCTCTTCAATTTCATTTTTGGTGTTTCCATTTCTGAGATTTCTGTAAAAACATCAAATATCGTGAAATTGGTTGGTGTTCATGAAATTGGGAATTGATAATTGCTATTGACTATTATATAAGCATATATGTACGTGTTAGTAAGTTAAACAAGTCTAATAGCATTTGGGTATGTTGAAATCGATGAAATGGGAGGTTTTTGGTCGGATTTCGCTGCAGTCTGAACTGCAGAAAACTGCCTCGACGCCGCAGCGCCGCAGCCCGCGCCGCAGCGCCACTCGCGCCGCAGCCCGCGCCGCAGCGCCGCACGCAGCGCCACTCGCGCCGCAGCGCCAGTAGTGAGCTGCTGTGCCGCGCCGCAGCGCCAGCCTCTGTGTTCAGTTTTTCTGCATTCTGCAACAAAACTGTTATGAACTAATTGTTTGATTTTTGTTTAAACAAGCATGAAAGCATGATTAATACTTATATATAAACCTAATGAGGCAATGTGAGCATGTTTTAGTATATTAGCATGCATGGTTAACCAAACGACATATAGTTTGAAAACGAACTTAAAGTTTCATGAACGACGTTAACATATATGAAGCATGTTAATATTCTGACTTTCGAGACATGTTAGTATGACCTAGAAACACATGAAATGCATACTAACTTATGTATATAGGTTCCGTGATATAATATGGACATGTGAACCCAACTAGTGCACCTTTCTAACAAAAATACAAGTTTTGAAGGTTGATATTGACATGTAAAAACCATGTATACATTCTGACTTTTCGAGCATGTTTATAGGGCCTTGAAATACATGAAAAGCATGTTAACTTGTGTATATGGGTTTCATAAGGAAGCATGAACATGATAGACCTTATTAATGAACTATACTAACAAAGTATAAGCTTTGAACGTGAACGTTGGTATGTTATGACGAGAATTAGAATTTGACATTTATGAACACATGTGATAGTACTCTTAGACTCATTCATGTGTCATGCATGTATATATACCATGATTAGTTGCCATGATTAAAGTTTAGCATGAACAAAGCATGTTTTCAAGATAATAACAATGCTAGCTACATATATGCAATACGAGTACTCATGAGCATGACTAATACAAGTTATATGAATATCTTATGTGTTTAAAAGCGACCATGTTAGACCATATGAGTTCGTGTCCTTGAATGGCTTTAAGTATTAACTTAAGAACCTATACCATGTACGATTGGATTTGGAAAAGTTATACAAGCATGTAAAGTATCCTTTAAATATGAATACATGCTACGTGATATTATATGATGTTACTTGAACCCGATTTTGACGGTTAACTTAAGGAGATGCCGTAACTTGCTAAAATGAAATATATTTAGTATTGATTGTGGTCTTATGAGATATTAATAATATGCAAGCATGTTTGCTAATTGTTGAGATCTTATATAATATGAGAATGCGTTTAAACTCTAAAGAAGGAACGTTAAGGATAGAAATTATATTCTATATAACTGTGTAGCTAGGTAAAACTTAGCTTATGTGTTGATCGTATATTCAAAGAGAAAATGTGAAGTTAAATTATATGACTAATGAATATCATATATATACGTAACTGTATTACGATAGGAATTCGAAAGTGTTGATTTCTTTTCGTGGATAAACTACGCTAAAGGCAAGTTCTCTTACTTACACTCTTTTAAAGTGCAAGTATCCTAACCGACGCATTTACTTTATGCAAGGAAATCTATGATTGTGAAAGTTTCCTAACTTATACTCTTTTACTATGCAAGTATCCTATCTTGTGTATTGCGAACTAGTTTCCTATTTAATCGGTTGAATCGAATTAGCATACTTGAACTCTTATTTCATTAAAGCTATTATTCATGTTGAACTTAGTATTGTTCTTGAATATTGTGAAAGTGTCTATGCCATTTGATTCGGCTAGACTTATATTATTGAAAAGCGACCCAAACTAATTGATTGGTGCGGGATCTTGTATTTGACTGAGAAGAACAACCTTCTTTGAAGGGAATATATAATTGTCGGAGAACCGACGTGCACACTTGAGTATGGTTGATTGTTATGCATAACAAGGGTACTTTAGGCTGATCACCTGTTGTACCTGTTTTTGTTGGATTTTCAGTTTATTACTGTCAATTCTAGTAGAAGTTCATAGTCCGTAGTGACTACTCAGTATTCAATTATTTGAAATCTTGAATTGACTTATTATTGAATCATATTGATATTATCCTGTCCTTAGCGACTGATATTGAGAACTATTGATATTCTTGTTATTCTTGAACTATCAAATCTTGTTATACCCTTTCGAGAATTGAGAATCTTATTACTCACCCTTATTGTATATTACTTGCTGGGCAATTTGTGCTCATTCTTGCTTTCCCTAAAACATTTCAGTTAAGGCAGAGCATGGTGAACCTTCGGGCGTTGATAAGGGCAAGGGCAAAGCTACCAACTAGCTTATGTCTGTTATGTTTTAAATATATTCATATTGTATGAAGATGATGTAGTAAGACTGGATTTGATTATGTTTAAGCTTAAGTTAGATTATGTAATAAGTCGTTAACTGATATTATTAGGTAATCTATTAAGTACTGTAGGTTGCGAGACTTGGGGGAATAATTATAATAAATCATTGTAAATTATTCTAAAATAGATTTTCCGCTGTGATCGTATGATATTTAATTATTATTATTGTGATGTATTACCATGAGCACGTGATGAACCGAATTCGAGAGACCAAGTGGCGGTCCTGGAATTTGGGGGCGTCACAGGTTGGTATCAGAGCTGTAGTTATAAACCTTAGGAACGAGTGTCCTTAGACTATAGCTTAGGTGAACTTAGAAGTTAGGAAGGAGATAAAACTCATGTAGAGTTTTCCTTGAGAGACTTAGTCTGTTATGAAATGTAACTTCATTCTATACAATGAACTTATATTTTGTTTAACATTCTAATGGAGATGCTATTTCTTGTCTTGTGTTTGTGAGTGTAGGATGACAGACACAGGGGTACCTAGTAGAGTTGTAGAGGAGGAGCCCAGGGATATACACGTAGTATACGAGGCACCTCTAGAGGCTACACCAGTGCAGGCAGTTGCACCATCCGAGTTTGATGACGAGGATGAGATCGAGATTGAGATAGAGACTGATCCAGAGGAGGAGCCGATGGAGGATGAGCCAGTAGAGGACTCTGATGAGGCTACTATAGAGGAACAGATGTTAGGCGAGTACGAGGAGCGTATTCTAGAGTTAGACTGTAGAGTTCAGGAGCTGGAGGCAGAGGCCCACGAGAGAGAGTCTGAGTTCCAGAAGCTGAGGGACGAGGACCACCAGAGGAAGCTGGCTATGCAAGAGTTAGAGGTGGAGATTGCCTACCGTAGGGAGGCAGGGATCCAGATGGGGACTCTATTTCACAGGTCAGTGGCTAGGAATGTAGATTTGGCAGAGAAGCTAGAAGAGGTTGAGCAGAGGGAGCTGAGTGAGAAGACTGAGAAAGAGGCACTCCGTACTCAGCTAGAGTTGGAGGTGATGGATAGGTTACACTTCGAGGAGAAGTGGGAAGCGTCTAATGAGAGAGCCGATGACCTTGAGGACGAGGTCAGGTACAAGAAGAGAAAGATGAACAAGATGGGGTATGTGTTCCGTTCAGCTTTTGAAAGGGTGATTGATGGTGTGTACCACTACCCGGCAGAACAGGGACAGACTCTACATACCTTGAGCCGAGAGCTGGTTGCGTATATAGCACAGTTGGAGTACAAGAACGCAGTGGAGCGCGGGATGATGGGATGAGATTTCCTTAGTCAGTCTAGTGGTAGTACTAGTTGTGTCTTTATGTATTGTATATACTATGTTGTAATCCCGATCTTTTGTGTAAGATGTGGGATGATGATGTAAACCCCGAGTTAGCTTTTGTTAGAGGGGTAGTATGGTAGTAGGTTGGTATATTCCCCGTCTTTTGTGATATTAGGGGATATATGTGATAACATTTATAGCAGTATGCTGGGGAAATCATGTAATGAAATGAAATGGCATATGAATATAAATGGAGTTGATTTTAGAAACGTGTTATAAATTTATTCTTTTAGTATTAAAAGAAATACTTAAGTAATATACTTGAATAATAATAAAATGAAAACTTGTGATGCAGATAATGCCGCCCAGACGTAGATTGACAGCACCCGAAGAATCTGTTAACAATGAGAGAGAACAAGTAGACCCGATCCAGAAACTGGTAGACTTGTTAGGAGAAGCCTTAAGGGGAAGGAACAATGAACCCGTTCGCCCGAACCCTCAAACTGTGCCAGTAACAACCTTTAAAGACTTTAAGAGTGTAGGACCCCCGGAGTTCGAGGGAACTACCGACCCAATCATCGCACAAACGTGGATCAAAGAGATCGAAAAAGCTTTCACTATAGCTAGCGTAGGCGAAGATCAGAAGACGGTGTTTGCCACGTACATGATGAGGGGAGAAGCGAACTACTGGTGGGAGGCTAATCAACAAAGAGCTGGAGAAGGGATAATAGCTTGGGATAAGTTTAAGACACTGTTCTTCGAAAATTACTTTCCAAAAAGTATGAAGAATAGGATGGAGGTGAAATTCCTAGAGTTAAAACAAGGTGAGATGACGGTGGCGCAATACGCGGCTAGGTTTAAAGAACTGGCGCGATTTGCGGAGCACCAAGTTGGTGATGAAGAGAGGAAGGCTAGACGCTTTGAACAAGGGTTGAAGCCATGGCTGTTCAATAAGGTATCAGTTCTTCAAATTGATTCCTTTGCAACATTACTGGAGAAGGCAATCATTGCGGAAGGCGGCAGTGAGGCCTTAAGTCAGTATAACAAAGAAAAGAAAGGAAAGAATACTGGAGGAGAGAATCGTACGGGAGGAAGTAGTAGCGGAGGAAGCAACTTGGGAAAGAGAAAGTGGGAGAATAATAACAACAACAAAAACAACAATAATCAATCAGGGAATTTTCGTGGAGGTTTCAAGAAGAGGGCTGAAGGATGCCCGAAGTGTGGGAAGAATCACCAGGGCGAGTGCTGGAAGGGACGTGGCACTTGCTACAACTGCGGACAGGAAGGGCACATCTCGCCTAACTGTTTGAAACCGAAGAAGATACAAGGATGCTTTGCTTGTGGCTCGACGGAGCACCGAATTAAGGACTGCCCAAAGAAGGGAAGTGGCGGGGGTAGTAATCAGCAAGGAGGCAACAAGCTGATGATCGGTGGACCGGCACAATCCAACCGCCCAACCGCCAGAACTTTTAACATGACCATCCAAGACGCAGTGGCTGCGAAGGATGTGGTGTCAGGTATAATCCCAATCAATGATATAAATGCTTATGTATTATTTGATTCGGGTGCCACCTGTTCTTTTGTATCTGAAGAATTTGCTAGTAGACTTAGTACACCTCGAGAACTATTAGAAAATCCTTTGATCATAGAAGTTGCTAATAAGGAAGTGATCCCTGTAGAATACGTTTATCGAAATTGTCGCGCAAATATTAGTAAACATGAACTGAGCGTAGACTTGATTCCTATTAGACTGGGAGAATTTGACGTAATACTGGGAATGGATTGGTTGTATAACCATGCTGCGATAATTGACTGTCAGAACAAATGTGTGAACCTTCAGACTCCGAGTAAGTCTAAGGTAGTGTTTTATGGTAGCTCATCGCTTAAGCAATCGTGTTGCGTTACGATGATGCAGGCCAAGAAATTGTTAAGGAAAGGATGTGGAGGATATTTAGCTTACATCGTTGATACTCGGAAGAAGGGAGTAGAAATTAAGGATATATACGTAGTTAATGAATTCCAAGATGTGTTTCCGGACGATCTGCCTGGTCTTCCGCCAGACAGAGAAATCGAATTCGTAATAGACTTAGCACCGGGAACGGCACCGATTTCGAAAGCTCCATATCGTATGGCGCCAGTAGAAATGAAGGAATTAATGATGCAATTGCAAGAATTATTGGATAAGGGTTACATTCGACCGAGTGTTTCTCCTTGGGGAGCACCAGTACTATTCGTTAAGAAGAAGGACGGATCGATGAGGCTCTGTATCGATTATCGAGAATTGAATAGAGTAACGATCAAGAACCGATATCCGTTACCGAGGATAGACGACTTATTTGATCAACTGAAGGGAGCAAAGTGTTTCTCAAAGATCGACCTACGAACAGGATATCATCAACTGAAGGTACGGGATGAGGACATACCAAAGACTGCGTTTCGAACCCGTTATGGACACTACGAGTTTTTGGTAATGTCATTCGGATTGACTAATGCTCCGGCAGCATTTATGGACTTGATGAACCGAGTTTTCAAGCCATACTTGGATAAATTTGTAGTGGTTTTTATCGACGACATTTTGATCTACTCAAAGACAGAGGAAGAACACGCCGAACATCTGAAGATTGTTTTGGAGGCGCTAAGGAAGGAGAAGATGTATGCAAAATTTTCTAAGTGCGAATTTTGGATGGAGAAGGTTCAATTCTTAGGCCACGTGGTGGATAAGAATGGAATCTCTGTAGACCCTGCGAAGGTTGAAGCAGTAAGTAATTGGGAACAACCGAGAACACCGACGGAGGTGAGAAGCTTTCTAGGGTTAGCTGGGTACTATCGAAGATTCATCCAAGATTTTTCTAAGATAGCAACCCCGCTGACCAATTTGACTAGAAAGACGGTGAAATTTGTATGGACCGACAAATGCGAAGAAAGTCTTCAAGAACTGAAAAGGAGATTGAGCGAAGCACCTGTATTATCATTACCAGATGATGCGGGAAATTTTGTGGTGTATAGTGATGCATCGCACAAGGGGCTTGGCTGTGTGCTCATGCAACATGGCAAGGTCATTGCATATGCATCACGACAATTAAAGGATTACGAAAAACGATACCCTACTCACGACTTAGAGTTAGCGGCAGTAGTTTTTGCGTTAAAGATATGGAGGCATTATCTATACGGAGAAAAATGTGAGATATACACGGACCACAAAAGTCTGAAATATATCTTCACACAGAAGGAGTTAAACATGCGACAGAGAAGGTGGTTAGAATTAATCAAAGACTATGACTGCGATATTCTTTATCACCCGGGAAAGGCAAATGTGGTTGCCGACGCTCTGAGCAGGAAAGGAAGGGAGAAGTTGTTTAATTTGACGACTCAGGAAGAGTTGATAAGAGAGATGGAGAAATTGGAGATAGAAGTAAAAGGACCAGAAAAGTCTGGTGAGAAGTTAATTGTAATGGAAGCTTGTCCGACGTTGTTGAATAGAGTAAAGGAAGCTCAGGAAAAGGATGAAGAGTGTGAGAAAATCCGAAAGAGGATCACAGAAAGTGAGGGAGAAAAATTTCGAATGGATAAAGACGGTATTTTGAGATTTGAAGGGAGAGTGTGGGTACCAGCGGTAACTGAGTTGAGGGAAGAGATTTTGCACGAGGCACACAATACGACATATTCCGTTCATCCGGGAGGCACAAAGATGTACCGAGATCTAAGGCAACATTTTTGGTGGCCTAATTTGAAACGGGAAGTCGCAGAGTGCGTCAGTAAATGCTTGACTTGCCAACGCGTTAAAGCAGAACATCAGCGGCCAAGTGGTTTACTACAACCATTAGAAATACCAGAGTGGAAATGGGAGCATATTACCATGGACTTCGTGGTAGGACTTCCAGTTACACAGAAAGGTTATGATGCTATTTGGGTTATCGTGGATCGACTAACGAAGACCGCACACTTTCTACCAATCAAGATCCGCTACAGTTTGAACCAATTAGCAAGCCTATATGTAAAAGAAATTATTTCACGACATGGAGTGCCGGTGTCAATTGTCTCTGATCGAGATCCGCGCTTCACGTCCAATTTTTGGAAGAGTTTGCAAGAAAGAATGGGAACGCAGTTGAGGTTGAGTACAGCTTATCATCCTCAAACAGACGGACAACGTGAGCGAACAATACAAACGCTAGAAGACATGCTTAGGACTTGCGTGATGGATTTTAAGGGAAATTGGGACGACCACCTACCCTTAGTAGAATTCGCATATAATAATAGCTACCATGCGAGTATTGGCATGCCACCGTACGAAGCTCTTTACGGGAGAAAGTGCAGAACGCCGTTATGTTGGGACGAAGTCGGAGAACGACGAATACTCGGACCAGAGTTAGTTCAACAAACCGCAGACGTGGTGACAGTGATAAGAGCCAGACTTGTAGCAGCTCAAGATCGCCAGAAGAAATACGCAGATTTGCATCGGCAGGACCGAGACTTCAAAGTCGGCAGTTTCGTATTCTTAAAGGTATCTCCATGGAAGGGAAAAATCCGTTTCGGCAAGAAAGGAAAATTGAGTCCAAGATTCATAGGACCGTTCGAGATACTGAAGCGAGTGGGCGAAGTGGCATACAAAGTTGCGTTGCCACCCGAACTGGAGCATATCCACAACGTGTTCCACATTTCCGTGTTGCGACCGTACAAGGCCGACTACAAGCACGTGATTTCTTACGAGCCCATTCAAGTGGAGAAGAACTTGGCGTATGAAGAAATTCCTGTCCAAATATTAGATAGGAAAGAACAAACTTTGAGAAATAAAGTTATTTCATCTGTAAAAGTACTTTGGCGTAACCACGATGTCGAGGAGGCAACGTGGGAGTTAGAAGATAGGATGATGAGGGACTATCCCCATCTATTTGTGTAACCTTGTAGCAATTCCGGGACGGAATTTTTATAAGGGGGGGAGGATGTAATACCCGAGAATTTCCATATATTATTAAATAAATATATTAATGGAAATGAGAATTTATTTGAATATAAATGATTTTGTGTTATGAGATGAATTAATTCAATTATATATAATTGAATAATTATAATAATTGAGAAATTGGTGGAGTTTGTGATAAACTCGTTGATTGCCTTGTGTGGCACAGTGGCGTAATATAAGAATGATTATATTAATTTAAGTGAACAATTAATCTATATTAATTGTTAATCGAAGAATATTAATTAACTGTTATAAAATACTAATGAGGATCGATTAACAATATGTGATTATTATTATTGCAAGAAACTTAATAATAATGAGCAACGTGTTTATAAATACAATAAGATTTATATCAAAGTGATAATTAATCATATAAGGGTTAATTAAATTGTTATGGAGGTTAACAATTATATTGATGGATGTAGGATATGTGTATATTATTAATTAATATTCAAATTATAAGATGAGAAATTATATGTGCAAGCATGCGAATTAAATGTATAGTAACTATATGTTATGATATGTGTAAGTGACAAATGATGTGTGGATATACATTAAAATAATGTATCATGGATCTATTATAAATAATTGTTGAGTAATACAATTTAATAATATATGATATAATGTAATGTGGTAGTATCCGATGGTATTATATCAGTAAGATAAACGTACCTGGATTATATGTGTGTAAATTACACTTATTACATTATGTGAAGTACATTGTGATTTAAATTATAACCTAAGAGTACATATATATATAACATATGTATATGGTGTGTATATACAAGTGTAGTATTTGCAAATGCTGAGGAGTTAAATCAATTGTCTCATTTTAAGTGTCCCATTTGCTCTTCACGTGCTTGACATACAGCTAAGGCCTATTCCTTCTTCTTCTCCCCAAACTCAGCAACTAGCATTTCATAGCTCATGATTGTGGAGGGAGTGGGATTCATGATGAATCCAACCACTAATTACCTACCCTTTGATAACCTTCATGCATTCCTATAATCCGTTAGTTTGATATGGGATACAATTGCTTTGTCTGTATAATGGGAGTTCTATAAATATAGCCTCATCTCCTTCACATTTCTTTTGCTGAGCATTTTGGCTAAGTGAGACTAGAGAGCATATATATATATATATCAGTGTTATTGAGATAGCAGCAAGCTTAAATCATTTACAGAGGTATAAATCCTCTTCGTATCTTCATTGTCATTTTCTGTCAAAATTTCTATTCGTGAATTCTTGATTTCAGTTGGAAGTTATGGTTTTGTGAATTGAGAATAATAATTAGTTGTTTAAAGGACTTATATATGTGATTAGAATTACTATATATGCTTCATTGCTCTTCAATTTCATTTTTGGTGTTTCCATTTCTGAGATTTCTGTAAAAACATCAAATATCGTGAAATTGGTTGGTGTTCATGAAATTGGGAATTGATAATTGCTATTGACTATTATATAAGCATATATGTACGTGTTAGTAAGTTAAACAAGTCTAATAGCATTTGGGTATGTTGAAATCGATGAAATGGGAGGTTTTTGGTCGGATTTCGCTGCAGTCTGAACTGCAGAAAACTGCCTCGACGCCGCAGCGCCGCAGCCCGCGCCGCAGCGCCACTCGCGCCGCAGCCCGCGCCGCAGCGCCGCACGCAGCGCCACTCGCGCCGCAGCGCCAGTAGTGAGCTGCTGTGCCGCGCCGCAGCGCCAGCCTCTGTGTTCAGTTTTTCTGCATTCTGCAACAAAACTGTTATGAACTAATTGTTTGATTTTTGTTTAAACAAGCATGAAAGCATGATTAATACTTATATATAAACCTAATGAGGCAATGTGAGCATGTTTTAGTATATTAGCATGCATGGTTAACCAAACGACATATAGTTTGAAAACGAACTTAAAGTTTCATGAACGACGTTAACATATATGAAGCATGTTAATATTCTGACTTTCGAGACATGTTAGTATGACCTAGAAACACATGAAATGCATACTAACTTATGTATATAGGTTCCGTGATATAATATGGACATGTGAACCCAACTAGTGCACCTTTCTAACAAAAATACAAGTTTTGAAGGTTGATATTGACATGTAAAAACCATGTATACATTCTGACTTTTCGAGCATGTTTATAGGGCCTTGAAATACATGAAAAGCATGTTAACTTGTGTATATGGGTTTCATAAGGAAGCATGAACATGATAGACCTTATTAATGAACTATACTAACAAAGTATAAGCTTTGAACGTGAACGTTGGTATGTTATGACGAGAATTAGAATTTGACATTTATGAACACATGTGATAGTACTCTTAGACTCATTCATGTGTCATGCATGTATATATACCATGATTAGTTGCCATGATTAAAGTTTAGCATGAACAAAGCATGTTTTCAAGATAATAACAATGCTAGCTACATATATGCAATACGAGTACTCATGAGCATGACTAATACAAGTTATATGAATATCTTATGTGTTTAAAAGCGACCATGTTAGACCATATGAGTTCGTGTCCTTGAATGGCTTTAAGTATTAACTTAAGAACCTATACCATGTACGATTGGATTTGGAAAAGTTATACAAGCATGTAAAGTATCCTTTAAATATGAATACATGCTACGTGATATTATATGATGTTACTTGAACCCGATTTTGACGGTTAACTTAAGGAGATGCCGTAACTTGATAAAATGAAATATATTTAGTATTGATTGTGGTCTTATGAGATATTAATAATATGCAAGCATGTTTGCTAATTGTTGAGATCTTATATAATATGAGAATGCGTTTAAACTCTAAAGAAGGAACGTTAAGGATAGAAATTATATTCTATATAACTGTGTAGCTAGGTAAAACTTAGCTTATGTGTTGATCGTATATTCAAAGAGAAAATGTGAAGTTAAATTATATGACTAATGAATATCATATATATACGTAACTGTATTACGATAGGAATTCGAAAGTGTTGATTTCTTTTCGTGGATAAACTACGCTAAAGGCAAGTTCTCTTACTTACACTCTTTTAAAGTGCAAGTATCCTAACCGACGCATTTACTTTATGCAAGGAAATCTATGATTGTGAAAGTTTCCTAACTTATACTCTTTTACTATGCAAGTATCCTATCTTGTGTATTGCGAACTAGTTTCCTATTTAATCGGTTGAATCGAATTAGCATACTTGAACTCTTATTTCATTAAAGCTATTATTCATGTTGAACTTAGTATTGTTCTTGAATATTGTGAAAGTGTCTATGCCATTTGATTCGGCTAGACTTATATTATTGAAAAGCGACCCAAACTAATTGATTGGTGCGGGATCTTGTATTTGACTGAGAAGAACAACCTTCTTTGAAGGGAATATATAATTGTCGGAGAACCGACGTGCACACTTGAGTATGGTTGATTGTTATGCATAACAAGGGTACTTTAGGCTGATCACCTGTTGTACCTGTTTTTGTTGGATTTTCAGTTTATTACTGTCAATTCTAGTAGAAGTTCATAGTCCGTAGTGACTACTCAGTATTCAATTATTTGAAATCTTGAATTGACTTATTATTGAATCATATTGATATTATCCTGTCCTTAGCGACTGATATTGAGAACTATTGATATTCTTGTTATTCTTGAACTATCAAATCTTGTTATACCCTTTCGAGAATTGAGAATCTTATTACTCACCCTTATTGTATATTACTTGCTGGGCAATTTGTGCTCATTCTTGCTTTCCCTAAAACATTTCAGTTAAGGCAGAGCATGGTGAACCTTCGGGCGTTGATAAGGGCAAGGGCAAAGCTACCAACTAGCTTATGTCTGTTATGTTTTAAATATATTCATATTGTATGAAGATGATGTAGTAAGACTGGATTTGATTATGTTTAAGCTTAAGTTAGATTATGTAATAAGTCGTTAACTGATATTATTAGGTAATCTATTAAGTACTGTAGGTTGCGAGACTTGGGGGAATAATTATAATAAATCATTGTAAATTATTCTAAAATAGATTTTCCGCTGTGATCGTATGATATTTAATTATTATTATTGTGATGTATTACCATGAGCACGTGATGAACCGAATTCGAGAGACCAAGTGGCGGTCCTGGAATTTGGGGGCGTCACAATAGTCAAGATGGGTTATTTAGTTAATGGAGTTTGACTTTAAAAAGCCCAAAAGGGAAAGTATATTGAGGCCCAATTAAGTTTAATTCAAGGCCCAAAGAATTATTAGATTTAGCCCAAAGGAAAGCCCAAAGTGAATTTAATTTAAGCCTAACACAAGATCTAAACCCATGGGTCAACCCATGAACTAAATGGGTGGGTAAAAGGGATGAACCAAACCCATGGGGGCCCCATAACCCCACATGGCCGGCCACCTCATGGTCAAAGGAGGTTTGCTCCACCAAAATATCTCTTCCACTTGCAAAAGTGACGAGTGTTTGGACCAAAAGTCTTAATGAGCCATCCTTAACCTTACCACGGTAGGAATAGTAAATAGGTGGAGGAGGGGGTGGTTTGCAAGAATTGGAACTTGAGGGGATTGACTAGAAGAGACTTAATCTAAAGTGACCGATTAATAACCTAATTAAGTACCTAATGACCTAAATGCCCTAACTTTTGTCTATTCTATAAATAGAATGAAATGAGTTAGTTTTTCTTTACAAAAATCAACTAATACACTATATTGAGAGAGAAGTAAGAGCAAAAGCTTGGGAAGTCAAGGAAGGAAAGCTTGCAATTAATCAAGATCATCATCTAATCAAGAGCATAAGAGGTCACCAACTAATAACCTATCTATCTTCTTCATCTCAAGTCTTTAATAGCTTTTTAGAATTGATATGAAGTGCATGTTGGTGGGTGGTTAGGAGATTCATGATGAATCTTTAGCATACCAGTGAAATAAGGAAGGTTTAGTGGATTAAATCACTAAACTATGCATGCTAAGTAAAACTATACACATAAAATGAAGAACATAAGAAAATACATTAAAAGTTGTTGATGGACAAGTTTAGAACCATCATATTTGTGTTGTTGATAGAAAAATTAAAAGCCATCATATATTAGTGTAAGAGTTGTGGAAATGTTCCTTTTGGAACAGAGTAAAAATTGCATCATGTGTTAGTAAAGTATGTTAACCAATTAAAAATGTAAGTTAAAAATGATTTTCGTTTGTAGTTAATCAATTCCGGGAATTGTATTTTCCAAGGAATTGAGTAATTCACGAGAATAGGAAGTTGTGAACTCAAGAACGAACTCGTTTCATGTCCGAATGAGGAAGTTAAGAAGAAACAAAAATTTAACGTTAAAACGCTAAGGAAAATAGTCCGACGTAGTACTTTTGAGCCAATATTTTGACTTGTTAAATAGTTAGAAATGATAATCCGCCTGGGGGAAGTTTTAGTGTGTGTTACAAGCTAGAGAATAGTTTAAGAACGGATTAATTATGAGTTAAAACGGTCAAGTTATGATGTCGCAAACTGGGTACGTCGTTAAGAATGAACTAGCCATTTTAGCTTCAGTGGGCAGTGTGTTTTGTACTAAAGTAGGCACTAAAACAGACGGGGTTGAACTGTCTGTTTGGCAGACAGTGAGATTAAAGCTAAAACAGACGGTTTAAGTTGTCTGCTTTATACCTGGAATGTAATATTCAAAGTAAAACTTGGGTGAATTGCATCAAATCATAAAACGCGAACAACGTAACATAAGAGGGGAAGTAAATGTAAGCTATAAACGTCGTCTTTACCTAACAAATTGGTACGTCTATGTACATTAAACGTGTAGGATTTTTAAAAGGTGACTAATGTTACAAAAATGTTAATGAATGGTAACAAAGAATAATGAACTTAAAGTATGACTTAATTCTAATGAATTAAATGAGTACGGTAGTACGAGAAGTAGAAGTAAACAAAAACTTGACCTTAATTGAGTGTCTAATTGATATGTGTATGTAATTTATGTTTGTAGGTTGTAAAGAAACAAATTAGCGTAAACTATAAATAGAAGACGCTTGAGGCAAGTTTTCTAAACCTTGTTCTCATGAAAATATGTGAAATTTTATACTTCAGCAAATCTTTTAAATGTTTGTTCAAGTACTCAAGTCATGTTTTGCCACGAACTGCTTAAGAAAATGTTAATGCCATTGTTCTGCTTAACAAATGTTAAATTAATTTATTGATTTCATGATAACTCTTTTAAAATGTTATTTATGAAAACTTTAAGCTATCTAACGCCAATTGCTTTGGTATTGATAAAAAGGTAAGCCTAAGAATGAATAGTTAAATGTATTTAGTCGTTTATTCGACTAACACGCATGGTGACAAAACTAAACGTAAACATGTTTAACGGATGAGTGTTGATCAACATAGAGTACTATAGACTGATCACCTAGAAGTGCTCGTAAGATATTTTGAATTTACGGTTTATTTACTGGGAAGTCCCTTTTTAATGAAAGAAAAAGGTTAACGCTTGGTCGATTGACCATCTCATATACAATATTCATATTGTGGTTCTAAAAATATTTTGTCAAAGGAACAGTATCATTTTTGATTATTCTTATTGATTGTCAACTATTTGCTCAGTTGTTGAATATTAAATGCATGATTCTTGATTTTGTTGCTGTTAAACTATATACTTGCTGAGCAATCAAATGATCATCCTTCTTGAATTATGTAAATTTCAGCTAAGGCCGAAAAGATTGAAGGGTCCGGGAAGGACAAAGGTAATGCAAAGTTGTAGAAGTAACTAGCCAATGTTATAATAATAGTACTTTTGTAATAATTTCTATTATGATATAATGAACATGTAATGGATATAAATAATATGTTTTGAATACTATAGCACCATGTAATACCTTATTCAGGGTTTAAAGGTACCTGGATTTGGGGGCGTCAAAATCAATCTTTCTGCTAATTCACTTTTAGTTTAAATTAATTTATTTTTAATTGATACTCCTAAAATTTGATAGTTTAAATAAAATTGTGTTGATATAAAACTAGTAGTTGAGATTATTAAATAAAAGTTCATGTGGGTTCGACAGTCATTCTTATCACTTTATTACTTGTTGACCATGTATACTTGAACGTATTTATTGATTACAAAAACAACCAACAGAAGAACAGTTCATAGAGTGAACAAGATGTTCACAAAGTTGCAAAGCTATCACAAAGCTATAGGAGGAATCACAAAGCTATTACGATTATTGTAAAGATCACTTCGCTAAGTAATGACCAACTTACAAAGTGATTAATAAATCATAAAGTCAAATAAAACTCATATAGTAAAGGCTGAACGTAGAATACTCCAATTAGATGCTGAATGAAATTCATATCGTACGAAAACTCCAAGATCATTCAGGAAAGCAAAGATTGTAAAGTTAGCCTCAGAATTATAAAACATCATTTATAAAACTGATCATAAAGCTAAAGGTGATTATAAAGCTTACCTTCGTGCCATAGATATAAGTTGAAGGCCAAACAAGAAGAAGCTGATAGGAGAAGGATATACTCTGAAGATATTTGAGTATAGTCCTCACAAGAGGAATATCCAGAAGGTCCCTTCAAAGGTTACATTACAAATATACTATAGCTGGTCATAAAGCTTAAGAAAGTTCTCCGTAGTCAGAAGTTCAAAAAGTAGCAGCTAGTAACGTAAAGCATTAGGAGTTAAACAGATCGTAGAGCTATTTTCTGTATTGAAGAGCTACTAAAGTGTTTAGAGAACAAAGAGAAGTCTGCACAACAAGCCCAAGCAATATAAAGCAATCAAATAGTAGAATAAAAGCCAAAGTCATAATCGTAGTGATAATACAAAGCATAAGTCTACGATTTCCATCATTGTACTATCAACCGACAGAAGAATAGAAAGTTGAGCAGAACGTAAAGCTCAACTCTACAATTCTTAAGGCAACAGATCGTAGAGCCATGTTAGGTCTGATAAGAGGACTGAGAATAAAATGTTGCAAGTTAAAGATCCCGAGGTGTCAAATTATATATCCTTGGTAGAGATCAAAGATGTGTCCACTGGCTAGTTTGCTGAAAGTTATCTGTCAAAGAAGTAGGTAAATTACAACGTGATGTGACAAGTCCTAAGCCAGAAAGTATGGTGACACAATAGCTATAGAAAGTCAACATCAAGGATATCAGAGTACCTTTGCATTAAATGATCCAACGTACACTTTGCAACAGGAAGATTTCAAAAGGACTATAAAAGATGATATCATTTAAAAATGGAAGTGCATGATGATGGGCATTAAACAACAAATACAAGTAAAGGATCATTATCAAAAAGAACACAGAGTCGAATAAATGAAAACATAGAGTAAGTATCACTCTACGAGTGAAGATGTGTTTAAGGCTGTCAAGAACAAAAAGAAGGAGATTAAACGATAACTTGGCAGCACATATAAAGATCTTGAGAAGTTGCTGAGTACTTAAAGAAGTAAAGCCTAAATGCAATGCCCAACAACTCAACTCAACAGATGGTGGACGGATATTGAAAAACGTAGAGTGTAAGATCAAAGAGGAAAATGCAAGAACACACTCTATGATCACAAAAAGAGCTGAACATCCCAGCCACATGTAAAAGGCTGTTGCACTAAAACAGAGAGCTGAAGCACAAAATGAAGATCAAAAGTGAAGGCCGGAGCTTAAAGGAAATGAGCAACAGTTTGCACTAGAGCTGAAACTGTAATGCCAAAAGTGAAATAATGTGCCAGAAGGCAGACGAGCCACAAAGCCAACGAGCTAGAGCCGATGTGTCAAGATGACGGAAGACATGGCCGAGCTGAATACAAATATATGAAGAAGCCATATAGTTGATGTTTATGACGTAGGAGTGGAATATTAGAAGGCCAATCTTAAGTACCACTCTACGTTTCACCAAGAACACTCAGAACTAAACAGATAAAGATGTAGAGCATAAGTCTACGAACCTACAAGTGTTCAAAGGTTCTAAGCACAAGAAGATGTGAAGCTTAATTGAATAGCCTAGCAGTAAGTCAACTATGATCATATGTAGCTGCTGTTAACCAGAAGAGATCGAGCTTCAATGCCAAAGTTCAGCAAGCATTAAGGGGATGATCACAACAATGCTGCTAAGTACCATAAGATGAAGAGCTTATATGCCATCTTAGTAGCACCTCAAACACACTTCAACAATCAGGAATTAGGGTCGGTGGATCCTGGTCTTAGTGACCAAATTAGGGTCGGTGGATCCTAGTCTTTGTGACTAAATATCCAAGTCTGTTGGGTTTGAAGAGGTCTTTGTGTCCTTGTCTTTGTGACTAAAATAGCCAAGTCTGCTGGGCTTGAAGAGGGCAGAGTGTGCTAGTCTAAGTGATCGAATTCATAGTAGATTTCCTACCCTGTGTAGTAAAAGAGTGGACTAGGAGTTATTTAGTCTCCTAACCACTTAAACCTTTTGTGTCTTTTATTTTATGTCATTTACATTATGCACCTTTTAACAATTATATCTGATATGTGTTTGCACATCCACAATACTTAATTTAGTTCAGTGATTTCCATAATCTTTAAGGGGATTTTATAAAAGAATATTCCACTGTGCTTAATCAATCTAATTAACTAATTACTTGGTAATAAATCCTTAATTAATTGAATCACTTTTAAAGATGTATTCAACCCCCCTTCTAGATCTCTGGCGTGCCTTTGGGAAACAACATGTGGTATTAAAGTAGGTTGTTATGAATATCTAAAGCTTACACTTTGAGTTGATCCAAGACATTTAACTAAAACCAGTTCTAAACTAGGTAGTGGGAGTCAAACACATCTTCTAAATGAAGATGAAATTATATGTTGAAATTTATATGTGCAGATATATGTATATAGGAATGTAAATGATCTGCTTGATGCTATTTAGAATTGATCTACGTGCACAAATAAAGTCATCGATATTATCAGATAAGCTTAGCAAGGCTAGGATCAATCAGTAGATCAAGTTATCCATCTATAGGAAAGTGCTAGCGCAGCTAGAGCTAAAAGTTCATGATCATAACATTGAATTGTATGCTTGAAGATGTCATAATTTGCATCTATGTCAAAGGAGTCTAAGAAGCTAGGTTAACAATAATCAAGGGTGAAGCTTCATTCTAAGTCATTCTTGTCACAAAAGAAAGGATCATTGTGATAAGTGAAAGATTCAAGTACTTCTCAAATGATCCAATACAAATGGCAAGGTCCATCCCAACAAGCATCTGAACCTAGAGGTTCATTCAATCTGTTCAGAAAGCTTATTAGTTAAAGTAAAATAATCATTTTGGAGATGATACAAATGATGATTGTTGACGATGCTTAAGATTGAATATCTCTGTCAACGCCGGAAAAATTAATCCCTCTTCCTATATGTTTCTTACCCTTTATGTTTTCTATGTTTATTTGTCTTACTTTAAGGGTAAGATGTTTAGAAAGAGACCGATATAAAATGTCGACGATTTGAAAAGATTTGTTTTTATTGGTCCAAATTAGACAGAGCCGCCAGTTGGTATGAGTTAAATGGTTGTACCAACTCAACTGAGTTTTGAAAGATTTTGCAATATGGCCCATTTATTGGACTCTATTTAATTGGTGTAGACATTCAAAATTTTGCATTCCTGTTACTAACCCTGCAGAAGGGAAAAACTATCTTTTATCTTCCAAAAACAACCTTGGGAGTCGAGATCAAAAGCCAAACCCCGGCGACAACCTCGGGAGATCAAATCCAACCCCGACGACAACCCCAGGAGATCAAATCCAACCCCGGAGACAACCCCAAGAGATCAAGTCAAACCATGGCAACAACACCGGGTGATCAAGTTAAACCCCGACAACAACACCGGGAGATCAAGTCAAACCCCGTCGCCAACTACGGGAGATATAACCAACTCCGACGATAACACCGGGAGATCAAGTCAAACCCCAGCGACAACCCTGGGAGATCAAATCAACCTACGGAGACAGCCCTGAAGCATTAAATCATCCCAGAGACAACCCTAGGATATCAAGTCAACCTCGAAGATGACCCTGAGGAAGAACAGAGTTGGCTTGGATCAAACCTCGGAGAGAACTCCGATAAACAGTCAAAAACCCTGTCAATCCTGGAGATAACCCCCGGAAGGGCAAAATGGTTATTTTACCAATTTGACATCAAATCAAGTCAAAATCAAGCCAAATTAATGTTATGAAGGTCATGCAGAACCATGACGTCAAATCTCAAAGATCTGGTCATGGACTGATCTTCTTAGATTCAAAAAAGGTCAAATACCATGTCATTGTGTAGCTCTCAGAAAAGGCTTGTCGGAAAGGTATAGCATTCCTCAATCGGACTCCCAGATTAAAAGTTATGAAGGTTCGAAGCAGACAATGCATTGGTCAGAGTGCACGTACTTTGAGACAACGAGACACATGAGACCGCGGCCTACTCGGGGAGCCACAGGTAGACCTGCGGCTATTTTGGTCCATAAATAGAGACCTCCACCAGCTAAAAAAAGAAAGAAAGGAAATTCCGCCCATTTCAGCTCTTAACCCTACCTATAGTGCTCCAAATTTTAATTTTATTCTTCCAATACATTTGTATGCGTATATATACTAACATATCAAATTTTAACCGGTGAAAACGGAGTTTTGAAGCCCTCCAAGTGGTTTAAAGCCTTTAGTGCTACATACTGTAAGATTTCTTGTGATCTGAAGCTTTTTACTGCTTTATCATATATATATATATATATGAGCGTATATATATATATTTATAGCTTCTGGTTTCACCTGGATTTCAAATTTGTGGCCTTTCTGGCTTACTTTTATATATATAATTGCTTTTATATATTTATAAGTCTTATTTAGCCTGGATTGTTAATCTGCGGCATTTTCAGCTTTAATATATATATATATATATATATATTTATATTTAATTCAGTCATGTCA
Source organism: Panax stipuleanatus (assembly GCA_020205555.1). NCBI lineage: Eukaryota > Viridiplantae > Streptophyta > Magnoliopsida > Apiales > Araliaceae > Panax > Panax stipuleanatus. The sequence continues at coordinate 75,770,357 of CM035119.1, read as the reverse complement.
GGATTATAAATCTGTGGTTTTTTCCCGCTTTAATATATATATATATATATATATATATATATATATATATATATATATATATATATATATATATATACTAACTTCGTTAGCCTGGATTGTCAATCCGTGGTTTTATCTCGCATTAATATATATATATATATATATATATATATATATATATATTTATACTAAATCATTTGGCCTGGATTGTTAATCCATGGCCTTTTCAGCTTCAATATATATATCTATATATATATATATATATATATAAGAATATATATATATATATTTACATTTATCAGTCTAGCCTAGATCGGAAATTCGTGGATCTTTTCAGCTTTAATATATATATATATATATATATATATATAAGTATATATATATTATTTATTCAATGTGATTAAATATTTGTTTTAACTATTTCTTTGATATAATTCTGTACTGATGTAAAGTTTGTGGACTAGATTCATCTAAATCTAGCCATTTCTAATTTCAACCAATTCAAAAGCTGTCAAACTGGAACCGTTGAGCTAGAATGGCTAAGATTTATTTAAATCTAGCTTTCTTTCTAGTTTTGTAAATATTAAAGCGACTATGCGAACCTAGATCCGTATCTAGAGGGAACGGGAAGCTTTGGCTACACGCATGCAAGGATTTAACTGATGAATCCTTTGTTTTGCGGCGTCTAGATTTTAATTTGCCTTTCATGTCAATATCTCTGCTGTACAGGCTTTTTGATAATATTCTGTGAGCCTAAGAATCACGGGATCTACGATTAACCACATGGATCTAGATCCGATTCCCACGATGGACAATTTTGCACTATAAATACAGCTTGCCTGCCCTTTTGTAAATGTAAATCAGAGGGACCTTAAAACGGTTATCCGGATTTAAGGTCTCAGCATATTAAATCGTGGTTTGTAGCGCTCGGGTTGAAAGTAGTATGCATACAAGTCAATCATATATAATGATAAAGCATAAACTTTGGAAACGATTCTTATTTATTTATTAATAAAAATATTAATTTATTAAAGGCATTTAATTATCTACATGATGTTGTTTTTTATAATATGTAAATAACTCATAGTTTTAAGCCATGCTTTTAGAATCATGATGTTGATCATGCTAATGAGATCTAAATTCTTAGAAAGCTTAAAACTAAAATAGTTCCCAATCGTTGGATTACTAAAAAGGGGATTAGTAAATCCGGATAGATTGGTACATATGTTGCTTGCTCATTGGATGAAGATGACTGATCTCATGATCATTTGTGTGGAGACACTAAAGCAAATATGTAGGTGCTTATTGGAGAATAAGTACACTGAACGTGACTCGCTAGGGAATACCTAATGGAGTTGTACTCGCCTGTCAATAGGAATTCCTGTAACGACCATGAATTTTAAACTCCTTATTTATTAAATATGTGATTTAATTTTAACGAGTTAGTTTTGTGAGTTTATTTAAACCTTATGTGGTAGTGAGAATTTGTGAAATGATTAAAGGAAGTCACTAATGAGTTATTTAAATTAGTGGACTAACCTTAAGGATTTAATATCAGAGAATTGATGAGATTATTAATAATTAAATATTCAATTTATTTGAATACAGTGGCAAGATTTGAACCTATTGATTAATTGCAATTATGAGTAATTAATTGATAATGTGTTGATTAATAATTATTATGAACAAATAATAATTAATGAGTAAGAGATTAATAAATATAATATTATTATATTTACTTGATTTACTGTTATACACAAGCATGCGATACTAAACCTTTACTATATGGTAGCTATCTATATTATACATAATGCAATGTGACATATTAATGTGGTGAATATTGCATGTATGGACTATATAGTAAGATGAGATAAATTGAAGGTATGTGACATTATGTGGACATTCATGTATACCCTATTGTCATATAATAAGATCAATTATTAATTAATAATGATTTGATTGAGTTATTATAATTATATTATAATGATTATAATAATGAGTAAAAATAATACCCAATTGCTTTACATTCGGTATTAAGAAAAATATACATGGATTATATGTTGTGTACCTATTCATTATTAATTGCTATTTGAAATAACATGGTAACACCCATTTAAATATATATGGAATGGATACATGTAGCTTAAGTATATATATATATATATATATATATATATATATATATATATATATCATATAACCTATGTATATACTATGTGTATATATATTATATTAGCTAAGTGTAGTTAATATAAACCAAGTATTGGACATATATGATATATACTTACAAGTTGCTGAGGTTTGTTTGAGAGTTCCATTTCTTCACGTGAACAAGCATTGAGCTACTAGCTACTCTACTTCCTCTCAATTTCCTCTCAAGATAGCTCATGATTGTAGGAGATGTGGGATTCATGATTGATTCACCAACTACTTAACCACCAATCCTTAACCATTGCACAAACACTCATTCCTTTGGTTTAATCTAATAGAGAATTGCAAAGTCTGTGTAAATATTTATCTACAAATATAGCTCCTCTTCTTCTCATATTCATTTACTGAGGATTTCAATTGAGTTAGGAAGGAGTATTATAGTAACTTTGTGAGTATCATAGTAGCATTATAGATTTTGTTTAGCAGCAAGTTCATTTACAGAGGTATAACTCCATTTTTGATTTCTGTAAAATTCTTAATCTTTGATTCTTGGAATTAAGCATATAATTATTGATAATTGATTTGGGATATGTTGCTAAGTGTTATACCAACTTCTAAATATGTTAGAATTGCAATATGTCATGATAGAAGCAAACTTTGTAATTTTTTTTTGAGTTGGGTTGCAGAACTACGAAAGCAGTTTAGCTACTGTCACTGGCCAACAGCCTGCGCAGGTGCGCCAGTTATGTACTGGCCAGCGACGCAGCTGCGCCAGGACCAGCTCCCAGATTTTAATTCCTGTTAAGCTGCTGTCATGAACTAGCATATGGTACCTTGTTAGAGCAAGAATGTAAACTGGATTAGCACACATATATGAGTATATACATGTAGTATGAACAAGTATAACAATGTTAGTACACATGATTGACGCAACACTTATAGTTTTGAAATGAAACTTATAGTTTCGATTGTGAACTTAGACACGTAAGTAGCATGTACATATTCTAATTTTATGAGCACGATAGTATGGTTTACATTGACATGAAATGCATGTTTAAAGTGTGTTCACACACTAGCATACGTGATTGCAAGATTCTAGTGATTTCAAAAGAGAAACTTAAGAACTTTAAAAAAATGAACTTGACTAAGGTTAATGTCTTTTAGATTCTGACTATTTAAGAACATATATGTGGCTTATATATATGAGTTCTAAGACATGTGAGTCATAACTACGAGACGCTTAACATGTAATATGATACCTTGTTGACTTAATGTGATTTTCGATGTGAAAACTTAGAATGAGAAAACTAAATAGCGTCGATTACCATGTGAATGATATTATGATTATGCGAGCATGTGTATTAAAGTTCATTATACCTATAAGCATATTAACATAGACCTCGATTGGTCAAAGCGTGAATTTTACATATGCACGTATTCATAGGAAATGAATTTCTAAGGCATGAAATAGGGGGATTAAAGCATACATGTATAGTATACGCATGAGCATGAATGTTATGTATTGTTTAGCCTTGTTATGTGATAACACGATCTTAGTAATCAACTTTGAAGCATGAACTTGTATTAGTTAAAGTATGTGAATTACCGGCATGAGAACATGACTTCAAATTGAATATAGAAAGAGCATGCTAGTTTCGAATGAGAAATTTTAACTTGATAAGCATGTGTATTGGTTTAATATCAGTAGTTGCAAGCTAGAGTTACGTCGGGACACTTTCAGGTCCGAACAATTTTCTTAAGTCTGATTTTAACAGTTAGTATAGTATGATGCTATATATGGTATATTTGATATTGAACGTGATTTTATAAACTTATACGATAAGTGGATTATTATAAGTATAGACTTATATTAGTTTATAAATGCTAATTGAAAGACCGACTTATTAATGATAGGTTGTTTCAACGAGTTAATTAAAGCTAGAACTTAATCGTAGCTGAGCAAACAGACAAGTATTCTAAATTCTTGCACTACCTTATTCAATGAATCGTGTAAGCGAGTTTCTTAACTTCACTTGATTGGAATACAAGTTCCCTTACACTCTTTATTGTGCAAGTTCCTATCCTTCTCATATTGTATTGAGCAGGTTATTATCGTATTGATAGTTAATTATTTAAAGCCTGAACTTTATTTTCAAGCATGCTATTAGGTTGTTTAATTACTTTACAATTATTCCACATCGATATTATTGTTATTCGCACTTGGTGCACTTGAGTTCGTACAGTCTTGGACTTGTACATCATTTAAAGTTCTAAAATTCTTGAACTGTGTCAGATAGAGTCTGAACCCTTGTTTGGTCGGACAGGTATATGAAATTTTATAAAAGCTATCCAAACCAATTGATGGTAAGGATTCTTAGACTGAAAGAACACCCTTATATTATAAGGGAGTAGCAGGTATCTAATATAAGATACAAACAGCAGAGTTGAATCTTATGCATATACATAGCGTTCGCGAGGCTGATCCCCTCACCTCAAGTACTTATTCTGTAGCCAGTAACCAAAGGGTCAATCATCTATTGGTTCCGTTAGAGTTTTATAGTTCAAAAGTCTACTTGACTATCAGTTATTCTAAAAGTAATTATTATTCTGCTTCCGATATTCATATTGTTGAATTCATTGTCAGATATATTCCTTTCACTATGATATATCCTTTATTGTTGTATTTAAACTTGATGAGCAAACATGTTGCTCATTCTTGCTATATCATGACTTATATTGCAGTTAAGCCTGAGACTTCAGGGAAGGACAAGGGTAAAGGGAAGATGTAGGATTAGTTTGCAAGGAGCAGACTTTATCTTTATGTTTAATTAATTTACTGTTATGTAATATGAACCCTATTGACTATCCTAGGGTATGTTTGTATGTTGTATTAAGGTTATCGAATCTTAGGACTAGTAACACCTTTTGAATGAACGACGTACGTTTATTATATTCTGCATTTTAGTTATCGTATGTTGTTTAGAGGTGGATGTTTATGTTAGATCGTGACGACCGGACCTGGGCTAGAGGACCCGGATTTCGGGGTGTCACAGGTTGGTATCAAAGCTTTATTTTATAAACGTTAGGAATGTAAAACCTAAGTTATAACCTTACTAGAAAACTAAAGTAGAGTATGTAAGTGATAGGTTGAGGATATCCATCGAGTCTTATTGTGATACTGAAGTTGTTTATTTAAATCAACTATGATTGATAGACATCCTAAACTTCTTAATGCTAACATAAATAGCATATCACATAAAGTCTAATGTTTTCTTCCTTTCCTCAGGATCATGCCGCCTAGGAGACTACCGCGGAACCAGAGGGAGGAAGGATCCGTTAATAATGGCAGAACGGAAAATGTCGACCCTATGCAGAACTTCGTTAACTTGTTAACTGAGGCAATGCAGAACAGACCCCAGCCAGCAGCAGGGCAGCCACGACATCACTTGGCGAGCTTTAAGGATTTTAAGTTGGTAGGACCTTCAGAATTTCAAGGAACCTTAGACCCAATCGAAGCCCAAACCTGGATAGAAGAGATGGAGAAAGTGTTTGAGGTCGCACGAGTGGCCGAAGCACAGAAGACGAGTTTTACCACATTCATGATGAAGGGCGAAGCTAACTATTGGTGGAAGGCCAATAAGGGACGAGCATGCGAAGGAGTTATTCCTTGGGATAAATTTAAGGAGCTATTTCTCGAGAATTACTTCTCGGAGAATACGCAACAGGATATGGAGGTTAAATTTTTGGAGTTGAAATAAGGTAGTATGTCTGTCGCAGAGTACGCGACAAGATTTAACGAGTTGGCCCTATTCGCTTCACATCAGGTTGACACGGAAGCCAGGAAGGCAAGGAGGTTCGAATTAGGAATGAAACCATGGGTGCAGAAAGCAGTCGTGACATTGAAGATTAAAACATTCTCTGATCTACTAGAAAGGGCTATCATTGCCAAAGGAGGCAATGAAGCCATTGCTCAATTCAAACAAAAAAAAAGACCGGTCAGGAGGGACAGAAAGAGGGAAGCAGCGGAGGCAGCAACCCCAACAAGCATAAATGGACGGAGAGCCAATCCTCTAGAGGTAACAAGTCTGGGGGAGAGGCCAAGAAAAGTGTGAAGTGTAGTAACTGCGGGAGGAATCACTCGGGGGAGTGCATGAAGGGAAAGAGTGTTTGTTACCATTGTGGACAACCGAGGCACATGGTTCCTCAGTGTTCGAATAAGCAGAAAGGAGGGTGTTTCTCGTGTGGAGCCCTAGACCACCAAATCAAGGACAGCCCAATGAAAAAGGGCGATGCAGCTAGCGGCAACCGCAACAACAATAATGGACTGAGCATCGAAGGGCCAGCCAGTTAAGCCAACAGACCAACGGCACGCACGTTCAACATGACCGTACAGGATGCGGTGGAGTCCAAGGACGTGGTGTCAGGTATCATCCCGATCAATGATATTGATGCTTATATGTTATTTGATTAGGGTGCTACCTGCTCTTTTGTTTTCGAAGAATTTGCTAAACTGTTAGACTTACCCCGTGAAAGATTAGAACACCCTATGAACGTAGAAGTAGCAAATAAGGAAATTATTCCCGTAGAATACATTTATATGAACTGTTATACTAAATTACGAGGATTTAAGCTCAACGTGGATTTGATACCGATTCGTTTGGGGGAGTTTGATGTAATTCTTGGAATGGATTGGTTATCGAATCACGGAGCAGTTATCGACTGTAAGAAGAAGTGCGTACACCTTAAGACTCCGAACAAGTCGAAGGTGGTATTTTATGGTAGTAAATTTCTGAGACAATCTCATTGTCTGACAATGGTGCAAGCGCAGAGATTGCTTAGGAAGGGTTATATAGGTTATTTGGCTCACGTGGTTGATACTCGACGAGTCGAGGGTGAACTAGGTCAGATACTTATTGTAAGGGATTTCGTTGATGTCTTCCCAGACGAGATTCTGGGATTGCCACTGGATAGAGAAATTGAGTTTGTCATTGATTTGGCACTAGGGACAGCACCGGTATACAAAGCACCGTATCTTATGGCACCGATAGAGATGAAAGAACTGATGGCTCAATTACAAGAGTTATTGGATAAGGGATACATTCGACCAAGAGTATCACCGTGAGGAGCACCAGTCTTATTCGTGAAGAAGAAAGATGGATCGCTCAGACTTTGTATCGACTACTGAGAGCTGAACAAGGTCACCATTAAGAACAAGTACCCATTGCCTAGGATCGACAATTTATTTGATCAGTTGAAGGGGGCAAAGTACTTTTCAAAGATTGACTTGAGGACCGGTTATCATCAACTGAAGGTGAGGCCGGAGGACATTCCAAAGACGGCATTCAGAACTCGGTATGGACACTTTGAGTTTCTGGTAATGTCATTCGGATTGACGAACGCGCCAATAGCATTTATGGACTTGATGAACAGAGTATTCAATCAGTATTTGGATAGGTTCATTTTCGTATTCATCGATGACATTCTGGTGTATTCAGAGACAGAGGAAGAGCACACCGAGCATCTTCGAATAGTGTTGGAGACATTAAGGAGAGAAAAGATGTATGCAAAATTCTCCTCAAGTGTGAGTTTTGGTTGCAGAGAGTGCAGTTTTTGGGGCATGTTATTGACAAGAATGGTGTTTCGGTGGATCCAGCAAAGGTAGAAGCGGTTATCAATTGGGAGTAGCTGAAGACGCCAACAGAAATTAGGAGTTTCTTAGGATTAGCGAGATACTATCGGAGATTCATCCAGGATTTTTTGAAATTAGCATCACCGTTGACCAATCTTACAAGAAAGACAGTTAAGTTCGTTTGGACGAAGAAGTGTGAAGAGAGTTTCCTAGAGTTGAAGAAAGGCTTAGTCAAGCACCTGTGTTAGCTTTACCAGATAACACGGGAGGGTTTGTAGTGTATAGTAATGCGTCCCACAAGGGTCTTGGCTGTGTACTGATGCAACACGGCAGGGTCATTACGTACGCTTCACATTAGTTGAAAGATTATGAGAAGGGTTATCCGACTCATGACCTGGAATTAGCAGCGGTAGTTTTTGCCTTGAAGATTTGGAGGCATTATTTGTATGGCGAGAAGTGTGAGATATACACAGATCATAAGAGTCTGAAGTATATCTTCACGCAGAAAGAATTAAACATGAGGCAGCGCCGATGGCTAGAATTGATCAAAGATTATGATTGTGAGATTCTGTACCATCCAGGCAAAGTAAATGTAGTGGCAGATGCCTTGAGCAGAAAAGGCAGAGAGAAGTTATCGAAGTTAACCGTTCAAGAAGAATTAATGAAAGATTTTGAACGACTAGATTTGGACGTTAAGTATCCAATGGAGACCAATGAGAAATTATTTACAGTGACAGCGAGCCCGACTTTATTAGATAAGGTTAAGGAGGCACAAGAGAAAGACGAAGATTGTGATAACATCAAGAAGCGGTTAGCTGAAGGTGATGATTTGAAATTCAAGATTGATAGCACTGGACTGCTAAGGTTTGAAGGACAAATTTGGGTACCATTAGTACCGGAACTGAGAGAAGAGATTTTGCAAAAAGCACACAGTACGAGATACTCAATACACTCAGGAAGCACGAAGATGTACCAAGACTTGCGTCATCACTTTTGGTGGCCAAACATGAAGAGGGAGGTTGCAGAATGCGTAAGTAGGTGTTTAACTTGTCAGAGAGTTAAGGCAGAGCACCAACGACCAAGCGGGTTATTACAACCATTAGAGATTCTAGAATGGAAATGGGAGCACATCACGATGGACTTTGTGGTAAGACTTCCGGCAACGCAGAAAGGGCACGACGCCATATGGGTGATTGTAGATCGTCTTACGAAGTCAGCTCACTTTTTTTAGATTAAGATTAAGTATAGTTTGGATCAGTTAGCCAGATTGTATGTCAAGGAAATTATCTCGAGATATGGGGTGCCGGTATCTATTGTATCAGATAGAGATCCGCGATTCACATCAAATTTTTGGAAAAGTCTTCAAGAGAGATTGGGGACCCAATTACGAATGAGTATCGCGTATCATCCGCAGACCAATGGGAAAAGTGAGAGAACGATCCAAACACTTGAAGACATGCTCCGAGCTTGTGTGATGGACTTCAAGGGTAGTTGGGAGGATCACCTTCCATTAGTGGAGTTCGCATATAACAATAGTTATCACGCTAGTATTGGAATGCCACCGTACGAAGCGTTATATGGGAGAAAATGTCGAAGACCGTTGTGTTGGGACGAAGTTGGAGAACGTCAACTATTGGGACCATCTTGATATATATTTCATATGCATTAGAAGCACATATTTAAACCACCTAAATGTCCTCATATGGTCAAAAATCACAAGACAAAATCTTGGTCAAGTTCACTTTCAAAAGTCTTAAGTTTCTTATTTTTGAAAACCTCTTGAATCCATCAATCATGTATGCTAGTGTGTTCAACACTTTAAACATGCATTTCATGTCAATCTAAACCATAAGGTCATGCTTTCAAAATTAGAATATGCACGTGCTACGTACGTGTCTAAGTTCATAATTGAAACTATAAGTTTCCTTTTAAAACCATAAGTGTTGCGTCAATCACGTGTACTAACCTTGTTATACTTGCTCAACCTACATGCATGTACTCATATAAGAGTGCTAGAAAAGTTCACATGCTTGTTCTAAGTGATGCCAATCAATTAGCATATAACAGAACTTGACAGAAAACAAAATCTGCAGAGGGGCGCGGCCGCGCCCCATTTGTACTAAGGAGACGCGCAGCCGCGCGGCTCCGTTTCCAGACCAGGAGCTTCTCTGCAATTACATAGCTCCAGTCCATCCTTTCATTACTTCATAAAACATGTATTTAATCAACTACATTATGTTTCTAGCATGCATACTAACTCCATTAACATTCTAGTATCATTTCACACAACCAATTCCAACTAAACATGTTAATTTCTATGAATTGAACTTCAAAGTGGGTGTAGAGCTTATACCTCTTGAAGCTTTGAATTAGCTAAGCTTGCTACCACAATCAAATTGTATACTCACAACACTCTCTCTATATTAACTTAGCACAATTTCTAGTAACATTATATAAGACGAGAGGCTTGGTATTTATAGGGAAATTCAATATCAATACCAAAGTTTTGCACCAAGAATCAAACCAAGGGGTGAAGGAAGAAGATGATGGGCAATGGTTAGTTGGTGGAATAGTTGCCACCAACCACATCAACCCACTCCCCTTGCCATCATCACTCTCATTGCTAGCTAGGAAGAGAAATGATGAAGTAGAATAGGCATTGGCCCCTTCACGTGAATGGCAAATGGAGAGCAATTGGACACTCAATATGGGACAAGCTACACTCAGCATTTGCAAATACCATACTTGGGTTATATCACATAATATATACACTTTGGTTATAGACTATATATACACATTTCATTTCCTATGACTTAGGTTATAATGAAAAAAAAGGGTATACAATGTATTTTCTAATTACAAAGTATCAAGTAGGGTACACATAGATATATCAACATGTAATCCATGTACATTTTATTAACAGCACATATACTTCAATTGGGTATTATTATTACTCATTATCACAACGGTTATTATTATAATTATAATAACTTATTGAAACATTATCAATTAATAATTGTTTATTGATATTAAAATAAGGTGATAAGGTATACACTAGGTTTTACCCACACATATCATGTCGCATAAGCAATAATATATTATGTAACTCACATAATGTCATTAATCTTACTATATAATATATATCTATATTATTGCATTTTATACCATATAGAGGTAACTACCTTATCTTAAAGGTTTAATATATCGCATGCTTTGTATAAAATAATTAATCAATTAAATATAATCATATTATATTTATTAATCATTTGCTCATTAATTTATTGTTTATTTACAATATCAATTAATCAACACATTTAAATCCCTTCACTATATTCAAACAAATTGAATATTTAATTACTAATCACTTTATCAATTCTTTGATATTAAAGTCTTAGGGTCGGTCCACTAATTTAAATTACCCATTAGTGACTCCTTTAAATATTTCACAAATTCACATAACCACTTAAGGTTTAAATAAGCTCACAAAACTAACTCATTAAAAATTTAGATCACATATTAAATAAATAAGGAGTTTAAAATTCATGGTCGTTACAAGTTAAGTGTGATTCCTTAGGATTAGCTTGAAATCTAGCACATATATATATATAGCAAACATAATATCTAGTCTACTGGCAGTTAAGTACAAAAGAGATCCTATCATACCTCTGTATTGTGTGATGTCAATACATTTACCTTTCTCATCTTTATCAAGCTTAGTTGCTGGAGCAATTGGTGTTTTCATGGGAGAGACTGATTCCATGCCATACTTCTTAAGTAAGTCTTTGATGTACTTGGCTTGGTTAATGAAGATACCTTCATCAATCTGCTTCACTAGCAGTCCAAGGAAGAAATTCAGCTCACCCATCATACTCATTTCAAACTTGCTCTGCATAAGCTTGGCAAATCTCTTGCACAAATTTTTATCACTAGAACCAAAGATAATATCATCTACATATATTTGAACTAGAAAAACTTTATCTTTGTTCTTCCTAAGAAATAATGTGATATCTACTCTACCTCTAGTGAATCCTTTTTCAATAAAAAGTTAGTTAATGTTTCATACCATGCTCTAGGTGCTTGTTTAAGTCCATATAAGGCTTTGTCTAATCTATAGACACAATTAGAGAGAGTTGGATTGATAAAACTTGGTGGTTGCTTCACATATACTTCTTCTTGAAGTTCACCATTCAAAAATGCACTCTTGACATCCATCTGGAAGACTTTAAACTTCGTGTGAGCAGCAAAGGCAATGAATATCCTTATAACCTCTAGCCTAGCAACTGGTGCAAAGGTCTCGTCGTAGTCAATTCTTTCTTCTTGAGAATAACCTTTGGCCACTACTCTTGCCTTCTTCATTATGATCACCCCATCTTCATCCATTTTATTTCTGAAAACCATTTGGTGCCAATGACTGGGTGATTCCTTGGTCTAGGAACTAATCTCCAGACTTTGCTTCTTTCAAACTGATTCAGCTCCTCTTACATGGCTTCCATCCAACTCGAGTCTTCCATTGCATCTTTTATCTTCTTGGGTTCCATTTGGGACAGAAACTCAGATAGAAACACTCATTCTGAGTTGCAGACCTTGTACTGATCCTTGCAGTTGGGTCTCCAATGATCAGATCTTGAGTGTGATCTCTCGCCCATCTGTTCCCTGTTGGAACATCTGTTCTGGTGCCTTCTTGTCTGAACTCTTCAAGATCAACTTCTGTTTGTTGTTGTAGAGGATCGTCGTCTGGTGCAGCTCTCTCCACGATTTCTTCTTCAGGCTCGACGATTCCACCTTCTTGGGCTGCAATCGTGGTGTTGGGATTGACCACCTCATTCGTGGTGTCTGGATCGTCGATTGCATTGCCTTGTGGTACAGACTTGTCTGAGTTTATTTCATCAAAGATGATGTGAATTGAGACTTCAACACTGAGCGACTTCTTGTTGAACACTCTATAGGTTTTGCTGTCTGTGACATATCCAAGAAAGATTCCTTCATCTGACTTGGGTTGGAACTTAGTCAGATATTGTTTTCCATTGTTGAGAATGTAGCATGCACAACTAAATAGTTAGAAATAACTGACATTGGGCTTTCTTCCTCTCCACAGCTCGTAGGGAGTTTTCTTCAGTGTAGAGTGAACAAGAGACGTGTTTTGAGTGTAGCACGCAGTGATGATGGCTTCTGCCCAGAAGTATTCAGGAAGATGAGCTGCTGCTAGTAGATTCCTTCCTGCTTAGATCAACGTTCTGTTCTTCCTTTCAGCTATTCCGTTTTATTGTGGAGTTCGTTGAGCTGAGAAGTTGTGACTGATGCCATTGTCTTCATAGAACTGATCCATTTCTGAGAAGTCAAACTCTCTACCATGATCACTCCTTATGGCCTTGATCTTTTCTCCTTTTTCGTTCATCACCAGCTTGAACATCTTGATCAGTTGGGAGCTTGTTTCATCTTTAGTGTTTAGCAAGAACACCCATGTGAATCTGGTGTAGTCATCCACTACGACCAGTGAGTATCTCTTCCCTCCAAGGCTTACAGTCGAAATTAGCCCGAAAAGATCCATGTGAAGTAACTGTAGGGGCTTATCAATTGAGTTGATTGCTTTGCCTTTGAATGAGCTCTTTGTTTGCTTTCCAAGCTGACAGGCATTGCATGGCCTTTCTTTGACGAAACTAAACTTGGGTAGGCCTACTACTAAATCTTTGGAGGGTAGTTTTGACATACTTTTGAAGTTGAGATGAGACAACCTTCTATGCCATAGCCAGCTCATTTCTGTAAGAACCCGAATTTTCAGATATTATTAAATAAGGATTTAATAAATAAAATTCTTAAACTGTGAGATGGGTTCGAATAATAATATATATATGTGATATGAGGTATGTGGTATTATATTACATAGGATAATATGGACTATGTAAAATGTGTTTTTGTGATTTATAAATATATTATTAATATATATTTGTTAATTATCGTAGAGACGATCCAGTTGAGATAAAGGAAGTGGATAAATTCCTATCGATATTAAATAATTTATAGAATTATTTTATAGTAAGTTGGTGACATTAAATATCCTTAATGTATAAATCACCATATTCTTGTGTATGTGTATTAATAACTAGTATGTTTATAATATAGGTTATTAATAGCACTTAAGCTATCCGTGAATAGGTTTGGATAGTGAAGCATGAGTTAGTTAAGGGAATTAACTAATAAGAATAAATATTATAGTTAATATAAGTTGTGAGTTATATTATGGAATAATATAATGAGAGTATTGAACCTTAATTAACTATGATGATATAGTACAGTGTTTAATTTACTTAAGTAAAGAAGTGAATTAATATGTGTGTTGAATATGTAATTATAGTTGATACTTTTTATATATATTACTTAGAGTGGTAATATGTGAGAAAGTTTAATGTGCGAATAACGTTAAATATATATACGTTATTAAAGGGAGATGGAAATCATTATATCTTTAAATGTATGCTGAAGAAATTATTTTGGGGAACAATTTATAGAAAAGAAAGAGAAATAGTTATTATATATTTCTAATAAAGGATATTAAAATAATTTCTAATATTGAATTATTTTAATAAAAGGAGGAAATGTTATTTTTGAATAATAATATTACCTTATATGTTTTTGTATGAGGTGTGTTTGGTTAATATAGTAAATATATTAAAACGTATTTGCTATATGTAATTAAATTGATGGAAACGATTTATTATAATAGAAAATAAACTTATTATCTATTTTCTATATATAATATATGTACATGTGTCGTACATATAGTTATTTGATATTATATTAAAAATAATATCATGAGACAATAAGTAAATTATTTTCTAATAACGAATGTGCTTATTTGGAGAAAACATAATATTTTATGATATGGCTAAATACATAATTTTAAATGTATTTTCAAGGGAGTTTAATTAATGAAAGGAAACTAAGTTATTTTAATATATTAAATAACTTAAGTTATTATTTGATCGTGAATATTATTATTGGAATAATTAATAGAGTATATATTAATTATTATAAGCGTAAAGGTTATACTTATTATAAGTATAATTAATTGAAGTAATTTAACATTTTAATAGCTTGAGTTATTATATTTCCGTAAAGGTTATATATAATATTTAAATATTCGATTTGTAAAATATTTATATGTGGACCTTGGATTTAATAGTTCTAATTTAATTGAACAGGTTATAAGTAGTAATGTGGTGAGAAATGAGTAAGTGATGAGAATAATGATAAGCTTAAGATTGAGCTTGTGAGAGATGCCTTGTGTGGCACAATAATAGATTCAGTAATGAATTGACTAATTTAATGATGGAGGAATTATTAATTAAACAATTAATCTAAATTAATTGTTAATTGTTATTATGATAGTATGTTAAATTATTATGGCTAGTGATAGTATAATAATAAGGAAATCGATTATAAGTATAATCGGATTTGTGATGAGATAAATTGTCTTCTAATATTAATTATTGGTATGAACAATATACTATTATCAAGTAATTATTTGATAATATGATGATTAATGAGTAAATGATTTATAAATATAAAAAGATTTATATTTATTTAACGTGATAATAAATCATATAAAGTGTTAATCAATTAGCGTGGAAATTATAATTCCATGGATTAATGAGAAATGGATTAATTAATATTATTATTAATTAATTGATAAGATAAGTAATTTATTAATTTCTATGTGCAACCATGCGATATTAAAGTATAACGTATGATAGTTAACTATATGTTATGCGAAGTATAAAGTGCAATGCGACTATGTTATATATGAATATAAACTATATAGTAAAGTTATTGAGTTGTAATAGGTACATGAAATATGGGTGTGACAATGTGTATATTAAGTATACAATAAAATAATATATCATAGATATATTGTAAACAATTATTGAATTTACTAATAGAGGAGACAATACACTGTGATGGTACCCGAAAGAATTATATCCGGTGGGATGAACTGTTGTGATAATGAATAATACCCAATAGATTTACATTCGGTATTAGTAAAATGTACATGGATTATATGTTGGTGTATATGTACCTATTTGTTACATTGTAATTAGAAGTGGACTTGTGACTTAAGTATATACTATATGTATAAAACATAAGCATTGTATTTTAAATTTGCAAGTTGATATTGCTGAAAATGAGCTTGTCCCAATATTAGAGTCCCTCCTCTTCTTCGCCTTCACGTGAACAGCACATGGCTACTCTACTCTTCTAAATTTCATCACAAGCTAGCTAATAATTGCAAAGGGTGTGGGATTCATGATGAGATTTACCAACTCTCACCAACTCTTTCTTATCCATTGAGCTTTCTTGCAATCCTTTGAATTAATTTGGAATGTAATTGAGTTGTCTGGATATCCATTTGCCTATATAAGGAACTCTCTTCCTTCTCTATTTCAATTGCTGAGAATTGCTTAAGTTGAGAGCATATAGAGGGTGGATACTTGTATACATATTAGTAGAGGAAGTGAGGATTAGCAAGTTCTAATTGAATGTTGACAGAGGTATAATCCCTCCTTCATTGTTCTTCATTTATATTTTACTGTCAATTTTTTGGTTTTAGAATTGAGTATGGAATCCATGATTATGTGATCAAGCAATGTTTGTTAATTGCTCCTTAGTTGCTATACTAGCTTATACATATGTTTAGACTGTCATATGGCTGATTAGAATCAAGTTCGTATTAAGTTTCTGTGTTTGGGCTGGAAAACTGCCGAAGCAGGCTGCTCTCTGGCATGAACCAGACACGGCGCAGCTGCGCCGGTTTATAACTAAGGCGCAGCGCAGCTGTGCCGGTCCCCTGTCCCAGTTTCTGTTGTCTGTTAAGTACTGTTAAGTGCTAGCATGAGATATATAATTAGAACAAGCATGTGGACATAGATAACATACATATATGATTACCTTGATATGAAATGAGCATGTGTAACGATATTAGTACACACGATTGAAGAAAAACTTATAGTTTTGAAATGAAACTTATAGTTTCGATTGTGAACTTGGACACATGTGTAATATGTATATAATCTGATATTTTAAACATGATAGTATGGTTTATATTGACATGAAATGCATGCTTAAAGTATTAACCGTACACTAGTATTAGAAGTTAAGACAATTTTTGAAATGATAAACTTAAGACTTTCAAAAACGAACTTAACCAAGACTAATGTCTTTTAGATTCTGGCCATTTGAGAATATTTATGTGGTTTAAATATGGGTTTCTAGTGTATATGAAATACATATAGATGCCATGCATGTACTATGATTCCTTGTTGACTTAGTGTGATTTCCAATGAAAAGCTAAGGACATCAATTACCATATGAATTATGTTGTGATCATGCAAGCATATGCATTAGGATGTCATTATGCCTATAGACATGTTGACATGAGCATCATTTGATGGAGCATGGATATCACCTATGCCAACGTATTCAAGAAATAAAATTCTAAAGCATAAACTATGTGATTAGGTATACATGTGTAGTATAAGCACGAGCATGCCTACTTAGTATTGTTTAGCCTCTTTATGTGGTAATATGACCTTAGTAGTTGGCCTTGAAGTATGGACTTGAATTACTTAAGGTATATGAAAGTCCGACATGAAAACCATGTAACTTTGAATTAGATTTGAATGTGCATGCTAGGTTTCAAACTTGAGTTAATGACCCTATAGATATAGGTACGTAATGGATATCAGTAATCTGAATGCTAGTGAATGACCTCGGGTGGTCCAGCAGAATGAAAGGTCATTTCTGGTTTAACCAGTGAGTGGCGCAGCTGCGCCACTCTTAAGGCCAATACCTACGCAGCTGCGCCATCCTGTTTTCAGGATTTGTGCAGTCTGTTTGTTCTTGATTTTGTAGTAGACTTGTATTATTACTTAAACTGCAAATCATGGTCTGACCCCTACTGGTTTATGACTATATGATAAACATAATAACCTTGCATGCCTAGTTTAAAATATGACAAGGATTTTGAAAGGTGAAACTTAGAAAAGTTTGAATGTAATGGTTTCGATAAGGTTTGAGAAACATGAAAGCAATATAGATCATGTATCTATGAGCTCTAAATACGTGTCGAACACATAGCGAGTCGAGTAAAGGTGTATGAATGTTGATATTAAAAGTATACCTATACTAGCTATTATAGGAGTATGTTAAGAAAGTGAAACAAGGTTCTAAGAACCAAGTTAGACAACAATGTAACCTTTATTATTACATTGACAATGTGTGATACATATAACTAATGAGTGTGATCTCTATGGTTAATATAACTGTGTAGGATTACACAAAGTGCAGAGATTCTTAAGCAGTTAAGTCGTAGTTGTTAAACTACGAATCAGGCAAGTCTTTCAGTTCCTATTTGATATATGAATTCAATAACTGTTAGTTGAATTATATTATGATGTGATAATGTGAACTTATATATGAACTGTATATGAGATATAAATGAGATTGAAAGTTGATCTTTGATGATATACTTGTTATGTGAAAAGTAACATGCGTAGTAAATATAAACAATTTATAAATGCATGAACTGAGTATGATGTTATATGCTATGTGATGCATGAGGACTGTTAGAATTGCTGAGCTGTCGAGCTCACTCTTGCAAATAACCACTTTTGCAGGTTAAGGATTCATGGTAAAGATTTCGTGCTTCTTGATTGATAAAGATAGATAGTATCGCATTGAAGAATATTACTTAGATTATTATCTGGACCATGTTTAGATTCTAGATGATGTACTCGATAGTTGCTTACACTGTTTAATACTTATTGTATTGTAAGAATGTATTAATTAATACATAGAGGATATCGAGTTGAGTTGTAAATGTTTATACGATAACTCAGATAAGAAGGAATCATATTATATAGTTGATTCAAGATTTGTAATCGGTATCAAAGTTATGAAATCAATAAAAGATTTTATTCAAGGAGGATTGAAAAAGTTTAAATTATTCTGCATTTTAGTAACATCGAATATGATGTAAACATGAGATCTTGGATATAAATAGAATTTATATTCTAAATTGTAATAAACAAAGTTGTATTCTTTTACTAATGATTAAAAGATATAATAATTTGGCGATAGTAGTATCGTGACTGCACCGAATTCGAGGTTTCGAAGGAACGTGGATTTGGGGGCGTCACAATTTCTTCAGAGGCTTTAGCAAGAAAGTAGATTGTATCATCAGAACTTAGTTGAGCAAGATTAACAGTGTAAACGTTTCCTTCTCTTTCACCAGTTATCTTTATAGAAGAGGTCTTCAGATCTCTGACTTGACACTGATTGTTGTGAAAAGTGACTTGATGACCCTTGTCGCAAAGTTAGCTAATGCTCAGAAGATTATGTTTTAGTCCTTCCACAAAGGTTACTTTGCTGAAGGACACTGCTCCATTCCCAGCTGAGCCATATCCTCTTGTCTTGCCAGAGCTATTATCTCCAAAGATGACTGTAGGACCCTTCTTCTCTGTGAAGATAGATATGAGGGCCTTGTTCCCGGTCATATGCCTTGAGCATCCACTGTCCAGATACCATGCTGTGGTCATGGAGCTCAATTCCTGCAGTAAGGTTAAGCTTTCATTTTGGTACCCAAACTTGTATGGGTCCTACATTGCTAGTACCCTTGAGAACCCAGATTTGCTTGACCTTGGGTCTATTGCGTAGAGAATTATAATAGCATACTGTAGCCTTGTGACCATATCTATCACATACAAAGCATCTAGCATTATGCATACTTGTGTGTGTGTGTGTGTGTGGATTCTTTCTCCATTTGGACTTGTGTGGATACTTGGTGGCCTTACCCTTATATTGATTCTTCTTTTTCCATGCAGCCTTGTGATTTAGGGTTTGTGATGAGTGAACCTCAACTCTACCATTCCTTCCTAGTTGATTCGTGGAGTTAGTTTTACTTGACTCCACGATCCTTCGAGGTTGGAGAGTAATGACTGAGTTACTCTTCTCTTTTTTGAACCCCAGGCCAGCATGGGATCCGTTGTGTCTAGGGACATAACTTGGATCAGAAGAGCAAGGGTGCATCGGCTCTTCCTTCTATGTGGATTTCATAAATGTAATACTTCTATTGAAATTAGAAGCACTACTGATGTTAATCTCCTTGAGATTTTCCACACAAGGTTCTGAAGTAAATTCCCCAAAGCCTAAACCTGTTCTGTCAGATGCACTTCTCTGACTGGAGATCAGGGAGTCCATGGATGAGGAAGACCTATTCCACATTGAGATTGTCTTTTCTAGCTCCTCAATCTTAGAGGTTAGATTTAACTCTCTTTGTGTGCTCAGTTCATTGGTCTGTTTTAAGAGTTTATTCTCAGCTTCAAGTTTAGAGAGAGAGAGACCGTACTCAGTAGAACTGTTTCCAGTTCTTTTTAAACTTTCTCTTTCATTTTTTGAAGATCAGAATAATCTTTAGACAGAACTCTAAACCACTTCATGTATTGATGCAGATCAGATGTTATGTCATAAAGGGCAGTTCTTAAATCATCAATATCTACATTAGGAGAGTTAAAGTCGAATACAACATCGATGCTTACTTCATGATGGTCATTGATTTTCTTATCTTTTACATCTTTGGCCATCAGACACAGAATGGCTACTTGAGGTTCTTCATCATCTCCAGACTTAGGACTGGTGTCGTTGTCTGAGTCACTCCATGAACCTCCGGATACTAGACCTTTGTCTTTCTTCTGAAGCTTTTTGTAGCCTCTGAACTCCTTCTTTGGATTCGTCTTTCTTTTCAGCTCTTCTCTGATAGGTTTGTTACAGTTTGCAATAAAGTGGCCAGGCTTCTTGCAGTTGTAGTATAAGTCATTGATCTGCTCCTGGCTGCTGTTGTTGTTGAATCTCTTAGGTCTGCTACTTCTACCTTTGCGCTTGAACCTTTTGAGTCTTTTTACCAGCATTGCAATGTCCTCATCATCATCTTCCTCAGAGGCAGATTCATTTTCATCAAGAGCTTTGGAGGTGGCTTCTGTTTCTTTGAGAGAAACTCCTTTATCCTTCTTTCTTCCTTCAGATAGAGTTTCTGCACGTTGAGTCAGCTATAGTTCATAGGTAAGAAGGTTTCCATAAAGTTATTGAACTGTCATCTCATGAAGGTTCTTTGATTCTCTGATTGTAGTAGTTTTGGCATCCCACCTGCTTGGTAAGGACCTCATGAACTTGATGATAAGTTCTTTGTTTGGATAGATCTTTCCAAGCTCTAAGAGAGCTGAGCAGCATGGTGAATCTTTCATAGGTGGATGTGACGTTTTCTCCTAGAACATGGGTAAACATCTCATACTGTTGAGTCAGAAGAGATTGTTTGTTTTCTCTGACTTCTTCTGTTCCTTCATGCATGATGAGCAGTGCTTCCCAGACTTCTTTGGCAGACTTTCTGTTGACCATGTTCTCGAACAGATCATCTTCTAAAGACTGGAACGGAATGTTCTTGGCCTTTTTGTCTAGTTGGACATTCTTCTTATCGTTGTTAGTCCATTCTGATTTGATCTTGATCTGCATTTTCTTTGGATCTTCTGGAGTTGGTGCAAGCTTTATTGGTACGTAAGGCCCATTCAGAATGGTTTCAAACATATCTTCATCAATTGAATCCATGTAGGCTTGCATACGAATTGTGACACCCCCAAATCCGGGTACTTCAATTTCCACGGGATATCGTGTTCACTATACAAATATCATTTATCTATCTACCCATAATAAATACCAACCATGCAATAAATAGAAATAAATCCATCATCTCCCCTTATGGGGTTACAACATCTGAATAATTAATACATCAATCACAGGTCATACTAACCTTAAATCTCAAATGCAAAAGCGTAAATAAATAATAAGTCTTACACAACTTTAACATAAGTCTTAAACATAAACATATCAAATAAACAACAAGTCTTCGTCACTTGTTGACCTTGCCTTTGCCTTTGCAAGTAGAAGGCTCGTCAGACCTTTCATTCTTAACTGCAATGTTATTATTACTCAAAAGTGAGCGCGATTGCCCACAAGTATAACAATATAACAATATAATAACATGCGAATGAATCAAAGACTTTTGAATGAAGAAAACTCGGCTTTTGAATCAAGAATGAATAATCGAGAATCAAAATTACATTTAAGGGTCATAAGACCTTGAACCATGTCCTAGGTTGTCAAGTATGTTTACCTTTACACCTTTAACAGTCATAGACTATGGACTTTACTTCTCGTACTTAGGGGGATAAACCCTTAGTACCAATACTGTGCATAATATCTCAACGCTAAAGCATCATCAATCCCCTATCAAAAGGTTTGTTCATCTCAGTTTGACATCAGAGTCCACACCGAAGGAAGTTAGGTTTGGATAAACTCAATAACAGTTCTAGAATTTAGAACAATCATCAACTATGGACTAGTTGAATCAATAAGGGTTCACTAGTCTTACAAGGTTCAACAATAAATGATATTCAAATTGAATAATAACTTCTCAAAAGTATACAATCGAATAAGTATTGTATAACTAGAATTATGCTTTAAAGGTATTATAATATTTCATATGGAATCTCAACTTGATTAACAAGTATAAGAACTGGCATCATGATAGTATTTCAAGAATAGAAAACTTGCTCAATAAAAGTAAACTTTGAATTTAGTAACTTGCTTGACATAAGAATGAGGAATAAAATGCTTATTCAATTAAAGAGTTTAGATAAGGAACTTGCTTAATGATAATAAGTTAGGGATAGAATACTTGCCTCGTGCGCAAGCTACAAATATAGTTACAATTAAATTCCTCAACGTCCTACACATTACATTATGCATACGATGTCGATTAGTTTCATAACTTCTATGTTCAACTGTTAAACCTTTAATTTAAGTTTAACTTACAACTAGGTTCCTAGTGTTAACTTATTAACCAACCACATAACATGAGTATGAATTCACAATATGCATATCATATAGGTATAATCCTTCAAACAATCATAATCAAGTTTTACAATCACAATATTCAAGTTCACAATTAGTTTATTAACATGAACTTCAAATCATATAATATGTGTTAATAACATGATATAGAATAGCATTACATGTTCATCAAGTCCTCAAGTATGTTATAACATAGTATTACACTTAGCACGACGTTTCGACGTTCATTCGTCGCACGCCTGGCTCGTCCCTCTTGCGTACGCTTAACATGCTCATGCAATTTGTCTAAAACATCATTGATTAATGTTAAACATCATTATATTTCATAATATTCATGTTTTATAACTTATACCAACATCTTTTATCGTCGAGAGCACTACACTTGAGTACGGGCATGTCTGACGTCCTCCAATTGCCTCCAAATACGCATCAGTCACAAAGATGGCCATTTTGACCCCTGCTAACGACTTCAAATAAAAAAACTTAAAAATTGAAAATTGTAGGTCTACTCGTTATCTTTTTGAATCATCCTGAATCGCCTTAATTGGAGTTCGTATGAAGAAGTTTTGCTTATTTTACTACAGGAGGTCAAAATAGTCTCAAAAATTTTCTCGGACACCAAGCAAGGTCCCGGAAAGCACTCACCCCCGCTGAGGTGGGGCTTTATGCCTATGAGGACCCGCTAGGGCGGGCCCCCTACTGGTGCATTTTCATGTTCGCGATTTTTGACTGTTTATGCCAAATAAATCTAAATCAAACTAATACAGTGATTCTGATGAATCATAAACTTCATAGAAACATCATATAGTGATTTTAACATAGTTTTAACACTTTATATCATATAATTACTCAAATCAAATCACATAAATTCACTGTTCTTGGCGTTTTTGAGAGTTCTGAAGAAAAACATGAAATTCATCATCACGGATTCGTTATAACTCTGAATCCGTCCGTTCAAAGTTTGTTTTCTTTGTTTTAACATGTATAATCATAATCTATTGAAAATTTTAAGTTAAAAAAATAATTCATGGCATACAATTTGTATATAAAGGCCAAATACGTGTTCTTCATACTTTTCATGCTCTGTAAATCATATAACTCTGATTAAAACATGTTTACATGAAATTGATTACACTAACACATGAATATATGATATAAAATATGTTATCAACATATAACACACATATATGATCATACATTAAGTTAATAATAAAAATCGTTCTTCACAGAGAACTCTAAAACACGTTAATGGAAAAATTCTGACAACTAAATTTGAAAACTAAAGAGTAGAGATTACCCTTGCTAGTTTGTGAAGATGATACAAGCATGATTATAAAGACTTCTTCAATTCACCAATTCCTTCATAATTTCTCTCTCAACTCTGTCTTTTTCTCTCTGAAAATATGAATATGCTATATCTGATATATGTTGTATAAAACTGATGTATATTACATATAAGGTATAATACAATATGCGTATAATTATATATATATATATATATATATATATATATATATATATATATATATATATATATATATATATATATATATATATATATATATAACTGACGTAGTAATGGTCAGTTAATCCCATAATGGGTTAACTGCCCAACTCCCAATAAGGCCATGTTTGGCTTCTCCTATTCCTTCTTCTTTCCCTTTTATTCTAATTACATTCTTATTATATAGTTTAATGTCACATATTCATAAATCAAATAATCTTATTTAAATCCATTAAATAAAATAGAACCGTTCCACATTAAATCACATAGTCACATAATTAAAATTCTCATTTATTAATTATGTCAAATCATTAAATTTCTAATTAATTATTAAATTAATTAGAATAACATTATGCTTATAGTGAAAGTACTATAAGAGGCCCATCTGCCAAAGACAGTGGATGCCGAGAAATTTTGTCACGTGGTAGAACACATCTTCAACAGCAATGTGATATCTTTCACTGACGATGATATACCCACAGAAGGGACGGGCCATCGCAAGTCACTGCACACAACGGTGATGTCATCAGGGTATGTAATTGGAGGTGTGTTGATAGATGGAGGATCATCCCTAAATATCTGTCCCTACGACACCTTAGAGAGAATAAAGATTAACCCGAACCGAATCAAAACCAGTCATGTGGTCATCCGGGCTTTCGATGGATCTCGCCGATAAGCTATGGGAGAAATAGAGCTTCCGCTGGAGATCGGTTCGCACACTTTCTATGTATCTTTCCAGGTGCTCAACATCACCACCGGATACAACTTATTGCTGGGCAGGCCATGGATCCACATGGCAGGAGCTGTTCCATCTGCCCTTCATTGGCAGCTTAAGTACATTATCAATGGCAACCTAATCACGGTGAATGCCGAACCGGAATACCCTGTCTGCATACAGGGAGATATGTCGATTATCAGCCTGGATGCAGGGATTGAACCTGCTAGTTTTCAAGCATTGGAGGTAAGCGATACTCATTACCTACCAGTGGGGGCACCAGCTTTGAAGCCTAAAGTCTCCACCGAAATGATGACAGTGGGCCAAGAGATGGTATCTTTGGGTTTCAAACTTGGAGAAGGGTTAGGAAAGAATCAAAAAGGTATTAAAAGTCTAGTACAAATCCCGAGCCAGTCAGGGAGAGTCAGATTGGGTTATTCATCTGGGTTAAGCTGTCAAAACCAACATAAGCATCCTAAGGCTCATGCTTCCACCATACTATTGCCAAACCTCAATGATGCTAGATTTGTGAAGCTGATGAGGAATATCCCTGCTGTTGTATCAGCCATGTTGTTTCCTCTAATTATACTAGTAAGTGAGAGAAAGACCCCAAAGCCTGAAGGGGAGAGCAAAAAGGGAAAGGAAAAGTTCCTATACGAAGGACGAGAGCCATTTGCTAACATGCATGTTCTCATACACTACGAGGGGATGAATGATGACATCCTAGACAGTGACGATGAGGATCAGATTCAAATTCCTTGAATCAAGAAAGAGAAAGGAGGCAGTTCAAAGAAAAACCCCGGCCCTATTTTGAAGGATGTCTCAGTCATTATCTGAGGCGAGGCAAACGAGCACAATTCCTTAATCTTCCATGTTCATGAGGATTTAACCTTGGATAACTGGAGCAGTGTCCCTTGCCTCATTCAAAAAGGGTAAAAGGGCAAAGAATCCATCTGCCCTGTAACATGCTTTCATATACTACTTATTTTTTATTGCACAGCTATAGCAGTAAATTTTATCATGCTTTGCTAAATGCTTTGTATATTTAAGCAGTTGCATATATTAAAGCGAAAGCATTTTGTTTTTCAGGACTCCAGAATTGGATTTGTTTGTCCCTGCTGATGAGATGCCAACCTGTCACATTGACTACAACTTTGATGTAAAACTGAATTTTGACTTGATGGAAGTTAATCAAGAGGAGGAAGATGACTATGACTTGCCCGAGGAGATCAAAGAATGGGTCGAAGATAAACCCAAACCAAACCACCACTATCAACATAGGAACAAAAAAAACCTCAAACAAATATATATAGGACTAGACCTCACTCAAGACCAAGAGACCGATCTGATTGAACTCCTAACACAGTTCCAAGATGTGTTTGCATGGGTACATGAAGATATGATTGTGATAGTAGTGTGCATACAAGCCAATCATGTATGATGATAAAGCACATACTTTGTAAACAATCTTATTTATTTATTAATAAAATATTTATTTATTAAAGACATTTAATTATCTACATGGTGCTGTTTATATAATATGTAAATAACCCATAGTTTTAAGCAATGCTTTTAGAATCATGATATTGATCATGCTAATGAGATCTAAATTCTTAGAAAGCTTTAAAACTAAAATAGTTCCCAATCGTGGGATTACTAAAAAGGGGATTAGTAAATCCGGATATATTGGTACATATGTTGCTTGCTCATTGGATGAGGATGACTGATCTCATGGTCATTTGTGTGGAGACACTAAAGCAAGTATGTAGGTGCTTATTGGAGAATAAGTTCACTGAACGTGACTCGCTATGGAATACCTAATGGAGTTTTACTCGCCTGTCAATAGGAATTCCTAATGTGATAGTAGTACATGTGATCCTTGGACTTGAGATCATCATAGTATCTTGTATGTAACAAATTATACTTTGACTAATTCCTTAAGGCCTTTTAAGGCATATATAGGGTATGCTTGGGTGTAATGAG
This sequence comes from Panax stipuleanatus, assembly GCA_020205555.1. Classification (NCBI taxonomy): domain Eukaryota; kingdom Viridiplantae; phylum Streptophyta; class Magnoliopsida; order Apiales; family Araliaceae; genus Panax; species Panax stipuleanatus. The sequence continues at coordinate 75,743,420 of CM035119.1, read as the reverse complement.
TTACATATGGAGATAATGAATGATCAATAAAGAATCTACCACCTCTAGTAAAAGAGGAGATATGTCCTATGTGATTCGTTAAATGACAACCCAGGAATCCTTGGCCAAGGTAGAATGAAATTAGAAAGAGGTTTCTAATTTGCATTATTTGGAGTTGTGCATTTTCTAATCGAAATACATATGATTAAATAAATTAAGACTTGACAGTAAATCCATGTCTTATATTTAATTGGGACATTGTATGGTGGAAGGATTGAATTGTACGGTAACTATTAACTCACAGGTTCTTTTATGATTAATGTTGAAATCTATATTATCTGGAAAGTCGTTGATCGCTAGGGAGGCTTATCCCTATTGTAGAATAAATGTTATTTATTTAAATAGATTATTAGTTTAATTTGTTTATTTAAATAAGATTAGAATTGTTCTAATTGATTTATTCACAACCGGTTTAATATGGAGAACCTAAAGGGTCACACCATAAAAGGAAGAAGAATTATTTAAGAAGAAAATGGCATGATAGTAATAATGCATTAAGTATAATTAATTTAATCTATGATGATAGAATAAATTAAATAGCTTAATGTTTATTATTTAATATTTTAGAAATATTAAATATAAATTAATAAGAGGAGTCTTATTAATATTATTATTATTATTATTATTATTATTTTAATTCTAAAGGAGTTTAGGATTTAATATAATATCAGTACTCTCTCTCAATCCTAATAAAGATTAGGATATAAATTAATTAAAAGTATTTAATTAATTAATTAAATAAAACCCTATTCTAATTGGATTAGGAGGGTTAACCTAATATCTATATAAGAGAGTCTTATATCAGAAATAAGGTATGTGAAATTTTCCAAGAGTTGGGAGTACACATATTCTATAGAGATAGAAACAAGGGTTAAGCCAATAACCCATCTTCTTGAGTTCTTCATCTTCCTTGGTGGATCACCGTTAGAGGCCAAACATTTGGGTGGCTGACATTATTCAAGGGAAGGAGCCACTATCAGAGGAATCAAAGGAATCAAAGGAGTAGAACTTGTACCTAAGGAAGCTTAGATCTTCAAAGGTATAATTCCATGTTCTCTCTTTTCTGTTATTGATAACAAGCACAAAGCATGATCATGGTTATGGGTTTGTATAAATTTTGAAAACCTAGTTTTTACGCTTCCGCCCTATTTATGTGATTTGATTGCATGATTGCGTTACATACAAACCCAACAGTGGTATCAGAGCCTAACTTTGTGCTAATTATCAATTTTATAATTCCATGTATGAATTGATGTGAAAATTGGATCGTTTTTCTGGACAAAAATCATTTTCTACAAGTTTCTGCGGTGAACAGCGCAGCTGCGCAGCTGCCCAGTTCATTACTGGCGCAGCTGCGCCGGTACCTGGACAGACCCTGAAAATTGATTTTAATTAATTAAGTAAACTATTTATTTAATTGATAAAGTTTTAAAATAAAGAAGTTTATTTTATCTGAAATATGATTTCAGAATGCTAAAATTAAAGGAGTTTAATTTGGATTTATTTTTGATTAAAATAAAAGAGTTTATTTTGTTTCAAAATTAAAATTTAGCAAAACTTTTGTCCATTAAATAACATCGATCCATATATGGAATAGCATTGTTATTCATGAGATGAATGGATATTTATTGATGCATATGTTGATGTGTATGATAATAAATGGGGTTGATTATGGATTATGACCAATGTGATTGGATTTTATTTTGGATGAATGCTTGAATGTATGGGTTTTATAAAATGGGGTCTGCGTACCTCGTCTTCTCTAGTTTTATTCTCGATGTAAATTCTATCTCCTTTCTATGTACTTCCCCTTGACTGCTGATCAAGGTTTCTATTTAATTTTAAATAGTTAATGTAATAGAGATAGTTAGAATTATTTTGAAGAAATTGGAGACCAAGGAGCGAGGAGCGCGTGAAGACCCGTTTGTATGGAGCCCGGGTTTAAATGTAATAGTTACATTTAAAATTTAAATTCTTGCACTCCTAGGTTTGACCTTTTGGTTCACTTGGTGGCTCTAGTGAACCAAACTAGAATAAAAGTCCATAATCAATCCGGGTAGAATATAGTATTCTATATTGCATGCTAAATATTATATATATTATATTTTATACAAACATGCTTCGCATGTTTAATAAAATGACGCGTATTTTATATATATATATGTGCATGCGCGCTTAAAAAGATGAGACAAATAATAACAAACTCCTCAAAGAAATAATATTAAGTCTGAAGCGTTCAAATGATATTTGGAATATCGAACGTCGCCTTCTAGCATGATTAGTTAATAGAGTATTAAATATTTAATATGAGTTTGTTGTGCTATCCACAAGGCGAGTATTGAATATTTAAGATGTTAATTAATCACATTTGATGCTTATCAAGAAAATTGAACGATCTAGTCTTGTTGTGCTATCCACAAGGACGAAAATTTTTCTTTTTTGAATTTATGGAAGTGCTAGGTTGGACTTAACTTAAATCATTTTAGTTCGGATGTGCACACACATGACCATTATGATTTAAGAGGCAAAATAAAAGGAGTTACATGGTGATGTAATTGACAAGAGTTGTCTACCTATTTATTTGTATATCGCTTGTTGTGCTATCCACAAGGTTATATACATTTGAAATGGGATCCTTAATCTCACTAGCAAATCTTTAATTAGATGTTGCCGAACTATATGAGTGAGGGTAATATAGTTTGATGAAAATAGTGGGAGATACCAATTTAAAATAAAGACCTAAATTTATTTTGGTATGAAAAATTAATAAAATGAATGTTTGCTAAAATGTTGTCTTTTCACATGCAGAATTTTAAAAATGTCAAAATCACTAATCTCACTACGAAGCATACTTGATGCAAATAAGCTTACCGGCCCGAATTATGAGGACTGGCTAAGAAATCTGAGAATTGTTCTCACTACTGAAAAGATTTCTTATGTCCTAAATTCCACTATCCCTGAATCTGTTTCAGAAACAGCCTCTGAGGAAGAGATTGCCACTTTCAATAAGTGGCAAGATGATGCATCTGTGGCTCAATGCATCATGCTCGCATCCATGAATAACGAGCTTCAGCGTCAGCACGAAAAAATGGATGCTCCTGCTATGCTGCTTCACCTCAAGGAGTTGTATGGTGAACAGAGTAGGACTGCTAGATATGAGATATCTAAGGAGCTCTTCCGATCTCGGATGACCGAGGGCACTGCCGTCGAGACTCATGTTCTGAAGGTAATCAATTTGATTGAACGCCTTGGACAGCTTGGGTTCGTCATGGATGGGGAGTTGAGTCAAGACTTGGTCTTGCAGTCACTCCCTGAGACCTTCTCGCAGTTTGTGGTTAATTTTCACATGAATAAACTAGATGTCAGCTTACCTGAGCTGCTTAACATGCTGAAAACTGCAGAAGGTCACTTCTCATCCAAGAAGAACCATGTCTTGATGGTGGATTCTTCCAATAAAAGGAAGAGGCCCAAGGTGTCTTCTGAAAAGAAGAAATCTAAGAAGGCTAAGGGAAAAGGGAAAGAAAAGGAGCAAAAGAAACCTGAACCAGCTAAAGGAGTGTGCTTTCATTGCAATGAGTCGGGACATTGGAAGAGGAACTGCAAGAAGTTTCTAGCAGAGAAGAAGCTTGGAGAAGCTTCGACTTCCAATCAAGGTTTGTTTATGATTGAAATTAATTTTTCTGAAAGTCATAATTCTACTTGGGTATTGGATACGGGCTGTGGTTCTCACATATGTAATACTGTGCAGGGACTGGTCAGAAGTAGAAAGCTGAACAAAGATGAGGTGATCCTACGAGTGGGAAATGGAGCAAAAGTTGCTGCATTAGCTGTAGGAACTTATTGTTTAGCAATGCCTTCGGGCAAATCCATGTATCTTAATAATTGTTATTATGTTCCGAATATTATTAAAAACATTATTTCAATTTCTGTATTGGATATGGAAGGTTTTGACGTTATTATAAAGAGCAATGGTTGTTCTATTTATAAAGACGATGTTTTATATGGTATTGGAAATTTGCGAAATGGACTTTATACACTTGACTTGCAAGAAAATATATTTCAAATTGAACAAATTAAGAAAAGGAAAAGAGATGATATTAATTATACCTATATGTGGCACTGTAGACTCGGTCATATCAATGAAACAAGATTATCCAAGTTGCATAAAGATGGGCTCCTCGAGCTATCTGATTATGAATTATATCCAACTTGTGAATCTTGTCTCATGGGTAAAATGACTAAATCTCCTTTTAGTGGAAAAGGGGAGAGAGTTACAGAGTTGTTGGCATTGATTCACACAGACGTTTGTGGACCTATGACAACAAGTGCACGGGGTGGGTATTCTTATTTTATTACTTTCACTGATGATCACTCAAGATTTGGATATGTGTATTTAATGAAATACAAATCAGAATCATTTGAAAAGTTCAAAGAGTTCAGAAGTGAAGTAGAGAAACAAACGGGCAAGAGTATTAAGATACTTCGATCAGATCGAGGTGGAGAATACTTAAGCAGTGAGTTTCTCAATTGTCTCAGAGAAAATGGTATAATCTCACAATGGACTCCTCCAGGTACACCACAGTTAAATGGAGTATCTGAAAGGAGAAATCGAACACTGTTGGACATGGTTCGATCCATGATGAGTTTTACCGACCTTCCAATTTCCTTCTGGGGATATGCCCTAGAAACGGCTGCATACCTACTTAACAAGGTACCTACCAAATCCGCCCCAAAGACTCCATATGAGATGTGGAAAGGGAGGAAACCAAATCTTAAGCATGTTAAGACTTGGGGTTGTCCAGCTTATGTCAAAAAGTTTGAAAATGATAAGCTACAGACTAAATCCAATAAGTGTAGATTTGTGGGATACCCTAAAGAAACCGTAGGGTATTATTTCTATCATCCAACTGATCAAAAGGTGTTTGTTGCGAAATATGCTACCTTCTTGGAGAAAGAGTTTATCCATGAAGGGGTCAGTGGGAGTAAGATATATCTTGAAGAAGTTCAAGAACCACAAGTTACCACGGATCAAAGTCAGGTACCTAACCAAGTAGAAGAACCTACTGTACCATACCATGTTCGTAAATCTGGAAGAGTACCGAAGATACCTGAGAGGTATGGATTCGTTATAGAGGATGACGATGAGGTACACATCATGAATGATGATGATCCATTAAATTACGAACAGGCTATGAGTAATAACGACTCAGGGAAATGGCTTGAAGCCATGAAATCTGAAATGGACTCCATGTATGAAAACAAAGTATGGTCTTTGGTTTCACCACCTGAAGGTATTAAACCTATTGGGTGTAAATGGGTTTTTTAAGAAAAAGACTGGAGCAGACGGAAAGGTAGAGACCTATAAGGCCCGACTGGTTGCAAAAGGTTTCAAACAAAGACAAGGAGTTGACTATGATGAAACCTTCTCACCAGTAGCCATGCTCAAGTCCATTCGGATTTTGCTTGCGATTGCAGCTTACAACGACTATGAGATCTGGCAGATGGACGTGAAAACGGCCTTCCTCAATGGGAAACTTGAGGAGGATGTGTATATGACACAGCCATAGGGATTTATTTCAAAAGTTGGAACAAATCAAGTCTGTAAGATACAACGATCCATTTATGGGTTGAAGCAAGCTTCTCGTAGATGGAACATTCGTTTTGATGAGACAATCAAAGAGTTTGATTTTATCAAAAACGAGGATGAACCATGTGTATACAAGAAGGTTAGTGGGAGCGCAGTATCATTCCTTGTATTATATGTTGATGATATATTACTGATAGGGAATGACATTCCTATGTTACAATTCATTAAAATCTAGTTATCTAAAAACTTCTCTATGAAGGACTTGGGTGAAGCATCCTATATTTTGGGGATAAAGATCTATAGAGATAGATCTAAAAGGATGCTCGGCTTATCCCAAGAAACGTACATTGATACAATGCTAAAGAGGTTTAGCATGGAAGATTCCAAAAGAGGTCTCATGCCGATGAGCCATGGAATACATCTCTCCAAGAAACAGGCCCCAAAGACACCTGAGGAGAGAGACCGTATGAGTAAGATCCCTTATGCTTCTGCAATAGGATCTATCATGTACGGTATGATATGTACTAGACCGGATGTTGCTCACGCACTTAGTGTAACAAGCAGATTCCAGTCGAATCCAGGAGAAGAGCACTGGAAGGTAGTGAAAAATATCCTAAAGTACTTGAGAAGGACTAAAGATATTTTTCTTGTCTACGGTGGGTCTGAATTAAAACTCGAGGGATTCACGGACTCAAGTTTTCAAACAGACCAAGATGACAGTAAATCTATTTCAGGGTATGTGTTTACCTTGAACGGAGGTGCAGTGAGTTGGAAGAGTTCCAAGCAGCAAACGGTTGCTGATTCAGTGACAGAGGCAGAGTATATAGCTGCAAGTGAAGCTGCAAAGGAAGCTGTTTGGATGAAGAAGTTCATAACTGAACTTGGTGTGGTTCCTAGCATTGGAGAAGCAGTTCCCGTATGCTGTGACAACACCGGAGCGGTTGCACAGGCTAAGGAACCCAGGTCTCATCAGAAATCTAAACACGTGTTGCGGCGATTTCACTTGATCAGGGAGATCATTGAAAGAGGAGACGTCACCTTGGAGCGTGTAGACTCTCAAGACAACATTGCAGATCCATTTACTAAAGCTTTAACACAACAGCAGTTTGATCGTCACTTAGAGAAGATGGGTATGAGATACCATGGCGATTGGCTTTAGTGCAAGTGGGAGATTGATAGTAGTGTGCATACAAGCCAATCATGTATGATGATAAAGCACATACTTTGTAAACAATCTTATTTATTTATTAATAAAATATTTATTTATTAAAGACATTTAATTATCTACATGGTGTTGTTTTTATAATATGTAAATAACCCATAGTTTTAAGCAATGCTTTTAGAATCATGATGTTGATCATGCTAATGAGATCTAAATTCTTAGAAAGCTTTAAAACTAAAATAGTTCCCAATCGTGGGATTACTAAAAAGGGGATTAGTAAATCCGGATAGATTGGTACATATGTTGCTTGCTCATTGGATGAGGATGACTGATCTCATGGTCATTTGTGTGGAGACACTAAAGCAAGTATGTAGGTGCTTATTGGAGAATAAGTTCACTGAACGTGACTCGCTATGGAATACCTAATGGAGTTTTACTCGCCTGTCAATAGGAATTCCTAATGTGATAGTAGTACATGTGATCCTTGGACTTGAGATCATCATAGTATCTTGTATGTAACAAATTATACTTTGACTAATTCCTTAAGGCCTTTTAAGGCATATATAGGGTATGCTTGGGTGTAATGAGTTACATATGAAGATAATGAATGATCAATAAAGAATCTACCACCTCTAGTAAAAGAGGAGATATGTCCTATGTGATTCGTTAAATGACAACCCAGGAATCCTTGGCCAATGTAGAATTAAATTAGAAAGAGGTTTCTAATTTGCATTATTTGGAGTTGTGCATTTTCTAATCGAAATACATATGATTAAATAAATTAAGACTTGACAGTAAATCCATGTCTTATATTTAATTGGGACATTGTATGGTGGAAGGATTGAATTGTACGGTAACTATTAACTCACAGGTTCTTTTATGATTAATGTTGAAATCTATATTATCTGGAAAGTCGTTGATCGCTAGGGAGGCTTATCCCTATTGTAGAATAAATGTTATTTATTTAAATAGATTATTAGTTTAATTTATTTATTTAAATAAGATTAGAATTGTTCTAATTGATTTATTCACAACCGGTTTAATATGGAGAACCTAAAGGGTCACACCATAAAAGGAAGAAGAATTATTTAAGAAGAAAATGGCATGATAGTAATAATGCATTAAGTATAATTAATTTAATCTATGATGATAGAATAAATTAAATAGCTTAATGTTTATTATTTAATATTTTAGAAATATTAAATATAAATTAATAAGAGGAGTCTTATTAATATTATTATTATTATTATTATTTTAATTCTAAAGGAGTTTAGGAATTAATATAATATCAGTACTCTCTCTCAATCCTAATAAAGATTAGGATATAAATTAATTAAAAGTATTTAATTAATTAATTAAATAAAATCCTATTCTAATTGGATTAGGAGGGTTAACCTAATATCTATATAAGAGAGTCTTATATCAGAAATAAGGTATGTGAAATTTTCCAAGAGTTGGGAGTACACATATTCTATAGAGATAGAAACAAGGGTTAAGCCAATAACCCATTTTCTTGAGTTCTTCATCTTCCTTGGTGGATCATCGTTAGAGGCCAAACATTTGGGTGGCTGACATTATTCAAGGGAAGGAGCCACTATCAGAGGAATCAAAGGAGTAGAACTTGTACCTGAGGAAGCTTAGATCTTCAAAGGTATAATTCCATGTTCTCTCTTTTCTGTTATTGATAACAAGCACAAAGCATGATCATGGTTATGGGTTTGTATAAATTTTGAAAACCTAGTTTTTACGCTTCCGCCCTATTTATGTGATTTGATTGCATGATTGCGTTACATACAAACCCAACAGATTGGCCTGTCGACTGATATTGTCATCCATCGAATGCCCATCAAAAATGGATTTAAGTCAGTCAAGCAGAAGCTCAGGCGTTTAAAACCTGAATGGAGTCTGAAAGTCAAAGAAGAGGTCGTTAAACAATTCAAAGTCGGCATCATCATGGTATCAACATACCCAGAGTGGCTGTCAAACATAGTCCTCATGCCAAAACCCGGAGGGAAAGTACGAGTATGTGTAGATTACCGGGACTTGAACAAAGCCTATCTCAAGGATTATTTCCCTGTGCCTATCATGCACATCCTGATAGACAACACGGCATTGTACGACATGTATTCTTTGGTAGATTTCTTTGCTGGTTACCATCAAATTATGGTTGCTAAAGAAGACTTGGAGAAAAAAGCTTTTATCACTCCCTGGGGAACCTTCTATTACAGACAATTATCCTTCGGCCTCATCAATGCCAGAGCCACATATCAGCGAGCCATGATGGTCCTGTTTCATGATATGATGCATAATGAGATAGAGGTTTATCTGGATGACATCATCGTCAAATCTCGGAAGAAGGACAATCGCATTGACCATCTCAGGAAGCTGTTCAATAGGTTACGTAAGTACAACCTCAAGCTGAATCCAGCCAAATGTGCTTTTGGCGTCAAATCAGGCAAGCTGTTAGGATTCCTAGTGAGCAATAGAGGCATTGAGCTGGATCCTGTCAAGATAAAAGCCATCACTGAGATGCCAGTACCTCGAATAGAGAAAGAGATACGCGGGTTCCTGGGAAGGATCAATTTCATAAGCCGATTCATTTTCCAGCTCACAGCAACTTGTGAACCCATCTTCAAACTACCAAGGAAGAATTCCTCCACCAAATGGAATGAGGATTGTCAGAAAGCCTTCCTTGCCATCAAGAAGTAGCTGATCGAAGCACCAGTCTTAGTACCCCCAAGGGATGGAGTTCCCCTGTTTATGTACTTGTTCGTTAATGCCAATGCAATGGGGTTGTATGCTGGGACAGAAAGATGATAGTAGCAAGGAGAGAGCCATCTACTACATCAGCAAAAGATTCAGCAGTGGCGAACAGAAATACACCCTGATTGAAAAAACATGTTGTTCGTTAGCATGGGCCGCTATGAGGCTAAATTATCTGCATGGGCACACGACCTACCTCATATCCTGCGTGGATCCGCTAAAATACATTTTCAACAAGCCAATGTTGAATTATCGACTGTCCAAATGGCAGTTGATCCTCCAATAGTTCGACATTATCTACGTGACTCAGAAGTCCATCAAAGGTAAGTGCATTGCAGGTCAACTAGCCGAAGCACCATCAGGAGGGTTCGAACCTCTGGAGACTTATTTCTCGGATGATGGGATTATGACAATTCAGCAAAGCCTTTAAGAAAATGCAGTCCAAACATGGAAAATGTATTTTGATGGAGCAGTAAACATGGAAGGTGCCGGAGCTGGGGCAGTCTTTATCTCTGGTACAAGAGAACAATATCCTGTGGCTACCAAGTTGCAATTTGTCAACACCAACAATACAACTAAGTATGAATATTGCATAATGGGATTGAAATTAGCCCAATCCATGGGTGTCAAATATCTATTAGCCTTTGGAGACTCTGAATGGGTTATTAGGTAGACCACTGGGGCATATCACACCAAAGAACTGCATTTGTTGCCCTATCACCGACAGGTCATCAGCATATCCATGGATTTTAAAGAGATAACCTTCATCTACATCCCTCAAGGAAGGAACTGTGACGCCCCCAAATCCACGTTCCTTCGAAACCTCTGATTCGGTGCAGTCACGATACTACTATCGCCAAACTATTACATCTTTTATTCATTACTAAAAGAATATAACTTGCTTTGTTACAATTTAGAATATAATTTCTATTTATATCCAAGATCTCGTCTATACATCATATTCGGTGTTACTAAAATGCGGAATAATTTAAACTTTTCAATATCCTTTGAATAAAATCTTTTTATTGATTTCATAACTTTGAATCAAATACAATCCTTGAATCCACTATATACTATGATTCATTCTATTAGAACTATCGTATAAACATTTACAACTTAACTCGATATCCTCTATGTATTATCTAATACATCTTTATAGTACGACAAGCATTAAACCTCGTAAACAAATATCAAGTACAACTACTAGAACCTAGACATGGTTCGAGTAATAATCTAATCAGTATTCTTCGTTGTGATACTATCTATCTTTATCAATCAAGAAGCACGAAGTCTTTATCGTAAGTCCTTAACCTGCAAAAGTGGTTATTTGCAAGAGTGAGCTCGACAGCTCAGCAATTCTAACAGTCCTCATGCATCACATAGCATATAACATCATACTCGGTTCATGCATTTATAAACAGTTTATATTTACTACGCATGTTACTTTTCACATAACAAGTATATCATCAAAGATCAACTTTCAATCTCATTTATATCTCATATACAGTTCATATATAAGTTCAAATTATCATAGCATAATATAATTCAACTAACAGTTATTGAATTCATATATCAAATAGGAACTGAAAGACTTGCCTGATTCGTAGTTTAACAACTACGACTTAACTGCTTAAGAATCTCTGCACTTTGTGTAATCCTACACAGTTATATTAATCATAGAGATCACACCCATCAGTTATACACTTCCATACATTCTCAATGTAATAATAAAGGTTACATTGTTGTCTAACTTGTTTCTTAGAACCTTGTTTCACTTTCATATCATACGCTTAGTATCGTTAGGTACGTATAGTGATATCTTAACCATACTCAATATCAATATTAACCACTTAACTATTTAAGTGTTCGACACATATTGCAAACTCATAAATCTACAATCCATATTGCTCTTACATTTCTCAAATCTTATCGAAACCATTACATTCAAACTTTCTAAGTTTCACCTTTCAAAATCCTTGTCATACTTAACTAGTCATGCAAGGCTACTATGTTCATCATGTATACATGTATATAAGGGCATTAACTCAAGTTTTAAAACCTAGCATGCTCATTATAAGTCAAAATCATATGGCATTCATGCCGATAAACTTTAAATAAATCAAGCCCACGTTACTAATGTTCCATTACTAAAGTCATATCAACACACCACGAGGCTAAACAATACTAAGTATACATGCTCGTGCGTTCATCACACATGTATATGTTAATCACATAGTTTATGCTTTAGAATTTTATTTCTTGAATACGTTGGCATAGGTGATATCCATGCTCCATCAAATGATGCTCATGTCAACATGTCTATAGGCATAATGACATCCGAATGCATATGCTTGCATGATCACAACATAATTCATATGGTAATTGATGTCCTTAGCTTTTCATCGAAAATCACACTAAGTCAACAAGGAATCATAGTACATGCATGGCATCTATATGTATTTCATATACACTAGAAACTCATATTTAAACCACATAAATATTCTCAAATGGTCAGAATCTAAAAGACATTAGTCTTGGTTAAGTTCGTTTTCGAAAGTCTTAAGTTTATCATTTCAAAAATTATCTTAACTTCTAATACTAGTGTACGGTTAATACTTTAAGCATGCATTTCATGTCAATATAAACCATACTATCATGTTTAAAATATCAGATTATATACATATTACATATGTGTCCAAGTTCACAATCGAAACTATAAGTTTCATTTCAAAACTATAAGTTTTTCTTCAATCGTGTGTACTAATATCGTTACACATGCTCATTTCATATCAAGGTAATAATATATGTATATTATCTATGTCCACATGCTTGTTCTAATTATATAACTTATGCTAGCATATAACAGAACCTGCAACAGAAAACAAAACCCAGAAACTGGTCCCGGCGCAGCTGCGCAGAGCCCCAGTTCAAAACTGGCGCAGCTGCGCAGGGCCTTGCCCAACTCAAGTCTGGTACCGGCGCAGCTGCGCTGCTGGCCAGTACAAAACTGGCGCAGCTGCGCTACTGGCCGGCCAGAGACAGTGACTGCTCTGCTTCGGCAGAACTTAGCCCAAACTCAAAATTTCGCAAAGATTATCATTCTAAGCTACTACATTACAGTTCTATCATGATTATAAGCTAGCATAGCAACTAATAATCATACTCCAATCAAGTTATCAATAAATCTATGCTTAATTCAAGAATCAAGAAATTAGAAATCTTAGAAATTGCAGAAAACATAAATTGAAGAACATGAGGTGTTATACCTCTGCTAATGTGTATCAAGCTTGCTGAAATCTTCAACTCAAAATGTTGCTATATTACTAATGCAATCTTACTTTAATATGCTCTCAATATCACTTAAGCAAAAATCTCAGCAATGAAAACATGAAGAAGGAGAGCTTCATATTTATAACCAAATCAATACCCAGACAAATGCAAAATCTCCCAAATCAAACCAATGTATAGCAAGATTGTATAATGGTTAAGGAATGGTAGGTGAGAGTTGGTAAATCTCATCATGATCTCCACTCCTCCCATGATCATTGTTAGCCTAAGTTTGCTGAGTTTGAGGCTATAGAGAGTAGCCATGTGGTGTTCACGTGAAGGAGAAGAAGAGGAGTAACTCTAATATTGGGGCAACCAAATAAATCTCAGCAACTTGGAACATGTAATACAACACTTGGTTTATATATACACATTACATATACATTTAAGTTGTACACATTCATTTCATATAACTTAAGTTATAAATTAATGTGTCACAATGTAGTCTCAATAATACTATTATGTATTAAATTTTAACTTGCACATATAAATTCATGTACATTTCATCCTACCGGATATAATTCTATCGGGTATCATCACAGTGTATTGTCTCCTCTATTAGTAAATTCAATAATTGTTTACCATATATTTATGATATATTATTTTATTGTATACTTAATATACACATTGTCAAACCCACATTTCATGTACCTATTACAACTCAATAACTTTACTATATAGTTTATATTCATATATAGCATAGTCGCATTGCACTTTATACTTCGCATAACATATAGTTAACTATCATACGTTATACTTTAATATCGCATGGTTGCACATAGAAATTAATAAATTACTTATCTTAATAATAATATTAATTAATCCATTTCTCATTAATCCATGGAATTATAATTCCCACGCTAATTGATTAACACTTTATATGATTTATTATCACGTTAAATAAATATAAATCTTTTATATCATTTACTCATTAATCATCATATTATCAATTAATTACTTGATAATAGTATATTGTTCATAACAATAATTAATATTAGAAGACAATTTATCTCATCACAAATCCGATTATACTTATAATCGATTTCCTTATTATTATACTATCACTAGCCATAATAATTTAACATACTATCATAATAACAATTAACAATTAATTTAGATTAATTGTTTAATTAATAATTCCTCCATCATTAAATTAGTCAATTCATTACTGAATCTATTATTGTGTCACACAAGGCATCTCTCACAAGCTCAAACTTAAGCTTATCATTATTCTCATCACTTACTCATTTCTCACCACATTACTACTTATAACCTGTTCAATTAAATTAGAACTATTAAATCCAAGGTCCACATATAAATATTTTACAAATCGAATATTCAAATATTATATATAACCTTTACGGAAATATAATAACTCAAGCTATTAAAATGCTAAACTACTTCAAATAATTGTACTTATAATAAGTATAACCTTTACGCTTATAATAATTAATATATACTCTATTAATTATTCCAATAATAATATTCACGATCAAATAATAACTTAAGTTATTTAATATATTAAAATAACTTAGTTTCCTTACATTAATTAAACTCCCTTGAAAATACATTTAAAATTATGTATTTAGCCATATCATAAAATATTATGTTTTCTCCAAATAAGCACATTCGTTATTAGAAAATAATTTACTTATTGTCTCATGATATTATTCTTAATATAATATCAAATAACTATATGTACGACACATGTACATATATTATATATAGAAAATAGATAATAAGTTTATTTTCTATTATAATAAATTGTTTCCATCAATTTAATTACATATAGCAAATACGTTTTAATATATTTACTATATTAACCAAACACACCTCATACAAAAACATATAAGGTAATATTATTATTCAAAAATAACATTTTCTCCTTTTATTAAAATAATTCAATATTAGAAATTATTTTAATATCCTTTATTAGAAATATATAATAACTATTTCTCTTTCTTTTCTATAAATTGTTCCCAAAATAATTTCTTCAAATATTCATTTAAAGATATAATGATTTCCATCTCCCTTTAATAACGTATATATATATATATATATATTCAACGTTATTCGTACATTAGACTTTCTCACATATTACTATTCTAAGTAATATATATATAAAAGTACCAACTATAATTACATATTCAACACACATATTAATTCACTCCTTTACTTAAGTAAATTAAACACTGTACTATATCATCATAGTTAATTAAGGTTCAATACTCTCATTATATTATTCCATAATATAACTCACAACTTATATTAACTAATATTTATTCTTATTAGTTAATTCCTTAACTAACTCATGCTTCACTATCCAAACCTATTCATAGATAGCTTAAGTGCTATTAATAACCTATATTATAAACATACTAGTTATTAATACACATACTCAAGAATATGGTGATTATACATTAAGGATATTTAATGTCACCAACTTACTATGATAAAATAATTCTATAAATTATTTAATATCGATAGGAATTTATCCACCTCCTTTATCTCAACTGGATCGTCTCTACGATAAGTAACAAATATATATTAATAATATATTTATAAATCACAAAAACACATTTTTCATAGTCCATATTATCCTATGTAATATAATACCACATACCTCATATCACATATATATATTATTATTCGAACCCATCTCACAGTTTAAGAATTTTATTTATTAAATCCTTATTTAATAATATCTGAAAATTCGGGTTCTTACATCCTCTCCCCCTTATAAGGATTCCGTCCTCGGAATCACCGAAACTTCCTCTGCTCGGTGCTATTCCGTTTATTACATATTCTCTTGAATAATTTTATTCATTCTCTTTTCAGGAGTTTTATTACTATAACTTTCTCAATCTCATTCTACCACTTTCTCATTTCTAAGGAACATTCTACTTACTACCTTCATCCTTCAGAAGAATAAGAATCTTCCACGATTTTTCAATAATCGGGAAGTAGTATGAATAATTCAGATTCCAAATTTATACTGAGGGGTCACAAGACCGTGAACTTTTCTCTAGGTTTACTAATGCTTCAACACAATTCTTCACACCGCAAACCAGAGTGTTTATCAATCACAAAGACTGAAAACACCCTCCACGCGTACTCTAGGTGGCCAACCTATTGTACCACTACGTTGGGCCGCAACGTAGTGTTTTGTAACGACTATATGCGTTACGCTCGGAACCATTGTCCCCGAAAACATGTCCCCTTTATAGGGTTGTTCACCTCAGCTTTTCAACGTCAAAATCCGCACCAGAGCAATCTGGTTTGGCATACATACACAAGAATACTTGAATTCTATAATCCCTTTCCAACAGTCGCCTAGCCGAATCAAATAGCTTAGACTCTCATCAACAATTCGGACATCAATCGAAATAATTTAGCCAACTTAATTGACCTTCTTTATAATTTACAAGAAAACCAAAAATTCTTTTATGACGTCATGATACCATACTAGATTAGTAGTACGTTGAGGATTCCGCCATTTTATGACTTTGTCATATTACAACATTCCATAGTGGGCTGACGATCTTTCGATCACAACCAACACTAGGTTTGATTGCATTGATGACTCCATCGTTTACCATACTACATCATATCAAATGATGCACAAGGTTAAAATATATTTTGAAAGATTGTCAAATCATTTTTGTCTTAGCCGAAACAAATAGCGTAGACATACGAATAACGGTGTTGTTTTTTTTAAAACTCATTAGTTCAGTTACCTGACCCAATGTTTTCTCAAGAAAACCGAAGTGCAAACACTAGCACGAAGTCAATAAATTTTGAAAATCTAGCGTAGCTAGAGGATTTAGGAAAATCCAATTTCTCCATCGCTTCAATCTCTTACCACCATCAATGCTCACTATTCCAAAACTCTTATATAATATATCTATTCTTAGTACAGTTCACCAACTTACCACACCATGGAAGTTCAGGAACTTACCACAATCATATGGGTTGAGGAACTTATCCTAGTCAGACCAAAATCGTCCATTCGCTGAGGGGTCCCACCATACGATTATGAGTCACGAACTTGTCATAGGCATGAGTTTTAAGAACTCACACCTAATCTTAATATTATCTAATTATATCTTAGAAACCTCTATCTATCAAAATAAATATGAGAAAAGAATCACCTTTCCACCATATGTATAATGATACCGCGACACTAACATTCCAACGATTATCAATGTGACGTACTCAGTGCAAGCACAAAACTTCTGCCCATACAAAAGTTTGTACAACTAAGCCGTTACATGAGTCCTCAATGGAAGTCCAACACTTAAATCTATCTTACTATATCACTTGCTCATTACGAGCTTTCTATGTTTCATCACATACAACTCCTCATGAGTTCATCTCGTACTTTTTATAGTACATTCTCTCATAGCATCAAGCTATACACACTTAGTCGTTACAGACTATCTATCATTTCACAGTTCAATCTGATCACGTCGTGATCATCGCTTTACCTCAGGGTTCTTTCCCTACTATCAACTAAACTCCATCCGAGTTTATTCTCACTATCTTCGTCATATACATCTTATAGACATCGTCTTAACATTTTCACTACCGGAGTTAGGAAACTCCTGATTCTCATTCTCTAGATATTTCAAGATTCTTCTTTGAATCTTCATTTAGATATATTTTACTCTTATCTTTCACTCTCTCAGGTTATAGTCTAAGGTACACTTACCTAAGGTTTATAACCTACAGCTTTGATACCAACCTGTGACGCCCCCAAATCCACGTTCCTTCGAAACCTCTGATTCGGTGCAGTCACGATACTACTATCGCCAAACTATTACATCTTTTATTCATTACTAAAAGAATATAACTTGCTTTATTACAATTTAGAATATAATTTCTATTTATATCCAAGATCTCGTCTATACATCATATTCGATGTTACTAAAATGCGGAATAATTTAAACTTTTCAATATCCTTTGAATAAAATCTTTTTATTGATTTCATAACTTTGAATCAAATATAATCCTTGAATCCACTATATACTATGATTCATTCTATTAGAACTATCGTATAAACATTTACAACTCAACTAGATATCCTCTATGTATTATCTAATACATCTTTATAGTACGACAAGCATTAAACCTCGTAAACAAATATCAAGTACAACTACTAGAACCTAGACATGGTTCGAGTAATAATCTAATCAGTATTCTTCGTTGTGATACTATTTATCTTTATCAATCAAGAAGCACGAAGTCTTTATCGTAAGTCCTTAACCTGCAAAAGTGGTTATTTGCAAGAGTGAGCTCGACAGCTCAGCAATTCTAACAGTCCTCATGCATCACATAGCATATAACATCATACTCGGTTCATGCATTTATAAACAGTTTATATTTACTACGCATGTTACTTTTCACATAACAAGTATATCATCAAAGATCAACTTTCAATCTCATTTATATCTCATATACAGTTCATATATAAGTTCAAATTATCATAGCATAATATAATTCAACTAACAGTTATTGAATTCATATATCAAATAGGAACTGAAAGACTTGCCTGATTCGTAGTTTAACAACTACGACTTAACTGCTTAAGAATCTCTGCACTTTGTGTAATCCTACACAGTTATATTAATCATAGAGATCACACCCATCAGTTATACACTTCCATACATTCTCAATGTAATAATAAAGGTTACATTGTTGTCTAACTTGTTTCTTAGAACCTTGTTTCACTTTCATATCATACGCTTAGTATCGTTAGGTACGTATAGTGATATCTTAACCATACTCAATATCAATATTAACCACTTAACTATTTAAGTGTTCGACACATATTGCAAACTCATAAATCTACAATCCATATTGCTCTTACGTTTCTCAAATCTTATCGAAACCATTACATTCAAACTTTCTAAGTTTCACCTTTCAAAATCCTTGTCATACTTAACTAGTCATGCAAGGCTACTATGTTCATCATGTATACATGTATATAAGGGCATTAACTCAAGTTTTAAAACCTAGCATGCTCATTATAAGTCAAAATCATATGGCATTCATGCCGATAAACTTTAAATAAATCAAGCCCACGTTACTAATGGTCCATTACTAAAGTCATATCAACACACCACGAGGCTAAACAATACTAAGTATACATGCTCGTGCGTTCATCACACATGTATATGTTAATCACATAGTTTATGCTTTAGAATTTTATTTCTTGAATACGTTGGCATAGGTGATATCCATGCTCCATCAAATGATGCTCATGTCAACATGTCTATAGGCATAATGACATCCTAATGCATATGCTTGCATGATCACAACATAATTCATATGGTAATTGATGTCCTTAGCTTTTCATCGAAAATCACACTAAGTCAACAAGGAATCATAGTACATGCATGGCATCTATATGTATTTCATATACACTAGAAACTCATATTTAAACCACATAAATATTCTCAAATGGTCAGAATCTAAAAGACATTAGTCTTGGTTAAGTTCGTTTTCGAAAGTCTTAAGTTTATCATTTCGAAAATTATCTTAACTTCTAATACTAGTGTACGGTTAATACTTTAAGCATGCATTTCATGTCAATATAAACCATACTATCATGTTTAAAATATCAGATTATATACATATTACATATGTGTCCAAGTTCACAATCGAAACTATAAGTTTCATTTCAAAACTATAAGTTTTTCTTCAATCGTGTGTACTAATATCGTTACACATGCTCATTTCATATCAAGGTAATCATATATGTATATTATCTATGTCCACATGCTTGTTCTAATTATATAACTTATGCTAGCATATAACAGAACCTGCAACAGAAAACAAAACCCAGAAACTGGTCCCGGCGCAGCTGCGCAGAGCCCCAGTTCAAAACTGGCGCAGCTGCGCAGGGCATTGCCCAACTCAAGTCTGGTACCGGCGCAGCTGCGCTGCTGGCCAGTACAAAACTGGCGCAGCTGCGCTACTAGCCGGCCAGAGACAGTGACTGCTCTGCTTCGGCAGAACTTAGCCCAAACTCAAAATTTCGCAAAGATTATCATTCTAAGCTACTACATTACAGTTCTATCATGATTATAAGCTAGCATAGCAACTAATAATCATACTCCAACCAAGTTATCAATAAATCTATGCTTAATTCAAGAATTAAGAAATTAGAAATCTTAGAAATTGCAGAAAACATGAATTGAAGAACATGAGGTGTTATACCTCTGCTAATGTGTATCAAGCTTGCTGAAATCTTCAACTCAAAATGTTGCTATATTACTAATGCAATCTTACTTTAATATGCTCTCAATATCACTTAAGCAAAAATCTCAGCAATGAAAACATGAAGAAGGAGAGCTTCATATTTATAACCAAATCAATACCCAGACAAATGCAAAATCTCCCAAATCAAACCAATGTATAGCAAGATTGTATAATGGTTAAGGAATGGTAGGTGAGAGTTGGTAAATCTCATCATGATCTCCACTCCTCCCATGATCATTGCTAGCCTAAGTTTGCTGAGTTTGAGGCTATAGAGAGTAGCCATGTGGTGTTCACGTGAAGGAGAAGAAGAGGAGTAACTCTAATATTGGGGCAACCAAATAAATCTCAGCAACTTGGAACATGTAATACAACACTTGGTTTATATATACACATTACATATACATTTAAGTTGTACACATTCATTTCATATAACTTAAGTTATAAATTAATGTGTCACAATGTAGTCTCAATAATACTATCATGTATTAAATTTTAACTTGCACATATAAATTCATGTACATTTCATCCTACCGGATATAATTATATCGGGTATCATCACAGTGTATTGTCTCCTCTATTAGTAAATTCAATAATTGTTTACCATATATTTATGATATATTATTTTATTGTATACTTAATATACACATTGTCAAACCCACATTTCATGTACCTATTACAACTCAATAACTTTACTATATAGTTTATATTCATATATAGCATAGTCGCATTGCACTTTATACTTCGCATAACATATAGTTAACTATCATACGTTATACTTTAATATCGCATGGTTGCACATAGAAATTAATAAATTACTTATCTTAATAATAATATTAATTAATCCATTTCTCATTAATCCATGGAATTATAATTCCCACGCTAATTGATTAACACTTTATATGATTTATTATCACGTTAAATTAATATAAATCTTTTATATCATTTACTCATTAATCATCATATTATCAATTAATTACTTGATAATAGTATATTGTTCATAACAATAATTAATATTAGAAGACAATTTATCTCATCACAAATCCGATTATACTTATAATCGATTTCCTTATTATTATATTATCACTAGCCATAATAATTTAACATACTATCATAATAACAATTAACAATTAATTTAGATTAATTGTTTAATTAATAATTCCTCCATCATTAAATTAGTCAATTCATTACTGAATCTATTATTGTGCCACACAAGGCATCTCTCTCAAGCTCAAACTTAAGCTTATCATTATTCTCATCACTTACTCATTTCTCACCACATTACTACTTATAACCTGTTCAATTAAATTAGAACTATTAAATCCAAGGTCCACTTATAAATATTTTACAAATCGAATATTCAAATATTATATATAACCTTTACGGAAATATAATAACTCAAGCTATTAAAATGCTAAACTACTTCAAATAATTATACTTATAATAAGTATAACCTTTACGCTTATAATAATTAATATATACTCTATTAATTATTCCAATAATAATATTCACGATCAAATAATAACTTAAGTTATTTAATATATTAAAATAACTTAGTTTCCTTACATTAATTAAACTCCCTTGAAAATACATTTAAAATTATGTATTTAGCCATATCATAAAATATTATGTTTATTAGAAAATAATTTACTTATTGTCTCATGATATTATTCTTAATATAATATCAAATAACTATATGTACAACACATGTACATATATTATATATAGAAAATAGATAATAAGTTTATTTTCTATTATAATAAATTGTTTCCATCAATTTAATTATATATAGCAAATACGTTTTAATATATTTACTATATTAACCAAACACACCTCATACAAAAACATATAAGGTAATATTATTATTCAAAAATAACATTTCCTCCTTTTATTAAAATAATTAAATATTAGAAATTATTTTAATATCCTTTATTAGAAATATATAATAACTATTTCTCTTTCTTTTCTATAAATTGTTCCCAAAACAATTTCTTCAAATATTCATTTAAAGATATAATGATTTCCATCTCCCTTTAATAACGTATATATATATATATATATATATATATATATATATATATATTCAACGTTATTCGTACATTAGACTTTCTCACATATTACTATTCTAAGTAATATATATAAAAGTACCAACTATAATTACATATTCAACACACATATTAATTCACTCCTTTACTTAAGTAAATTAAACACTGTACTATATCATCATAGTTAATTAAGGTTCAATACTCTCATTATATTATTCCATAATATAACTCACAACTTATATTAACTAATATTTATTCTTATTAGTTAATTCCTTAACTAACTCATGCTTCACTATCCAAACCTATTCATGGATAGCTTAAGTGCTATTAATAACCTATATTATAAACATACTAGTTATTAATACACATACTCAAGAATATGGTGATTATACATTAAGGATATTTAATGTCACCAACTTACTATGATAAAATAATTCTATAAATTATTTAATATCGATAGGAATTTATCCACCTCCTTTATCTCAACTGGATCGTCTCTACGATAAGTAACAAATATATATTAATAATATATTTATAAATCACAAAAACACATTTTTCATAGTCCATATTATCCTATGTAATATAATACCACATACCTCATATCACATATATATATTATTATTCGAACCCATCTCACAGTTTAAGAATTTTATTTATTAAATCCTTATTTAATAATATCTGAAAATTCGGGTTCTTACAGGAACGACTTTGCAGATGCCTTGGCGACATTGGCTTCCCTGATCAACATATCTGATAGGAGGGGAATTCCCGACATCAAATTCACAAACCAAAAAACCTCGACATATGGGAATTACATTGGAGAAATATCAGATGAAATTCCTCCTATCCAACAGCCTTGGTATCAAGACATCAAGGAATATCTCCGAGATAGATCTACACCCGTTGGGGCAAGCCAAGCCGAACGAAAGCGAATTCACAAGATAGCTATGAAGTTCTATCTGAGCGGAGATGCACTTTACAAAAGGGATGCTGGAATAGGCCTGTTACGATGCCTAGATAAAGAGCAAGACTAGAGATTGATGGATTAAGTCCACGGTGGAATCTGTGGTCCACACATGAGCGGTCATTTGCTGGCCAGGAAAATATTGAGAACAGGGCATTACTGGATCTCTCTCAAAGCTAACTGTGAGGATCACGTCAGGAGACGCTATCAATGCCAAGTCCATGGAAATGCTATTCACGCTCCTCCAAATGAGCTCCACAATATGAGTTCGCCGTGGCCTTTCTCCATGTGGGGAATGGATGTGATAGGTCCAATAGAACCTAAAGCCAACAATGGATATTGATTCATCTTCACCATGATCGATTATTTTACCAAGTGGGTTGAAGCTGCCTCTTTTTCTAAAGTCACCAAAGATGTAATCATTGGGTTCATCAGAAACAATGTCGTCTGTCGATATGGACAACCATAGGTGATCGTATCCGACAACGCCAAGAATCTAAACAATCAGATGATGAGAGAACTGTGAAGCAAGTTCCACATCAAGCATCTTAATTTCGTCATCTATCGGCCCAAGATGAATGGTGCTGTTGAAGCGGCCAATAAGAACATCAAGAAAATTATCCAGAAAATGTCTGCCAATCACAAAGAATGGCCTGACTTGTTGCCTCTAACCATGTTAGCATATAGGACGTCAATGCGCACTTCTACTAGGGCTACCCCCTATTCATTGGTCTATGGAATGGAAGTCATCCTTCCCATAGAAGTAGAAATGGAGTCCTTGAGAGTGCTAATAGACGCTCAAATGGAAGAAGACCAGTGGTTGCAAGAGCGGTACCATCAACTGTACTTGATAGATGAAAAGAGGGCTACAACCATTTTCCACAGGCAGTTATATCAGCAAAGAATTGCTCGATCATACAACAAGAAAGTCCGATCACGGCAATTCAAAGAGAACGACTTGGTATTGAAGAAAGTCCTAGCCAATCAAGACGAAGCCAACGGAAAGTTCACCCCAAATTGGGAAGGCCCTTTCATTTTCAAGCAGGTGTTGACAGGAGGAGCTATCAGATTGCAAGAGATGGATGGGAGCGAATTTCCCCAACTCATCAACTCAGACACCATAAAAAGGTACTATGTCTGAAATACATGCACACCAGCATCCTGGTCCTGCGAATCAAATCAGTTCGTCTTTCACTAAAAGACGGAACTACGAATGACCTGATCTCCCTCAGCTCGGGAGTACATAGGCAGCCATTTCTGGTGCGGTCAAACCAAATAAAAACTCAAAAACTCATCAAACTAAACTCAAAAGAGACACTTCTCAAGCCTCTCCCATACAAGAACAAACTACGAATGACTTGATCTCCCTCAGCCCGGGAGTACGTAGGCAGTCATTCACGGCGCGGTTTGACCTTCAAGAAAATATAAAAAACCAATAAAAACCAATCCCAAGACACCGAAACCATATAAAACCTAAATCCTATCAAGCCTCCCTGGTCAATGGGCCCGTCCAAGATATCCTCTGATATCTCACTGTCAATCCATCAAGGAGAAACTCATGATACATCAACAACAGCAAGTCATGAAAGAAGTGGTAATCACTTAGCAATGACAAAACATATCCAACAGGGAAGTGAATCAAAATATATTTCTCTAATATATAATACTGTTTGACATATACAACGTGTCCTGTACATGACAAAAATGGCTGATCTAGTATGTGCATGAAAAACAAAGCTAGTCTATGGACCCATAGACAAGGGGGACAACAATGCCAACATAGCATCTCACTCTGAAGATGGAGGAGCCGCTGCAAGCGCAATACCCTCAGCCTCCATACGAGCCAGAACATCCACAGCCATATGTATAGTGGCACTGTGATCATCAATGTAAACACTCATATTGGCAACCAGGCCATGGGTATATGATCGGAAAGCAGTACTATAGACAATATGGAAATCTCGGGAAGCTATAGCCTCATCCCTCTATGCAAAAGCAGCATCCCGGGCAATCAAAGTCTCCTCAATCTAGATAAAAGCAGCATCTCGAGAAGATCGAGCCTCATCTCTCTCAACCAATGTCGTATCCTGAGTGGCTCGAGCCTTATGTCTATCAGAAAAAGCTATATCTCTACCAGACAGGCAAGTCAACATCAGCGCCCTAGCCTGATTTCTCTTGAAGGTCATCCTAGCTAGTGAATCTGCCAAAGCTGTATTTGTCCCAGCAGGAATGATCAGCGGGTCACTAACTAAGATTGTTGTCAGACCCGTGAATGACTCATCCTCTGTATGAGAATCAAGATCCTCCATAGGCTCCTCCTCATCTGAACCCACAATCGGAGCTGATTGGATGAATGCAGCTAATGCTATATCAGTCTCCAACCATGCCAAATACTCTGGAGAACAATCCGGATGGCTAGTAGAGAAATCAGCCCTCTCCCTATGAGTCCAACACTTATAAATCCTGATCAGGTCGGCTGATGACATAGAAGAAGCTGATATACGCTAATCAATAGCCCCCTCAAACTGGTGCAGGCTCTGAAACTGATCAAACTGACCTATAACTGCCAACGGATGATAAGTGGTCACCCCTCTCAATCCCGCTAGGGGCAAGTACTCCATGCCAGATGCATGGGTGATGAAGCTATAAGGGGAGACTAGCCCTGAGCATGGCAGAATCAAAAAAGGTTGCTCAATATCTGACAAAAAAGCTTACCAGGTCTCTACATCCGAACACTCTGTCGGCTGAAAAGAGTATGACATGGCTATCTCATGGGTGAAACAATACCCCTGATGTCTGAAGAAGCCAATCGGACGCAAGTGGGACATGAGCCACACGTACAACAAGACAGAGCTACCACTGAAAAATACCTCTGGATGGGTACAACAATAGGTAGCTGACCTAAGTGTCTCAACCAATATCATCGGCAAGATGGTGCAACCCTGTCTAAGGGCCTGAACCACGACCATCAATCCGACGTCCAAGTGGTCCAAGGGTAGTGGCATATAAACGTAGGCTGCAATGCACATCAACAAGATGTCTACACGGGCGAGTTACCACTCATCTACCGAAATGATAAAATCCCCAGAATGTCGCTCTTAGCTATCTAGCGGGCCGAAGCGATCAATCAAAAAGTCTATGGATATCACATGTCCTGCAATAATCTCCTGAGTGATAACTCTACGTCTCAGACCCGACATAGTCATAAATGGCCTCCGCATGTCACTGATGGCTGCACAAGCGCAAGGCAGATCCAGTGCCAAGCCTGTAAGATGCTCATACTCCTCTAAGGTAGGAGTCAAATCGTGGAGCCCAAAACAAAAAACCTGTCGATCAAGTATTCAGCATGAAAAGATGCCATCCACAAACCTATACGAAACCTGGAAAGCTAAAAGGGATAGAGAATGCCCTAGCATCTGGTCTACTGTCCCTCTAGCTGTGAGGGGCAGACTGTCATACCACGACTACAATGAAGATGCCACCGATGACGGTAGCGAGTGCTCAATACGACTGACGGTGGAGGACGACATCTGTATCACCATATCACAAGACCATCCAGGGGTCAAATCTGAACTTATCTGTCTAAATGCATACCCATGACATAATACATGCATAATGACAATGATAAAAATGATGCAATAGATAGGAGAATATTAAGCATATCTACAATAAACTATCTACTGCAAGCATCATCTATGTCTAATAATAAAGTGCAAAATAACAAGTACAGAGATATGAGGCACAACACCCCCAACTACTAATAATGACCTATCAAAATAGGGCACAGCCGCCCAACAGCAAAAATAGTGGCCTATCAAAAGATATAGCTACAATAGCTATCCAAAAAGATCCAAAATATCTACACTCAAGCTGTTAACCTGCTCCATCTCCTCCGTGGACACAAAGTCTCGGCTATCAGGAATGTTAGGGCAGTACAAGGGATGATCAGCCCCTATATAACTGCTGGAAAATGGACCTATGGAAGGGCCCGCTCTAGAGCTGGATGGCTCAAAAGAAGATACCTCTGATGGATCTCTACCAAGATACCTGATAAACAAATGAGCTCTCTCCAACTGCTGGGTCAGTCCTATAATCTGGTCCAAGTGAGTAGGCTTCCTGAGGCAAGCTATCTAGTCTGTCATCATCACAGACCACGGCACCATATCTGCCATGAACTGGGTGGCACGAGTCTGAGCCCCAATAGTGCGAGGACTCCACCAGCTACTAAATGCCTCCTGGCTGTATGGACCCTCTGACAGGGTAAAGCCATCTACGCCCTCCATCGGAATGTCTGTGAGTGGCTGAACTAGTGGCCAACGATGCCAAGCAGGAGGAACAATGGGAATGCGGATCTGCCCCGTGATGCTCCTGATAGCACGCTCTCCTAAATAGAGCTCCCAACCTCTCTCTGTTAAAAATGGGACTTTGCGAGTTGACAATGCAAACTCCCTGCCAGTGGGGAAATCGCCCTCAAACCAGACTGTCAAAAAGTCTAAGGTATACGGTACCCATGAGATCAATCCTGCTGTCAAAAGCTCAGGCTACAGGAGGGAATGGGTGAACCCCTCAACCACGGGGAGCTCCGTCAAAGTGGAGTGGTGCCAACATTGTCCCCGAGGATAAGTATCCAAGCCTAAAGTGGTAGTGGGACGAAGGCTAAGAAGCCTCTCATATGCCCAGAACTGGCCATGTAAATATTAAAAGTCCTTAGTGACCAAGACTGATAAATGTAAATAGAGAAATCAAAAAGGTACAAAAAAGATGCACTCACCAGTAGAAATGGGTAGAACCCAAACCAAGCCTCCGTCACACCATTCGAGTGCATGCACATACATCAAAGAAAATAGGCAAAGGTATAGGTACCCCAATCAAAGTCACTGAGGCGCTCTACATATTAAGTGGCGCTGACCAGGGCAAAGGACACCGTCGCAGAGTTGTCTGCCAGAAAATAACCCCTAATGATCACTAAGAACAGTCGCCGCAGGATGCAATCCCTAACCCTCTGATCATCAGGCAGAGGCTCAAGCAAAGCCCCACTCTGGGCATCTACACTCAAGGGACCAGATCAGACCGTCCGACCCTTAATTGCCGTCGCAGGGACCCCCAGCAGGGACCGAACGGCAGTGGGTGTAATGTCAACCACGATAGGCACTGGCTCACCCTCAAACTTTATCCTAGTGATGAACCTCCAATCCATTGGGGTCATCATCACCTCACAGTCCAACAAGTGGAGAGACTGAGTCTGGTGAAATCAGCGCTTAGATAAAGCCCTCATAAAACCCCAGGGGCAACGGCGGGGAAGAATATAAAAGAACACTTGAAACCCCCAGGTGTCAAAAAATGTCCCTATAGTCCTAGTGTAGAGTGTGATACAAAGAATGCACATTAAACCAGTTCCCTCGAGGCTACGTAAAGCCAAGAACCTGCATAAAAAAAAACCAACCCATGTCAAAAACCTGTGCCCCAAGTGTAAGACCCCAACTTTTATGAATAAAGATTTAATTTTCTTTATACATTATTTTGAAATAGTAAGGTGTTAATTTGATAAATGTGGTAAGTTATGGGTGGTATGTGAAAATTATACAAAGTAAGCAAGTGGTCATAAAATATTCGTTGTGTCGGGGAATATTCTTTTGTCGGAGAATATTCGTACGACGGCGCAGTCATTGGTGGACCCCACAACGGAATAATTATCGGATATAGAAAGAGACAGAAATAACATTTTCAAAGCAAAACTTTTACCGTTAAATTATTAAAATACCTGGTGATAAAAATACAATAATACGCGTTGTTGCATAGTAATACACAGTATTGCACAGTATTTCGAATTATTTGTTCTTACGTAAGAAGTCACTTAGTATACAATAATTGTTACAGTAGTTGTTGCATAGTATCTTATATTATTAGTTCAATTATTGTCACAGTATCATCTACACAATATTTTAAAATATTAAATCAATAATTAACACAACACAGTTACTCATATTATTATTATTAGCATTATTGACAATGTCTAGAAAGTTCTGTCAAGGAAAGTGGTTAGGTTATTTAATTACGCGTCAGTAAGGAGAAATCCTTATCGGAAAGCCCCCTCTTTTCTGGGAACGATCTGGTTGTCAATATTGGGAATTATAATAATGAATGGTTGATAAAAATATTTTCATTGTGTTGGGAATATTAATGTTAGTGAAAATCGACATTTATTTCGATAATAGTTGATTTTCGGATGTTAAATTGACCAAACGGAGAATTAATCAGATAAATGAGCAATTAATGGGTGGTTAACATATGGGACCCACTTATTGGTGGATAATAAATAGTTGGTGGGTGGTTGCAGGGGTGGAGGTGCAAGATTGATAAACTTGAGGAACTAAATGAAAAATAGAGGTAAAGATGGAGGTACTAAAGTATAATTAACCAACCTTTTTCTAGCCTATAAATAGCAAGCTAATTTCATTCATTTTGAAAAGCAAAGTTATAATATTGAGAGAAATTATAGAGAGAGAAAGAAGAAGAGTATTCTGCTATTACACTATCCAAGTATCCAATCTTCTACTGAGTTAAGGGATATTATTTTTCTTGTAAGGGGTATTATTTCTTTTGTATTCATAAAGAATGCTATTTTCTTTCAATACTCATAAGGGTTGTTACTCTATTCTTTATTGATATGTAGGAGTAACCTGTTTACGCGGACTACCGCATACATGGTGAATAACCCTTCGTATTCATTCTTTATTAATCTGTGGGAATAATCTGTCTACGCAGACTACCGCATGCCTGGTGAAAACTTTTTGTATTCATTCTATTCCTTATTAATCTGTGAGAATAACCTGTCTTTGCGGACTACCGCATGCGTGGTGAATCACCCTTCGTATTCATTTCTATTAAATTGTGGAAATGATCTGTCTACGCGGATTACCACATGACGAGTGAAAATCTAATTACAGTTTCGTATATTCATTCATACTCGTATGAAATATTATTTCACTGAAATATTGGTCTGAACTTTTTATGAAATTTTTATCTTTTCATGACAAGTTACTATTCACGAGTTAATATTCACGGTAAAAAAAATATTATTTTTTTTATCTTTGATTGGATCCAAGTTTTGAACTTTATTCTTGAATTTTGCTCCATAATTGATTATTACGGAGTATTCTTGAACTTGGATAAACTAAATTAAGAATTCCTAATCTTTGTCCTTTATCTAGATTCGTTTTTATATTATTTTTCATCATCCTCAGTCTTAAATGATGATATAAATGAATATCTTTGGCCTGTAGTGCAAAGATGAATGATTATTTGATGAATATCTTTGGCCTGTTGTGCAAAGATGATTACCTGATGAATATCTTTGGCCCGTAGTGCAAAGATGGACAGGTGTTGAGATGAACATGGCCACTGGTGATACAAATGAATATCTTTGGCCCGTAGTGCAAAGATGAATATTTGATTCGAGATATATATTGATTGAGGTTACAGGGATAAAATATTGATGATGGACTTTTAAATCATAGAAGATAGTAGACATCATTCTCTACTTAACTCTTCTAATGAATTGTTATTTCCGCTACAGTTGTTGATCTAAAACTTGTTGTCCATAATATTTTATCTGATTTGTTAAAGACTAACGATAATTTATTCTTCATTATCTTAGTCATAATATTCTTTACTGGGCTAGTTGAGCTCACCTTTTCTTCCATTGTTCTCTTCAGAAAATGAGAATATCGCGGGTACTAGTCGGGGAATAGAGTGATGGTCCGAGTTAGCGCTGTAGAAGTCCTCACTATTTTTTTGTAAAATAGTGTGATAATAAATGTAATGAGGACTTAGTTTGAATGTTTATATTTTCTACATGTCTATATTGACACTCACAGTTGTGTGGTCGTATTTTGCACAACCGTTTGATATAAAAGATTGTATTTGAATTCTGTACCATGTATTTGGCGACTCAGAATGGGTTGGGTTAATTGGACCAATTCTGGGGGCGTCACACCAAGAGTGGCAAAAGGAAGAAAGAAAATCCAGGAACAGGAAAAGCTTCAGTCACCTCGTTGGCGTGGAGGAACCTTGAGGGATGACGACTCAAATTTCCCAGCAGATCATGGACTGGCACAATAATTCCTGGGAGTGAAAACCCATCGACCTTTAAAGTTGTCGTATATATAACTGTATATATATTCCTTGCGCATTCTGATTAAATTACTACTTTAAACATTCATTTGATATGAATCGACACTGACATTTCTGTGGGCGAACTAGATTTCTTTAAATCTCACTAACTCTAGCTTTCAAACGGTTCCAAATCGGTTCAGACGGAACTGAGAAGCTAGAATGGCTGAGATTTACTTAAATCTAGAAATTTTTCTAGTTTCATTCTTGAAAGCAACCTCGCGACCCTTAGATCGCTATCTAGTGGGAACGAGATGCTTCGGCTACGTGCGAGCCAGGATTTACTGCTGAATTCTTGGTTTTGGCGACATTTGGATATAAATATATCTTTTCTGTGCATATTTGAGCTGTGCAAGTCTTATTGGCTTCCCTCTATGAGCCTAGGAATCGTGGGATTCAATATCAAACTGATCAGAATCTGATTCTCACGATGGACAAACTCCACTTTACAAATGTACCCTGCCAGTTTTTTTGGAAAATGTACATCTGAAAGACCTTAAAACGGTTATCCGGGTTTAAGGTCTCAACATAATGAGAATAATGGTTTTTCGTGTCAGAGTCACTCCGACAGCTGTCATGCCCATGAAAAGACCGACACTTGTATATATTTTGTGGTCGAGGACGCTTCGCAGCCTGACAAATCACCATTCTAATTGAGCCAAGAGGCTGAAAAGATAAAAAACGGAAGTATCTACGTGCTTCAATTCCTATGTTAGCGTAAGGGTTTGAAAACCTGCTTTCAAAACATCATTTTAATATCTTGTCTTAAAAAGAACTTTTACAAATCAAATCAAACCCTTCGTATATAGGTTCAACAAAGCACGACCATACTTTCAAAATCAATCAAACAGAGGCCCAATTTCTTCCAGCATTCACACACACGTTTCAGATTTAAAAGGGAAATATTGAAAGGAAATGTGGTACCGTGTTTTCAGGGGAGTTGTGGGGTGCCTAAACCTTCCCTACACTTAACCAAGCCCCCGAACTTAGAACTTCGATTTCAAAGATCAAGTTTCGACAGTGTCCAGCAAATTGGGCCTCCTTTTAAACAAACTCGGTTGAGTTGGTACAACCATTTTAAATCTACCAACTGGCGACTGTGTAAAATGTTCAAATTGTCGACATTATACATGTTGGCCTTTTCCTAAAAAAACCCTTCAAAACTTTTTTCACAAATAAAAAGAATAAGGGTATAAAAAACTTAGGAAGAGAGAAAGATCCGGGTTTGACCCGACCCGAATTTTTTTCGACGTCGACAATGATTAAACCCCACATTCACATCAAATTATAATTTAAAATCACACATTTCATATTAAAAATATGATTTAATACTGTCCAATTAGCATATAACTTTATTAACATGCTTTTATATTTATTACATTAACATTCTCATTGAAATATAACTTTTTGGCTAAACTGCATAAGTGGCACTGCAGTGCCACATAATGAACTGCAACCGGCACTGCAGCGCTGCCACATCATCAGGGTGTTGGGCCTGGCGCTGCAGCGCTCCAGTTACACTCAAAACTGGTGCTGCCACTCTAACACGTCAGCACGCTCCACTTTCGGTCTCGGCGCTGCAGTTAACAAGCGATGCAGCGCTGTGCCACATCACCTGGTTATGCAGTGGCACTGCAGCGCCCAGTTTACTCACAGGGCTAGAGATGCAGGGCCACGTCACAGTCAAACGCAGACATCCTCGCGAACTGTGCAGGAAAAAGCCAATTTAGCTTATTTCCTAGCACCAAACTCAGATTTTAACTTACGTAATACATATAAAGCTTTATAGAATCATAACTTTATACTTCTAACATGTTTTCACACATATAAACATCACAACACAAATAAAAACCTTTAATTTCATGATTTTGAAGAAAACACCATTGTTAAGTGTTTTTGATGAAAATAAACACTGTGACTTTGTTTTTAAACCAAATCACATAATTTAAATCATGTTATTTTCGTTTCTTAATACATTATTATAATCTAAACTCAATCTTTATCACATAGTATGAATTAAACATCAATTTTGATATTAAAGAAACCATTTTTCAAAATAGTTCACTGTAAATTGCTATGAACATGATTTCTTCATGTTCATCATATTTACATGAATTAAACAGTTTAATTACTCACAAAAATCATATATAATGGTTTATACATACAATTTAACACATAGAAATCATATTTACATGAATTCTCATGAAAACCAAATTACAGAGAAGTAAAAATATGAAGAACAATGAAAAACATAATTTAACAATTATAGAGTTAGATTATTACCTTGTTAGCTTAGAAGAAGATGATGATAGCAATCAACCTCCTTTTTGATTTTACAAAGACTTTCTTCTTCTTTCTTTCTTCTTCTCTCTTTTCTCTCTAACTCTCTGATATGATAGTAGTGTGCATATAAGCCAATCATGTATAATGATAAAACACATACTTTGTAAACAATCTTATTTATATATTAATAAAAGTATTCACTTATTAAAGACATTTAATTATCTACATAATGCTGTTTTTAATAATATGTAAATAACTCATAGTTTTAACCAATGTTTTTAGAATCATGATGTTGATCATGCTAATGAGATCTAAATTCTTAGAAAGCTTAAAACTAAAATAGTTCTCAATCGTTGGATTACTAAAAAAAGAATTAGTAAATCCGGATAGATTGATACATATGTTGCTTGCTTATTGGATGAGGATGATTGATCTCATGATCATTTGTGTGGAGACACTAAAGCAAGTATGTAGGTGCTTATTAGAGAATAAGCTCACTGAACGTGACTCGCTATGAAATACCTAATAGAGTTTTGCTTGACTGTCAATAGGAATTCCTAATGTGATAGTAGTACAAGTGATCATTTAACTTGAGATCATCATAGTATCTTCTATGTAATGAATTATACTTTGACTTATTCTTTAAGACCCTTAGGGTATATCAAAGGGTAAGCTTAGGTAGGACATACTAGTGAAGAATTTACTCTTCTC
This sequence comes from Panax stipuleanatus, assembly GCA_020205555.1. NCBI lineage: Eukaryota > Viridiplantae > Streptophyta > Magnoliopsida > Apiales > Araliaceae > Panax > Panax stipuleanatus. Next base: position 75,709,107 of record CM035119.1, on the reverse strand, counting down.
TCCCCTCCTAGTTCTATTCCCCGATCTCCGCCAGAGATCATATCCCTAAGCTCTGATACCAACTGTGACTCGTATCCCCATATTGGATAGCACCTCACAATGGCACCTATCAATTTGCCACCGCAGAACGGCGTCCCCTACGGAGAGTCTGGCTTCGGTGCATCCCCATACACAGGAAGTCACCAGATAGAGGCTCGGGGCTCTTTACTTATGGCTCTGATACCAACTGTAACGCCCCCCATAATAGGTCCAGTCAACCCAACCCATTCTGAGTCGCCAAATACATGGTATAGAATCCAAATACAATCTTTATATCACACGGTCGTGCAAAATACGACCACACAACTGTGAGTGTCAATACAAATATGTAGAAAATATTAATATTCAAACTAAGTCCTCATTACAATTATTATCACACTATTTATCAGAAATAGTGAGGACTACTACTGCTCTAACTCGGACCATCACTCTGTCCCCCGACTAGTTCCGGCAACATTCTCATTTCCTGAAGAGGACAATAGATGAAAAGGGTGAGCTCAACTAGCTCAGTAAAGAATATTATGACTAAGATAATGGAAAATAAATTATCGTTAGTCTTCAACAATTCAGATAAAATATTATTGACAATAAGTTTTAGATCAATATTCGCAGCGGAAATAACCAGTCATTAGAAGAGTTAAGTAGAGAATGAAGTCTACTATCTTCTATGATTTAAAAGTCCATCATTAATATTTTATCCCTGTAACATCAATCAATATATATCTCAAATCAAATATTCATCTTTGCACTACAGGCCAAAGATATTCATTTGTATCATCAGTGGTCACGTTCATCTCAACACCTGTCATCTTTGCACTACGGCCAAAGATATTCATCAGGTAATCATTCATCTTTGCTCTACAGGCCAAAGATATTCAGTTATATCACCACTTAGGACTGAGGATGATGAAAAACCATATAAATAACGAATCCAGTGAGATAAAAGACAAAGATTAGGGATTCGTAATTTAGTATATCTGTGACACACCCAAATTCGGGTACTTCGTTTTCACATGATTTGGTGTTCACTTTCTAATATAACATATATCTACCCAATGAATAATGCAAAATAAACTACAACTTAAATTAAAATAACTAAATCTCCCTTAAAACAAGGATTACAACCTTCTCAAAATCAATCCCAGGGTTACTCTAACCTTGACATGAATATAATAAAGTGCGGAAATAAAACATAACATTCAATTATTACAATCATTCTCAATTAAATAAGAAAAAAACAAGTCTTCACTTGCTTTGCTTTCCCTTGCCCTTACTTGTAGACGGAGCATCAGCGTTATCAACCTTAACTGAAATTGTTATTTAATGCAAGAGTGAGCAAACCACAGCTCACTGGAGTTTAACAATAATATAGACATGAAAGAATATCTTTAAGAAAATCTGAACAACTTAGCTTGCTTCAATAATAAAGAATTGAATAATAATTCTTTATCAATATTAAAATTTGGATATAGAATTTATCTGAGGGTCATAAGACCTTTGAACTCTTGTCCTAGGTTATAAATATTTTTATTTAAACCTTTAACAGTCAATAAGACTATGGACCTTAACTCGTACTTAGGGGGATCAGCCCTTCGTACCATGTATTGTACACAACCATCTTAACGCTATGCGTAGTAACCTCCCCTAGTAAATAGGGTTGTTCAACTCAGTAATTTGAATTCAAGTCCGCACCAAAGAAAGTTTGGTTTGGATAAGCTTACAAGGGTAATTTAGAATTCACGTTCATCAACTAAGGATTAGTTGAATCGACTTCCAATAATTCAAAATAAAAGAATTATGAATTAACATATGCTTTAGAAGTAATCCTAAAGCATTTAAAATAATAATTGGATCTTACTTGAACAATAAGTTAAGACCATTTCAATTAAATAAACAATTGTCCAATACTGAAATGGAAAGGACATTCTCAACAATGAATATATGAATTCAAGAGATCATATAAAATCAATACAAGATTAGGGTTTAGAAAACTTGCGTAAAATTAACGAGTTTAGGGTTTAGAAGACTTGCGTAAATTAACGAGTTTAGGGTTTAGAAGACTTGCGTAAATTAACGAGTTTAGAGTTTAGAAGACTTGCCTCAAGCGCAAGCTACTTAACACAATTCACGTACTTTAATACTTCCTACACATATATATTCAATCACAATAACCTAAATTAGTTAACACGTAACTAATTCACATAAGTGGTTAACCCTCATGGTTAACTCACATTCTGATTAAATAGTACTAATAATCAACCATCACATAGTTAATTACATCACCTACATATTCACATAATTAAATTAATTATGTATTTAACTCAATTATAATTAAACAATTATAATTCAAACACTTAATCAAATTATAATTACTTAAATTATCATTACCTTTTAAATTATAAACAATTTATAATTTAAAATCAATTAAACCACATTCATGCATTTATAATTACACAATTTATAATTAATCATGTATATATCAATTATAATCAATAATTAATTAAACTATAATATGTATTACAATTACACAATTTATAATAAATCATGTAATTATCAATTTAAAATCCACAATTAAACATGCATTTATTAAGTTATAATTTAAATTAACATCTAATTGATTAAAATAAATCAACTTCTATACATTATAATTTCACAGAATTATAATTTAAATTAAACATTTACTCTTAATTATAATTAATCAAATTATAATTAAGTAACTTATTTTACAATTAAACAATTATAGCTTATAATTTAAATATTATATTAGGTTTTCAAAACTTCCTTTTTTCTCAAATTATGAAATTACCAACTTCGTGTTAACACATGTTATAGAAGCTAGATATATGCTCATTATCTTAGCAATAATGTAACTTAGGCATGAAAATAATCTGCACAATTGTTTAAAACACACTGCCACTGCACCGAACCCGGCGCAGCTGCGCAGCCAACTGCCTTAAACCAGGCGCAGCTGCACAGGTAAAGGCTCTGGTAAAAGCAAGCGGCGCAGCTGCGCTGCTCCTGGCCTTGCTGCCGGCGCAGCTGCGCAGCAGCTCGGCCAGACGCAGACAGCCACGGCTCCCTGCTTTACCGGACAACCCATACAAGCCAAAAATACAGTAACATAGACACTGTAAATCATATATACGCTGTAATACATATATCTAACATGCACTCAAAACATAAACTCATTTAAACAACGAGAATCAATAGTTTTAAAAATCCAATTTGGCCATTTTCATGAAAACTCATATTTTTCCATAAAATAATCTACTGTAATAGAATTTCTCAAGTAATTCAACTTATAACACATGAAATCTCTTCATAATTGAATATAACATCATAACCAATTCTAATTAGACATACTAACACATACAAATTCCTAAATTTTCCATTCTAAAACCAATCAATATACATAAAACAATATGAACAAAACTTTTTCCATGAAACTTGTTTTAACAATAATTTAATTTCTGAAAATCCTCTTATGTCATACAATTACCACAATCAACACATGGATACAATACATACATATAAAATTCATGATTTCATAACTTCCATGAAAACTCAACTTTTGACAGAGAATAAAATACATGAAACATATGAATTGAGTTCTATAATTGTAAGAGTAAAATTATAGATTATAACCTTTTTGCTAATCGTTAATGAAGAAGATGATGATGCTTAAGCTCTTCCTTTTCTTCTTCTTCTCTCTTCTCTAACTCTTCCTCTGTTCTTTCTTTTCTCTCTTACACTGATATTCTTTCTAACGTAGTTTAGACTAACGTATAATATAATACGTAGTAATAGATATAGGCTTAATTATATAATATAACTGACAAATATATTAAGTATAATGTCAGTTACAAATTTCAAAAAGTCACAATGCCTTGTTTGGCAAAACAAGGTTATTTTTAAAAACAGATTATTAATGCTAAGGCCATGTTTGGTAAACAGTTTATTTAAATAGCTTTTTGATAGTTAGGGCCCCGTTTGGTAGAAATTAGTTTAAAACAATTATAAGGGCCTTGTTTGGTTAAAGTAAATTTAAAAATCCTTTTCTTTATTTTAATAAATTATTTAACACATACTTTAATGTCACATTTTAATTAATTAAATATCAATAATAATTTAATCAATTAAAATCTAACATCAATAAATCACATAAAATTGTCACCTAATTATAATTACTCGCTAATTATAATCCATGTAACACTTCATCACATATCTCATCTAATTTAATTATCTCAATTAAATTAGAACTATAATATAAAATTAATATACATTAATTAAATTAAATATTGCACATTCATTTAATTAATATATACACTTAATTAAATCACTCCATCAATCACATAATTTATTTATTTAACTCAATAAATAATTCACATAAATATTTATTTAATTCAATAAATATTTAAAATTAAATATAAAATCACAATCGTTACAATATCCAAGTTTAAGAATATTTCATAATAATACTTTGTGGAGCAAAATTCAAGAATAGAGCTCAAAACTTGGATCCAATCAAAGATAAGAACTTTAACAAGCAACTTGGACATTTAGAAGAAAATTTAATTTTTTTCGTGAATAGTGCCGTATACGTGAATAGTAACCTCGACGGAAAAAGTAAGAATTTCATAATAAAATTCATGCCAATATTTTGGTATAATGATATTGAAAAGAATAACATCATTTACGAAAGAAAATAACATCCCTTACCTCAAAAGAATAGTACTTCTGGCTGGAATATCGGATATAATACCAAAGAAAACTTGCACTGAATAGTAATACTCAAAGTATCTAAATACTCATAAAAATACGCTCGATATTATAGAGAGAGAAAATTTCTTATTCTGGTGTGATTTTCAATTCTAACCTAAGCACCTATTTATAGGAAAAGCTTAGGATGCCAAAGTAAACTTTTTTAATAAAATAATATATTTATAAAAAAAATTTCTGCCACCTCTTGAAATTTCAAAACCCATCAGCCACCACACCAACCAAAAGTGGGGCCCACCCTTTTATTAAAAAAATATTTATTTTCCGAAACTTCAATAATTCATAATAAATAGCCCTTTTATCAGAAAAATACAAATTCTATGTTCTTTTATAAGAAATTTAATTCTCTACAACTTTGTAGAATGAAGTTTTTTCAAATTCTAAACATAAATTATCCGAAATCCACAAACGGATGATTTTTCACACCAAAATACTGATAAAAATACATCAGCACTAATTCCTTCTTTTATATCCACAAAATAAATATTTTCTTATCATATAAATCAATAATTAATTATTCACAAATAATATTACAGAACTACAATATTGACAACCAGGTCGTTCCCAGGAAAGAGGGGGCCTTCCGATAAGGACTTCTCCTTACTGGCGCGCAATTAAATAACCCCTCCTAGACAGAACTTCCTTAAACATTGTCAATAATGCTATCTAATAATATTATTCAAATAATATGAATTATTGAGTTGATAATGTAAAATACTGTGCAATGACAATTATTGAATCAATAATACAAAATATCAACTGTAGCAATTATTGATATAAAATATCAACGTAGCAATTATTGAATCAATAAAATATTATGCAATTATTGAATCAATAATATAAAATATTAAACAGTAATTACTGTAACAATAATTGAGTAAGTGCCTTCTCACGTAAGAATCAATAATTTGAAATACTGTGCAATACCGTGTGCTACTGTGCAACACCGCGTATTACTGTATTTTAACCACCGGGTATTTCAACAGTACTAACGGTAACAACTACGCCGTTATTTATCAAAAGGTTATTTCTGTCGCTTTCTATATCCGACAGTTATTCCTTTGTAGGGTCCACAAATAGCTGCGCCGTCGTACGAATATTTCCCGACAACAAGAATATTTTATAACCACCTGCTCATTTTAAAATATTTGCACATTTCACCCATAACTTTTCACATTTATCAAATCAACACCTTCCTATTTCGAAATAATATATAAAGAAAATTAAATCTTTATTCATAAAAGTTGGGGTCTTACAATTTCTATAATACTACTGAGAATAAGGTGTTGCAAAACATGCTGCCTTCTTGAAAAAGAAGTTTACACTTAAAGGGGCTAGTGGGAGGAAAATAGATCTTGAAAAAATTCAAGAACCACAAACCACTACAGATCAATTGGATGTACCTGTCCAAGTAGAGAAACCTACTGTTCAACACCTTATTCATAAATCTAGAAGAGTACCGAAGATACTTGAAAAGTATGAATTCGTCATAGAGGATGACGATGAGGTACACGTCATGAATGATGATGATCATTGAATTACAAACACACTATGAGTAATTAAGACTCACAGAAATGGTAGATGACCATAAAATCTAAAATGAATCTTTGAAGCAATGCACAAGACCATTTGGATTTTACTTGCGATTGCAGTTTATTATTACTAGATCTAGGAAAATGGACGTGGAGACGCCCTTCCTCCAATATACATTATTAGAGAAGAATGTATGTATGATACAGCCAGATGGATTTGTTTCAATGGTTGAAGCAAATCATTTATATGAGCTACAACAATCCATTTATGGATTAAAGCAAGCTTCTCATAGATGAAACATCCGTTTTGATGAGACAATCAAAAAGTTTGATTTTTTTCAAAAATGAGGATGAACCATGTGTGTATAAGAAGGTTAGTGGGAGCACTGTTTTATTCCATATATTATATGTTGATGATATTATACTAATAGGGAATGACATTCCTATGCTGCAATTGATTAAGATCAAAATAAATTTGTCTAAACATTCCTCCATGAATGATTTGGGTAGAATATCCTAAATTGGGGATATAAATCTGTATAGATAGATTTAAAAGGATGTTCATCTTAACCCAAGGAACGTATATTCATTAGATGCTAAAGGCGTTTAGTATGGCAAACTCCAAAAGGTGTCTCATGATAATAAGCCATGGAGTGTATCGCTCTAAAATCCTCAATAAAAGAGAGATCACATGAGTTACTATCATGTATGCAATGAAATATACGAGACTTGATGTTGATCAGTCATATTCTGGAGAAGATCACTGTAAGGCAGTGATAAACATCTTAAAGTACTTAACTGACACTAAGGATTTCATCATAGCGCGTGATGGGTCTGAATTAAACTAGAGAACTAAACTGACTCAAGTTTTCAGACTGACCAAGACGACAGCAAAACCACTTTAGGGTAATCCGTTGCCTTGAAAGGTGATGCAATGAATTGGAAAGGTTCCAAACAACAAAAAGTTGTTGTTTTAGTGACAAAGACAAAATATATAACTGTAAGTGAAGCTGCAAGTTAATGTTTCAAATGAAAAGTTTAATACAGAACTAGGAATAGTTCCTAAGTCTAATCTTGAATCCAAATATGTGTTGCAGCACTTTAATTAAAGAAATCATTGAAAGATGAGATGTCACCATAGAGCGTGTAGACTCCTAAGACAATATTGCAGATCCATTTACTAAAGCTTTAACACAACAGCAGTTTGATCGTCACTTAGAAAAGATGGGTATGAGATACCATGGCGATTCGCTTTAGTGCAAGTGGAAGATTGATAGTAGTGTGCATACAAGCCAATCATGTATGATGATAAAGCACATACTTTATAAACAATCTTATTTATTTATTAATAAAAGTATTTACTTATTAAAGGCATTTAATTATTTACATGATGCTGTTTTTAATAATATGTAAATAACCCATAGTTTTAAGCAATGCTTTTAGAATTATGATATTGATCATGCTAATGAGATCTAAATTCTTAGAAAGCTTAAAACTAAAATAGTTTCCAATCATTGGATTACTAAAATGGGGATTAGTAAATCCGGATAGATTGGTACATATGTTGCTTGCTCATTTGATGAGGATGATTGATCTCATAATCATTTGTATGGAGACACTAAAGCAAGTATGTAGGTGCTTATTAGAGAATAAGTTCACTGAACGTGACTCGATATGGGATATCTAATGGAGTTTTACTTGCCTGTCAATAGAAATTCCTAATGTGATAGTAGTACAAGTAATCCTTGGACTTGAGATCATCATAGTATCTTGTATGTAATGAATTATACTTTGACTTATTCCTTAAGAACCTTAGGATATATCAAAGGGTATGCTTGGGTATAATGAGTTACATATGGAGATAATGAATGATTAATAAAGAATCTATCACTTCTAGTAAAAGAAGAGATATGTTCTATGTGATTCGTTAAATGACAACTCAGTAGTCCTTGGCCAAGGCAGAATGAAATTAGAAAGGAGTTTCTAATTTGTATTATTTGGAGTTGTGCATTTTCTAATCGAAATTCATAGAATTAAATAAAATAAGACTTGACAGTAATTCCATATCTTATATTTAATTGGGACATTGTATGGTGGAAGGATTGAATTGTACGGTAACTATTTACTCAAAGGTTTTTTTATGATTAATGTTGAAATCTATATTATCTAAAAAGTCGTTGAACACTAGGGAGGCTTATCCCTATTGTAGAATAAATATTATTTATTTAAATAAATTATTAGTTTAATTTATTTATTTAAATAATATTAAAATTGTTCTAATTGATTTATTCACAACCGGTTTAATGTGGAGAACCTAAACGGTCACACCATAAAAGGAAGAATAATTATTTAAGAAGGTAATGGCATAATCATAATAATGCATTAAGTATAATTAATTTAATCTATAGTGATAGAATAAATTAAATAACATAATGTTTGTTATTTAATATTTTTAGAAATATTAAATATAAGTTAATAAGAGAAGTCTTATTAATATTATTATAATTATTATTATTTTAATTTCTAAAGGAGTATAGAAATTAATTTAATATTAGTACTCTCATTTATTTCTAATAAGATTAGGAGACAAATTAATTAAAGGAGTTTAATTAATTAAATCCCAATATGTTGGGAAGCCTAATTAAATAAAGGATTTTAATTAATTAAATGAAAACCCATGATTAGAAGGGTTGACCAATATCTATATAAGAGGAGTCTTATAATAGATATCAGTTGATGCAATTCCAATTGTTGGAGAGTACTCCTTTTCTATAGTAGATAGAAAACTAGGGTTTAGCCAACCACCCTCCTTCTTGAATAATTCTTATTCCTTGGTGGATCACCTCTAGAGGCCATACACTTGGGTGGCTAACGTTAATAAAAGGAAGGAATCTAACCCGAAAATTTAAGGAGATCACAAAAAATAAGGAGTTGAACTCGTACCTGTGGAAGCTTCGTTCTACAAGGGTATAATTCTATAACTTCTTATTTATCGTTTTAAATTAATAATTTACATAAAGGATAATCCGGATAATAATTTTGTAAAAATTTTTTAAACTCTGATTTTACCATGCTTCTACTAAATTTTGCAATTTGATTGCGCCACAATTTCGTACAAACCCAACAGTGGTATCAGAGCCAAGCCTTTATGCAATTATTAATTATTTTAATTTTATTTACATATGAGTATGTATTTAAAATAATTTATTGAGCATAATTAATTGTATAAAATTATTTTTTTTTTGAAAGAAAAGAAAAAAAAAACGAAAAGCAATCCTTTGTTTTTCCCTTTGCTGCTATGAAGTATAATCAGTGTTATTAAAAATACAAGATGATTCCTAATTTTCCTACAGGATTTCAAAAGGATACTTCAGTACGGTATATATATATTATATATATAATAAAAGTGAACATTGATTAGCTTTTTAAAACAAGTGACTTCCCATGAAAGTTAAACGGATTTCTAAAAAAAGGTGATCTAATCACCTAATGATTTCAAAAGTATATTATATATATATATATATATATATAAGATATATTATATATATATATATATCTATATAATATTTTTAATAATTTTAAAATTAAAATAAAGAGTTTTTATTTAATCTTAAAATTAGATTTCATGCAAATTAAAATTGTCCATTAAATGATACTCATATATATATGGAATGTTTTAATTCATAAGATGAATATTTATTTATTGATGCATATGGTGATATGTATGAAAATAATTGGAGATTGATTATAAGACTATTGACCAATGTTATTGAATTTTATTTTAGTTGAATGCTTGAATGAATGAGTTTTATTAAATGGAGTCTGCGTACCTCGTCTTCTCTGGTTTTTTCTTAATGTAAATTCTATCTCCCTCCCATGCACTTCCCATTGACTGCTGATCAAGGTTTCTATTTAAATTAAATAGTTTATGTAATAGAGATAGTTAGAATTGTTTTAAATAAATTGGAAACCAAGGAGCAAGGAGCGCGTTGATAGCCGTTTGTATGGAGCCCGAGTTCAAATGTAATTGTTATATTTAAATTTTAATTCTTGCACCCTTATGTTTGACCTTTTGGTTCACTTGGTGGCTCGAGTGAACCAAACTAGAATAAAAGTCAATAATCAATCCAGGTAGAATATAGTATTCTATATGTGCATGCTAAGTATTATATATATTATATTTTATGCAAACATGCTTCGCATGTTTAATAAAATGACGCGTATTTTATATATATGTGTGCATGCGCGCTAAACAAGATGAGACAAATAATAACAAATCCCTCAAAGAAATTATATTAAGTCCACAGCGTTCAAAGATATTTAAAATATCAAACGTCGCCTTCTAGCATGATAAATTAATAGAGTATTAAATATTTAATACGAGTTTGTTGTGCTATCCACAAGGCAAGTATTGCGTATTTAAGATATTAATTTAATCACATTTGATGCTTATCAAGAAAATTGAACAATATTATTTTGTTGTGCAATCCACAAGGACAATATTTTTCTTTTATGAATTTATGGAAGTGCTAGGTTGGACGTAACTTAAATCATTTTAGTTCAGATGTGCACACACTTGACCATTACGATTTAAGAGGCAAAAATAAAAGGAGTATGTTGATGTAATTGACAAAGAGTTGTTTACCTGTTTATTTATATATCGTTTGTTGTGCTATCCATAAGGCTATATACATTTGAAATGGGATCTTTATTTTCACTAGCAAATTTTTAATTAGATGTTGCCGAACTATATAAGTGAGGGTAATATAGTTTGAAGAAAATAGTGGGAGATTGATAAGTGGCTTTTATAACCACTTATTCGGATAGTAACCAACTCATTCTGTTGCTTAAACTTAAGTATCGTTGTGCGTTTTATGTGTTTTTGCTTTGTTTTGTGATTTTCAGGTTTAGAAACTCTCCGGGTGCAAATTGAGATTAAAAAGGCAAAAGAACGCTTAAATGGGGTAAAGCACTGAAATGGGCTTAAAGCATGAAGATAGCATGGGTGAGGAAGCAATGAAGGTGATGCCACGAGTCTAGAGGCCAAAAGGAGCAAGAATGGCATTTGAAGCAAAAATGGGAAGGAAATGCAATCCGGACATCGTTTGGGGGTTTCATTTTCATTTCATGTTCTTGGATTGGAACTTGGGTCATTTTGTAGAGCATCTTATAAGCTTTTCGGAACATCTTGAATCATCCAAATCGGAGTTCGGAGGCGAGAGTTATTCCCCGTATACCAACGGATGTCAAACTTCACGGTTTTGGGTGTTCATTGCACAGCTGTCACTTGGAGCTCAATTTCAGCCTTCATCCATCCATTATTTCTCAATTCTCAAAGAATGAAAATTGTAGAGCTCTTCGATAGCTTCGATTTGACAGGTGTCAGGCCTCGTAACTCCTCCCGGATCAAAAGTTATGGCCGTTTTACCAGAGGACTCTGCAGCAGAAAAGCCTTGGCGCGAGCGCGCGGATTCTAGTGTATTTTTGGGCTCGGCCGTGCCAGTCCCCAGCTGTGCCAGACTTGACTTTTCAATTGAACGGGACTTGACTTTTGATTGGGATATAAGGGGGCTCGTTTTGGGCAAGAAAGGGTATCATATATTGGCCCTAAGCCCTAGTTCCTCTCTTTTCTTCCTTTACATCTTGTTTAGTCTAGATTAGGAGTAGATTAGTGCTAGTTTAGTGTTAGTTAGTTAGATTCTAGGGTTTTGTTAGTGTGTGAAGATTGAAGCAAGTATTAGCATCAAGATCCAAGCTTGGAGAAGACACAAGATTTTCATTTCTCTATCTCTTACTCTCCTTGTATTAAATTGTATTCGGATGATGTTTATCTAACTTGTGGATAATATATTCAAGTTATCTATGACTTAGTTTATATTTTGGGGTTTCAATGGAACCCAGCACATAGTTTGTATTGATTGCTCTCTCTTTGCTATTATTATGAATTGGTTATCATAACTTGTGCTTTTAGATTATATTCTTGTGAACCTGTATGAACTTGACAAATGGATTATAGGTTTAGACCTAGTTATGATATCATGCGAAAGTTAGAGATTCTTGCGGATAATCTATGAGATTATGTGACGTGTGTCTCATTCATTGTCCTAAAGAGTTGATAATTTGTAGTGTTTAGGATAGAAATATACCTAAATGCCGTATGCAACCATTTGAGAATCTAATCGTAATGACTTCCTATGCGAAAGTTGGTAATTGATAGAGTAGTTAACGAGATTTCCCGTGACATGTGTCTTGTTAACTGTTCTGTATATTAGTTGCTTGATAGTGTGTAGGATAGACATATACCTACATGCCGCATTAGGAAGATTCATAGTTGTCCATCGAAAGAGGCTATTATGTAATCGTGATTTCTCGGTTGTCAATTCTAGGTGCTTATTATTCTAAGTGAGAGAATTAAGAGATTCAAACGAAGTGTTGGGGGAAATTGTAATCCCATGTCTTCATTATCTGAATTTACCCTAGGATTAGTTATTGCATGTTTTAATTCTTGCCTAGTTTAACTTAGCTTTAATAATTCATTCTCCTTCTCGCCCGTTTAAATAAGATTGAAATGATTATGAGCTAGTGCTTTGGCGACCTATTATCCGTTAATTCTCCATGGGAACGATCTTTACTTACTCTTTATTACTTGCTGGCCGCGTATACTTGCGCGTTAATTGTGTCATCTAATCGGACCAACAGAGATACCAATTTTAAATAATACCTAATTTATTTTGTTATATAAAATTAATTAAATGAATGTTTGCTAAAATATTATCTTTTCACATACACAAATTTTAAAATATCGAAATCACTAATTTCATTGCGTAGCATACTTGATGCTAACAAACTGACCGGACCGAATTACACGAACTGGTTAAGGAATCTGAGAATAGTTCTCACTGCTGAAAAGATTTCTTATGTACTAAATTCACCTGTCACTGGAACTGTTCCAGAAATAGCCTTTGAGGAAGAGATTGTCACTATTGTAAAGTGGCCAAATGATGCATCTGTGGCTCAATGCATCATGCTCGCATCCATGAATAACGAGCTTCAGCGTCAGTATAAAAATATGGATGCTCCTACTATGTTGCTTCACCTCAAGGAGTTGTATGGTGAACAAAGTAGGACTGCTAGATATGAGATATCTAAGGAGCTCTTCCAATCTCGGATGACTGAAGGCACTGCCATAGAGACTCATGTCCTAAGGGTGATCAATCTGATTGAACGCCTTGGACAACTTGGGTTCATCATGGATGGGGAGTTGAGTTAAGACTTGGTCTTGTAGTCACTCCCTGAGACCTTCTCGCAGTTCGTTATTAATTTCCACATGAATAAGTTAGATGTCAGCTTGCCTGAATTACTTAACATATTGAAAACTGCAGAATTTCACTTCCCATCCAAGAAGAACCATGTCTTAATGATGGATGATTATTCCAAGAATAGGAAGAGGCCCAAGGTATCTTCTGAAAAGAAGAAATCTAAGAAGGCTAAGGGCAAGGCGAAAGTGAAGGATCAAAAGAAACCTGATCCAGCTAGCAAAGGAATGTGCTTCCATTGCAATGAGCAGTGTCATTGGATGAGGAACTGCAAGAAGTTTCTGGCAGATAAGAATCTTGGAGAAGCTTCAACTTCCAATCAAGGTTTGTTCATAATTGAAATTAATTTTTCTGAAAGTCAAAATTCTACTTGGGTATTGGATACCGGCTGTGGTTCTCACGTATGTAATACTGTGATGGGACTGGTCAAAAGTAGAAAGCTGAACAAGGATGAAGTTGTCCTACGAGTGGGAAATGGAGCAAAGGTTGCTACATTAGCCGTAGGCACTTATTGTTTAGCACTGCCTATGGGGAAGTTCATTTATTTAAATAACTGTTATTTTGTTCCGAATATCATTAGAAACATTATTTCTAATTCCGTTCCGCATAAAATATGGATGGATTTGACATTATAATAAAGAACAACAGTTGTTCTATTTATAAAGATAATATTTTATATAGTGTTGGTAATTTACAAAATGGACTTTATATACTTGACTTACATGAAAATATACTTCAAATAGAACAAACTAAGAAAAGGAAAAGAGATGATGTTAATTATACATATATGTGGCACTGTAGACTCGGTCATATCAATGAAATAAGATTATCCAAGTTGCATAAGGATGGGCTATCCGATTATGAATCATATCCAACTTGTGAATCTTGTCTCATGGATAAAATGACTAAATCTCCTTTTAGTGGAAAAGGAGAAAGAGTTACAGAGTTGTTAGCGTTGGTTCACACAGACGTTTGTGGACCTATGACAACGAATGCACGGGGAGGGTATTCTTATTTTATTACTTTCACTGATGATCACTCAAGATATGGATATGTGTATTTAATGAAATATAAATCTGAATCATTTGAAAATGTCAAAGAGTTCATAAGTGAAGTAGAGAAACAAACGGGCAAAAGTATTAAGATTCTTCGATCAGATAGAGGTGGAGAATAATTAAGCGGTGAGTTTCTCAATTGTCTCAAAGATAATGGTATAATCTCACAATGGACTCCACTAGGTACACTATAGTTGAATGAAGTATCTGAAATGAGAAATTAAATATTGTTGGACATGGTTCGTTCTATGATGAGTTTTATCGATCTTCCAATTTTCTTATGGGGTTATGCCCTAGAATCAGCTGCATATCTACTAAATAAGGTCCCCTCGAAATCCGTCCCCAAGACTCCATATGAGATGTGGACAGGGAGGAAACCTGGTCTTAAGCATGTTAAGATTTGGGGATATCCAGCTTATGTGAAAAGGTTTCAAAATAATAAGCTTGGGATAAGATCTAATAAGCGCACGTTTGTGAGATATCTTAAAGAAAGTTTGAGATACTATTTCTACAATCCTACTGAGCAAAAGGTGTTTGTTGCGAAACACGCTGCCTTCTTGAAAAAGGAGTTTACCCTTGAAAGGGCTAGTGGGAGAAAAATAGATCTTGAAGAAATTTAAGAACCACAAACCACTACAGATCAATTTGATGAACCTGTCCAAGTAGAGACACCAACTGTACAACACTGTATTCTTAAATCTGGAAGAGTACCGAAAATACCTGAAATGTATGAATTCGTCATAGAGGATGACGATGAGGTACACGTCATAAATGAAGATGATTCATTGAATTACGAACACGTTATGAGTAAATAAGAGTCAGAGAAATGATAGATGACCATAGAATCTAAAATGGATCTTTGAAGCAATGCATAAGACCATTTGGATTTTACTTGCGATTGCAGCTTATTATTACTAGATCTGGGAAAATGGACCTGGAGACGCCCTTCCTCAAATATACATTATTAGAGGAGAATGTATGTATGATACAGCCAGATGGATTTGTTTCAATGGTTGAAGCAAAACATGTATATGAGCTACAACAATCCATTTATAGATTGAAGCAAACTTCTCATAGATGGAACATCCGTTTTGATGAGACAATTAAAGAGTTTAATTTTATCAAAAACGGGGATGAACCATGTGTGTACAAGAAGGTTAGTGGGAGCACTGTTTTATTCCTTGTATTATATGTTGATGATCTATTACTGATAGGAAATGACATTCCTATGCTGCAATTGATTAAGATCTAAATAAAGTTGCCTAAACATTCCTCCATGAATGATTTGGGTAGAATATCCTAAATTGGGGATATAAATCTGTATAGATAGATTTAAAAGGATGTTCGGCTTAACCCAAGGAACGTATATTCATTAGATGATAAAGGCATTTAGCATGGCAAACTCCAAAAGGTGTCTCATTATGATGAACCATGGAGTGTATCTCTCTAAAATCCTCAATAAAAGAGAGATCGTATGAGTTACTATCATGTATGCAATGAAATATACGAGACTTGATGTTGATCAGTCATATTCTGGAGAAGATCACTGTAAGGCAGTGATAAACATCTTAAAGTACTTAACTGACACTAAAGATGTCATCATGGCGCATGATGGGTCTGAATTAAACTAGAGGACTAAACAGACTCAAGTTTTCAGACTGACCAAGACGACAGCAAAACCACTTTAGGGTAAACCGTTGCCTTGAAAGGTGATGCAGTGAATTGTAAAGGTTCCAAACAACAAAACGTTGCTGGTTTAGTGACAAAGACAAAGTATATAACTGTAAGTGAAGCTGCAAGTTAATGTTTCAGATGAAAAGTTCATTACAGAACTAGGAATAGTTCCTAAGTCTCATCTTGAATCCAAACATGTGTTGCAGAACTTTGATTAAAGAAATCATTGAAAGAGGAGATGTTACCATGGAGCGTGTAGACTCCTAAGACAATATTGCAGACCCATTTACTAAAGTTTTAACACAACAGCAGTTTGATTGTCACTTAGAAAAGATGGGTATGAGATTCCATGGCGATTGACTTTAGTGCAAGTGGAAGATTGATAGTAGTGTGCATACAAACCAATAATGTATGATGATAAAGCACATACTTTGTAAACAATCTTATTTATTTATTAATAAAAGTATTCACTTCTTAAAGGCATTTAATTATCTACATGATGCTGTTTTTAATAATATGTAAATAACTCATAGTTTTAAGCAATGCTTTTAGAATCATGATATTGATCATGCTAATGAGATCTAAATTCTTAGAAAGTGTAAAACTAAAATAGTTCCCAATCGTTGGATTACTAAAAAGGGGATTAGTATATCCGGATAGATTGGTACATATGTTGCTTGCTAATTTGATGAGGATGATTGATCTCATGATCATTCGTGTGGAGACACTAAAGCAAGTATGTAAGTGCTTATTGGAGAATAAGTTCACTGAACGTGACTCGCTATGAAATACCTAATGGAGTTTTACTTGCTTGTCAATAGGAATTCCTAATGTGATAGTAGTACAAGTAATCCTTGGACTTGAGATCATCATAGTATCTTGTATGTAATGAATTATACTTTTGACTTATTCTTTAAGAACCTTAGGGTATATCAAAGGGTATGCTTGGGTATAATGAGTTACATATGAAGATAATGAATAATCAATAAAGAATCTACCACTTCTATTAAAAAAAGAGATATGTCCTATGTGATTCGTTAAATGACAACCTAGTAGTCCTTGGCCAAGGCAGAATGAAATTAGAAAGGAGTTTTTAATTTGCATTATTTGGAGTTGTGCATTTTCTAATCGAAATACATATAATTAAATAAAATAAGACTTGACAGTAATTCCATGTCTTATATTTAATTGGGACATTGTATGGTGGAAGGATTGAATTGTATGTTAACTATTTACTCACAGGTTCTTTTATGATTAATATTGAAATCTATATTATCTGAAAAGTCGTTGATCGCTAGGAAGGCTTATCCCTATTGTAGAATAAATATTATTTATTTAAACAAATTATTAGTTTAATTTATTTATTTAAATAAGATTAGA
The DNA here is from genome assembly GCA_020205555.1 of Panax stipuleanatus. NCBI lineage: Eukaryota > Viridiplantae > Streptophyta > Magnoliopsida > Apiales > Araliaceae > Panax > Panax stipuleanatus. The sequence continues at coordinate 75,691,332 of CM035119.1, read as the reverse complement.
ATTGTTCTAATTGATTTATTCACAACTGGTTTAATATGGAGAACCTAAAGGGTCGCACCATAAAAGGAAGAATAATTATTTAAGAAGGTAATGACATAATCGTAATAATGCATTAAGTGTAGTTAATTTATTCTATAGTGATAGAATAAATTAAATAGCTTAATGTGTATTATTTAATATTTTTAGAAATATTAAATATAAATTAATAAGAGGAGTCTTATTAATATTATTACAATTATTATTATTTTAACTTCTAAAGGAATTTAGGAATTAATTTAATATTAGTACTCTCATTTATTCCTAATAAGATTATGAGACAAATTAATTAAAGAGGTTTAATTAATTAAATCCCAATATGTTGGGAAGCCTAATTAATTAAACGATTTTAATTAATTAAATGAAAACTCATGTCTAATAGGATTTGAAGGGTCGACCAATATCTATATAAGAGGAGTCTTATAATAGATACCAGTTGATGCAATTTCAATTGTTGGAGAGTATTCCTTTTCTATAGTAGATAGAAAATTAGGGTTTAGCCAATCACCCTCTTTCTTGAATAGTTCATATTCCTTGGTAGATCACCTCTAGAGGCCAAACACTTGGGTGGCTAACGTTGATCAAAGGAAAGAATCTAACCCGAAAATTCAAGGAGATCACGAAGAACAAGAAGTTGAACTCGTACATGTGGAAGCTTCGTTCTACAAGGGTATTATTCCATAACTTCTTATATATCGTTTTAAATTAATAATTTGCATAAAGGTTGATTCGGGTAATGGTTTTGTAATAAAAAAATTTAAACTCTGATTTTACCATACTTTCGCTAAATTTTGCAATTTGATTGCGCCACAATTTCGTACAAACCTAACATGATATTCTAACTCTGTCTTTCTAACGTAGTATAGAATATACATATAACTGATATAGATATAATATAACATAATAATATATAACTGATAACTTAATTCTTTTAATAAATATATCAGTTACTAATTTTTGAAAATCAAAAGCCACTAAGACTTGTTTGACAAAACCAATTTAAAAATAGATTTTTAGAAACTAAGGGGCTTGTTTGGTAAAACTGAATTAAAATAGACTTAAGAGCTTTGTTTGGTAAAACTGAATCAAAATAGACTTAAGGACCTTGTTTGGTAAAACTGAATTAAAACCCTTTTAATTTATTTTAATAACTCTTTTTACTATATAGTTTTAATTGTCATACTTTATTTAATTAAACCCCAATATTCCAGTTTAATTAAATTAAAGCTAACATCAATTTATTAAATAAAATCGTCACACATATAATTGCTACACAATTATAATTTACTCATTAATTATAATTTCATGTAACAAATTAGTAAGTCTATAATTTAATTATCTAAATTAAATTAGATATTACTATAATTATTCATTAAATCATTATTACCAAATTATCACATAACAATTCATCTAATTTAGTTATCTCAATTAAATTAGAACTTCACCACAAAATTACTTAAACATCAATTTAATATTAATCATCAATTTAGTTAATATATTGAACTTAATTAAATTACTCTACAACATAATCACATCAATTATTTATTCAACTAAATAAATAAATCAACTAAAATATTTATTTAATTCAATAAATATTTAACATTAAAATAAAAAAATCTCGTTTGTTACAAAACTCTAATCCTAAATTATTTCGGAGGGTTGCCTACATCTATAAATAAGAAAGTCTTATTATGGAACAAGGTTACATACTTAATTCCAAGAGTTGGGAGAGTACACTTTTTTATAGAGATAGAAACTAGGGTTTTGCCAAACACCATTCTTCTTGAATTATTGTTCTTCCTTGGTGGATCACCTCTAGAGGTCAAACACTTGGGTGGCTAACGTTGATCAAAGGAAGGAATCTACCCGGTGGATTCAAGTAGAATGCGAAAAGAATTTGGAGTTAAACTCGTACCTGAGGAAGCTGGAATCTTCAAGTGTATGATTCTTATTCTTAATCTTTTTATTTAATTAATAATTGTGCATAAAGGATGATCCGAGTATATGATTTATAAAAATTTAAAACTCTGATTTACCATACTTCTGCTTATTTTATGCAATTTGATTGTGTTCATGAATCTTACAAACCTAACAAGGAATGCTTCCGCATGGATGTGATTGAGAAATCAGTGGATGAGGATATTGTACGGATGATGACTACCAATCTCTTGGAAACAACACTGTTAGGGGATAATAAGAGAAATGATCCAGAATTGATAGAGTATCTGCATACGTTGGATGCATTGCCTAGAGTGAGTAGATTTGAAATACCGTTTAAGCCATTAGAATCTGCCAAAAATTCATCAGTTCGGATGAAACCATCATTAGAGGAGCCACCCACACTTGAACTCAAGCCTTTACCTAAACACCTCAGGTATGCGTTTTTGGGTAATTCATATAGTTTACCTGTAATTATTGCATTTGCACTTAAAGAAATGCATGAAAGTAAGCTATTGAGGGTTCTCCGGGAATACAAAATCGTGATTGGATGGACCATTGCTAATATCAATAGTATAAGCTCTTCATTTTGTATGCACAAGATATTAGTCGAAGATGATGTTAAACCTACAGTGGAATAACAGCGAAGGCTCAATCCAATCATGAAAGAGATGGTTAAGAAAGAGATTTTGAAATGGCTAGATGCTGGAATTATTTACCCAATTTTCGACAGTGCATGGGTAAGTCCGATACAGTGTGCTCCAAAAAAGAGCAGTATGACAGTTGTGGCGAATGAGAACGATAAGTTAATACCGACGAGGACAGTAACTGGATGGAGGGTATGTATGGATTACAGGAAACTCAACAAGGCAACCCGAAAAGATCACTTTTCGTTGCCCTTCATTGGTCAGATGTTAGATAGGTTAGCGGAGCACGAGTACTATTGTCTGCTTGATGGGTATTCGAGTTATAATCAGATTGTTATTGCCCCGTAGGACCAAGAAAAGACGACATTCACATGCCCGTACGGAACCTTTTCATTCAGAAGGATGTCGTTTGGGTTGTGTAACGCATCAGCAACTTTTCAAAGATGCATGATGGCAATTTTCTCCGATATGGTAGAGCGGAATGTTGAGGTTTTCATTGATGACTTTTCAGTGTTCGGGGATTCTTTTGATAATTGCTTAGAAAACCTTATCATGGTTCTGAAAAGATGTGGGGAAACCAACTTAGTGCTTAACTAGGAGAAGTGCCATTTCATGGTGCAAGAAGGGATCATTCTCAGACACAAAGTATCCGAAAAGGGGCTGGAAGTAGACAAGGCGAAGCTTGAGATGATAGAAAAGTTGTCATCGCCAAACTCACTAAAGGGTATTCGCAGTTTCCATGGACACGCTGGATTCTACAGCTGATTTATAAAGGACTTCTCCAAGATCACAAAGCTCTTATACAATTTGTTGGAAAAAGATGTATCTTTTAACTTCGACGAGGGGTGTCTGTCATCCTTTGAGCAGCTAAAGAAGAAATTGACAACAGCACTATGATCGTGGCACCGGATTGGTCGATGCCGTTTGAGTCACTACAAGAAATTATACAAAAAATGACGCTAAAATTTGTCAGATAAAATTCATTTTTCGTCACTAAAACATTTGGTGACAAGTGTTAATCGTCACAAAGACTGTCACCGTATGAGCGTGGTAAAAGGTTTATTTGACAATGTTAGGAATAAGCATGAGAATGCTATTCCTATTTATATAAGATTTGATTATGATCTTAATGAATGAATATGCAAATATGTATGTATTGATATAAGTTGTAAAGTCCTTGAATAGATAATAGAAATATATGTACAAGGACTTAGACTGAAATGATCAAATATGTTAGGTTAATCCTACATGACCAAAACAACTTTGTAAAGCCCTTCGAAAGAATATGATGTACAAGAACTAAATATAGAAAGATTAAGCTTGTTAGGTTGATCTTATGCAATGTAATAGATAGGCATGTCTGATCGTCGAGCACCGCACCAGCCTTCGTAGTCTTCCAGGAGAGACAAGGAAGACTCGGAGACTATCAAGACAGAATTGTAGTCTGTAAAGATAGTAGCTCTCGAAGTTCGTAGTCTGCCAGGAGAGACAAGGCAGGATCGTGGTGTGTCAAGAAGGACTTTCTCGAAGCCGTAGTCTGCTGAAGAAGTCATGTTCAAAATCGTAGAGACAGCCTGTCTAATCGCCAACCGAGCGCCTGCCGAGCCAAGTCAAGAATCGTAGGCCACACGTAAAGTTGTGGAGTCTACTGATCATATCAGAGGCAGAAATTGTAGTCGAGCTAGATCAGACAAGGACAGCAAGTGTTAAGGCAGAAATCGAAGTCTGTCATGTGATCTGCTCTCGGAGTCGTAGTGTCTGCAGAACCAAAGCAAAATCGTAGTCTGCAGAACTAAGGCTTCGACAAAGTCTATCAAGGGCTCACAACGCCAAAGTAGAATCGTAGTGACAACACGATTCTCAACATATGATTACTCCCAAAGTATCCAAAGAAGGTAGCCTCTGGTCAGAGCTGTAACGATGCAATCTACCTGAAGGAAGCTAGAGAGCACTCAACGAATGGACTGCAAGTAATCAGAAGATCTAAGCACCAACTCAATCAGCATTCTGATTGAGAAGTGAAGCCATTCAAGGGAAGTCTTCCATAAGCAACAGTAAGAAGACTTCAGATAACATGACTGACAAAAGGAAGTCAGCAATGCAGTAGCTGTCAAGATAAACAAAAAACGACGATCTTGGGTGTGACCATGATCGTAGTGCTTGCCATATGAGAAGCAGGAACTGATGCGGTTGATACAGAGATACTGGCCAACCTATGAAGAAGAGACGAAGAATATTAAGCATGGGTCAGACCATTGATGATATATGGAGATCACAAGGAGAAAGAGAGCTGAGCATGACTAATCAGAAGAGTCTTGCAATCCAGAAGGGCCAAAGCATTCAGACAAGTTGTCAGTTTCTAAGATCAGTCAAGGCAAGCAGAAGTGTTGAAGCACTGCAGGAGTAAAGGAAGAGAGGTCCTACATTGAAAATTCAAAGAACACTCTCAGAATCATAGTGTTGTCTCAACCAGTCAGCGATCAACATTCATCAGACAAACGACGATCAAACTCAAGGTCATCTGCATCAAAATCATAGAGTTCGGTCATCTGAGTATTGAAGCCTTGACAACGTCTCAATATAAAGATTGACATTCGAACGTTGCTGATTGAGAGCATCGATGCAGAAGGACAACTCCTGATGTTCTGATCGAGGAGTCAGAAAGAAGAAATAAAGGTGACTTCCAACCTGACACGTTAAAGTGACATCTCTGATGTGGTAAGTGAAATAGTAGACTGTTGTGTCAGAAAAGTTAAAAAGGGGTTGTCACATCAGCAGTCTGCACCAAATATCTCGAGATCTGCGAAGCAATTCAAATAGCTTCCAACGGCTATATTCCAATGGGAAGCTTATGGAAGGGTATTTAACAGCTGAAGCTTCAAATTTGAAGAGTTGCTGAGTTGAAGAGTTATTGGGTTGATAAGTTGTTGACTCTACGAGCTCTACAGAGCTGAATAGAATACGTCTCAGTGGCAGTGAGACTACAAAAGTAGAAGTGAAGCAAGCTAAGAGAAGAGCTTTAACAGATAAAGGCTTCACTCAACAACAATGAGAATGCCAATCAGAATGGCAGCTAAGCTGAGAGCCGAGAAGGCCAAGAAGATAGCAAGAAGAGTGGCAGACCAGAAAGAAGATCCAAAGAGCCACTTTACGAATCACCATGAACCACCAAGAGCTGAAGAAGAACAAATGTAGAACCAGATCTGCACATCAGTCAAGCAAGGTTCAGGGGATGCTAAGTGCCAGACGGAGTCTACCAAAAGTGCAAAAACTTAGCCAAGCTCAAGTGGTGAAAGGGTGCAAAGCTGAGATCTGATGAAGACAAGTATCAACCAAAAGATCATCCACACCAAAGGAGTGATGGACTGCTAAGTACTCAAAGATGTTAAGCTTCATGAACATCCTAGTAGTTCATCAAAGGGTGATCTAGTCTCGATGCAGAATTCAAGGAGGATCACACCAAGTTGCTAAGTACTAAAGGATGAACAAGCTTCAAGTCATCTTAGCAGCTCAGCACCAACAACAACATCAACAAGTAGCCAGGGCTTGAGGGGTCCTTTTCCGAGGGACTAAATCAAAGTCAAGTCTACTAGACTTGCTGTACCAGAGGGTACAAGAGATTCCAAGTCTGCTAGACTTGAAGAGTTTTTAATGAACTGAAGTTCCAAGGCTGCTGGCCTTGAAGAGTTTTAAAGTGAACTGAAGTTCCAAGGCTGCTGACCTTGAAATAATCTTAGTGATTGAAAGATGTAAAGACTTCTTTAGTGGAATCCCTGCTTGTTGAAGCAGAAGAGTGGATTAGGAGCTTGAGTATCTAAACCACTTAAAATCACTTGTGTCTTTTACATTCAGTCATGTACATTATGTGACGCCCCCAAATTCCAGGACCGCCACTTGGTCTCTCGAATTCGGTTCATCACGTGCTCATGGTAATACATCACAATAATAATAATTAAATATCATACGATCACAGCGGAAAATCTATTCTAGAATAATTTACAATGATTTATTATAATTATTCCCCCAAGTCTCGCAACCTACAGTACTTAATAGATTACATAATAATATCAGTTAACGACTTATTACATAATCTAACTTAAGCTTAAACATAATCAAATCCAGTCTTACTACATCATCTTCATACAATATGAATATATTTAAAACATAACAGACATAAGCTAGTTGGTAGCTTTGCCCTTGCCCTTATCAACGCCCGAAGGTTCACCATGCTCTGCCTTAACTGAAATGTTTTAGGGAAAGCAAGAATGAGCACAAATTGCCCAGCAAGTAATATACAATAAGGGTGAGTAATAAGATTCTCAATTCTCGAAAGGGTATAACAAGATTTGATAGTTCAAGAATAACAAGAATATCAATAGTTCTCAATATCAGTCGCTAAGGACAGGATAATATCAATATGATTCAATAATAAGTCAATTCAAGATTTCAAATAATTGAATACTGAGTAGTCACTACGGACTATGAACTTCTACTAGAATTGACAGTAATAAACTGAAAATCCAACAAAAACAGGTACAACAGGTGATCAGCCTAAAGTACCCTTGTTATGCATAACAATCAACCATACTCAAGTGTGCACGTCGGTTCTCCGACAATTATATATTCCCTTCAAAGAAGGTTGTTCTTCTCAGTCAAATACAAGATCCCGCACCAATCAATTAGTTTGGGTCGCTTTTCAATAATATAAGTCTAGCCGAATCAAATGGCATAGACACTTTCACAATATTCAAGAACAATACTAAGTTCAACATGAATAATAGCTTTAATGAAATAAGAGTTCAAGTATGCTAATTCGATTCAACCGATTAAATAGGAAACTAGTTCGCAATACACAAGATAGGATACTTGCATAGTAAAAGAGTATAAGTTAGGAAACTTTCACAATCATAGATTTCCTTGCATAAAGTAAATGCGTCGGTTAGGATACTTGCACTTTAAAAGAGTGTAAGTAAGAGAACTTGCCTTTAGCGTAGTTTATCCACGAAAAGAAATCAACACTTTCGAATTCCTATCGTAATACAGTTACGTATATATATGATATTCATTAGTCATATAATTTAACTTCACATTTTCTCTTTGAATATACGATCAACACATAAGCTAAGTTTTACCTAGCTACACAGTTATATAGAATATAATTTCTATCCTTAACGTTCCTTCTTTAGAGTTTAAACGCATTCTCATATTATATAAGATCTCAACAATTAGCAAACATGCTTGCATATTATTAATATCTCATAAGACCACAATCAATACTAAATATATTTCATTTTAGCAAGTTACGGCATCTCCTTAAGTTAACCGTCAAAATCGGGTTCAAGTAACATCATATAATATCACGTAGCATGTATTCATATTTAAAGGATACTTTACATGCTTGTATAACTTTTCCAAATCCAATCGTACATGGTATAGGTTCTTAAGTTAATACTTAAAGCCATTCAAGGACACGAACTCATATGGTCTAACATGGTCGCTTTTAAACACATAAGATATTCATATAACTTGTATTAGTCATGCTCATGAGTACTCGTATTGCATATATGTAGCTAGCATTGTTATTATCTTGAAAACATGCTTTGTTCATGCTAAACTTTAATCATGGCAACTAATCATGGTATATATACATGCATGACACATGAATGAGTCTAAGAGTACTATCACATGTGTTCATAAATGTCAAATTCTAATTCTCGTCATAACATACCAACGTTCACGTTCAAAGCTTATACTTTGTTAGTATAGTTCATTAATAAGGTCTATCATGTTCATGCTTCCTTATGAAACCCATATACACAAGTTAACATGCTTTTCATGTATTTCAAGGCCCTATAAACATGCTCGAAAAGTCAGAATGTATACATGGTTTTTACATGTCAATATCAACCTTCAAAACTTGTATTTTTGTTAGAAAGGTGCACTAGTTGGGTTCACATGTCCATATTATATCACGGAACCTATATACATAAGTTAGTATGCATTTCATGTGTCTCTAGGTCATACTAACATGTCTCGAAAGTCAGAATATTAACATGCTTCATATATGTTAACGTCGTTCATGAAACTTTAAGTTCGTTTTCAAACTATATGTCGTTTGGTTAACCATGCATGCTAATATACTAAAACATGCTCACATTGCCTCATTAGGTTTATATATAAGTATTAATCATGCTTTCATGCTTGTTTAAACAAAAATCAAACAATTAGTTCATAACAGTTTTGTTGCAGAATGCAGAAAAACTGAACACAGAGGCTGGCGCTGCGGCGCGGCACAGCAGCTCACTACTGGCGCTGCGGCGCGAGTGGCGCTGCGTGCGGCGCTGCGGCGCGGGCTGCGGCGCGAGTGGCGCTGCGGCGCGGGCTGCGGCGCTGCGGCGTCGAGGCAGTTTTCTGCAGTTCAGACTGCAGCGAAATCCGACCAAAAACCTCCCATTTCATCGATTTCAACATACCCAAATGCTATTAGACTTGTTTAACTTACTAACACGTACATATATGCTTATATAATAGTCAATAGCAATTATCAATTCCCAATTTCATGAACACCAACCAATTTCACGATATTTGATGTTTTTACAGAAATCTCAGAAATGGAAACACCAAAAATGAAATTGTAGAGCAATGAAGCATATATAGTAATTCTAATCACATATATAAGTCCTTTAAACAACTAATTATTATTCTCAATTCACAAAACCATAACTTCCAACTGAAATCAAGAATTCACGAATAGAAATTTTGACAGAAAATGACAATGAAGATACGAAGAGGATTTATACCTCTGTAAATGATTTAAGCTTGCTGCTATCTCAATAACACTGATATATATATATATATGCTCTCTAGTCTCACTTAGCCAAAATGCTCAGCAAAAGAAATGTGAAGGAGATGAGGCTATATTTATAGAACTCCCATTATACAGACAAAGCAATTGTATCCCATATCAAACTAACGGATTATAGGAATGCATGAAGGTTATCAAAGGGTAGGTAATTAGTGGTTGGATTCATCATGAATCCCACTCCCTCCACAATCATGAGCTATGAAATGCTAGTTGCTGAGTTTGGGGAGAAGAAGAAGGAATAGGCCTTAGCTGTATGTCAAGCACGTGAAGAGCAAATGGGACACTTAAAATGAGACAATTGATTTAACTCCTCAGCATTTGCAAATACTACACTTGTATATACACACCATATACATATGTTATATATATATGTACTCTTAGGTTATAATTTAAATCACAATGTACTTCACATAATGTAATAAGTGTAATTTACACACATATAATCCAGGTACGTTTATCTTACTGATATAATACCATCGGATACTACCACATTACATTATATCATATATTATTAAATTGTATTACTCAACAATTATTTATAATAGATCCATGATACATTATTTTAATGTATATCCACACATCATTTGTCACCTACACATATCATAACATATAGTTACTATACATTTAATTCGCATGCTTGCACATATAATTTCTCATCTTATAATTTGAATATTAATTAATAATATACACATATCCTACATCCATCAATATAATTGTTAACCTCCATAACAATTTAATTAACCCTTATATGATTAATTATCACTTTGATATAAATCTTATTGTATTTATAAACACGTTGCTCATTATTATTAAGTTTCTTGCAATAATAATAATCACATATTGTTAATCGATCCTCATTAGTATTTTATAACAGTTAATTAATATTCTTCGATTAACAATTAATATAGATTAATTGTTCACTTAAATTAATATAATCATTCTTATATTACGCCACTGTGCCACACAAGGCAATCAACGAGTTTATCACAAACTCCACCAATTTCTCAATTATTATAATTATTCAATTATATATAATTGAATTAATTCATCTCATAACACAAAATCATTTATATTCAAATAAATTCTCATTTCCATTAATATATTTATTTAATAATATATGGAAATTCTCGGGTATTACATCCTCCCCCCCTTATAAAAATTCCGTCCCGGAATTGCTACAAGGTTACACAAATAGATGGGGATAGTCCCTCATCATCCTATCTTCTAACTCCCACGTTGCCTCCTCGACATCGTGGTTACGCCAAAGTACTTTTACAGATGAAATAACTTTATTTCTCAAAGTTTGTTCTTTCCTATCTAATATTTGGACAGGAATTTCTTCATACGCCAAGTTCTTCTCCACTTGAATGGGCTCGTAAGAAATCACGTGCTTGTAGTCGGCCTTGTACGGTCGCAACACGGAAATGTGGAACACGTTGTGGATATGCTCCAGTTCGGGTGGCAACGCAACTTTGTATGCCACTTCGCCCACTCGCTTCAGTATCTCGAACGGTCCTATGAATCTTGGACTCAATTTTCCTTTCTTGCCGAAACGGATTCTTCCCTTCCATGGAGATACCTTTAAGAATACGAAACTGCCGACTTTGAAGTCTCGGTCCTGCCGATGCAAATCTGCGTATTTCTTCTGGCGATCTTGAGCTGCTACAAGTCTGGCTCTTATCACTGTCACCACGTCTGCGGTTTGTTGAACTAACTCTGGTCCGAGTATTCGTCGTTCTCCGACTTCGTCCCAACATAACGGCGTTCTGCACTTTCTCCCGTAAAGAGCTCCGTACGGTGGCATGCCAATACTCGCATGGTAGCTATTATTATATGCGAATTCTACTAAGGGTAGGTGGTCGTCCCAATTTCCCTTAAAATCCATCACGCAAGTCCTAAGCATGTCTTCTAGCGTTTGTATTGTTCGCTCACTTTGTCCGTCTGTTTGAGGATGATAAGCTGTACTCAACCTCAACTGCGTTCCCATTCTTTCTTGCAAACTCTTCCAAAAATTGGACGTGAAGCGCGGATCTCGATCAGAGACAATTGACACCGGCACTCCATGTCGTGAAATAATTTCTTTTACATATAGGCTTGCTAATTGGTTCAAACTGTAGCGGATCTTGATTGGTAGAAAGTGTGCGGTCTTCGTTAGTCGATCCACGATAACCCAAATAGCATCATAACCTTTCTGTGTAACTGGAAGTCCTACCACGAAGTCCATGGTAATATGCTCCCATTTCCACTCTGGTATTTCTAATGGTTGTAGTAAACCACTTGGCCGCTGATGTTCTGCTTTAACGCGTTGGCAAGTCAAGCATTTACTGACGCACTCTGCGACTTCCCGTTTCAAATTAGGCCACCAAAAATGTTGCCTTAGATCTCGGTACATCTTTGTGCCTCCCGGATGAACGGAATATGTCGTATTGTGTGCCTCGTGCAAAATCTCTTCCCTCAACTCAGTTACCGCTGGTACCCACACTCTCCCTTCAAATCTCAAAATACCGTCTTTATCCATTCGAAATTTTTCTCCCTCACTTTCTGTGATCCTCTTTCGGATTTTCTCACACTCTTCATCCTTTTCCTGAGCTTCCTTTACTCTATTCAACAACGTCGGACAAGCTTCCATTACAATTAACTTCTCACCAGACTTTTCTGGTCCTTTTACTTCTATCTCCAATTTCTCCATCTCTCTTATCAACTCTTCCTGAGTCGTCAAATTAAACAACTTCTCCCTTCCTTTCCTGCTCAGAGCGTCGGCAACCACATTTGCCTTTCCCGGGTGATAAAGAATATCGCAGTCATAGTCTTTGATTAATTCTAACCACCTTCTCTGTCGCATGTTTAACTCCTTCTGTGTGAAGATATATTTCAGACTTTTGTGGTCCGTGTATATCTCACATTTTTCTCCGTATAGATAATGCCTCCATATCTTTAACGCAAAAACTACTGCCGCTAACTCTAAGTCGTGAGTAGGGTATCGTTTTTCGTAATCCTTTAATTGTCGTGATGCATATGCAATGACCTTGCCATGTTGCATGAGCACACAGCCAAGCCCCTTGTGCGATGCATCACTATACACCACAAAATTTCCCGCATCATCTGGTAATGATAATACAGGTGCTTCGCTCAATCTCCTTTTCAGTTCTTGAAGACTTTCTTCGCATTTGTCGGTCCATACAAATTTCACCGTCTTTCTAGTCAAATTGGTCAGCGGGGTTGCTATCTTAGAAAAATCTTGGATGAATCTTCGATAGTACCCAGCTAACCCTAGAAAGCTTCTCACCTCCGTCGGTGTTCTCGGTTGTTCCCAATTACTTACTGCTTCAACCTTCGCAGGGTCTACAGAGATTCCATTCTTATCCACCACGTGGCCTAAGAATTGAACCTTCTCCATCCAAAATTCGCACTTAGAAAATTTTGCATACATCTTCTCCTTCCTTAGCGCCTCCAAAACAATCTTCAGATGTTCGGCGTGTTCTTCCTCCGTCTTTGAGTAGATCAAAATGTCGTCGATAAAAACCACTACAAATTTATCCAAGTATGGCTTGAAAACTCGGTTCATCAAGTCCATAAATGCTGCCGGAGCATTAGTCAATCCGAATGACATTACCAAAAACTCGTAGTGTCCATAACGGGTTCGAAACGCAGTCTTTGGTATGTCCTCATCCCGTACCTTCAGTTGATGATATCCTGTTCGTAGGTCGATCTTTGAGAAACACTTTGCTCCCTTCAGTTGATCAAATAAGTCGTCTATCCTCGGTAACGGATATCGGTTCTTGATCGTTACTCTATTCAATTCTCGATAATCGATACAGAGCCTCATCGATCCGTCCTTCTTCTTAACGAATAGTACTGGTGCTCCCCAAGGAGAAACACTCGGTCGAATGTAACCCTTATCCAATAATTCTTGCAATTGCATCATTAATTCCTTCATTTCTACTGGCGCCATACGATATGGAGCTTTCGAAATCGGTGCCGTTCCCGGTGCTAAGTCTATTACGAATTCGATTTCTCTGTCTGGCGGAAGACCAGGCAGATCGTCCGGAAACACATCTTGGAATTCATTAACTACGTATATATCCTTAATTTCTACTCCCTTCTTCCGAGTATCAACGATGTAAGCTAAATATCCTCCACATCCTTTCCTTAACAATTTCTTGGCCTGCATCATCGTAACGCAACACGATTGCTTAAGCGATGAGCTACCATAAAACACTACCTTAGACTTACTCGGAGTCTGAAGGTTCACACATTTGTTCTGACAGTCAATTATCGCAGCATGGTTATACAACCAATCCATTCCCAGTATTACGTCAAATTCTCCCAGTCTAATAGGAATCAAGTCTACGCTCAGTTCATGTTTACTAATATTTGCGCGACAATTTCGATAAACGTATTCTACAGGGATCACTTCCTTATTAGCAACTTCTATGATCAAAGGATTTTCTAATAGTTCTCGAGGTGTACTAAGTCTACTAGCAAATTCTTCAGATACAAAAGAACAGGTGGCACCCGAATCAAATAATACATAAGCATTTATATCATTGATTGGGATTATACCTGACACCACATCCTTCGCAGCCACTGCGTCTTGGATGGTCATGTTAAAAGTTCTGGCGGTTGGGCGGTTGGATTGTGCCGGTCCACCGATCATCAGCTTGTTGCCTCCTTGCTGATTACTACCCCCGCCACTTCCCTTCTTTGGGCAGTCCTTAATTCGGTGCTCCGTCGAGCCACAAGCAAAGCATCCTTGTATCTTCTTCGGTTTCAAACAGTTAGGCGAGATGTGCCCTTCCTGTCCGCAGTTGTAGCAAGTGCCACGTCCCTTCCAGCACTCGCCCTGGTGATTCTTCCCACACTTCGGGCATCCTTCAGCCCTCTTCTTGAAACCTCCACGAAAATTCCCTGATTGATTATTGTTGTTTTTGTTGTTGTTATTATTCTCCCACTTTCTCTTTCCCAAGTTGCTTCCTCCGCTACTACTTCCTCCCGTACGATTCTCTCCTCCAGTATTCTTTCCTTTCTTTTCTTTGTTATACTGACTTAAGGCCTCACTGCCGCCTTCCGCAATGATTGCCTTCTCCAGTAATGTTGCAAAGGAATCAATTTGAAGAACTGATACCTTATTGAACAGCCATGGCTTCAACCCTTGTTCAAAGCGTCTAGCCTTCCTCTCTTCATCACCAACTTGGTGCTCCGCAAATCGCGCTAGTTCGTTAAACCTAGCCGCGTATTGCGCCACCGTCATCTCACCTTGTTTTAACTCTAGGAATTTCACCTCCATCCTATTCTTCATACTTTTTGGAAAGTAATTTTCGAAGAACAGTGTCTTAAACTTATCCCAAGCTATTATCCCTTCTCCAGCTCTTTGTTGATTAGCCTCCCACCAGTAGTTCGCTTCTCCCCTCATCATGTACGTGGCAAACACCGTCTTCTGATCTTCGCCTACGCTAGCTATAGTGAAAGCTTTTTCGATCTCTTTGATCCACGTTTGTGCGATGATTGGGTCGGTAGTTCCCTCGAACTCCGGGGGTCCTACACTCTTAAAGTCTTTAAAGGTTGTTACTGGCACAGTTTGAGGGTTCGGGCGAACGGGTTCATTGTTCCTTCCCCTTAAGGCTTCTCCTAACAAGTCTACCAGTTTCTGGATCGGGTCTACTTGTTCTCTCTCATTGTTAACAGATTCTTCGGGTGCTGTCAATCTACGTCTGGGCGGCATTATCTGCATCACAAGTTTTCATTTTATTATTATTCAAGTATATTACTTAAGTATTTCTTTTAATACTAAAAGAATAAATTTATAACACGTTTCTAAAATCAACTCCATTTATATTCATATGCCATTTCATTTCATTACATGATTTCCCCAGCATACTGCTATAAATGTTATCACATATATCCCCTAATATCACAAAAGACGGGGAATATACCAACCTACTACCATACTACCCCTCTAACAAAAGCTAACTCGGGGTTTACATCATCATCCCACATCTTACACAAAAGATCGGGATTACAACATAGTATATACAATACATAAAGACACAACTAGTACTACCACTAGACTGACTAAGGAAATCTCATCCCATCATCCCGCGCTCCACTGCGCTCTTGTACTCCAACTGTGCTATATACGCAACCAGCTCTCGGCTCAAGGTATGTAGAGTCTGTCCCTGTTCTGCCGGGTAGTGGTACACACCATCAATCACCCTTTCAAAAGCTGAACGGAACACATACCCCATCTTGTTCATCTTTCTCTTCTTGCACCTGACCTCGTCCTCAAGGTCGTCGGCTCTCTCATTAGACGCTTCCCACTTCTCCTCGAAGTGTAACCTATCCATCACCTCCAACTCTAGCTGAGTACGGAGTGCCTCTTTCTCAGTCTTCTCACTCAGCTCCCTCTGCTCAACCTCTTCTAGCTTCTCTGCCAAATCTACATTCCTAGCCACTGACCTGTGAAATAGAGTCCCCATCTGGATCCCTGCCTCCCTACGGTAGGCAATCTCCACCTCTAACTCTTGCATAGCCAGCTTCCTCTGGTGGTCCTCGTCCCTCAGCTTCTGGAACTCAGACTCTCTCTCGTGGGCCTCTGCCTCCAGCTCCTGAACTCTACAGTCTAACTCTAGAATACGCTCCTCGTACTCGCCTAACATCTGTTCCTCTATAGTAGCCTCATCAGAGTCCTCTACTGGCTCATCCTCCATCGGCTCCTCCTCTGGATCAGTCTCTATCTCAATCTCGATCTCATCCTCGTCATCAAACTCGGATGGTGCAACTGCCTGCACTGGTGTAGCCTCTAGAGGTGCCTCGTATACTACGTGTATATCCCTGGGCTCCTCCTCTACAACTCTACTAGGTACCCCTGTGTCTGTCATCCTACACTCACAAACACAAGACAAGAAATAGCATCTCCATTAGAATGTTAAACAAAATATAAGTTCATTGTATAGAATGAAGTTACATTTCATAACAGACTAAGTCTCTCAAGGAAAACTCTACATGAGTTTTATCTCCTTCCTAACTTCTAAGTTCACCTAAGCTATAGTCTAAGGACACTCGTTCCTAAGGTTTATAACTACAGCTCTGATACCAACCTGTGACGCCCCCAAATTCCAGGACCGCCACTTGGTCTCTCGAATTCGGTTCATCACGTGCTCATGGTAATACATCACAATAATAATAATTAAATATCATACGATCACAGCGGAAAATCTATTCTAGAATAATTTACAATGATTTATTATAATTATTCCCCCAAGTCTCGCAACCTACAGTACTTAATAGATTACATAATAATATCAGTTAACGACTTATTACATAATCTAACTTAAGCTTAAACATAATCAAATCCAGTCTTACTACATCATCTTCATACAATATGAATATATTTAAAACATAACAGACATAAGCTAGTTGGTAGCTTTGCCCTTGCCCTTATCAACGCCCGAAGGTTCACCATGCTCTGCCTTAACTGAAATGTTTTAGGGAAAGCAAGAATGAGCACAAATTGCCCAGCAAGTAATATACAATAAGGGTGAGTAATAAGATTCTCAATTCTCGAAAGGGTATAACAAGATTTGATAGTTCAAGAATAACAAGAATATCAATAGTTCTCAATATCAGTCGCTAAGGACAGGATAATATCAATATGATTCAATAATAAGTCAATTCAAGATTTCAAATAATTGAATACTGAGTAGTCACTACGGACTATGAACTTCTACTAGAATTGACAGTAATAAACTGAAAATCCAACAAAAACAGGTACAACAGGTGATCAGCCTAAAGTACCCTTGTTATGCATAACAATCAACCATACTCAAGTGTGCACGTCGGTTCTCCGACAATTATATATTCCCTTCAAAGAAGGTTGTTCTTCTCAGTCAAATACAAGATCCCGCACCAATCAATTAGTTTGGGTCGCTTTTCAATAATATAAGTCTAGCCGAATCAAATGGCATAGACACTTTCACAATATTCAAGAACAATACTAAGTTCAACATGAATAATAGCTTTAATGAAATAAGAGTTCAAGTATGCTAATTCGATTCAACCGATTAAATAGGAAACTAGTTCGCAATACACAAGATAGGATACTTGCATAGTAAAAGAGTATAAGTTAGGAAACTTTCACAATCATAGATTTCCTTGCATAAAGTAAATGCGTCGGTTAGGATACTTGCACTTTAAAAGAGTGTAAGTAAGAGAACTTGCCTTTAGCGTAGTTTATCCACGAAAAGAAATCAACACTTTCGAATTCCTATCGTAATACAGTTACGTATATATATGATATTCATTAGTCATATAATTTAACTTCACATTTTCTCTTTGAATATACGATCAACACATAAGCTAAGTTTTACCTAGCTACACAGTTATATAGAATATAATTTCTATCCTTAACGTTCCTTCTTTAGAGTTTAAACGCATTCTCATATTATATAAGATCTCAACAATTAGCAAACATGCTTGCATATTATTAATATCTCATAAGACCACAATCAATACTAAATATATTTCATTTTAGCAAGTTACGGCATCTCCTTAAGTTAACCGTCAAAATCGGGTTCAAGTAACATCATATAATATCACGTAGCATGTATTCATATTTAAAGGATACTTTACATGCTTGTATAACTTTTCCAAATCCAATCGTACATGGTATAGGTTCTTAAGTTAATACTTAAAGCCATTCAAGGACACGAACTCATATGGTCTAACATGGTCGCTTTTAAACACATAAGATATTCATATAACTTGTATTAGTCATGCTCATGAGTACTCGTATTGCATATATGTAGCTAGCATTGTTATTATCTTGAAAACATGCTTTGTTCATGCTAAACTTTAATCATGGCAACTAATCATGGTATATATACATGCATGACACATGAATGAGTCTAAGAGTACTATCACATGTGTTCATAAATGTCAAATTCTAATTCTCGTCATAACATACCAACGTTCACGTTCAAAGCTTATACTTTGTTAGTATAGTTCATTAATAAGGTCTATCATGTTCATGCTTCCTTATGAAACCCATATACACAAGTTAACATGCTTTTCATGTATTTCAAGGCCCTATAAACATGCTCGAAAAGTCAGAATGTATACATGGTTTTTACATGTCAATATCAACCTTCAAAACTTGTATTTTTGTTAGAAAGGTGCACTAGTTGGGTTCACATGTCCATATTATATCACGGAACCTATATACATAAGTTAGTATGCATTTCATGTGTCTCTAGGTCATACTAACATGTCTCGAAAGTCAGAATATTAACATGCTTCATATATGTTAACGTCGTTCATGAAACTTTAAGTTCGTTTTCAAACTATATGTCGTTTGGTTAACCATGCATGCTAATATACTAAAACATGCTCACATTGCCTCATTAGGTTTATATATAAGTATTAATCATGCTTTCATGCTTGTTTAAACAAAAATCAAACAATTAGTTCATAACAGTTTTGTTGCAGAATGCAGAAAAACTGAACACAGAGGCTGGCGCTGCGGCGCGGCACAGCAGCTCACTACTGGCGCTGCGGCGCGAGTGGCGCTGCGTGCGGCGCTGCGGTGCGGGCTGCGGCGCGAGTGGCGCTGCGGCGCGGGCTGCGGCGCTGCGGCGTCGAGGCAGTTTTCTGCAGTTCAGACTGCAGCGAAATCCGACCAAAAACCTCCCATTTCATCGATTTCAACATACCCAAATGCTATTAGACTTGTTTAACTTACTAACACGTACATATATGCTTATATAATAGTCAATAGCAATTATCAATTCCCAATTTCATGAACACCAACCAATTTCACGATATTTGATGTTTTTACAGAAATCTCAGAAATGGAAACACCAAAAATGAAATTGAAGAGCAATGAAGCATATATAGTAATTCTAATCACATATATAAGTCCTTTAAACAACTAATTATTATTCTCAATTCACAAAACCATAACTTCCAACTGAAATCAAGAATTCACGAATAGAAATTTTGACAGAAAATGACAATGAAGATACGAAGAGGATTTATACCTCTGTAAATGATTTAAGCTTGCTGCTATCTCAATAACACTGATATATATATATATATGCTCTCTAGTCTCACTTAGCCAAAATGCTCAGCAAAAGAAATGTGAAGGAGATGAGGCTATATTTATAGAACTCCCATTATACAGACAAAGCAATTGTATCCCATATCAAACTAACGGATTATAGGAATGCATGAAGGTTATCAAAGGGTAGGTAATTAGTGGTTGGATTCATCATGAATCCCACTCCCTCCACAATCATGAGCTATGAAATGCTAGTTGCTGAGTTTGGGGAGAAGAAGAAGGAATAGGCCTTAGCTGTATGTCAAGCACGTGAAGAGCAAATGGGACACTTAAAATGAGACAATTGATTTAACTCCTCAGCATTTGCAAATACTACACTTGTATATACACACCATATACATATGTTATATATATATGTACTCTTAGGTTATAATTTAAATCACAATGTACTTCACATAATGTAATAAGTGTAATTTACACACATATAATCCAGGTACGTTTATCTTACTGATATAATACCATCGGATACTACCACATTACATTATATCATATATTATTAAATTGTATTACTCAACAATTATTTATAATAGATCCATGATACATTATTTTAATGTATATCCACACATCATTTGTCACCTACACATATCATAACATATAGTTACTATACATTTAATTCGCATGCTTGCACATATAATTTCTCATCTTATAATTTGAATATTAATTAATAATATACACATATCCTACATCCATCAATATAATTGTTAACCTCCATAACAATTTAATTAACCCTTATATGATTAATTATCACTTTGATATAAATCTTATTGTATTTATAAACACGTTGCTCATTATTATTAAGTTTCTTGCAATAATAATAATCACATATTGTTAATCGATCCTCATTAGTATTTTATAACAGTTAATTAATATTCTTCGATTAACAATTAATATAGATTAATTGTTCACTTAAATTAATATAATCATTCTTATATTACGCCACTGTGCCACACAAGGCAATCAACGAGTTTATCACAAACTCCACCAATTTCTCAATTATTATAATTATTCAATTATATATAATTGAATTAATTCATCTCATAACACAAAATCATTTATATTCAAATAAATTCTCATTTCCATTAATATATTTATTTAATAATATATGGAAATTCTCGGGTATTACACATTATGTATCTTTAACTGCTATAACTGTCATAACTGTAATAACCACTTACATCTAAACTAACTATAGAACAATGGATTAACAAGATATCTATGAAGGGGATCTTTAACTTATTTCGCTGTACTTGAAATGATTCTTATGTTTATTATATGCTAATTGCTTAGCAATACAAAATAAAATGGAAAAGATGCTTGAAAATAAAAAGGATTTATTCAACCCCCCTTCTAGATCTATTATGTGCCCTCTAGAAACTAACAGACAATATTTGATGTCGTCACTAAATGTTTTAACTTATGGCGATGATTTACATCATTGTCACTATAATTAATTACTTTTAGTGATGTTAATAGCGTCACTATTTGAAAGAAACTTTCGACACTCTATATTATGTTTCGTCATCAAAACTTAGTTCATTAAATGACAAAAATCTTTCTTCGTCATTAAAGGATATTGTTTTAGTGACGAAAATATGTCACACTATTTAAATCATCTAATTTTAATAACGACAATATTGTCATATTTATGATTAATCTTTCGTCATGTTATTGTGTTTATCGTCACCAAAAATTAGAAAATAAATGACAATAGAACAACTCGTCACCTAATAATATATTTAAAATGACAATTATGTCATTTTCATTTCATATTTTAATTATAATTTATTTTCAATTTAGTTAGTTTTATATTAACTAATTTATTGTATTAATCTATAAGCACAATTAAATCCAAAATCTCATTTAAAAATAAATAGCTAAAAAACATAAAATTTTTGGTCAACCTATTGCAAAAATTAATAATATCATTTTCAAAAGAATATTATACACTAAAATCAGTGTGAGAAATACAAAGAAACCTCAAAAGATATATAATCCATATCTACAAGTATTTAGAGAACAACATATGAAATTGATGGATTCAAAACCAAGTATTATCCCCATATTACACCGAACCTGCAATCCATAATCACAAATGAACTGCTCCATTATCACAAATGGAGTGCTCCATTATCACAAATGGAGTGCTCCATTATCCATGATCCAGCCAACATAATTGCCAACATAACGATATTTATGATTTATGTAACAGATTTTGCTTCACTTGTGCCTAGGAGCAAGACTTTCTGTGAATGCAGATCCTTTCCTTGTCTAGTTGCTCTAAGATTTCTAACAAGAGTATGCCTTCCCATGGAAAACTAGGCAAGCCCTTGTTGGGGTTGAATATCCAACACTGCAATCCTATCAGCAGCAGCACAATCGAGTTGCTTTTGGAGGACTTGTGGAGATGTGTAATAGAATCCAGAGTTAACCACCTTCTAAGAGAGGTCATGAACAAAATAATGTGAATCAATGTTCTCATCTGACGATGGGTTCCATTTAGTATCATCAATGCCATTTGTGATACCTAAACAATCGCAGAAGATGACCACTTTAGAGGTAAAGAAAAAAAGCCATATTAAAATACATATAAACTTGATGTCCATATAGTCTGTGATAACTACAGAAACCACAGAGATAACCGGATGAAACATAACCATTATTTTCTAAGTTTTCTTCTACTGAATAATTTGTAGGAAAAACCTCCTAAGTAATGGATTAGCCAAATGGTAAAAAATCATTTATTAGTAAATAGCTATAAATGAATAACAATGTTGGAGGAAACCTGCTCAATAAGGTAGGTGACATGGTTCAGACCATACTTCACAACAATAGGCTTCTTGGTCTCCGGAGTTTTTCCTTCAGTCTCAGCCTGAGCTTTTTTCAGAAGGCGCTCTTTCTTTGCAGCCTTATCTTCAGGCATGTACTTGAGAAGCGTCTTGAACAGACTTGTTGCTGCATATTTTAACAGAAATAACAATTTATGTATAGACATCAAATGAATGCTCAATACAAGTAAATGAAGAAGCAAATACAATACTTCAGCATTTCAGTTAAAGAATGTGTAATAGATAGTTTACACGAGAAATTAAAAAATATCACTTGTATCACTTGGAACATATGAAGAAAAAAGTCTAACATGCAGTGAATTACCTAACGCTTCGCTCCGGTCAAATTCTGTAACCCTTTATATTGATTGACTTTACGCTATTCCCCATGTTGTGCTTTACCATCGCTTGGCTCAACTGCGGAACATAATGTCCTGGAAAAAAGGATCAAGATAATCGAAGCCATATGAGTACATATCTACCAAACCATCTAGTAGAAAGTTATATTTAATTGAAGCAGCATAGTTAATGAACAATGAAATCTTTTACAAAACTTTAATGCGCGTTAACCAATATGCCTCATGATTAATATCATGATTAGTTGGGATAAGATCCAAACTGAAAGGGAAACAAACAATATATATTTTCAGATACTTGTGGTTATGTTCCTTTATTATTATTTATTGTAACATAAGGTGCACATGGCAGTTCTTGGGTCAATCATTTACTGAAGTATATTAACATTATAATTGAAAAATTAAAGGCATTACAAAAAGATTCAAGATCCAAAAAGGTTGTTGTAGAATTATTCTAAACACGTGAAAAAGAAATAACAAAGGGAGAAGAATCAATTTCTTTATCTATCAAAAATAATATCATTTCATGTTTTGACAAATTTTTCTTTCCAAAGTAGTAGAAGGTCAGACAAAAGGAAGGTACATGAAGAGAATTAATAATCTTCTATTATTTCCTTCAATTGTCAAATGAAGAAACTTTTAGATACTTATTATTTCTGCTCTGCTGTAATCTCCTAATCTTTTCTACACATTAAGAGCTGAGACTGGGTCAATTCCATATAGCTATGACTCCATTGTAGCTAGCTATTATACTATCTACATGTTGCATATTTTTATTTTTTGACTTGTTTTGATACCATTCATGTGTCATAAGTTAATTTATCACTTCGATTACAAATCTTTCAGATAGACTAACACGTTCTAGCTTACAAAATTAATGTCCCCTGCAAATGATAATATGTCAAATGGTTAGACTTACAAGGTGGGAAAAGTATGATGAGGCCAGAAAATAAGTAAACTCTACTAGTTTTTCTGTTGTATTTGAATATGGTGTGTAAATTCTTCTGTGGATTAGAACTAAACACATAATAAACATGTACCTCCGTAGCTCTCCCCCGTGATGTAAAAGTCTCTTCCTTTATACTGAGGAAAAGGCTCAAACCACTTCAATAGAAATTCTAGTGAATCCTCGGCAGCAAAGAAAAGTATAAGAAGACAAAAGTCCATGTTCCTATTCTACTAACTTAACATAGATTAGATTCAATATAGTGTATAATGACCCATCCCCTCTCTTTCTTAATATATAACAGCCCTGCACCTTGCCTTGTGAAGTTTTATTTATTAATTTATTATGAAGTCTTGACATGTTATACATGATACAACCATTATACTAACCTACCATACAAAAAATTAAATGAACCAAGTTATCAAACTGGCTCTGCATCGCAGCACAGCACAGCGCTTGGCGCTGGCTACTGCTGCCTGCAGCAGCCTCGGCAGCTCCTGCCCCTTATTTAGCCCTCCCTTTGCAATTTTGTAACGTTTGATACATAGGTTTGTTTTTAATCAATTTTGGAGATAGTGAAGATATCATATCATACCATTTTAGAAAAATATTAGACTCATACTTTAGGTTCTTTAAGCTGTCCAAAACAGTTAGCAAAAGTAGCTTGACATACTAAATTTCAACTTTTAGTTTTAGCGTAAAATTGCTTTTCGTTTCCATTTAGTATGTCAAAACTTTTTATTTATCATCATTATGGCATACCAATCTAACTGGTGTCTAAATGGAGAAGAGTATTTGGCAAACAAGCAATATTTTACATAAAATATTAGAGAATTTATTAACAATACCAATCATAGTTTGATGAAGAGAAAAAAACATAATTACACGAGTTTCAGCATTAATTACCTCAAGCATGTTTTCATCAGACGAACAGGATCCTGAAGAATTCAAGCCATGATTAATATCATATTGGAAGATCCTGAGCTTTCCTTCCTGCAAATTTACAAAATAAAATAAAATGATATAACAAAAAAACTAAATTTAGGTGCAGAAAAATACAAATATGTAACAAATGAGTTGTTCACCTTGGTCCCATAGACAAGACCACCACCAATTGAAGGATGAAAGCAGGCTACATTGACCTCATCCTCTGCACTAGGAAGCACTCTCACAAGTTCCATATCAGAAACTCTATAAACCTGATCGAGAAAAATCAAATTTGAATGATCTATATACTCTATTCAATAAAATGAAAGTACAGTCAAATGGAATTTATTTTCAGGTAGTCATACCCTATGCACAACTCTATTTTTGCTACATACTGTAGAGTCAAATGGATTAGCACGAAGAAGAATATAGTGAACCTAAGCTTTTTCAACGAGATAACACAATAAAGCATGCTTATTAACACTTTAATCTGTATCCATTATGAATTGCCAGTACTAATTGTGCAGTACTAAAAATTTTCTTTTTTCTTTTGTTAGGTATTTTTTAGTACTCAAAATTTTTAAGGTCAATTCAATAAAATTGTGAATTTGACCTATAAAGAATATAAAGAAAAAACAAAAGAGAGCGCAGTTGGGGATGTTAATATGCATATATGCACGTGAATTATACCCACCATGAAACACAATCATCAATATTCAGATAGTTATAATTAGAACTTGACATAAGTAACTGTCTTCAACAAACTAGGCATCAGTACTGCCTACTTCACGCAATTATTCACATTCTGATGATCAGTTTCTTCCAACCACTGGATAACTAGCAGGAAGGGAAATCACTCGCAAAGCAAATCTTTACAACATTCTAATAGCCACACATATTTGATTTATAGTCAAAACAGTCCATATAGAGCTTTTAACAAACACCTAGTGTGCACTATTTTAAACTACCCATTTCATAGCTATTTGTTTATGCCACAAACCCATTTTATCCTCCTTATGTCCCCACACAACCAACCTATCTCCTTTACTCTAATTCCCAGCCATAACAGCCCATTACACAGTCAAATATATAAATAACCAACACATTACAAACTAGTTAGTTCATATACTTTTTATACTATCACATTTTGATTCTAATATAGGCAACATGAATTGATATGATCTCTATACACATCACAGCTAGCCTTGATCTTATAACTTCCATTTCAGTCGATAAAAACCAACTAGCTAACTTACTTTGTTAAAATCTTTATATTATAAACATAATAAAGATAAGTTGTAATTCCTTTGTTTTGCTTGCTAGGGTTTCCTGTTAACTGCTGAGCTTAAACTTCACTGAGCTCAAATTCTTATTTCTTTCCCTTGTGATAGCTGAAGGGATACACTGGAAATTGGTATGGAAGGGGGGGGGGGGGGGGGGACTGAACAGGGAGAGGAGAGCCGGGTGACAATGTATAAGGAAGGAGTAATATGGGAAGCTTTGGTTCTTCTATATTTTTACGCAAGGAGTAATACTTGCTCACCACTGATCCTACACGGAAATACACTTTGTGTCTTCAATACACAGATTGAAGTGGAAATAAACAGAAAAAGATCAAAGATTTAGCAAGAGAAACAAAAGCACTATTCTTGATCATCTCAACTAAAACGTGGATAATAATCCAACACCAAAATCATAAAAACTTAATACAAACACAAATCAATGATCTTTACTAATAACTTAAGAAAAAACCCTGAATTAAAGTAAGACAGAAAACAATAGTAACAGTGTACCAGGTAAATCCCAAGGCTCGCATTTAAAAACATCAACCTCTCGTATAACACTGACTTCCTTCTCAAATCCATCGATCTTTAATTTTAGGTAGTGATTTATGAGTTCTTCGTCCGTCGGCCGGAATCGGTAACCTACCGGCAAAGTCGCCAAAGGCAATACGGCCATTTTTCCACCCAAAATTCAGAGAAAATGATAGAGAAGAAGAGAAAAGTGAAAAGAGAAAAGCTGCAAATATATAATTGGAACAATAATTGAGTAGATGAGAGGAATAAAATCATAGAGAAGGAATTAGGAATTGGGGGGAAAGAAATAGATACAGAGAAAATTTAGTGGGGTTTCAATTTTAGCATTTGTGATCTATTCACAAAAGAGGCTCTTTTTTTTCTCATTTTTTTTATGGTCAATATATGAAATTTTATAGTTTAAATTATTATAAATTTATTTATTTTGATTAAAGAAATAGTCGATATTGTAAGTTATTTAAACAATATTATTAAAAATAAATTTGTTACTGTAAAAAATTAAATGTATTTATATTCACCACAATTAATTCTAAAAAATGTATAAGGAAGGAGTAATATGGGAAGCTTTGGTTCTTCTATATTTTTACGCAAGGAGTAATACTTGCTCACCACTGATCCTACACGGAAATACACTTTGTGTCTGCAATACACAGATTGAAGTGGAAATAAACAGAAAAAGATCAAAGATTTAGCAAGAGAAACAAAAGCACTATTCTTGATCATCTCAACTAAAACGTGGATAATAATCCAACACCAAAATCATAAAAACTTAATACAAACACAAATCAATGATCTTTACTAATAACTTAAGAAAAAACCCTGAATTAAAGTAAGACAGAAAACAATAGTAACAGTGTACCAGGTAAATTCCAAGGCTCGCATTTAAAAACATCAACCTCTCGTATAACACTGACTTCCTTCTCAAATCCATCGATCTTTAATTTTAGGTAGTGATTTATGAGTTCTTCGTCCGTCGGCCGGAATCGGTAACCTACCGGCAAAGTCGCCAAAGGCAATACGGCCATTTTTCCACCCAAAATTCAGAGAAAATGATAGAGAAGAAGAGAAAAGTGAAAAGAGAAAAGCTGCAAATATATAATTGGAACAATAATTGAGTAGATGAGAGGAATAAAATCATAGAGAAGGAATTAGGAATTGGGGGGAAAGAAATAGATACAGAGAAAATTTAGTGGGGTTTCAATTTTAGCATTTGTGATCTATTCACAAAAGAGGCTCTTTTTTTCTCATTTTTTTTATGGTCAATATATGAAATTTTATAGTTTAAATTATTATAAATTTATTTATTTTGATTAAAGAAATAGTCGATATTGTAAGTTATTTAAACAATATTATTAAAAATAAATTTGTTACTGTAAAAAATTAAATGTATTTATATTCACCACAATTAATTCTAAAAAATGTATAAGGAAGGAGTAATATGGGAAGCTTTGGTTCTTCTATATTTTTACGCAAGGAGTAATACTTGCTCACCACTGATCCTACACGGAAATACACTTTGTGTCTGCAATACACAGATTGAAGTGGAAATAAACAGAAAAAGATCAAAGATTTAGCAAGAGAAACAAAAGCACTATTCTTGATCATCTCAACTAAAACGTGGATAATAATCCAACACCAAAATCATAAAAACTTAATACAAACACAAATCAATGATCTTTACTAATAACTTAAGAAAAAACCCTGAATTAAAGTAAGACAGAAAACAATAGTAACAGTGTACCAGGTAAATCCCAAGGCTCGCATTTAAAAACATCAACCTCTCGTATAACACTGACTTCCTTCTCAAATCCATCGATCTTTAATTTTAGGTAGTGATTTATGAGTTCTTCGTCCGTCGGCCGGAATCGGTAACCTACCGGCAAAGTCGCCAAAGGCAATACGGCCATTTTTCCACCCAAAATTCAGAGAAAATGATAGAGAAGAAGAGAAAAGTGAAAAGAGAAAAGCTGCAAATATATAATTGGAACAATAATTGAGTAGATGAGAGGAATAAAATCATAGAGAAGGAATTAGGAATTGGGGGGAAAGAAATAGATACAGAGAAAATTTAGGAGGGTTTCAATTTTAGCATTTGTGATCTATTCACAAAAGAGGCTCTTTTTTTCTCATTTTTTTTGTGGTCAATATATGAAATTTTATAGTTTAAATTATTATAAATTTATTTATTTTGATTAAAGAAATAGTCGATATTGTAAGTTATTTAAACAATATTATTAAAAATAAATTTGTTACTGTAAAAAATTAAATGTATTTATATTCACCACAATTAATTCTAAAAAATCTATTTAGAACAAAATAGTGACTAATTTTATTTTTCGCAAAAAACCTATGAACAATAATATATAATGAGCAATAATTCATTCATTAATAATTTTTTTTCCTAGAAAATTTTATTCATAAATTGACTCCAAATATCCTTCTACCACCTCAATTTTGCGAAAGAAAAAAATTTAAATTGTGAAGGATGTTTCTTTCGCTAATAACTATATTGTCAGTATATTTTTTTTCTTCACAATTCCTTCACTATATCCATAATTTTTTGTACTGATAGAAATTCTTAGTGAAATATTTTTATAAAACGGTCCTTAGTAAAATAGTAAGTTTTATTATTATCTTTTCTGTTTTTTTAAATGAAATTTGGGCGTTTAATTGCTTTAAAAATCAATTTTTTTTTAAATTGGGGCATTTAGTGACGAACTATTATCTAGTCATATGTAATTGGTATTTGTGACAATAAAATTGTTAAAAATTATTAATTTTTCGTCTTTACAAAATTTGCCTCCAAAATTTCTTAAATTTTTTTTGCCTCCAAATAAAATTATGACGATATTACGTATTTTGTCACTTAAATATATAAATTTATGACGAATCATTTTTGACACTTATCCACTCATCTAATTAGTGACGAACTATTATCTCGTTATATAAAATTGGTATTTATGACAATACAAGTTGTCATAAATTATTAATTTTTCGTCTTTAAAAAATTTTCCTCCAAAATTTTTTAGAAAATTATTGCCTCCAAATAAAATTGTGATCAATTTGTATTTGGCGTCACTAAATGTTAACATTAGTGACGAAATCACATTGTCACTAAAATTTACAAATAATTAATGACAAACTATTATGTTGTCATCGAAAGAAATATTGTGTGACAATAAATATTGTCATAAATTATTACAAACATGTCACTAAAAGGTTTTCCTCCAAAATTTTGGTATGAAATTCTACCTCCAAAATAAAATGTGACGAAATTTTATTAATCGTCATCAAATGTGTAAATTAGTGACGATATAAATGATTAATCGTAACAAAATTAAAGGTCGTCACAAAAAGCAAAAGATTTAGTGACGATTATGAATTTCGTAATTATTAATTAATAAATTGTGACAAAAATTTGTGCGTGGCAAAAAAATTCGTCATAAAATGTGTGATTTCTTATAGTTAGTTAATGTGTGATGCAAGTGACTATGCGGTAGGGGTTGTTTTGGGCCAGCGAAAGGATAAGATTTTTCATGCCATTTACTACGCCAGCAAAACATTAACGGATGCGCAACTCAATTACACAATCACCGAGAAGGAACTACTAGCAGTGGTGTATGCGTTCAATATATTTCGTTCATATCTGATTGGCACGAAAGTAGTGGTGTTCACGAACCATTCGGCTATCTGTTACTTAATTTCAAAGAAAGATGTGAAACCCCGACTGATTAGATGGATTTTACTTCTTCAGGAATTTAACTTGGAAATCCAGGATAGAAAGGGTACGGAGAATCAGGTGGCTGACCATATTTCGAGATTGGAAAATCCGGGTCAAGACAAGGAAGATAAAGTATTGATCAATGAGTCGTTCCCGGATGAATAGTTATTTGTGGTTTACGATGAATTTCCATGGTATGCTGATTTTGCCAATTACTTGGTGAGTAATATTGTCCCTCCGGACTTGACACGTCAGCAAAAGAAGAAGTTTTGACATGATGTGAAAATGTATATGTGGGATGAATCATTTTTATTCAAACAGTGTGCAGATCGAATGATCCGACGATGTATCCCACAAAGAGAAACAGAGAGCATCCTACATAATTGTCATGCATCATTGTATGGGGTCATTATGGAAGCGATAGGACATCAGCCAAAATGCTACAAGCCAGATTCTATTGGCCCACTTTATTCAAAGACTCCCACCAGTTTGTTCAAAAGTATGATAGATGCCAAAGGGTGGGCAATATTTCCAAGCGTAATGAAATGCCAATAAACATGATCTTGGAAGTGGAAGTCTTTGATGTTTGGGGGATCGACTGCATGGGACCTTTTTCTGTCATCGTACAATAATTTGTATATTTTGTTGGCAATAGACTACGTTTCTAAATGGGTTGAGGCTATTGCTCTACCGACAAATGACACTAAGGTCATCTTGAAATTTTTGCAGAAAAATATCTTCACGAGATTCGGCACACCAAGAGCGATTATCAGTGATGAGGGGAGCCATTTTTGCAATAAATATTTTTTAGCTCTTCTAGCAAAATACGGGGTGACGCATAGAATTGCCACAGCATATCACCCTCAAACCAGTGGCCTAGCAGAGGTATCTAATAGGTAAGTGAAAAGAATTTTGGAGAAAATAGTGAATCCAAACCAAAAAAGATTGGTTAATGAAGTTGGATGATGTGCTTTATGGGCATATCGAATAGCATACAACGCCAATTAGCATGTCTCCATGTCAGCAAGTGTACGGCAAAGCATACCATCTTGCAGCGGAACTTTAGCATAAAGCCTATTGGGCCATCCGAAAGCTGAACTTTGATCTCACGGCTGCGGGGGGAGAAGCGACTTCTCCAACTCAACGAATTAGATGAATTCCGTTTGCAGTCATATGAGAATTCAAAATTGTACAAAGAAAAGGTCAAGTGGTGGTGCAATCAAAAAATTTTGGAAAGAAAGTTTGAACCGAGCCAAGCAGTTCTCTTATTCAACTCTAAATTAAAACTCTTTCCCGGGAAACTTAAATCTAGATGGCCGGGCCCGTTCATAATCAGAACAATATTTCCACACTACGCCGTTGAATTAGTTGGTCGAAATCTGGATGAAACATTCAAAGTCAACAGACAACAATTAAAGAATTATTGGGGTGGTGACTTCGATCTCCAGAAAACCTCGATTATTCTTGCCAATCAAACATGAAACAGGGAGTAGTCAGGCTGAAAGACTAAAAATCAAGCGCTTGATGGGAGGCAACCCAATCATTGTTTGGTTTTTCTTTTAATTTCACACTTAGTAGATTGATAGTTAGTTTAGAATAATATTTATGTAGTACAACGTTCCTTATTCATTCTCTATGTGAACACTAATTCGGTTTAACTGTTCTCATTATAGGATTACAATTGACATAAGTAACCAACGAGCCTTATGAACACTGCGGATGAGCAGAATAGTATTCGTGGATTGATCTACGTGGGAAAACATGAGGCAGAGACGAAATGGAGCTATGATAAGCTTGCTAAATAGTTGAGGGGAATTGGAAACAAAAGGAATAATTTTTTTAGAATACAACATCTTCACCCCGGCGAAAATTTAAACCAGGTAAAATGCGCCGCGTCGTAAACTCCTTTGCCAAAAACTGCCCCAGCGGGATTTTTACCACACCGAGGCGCAGACCTCTCTGCCATATCTCACCCTGGTGGAGTTTATAAGGAAAAAGTTTTTGCCCCTGCACAGATTGCGGTTTTCAGTTTTTAAAACCCTTCCTTCAATCGACTTCACAACAAACCCCTCTCTTCTACAAACACGAACCACAAGCCCTACTTTCTAAAACAAACCCCCACACCCTCTATTGCCCAACCCCGATCGCACCTATCTCTCGTCTCTTCTACAATCGAATTCCAAACATCACCAAGGTTCCAATATCCCAGACTTCTGCCCCCATTCCCATTTTAGGGCTTCACTTCACAATTTGGGTGTTCAAAAATATCGGTAGCACCACAGATTTTGGCAACCACGGATTGAAAATCCTAATAGATAGAAGGGGAAGTGGACGGCTACAAGCACACAACGAGAGTAATGGTATTGGTTATCACTAAATTCGCACATTGGGCAAGCAATTTGAGGTAAGAGTGTTTATCCAAATTTATGGTAGGGTACTGTTAATGTCAAATTGGGCTGATTATTGAAATTGTTGATTCAAGTAGATTGTATCGATTGGCATTGTTTAGAAAATATAGATAATTGCTATTCCACTGTCATAGCACTGAGTTTGGGGAATTTATGAAGAACTTATCTCTACACACTTAGTGTTCGACAAATTGTCTCAACGACCATTCAGTCTGTTTTGGGGCACTAGTTCAGTTGATATACACAGTTTAGGCAGTTGGTAAGTTTGATTAACGTAAAGCACCATGCCACTGAGAACACACAAAAAGCAACGGGGTGAGGGTCCATCCACCCTTGTCAGACAGTTTAATAAACAAAAATTCTTAAATGTAGCGGTAGCTGAGAGATTTGAGTACCTCGCCTCCAAGGCACTTACTTTTGGAGCATGGACTCCGCCCTGACGAGTTCAATGGTGAGATGGGTCACCAAATACGAGAAAAAGGATGGGAAACATTTACAAAACAACCATATGCAGCTGTGGTGGCAGTAGTAAAAGAGTTTTATGTCAATGCTAAGACAAAGCACCATTCTTTGCATTCGTCAGGGGTAAGATGGTACCATTTACCATGAAAAAAATTAACGACTATTTCAATCTTTAGTCTCCATCTGTTTGTGCATATATGGCATACAAGGAAAGTGGCTCGAATTATGATAAGATATTGAATGAGTTTTGCAAGCCCGACTCTACTTGGTCTATGGTTCGCATTTCTTTGTGCCAAATTATTACCCTCGACGCACACGAGTGATGTCATAAAGGAGAAGGCTGCACTGTTATACACTATCATCAAGAATCAACAGATCAATGTTGGGCTAATAATTCATCACTCCATTCGACGTTGTCTGCGGGGTCCTCTTCAAGGAAGATTGCCACATCCTTCTCTCATTTGTGGATTGTGTGCACGGGCTGGGGTGAAATGGCAATCGGATGAGCCGGTTCAACAACCGTTACAACTCCTTGATCACAAGATGATAAATCGCTATTCGACTTGGGAAGGGGTAAATCACACCCACGTGGTCTTGGATTTATTTTTTCTTATGGGACAGAAGATGATGAGGATGAAGAAGAAGATGTAGACCTTGATGATGAAGAGGACCACGAAGAAGATCAAGCCGAACTATCTAACACATCCCACACAAAAGCAACCATCAGCACTCAATTTTGGAGTTTTCAGCAACACATAGATACACGAAGCAAATTAGAAGATAAACGAATGAAGAGGCTAGCTGAACGCCATGTACATATGTTTGCCACTCAAAATAGTTTCAATGCATCATTGGCCGACATGTTTGCACGCTTAAATCCAATTGCTGAGCCGTTCCACTTTCCTGCTCCTCAACCATTACCAGCCTACCCCCCTTCTGATTCAGACGTAGAGATGGTTAACCACAACGCTTAGCCATTCAGGGAAGTCCTCCATACTTTAAGTTCTATTTTTTTTTTCAATGAGGACATTGCTTCTATTAAGTTTGGGGGTTGGTTTGCGTTGCATTCGTAGGAGTTAGTTTCATTGGTAGGCATTGCATAGTGCATAGTAGTTCATTTGTTGATATAAAAAATAGAAAATTTGAAAATCACAAAAATATTTGTTTGATAGTTTAGTTTTTTTATATATCTGTTGCATATAGTTAGGTCATATTGCATGCTTCTATCTTGTCAGATAGTTTGAAGTTGACTTGGCATATGATGAGATGGGAATTGCGTATACAGTGAGTAGTAGTGATAACCATGACATAGATGTAATTTCATAGCCTGATATAAATCTTTGCCTGTTTGAATGGATGTAACCGGATAGCACTTAATGATGACCATTTTGATTAACTTAATTAGAATAATCACACAATTGTCTTCTTGAGGGAAACTTTGATTTAATGAAGGAAAATCGACAAACTTGTAGTAATGGCTAAGGATTATACAAGAACCTAAGTTTGGGGGGAAGCAGGGGTTATATGTCTATAAAAAAAGAAAAAGAAAAAGAAATAAATATATAAATAAATACACACATTGACTAGTTTAGTTATGTGGCCTTTGTTACTCGAGTAAGTAAACACTAGGGAATGTCTTTACACCCAGCGCCTTAAAGCCATCTGGTTTGGGAGTCATTGGTCAAAAGCTTGCTACATGGGTAACATTGAAAAGCCTAAGAGAACCCAACATTGCAGAGTCAAGTGTAAACACGGGAAAGGGCAAAAATGCCCTCGTGATAGAATAAAAATGGAACAAACCTTGTTGATACCTCCTAGCTTGGTGAATGTATTGTTTTAGCTGGATCTTGCTTGTGTTCAAAAATTCTGTTGAGTTAAAACTGTGGCCTTTCTTCTTAAGAAGCGTATTATGTGATATATTTGAACTGTAGTCGGCTTCTATGGTCATTAAGCACACACACACTACATCAGTCATAACAGGCGATGATTTATAAACTGTTATGGGTTGTTGATATGTTGAGGTTTGATTTATTGTTAAGAGCTATTGTTAATTTCTTTGAGGCATTATTATTGAACTTCATACTGTCTGACCGCTGGATTCATAGGCATGTAAAGAGTTTGCAATTACAGTGTGTTTTGGTTGAGGACAAGCAACGTCTCTAGTTTGGGGGTATTTGATGATTGGGTTTTATACCTACGAATTGACTGCTTTTTAACTTGATTTGTTGCTTCTTCGAGTGTGTTCAAATCATTTTTATTCGTTCTTTCATGTTTTTGTTACAGAACTTGGGTTGGTTGGAGAAAACAGGAAAATAAGGACTAAAAGAAGAGTTGCAAGCTTCATGGTTGGAAAAGATCATCGGGGCAGAGTTTTTACCTTATAAACTACGCCGGGGCGAAGTTGTGTCAAGGCAGAGTTTTGTGAGTAGTAAACTGCACCGGGGTGAGCTACACGACAGATGACTTAAAGGTTTTCTTTTTCAGATAGGACTTTAAAAGGGGTGGCATGTTAGATTTGGGAAGTGATGAGGAGATGTTAAGAGGAAATTAGAGGGGCAAAGAAGGCATGATCATTAACATTAACTGAACCTAGTTTTACATCACGTACTGGAGAATTGAAGCGGGGAGCTAGTACGAAGGATTCAAGGCGAACGTGAGGAAGAGCAGCATATTACATTATAGTTTTTACTCTCTTTCTTCATCATTAAACTTGTAGTCAGAATGCTATATACTTTGTGGATTTTAGTTTCTTATTCATCTAGCATGAACTAATTTACTAGTTAAGTCTACAATGGATCTTTTTGTGTAACGAGGATTGACATGCTTCTATTTTAATTCATTGAGACTATTTCCAGGATTGTCTTTTATGGTTTATGCTTACTTGATAATCTATATGAGCTCGAGAGATGGAATATAGGTTAAGATTTAATCATAGTAGCGTGTGATTGTGAGTTTTACATAATTGTGGGATTCATAGTTTATTCTTAAGATAGAGATATACTTGTGCATCGCATGTAATTTAATAAGAACTTGTGCTAAAATCCTTTTAATCACGATTCACATAGAGATATAGTGGATTAATTAATTAAGGTGTTCATCTTAATTCTGTCAATTGTGGATTTTAGTTGATATGGATATAATGCATTGAGAGATGGTTATATGTACCTTTGTGTGATTGATTAACAATCTGGAATAGTTAATTTAACTTAAAAAGGAAGTGTGTCATCCAAGTGAAGCATTAAGTGAAGTTGTAGGATTAATTCTCCAATTCTTGATTAAATCTTGTGGTAGATAGTTGGTTTTTAATTAATTAGTTGTTTTTATAAATTTCAAAAACTTGATTATGTTGGGAATTGCATATTCATATTTAATATTGTAAGTAAATATAAATGCTTAAGTGTACAGTCCTTAAGAGAATCATTGTACAAGGACTTAGATGATAGATCAAAACTGTTAGGTTTATCTAAGCTTTAATGTTTATCATTTATATAAATAAATGTATAGAAGAAAGATCAAACTTGTTAGGTTGATCTATTTTGAGCTGTAAAAGTTAAAGCCTTGATAGAATCGTAGTCTGTCAAGAAATTTAAGTCTGCAGAAGACAAGGCAGAATCGTGGAGCTTGAACGAAGATATCAAGAATCGTAGTCTGCCAAGAGATTCGAAGTCTGCAGAAGAAAAGGCAGAATCGTGGAGCTTGAACGAAGATATCAAGAATCGTAGTCTGCCAAGGGATTCGAAGTCTGCAGAAGAAAAGGCAGAATCGTGGAGCTTGAAAAAAGATATAAAGAATTGTAGTCTGCCAAGAGATTCGAAGTCTGCAGAAGAAAAGGTAGAATCGTGGAGCTTGAACGAAGATATCAAGAATCGTAGTTTGCCAAAGAATCAAGTCTGCAGAGGTCAAGGCAAGATCCATTGAGCTTAAATGAAAGCATCAAAGAATCGTAGTCTGCCTTGGAAGCCATGCTGAGAATCATAAAGTTGAAGAGCATCTGCCGGGTCAAGTTAAGAATCGTAGTGTGCTATCAAAAGTGTGGAGTCTGCAAGACAAGCAAGCAAGTAATCGTAGTCTACCAAGAGCTTAAGAGAAATCGTAGTGTTCTCTATAATCAAGTCTGAATCAAGCTGTGCAAAGCCAACACACAACGATTATATCTCAATGACCATAATCGTAGTATTCCTCCAGTCAGCATCAAAGATCTTAGTTCTGATGAAGGGAGGAAGAGCAACAAATGAAGAAAGGCTTATGGCCGTTGACAAAGTGATAGTCCCAATACTTCCATATTCATCCTTAGTTCAAATCAAAGAAGCGTATTGAAGAAACTAAGGAAAGGACTAAAGCTGCCTGCAGAAAGCACCTTTTTAGGTGTTAGGTGAAAGATACAGTCTGCTGTGTCAGTGGGCAGTCTGCAGTGCTGTAGGAAAGCAATATGTCAACATCAACTGCACAGAAACATTTGAAGTATTAAATGCATCAACGGGAGCATTCAAATGGATACTTTTGAATGGCTCTTTTATAAGGACATCAGACAAAGATTCAGACTAAGTAAGCAAGATACAATAATAAAGATTATCAAGAGAAAAGCTCAAGAACACTCAACGATCAACTCTACGATCCTGAAAGAGGAAAGCTTGCTTTGCTACTCAGTCTTTAAGAGACAGATGCTGAACTACAACTGAGTAGTACACCTCAAACAACTACTGCAAATCCAAGTGAGGTACCAAGTCAGAGGACTTGAAGAGTTCAAAAGTGAACTAAGAGCAGATCCAAGTCAGAGGACTTGAAGAGTTCAAAAGTGGACTAAGAGCAGATCCAAGTTAGAGGACTTGAAGAGTTCAAAAGTGAACTAAGTGAAGTTCCTGGGCTACTGGCCTTGAAGGGATCTAAGTGATCTAGTTGTAAGAAAACATCCTTAGTGGATTTCCTACTCGTGGAGTAGAAGAGTGGATTAGGAGCCTTGTGTGCTCTGAACCACTTAAAACCTTGTGTCTCATTATCTCTCATTAACTGCTATAACTGTTATAACTGTCATAATTGCTTATCATACCGTAACTGCAATATCGTGAAGGGGAACAAAACATATATTCCGCTGCAGTCAGTATCATTAATACTGATTAAGTATTTTAAACAAGAAAAATTTAAAATATCTATTCAACCCCCCTTCTAGATAACTAACGTGCTTTTGGGAACTAACAATTGGTATCAGAGCAGGTTATCATATCTAAGCATACAAGCTTGAGTAGATCCTGTGGCACAACTAATATGCGAGACCAAGACAGGTGGAGGAAGCAAACCACCCATGTGCAACAAAGATAAATTTGCCAACCGAAAAGTACGGATGCAGGCTTACATAGATTCAATAGATGATGATCTATTTGAAACTGTTCTGAATGGGCCCTATATTCCAAGAAGGATTGCACCAACTCCAGAAGATCCATACAACATGGTGGTCAAGGTCAAATCTGAATGGACTGAAAATGAGAAGAAAGATGTTCAGCTTGACAAGAAGGCTAAGAACATCTTGTTCCAGTCTTTAGAAGACAGTCTGTTCGAGAATGTGGTTAACTGCAAAACTGCAAAGGAAGTCTGGGAAGCATTGCTCATCATGCATGAAGGAATTGAAGAAGTCAGAGAAAACAAGCAATCTCTACTGACTCAACAGTATGAGATATTTGCTCATGTTCTAGGAGAAAATATCACTTCCACTTATGAAAGATTCACTACACTGCTCAACTCTCTCAGAGCCTATGGAAAGACCTATCCAAACAAAGATCTAGTCATCAAGTTCATGAGGTTTTTATCAAGCAGATGGGATGCCAAGACCACTGCAATCAGAGAGTCAAAGAATCTACATAAAATGACAGTTCAACAGCTCTACGGAAACCTTCTTACATACGAGCTAGAACTGTCTCAACGAGCAGAAACTCTATCAGAAGGAAGAAGGAAGGATAAAGGAGTTGCTCTCAAAGCAAAGGAAGAGATCTCCAGAGCACAGGTGGAAGATGAGTCTGACTCTGATGAAGAGGATGACATTGATGATGATGAAGCTGCAATGCTTGCCAGAAGATTCAAAAGACTCATGCCCAAAGGTAGAAGCAGCAAACCTAAAAGGTTCAACAACAGCAGCAGTTAGGAGCAGATCAACGACCTATGCTACAACTGCAAGAAGCCTGGGCATTTCATCGCCAACTGCAACAAGCCTATCAGAGAAGAGCTGAAAAGAAAGTCAAATCCAAAGAAGAAGCTCAAAGGCTACAAAAAGAATAAGAAGAAAGACAAAGGGCTGGTAGCTGGAAGTTCGTGGAGTGATTCAGACAATGATACTAATACTGAGTCTGAAGAAGATGAAGCACCTCAAAAAGCCAATATATGTCTAATGGCCAAAGATGCACTAATCAAGAAAGATGCTGAAGCAGTCATAGACAAGGTATTTGACTTTAACTCTC
Organism: Panax stipuleanatus; assembly: GCA_020205555.1. Lineage (NCBI taxonomy): Eukaryota > Viridiplantae > Streptophyta > Magnoliopsida > Apiales > Araliaceae > Panax > Panax stipuleanatus. Next base: position 75,651,824 of record CM035119.1, on the reverse strand, counting down.
TTGATATAGACATTGATGATTTAAGAACTGGCATTCGTGATATGTCAACTAATCTATATCAAAATATGAGGTGATTAAGAGTTCTATCTAAAGAGTATACTGATATTCAAGAAGAGAAAGAGAAAGTTCAGAAAGAGCTGGAAGCAGCTCTACTAAGTTCTGACTCTCTCTCTAAGCTTGAAGCTGAGAATAAAATCTTAAGAGAGACCAATGAACTGAACATACAAAGAGAGTCAAATCTAACCTCTAAGATTGAGGAGTTAGAAAAGACCATCTCTACATGGAATAGATCTTCTTCATCCATGGACTCCCTGATATCCAATCAGAGAAGTGTCTCTGATAGAACATGCTTACTACCTCAGAACCCAGCGTGGAAAGACTAAGGAAATTAACGTGAGTAGTGCTTCTAACTTTAATAGAAGTATTACATTTGTAAAGTCCACACAGAAGGATGAACCAGTTCAACCTTGCTCTTCTGAACCAAGACGTGTTCCGAAACACTACGGATCTCATGCTGGCCTAGGGTTCAGAAAGGTGAAGAGTAATTCAGTCACCACTGTCCAACCTCGACGAATCATAGAGTCAAGTAAAACTGACTCCACCGATCAACTTGGAAGGAATCGTGGTACTAAGATTCACTCAGCACATAATGTGAACTCCAGGGCTGCATGGAAAAGGAAGATGCAATATAAGGGTAAAGCCAACAAATACCCACACAAGTCCAATTGGAGAAAGCATCCACACACACACACAAACATAAATTATTTTGGATGTTTTACATGTGGAAGATTTGGTCATAAAACTTCATCATGCTTTCATAATACTGTGCATGGGAGACCCAAAGTCAAGCAGATTTGGGTTCCTAAGGGTACTAACATTGCAGGACCCATGCTAGTCTGGGTACCAACATGAAAGCTGAATATGTTTGCAGGAAATGAGCACTACGACTACAACATGGTATCTGGACAGTGGTTGCTCAAGACATATAACTGAAAACAAAGCCCTCCTGTCTAATTACACAGAGAAGGAGGGACCAACAGTTATCTTTGGAGATAATAGCTCTGGCAAGACAAGAGGTTATGGATCAGTTGGAAATGGTGTAGTGTCCTTTAGCAAAGTGGCTTATGTTGATGGTCTAAAGCACAATCTTCTTAGCAACAGCCAACTCTGCGATAAAGGCCATCAAGTCACATTTCTCAACAATCAGTGTCAAGTCAAGGATCTGGAGACATCCTCTATCAAGCTGACAGGAACAAGAGAAGGAAATGTATACATTGTCAATCTTGCTCAGCTCAGTTCTGATGAGACAATATGCTTCCTTGCTAAAGCCACTAAAGAAATAAGTTGGCTTTGGCATAGAAGATTATCTCATCTCAACTTCAAGAGTATGTCTAAACTGGCCTCCAAAGATCTCGTAGCAGGATTACCCAAGTTCAGCGTCATCAAAGAAAGACCATGCAATGCATGCCAGCTTGGAAAGCAAACAAGGAGCTCATTCAAAGGCAAAGCAGTCAACTCAATTGACAGGCCCCTACAGTTACTTCATATGGATCTCTTTGGGCCAATTTCAACTGTGAGCCTAGGAGGAAAGAGATACTCACTGGTCGTAGTGGATGACTACACCAGATACACATGGGTGTTCTTTCTTAACTCAAAAGATGAGACAAGCTCCCAACTGATAAAGATGTTCAAGCTGGTGATGAATGAAAAAGGAGAGACTATCAAGGCAATAAGGAGTGATCATGGCAGAGAGTTCGATTTCTCAGAAATGGATCAGTTCTGTGGCACCCCCGAATCTGGGTCCTCTGACCCCGGTCCGGTTGTCACGAGACAATACAAACATCCACCTCTAAACAACATACGATAACTAAATGCGGAAAATAATAAACGTATGTCGTTCATTCAAAAGGTGTTACTAGTCCCAAGATTCGATAACCTTAAATACAAAACATACAAACATACCCTAGAATAGTCATTAGGGTTCATATTACATAACAATAATTAATTAACCATAAAGATAAAGTCTGCTCCTTGCAGACTAATCCTACATCTTCCCTTTACCCTTGTCCTTCCCTGAAGTCTCGGGCTTAACTACAATATAAGTCATAATATAGCAAGAATGAGCTACAAGTTTGCTCAGCAAGTTGAAATACAACAATAAAGGATATATCATGATGAATAGAAAATATCTGACAATGAATTCAACAATATGAATATCGAAAGAAAGCAAGAATAATAATTGCTTTTAGAATAACTGATAGTCAAGTAGACTTTTGAACTATAAAACTCCAACGGAATCAATAGCTGATTGACCCTTTGGTTACTGGCTACAGAATAAGTACTTAAGGGGATCATCCTCGCGTACGCTATGTATATGCATAACATTTAACTCTGCTGTTTGCATCTTTATACTAGATACCTGGGGTACTCCCCTATATATGAGGGGTGTTTTTTTCAGTCTAAGAATCCATACCATCAATTGGTCTGGATAGCTTTTATAAAACTTCATACAATTGTCTGACCGAACAAGGGTTCAGACTCTATCTGACGCAGTTCAAGAATTATAGAACTCTTAAATATGGTACAAGTCCAAGACTGTACGAACTCAAGTGCACCAAGTGCGAATAATAATAATATCGATGAGGAATAATCGTAAAGTAATTAAACCACCTAATAGTATGCTTGGAAATAAAGTTCAAGCTTTAAATAATTAACTGTCAATACGATAATAACCTACTCAATACAATATGAGAAGGATAGGAACTTGCACAATAAAGAGTGTAAGGGAACTTGCATTCAAATCAAGTGAAGTTTAAGAAACTCGCTTACAATGTTCCTTGAGTAAAGTAAACATAAGGATAGGATACATGCTCAAGTAAAAGAGTAAGAATTAAAGGACTTGCCTGTTCGCTCAGCTACGATTAAGTTCTAGCTTTAATTAAATCTCGCTGAAATAACCTAACATTAATAAGTCGGTATTCCAATTAGCATGTGTAAACTAATACGAGTCTACACTTACAAGAATCTGCTTATCATATTAATCTATCCATAATTTATGTAAGTCAATCTAATCATGTCATAGATTTAATAACTTTAGATTATCTAGTTTCTATGCATCAATATAGACTTGAACACATAATACTTCAAGCTACTTATATTTAATCAACATACATGCTTTATGATTATAATTTCAAGTTTGAAAACCTAGCATGCTCAACCTAATCCTAATTTAAAGTCATATGCTCTCATGTCGGTAATTTGTATACTTTACATAATACAAGTTCATGCTTCATGTTATCACATAACAAGGTTAAACATAACATGCATGCTCATGCGTATACTATACATGTATACTTTAATCCACCTATTTCATGCCTTAGAAATTCATTTTCTATGAATACGTGCATATGTGAAATCCATGCTTTAACTCAACGAGGTCCATGTTAATATGCTTATAGGCATAACGAACTCTAATGTACATGCTTGTATGATCAATACGTAATCCACATGGTGATCGATGATATAATCTTTCACGTTCTAAGCTTTTCGTTGAAAAATCACACTAAGTCAATAAGGTATCATAATACATGTTAAGTGCCTTGTGCTCATAACTCGTATGTCTTAGAACTCATATATAAACCACATATATGCTCTCAAATAGTCAGAATCTAAAAGACATTAACCTTAGTCAAGTTCACTTTGAAAGTTCGTAAGTTTCTCTTTTAAAATCACTAGAATCTTGCAATCACGTATGCTAGTGTGTGAACACACTTTAAACATGCATTTCATGTCAATATAAACTATACGATCATGTTTAGAATATCAGAATATGCACATGTTACGTATGTGTCTAAGTCCACAATCGAAACTACAAGTTTTATTACAAAACCATAAGTGTTGCGTCAATCATGTGTACTAATATTGTTATACTTGTTTATACTACATGAATATACTTATGTGTGTGTGCTACATCAGTTTACATGCTTGCCAAAAGAAGTAACATATGTTAGTCATGACAGCAGCTTTAACAAAAAATGAAATCTGGTTTTCAAGCCCGGCGCTGCTGCGCAGTTACCTGGGCCGTCCAAAAACTGCCTCTGCTCGGCAGAGGCTCAACCCAACTCAGACAATTAATACAAAATCATCTTAGTCATGCTATGGTATAATGCTAACATGATTTTAAACTAGTATAGCAATTAACAAACATATTTCAAACACTCAATTCATCAATCATGATCAACTCAAGAATCAAGAATTAGAAGTTTTACAAAAATGAGAATGGGAAGTGATATACCTCTGCTAAAGGAACTTGTTGATAACTCTCACCCTTTCAATTCACAGACTTTCACTATAAAGTATACTCACTCAAGCTTGTTTGGTAGAATTCTCAACAATTTTAATATAGAATAGGAGAGGGCTTAATTTATAGGCAATTCAATAACTAGGCAATGCCATTATCTTCCAAATTAAACCAACAGATGTCAAGAATGCATAATGGATTACAAGAAGTTGGTGAGAAGTAGTTGAATTCACTCATGAATCCCACTCCCCATCTATTCATTAGCTAGCATTGGTGAATTTGAGAAGAAGCTAGACTAGTGTAGCATGTGGGTTTACATGTGAAGGAGAAAATTGAGGGTGGGACTCTCATTTAGGGACAATGAAATCTCAGCCTTTGTGATTGTATATATATATATTATGTATGCTTAACATAATACATACATACTTAGATTATATAATGTATATGCACATAGTATCTACTTAAGTTATATGTATTTATTCCATATACATTTAGATGGGTGATTAGCAATTAATAATGAATAGGTACATAACATATAATCCATGCACATTTTTCTTAATACCGAATGTAAAGTAATTGGGTATTATTATTACTCGTTATTATAACTGTTATCATTATAATAACTTACTGAGATCAATTATTTATTGATATTACTATATGTTGATGAGGTATACATTAATGTTTTCCCACACATGTAGTGTCACATAAACATTAGTCTGTAACTCTCATAATGTAATTATTCTTACTATATAGTTTATAATGTATAATCATATTAATGTGTCACCTTGTACTATATATAATATATAGTTAACTACTATATATTAAAGGTTTAACATATCGCATGCTTGTATGAAACGATTAATCAAGTAAATATAATATTATTATATTTACTAATCTCTCATTCATTAATTATTATTTATTCATAATAATTGTTAATCAACACATTATCAATTAATTAATTATAATTGAAATTAATCAAACATGTTCGAATCTTGCCACTATATTCAAATAAATTGAATATTTAATTATTAATAATCTTATCAATTCTCTGATATTAAAGTCTTAGGGTTAGTCCACTAATTTAAATAAACTATTAGTGACTCCCCTTAACCATTCACAAATTCACATAACCACATAAGGTTTAAATAAACTCACAAAATTAACTTGTTAAAAATTAAATCACATATTTAATAAATAAGGAGTTTAAAATTCATGGTCGTTACAAGTTCTGTACAGACAATGACATCAGTCACAACTTCTCAGCACCACGAACTCCTTAGCAAAATGGAGTGGCTGAAAGGAAAAACAGAACACTTATAGAAGCTGGGAGAACTCTACTAGCAGCAGCTCATCTGCCTGAATACTTTTGGGCAGAAGCCATCAACACTGCATGCTATACACAGAACAGATCTCTTGTACACTCTACGCTGAAAAAGACACCCTACGAGCTGTGGAAAGGAAGAAAGCCAAATGTCAGTTACTTTCATGTGTTCGGCTGTTCATGCTACATTCTCAACAATGACAAGCAATATCTGACTAAGTTCCAACCTAAGTCAGATGAAGGAATCGTCCTTGGTTATGCCACAGACAGTAAAGCCTATAGAGTGTTCAACAAGAAGACATTAAGTGTTGAAGTCTCAATCCATATCATCTTTGATGAAACAGACTTGGACAAGTCTGCACCAAAAGACACTATGATTGATAATACTGACACTACGAATGAAGCGGTCAAGCCAAGCACTACGACTGCAGTTCCTGAACAAAGAATCGTAGTGTCCGAAGAAGAAATCATAGAGAGAGCTGAGCCAGACGACGATTCTGAACAACAAGAACCAGAAGTCAATCTTGAGGAGTTCATACAAGAAGGCACCAGAACAGATGTTCCAACAGGGAACAGGTGGGCAAGAGATCACACTTAAGATCTAATTATTGGTGATCCAACTGCCAGAATCAGAACAAGATCTGCAACTCAGAATGAATGCTTCTATTTGAGTTTTCTATCTCAAATAGAACCCAAGAAGATTGAAGATGCTATGCTAGATGCAAGCTGGATTGAAGCCATGCAAGAGGAACTAAATCAATTTGAAAGAAGCAAAGTTCGGAGATTAGTTCAAAGACCAAAGAATCACCCAATCATCGGCACCAAATGGGTCTTCAGGAACAAGATGGATGAAGATGGGGTGATCACTAGAAACAAAGCAAGACTGGTAGCTAAAGGTTATTCTCAAGAAAAAGGTATAGACTACGATGAGACCTTTGCACCAGTTGCCAGACTTGAAGCAATCAGAATATTCCTTGCATTTACTTCTCACATGAAGTTCAACGTATTCCAGATGGATGTCAAAAAAAGTGCATTCCTAAATGGTGAACTTCAAGAAGAAGTCTATGTGGAACAACCCCCAGGTTTTGTCAATCCAACCCTCTCTGATTATGTCTATAGATTAGATAAAGCCTTATATGGACTTAAACAAGCACCTAAAGCATGGTATGAAACACTAAAAAACTTTTTTATTGAAAAAGGATTCACTAGAGGTAGAGTAGACACTACACTATTTCTTAGGAAGCACAAAGATAAAGTCTTATTAGTTCAAATATATGTGGATGATATTATTTTTGGTTCTACTGATGAAAATCTGTGCAAGAGATTTACCAAGCTTATGTAGAGCAAATTTGAAATGAGCATAATGGGTGAGCTGAACTTCTTCCTTGGACTACAAGTGAAGCAAACTGATGAAGGTATCTTCATAAGCCAAGACAAGTACATCAAAGACTTACTTAAGAAGTATGGCATGAAATCAGCCTCTCCCATGAAAACACCAATTGCTCTAGCAACTAAGCTTGACAAAGATGAGAAAGGTAAAGGTATTGATATTACTCAATACAGAGGTATGATAGGCTCCCTTCTCTACTTAACTGCCAGTAGACCAGACATAATGTTTGCAACATGTATATGTGCTAGATTTCAAGCTAATCCTAAGGAATCACACTTAACTACTGTAAAAAGGATTTTCAGGTATCTTAAAGGTACACCCTACTTGGGTCTATGGTATCACAAGGAGTCCTCATTTGAACTGACATGACATTCAGATGCTGACTTTGCAGGATGCAAAATAGATAGAAAAAGTACCAGTGGCACTTGTCAACTGCTAGGAAATAGACTAGTGTATTGGTTCAGCAAGAAGCAAAACTCAGTATCAACTTCTATAGCAGAAGCTGAATACATTGCTGCAGGCAGCTGTTGTGCTCAAATCCTATGGATGAAGAACCAGCTAGCAGACTATGGGTTTGATTTCAAATCTATACCCATACACTGTGATAACACAAGTGCCATAACAATAACAAATAATCCTGTCATGCATTCTAGGACCAAGCATATAGAAATTAGATATCATTTTATTAGGGATCATGTTCAAAATGGAATAATATCTTTGCAATATATCCCTACTGAAAATCAACTTGCTGATGTGTCTACAAAACCCTTAGATGAATCGAGATTTAATAAACTGATAAGTGAGTTAGGAATGTTAAATTTGCAACCATAAATTCTATGATCTAGATAGTGCTAACCTTGCAGATATAAAGGCTAAGTCAAAATCATAAAGATGACAAAGAGAAACCACGATCGTGGAGTGATCCAGTCAAGACAGAAAGGCTCACTGCGATAGCAACAACAAGCCAAGCAACACTTTTGATAAATGTCTCAGGGACAAACCTGATCCTTAGGGTCAAACTAAGAGGTTGGCCCTTCCTGAGCAACCTTAATTCAGAAGGCTTTCCATTTCAGAAGGCATCATAGAAAACCGTAGAGTCAATGGTTAAGGAGTGAGCAAAGGATCAAACTCAACAATCGAGGAGTGGGTCTAGGCATTCGTAGTCCTCTCACAAGGGCACACTAACTCAGGGGGAGCTAAGGGCAGAACGGAGACTTCCACATAGATTAAAATTATAGAGTTCTGCAAAATCCGACACGTGTCCCACGATGCAAAACATATGGAGGGAAGTTAAATTCATTTCGAACTGCTTTCTGACAGTTTACCTCTGAATTTTAAAAGACTATCTCTCTCTTAGTTTCTCTCTTTATCTCCCTCTCTCAAACGAAACCCTAAGTCTCACAAAGCTAAGCCAAGTTCTTTCATTTCAGAAGAATCAATCCACATAAATGGTTGCCTCCAGAATTATTTCGGGCTATCAGCTATGCTTTGATAAATTTGAAGATGTTGGTCCAAAAATCCACAAAGTTCTTTCTCTGCTAAAGAAAGCTGGACTCGAAGATGCCCTAAGCTCTGACACTCTGATCTTTACAAAATTTGTGAAAGAATTCTACACCAATGGAGTTGTTGAAGGAGACTCCATCCTCACCAAAGTCAAGGGCGAGCAGATACGCTTCAATGCTGAAAACATAAACCTAGCCCTGGGACTGAACAATGAAGGTCTTCCATCACTAAATCGAATCGATTTTCATGAAGGCCTAAAGAAGATGAAGCACATCAGAACTGAAGGAAAGAGTGGCTACAGAAAGAAAGAGTTTCCCCAAGAATATGAATTTCTTGCTGACATTGTTGGAAAATGCATATGCTGCAAAGGCTCGGGCCACGATACTGTTAATGAGAAGCAACTAAAGCTTATTACAGCTATCAGATACAGAGTTCAACTCAACTATGGAGCTCTACTAATGGAGTGGTTTGGAAAATGGATGGAAAGTCCCAAGAAGACCAAGAGCACGACAAAGATGCCCTATGGAAGGTTTATCAGGATGATTCTTGAAGCTACACTGGGTAACAAGATTGAAGACAAGGAAGGTTCCTCCATGGCTCCCAACAAAAAGATGACCCAGCAATTATTTCAGAACTGGAAGAGAAACCCAGCAGAGAATGTAAAGATGAAAGCTGCAACTTTATCTGCTATAAGGGAAGCCATGGAGGAAGAAGAAGAAGAAGAAATGAATCAAGAAAATGATGCAGCTTTAGTCAGAAAAAGAAAAGGAAAGAAGAAAATGAATGAAGGTATGCCAGTGGCTGAGGAACCCCAAGGCCCAACCACTGATGCACTTCAAGAATGGCTTAATGCTGAAATGGAATTTAGTGGCCTAATGACTGACAGAGTTATTACTCCTGAGGCAGCTCAAGCATCAGAGGAGGCTCTGAAAGAAAAGGAAACAAGGAGAACATGGTTGAAGAAAGTTCTGAGCCTCAAAAGAAGAAGAAACGTAGTCACAGAACAATGAAGACTACACTGACTACGATTGTGGAGTCTTCACCACTCGTAGAGTCTAGGCTGACCACTGCTATGGAAGAAGATGATGCAACAGCCTCTCAGCCTGAACAGACAATCAGGGCTGAAGCTGAAAAAGGTTCTGAAGATGTAATCAAGCCCAAGAAGAAGAAAACTTTAGTTAAGAAATATATTCTTACCAATGAGGAAATTCTAGGGGAAGAGGACAAGAGAAGGGCGATTGAGAAGACTGAATAGAGAACTGAATCTCAAGCATCTGCCCTAAACCAAGAAGAGGTTCAGACCACGATCAATCAGGAGGAAACCAATGCTGAAAAAGAAATGTCTAAGGATGTTGGTCCTCATGAAGAAGGTCTGGTAGAAGAAGAAACGGCTCAGTCTGAGGAAGAAGCGCAGGAAGCACTTAAGCTGAGTCCAGATTAAGCTTTGAATGAAACTCTGGAGATTCACAATGAAAGGAGTGCTACAGCTCAGGGGGAGCTGTTAAGAGCAAAAGAGCCAGAGAATGAAGAAGTTGAGGGGGAGCTACCAGCTATTAGAGAAAACGTAGTCTCCCCAGTCAATGAAGAAATTGTAGTGTCTGCTGATGCTGTGATGGTGGATGTTGAAAATAACAATGTGTTGGAAAATCTTGATGAAGTGATTCTACATCCCCACAATCAATTTCCAGTTACAGAGTCTCAAAACTCTGTATCTGATGAACCAAATAATCAACTCATTCTCGTAGAGCGACCCACTAACGATCCAATGATGATTGAGCACATCAAACGAGTTGTCAAAGAAATGCTTGCAAGCTCAACCATTGAAACACCAACCCTGGACGACACACTACGATTCATGCATATTGATCAATCTGATGCAGAAGTCGTAGAGTCTCCGGAATAGCTTAACGAAACATAAACACCTGAACCAACTACCATGCCTACATAGCAAACACAAACTCCTCGAACCCAAGCAGACATTCCATCATCCTCCAACAATGAATATTTTGATATGACTCTTTCTCTCGCAACATTGTCAAGGAGAGATGAACACACTACACCTGCTACTCCTCCTCCAGAAACACAATAAATTATAGATCAATTGGCTCTCATGCCAACAAAGGAGGAGCTGACTACAACATTAAACCAGATGGGCTCAAAGTCTGAAAAAATTCTTGAAGAACACTCACTTGCTCTTCACTTAAGATTCGATCACATCATCGAATCTGTCAAAACTCTGCCAGGACATTTGGGGACTGAACTGACTAAAGCATTGAGAGAAATTTTCAAAGAAATAGCTGCAAGCCTCAAGGCAAGGGAAGCTATTCATTTTGCTAAGACAAAGAAGCATAAAAAAGCTATGATACTAATGCAAAAGAATCAGCAATCTCAAAATGAGCTGATAGCATAACAGATTTTAGCACTGCGTATCTCTTTGAACCAATTCCAAGAATGCAGTGCTGCTCAAATCAGCTAGAACAATGATGCCTTGAAACTGCTTCAGCAACAGAGAAGAAACACTGAAGCTATAGTTACTGAACAGAGCAATGACATTTCTCATCAACGAACTCAAATGTATGAACTGGTGGACGGAGTCAAACGCCTATCTGAAGATATTAGAACCCTAGATGATGACATAAAGGGGGAGAAAAATGAGCAAGGAGATAGACAAGGGGGCAAAGGCAGAAGTAGAAGCAGTAGAGGTGGACAGAGGTAGACGCAGACACATATTCAACCACCACCTCCGCTGCAGGGAAGGCAGAGGCAAACTCATATTGGTCAATCGTTGGGTGGCAACTCCAGGAGTCCAAATGTTCAAACTCCACGATCTGATCATTATCTACAGCAGCCTCCAGTGGGAATACCTATTCAAAGACATCAAGGTCAAGCTTCTGGCTCACAAGGCATGACTTCTGCACAGTTTAGATATGAGCTAGAAGACATTGAATGGAGAGATGAGCAAATCAGAAGAATGAGAGCTGCAGAATCTTCGAGGAATAAGAGGCAAAAAAAAAAGAAAAGTCCAAACTTAACTGTGTATTGATGTTTCTATGCTAGATTGTAATATCTCTTCAAACATCAATAAATTAATGCTTATGCTCTAAAAATTTCAGCTACTTACTGAAACACTAAGTCATATTTACTTTCTAGCATTATGTATTTAGAAAATAATGCTATAATCTAAATCTCCTTGATTATGTCAACATCAAATAGGGGGAGATTGTTGGGAATTGCATATTCAGATTTGATATTGAAAGTAAATATAAATTCTTAAGTGTACAGTCCTTAAGAGAATCATTGTACAAGGACTTAGATGATAGATCAAAACTGTTAGGTTGATCTGAACTTTAATGTTTATCATTTATGTAAATAAATGTATAGAAGAAAGATCAAACTTATTAGGTTGATCTATTTTGAGTTGTAAAAGTTAAAGCCTTGACAGAATCATAGTCTGTCAAGAAATTTGAGTTTGCAAAAGACAAGGCAGAATCGTGGAGCTTGAACGAAGATATCAAGAATCGTAGTCTGCCAAGAGATTCGAAGTCTGCAGAAAAAAAGGCAGAATCGTGGAGCTTGAACGAAGATATCAAGAATCGTAGTCTGTCAAGAGATTCGAAGTCTGCAGAAGAAAAGGCAGAATCGTGGAGCATGAACAAAGATATCAAGAATCGTAGTCTGCCAAGAGATTCGAAGTCTGCAGAAGAAAAGGTAGAATCGTGGAGCTTGAACGAAGATATCAAGAATCATAGTATGCCAAAGAATCAAGTCTACAGAGGTCAAGGAAAGATTCGTTGAGCTTAAGTGAAAGCACTAAAGAATTGTAGTCTGCCTTGGAAGCCACACTGAGAATAATAAAGTTAAAGAGCATCTGCCGAGTCAAGTTAAGAATCGCAGTGTGCTATCAGAAGTGTGGAGTCTGCAAGACAAGCAAGCAAGTAATCGTAGTCTACCAAGAGCTTAAGAAAAATTGTAGTGTTCTCTACGATCAAGTCTGAATTAAGCTGTGCAAAGCCAACACACAATGATTATATCTCAATGACCATAATCGTAGTATTCCTCCAGTCAGCATCAAAGATCTTAGTTCTGATGAAGGGAGGAAGAGCAACAAATGAAGAAAGGCTTATGGCTGTTGACAAAGTGATAGTCCCAATACTTCCATAGTCATCCTTAGTTCAAATCGAAGAAGCGTATTGAAGAAGCTAAGGAAAGGACTAAAGCTGCCTACAGAAAGCACCTTTTCAGGTGTTAGGTGAAAGATACAGTCTACTGTGTCAGTGGGCTAGTCTGCAGTGTCGCAGGAAAGCAATATGTCAACATCAACTGCACAGAAATGTCTGAAGCATTAAACGCAGCAACGGGAGCATTCAAACGGGTACTTTTGAATGGCTCTTTTATAAGGACATCAAACAAAGATTCAAACTAAGTAAGCAAGATACAATAAGAAAGATTATCAAGAGAAAAGCTCAAGAACACTCAACGATCAACACTACGATCCTGAAATAGGAAAGCTTGCTTCTCTACTCAGTCTTTAAGAGACAGATGCTGAACTGCAACTGAGTAGCACACCTCAAACAACTACTACAAATTCAAGTGAGGTACCAAGTCAGAGGACTTGAAGAGTTCAAAAGTGAACTAAGAGCAGATCCAAGTCAGAGGACTTGAAGAGTTCAAAAGTGAACTAAGAGCAGATCCAAGTTAGAGGACTTGAAGAGTTCAAAAGTGAACTAAGTGAAGTTCCAGGGCTGCTGGCCTTGAAGGGGTCTAAGTGATCCAGTTGTAAGAAGACATCCTTAGTGGATTTCCTACTCATGGAGTAGAAGAGTGGATTAGGAGCCTTGTGTGCTCTAAACCACTTAAAACCTTGTGTCTCATTGTCTCTCATTAACTGCTATAACTGCTTATCATATTATAACTGCAATATCGTGAAGGGGAACAAAACATATATTCCGCTGCAGTCAGTATCATTAATACTGATTAAGTATTTTAAAGAAGGAAATTTTAAAATATCTATTCAACCCCCCTTCTAGATAACTAACGTGCTTTTGGGAACTAACAAATTATTTGTTTAATAAAATTGAGATAATATAAAATTGGTAGTTGGTAGGATAAATTTTAGTTATTTTCTCCGTGGGGACGATACTCTACTCATCACTTTATTACTTGTTGACCACATATACTTGCGTGTTGTGCGTAACTAGATTTTACCTAACATTGGTACGTCCGGATTGACAACTCCAAAGTCCAGGGTTGGGAAGATTTAGCCCACACACTTCTCAATCAGTATAGCATCCAATCCCAGATGGCCCCTGATCACTACCAAGTAACCAAAATTAAGAAACTGAGAAGTGAATCGTTCAGGGAGTATACATAGAGATGGAGGCGAATGTCCGCCCAAGTTAGACCCCCAATGGATGAAGGTGAGATGGTGATGACTTTTATTGACATTCAAGAAGCTCCATATTACGAGCGAGTCATGGCAAGAATAGGCAAACCCTTTTCTGAAATGATAAAGTATGGGGAAATGGCAGAACTGGGTTAGAAATCTGGCAAAATCAAGGACCTTACAACCTTGGAGTCAGTGGCGGAGCATATACAATTGGGCAATTACTCGAGCGCTCCTAAGTGGGTATCTAAAAGGAAAGAGGAGGAAGTCTTTTTAATATTACAAGGGCAATCAATGAGCAAGAGCAATAGTCCACCTATACAGAAGCAAGACAATTACCCTGCATTATAGTAATCTACATACGCCCTAAATCCTACGACATCGAGGGTCGGGGAGAACAGGAAAAGAAAGATATTCACTCCATTAGGGGATTCATTGGAGAATATATTGGCACTGCTGGTTGTACAGAAGAAGATTACTGAGCTTGCTCCACTTACCGATCCTAAAGGAAGGTAGTATGATCCTAGTAAGAAATGTGCATATCATTCTGGAGCACCGGGGCATGACACTCAGAATTGTTGGACCATAAAGCACAAGATTCAGAATATCAGCCCAATGTTAATAACAATCCCTTACCTCAGCATGATGCAGAGGGAGTCAATATGATCAGTATAGAAATTCGGGAGAACCGCAAGTATTTGTGGAAATTGGGAGAAGCTCTCGCCATGACTGATCCTTCTATATGGGGTTACCCTAAAGAAAAGTATATGATGGAACAGAACTTGGCCTCAATCAAGGTGCAAGTGGACCAATTAGCGAAGCTAGTCATATACCAACATCAGTTAACTCCCCAGTTGATCGATCAAGTCCTGCGAGGGCAGATCAAAATTCGACCTCCTAAAGTTTTCCCATTTCCAAAGAGAGATCAGATTCATCTCCAAGCACAAAGCAAATGGACGGAGAAAGTAGCAAAGAAGGCTAGATTTCACTCTCGGCAGGAATTTGCAGCCAAGCAAAAATTTACCCCACTGGGGCAGTCTAGGGAAGAAATCCTGCAAATGTTGATCAACGAGGGAAAGATCATGGAGTTATCACCACCCCCGGATCCTCGATCAAAATGTTTCGACCCCAGTGAAATATGCCTATATCATTCAAATGCCCCTGGACATGCCACTGAGGAATGTTGAGCCCTACGCCATCTAATTCAGAATCTAACTGAATCAGGAGAGCTAGAGATGATAAGGGATACTGAGATTCTCCCTGATGAAGAGATAATATATCATCGAAGGGTGAAAGGTTCAGAAGAAATACTGGTAGTCATCAGTAGCATAGAAGAAACTTCCACCCTGCCTCTCACTATCCAAGGATTGTCCAATAGGGGAGACGAAACTCCATTGGAAATAGCTGCGCCAATGTCGATGATGTTGACCCCTCGGGCATAGGTCTCAATTTTTAATATGAAAAAGGTTCCTTGGAACTATGGAGAAGGTATAAGGTCAGAGACCGAATGTATTACGATCATGCCAAGGGATAACCCATTGTACCTCCCAGTGTGGGTAATGAAGCTAATTGCTAAACCATGGGAAAGGTTCCATCAGAGAAGATTGTGGATTGCCTTAACAAAGTAGGACACAATGAGGCACGAGCTATAAAGCATCTGAAGTTAGCTCCACCCCAAACCTCTATCCTTGACTTGGTGCTAGCCTTCGAGGACCACTGTCAAATTCTAGTCCAAGTGTTGGATGAGTCTCACTTGCCCAAAAATATCGATACTGAGAAGTTCCAACATCTGATTAGCCACGTACTAGAGAGCAACATGATATCTTTCACCGATGATGATATACTAGCTGAAGGAACTGGACATCACAAGCCACTGCATATCGCGGTTATATCATCTGGGTATGTGATAGGAGGTGTACTTATCGATGGGGGCTCCTCCCTAAATATCTGCCCTTAAGATACCCTAGATCGGATGAATATCAATCTAAATCGAATCCGAGATAGCCATATGTTAATCCGAGCTTTTGATGGATCACGGAAGGATACAATGGGGGAAATTGAACTTCCCATGTAGATCGATCAATTTATTTTCAACATATCCTTCCAAATATTGAATATCACTACTGGGTATAACCTATTGCTGGGACGACCATGGATTCATATGGCTGGAGCCGTTCCATCCACTCTTCACCAACAATTGAAATATATCATCAATGACAACTTGGTCACCATCAGTGCCGAACATGAATATCTGATTCATACTCTGGAAGATATGCCCATGATTGGTCTGAACCAAGATGTTGAACCTGCGAGTTTTTAAGCCTTCAAAGTGAGCACACCCCAATACCAATCTTTGGGCTCGCCAGCATTGAAACCTTAGATATCCCGCGAAGTGATGGCAGTTGATCAAGAGATGCTTTCCAAAGGATACCAACTAGGCCAAGGGTTAGGGCTAAAAGGCCAGAGGATTAAGAATCTCGTACATACACCAACAAAGTTAGGCAGGCCTAGACTGGGCTATCTCGGTGGTTTGAAAAACTATAATCCTCACAAGTATATGCCTATCCACATGATGATTCCCCTCAAGCCAAACTTCACTGAGGTAGGGTTCAAGGAACCGTTAAAGGAGATCCCCATCAATGTCTCGAATCTCTTAATACCCCATGTCAATTAGAATGGAGATGAGAAATCCTATGAGGAAAGACCTCTTGAAGATGAGGCTATAGAGGCTAGAAGGGCCAGAAATACGAAGTTTATAGAGGAGATTCAGTTGCAATTTCTGTGCAATTTTAGCCTCACCAAAGGTGCTCCTAAGGATTCGTCTGGACAGGATCCAATAGACAATAATCCCGACTCTCCAGTCATTAACTAGAAGAGTGTTAACATCCCAAATAAGGATCCTAGGCCTAGTTTGAAACAAGTCATGGTCATCCTTAGAGACAGTAGTGACTCCAATGATACCTCTATCACAGCCATCCCTGAAGATCTGACCACCTGTAATTGGACGATCACTTCTCATATCGTCCGAAAAGGGTAAAAATAGAAAGTGATCTGTTAGTAGGGTGACTATCCTTTATATTTCAGTCTATTTTATTATATCTGCAACTTGTTATTGCCTTTTGTCATATTAACTGTTGAACCCTTTTGTAATTGACTACTGTTTTATATATTATGCAATCAAGTTTCCTTCTCATGTTTTAAAATTTGAGTATTTCTAGCCCTGTCATTGACTTGTCAAATTCAAGTAGTGACTACGATTTTGATATAGAATTGGACTTTGACTTGATGGGGATTGGGAAAGAAGCGGTAGACAATGATGAGGTGTCTGGGGAAATTAAAGGATGGGTCGAAGACAGACCCAAGCCCAACCTTGAGCAAACCACCACCAAAATATCGAAAATCCTGACCACCCTAAAGAGCTACAGATTGGAACCAACCTTTCTTCTAGCTAAGAAAAAGACTTAATTAACCTTCTAACCCAGTTCCAGGATGTTTTTGCTTGGTCTCATAAAGACATGATAGGTTTTTCAATAGACATAGTCGTCCATCGGTTAGCAATTAAGAAAGGTTTCAAACCAGTTAAGCAGAAGCTAAGACATTTGAAACAAGAGTGGAGCCTGAAAGTCAAGGAAGAAATCATTAAATAGTTTAAAGCTGGTATCATTATGGTATCAACCTACTCGGAATGGTTATCTAATGTGGTCCCAGTGCTGAAGCTTGGTGGAAAGGTGCGAGTCTGTGTAGATTATCGAGATCTTAACAAGGCCAGCCTTAAAGATGACTTCCCAGTACCATTCATCCATGTGTTGATAGATAACACGGCGTAGTACGAGTTGTACTCCTTTTCTGATTGCTTCGCCGGATACCACCAGATTATAGTTGCAGAAGAGGACCGGGAAAATACCGCCTTCATCACCCCCTAGAGCACTTTCTGCTATAGAAAATTGGCTTTTTGCCTCACTAACGCTGGCGCTACTTATCAAAGAGCCATGATGGTTTTATTCCATGATATGATGCACAAAAAGATAGAAGTATATATGGATGATATCATTGTAAAGTCCAAGGAGGCAGATGACCATTATACCCATCTTCAGAAGTTTTTCGAGCGGCTTCATAAATATAATTTGAAGCTGAACCCAACAAAGTGTGCCTTTGGCGTAAAATCTGGTAAACTCCTGGGATTCCTTGTAAGCAATCGAGGTATTGAATTGGACCCAGCCAAAATAAAGCCATCACTGAGTTGCCGGAGCCTAGAACCGAGAAGGAAATCCAAGGTTTCCTAGGAAGGATAAACTTTATCAGCCGATTCATCTCGCAATTGACGGCCACATGTGAACCCATTTTCAAGTTGTTGAGAAAGAACTCCTCTGGGAAATGGAACAAAGACTGTCAAAAAGCCTTCCATACTATCTAGAAGCAGTTGATTGAAGCACCTGTACTGGTACCTCCAAGGGAAGGAGTCATGTTATTAATATACATATCAATTAACTACAATGCCATGGGATGCCTATTGGGTTAGAAGGATGACATGGGCAAAGAGAGGGCCATTTATTATCTCAGCAAGCGATTTAATAGTGGAGAGCATACGTACACACTGCTAGAAATGACATGTTGCGCTTAGGCCTGGGCCTCCATGAGACTACAACATTACCTGCACGGCCATACAACTTATCTCATATCCCGCATGGATCCTTTGAGGTATATTTTTAGCAAACCAATATTGAACTGCAGATTATCCAAATGACAGCTGGTAAGTGGTTTTTATGACCACTTATTCATATATTATCTAACTTGTTTTGTTGTTTAAACTCGAGTTTCTTTGTGCTTTTCATGCCTTTTTGCTTTGTTTTGCAGTTTGCATGTTTTGGAATTCTCTTGGTGCATATTGAGCTTAAAAGGATAAAATGGTGCCAAAAGAAGCAAGAATGGAATGATGGCATGACAATGGAAGGAGGTCAAGCGGCTAAATGGGAATGTGATGATGCAAAGAGGATCAAATAAGGTTAGCTTGTCTGGCATGGGAAATATTGCCAGTTGAAGATGACAAGAGAAGTATATTGCAGTAGAAGCTAGAAGCAAACCAGCAAAAAGCCAGATTTTTATGCCAGCGCGGCCGCGCCGGGTTAAGGCAGCAATGCAGCGCCCACGCCAAGTAGCAGAGCAGACAGTAATTTCTGGGAACACGCGCGATCGCTCCAAGAACAAAGCTAAAGGCCGCGTGGCTGCGCCAGCTTGGCTTGACCAGAAGATTGACTTTTTATTTCGGCAGATTTTGACTTGAAAGCTATAAGGGGGGTTCATATTGGCAGATATGATGATCTTCTTTTTGCCCTAGGCCTAGTTTAGCTCTCTCTTCTTCTCTCTTTAATTTCTTGTATAGATTAGGTTAGGAGTAAATTAATTCTAGATTAGGTTTAGTTAGTTAGTTTTCTAGGGTTTTATTAGAAAAGAAGATTGAAGCAAAGGGGATTCCATTGGAGATTCAATATTGGAGCTTAAGGACTCAGATTTGCATTTTCTATCTTTAGATTCTCTTTGCTTTCTATTTTGTAATCTCATGATGTGTACTCAACTTGTGGATGATAGATGTGCTTCATTATGATATCTTAAGCTCTATTTTGAGATTTCAATAGAACCTTTTAAGTAGTTTATATTGATATGCTTCCATGTTGGTTTTATTGATTGTTCTGTAATTGTCTATTATGATTTGTGCTCTAATTGCTTAATTGATTCGCGACTAATTACTGTGATAACCTATATGGGTTTGAAAGACGATATGTGGGTTTAGATCTAGTCGTAGTAGCGGGCGATTGTATGTTTACATGGCGTTGAATGTATGATTTATGCTTAGGATAGACATATACCGAAGCACCGCTCGTAGTCAATTGAGAATTTGGACTTAAACCCTAATTATTTGTAAATCACATGGACATATAGGGATTTAGATAAGGTGGGTGTTCACGTGCGTTCTATCATCTGTGGATTGCATGTGATATGGATTAGGTGCATTGAAAAATGGCCTTATCTCACTTTTGTGTTCTCGGCTAACAAACTGTGATGATTAATTTGACCTAATTGGAAGTAAGTTGACTTAAATGAATCATTAGGGGAAATTGAGATCTCATATCTTCATTATCTGATTTTACTCTAGGGTTAATTAGTTTAAGTTTAATTACTTGTCTAGTGTAATATTTAAACTCTTTACTGCTCATTTAAATAAGACTGAAATGATTATGTGCTAGTGGTTTGGTGTCTTTTATCACTTAATTCTCTGTGGGAACGATATCTGTACTTACTCTTATTACTTGTTGACCGCGTATACTTGCGCGTAATTGTCATACCCAATCGGGGACAACAGCAACTAATCCTTCAACAGTTCAATATCGTTTATGTGACCCAAAAGTCCATTAAGGGACAGGGAATAGCGGACCATCTATCAGCAGCACCGACGGGAGGTTATGAAACCCTCAAAACATACTTTCCTGACGATTAGGTAATGGCGATTCTGCAAGTCAATAAAGAAGATATGGGTCAATTCTGGAAATTGTACTTTGACGGCGCTGCAAATACAGAAGGAGCAGAAGCAGGGGCAGTTCTTATATCCATCACTAGGGAGCAGTACCCCGTGGCGACTAAGCTATAATTTTGTAACTCCAACAACACGGTGGAATATGAAGGATGTCTCCTTCGGTTAAAATTAGCTAAATCCATGGGTCTCAAAAGAGTGGCAGTATTCGGAGATTCAGAACTAGTCATCAGAAAATCCACTAGGGAATACAGTAATAAAGAATTACATTTATTGCCATACCACCACCATGTTATCAAGATGGCGGGAGAGTTTGAAGATATCACTTTTATGCATATCCCTCGGAATAGGAATCACTTCGTCGATGGATTGGTTACGTTAGCTTCTTTGGTGAACCTTTCAGCACGGGAGGGTATGTCTGTTATCACCTTTACAACGCAAAAATCCCCATCTTATGGAAATTACATGGGTGGGGGGAAATATCAGATGAGATAGCCCCGAATGATCAACCTTGTTATCAAAACATCAAGGATTATTTGCAAGACAGATCCCTCCCCGAAGGAGTGAACCTAGCTATGAAGAAGCGAATGCAGAAGATGGCCATGAACTTCTATTTAAGTTGGAATGCTCTCTACAAAAGAGATCCGGGTATAGGTCTTCTGAGATGTCTAGACAAGGATCAAACCCAAAGACTTATAAATGAACTGCACAGTGGAGTGTGCGGAGCACATATGACTGGACCCCTACTTGCTAAGAAGATATTAAGGACAGGACATTACTGGATATCCCTCAAAGCTGATTGTGATGATCGCATCAAGCACTCCTATCAATGTCAAATTCATGCTAACATTATTCATGCACAACCTAATTAGTTACATTGCATGACATCACCATGGCCATTTTCCATGTGGGGAATGGACGTGATCGGACCCGTTGAGCCTAAAGCCAGTAATGGTAACAGATTTATCTTTTTCATGATCGATTATTTACCAAGTGGGTAGAAGAAAAGTATTTCTCCAAGGTTACCAAGGAGGTCATCGTTGGTTTAATTAGGAACAACGTCATTTGTCGATATGGACAACCTGAGCTTATAGTATTAGACAACGCCAAGAATCTGAATAACGAGATGATGAGGGAACTGTGTAGTAAGTTCAATATCAAGCACCTCAACTCAGTTATATATCGCCCAAAGAAGAATGGTGCGGTAGAAGCCGCTAATAAGAATATCAAGAAGATCATGATGAAGATGTCTGCAAATCACCAGGAATGGCCTGGTTTGTTGCCTTTAACCCTGCTCGCATACTGGACATCGACCCGAACTTATATTGGAGCCTCACCATATTTATTGGTATATGGTATGGAAGCAGTACTCCCCATCGAAGTGGAAATGGAATTGTTGAGAGTGATACTGGATGCCCAGATAGCACAAGACCAATGGATATAAGATCGATACGATCAATTGTCCCTTATAGATGAAAAGAGAGCCGTAACAATCTTTCATGATCAACTATACCAACAGCGAATGTCTCGGTCCTATAACAAGAAAGTAAGACCCCGAACATTCAAAGAGCATGATTTGGTACTAAAGAAGATTATTTCGGGCAAAGATGCAGCCAAAGCAAAATTTGCCCCGAATTGGGAAGGACCCTTCGTTGTCAAAGCAATTCTGTCGGGCGAATCCCTAAGGTTAGCAGAGATGGACAGTGAAAAATTCTCCTAATTGATCAATTCCAATTTTGTGAAATGGTATTATGTCTGAGATCCCTTTTCACTTGAACTTGAATCTAAAAAAAATAAAAAAAAATATATCAAGTCAAGTTTTAAGGCCAAGCTTAAACTACGAAAGATCTGATATCCCATCATCCATGGGAGTATGTAGGCAGCCATTTATGGTGCAGTCTAATCCTAAAAAAATCAAACCCTTTTACCCTATATTAACCCCAAACCTTAAACCTCATCAAGTACCAAAAATAGACATATAAAACCCTCATAGTTGACGGCCCATACTACAAGGACCTTGTGACAACTCAATGTCTGTCTATCAGATTTTGCACAAGGATGTTGAGAGCCACTCTATATCAAAATAATAAATCATGAAGCAAAAATGGAAATTAGCACACAGGTCTAGACATAATCAAACGAGGGAAGTGGGCTAAACTTGTTACTTTTTATATATACAACTGTTTAGAATACAAAATCTGTGTAATATGCGACAAAAGATAATAACATAGTCCGTGTAGGAAAATAAATAGGACTACAAATCTGCGGTCAGGCGAGTCAGCATCTTAAAATACTCAATTGTCTCTGCAGCCAAAGGACCAGCCCTAAGATCCCGCTCCAATGTATTAACACGTCTCAGTAGCTCTACTGTTGATCTAAAGATACCATCCTAACTTTGAATAACGCCTCGAGCACGACCAGTTAGCTTATCCGCAAAAGATCGAACTGCATCCCTATCGGCTATAACCTTATTCCAGGCAGTAAAAGCCACATCTCTCTCGACAATGGCTACATCTGTGATGCCCCAAAAATAGGTTCACACAACCCATTCTGAGTCTCCAAATACATGGTATAGAATCCAAATACAAATCTTCATATTCCAACTATTAAACTGTCATGCAAAATACGACCACACAAACTGTGAGCTTCAATACAAATATTATGTCGTATATAATACGAAACTATCAACGCTCAAATTAAGTCCTTATTATAATTATTATCATACTATTTTATAAAATAGTGAGGACTACTATAGCACTATCTCGGACCATCACTCCATTCCCCGACTAGTCCCAGCTATATTCTCATTTCCTGAAGAGAATAATGAAAGAAAAGGGTGAGCACAAATAGCCCAGTAAAAATATCATGACTAAGATAATTAAATTATCAATAGAATTCATCACTAATAAATCAGATATTTGGAACATATAAGTTCTCAACCATAATTGTAGCGAATCAATAATCCATTAGAAGATTCAAGTAGAGCATAATGTCTACTATCTTCTCAAAATTAAAAATCCTTCATCAATATTTTACTTCTATAACACCAATAAACAGTTCTTCATTGTACCCAAGACAAAGAGAACTTTCACCACTTGTCTTTACCTGAAACACCAAAAGTTATGGTTATACCAATTCACAGTTCATGTTTATAATTATGCCATTAATTTATCTTTGCACTACGACCAAAGATATTTAACTGCAACACCAATGGTCATGTCAATCAATAGTCTATCTTTGCATTACGGGCCAAAGACATACAACTGTAAAACCAATGATCATGCCAATCAACAGTCCATCTTTGCACTACGGGCCAAAGACATACAACTGTAAAACCAATGGTCATGATCATACCAATCAACATTTCATCTTTGCACTACGGGCCAAAGAGAAATTTCACCACAATGATTATAACAATTATATATAATCATAATAATAAGATAAAAATAGATCTTAGTGATTTTCAACTTAATTATCTAGAGTCCAAATTACCAACACGATATCCAGAATATCAATTAGAATTCTTGATAGAATATAAAGTTCAAGTAAATGTAATGTTACCGGATCAAATATAATAACTTAAAACTGAATAGAAAGATTCATGTCAAGATATTAGATGAATCATAAACTATTAAGAATATTCTAATCATTTAAGGACTTTTCACCATTTAATGATAAGGAACGAATAATAATCTCTTACAATAATATGAAGTATGAAAGAAAATGATATCCCTTTACCATATTATGAAAAAGTGATACCCCTTACCTTAGCACATGACTAGATGCTGCTTTTTATGAAATTAATCAACCTGAACAATGCTTGCACTTTTTATCAACACTTGGAGTAACCTTTCACTCAAAAGAAATACTCACAATATTGTAGTAAAAGAATTTTATATTTTTAGTGTAGTGATGGTGTGTGTTTAGTTGCTCCACCGAGCAACCTATTTATACTGAAAATTGAATAAACAACTAGCACACACACTTTGACAAAATAACCAAATGAGCTATATAAAATAATGGTAGTGGAATTTGTGGTCCCAGAGATGAAATTAAACCAATTTGTACACGTTTTAACAAAATTTGTTCAATAATAGAGTTGTGGTTCATACTACTTTAGGAAAAGTAGAGTGTCGACAAGTCCTGCCAAACTTACTTTCGTAAAAAGAAAATAATTGAACAGGCACCTGCATATCATACTTATCTTTAATCAACACCTTTTATTCATCAATTATTTACACCTTTTCAATCATTCAACAGTTATTCACAATTATTAACATAAACTCACAATATTGCCAACTGGTGTAATATATCATATCAAATAATATGAGTTACTGTGCCATGACAATTATTGATGAAATACTGTGCAATAATGTGTGTTACTATGTAATACCGCGTACTACTGTGGAATAACGCATATTACTGTATTTTTATCACCGAGTATTTTAACAGTTAACGATAAAAGTTCTGCCGCCAATTTTGTTAAAAATTATTTTTGTCGCTTTCTATATCCGACAGTTATTCTATTATGAGGCCCACCAATGATTGAATATTTTGGCGCCATCATACTTTACTGAATATAATATTTTCCGACAAAAGGAATAGTCCCCGACAAAATGAATATTCGTAATAAATAATTACATGCATGATAGGGAGAAAAAAAGTGTATGATAACTAAATATTTTTGGAGGCCTCAGTGGTGTCTTCATCGGCACAACTTAGCTTTTCCCCGCATAAATTCAGGGCTCAACTTACCCCCGAATAAATCTAGAACGTGAGACCACTTGTAAATAGAGGAGTTTACCAGAACTCGAACCCACGTTAATGGGAACTTATGTCCGACTTCCCACCACTAAGCCACTGTAATACCCGAGAATTTTCTAATATTATTAAATAAATATAGTAATGGAAATGAGAATTTATTTGAATATAAATGATTTTGTGAGTTAACTCAATTATATTAAATTGAATAATTATAATAATTGAGGAAATGTGGAGTTTGCGATAAACTCGTTGAGAGCCTTGTGTGGCACAGTGATGAGGAATATTAATGATGATATTAATTAATGAAGGAATTATTAAGTGAACAATTAATCTATATTAATTGTTAGTTGTTATTATAGAATATTAATTAATTGTTATAATATATTAATGGTGATTAATTATTAATATGTGATTATTATCAGTGTGAAATATATAATAATAATAATAATCAACGTGTTTATAAATATAATAAGATTTACATTTATCCATGTGATATTTAATCATGTAAGTGTTAATCAAATATTGTGGATATTAATAATTGCATTGATTAATGAGAAATGGATTAATTAATATTATTGTTAATTAATAAGATAATGAATATTATTAATTTATATGTGCGAGCATGCGAATTAAATGTATAATGTATAGTAACTAACTATATATTATATGAAGTGTGAAGTGTAGTGCAACTATATTATATAGTATGGTGCGACATTTATGTGACTATACTATATATAGGGACCATATATTAAGATTTATTAAACTATATTACATAGAGTAATGTGATTAGACATATTAAAATTATATGTTATGAATACATCATAAAATGCCTATGTGACAATATGTATGCAAGTATACATTAAATTAGTACATCTTGAGAGTATTGTAAACAACTATTAAATTATGAATACTTCAATAAATTAGTATGAATTGAATAATAGAATTGGAATGTAGTAGAATGATACCTAATTGAAGTACATATCGGTGTGATAGAATGTGCATGGATTATATGATGTGAATACATAGGTAATCCCTAATTTTTTCTAATATAGTAATAATTGTACATTAAAACCCATTTTTGGAAAGTATAGTAACTAAATTGAACTAATTAATCACGTTGCTAGAAATCTAAGCTCATCAGTTACACTCACAGTACATGAACAGTAGCCTAAGGCTAAATTACGTAACTTCCAAGCTTATATCAGTGGCTAAGCATAGGTAATGATTGCTAAGCCAATGGCTATGGAGATGGCTGGTGGTGGGTTGTTAAACTACTCTCAATTAACCAATGTTTTCTTTCATTGCACAATGGACTCCAACCTCAGTGCAATGCAAATGCCCAGTCCAAGTTTTTGCTATAAATAGCAGACCAATTTTCAATTTACGTTTGCTTTGTTTTGCTTATTGAAACACTGATAACTTGAGGGTGAGTGAGTTGTTGTTCAAAAAAGAGGCTAGCAAATTCAGAAGGAAGAAACTAAGTTTATTAAGCTCCAAGAGGTATAAATTCTAACTCTTGTTCTTAATCTTGAGTTTTATCAAATTCTTGAAATTTTTGAATTCTCTGTCAAATTCCAATTCTTGAGCATGATTTAATTGGATGACGATTGGAGGTTAGAATGCTTGATTGAATGTTATATAGCCTTAGTAGTATGTTTAAACCACAATGTGACTACTTAGGACTGATTTCGTGAACTAATTTTGTGGTTGGCTGGAATCCTGCCGAAGCAGGCCGTTCTTAGCTTGAACCAGGCGTGGCGCAACTGCGCCGGTAATACACTGAGCCACAGCGCAGCTACGCCGGCCTCTGTGTCCTGCTGCTGATTTTTGCAATCTGCTAAAATCTTTCAAGTGTTAGCTTATTGTTATAACCTAAATGAGCATGCAAGCATGTGTAGTGTGTATATATGAGCATGTTAAATTAATGTGAGCATGTTATATTAGGATCACTTGCTTGAATGGTGAAGTTATAGATTTCACAATGAACTTAGAGTTCAAAATGGACATTTACTATTTATATCCGTTTTAAACATTCTGACTTTTGAGACATGTTTGTATGACCTAGAAACACATGATTTGTATGTTCACTTGCGTAGATAAGCTTCATAATGAAATACGAACATGCAAACCTTACTAGTAACGGAAATGTAAGTTTAACAAAACGGACTTTTGACATGTATGTACCATATATGAATTCTGATTTTTCAAGCATGTGTATATGAAGTAGAAACTTGCAAGCATGTCTAAAATGTGATCACTTTACATGTTTACATGACAAGCATGATAACTTACGGGAACTCATGGCGTTTCTTGACCCTAAGTCGTTAGAAATCATAATTTAGAACTATAGCATGTATAATTGAACTTGGAAAAGTTGAACGAACATGGAAAGACTCTTTAACATATATATATATATATATATGCTATGTGATATCATATGTTGTTACTTGAATCCGATTTGACGGTTAGCTTACAATAATGCTATAAAGTGCTAGAAAGATTATGTTTGCTATTTGTTGTGATCTTATGTGATATTAATGATATGAGAATGTGTTTTAACTCAAAAGGAGGAACGTTAAGGACAAAAATTATATTAATATGATACTATATAACTGTGTAGCTAGTTTAAAACCTAGCTTATGTGTTGATCGTATATACAAGATGAGATATAATGTTAAACTATATGACTAATGGATATCGTATATACATAACTATATTACGATAGGATTCGAAAAGTGTTGATTAAATTACGTGGATAAACTACGCTTAAGGAAAGTTTCCTAACTTACACAACTTTGGATTTTGTGCGAGTTCTCGAATTTCATTTGATTCATGTATTGAATGCAAGTTTCCTTAAACCCGTTCTTGTATTATTTGCAAGTATCCGAACTCTAATTTTATTGTGCAAGTTCTCTAACTTGAACTCTTATTTCATTAAGTCTTATGAAAGCTATTATTCATGTTGAACTTGGTATTGTTCTTGAATATTGTGAAAATGTCTATGCTATTTGATTCGGCTAGACTATATGCATGTTTATAAAACTGTCCAAACCAATTGACTGGTGCGAAAATCTTGAAAACTGAGTTGAACAACCCTTATAGTAAGGGGAGTGTATATTGTTGGAAGCCCCAACACACGCGTGAATATTACTGTGGTGTTATGCATAACATAGAGTATTGTAGACTGATCATATATCGTACTTATTTCTTTTGGGTTATCAGTTTAATATTGATGATTCTAGTAGATGTTCGATAGTCTTTAGTGACTGCTCAGTATAAATTGTTTTATCCAATTGGATACGTTGATAGCCTTTGAATTTATATATATATCTATTGATCTATATTGAACTATCATTTCATATTCCAAAGATTTGATTCGAGAATTGTTGATACTCGTTGTTCATGATATTATTCTGAAACTCTAAACTATCTTAGAGATTATACTTTGATATTTCAAATTCATGATATATTACTCATCACCTTTGTTGTATGTTACTTGCTGAGCAATTTGTGCTCATCCTTGCTTATTTAAAATCTTTCAGTTAAGGCGAAATAGGGAAGTGTCTCTGGGAAAGACAAGGGCAAGGGCAAGGCTACCGACTAGCTTGTTCCTTTATGTTTAAAATTGTTATGTTGTATTTAAGATTGGTTTCGAACTATGTTTAAGCTTAAGTAGGATTATGTAATAAGTCTTTATTCAATATTATTATGTAATCTATTAAGTACTATAGGTTGCGAGACTTGGAGGATTAATTATAATAAATCATTGTATATTATTCTAGATTAGATCTTTCGCTGTGAATGTGTGATTTTAGTTATTATTGTATTACCATGAGCACGTGACGAACCGAATTCGAGTGACTAAGTGGCGGTCCGAATTTGGGGGCATCACAACCACCACCTCAAGTAATGATAAAATATAATAATATAAATATATAACCATTTATTAAATCAACACCTTACTGTAAATAATTTAAATTCTATTAACAGTCGGGGTCAACACCAAAATATATTTACCTCAATTAAGATATAAACCAACTAATAATTCATTATTCATTCAAGGTGTATTTATTTATCGCATTGAATCATAATTCATATTTCAAAACTTATAAGTGAATAACAAAACTTAAGAATCTCATATATGACAATTTAATTTTAAAACGTCAGTCCACTATTCTCGTATTATCACCATTAACTAAAATTTATTAATCAAATTAATTAATTTTAATAGCAACTAGATTTCAAATACTCCAATTTAGCCTCAAGAATCACCAAAATAAAATTTAAAATCATTAAGTTATACATTTTTAATCATTAAAGCATGTTGCTGAAAATTCTGCTACAAAAATTTTGAATCAGTCACCTCTTAAAATTCATAAAAAATCATACGTTAAACTTTAACAGTTCAAAATTTATGGACATATACTCAACTTATATATGTATAACATATCCAAAAATTACAACGATCCAACGGTCGGATTAAGAATTATAACTCACGCAATAGAGCTTAAGAAAATTGATTTTTCAGATTCTAGCGGACTAAAAGTCCTTTGTACCAATTTCATTCAAACAGTCACCACAAACAAACCACAAGGAATTTTTGAATAATTTATAATTTTGTGTTTAGCTTACTTTTAGGGCTTTCTTTTGATATATGGTTCATCTCTTAACTCATTATACACAAAGAGTTATAGATTTTACAAAATTAAGTAGTTAAACTAATTGTTCTGAAAATTTAGATTTTTCGTTCTTCTTTTGATTTCTAAATTTTTCTCATTTGATTCATATTTATGCAAGTTTAATCTCAAACAAAGAAATTTTTCTCATTTGATTCATATTTATGCAAGTTTAATCTCAAACAAGCAAAAACATGATATCCGTTCATAAACTTCATAAAATTTAATAACCATAATGCAAAATCAAAAGATTTAGCTTAGGGTTGATTTACCTTTCTAAAGTATCAATTTCTTCTTCTTTTCTTTCCTTCTTCTTTCTTTCTTTTCTTTTTCTGAACTTGGGCTACGGGAGGGGGTGTAGAATGTGAAGGGTGCTGAACATTTTGCTTCATAAGGTCAAAATTAATTAGCAAATATTAGGCCCACATCCCCTCTTTTCTTCCCATTTTTCCTCTTTGTTCCCCACTTTATCTCCCACCTATTTACCCCATCATTTCCCACTCACTCTATCTAAATTCAACCATTTCATCTGCACATGGGCTGCTTTCTAGAAGAATTAAATCCCTCTCCTCTTTTATTTGTTCATTTATCCGATTAAGTGACCATTTATTAATTTGATATTTTACAGTTTTAGAATAATAATTATAAATCAAATTAGACTTTTATTTCATAAAAGTCGAGATCTTACAACATCCCTACCGGTGATGGCGGTCAACATCAAGGCCCGAGCCTGATCCCTCTCAAAAGTTAAGAGACGCACATGACGATCCAACTCATCCCTAGAGGAAGAAGTAGAACTTGGAGCTATGTTAACTATAGCCGCTATCAAACCTGCAAATAGCTCCTCCTCAGTAGGAGATACGGGGTCCTCCATCGGCTCCTCATCATCAGTCGATCTATCCCCTGCCTCGGCCTGATCCGCTACAATCGAAGCTGTATCCAACTCTAACCAGGCTGAATACTCTGTTGATTAGCCCAAATGGCTATCTCTAAACTCTGCAATCTGCCGATGGGACCAAAACACGTTAACCCGGGCCAAATCTACCTCGGTGGCTGAGCAAATGGGAAATCGATAATCCTCAGTCCCCTCAAATGAAAGAACATCTTGATACTGATTAAACTAACCCATCATCGTCAGAGGATGATATGTGGTCACACCCCTCAAACCGACCAAAGGAAGGAAGTCTAGATCAACCACATGAGTGATAAACCTCAGGAAGGAGCAATAGCCAGAATACATGATAATCTTAAATGGCTCCTCCATGACATCCAGAAATGCGGTCCAAGACGTCACATCCACGCATGAAGATAGACAGAATGAATAGGTCAATGCCATGCCATGACCAAAACAGAACCCGTGTCAACAAAGCCTACCAATAGGTCTCAAATGGGTCATGAACTAGATGTATAAAAGAACAGAGCTATCGTGAAACTCTTGATTATCAACAGACCGGCAGAAAGATGCTAAATTGAAGGTCTCCGCTAAGATAAGGGAAAGAATGGTAAAGTCATCTCTGAGAGCCCTGACGGCCATCGGCATCCCTACGTCCATGTGATCGGCATAGAAGGGCATGTACAAGTAAGATATCTAGATGCACAGGATCAGGGCATCTACCCGTGCAGTCTGCCATCGCTCCTAGAAAATAGTAAAATCTGCCCGATGGACAAGGAAGCTGTCTGTAGAGGCAAAATGGTCTATCATGAAGTCAATCGAGATAATGTGGCTGCCACCAACCTCGGCTAAGACAACTACCCTCCTCAAATCGATAACAGTGATGAACTGGCAGCGCATATGTCCCACTGCAACTCTGGCCCAAGGCCCATCCATCGACAAACCTGAAATGCTACAGTACTCCTCGAAGGTAGGAGTCAGCTCATCTAGCCCAAATCAAAAGACGTGGCGCTCTGGGATCCAATGAATGAGCATCCCATCAACAAATCCCTCTAGAACCTGGAAGGATAGCAGAGATATGGAGTGGCCCAACATGTGACCAACTGCGAAGCGGTCAGAATCTGGAAGACTGTCATGCCAAACCCTCAAATTGGTAGCTATCCGACTAGGCAGAAAGTCATCCAAGCGAACAATGGAAGAGGAAGTCTTCTGTAAAAACTAAGTCAAAAAGACTATACAGGGGTCAATCTCTATCCAAGCATTTCAATATAAAGCATGCATCGTAATGAGCGATAATATAACATATGAAATGAATAAATGAAAAAAATGATAACATCATACATATATCAAAATGAAATACTTTAGTTTATCTATACATCACTGTCATATCTATGATACATGTGAAAACTAAAAAAATATAATAAAAAGTACAAGATAATGGGGCACATGCACCCAGTGACTAATAAAAGGCCTATGGAAGGATCACAATGTCATCCACAAAGGTGATAGTGTCGTCAAAATGATCAACCTGAGCAAAGTCACCCTTAGTAAGCATATCCTGTATATCTGGGCGATAAGGCGTGTCTTGCGTATTTGAGCGATAAAGCATCTCCTACATACCCCAGCGATAATCAAAGGGATCCTCTCCATCCGCAAAACCACTAATGCTGGATGGTCCAACCTCATGTCCCTGGGAATCAAAAGTACCAGCTAATGACAGATCTCCACCCAAATGGTGATAATACATCGACAGCCTCTCCACCTAATAAGTCAAATCGGCGATCTAGGACTGATGAGAATGCTCCTGAAAGCAAGCGATCCACTCGATCATCACAATAGACCCTGGAACCATGTCTCCCAAGAACTGGGTAGCCCTGGTCTTAGCTCTAATAGGGCGAATGCGCCACCAAGCAGAGAAGTCATCCGAGGTAATGGGGTTATCTGATAGGTGAAATCCCTCAAACCCCGCTATAGGAACCTCTGAAATAGGCAGAGCTAAATGCCAAAACCGCTGGGGCGGAGGTAGGAAGGAAAGACGAACCTCCCCAGTGATGCATCTGAAGGAACGCTCTCCAAGATAGAGCTCCCAACCTCCATCAAACAAGAAGGGAATCCAGCAAGTAGACAGATACTACTCAGGTCCTATCGGGAGACCATCCTCAAATCCCTCAGTCAGGTGCACTACAGTATAGGGGACCCACACTACGTCAGATGTTGATAACAACTCTAGTTGGAGGCGGGCATATGTGAAATCCACCAAAGTCGAAACCTCTGATAATGTGGACTGATGCCATCTACGACCCCGAGGGTTGGTGTCTAAGCCCAGAACACTGAGAGGTCGGAGGCAAGGAAGCCTCTCGTAAGCCCAGAACTGTCAATTCAAAGAACCTGACATTAGTCATGAAAAAGAAAATTAAGATTCATAGAATCATAAATCTGTCAAGATGACTCACTAAAAGGAATGGGTAGAAGCCGAGCCAAGCATCAGTCACTCCCTCCGAGCGCAGTCGCATCCCTGATGAAGCTGAAATCTTTAAGGGTATGAATCTTATTCTTAATCTTTTGTTTAATTAATAATTATGCATAAAGGATGATCCGGATATAAAGTTTGTAAAATTTTAAAACTCTAATTTACCATGTTTTCGCAATTTTAATGCAATTTGATTGTGTTCACGAATCTTACAAACCTAATAGTGGCATCAGAGCTAAATCTTTATGCAAGTTATTAATTGTTCAGATTTGATATGTGTTTATAATAATTTTTTTGGGCATACTTATTGGCATAGAATCATGTTTTTGGAGAAAACTGCATAATTCGCGAACTGGGAAAAAAAATTCTGGACACTGGTGCCGCGGCGCCAGATTACAGTATAATCAGGGCGCTGTAGCTCCGGTCCTGGTTTTCAAATGAGTGACTCGGCGCCGCAACGCTGGTTTGTAGTATACATGGGGCGCTACAACGCTGGTCACGATTTTTTGAAAAAATGGGTAACTTGGCGCCGCAGCGCCCGAATCCAGTTCATTCGGGGTGCCGCAACTGTGACGCCCCTAAAATCTCTACATTCCATATAGCAAATTTTGGTGATCACGTAAATATTTCATAAGATAATAATTCCTATCAATCCAAGATTCACAGTATTCCACAACGAATAGTAGTTCTCGTCAAAACATTTACTATGTTGGGATACCCTCATTTAGATGAATAGGTTTATAATCTCATGAATATTTCTTTCACATCAATAATTTCTATCTATCTGACATTCGCAGTATTAATGTTAGGGTCGTTCTTGGAATCTGAGGGGTGCGACCAACCTCAGTGCATCAGAGAACCATAATATCTTTCAATACTTTCAATGCAGATGTATAGTTCATATAGATACTGTACTTTTTCCTATGTTTTAGAAAGGTAAAAACTAAGCAGTTGATAAAAGATAATAATATATTACATAATTTTAAATTTTCTTACAATAAATTCCCAACTTACTATTACATCAGAGTCTCTAAAGATATAACCAAAAGTTTATATTAACCGAGTTGTTCCATCCACATGATTGAACTCTGGAACCTTAGATAGGTCAGCTAAAGCTGCAAAGGAAAAGAATAATTGCAAGGATGAGCTACAGAAAGCTCAGCAAGTTTTAATCAAGTTATATCTTATACTTACACTGAATCTGAATTGAATGAACATATAGTTTAGAGATTTTCAATATATATATACTGAGGTTGGATCGGTCAAACCCCACACATTACGAGTTACTGTTAGTCACATAGACTTAGCCACCCGAGTTGATCTGTTCAACCACACTTCTAACGAGGTACTGTCAGTCATATAGACTTAGCAACCCAAGTTGATTCTATTAACCACTCTACACTCCTACAGTCACAAAGACGTATAAGAGCTCGATTCAGATATCTCATAGGTGATCAGCCTAATCATATCCTAGGAGTATGCATATCATCCAACCAATTTAACAAGGTCAGTACTATAATTGCCTGTAATTGAAATCTAGGGTTAGTATTATAATTGCTCATAAATGTAAACCAGTGTCAGTGCTATGACTGCCAATATAATTTTGGGACAAGTATCAGTATATATATGTACCAAACAATATTGGTTTTTCCATAGTTTATGCCTTGATATCAAATCAAATATATTTTACGCAAATAACAGTTCATATGTATTGGTTATGCTTGAACAATAAGTCATAACCCTTTTTAAATCACAAATAGCACGAATAATGTGTATAACAATTCGTATGCTAATATACAAGACTTACATTTAATATTGAAATTAAATGAAGTTAGAAAACTTGCCTTTATCAAGATCAGCTACTTAAGCTATTGGAAAGTATACACGCAACCTATATAGATTTATAACAATCATTAGAACTATAACAACTAATGAACTAGTCAAACTATTAGTGTCTGAGTTGATTTTGGTGTCCGTTCGGTATTTTATCGCTTTATCGAATAGTTATCGAATTAGTTTTTTAATAAAATTTATTTAAAAGTTTCAATACCGTATTAGATATTTTAGTTATTATTTATAATAATTTCCAAACACTCAAAATCATTTTTCAATGATTTAATATTACTTATAATGATTTTTAAATATTTAATAACTATTTATAATGATTTTTAAATCGTCAATATTATTTTCAAATAATTTATTTTTATTGATAATGATTTTTAAATCATTGATATCATTTGCAAATAATTTATTATGATTTAAAATGATTTTTAAATTATTAATATTATTTTTAAATAATTAATAACCACTTAAAATGATTTTTAAATCATCACTAATATTTTCAATTAATTTATTTTTATTAATAATTACTTTTAAATTATTAATATCATTTTTAAATAATTTATTATTATTTCAAATGATTTTTAAACCATTAACATTATTTTTAAATAATTTATTTAATATAATTATTAAATACTTTTATTATCATTAATATTTAAATAAATTAAATATTAATAAAATTTTATGTCAAAATATTAAAAATTATTTATCATAACTTCAAATGAATTTTTAGAATTTTTAATTAATTATTTTTATTTATTTTAATTAATTTTTTATTTTTTGTTCGTCGCTATAGGTGTTCTTCACCAGTTGAAGAACAGCCCGGTCAACGCTCTGGCCTCTAGTTTGACTCCCTTTAATTTCTAACCTGTTTGGTTTCTAGGCAAGAATATGTAATGAACTTGTAGTGTAAGTGTAATACTACACTCCTATGGTAATCTCAGTACATAACAACATTTATACAAGTTCCCATGGCCAGTCAAACCACCCATCCGAGGCAGTTTTCAAATTCTGGGTTGCCCAGAAAGAAAAAGTCAATGCCGATCAACGGTGGTTCAAACTTAATATCTTGCAGTGTGTTTGTGGTTTAGGTGTTCTAGTGCTTAGGTGTTGTAGACAAACTAGCAGGGTATCATAAAGTAGCACTTAGAGAGTCTAAGTATCATTAAACAGCAAGATCCAGGCCCCTAAAAATCCTGTCAGGCGCTGCTCATGATTTTCTGGGTTACCCAGAATTGACAACCTGAACGGTCAACACCGTTTGACCCTTAATAACTTTCGATCCGTGGTTTTCTAAGGTTTTAGAGTGCTCTCATGGTGTAGACCTCTTGTCAAACTACGATCTAACCAACAATTAACATTCATACCGACTGACAGGAAAGGAAAACAAGGCGGTCAAAGTACCTATCAGGCTGTGTTGTTCAGCTTTCTGGGTTACCTAGAAAGCGTGAAGTCAAGCTTGGTCAACTTTGTTTGACTGGCCATATCTTTTGATCTAGTGATCCGATGAACTTGATTCCACTTCTAGAACGTTTGGTAACGAGTGTTAATCGTCACAAAGACCGTCACCGTATGAGCGTGGTATTAGGTTTATTTGACAATATTTGATGTCGTCACTAAATATTTTAACTTATGGTGACTATTTATATCATTGTCACTATAATTAATTACTTTAGTGACGTTAATTGTGCCACTATTTGAATGAAATTTTCGACACTCTATATTATGTTTCGTCATCAAAAGTTAGTACATTAAATGACGAAAATCTTTCTTCGTCATTAAAGGATATTGTTTTAGTGACGAAAATATGTCACACTATTTAAATCATCTAATTTTAATGACGACAATATTGTCATATTTATGATTATTCGTTCATGTTATTGTGTTTATCGTCACCAAAAATAAGAAAATAAATGACGATAGAACAATTCGTCACCTAATAATATATTCAAAATGACAATTATGTTGTTGTCATTTCATATTTTAATTATAATTTATTTTCAATTTATTTAGTTTTATATTAACTAATTTATTGTATTAATCTATAAGCACAATTAAATCCAAAATCTCATTTACAAATAAATAGCAAAAACACATAAAAATTTCAGTCAACCCATTGCAAAAATTAATAATATCATTTTCAAAAGAATATTATACACTAAAATGAGTGAGAAATACAAAGAAACCTCAAAAGATATATAATCCATATCTACAAGTATTTGGAGAACAACATATGAAAGTGATGGGTTCAAAACCAAGTTTACAAATAGAGATCTAATGAGGTCAATACCTGCTTAACTCTGCGCAAATTATGTGATAGGCTTCCTTGTGTTCTGACCGTGTCATTTCCTTATGCCGTTAAATCTGGCCCGATTTGCTGACAAACTGCAATGAGACTTGTCGCAGCAACCTGGCAAAAGGAAGGGATAAAACTCAACTGAATTGTGAAGATAATCAGCCACCATGAAAGATTCAAGAATTAGGGTATTGATACACAATGACCAACGAAACCAAGATTGCAATTAAAATGGTAAAAGGGGCAAAATATGTTTTTTCTTTTTCTTTATATAATAAATAATAAATTAATAAGTAAAAATGACTAGTCAATGTCTTAAAGGTGTTGGGAGTCTGTCCTTTGAATCTCAGATCAGCAATCTTTAAAATATGCACATCTACATAAAATTAGAACATGCATAACTATATTCTGAGGGAACAAAAATGAAACACTTGAAGCGCTGGAACTCCTAAATTGGTCTGCATGAGCACCTGTACATATAGACAACTTCCCTCCTGCAAAGTATCACAAACAAGCAATTGGTTTACGGTAATTCAGGTTTTAATTTTAGGAAAGAAGCCAACGCTAATAAAGGTGTATGTTAGTCTCATACTTCAACCAGCTCTTTCACAGCCACCTCCTTCCGCAAGACTGCAACAAGGCCATCTAATGTCCTTAAACAGTCCATAAGGGCTAAAGCACCCCAACTCTGCACTGGTTCAGACTTATTCACATGTGAAACACCAATGCTCAACGTTTCTGAGTAGTGGTAACACTTGTTTGACAACAAAATTCTCCTCCAAAAAGACCATCTGATAGAAAAAGGGGGGAAAACTTGTAATCCGAAGAGATTTATTTCCAGAAACAATATCAATCTCCCAACTAAAGAACTGAGGATACCAATTCTTATGACGACATCAATTCCATCACTGCAAAGCCCTTTACCGTAACAGTGAATCAAAGGTAATATTGTCTGTGTAACAACTGAAAGGTTAATGAAATGTGATAATTAACTTTTAAAGGAATGGCTTCCTCTATCAAATCACAAAAGTCAGAACATTAGAATTGGTTTTCCTTGCATGATTTGGGAACCAAAATCATGGATTCTGCAATCTTTTTGCGCTTCATATCAGCTTCTCTTTTCAATTTATCAAGTGAGAGCTTATAAAACGAATCTGGCAGCACTATTTTTGTAGCTTAATTTTCAGGGACGGAAAAGAACACCCGGGGCTGGATCTAGTATGTCAAGAAATTCACAGAAGCTATTATTATAAAGGAACAGAGATGAAACTTGAAACATAAAAACAAAAAAAAACTATAACCTTACCAATTATAAATTAATATAATATGCCTAATCGATTCATGAATAATTCCTTACCTACGCACCAAAAATCTAATAACAACCAACCACCGAAGGCAATTAAGCTCATTGATAATTCCTTTCCAAAGAAGAAGATATCACAATAGATAATTCATTTTAAATATAAAGAATGTAGTATCTACATTTGAATATACTAATTAAGAATTAAATCTGCAAATAAAAGCTTAGAAATGATGCATATAGGACAGGATGCAATTGGTATAGAAGATTATGGTATATCAAGTGAGCAGCTAGTTAACCACTACTGAATAGCAGACAATTTACTTCAAAAAATTGCCCACTTGTCCCAAATAGAAGCTGATATAAGAACAATTATTCATCTACTTACCTCATATGGCTCCTGGCCAGTCACAAAGAAGGTGTCAAAGCCAAATACTTGGTCTCTGAGTAGAACAATTGTTTCCTTTGGAATCGTGATAAGCTCATCAAGTTGCTGTAGTTGCTTGCAACATTTAGGAAACAAAAGAGAAATAAATTGGAAAAAGTTCAACACATAAATAAATAATATATATGAAAGTCGATGCAATAAGCAGAATAAAAAGGTCAAAATTATTTTAAAACTAGGAAAACAGCAATATTCTAAGTATAATAACCTTGACACCTGGCAGAGGCGATCCACTCGCAACTTCTACATTATCAGCACCCTCCTTCAACACAAACTCAAAATGTAAAGGCCACAAAATGTTATGGCATTTGGATTAGGTCCCCTCCTCTCCATCTCCTTTAAAAGGTCAAGCGCCATATCATTATTTCAATTTACGGCTAATCCGAAAATCATAGTTGTCCAAGTGGTTGCATCTTTACAAGGCATCTTCTTGAATACATCCAGCGCATTTTTTATATTAGAAACCTAGTACAATAAGAATGCATTTAATTTAAAAGCATTTCACAAAACAGAATTTTTTAAAAGTATAATATTTTGAGTGAGAACTTAATATACGGTGAATGATTAAAACATTTTAAATTTATGTATTTTGTCCTTAGTACAGACTACCGAGTGGGACATTTTATCAAACACTTCATGTGCATACACACAAACACTTCATTCAAAATACTCAAAACCATAAACATAAATTGAAATCTATAGACACGAAATCCACCAAAAACTGATGATTATTATTATATAAGAAAACTAAAATAATTAATTACAATCTACTAGATATTTTCAATTGAGGTTTTCGTCTTAGTCTAATTAATTCGGCAATTCATGAGCCACATTCGTATTTCAGTACAATTCATGCCTATTTTAAAATTGCCCATATACATGTTCAAACCCTAGACTTAGTTCATGGAATGAAGAACAAAAAATAAAAACAATTGACGTACCAGTAGTTAGTAGAGCGGAGGCGAAATCAGAGACGCGAAGAGACCGGAGGAGTAGACGCGATTCGAAGTTCTGGGTTAGGGCAGCAGAGAGTGAGATGCGATTTGGTTTTCCTCTATACTGATTTTCACGTCCAACTCCTCCTTTACCATACCAATGAAGTACACAATGACTCTGTTTCAAAACAGAGCTTGATTTTAACTTATAAAAATTAAAACTCTTCAAAAAAGTAAATTATAAATAAAACTATTGTTTCAAAAACTTTAAATAAATTTAAATTTACATTTTAAGATGTCATAAATTAGTTAATAACAAACTGAAATATAATTATTTTGTGAAATATTTAACACGCGTGATCTGTTCCACAAAAAAGTCTTAATTATTATAATTTTTTTATTATCAATTTACAATATTTTAAAATTTGAATTATTGTAACTTAATATTTTAATTAATAAAATATTTAATATTAAAAATTATTTAAAAACATTATTAATTGGATAGAAATTACAACACCAATAAAAGATAGATAAATTATATAAACTAATTGGAAACCATTTTCATGTACTTAACAAGAGGTATAACCAAGTTCATGTGACTTTAATTGGTTATATTCAATACAAAAATGTGAAAAGAGAGGCTGAAACGTTCTTATTGAGTTTATCTTAATTTTGGCCAACAATTTACTAGTCGTTGGCTCGTTGCAAAAAAATGTATAAAATAAGCAACGAAAATAAATTGTTGACAATGAATGTGGCCCATATTAGGCAACGATATATAGCAACAAAAAAGTTTTCGTTGTCGACGATGAGGAGAAATCTCTTTGGTAACAAAAAAGTAAATAGCCGGGTTTTTTTTACTCCCAACGATTTTGCAATGAAATTTTGCAACGACCTATGAATTTCGTTACGAAAAATGAAAGTTTTTCCTAAACTGCAACGTAAAGTCGTTGCCGGAAAAATCGTTGCCAAATGACCATTTTTTTGTAGTAATTTTCATGAAAATAAAATAACTTCATCATAGAAATTATTACCTCTTATTATATTTTCTAATAATTTCATTATTAGAAATTATTCCTTAAACCAATTATTTCTATCGCGAAAAACTTGTTCGTAACAAATCATACAATAAATATATATATTCTTATATTTATCATATATGCATTGCACGTATTCACATATTCGGTATCACATTTTAATTGTAGTGTATATATATATTAAAAATAAAAATTTATTCACAAAATTCTTATTTTAATATAATGAAAACTTGGATTATTACATTGTAAGTTCCTTAAAAAGTGTTATTAAAAGTAAATTTACTATTGTAAAAAATTTAATCTATTTATATATAATACAATTTATATTCACTATAATTAATAAAAACGTTGTGCAAAAAAAACACTACAACGTTTTTTATAAAAAAGTTGTTAAAGTGTCATCTTTTTACTGTTTTGTAGTAATGATAAAATTATTGTTTCAAAAAATTAAATAGATTTATATTTAAATTTTAGGATGTAATAAATTAGTTAATAACAAACTAAAATATAACTCTTTTGTGGAACATAAAAGTAATAATTTAACACATTTGATTTGTTCCACAAAAGAGTCTTAATTATTATAATTTTTTATTAATAATTTATAATATTTCAAGTTTTGAATTATTGTAATTTAATATTTTAATTAATAAGATATTTAATATTATAAATTATTTAAAAAATATTATTAAGAATAAAATTCTATTTTAAAAAATTTATTACATTACAATTTTAGTTGTAGGATACCATAAATTAACTAAGAATAAAACTTAATCTTAATTCTTTTTGTAGAAAAGATGAGTAATTTTTTTAGCATTTGTGATCTATTCCACAAAAGATCCTTATTTTTTTTTCATTTTTTCCATGGTCAATGTATGAAATTTTAAAGTTTAAATTATTATAAATTTATTTACTTTGATTAAAGAAATAGTCGATATTGTAAGTTACTTAAACAATATTATTAAAAATAAATTTGTTGTTGTAAAAAATTAAATGTATTTATATTACAATTTATATTCACCACAATTAATTCTAAAAAATTTATTTAGAACAAATCAGTGACCAATTTTATTTTTCACAAAAAACCTATGAACAATAATATATAATGAGCAATAATTCCTTCATTAATAGTTTTTTTCCTAGAAAATTTTATTCATAAATTGGCACCAAATATCCTTCTACCACCTCAATTTTGCGAAAGAAAAAAAATTAAATTGTGAAGGATGTTTCTTTCGCTAATAACTATATTGTCACTACATTTTTTTCCCTTCACAATTCCTTCATTAGAAAACTCCTTATGTGAGGAATGAATTCCTTCACAAAATTTCCTTCACTACATCCATAATTTCTTGTACTGATAGAAATTCTTAGTTAAATATTTTTATAAAACGATCCTTAGTAAACTAGTAAGTTTTATTATTATCTTTTATGTTTTTTTAAATGAAATTTGGGCGTTTAGTGGCTTTAAAAATTATTTTTTAAAAATTTGGGCGTTTAGTGACGAACTATTATCTAGTTATATAAAATTAGTATTTGTGACAATAAAATTGTCATAAATTAATAATTTTTCATTTTTACAAAATTTGCCTCAAAAATTTCTTAAATTTTTTTTGCCTCCAAATAAAATTGTGACGATATTACGTGCTTTATCACTAAATATATGAATTTATGACGAACCATTTTTGTCACTTATCCACTCATCTAATTAGTGACGAACTATTATCTCGTCATATAAAATTGATATTTATGACAATACAAATTGTCATAAATTATTAATTTTTCGTCATTACAAAATTTGCCTCCAAAATTTCTTAAAAAAAATTTGCTTCCAAATAAAATTGTGACGATATTACGTACTTTGTCACTAAATATAAGAATTTATGACGAATCATTTTTGTCACTAATCCACTCATCTAATTAGTGACGAACTATTATCTCGTCATATAAAATTGGTATTTATGACAATACAAATTGTCATAAATTATTCTTTTTTCGTCTTTAAAAAATTTCCCTCCAAAAATTTTCAGAAAATTATTGCCTCTAAATAAAATTGTGATGAATTTGTATTTGACGTCACTAAATGTGAACATTAGTGGCGAAATCACATTGTCACTAAATTTCACAAATAATTAATGACAAACTATTATGTTGTCATCGAAAAAATTGTGTGACAATAAATACTGCCATAAATTATTATAAACATGTCACTAAAATGTTTCCCTCCAAAATTTTGGTACGAAATTCTACCTCAAAAATAAATTGTGACGCAATTTTGTTAATCGTCATCAAATGTGTAAATTAGTGACGATATAAATGATTAATAGTAACAAAATTAAAGATCATCACAAAAACAAAAGTTTTAGTGACGATTATGAATTTCGTAATTATTAATTAACAAATTGTAACAAAATTTTGTGCGTGGTAAAAAAAATCGTCATAAAATGTGTGATTTCTTGTAGACTACAAGGCCAACGGCTTACACATGTCAGAACATTAACAGAGAAAAATCTACAAGCCCCGACATTAGGCTGCCAGGACATATTTTTAAGTTTTGACAGTTTTCTTAAATCTTCATTTTTATTCATTTAGATGTTATAGATTCATGTTTTAGCAACCCAAATCACTAAATAACATACCAATTAACATATTGAAACAATAAAAACAACAATATCATTTCAGATTTAAGGATCTAGGACTATAGTTAAATTTTTGACCTTCTTGAGCAAACTTTTCTTTTCTCCTTTCTGATTATGATCCGGTCTTGCTAAGAAGTGTTTGTGGATCAGTATATGATATATTCTTAGTGTATAACTCATGGGTTTGAAGAACCAACCCTTAGCTTTACTTAGAAACTTAAAGTGAGGGCTAAATGAACTTTAATCCTTTAATTTGATAAGTATGCTTGATACAATGAATCAATTCCATGCTATGTGTCAATAAAAGGCTGGTGGGATTATTTTAGATCACATGGCATATCTTTTGCTTGCTAGTTGAAAGATTTGATCTTATCATCTTTAAAAGAGAATTTTAAGGGCATTTTGATCATTTTCCATATACTAATGGTATTTTAGTAATTTTCCACTTAAATCCAAAGATAATTTAATCATTTCATATTCTCTTTAGAACTAAAAATTAAAAATTGAACTATTAGGATTTGCTAATTTAGAACTAGGGTTTATAATTAAATTAGGGTTAGGGTTTCCTAATACCTAATTAGGGTTTTGTTATAATCTTTTTCAATTAAACCCTTAATACATCATATATTAAATCATATATTCGTATATTCATAATCCTATATAACATTTTCAATGTCTTAAGTTATAATTTTTTTTATTATAACAATTAGGGTTTCTTAATCAAATCTATAATTAGGGTTTTCAAAAAAAAAACTTTCCAATAATTATATCCTATATGTTGATATATATATATTGATATATATATATATATATATATATATATAACTTTAATAAAGTTAAATATATATTACACAAAATATAAAACAGACTTATATTTATTATTATTATTAATTTTTCTTATACTAATATTCCTGTTCAAAATTTTGGAACATTACAGTAGAGCCGGTACCTAGAATTGAATAAAGTTTTATTTTATTTAATAATTTTATTTCTAATTAAAATAAAAGGTTTATTTAAATTTAAAAAATTAAATTCTATATTTTTCCAGTAATTCTAAATTTAAATAAAGTAGTTTATTTTTATTTGGAATTGGATTAAAATAAATATGTTTATTCTAATTAGAATTTAATTTCTTGCTAATAAATTAAAGT
The DNA here is from genome assembly GCA_020205555.1 of Panax stipuleanatus. NCBI lineage: Eukaryota > Viridiplantae > Streptophyta > Magnoliopsida > Apiales > Araliaceae > Panax > Panax stipuleanatus. Next base: position 75,606,963 of record CM035119.1, on the reverse strand, counting down.
TGGAATTGGATTCCATGATAATTAATTGGAGATGAAATTCAATTCCTTGTTTTCTAAAATAAAGGAGTTTATTTGTGATAAGGAAATGGATTCCATGTTTCCTTAAATAATGAAGTTTATTTAGATATGAAATAGGATTTCATATTAATCAAAATAAAGAAGTTTATTTTGATAAGAAATTGGATTCCATATATTTTGTTTTTTCCATAACAGTTTTAAAAGTTAAAATAAAATATTTTAGTTTGACTTGGAATTGGATTCCATATTAATTAAAGTAAAGGAGTTTATTTTGATTAAATAATTTGATTAAAAATAAAGAAATTTATTTTTTATTCAAAAATGGATAAATTAAAATAAAAAGTTTATTTTGATTTGGATTAAAATAAAATAGTTTATTTTAATTCAGAATTGAATTTTATGCTAACTAAAATTGCCCATTAACTTGATATCAATGTATATATTGAATGTTTATTATTCATGAGATGAATGTTTTATTTATTGATGCATATGTTGATGTGTATGATAATAAATGGGGTTGATTATGGACTATTAACCAATATAATTTGATTTTATTTTAGTTGGATGCTTAAATGTATGAGTTTTATAAATAGGGTTTGCATACCTCGTCTTCTCTAATTTTTCTTAATATAAATTCTATCTCCCTCTTATGTACTTCCCGCTGATTGCTGATCAAGGTTTCTATTTATATTAGTTAGAATTATATGAATAATTAGAGATCAAGGAGCAAGGAGCAAAGAGCGCGTGAAGACCCGTTTGTATTAGAGCCCGGGATTTAAATGTAATAGCTATATTTAATTTAATTCTTGCACCCTAGGTTTGACCTTTTGGTTCACTTGGTGGCTTTAGTGAACCAAACTAGAATAAAGTTCATAATCAATCTGGGTAGAATATAGTATTCTATATGTGCGTGCTTATTATATATTATATATTGTAAAACATGTTTCGCATGTTAATTAATATGAAGCGTATTTTATATATATATGTGCATGTGCGCTAAAAAAGATGAGACAAATAATAACAAACCCCTCAAAGAATTTATATTAAGTCTTAAGCGTTCAAAGATATTTGGAATATCGAACGTCGCCTTCTAGCATGATAAAATTAATAGAGTATTAAATATTTAATATGAGTTTGTTGTGTCACCACAAGGCAAGTATTAAATATTTAAGATGTTATTTTATCATATTTGATGCTTATAAAGAAATTGATCGATACTGTTTTATTGTGTTATTTTGATTCCTTTATGCGTAGTCTATTGCATGTTTGGTTGTTAACAAGGGCTTAATAGGTTTGTTTATGGGTTTCAGGTCAAAATGGAGATAAAATAAGGAAAACAGGAAGATTGTTGGGTCTTAATGCTGAGTTGGATTCATGATCTTGGCTTGGGACTTGGTGTTTCTTGTAGAGCTATTCCTTAGCTTTCTGGAATATCTTGAATCGTCCCAATCGGAGTTCTTATGGAAGAGTTATGACTTTTTTACCAAGCGAAAGTTGAAACCTCCGAGTTTGAAAGTTGTAATTTACATAACAGTCACTTGGAGCCGATTTCAACCTTGATCCAATAAGAATCTGTCAATGCTCAAAGAACAAAATTTGTAGATCTCGTCAACAGCTTCGATTTGACAAGTAGCAGGCCCCGTAACTCCTTCCGGATCAGAAGTTATAATAGTTTTACCAAGGGACATCGCAGCAGAAAACAAGGAAGCGCGGACCGCGCTCCGGGAAGGGCTGACCGCGCTTGAGGACCAGATTTTCTGCATATGAAGGGCTGAGAGCGCCCTATCAAGCGCTGACCGCGCTCCACTGACGGAAAAACCTGTTTTGATGCCTTTTTGAGCAGAAGTTGACTGAGAATAGGATTTGGACTTGCCTAATTGAACTAGGGTTTGTTTAGACTATAAATACTAGCTATTATCTTGATATTAGGGAGCTTACATCTTACGTCTTAGATCTTGGATCTTTCATCTTGGATTTAGGAATTCTTGAAGACATGGGCTAACACTTTCAATTCAATTCTGAAGGGATGTTGAACCTTATTATCAATTAACGGTTTGATAAAATATATATTATTTATTCTTTCGTATATGAGATTTATTCTGATTATCTACATAAACTTTCATGTATACTAGATTAAGATATATATTAAGCAAACGATGTATGTCTAATCTTAGTAGCAATTAATGATATTTGATTGTGGTCAATCTTTTGAATATTGTTAAGATTTTCAGAAGACAAGTTAAATAATTCCTGATTGTGTAATTATTTCGTGGAATAATCTAATTCTTATTCTTCATGCTTTTGTCATATTAAATCTAGACTGATAGTTCTAGGTTGTATGATAGTTAGGGTCTTTTGTTGTCGATCGTCGCATTAGATTTACACTTACGGAGAGTTTAGGGTAATTTGCGATCGCGGTTATCTAGGGTTATTAATCTCATTGGAAGATAAATAGTGTAAATACTTAGTTAATCCATAATTGTGAAAAAGGGATACTGAACTGAAGAATTGAAGCTTTTTGCTAATTGATAATTCTTGTTAATTCACTTTCATTAATTAAACTGTTCAAACTAAAAACCCCCAATTCATTGGAAATATTTGGATTAATATAAAACATAATACTCTCTGTGGGATCGATCCTTGCTTATTACTATACTAATTCTTGAGTAAGTGGAATATAAGTAAGGTAAATTTTGTAGTGCTAGACGACAGCTACCAAAATTTTGGCGCCGTTGTCGGGGAGTGTTATTTGTTTTTATTTATTCAATTATTTTCATTTTTTATTTATTTATTTTATTTTTATTTTTATTTTATGACTCAATCTTCTCACCTTATTGACTAAATTTTAATCAAGAGATAGAGAAAACTACATATACAAAAGAAGCTCTTGTTCCAACACTTGAAAAGGAAAAGATATAGGTGCCAAGTAACAACAGAACTTTAAAAGAACTGGCTACTCCTGACCTTGATCAACCATCCTTGTGTATTGAATATCCTACTTTAGATGTTGCTTTTGAACTTAACTCTGGACTAGTTCGTCTTTTGCCCATTTTTCGTGGTCTTACAGGTGAAAATCCATGTAAGCATCTAAAAGAGTTTCATGTGGTGTGTTCCACAATGAAATCCTAAGAAGTGCCAGAGGAGCAGATAAAGCTTAGGCTTTTTCCTTTCTCACTAGCAGATTTGGCTAAAGACTGGTTATACTATCTTCCTTTAGGATCAATACGATCATGGCCTGAGATGCAGAAGTTATTCTTGGAGAAGTACTTTAATGCTTCAAGAGTTGCTAACATAAGGAAGGAGATATGTGGAATCATGCAGTTTAACGGAGAGAATCTCTATGAGTATTGGGAAAGGTTCAAGAAGTTGTGTTCCAGCTGTCCACCTCACGGAATCGATGACTATCACCTGATTCAGTATTTCTATGAGGGGTTGCTACCAATGGATAGAAGCATGATTGATGCAGCAAGTAGAGGAGAACAGGTAGACAAGAAGACTCCAAAAGTTGCATGGAACTTAATTGCAAACATGGCAGCTAACTCGCAGCAGTATGGAAATAGGATGGATCATACACCTCAAGGGTAAATGGGGTAAGTACAAGTAATATTGAACAACAAATTTCTGAATTAATTGCGTTGGTTCGTCAAATGGCTACAGGTGATATGCAAGTTGCAAAAGAGTGTGGAATTTGCTCAAAGTCAGGACATACTAGTGATGTTTGTCCAATATTTCATGAGGATGAAACTGTGCAAGACGTCAATGCCGTGGGAACATTTTGAGGACATCATCAGCATCAATATGATCCTTGGGCAGAAAATCACAATCCCGGATGGATAAATCATCCCTACTTGAGGTATAAAGTACCTGCTAATTCTGGAACGTCTATGGAGGATATGTTCAAAGCTTTCACGAATCAGACGCAACAGTTCCAGCAAGAGACAAGGACTTCTATCCACAGGTTGGAGAATTAGATAAGTCAGCTTGCTACCACAGTTAGTAGTATGGAATCTCAAGGCTTAGGGAAGTTAACTCCTCAGTGTGTTGAGAACTTAAGTGCAATGGGATGTGACAAAAAGGAGCAGGAGGATTCAAAGCTTACTTCAGGAATAGACAGTAATATAGAATTTTATAAAAAGAATGAACAAGAGGAAGAGGGGAATGATTTGATAAGTTCCGCAGATCTCTACAAAAAAGAAGTGGATTCATCTCCATCAATACAACCAACAAAAACAATGAGTGATACACACCATCGAACCTTTACCATGGAATTAGACAATGCAAAGTTCCAGTTCAACGCATATAAGGCTAAAAGGTATCTTGGTAATGTTAAATCTGTTTTTGCTATTGATGTTGTGGATTATTCAGTGCAGGAATCTTTTGATCGAATATAATTATACAAGGAGGATTTGGTGGCTGGAAAGGAGCAGGATTATGATGAACAAAATGTTCCTAATTTAGAGCTGAAACTGTTACCAGTCCACTTGAAGTTCACAAGTCCAATTACATAGAATGAGAGGGAAGATGTCAAGCCAATGACAATAAACAAGGGCAGCTGCTTGGGAGGCAACCCAAAATCTTAGATTTGATTTTTCTATCCCTTTACTTATTAGTTTTATTATATGCATGTAGTTCTTTCTTCTTTGCATGATTTTCTTACATTGGGGACAATGTAAGGTTTGAGTGTGGGGGGAAAGATTTAGGTTTTTATTTTATTTAGGGATATTGATCCGATTTTGATAGGAAATTAAAAAATTTGATGCCTTTAAAAATTTTTGAAAAATTTGAGTTCCATAATTCTATTTGCCTATGTGTTCGAAGGTTAAAGTCAAAAATTAAAAATCAATGCTAAATTTTAAAATCTGTTTGATGCTTTATTGGTTAATGATTGAGAAAAACTAAGTCATGATCCATAGTAATTGATTTAAATTGAATTTGTGTCGCATGAGTACTTGAACATGTGATATATGCTCATTTGGCTTAGTTATCTGTGGAGTTGTCTATGTGCACTAATCTCATGCTTTAGAACTATTAAACTGCTTATGCTATTTACAGGACAATGTGAAAAATCAGAAAGGTTAAAAATCAAAGAAATTGTTGAAAAAGAAAAACATAGCAAAAGAGAAACCATGTGGTCTATTGAGATGGAGCGTAAAATGCACTCTCCCATAAACACGTGCGAATAAGTGAGATGGAGTATAAAATGCACTCACTTACAAAAGAAATATTGAGAAAGGTGAAATAGAGCATAAAATGCATTCACCGGAAACAAAGAGTAAAATGAAAGGGTTCTGGCAAAAAATAAAGTAGAAAAAGTATGAATTGAGTCCTGAGTGGTGTGCACGATTTTTGCTCCATGGTAACTAAGTTGAGTAAGTGTGTAGTTCATAAAAGAGTGATTATGTGAATACAATTTAACTTAATGAAATTCAATGGTGAAAAGGCATGGTTGTTGTTCTGAGTTAATTGATGAAGCATTGATTATGTTTCTGTGGGTTTAGTGTTGATAATCATGATTTGATCTTGAAGTCTTTTGATGTTATGGTTGAGTAGAGTTTTTGGAAATCAAACTTTTGGTTTACACGAGGACGTGTAAAAGCTAAGTGTGGGGGAATTTGACGTATGCATGATATTCATTTATTTTGATTCCTTTATGCATAGTCTATTGCATGTTTGGTTGTTAACAAGGGCTTAATAGGTTCGTTTATGGGTTTAAGGTCAAAATGGAGAAGAAATATGGAAAATAGGAAGATTGTTGGGTTTTAATGCTGAATTGGGTTCATGGTCTTGGCTTGGGACTTTGAGTTTCTTGTAGAGCTATTCCTTAGCTTTTCGGAACATTTTGAATCGTCCCAATCAGAGTTCATATGGAAGAGTTATGACCTTTTTACCAAGCGAAAGTTAAAACCTCCGAGTTTGGAAGTTGTAGTTTACATAGCAGTCACTTGGAGCCGATTTCAACCTTGATCCAATCAGAATCTATCAATGCTCAAAGAACGAAAGTTGTAGATCTCGTCGACAACTTCGATTTGACAGGTAGCAGGCCCCGTAAATCCTCCCAGATCAGAAGTTATGATAGTTTTTCCAAGGGACGGACGTCATAGCAGAAAACAGGGAAGTGAGGATCGCCCTCCAGGAAAGGCTGACCGCGCTTGAGGACCAGATTTTCTGCATATGAAGGGCTGAGCGCGCCCTATCAAGCGCTGACCGCGCTTTTTTGACTGGAAAACTTGTTCTGATGCCTTTTTGAGCAGAAGTTGACTGGGAATAGGATTTGGACTTGCCTAATTGAACTAGGTTTTGTTTAGACTATAAATACTAGCTATTATCTTCATACTAGGGAGCTTACATCTTACGTCTTAGATCTTGGATCTTTCATCTTGGATTTAGAAATTCTTGAAGACATGGGCTAACACTTTCAATTCAATTCTGAAGGGATGTTGAACCTTTTTATCAATTAACAGTTTGATAAAATATATATTATTTATTCTTTCGTATATGAGATTTATTCTAATTATCTACATAAACTTTCGTGTATGTTAGATTAAGATATATATTAAGCAAACGATGTATGTCTAATCTTAGTAGCAATTAATGATATTTGATTATGGTCAAGCTTTTGAATATTGTTAAGATTTTTAGAAGAAGAGTTAAATAATTCCTGATTGTGTAATTGTTGCTTGGAATAATCTAATTCTCATTCTTCATGCTTCTGTCATATTAAATCTAGACTGATAGTTCTAGGTTATATGATAGTTAGGATCTTTTGTTGTCGATCGTCGCATTAGATTTACACTTAAGAAGAGTTTAGGGTAATTTGCGATCTCGGTTATCTAGGGTTATTAATCTCATTGGAAGATAAATAGTGTAAACACTTAGTTAATCCATAATTGTGAAAAGGGGATACTGAACTGAAGAATTGAAGCTTTTTGCTCATTGATAATTCTTGTTAATTCACTTTCATTAATTAAACTGTTCAAACTAAAAACCCCCAATTCATTGGAAACATTTGGATTAATTTAAAACATAATACTCTCTGTGGGATCGATCCTTGCTTATTACTATAATAATTCTTGAGTTAGTGGAATAGAAGTAAGATAAATTTTGTAGTGCTAGACGACAGCTACCAAAATTTTGGCGCCGTTGTCGGGGAGTGTTATTTGTTTTTATTTATTCAATTGTTTTCATTTTTTATTTATTTTATTTATTTTTATTTTTATTTTATGACTTAATCTTCTCACCTTATTGACTTAAATTTTGATCAAGAGATAAAGAAAACTGCATATACAAAAGAAGCTCTTGTTCCAACACTTGAAAAGGAAAAGTTAGAGGTGCCAAGTAACAACAGAACTTTAAAAGAACTGGCTACTCCTGACCTTGATCAACCATCCTTGTGTATTGAATATCCTACTTTAGATGTTGCTTTTGAACTTAACTCTGGACTAATTCGACTTTTGCCCATTTTTCGTGGTCTTACAGGTGAAAATCCATGTAAGCATCTAAAAGAGTTTCATGTGGTGTGTTCCACAATGAAATCCTAAGAAGTGCCAGAGGAGCAGATAAAGCTTAGGCTTTTTCCTTTCTCACTAGCAGATTTGGCTAAAGACTGGTTATACTATCTTCCTTTAGGATCAATACGATCATGGCCTGAGATGCAGAAGTTATTCTTGGAGAAGTACTTTAATGCTTCAAGAGTTGCTAACATAAGGAAGGAGATATGTGGAATCATGCAGTTTAACGGAGAGAATCTCTATGAGTATTGGGAAAGGTTCAAGAAGTTGTGTTCCAGCTGTCCACCTCACGGAATCGATGACTATCACCTGATTCAGTATTTCTATGAGGGGTTGCTACGAGTGGATAGAAGCATGATTGATGCAGCAAGTGGAGGAGCACAGGTAGACAAGACTCCAAAAGTTGTAAGGAACTTAATTGCAAACATGGCAGCTAACTCGCAGCAGTATGGAAATAGGATGGATCATACACCTCATAGGGTAAATGGGGTAAGTACAAGTAATATTGAACAACAAATTTCTGAAATAACTGTGTTGGTTCGTCAAATGGCTACAGGTGATATGCAAATTGCAAAAGAGTGTGGAATTTGCTCAAAGTCAGGACATACCAGTGATGTTTGTCCAATATTTCATAAGGATGAAACTGTGCAAGACGTCAATGTCGTGGGAACATTCTTAGGACATCATCAGCATCAATATGATCCTTGGGCAGAAAATCGCAATCCCGGATGGATAAATCATCCCTACTTGAGGTATAAAGTACCTGCTAATTCTGGAACGTCTATGGAGGATATGTTCAAAGCTTTCACGAATCAGACGCAATAGTTCCAGCAAAAGACAAGGACTTCTATCCACAGGTTGGAGAATCAGATAAGTCATCTTGCTACCACAATTAGTAGTATGGAATCTCAAGGCTTAGGGAAGTTAACTCCTCAGTGTGTTGAGAACTTAAGTGCAATGGGATGTAACAAAAAGGAGCAGGAGGATTCAGAGCTTACTTCAGAAACAGATAGTAATATAGAATTTTATAAAGAGAATGAACAAGAAGAAGAGGGGAATGATTTGATAAGTTCCGCAGATCTCTACAAAAAAGAAGTGGATTCATCTCCATCAATACAACCAACAGAAATAATGAGTGATACACACCATCGAACCTTTACCATGGAATTAGACAATGTAAAGTTCCAGTTCAACGCATATAAAGCTAAAAGGTATCTTGGTAATGTTAAATCTGTTTTTGCTATTGATGTTGTGGATTATTCAGTGCAGGAATCTTTTGATCGAATACAATTATACAAGGAGGATTTGGTGGCTGGAAAGGAGCAGGTTCATGATGAACAAAATGTTCCTAATTTAGAGCTGAAATTGTTACCAGTCCACTTGAAGTTCACAAGTCCAATTACATAGAATGAGAGGGAAGATGTCAAGCTAATGACAAGAAACAAGGGCAGCTGCTTGGGAGGCAACCCAAAATCTTAGATTTTATTTTTCTACCCCTTTACTTATTAGTTTTTTTATTTGCATGTAGTTCTTTCTTCTTTGCATGATTTTCTTATATTGGGGACAATGTAAGGTTTGAGTGTGTGGGGAAAGATTTAGGTTTTTATTTTATTTACGGATATTGATCCGATTTTGATAGGAAATTTGAAAATTTGATGCCTTTGAAATTTTTTGAAAATATAAGTTCTATAATTCTATTTGCCTATGTGTTCGAACGTTAAAGTCAAAAATTGAAAATCAATGCTAAATTTTAAAATTTGTTTGATGCTTATTGGTTAATGATTGAGAAAAATTAAGTCATGATGCATAGTAATTGATTTAAATTGAATTTGTGTCGCATGAGTACTTGAACATGTGATATATGCTCATTTGGCTTAGTTATCTGTGGAGTTGTCTATGTGCACTAATCTCATGCTTTAGAACTATTAAACTGCTTATGCTATTTACAGGAGAATGTGAAAAATCAGAAAGGTTAAAAATCAAAGAAATTGTTGAAAAAGAAAAACATAGCAAAAGAGAAACCATGTGGTCTATTGAGATGGAGCGTAAAATGCACTCTCCCATAAACACTTGCGAATAAGTGAGATGGAGCATAAAATGCACTCACTTACAAAAGAAATATTGAGAAAGGTGAAATAGAGCATAAAATGCATTCACCGGAAACAAAGAGTAAAATTAAAGGGTTCTGGCAAAAAATAAATTAGAAAAAGTATGAATTGAGTCCTGAGTGGTGTGCACGATTTTTGCTCCATGGTAACTAAGTTGAGTAAGTGTGTGGATCATAAAAGAGTTATTATGTGAATACAATTTAACTTAATAAAATTCAATGGTGAAAAGGCATGGTTGTTGTTCTGAGTTAATTGATGAAGCATTGATTATGTTTCTGTGGGTTTAGTGTTGATAATCATGATTTGATCTTGAAGTCTTTTGACGTTATGGTTGAGTAGAGTTTTTGGAAATCAAACTTTTGGTTTACACGAGGACGTGTAAGAGCTAAGTGTGGGGGAATTTGACGTATGCATGATATTCATTTATTTTGATTCCTTTATGCGTAGTCTATTGCATGTTTGGTTGTTAACAAGGGCTTAATAGGTTCATTTATGGGTTTAAGGTCAAAATGGAGAAGAAATATGGAAAATAGGAAGATTGTTGGGTTTTAATGCTGAATTGGATTCATGGTCTTGGCTTGGGACTTTGAGTTTCTTGTAGAGCTATTCCTTAGCTTTTCGGAACATCTTGAATCGTCCCAATCAGAGTTCATATGGAAGAGTTATGACCTTTTTACCAAGCGAAAGTTAAAACCTCCGAGTTTGGAAGTTGTAGTTTACATAGCAGTCACTTGGAGCCGATTTCAACCTTGATCCAATCAGAATCTGTTAATTCTCAAAGAACGAAAGTTGTAGATCTCGTCTACAACTTCGATTTGACAGGTAGCAGGCCCCGTAAATCCTCCTAGATCAGAAGTTATGATAATTTTACCAAGGGACGGACGTCACAGCAGAAAACAGGGAAGTGAGGATCGCGCTCCAGGAAAGGCTGACCGCGCTTGAGGACCAGATTTTCTGCATATGAAGGGCTGAGCGCTCCCTATCAAGCGCTGACCGCGCTCTATTGACGGGAAAACTTGTTCTGATGCCTTTTTGAGCAGAAGTTGACTGGGAATAGGATTTGGACTTGCCTAATTGAACTAGGTTTTGTTTAGACTATAAATACTAGCTATTATCTTTATATTAGGGAGCTTACATCTTACGTCTTAGATCTTGGATCTTTCATCTTGGATTTAGGAATTCTTGAAGACATGGGCTAACACTTTCAATTCAATTCTGAAGGGATGTTGAACCTTATTATCAATTAACAGTTTGATAAAATATATATTATTTATTCTTTCATATATGAGATTTATTCAGATTATCTACATAAACTTTCGTGTATGTTAGATTAAGATATATATTAAGCAAACGATGTATGTCTAATCTTAGTAGCAATTAATGATATTTGATTATGGTCAATCTTTTGAATATTGTTAAGATTTTTAGAAGACAAGTTAAATAATTCCTGATTGTGTAATTGTTGCTTGGAATAATCTAATTCTCATTCTTCATGCTTCTGTCATATTAAATCTTGATTGATAGTTCTAGGTTGTATGATAGTTAGGATCTTTTGTTGTCGATCGTCGCATTAGATTTACACTTAAGAAGAGTTTAGGGTAATTTGCGATCGCGGTTATCTAGGGTTATTAATCTCATTGGAAGATAAATAGTGTAAACACTTAGTTAATCCATAATTGTGAAAAGGGGATACTGAACTGAAGAATTGAAGCTTTTTGTTCATTGATAATTCTTGTTAATTCACTTTCATTAATTAAACTCTTCAAACTAAAAACCCCCAATTCATTGGAAACATTTGGATTAATATAAAACATAATACTCTCTGTGGGATCGATCCTTGCTTATTACTATAATAATTCTTGAGTTAGTGGAATAGAAGTAAGATAAATTTTGTAGTGCTAGACGACAGCTACCAAAATTTTGGCGCCGTTGCCGGGGAGTGTTGTTTGTTTTTATTTATTCAATTGTTTTTATTTTTTATTTATTTATTTTATTTTTCTTTTTACTTTATGACTCAATCTTCTCACCTTATTGACTTAAATTTTGATCAAGAGATAGAGAAAACTACATATACAAAAGAAGCTCTTGTTCCAACACTTGAAAAGGAAAAGATGGAGGTGCCAAGTAACAACAAAACTTTAAAAGAACTGGCTACTCTTGACCTCGATCAACCATCAATGTGTATTGAATATCCTACTTTAGATGTTGCTTTTGAACTTAACTCTGGACTAATTCGACTTTTGCCCATTTTTCGTTGTCTTACAGGTAAAAATCCATATAAGCATCTAAAAGAGTTCCATGTGGTGTGTTCCACAATGAAATCACAAGGAGTGCCAGAGGAGCATATTAAGCTTAGACTTTTTCCATTCTCACTAGCAGATTTGGCTAAAGACTGGTTATACTGTCTTCCTTCAGGATCAATACGATCATGGCCTGAGATGCAGAAGTTATTCTTGGAGAAGTACTTTCCTGCTTTAAGAGTTGCTAACATAACGAAGGAGATATGTGGAATCATACGGTTTAACGGAGAGGAACTCTATAAGTATTGGGAAAACTTCAAGAAGTTGTATTCCAGCTGTCCACCTCACGGAATTGATGACTATCACCTGATTCAGTATTTTTATGAGGGGTTGCTACCAATGGATAGAAGCATGATTGATGTAGCAAGTGGAGGAGCACTGGTAGACAAGACTCCAGAAGTTGCAAGAAACTTAATTGCAAACATGGCAGCTAACTAGCAGCAGTATGGAACTAGGATGGATCATACACCTTAAAGGGTAAATGGGGTAAGTACAAGTAATATTGAACAACAAAATTTTGAATTAACTGCGTTGGTTCGTGAAATGGCTACAGGTAATATGCAAGTTGCAAAAGAGTGTTGAATTTGCTTAAAGTCAGGACATACCAGTGATGTTTGTCCAATATTTCATGAGGATGAAGCTGTGCAAGACGTCAATGCCGTGGGAACATTCTTAGGACATCATCAGCATCAATATGATCCTTGGGCAGAAAATCACAATCCCGGATGGATAAATCATCCCTACTTCAGCTACAAACTACCTGCTAATTCTGTAAAGTCTATGGAGGATATGTTCAAAGCTTTCACGAATCAGACGCAATAGTTCCAGCAAGAGACAAGGACTTTTATCCACAGGTTGGAGAATCAGATAAGTTAGCTTGCTACCATAGTTAGTAGTATGGAATCTCAAGGCTTAGGGAAGTTAACTCCTCAGTGTGTTGAGAACTTAAGTGCAATGGGATGTGACAAAAAGGAGCAGGAGGATTCAGAGCTTACTTCAGAAACAGATAGTAATATAGAATTTTATAAAGAGAATGAACAAGAAGAAGAGGGGAATGATTTGATAAGTTCCGCAGATCTCTACAAAAAAGAAGTGGATTCATCTCCATCAATACAACCAACAGAAATAATGAGTGATACACACCATCGAACCTTTACCATGGAATTAGACAATGTAAAGTTCCAGTTCAACGCATATAAAGCTAAAAGGTATCTTGGTAATGTTAAATCTATTTTTGCTATTGATGTTGTGGATTATTCAGTGCAGAAATCTTTTGATCGAATACAATTATACAAGGAGGATTTGGTGGCTGGAAAGGAGCAGGTTCATGATGAACAAAATGTTCCTAATTTAGAGCTGAAATTGTTACCAGTCCACTTGAAGTTCACAAGTCCAATTACATAGAATGAGAGGGAAGATGTCAAGCTAATGACAAGAAACAAGGGCAGCTGTTTGGGAGGCAACCCAAAATCTTAGATTTTATTTTTCTACCCCTTTACTTATTAGTTTTTTTATTTGCATGTAGTTCTTTCTTCTTTGCATGATTTTCTTATATTGGGGACAATGTAAGGTTTGAGTGTGTGGGGAAAGATTTAGGTTTTTATTTTATTTACGGATATTGATTCGATTTTGATAGGAAATTTGAAAATTTGATGCCTTTGAAAATTTTTGAAAATATAAGTTCCATAATTCTATTTGCCTATGTGTTCGAACGTTAAAGTCAAAAATTGAAAATCAATGCTAAATTTTAAAATTTGTTTGATGCTTATTGGTTAATGATTGAGAAAAATTAAGTCATGATCCATAGTAATTGATTTAAATTGAATTTGTGTCGCATGAGTACTTGAACATGTGATATATGCTCATTTGGCTTAGTTATCTGTGGAGTTGTCTATGTGCACTAATCTCATGCTTTAGAACTATTAAACTGCTTATGCTATTTACAGGAGAATGTGAAAAATCAGAAAGGTTAAAAATCAAAGAAATTGTTGAAAAAGAAAAAACATAGCAAAAGAGAAACCATGTGGTCGATTGAGATGGAGCGTAAAACGCACTCTCCCATAAACACCTGTGAATAAGTGAGATGGAGCATAAAATGCACTCACTTACAAAAGAAAGATTGAGGAAGGTGAAATGGAGCATAAAATGCATTCACTAGAAACAAAGAGTAAAATGAAAGGGTTCTGGCAAAAAATAAAGCAGGAAAAGTATGAATTGAGTCCTGAGTGGTGTGCATAATTTTTGCTCCATGGTAACTAAGTTGAGTAAGTGTGTGGATTATAAAAGAGTGATTATGTGAATACATTTTGACTTAATGAAATTCAATGGTGAAAAGGCATGGTTGTTGTTTTGAGTTAATTGATGAACCATTGATTATGTTTCTATGGGTTTAGTGTTAATAATCATAATTTGATCTTGAAGTCTTTTGACGTTATGATTGAGTATAGTTTTTGGAAATCAAACTTTTGGTTTACATTAGGACGTGTAAAAGCTAAGTGTGGGGGAATTTGACGAGTTCATGATATTCATTTATTTTGATTCCTTTATGCGTAGTCTATTGCATGTTTGGTTGTTAATAAGGGCTTAATAGGTTCGTTTATGGGTTTCAAGTCAAAATGGAGATGAACTATGGAAAATAGGAAGATTGTTGGGTTTTAATGCTGAGTTGGATTCATGGTCTTAGCTCGGGACTTGGCGTTTCTTGTAGACCTATTCCTTAGCTTTTCGGAACATCTTGAATCGTCCCAATCATAGTTCATATGGAAGAGTTATGACCTTTTTACCAAGCGGAAGTTGAAACCTTCGAGTTTGGAAGTTGTAGTTTACATAGCAGTCACTTGGAGCCGATTTCAACCTTGATCCAATCAGAATCTGTCAATGCTCAAAGAACGAAAGTTGTAGATCTCGTCGACAACTTTGATTTGACAGGTAGCAGGCCCCGTAAATCCTCCCGGATCAGAAGTTATGATAGTTTTACCAAGGGACGGACGTCACAGCAGAAAACAGGGAAGTGCGAACTGCGCTCCAGGAAAGGCTGACCGCGCTTGAGGACCAGATTTTCTACATATGAAGGGCTGAGCGCGCCCTATCAAGCGCTGACCGCGCTGTATTGACGGGAAAACTTGTTCTGATGCCTTTTTGAGCAGAAGTTGACTGGGAATAGGATTTGGACTTGCCTAATTGAACTAGGTTTTGTTTAGACTATAAATACTAGCTATTATCTTTATATTAGGGAGCTTACATCTTACGTCTTAGATCTTGGATCTTTCATCTTGGATTTAGGAATTCTTGAAGACATGGGCTAACACTTTCAATTCAATTCTGAAGGGATGTTGAACCTTATTATCAATTAACGGTTTGATCAAATTTATATTATTTATTCTTTCGTATATGAGATTTAATCTGATTATCTATATAAACTTTCATGTATGCTAGATTAAGATATATATTAAGCAAACGATGTATGTCTAATCTAAGTAGCAATTAATGATATTTGATTGTGGTCAAGCTTTTGAATATTGTTAAGATTTTTAGAAGACAAGTTAAATAATTCCTGATTATGTAATTATTGCTTGGAATAATCTAATTCTCATTCTTCATGCTTCTGTCATATTAAATCTAGACTGATAGTTCTAGGTTGTATGATAGTTAGGATCTTTTGTTGGCGATCGTCGCATTAGATTTTCACTTAAGGAGAATTTTGGATAATTTGCGATCGCGGTTATCTAGGGTTATTAATCTCATTGGAAGATAAATAATGTATATTAGTTCAAGTAGGCACACAATAGATCTAGAAGAGGGGGTTGAATAGATCCTTTTTAATTTCAAATATTTTTCCATATTATTTTGTATTACTAAGTAATTAGCATATAACAAACATAAGAATCTTTTCAAGCAAGCGAAATAAGCAAAAGACCCCATTCATTGATATATTCATAAACACAGTTACACATTGTTCTTGTGGTTAGTTTAGTTGTAAGTAGTTAATACATACATAGCAGTTATAGCAGTTAAGTACATAATGTAAATGACATAAAATAAAGGACAGAATGTAAAAGACACAAGGGGTTTTAAGTAGTTCAGAGACTCAAGCTCCTAATCCACTCTTCTGCTTCTCTAGTAGGAAATCCACTAAGGAAAGGGCAGCAACCTGAATCACTAAGATTCCTTCAAGGCTAACAGCCTTGGAACTTCAGTTCAGTAAGAACTCTTCAAGCCTAGCAGGCTTGGAACTCCTCTAGTTCACTAAGAACTCTTCAAGGCCAGCAGCCTTGGAACTCTAGTTCTCTACGAACTCTTCAAGCCCAGCAGGCTTGGAACTTCATTTAGTCCCTCTGGACAAGGACCCCTCAAGCCCTGGCTACTTGTTGTTATTGATGTTGTTGTTGTTTGTGCTTTGCTGCTAAGATGTCTTGAAGCTTTATCATCTCAAGTACTTAGCAGCTTGGCATGGTCCTCTTTGCATTCTGCGTAGAGTCTGGACCACTTCTTCTTTGGTGCAGCTGAGCTTCTTTCTATTCTGTTCATCTTCATCTGATGTTAGCTGTGCACCATCACCATCCGGGTTTGCTAAGGCTTGACATTACTGGTCCATTTTTTCTGGTCCTTAGCATTCCTTGAACCCTTCTTGAATGATATGCAGACATGGTTCTGCATCTTTTCCTTTTCAGCTTTTGGTTCTTCATGGTGATCCGTAGTGTGGCTTTTAGGATCTTCTTTCTGCTCAACCACTTTTCTGAATGCTATCTTCATGGCTTTCTCGGCTCTCAGCTTAGTTGCCATTTTTAATGGAATCCTCATCGTTGTTGAGTGAAGCCTTAGTCTGTTGAAGCCCTTCTTCAAATCTGCTTTACTTCCACGTTCGTAGTCTCACTGCCACTGAGACTTGTTCTGTTCAGCTCTGGTGGAACTCATAGAGTCAACAATAAAGCATTCCAACAACTCAACGATTTTGCAACTTGGTAACCCTTGATCTTTAAAGCTTCATCTATTAAATACCCTTTTATGATCTTCCCGTTGGAAAATAGCCATTGGAAGCTATTTGAATTGCTTCGCATATCTCGAGTTATTTGGTGCAGACTGCTGATGTGACGTGACAGCTCCTTTATGACTTTACTGACATAGCAGTCTGCTACTTCACTTACCGCCTCAGAGATGTTACCTTTCTGTGTAAGGCTGGTAGTCACCTTTATTTTTAATTTTTGATTCCTTGATTCGAATCTACAGGAGTTATCCTTCTGCATCGATGCTCTCAATCAGCAATGTTCAAATATCAATCTTTAGATTAAATCGTTGCCAATGCTTCAATCTTCAGATGACTGAACTCTACGATTCTGATGCAGATGTTCTTGGACCTTGATCGTAGTGTGTCTTGTTAAATGTTGCTCATAGACTGGTTAGAGACAACACTACGATTATGAAGAGTGTTCTTTGGATATGCAATGTAGAATGCCTCTTCCTTCACTTGTGCAGTGCTTTAACACTTCTGCTTGCTTTGACTGATCTCAGGAACTGATAGCTTAACTTATTGCTCTGGCCTCTTCTGAATAGCAAGACACATCAGATTTGTGGCATACCCAGCTCTCTTTCTTCTGGTGATCTCCCGTTCACCTATCACAATGGTCTGACCCATGCTTAATCACTTTTGTCTTGTTCTTCATAAGCTGGCTAGTATCTTTGTGTAAACTACATCAGTTCCTGCTTTGTTTGGCAAACACTACGATCCTGGTTAATCCCAAGATCGTTGTCTTCTGTTCTCTTGATAGCTACTGCACTTGCTGACTTTCTTTAGTTAGTCACTATATCTAAAGTCTTCTTCTGATTTGCTTGTAGAAGACTTCATCTTGAATGCCTTCACAACTTAATCAGGATGTTGATTGAGTTGGTGCTTAGATCTTCTATTTTCGTGCATGCCATTCGTTGAGTGCTCTCTGGTTTCCTTAAGGTGAAATGTATCTTTGCAGCTCAGACCATAGGCTTCATACTTTGGATATTTTGAGAGTGCACATTTGTTGAGAATCGTGTTGACACTACTATTCTGCCTTGGCGTTGTGAGCATTTCGTTGAGGCCTTAGTTCTGCAGACTACGATCTTGGATTGGTTCTGCAGACACTATGACTCCGAGATCAGATCTTAACAGACTACGATTTCTGCCTTCATGCTTGCTGTCATTGTCTGATCTGGCTCGACTACGATCTCTGCCTCTTATATGATCAGTAGACTCCACTTCTTCAAGTGTGACCTACGATTCTTGACTTAGCTTTGGCAGGTGCTCGGTCGGCTCTTAGACAGGATGTCTCTACGATTCTGAACATGAATTTCTCAGCAGATTACTGCTCTGAGAAAGTTCTTCTCAACACACTACGATCCTGCCTCGTCTCTTCTGCCAGACTACGATGGCTGGAGCAGTGCTTGACGATCAGACATGCCTATCTATTACAATGTATAAGATCTGTAACGACCATGAATTTTAAACTCCTTATTTATTAAATATGTGATTTAATTTTAACGAGTTAGTTTTGTGAGTTTATTTAAACCTTATGTGGTGGTGAGAATTTGTGAAATGATTAAAGGAAGTCACTAATGAGTTATTTAAATTAGTGGACTAACCTTAAGGATTTAATATCAGAGAATTGATGAGATTATTAATAATTAAATATTCAATTTATTTGAATATAGTGGCAAGATTTGAACCTATTGATTAATTGCAATTATGAGTAATTAATTGATAATGTGTTGAATTAATAATTATTATGAACAAATAATAATTAATGAGTAAGAGATTAATAAATATAATATTATTATATTTACTTGATTTACTGTTATACACAAGCATACGATACTAAACCTTTACTATATGGTAGCTATCTATATTATATATAATGCAATGTGACATTAATGTGGTGAATATTGCATGTATGGACTATATAGTAAGATGAGATAAATTGAAGGTATGTGACACTATGTGGACATTCATGTATACCCTATTGTCATATAATAAGATCAATTATTAATTAATAATGATTTTATTGAGTTATTATAATTATATTATAATGATTATAATAATGAGTAATAATAATACCCAATTGCTTTACATTCGGTATTAAGGAAAATGTACATGGATTATATGTTGTGTACCTATTCATTATTAATTGCTATTTGAAATAACATGGTAACACCCATTTAAATATATATGGAATGGATATATGTAGCTGAAGTATATACTATGTGTATATATATATCATATAACCTATGTATATACTATGTGTATATATATTATATTAGCTAAGTGTAGTTAATATAAACCAAGTATTGGACATATATGATAAATACTTACAAGTTGCTGAGGTTTGTTTGAGAGTTCCATTTCTTCACGTGAACAAGCATTGAGCTACTAGCTACTCTACTTCCTCTCAATTTCCTCTCAAGATAGCTCATGATTGTAGGAGATGTGGGATTCATGATTGATTCGCCAACTACTCAACCACCAATCCTTAACTATTGCACAAACACTCATTCCTTTGGTTTAATCTAATGGAGAATTGCAAAGTCTGTGTAAATATTTATCTATAAATATAGCTCCTCTTCTTCTCATATTCATTTGCTGAGGATTTCAATTGAGTTAGGAAGGAGTATTATAGTAACATTGTGAGTATCATAGTAGCATTATAGATTTTGATTAGCAGTAAGTTAATTTACAGAGGTATAACTCCATTTTCGATTTCTGTAAAATTCTTAATCTTTGATTCTTGGAATTAAGCATATAATTATTGATAATTGATTTGGGATATGTTGCTAAGTGTTATACCAACTTCTAAATATTTTAGAATTGCAATATGTCATGATAGAAACAAACTTTGTAATTTTTTTTTCTGAGTTGGGTTGCAGAACTGCCGAAGCAGTTTAGCTACTGTCACTGGCCAATAGCTTGCGCAGCTGCGCCAGTTATGTACTGGCCAGTGGCGCAGCTGCGCCAGGACCAGTTCCCAGATTTTAATTCCTGTTAAGCTGCTGTCATGAACTAGCATATGGTACCTTGTTAGAGCAAGAATGTAAACTGGATAAGCACACATATATGAGTATATACATGTAGTATAAACAAGTATAACAATGTTAGTACACATGATTGACGCAACACTTATAGTTTTGAAATGAAACTTATAGTTTCGATTGTGAACTTAGATACGTAAGTAGCATGTACATATTTTAATTTTATGAGCACGATAGTATGGTTTACATTGACATGAAATGCATGTTTAAAGTGTGTTCACACACTAGCAGACGTGATTGCAAGATTCTAGTGATTTCAAAAGAGAAACTTAAGAACTTTAAAAAAGTGAACTTGATTAAGGTTAATGTCTTTTAGATTCTGACTATTTGAGAACATATATGTGGCTTATATATGAGTTCTAAGACATGTGAGTCATGACTACGAGACGCTTAACATGTACTATGATACCTTGTTGACTTAATGTGATTTTCGATGTGAAAACTTAGAATGAGAAAACTAAATAGCGTCGATTACCATGTGAATGATATTATGATCATGCGAGCATGTGTATTAAAGTTCATTATACCTATAAGCATATTAACATAGACCTCGTTTGGTCAAAGCGTGAATTTCACATATGCACGTATTCATAGGAAATGAATTTATAAAGCATAAAATAGGGGGATTAAAGTATACATGTATAGTATACGCATGAGCATGAATGTTATGTATTGTTTAGCCTTGTTATGTGATAACACGACCTTAGTAATCAACTTTGAAGCATGAACTTGTATTAGTTAAAGTATGTGAATTACCGGCATGAGAACATGACTTCAAATTGAATATAGAAAGAGCATGCTAGTTTCGAATGAGAAATTTTAACTTGATAAGCATGTGTATTGGTTTAATGTCAGTAGTTGCATGCTAGAGTTACGCCGGGACACTTTCAGGTCCGAACAATTTGCTTAAGTCTGATTGTAATAGTTAGCATATTATGATGCTATAAATGGTATGTCTGATATTTAACGTGATTTTATAAACTTATACGATAAGTGGATTATTATAAGTATAGACTTATATTAGTTTATAAATGCTAATTGAAAGACCGACTTATTAATGATAGGTTGTTTCAACGAGTTAATTAAAGCTAGAACTTAATCGTAGCTGAGCAAACAGGCAAGTATTCTAAATTCTTACACTACCTTATTCAATGAATCGTGTAAGCGAGTTTCTTAACTTCACTTGATTGGAATACAAGTTCCCTTACACTCTTTATTGTGCAAGTTCCTATCCTTCTCATATTGTATTGAGCAGGTTACTATCGTATTGATAGTAAATTATTTAAAGCCTGAACTTTATTTTCAAGAATGCTATTAGGTGGTTTAATTACTTTACAATTATTCCACATCGATATTATTGTTATTCGCACTTGGTGCACTTGAGTTCGTACAGTCTTGGACTTGTACATCATTTAAAGTTCTAAAATTCTTGAACTGTGTCAAATAGAGTCTGAAACCTTGTTCGGTCAGACAGGTATATGAAATTTTATAAAAACTATCCAAACCAATTGATGGTAAGGATTCTTAGACTGAAAGAACACCCTTATATTATAAGGGAGTAGCATGTATCTAATATAAGATACAAACAGCAGAGTCGAATGTTATGCATATACATGGCATACGCGAGGCTGATCCCCTCAAGTACTTATTCTGTAGCCAGTAACCAAAGGGTCAATCCATTGGTTCCGTTGGAGTTTTATAGTTCAAAAGTCTACTTGACTATCAGTTATTCTAACAGCAATTATTATTCTGCTTCCGATATTCATATTGTTGAATTCATTGTCAGATATATTCCTTTCATCATGATATATCCTTTATTGTTGTATTTAAACTTGCGGAGCAAACTTGTTGCTCATTCTTGCTATATCATAACTTATATTGCAGTTAAGCCCTAGACTTCAGGAAGGACAAGGAAAAAGAGAAGATGTAGGACTAGTTTGCAAGGAGTAGACTTTATCTTTATGTTGAAATTAATTTACTGTTATGTAATATGAACCCTATTGACTATTCTAGGGTATGTTTGTATGTTGTATTAAGGTTATCGAATATTGGGACTAGTAACACCTTTTGAATGAATGACATACGTTTATTATAATCTGCATTTTAGTTATTGTATGTTGTTTAGAGGTGGATGTTTATGTTAGATCGTGACGACCAGACCGGGGTCAGAGGACCCGGATTTGGGGGTGTCACAAGATCAACCTAACAAGTTTGATCTTTCTGTTTCTAGTCCTTGTACATCATTTCTTTTGAAGGACTTTACAAAGCTGTTTTGTTTATATAGGATCAACCTAACATATTTGATCAATTCATTCTAAGTCCTTGTACATATATTCCTATTATCTATCAAAGGACTTTACAGCTTTTATCAATGAAAGCATACTTGCATATTCATTCATTTATATCATAATCAAATCTTATATATATAGGAATACCATTCTCATGAATATTCCTAACAACCTCCCCCTATTTGATTATGACAAAAATAATCAGTGCATATGCATGAGATGAATGAATCTTAATATTCAGTGAGCAGCTGTATTTCTAAAGCAGATAATCATGAATGTCATTGATGAATAATATGGACTTTACATAAACTATGACACTCTACATCCTGGATCCAGAACATACCTAACTAGATAGAGATGTACCTTTTCTGCTCCATGTATGTTTCCAGGATGTCTATTGATCAGCTACTCAGCTACTCATATTTCTTTCTTCTTTTTCTTATTTCCTCTGCTCCCCCTCAGATGCATTCTTCATTTCTTCATCTTGCTCTAGCTCTGGTACGATTGCATGCTCTTCTTCTTTGTCTGGCTCCCCCTCAGATTCTGTCTTCATAGGGTCATCATCTTTTAGCTCCCCCTCAAACGATGACTCTGCTTCTGTTGCTGCTTTCTTCTTCTTCTTCTTCTCCTCCTTTGCCTTTCTGCTCTTGGTCTTCTTTTCTTCCTTCATTCTTCTCTCTTTGCTTTTCCTTGTAAACCTCTTTCTATGTCTTTTTTTCTCCCTTTTTTTGTCATTAATCACTTGAGAGAGCTGTTCCATGTTTGACATAAGCTGCTTCATTAGGTAAGATGAGTTACCAACCTCAATCTTGAGTTCGTGTTGTCTGAGCTCAAGTTGTAGGGAGAGAGACTGATTCAGGTTGCCAATCTTGTCAGAGAGAGATAGGATTTGGTCTTTATTGGCCTTCTGAGCTCGTAAAGCTTCTTTCTTATGATCACTCATAGTCTTCAGAAATATTTGATCTCTCAGTTGAAGCTTGAGAGATATGTTTGAGAGTCTAGCTTGAAGCCTTTTGGATAGCTCATTGTCTTCTCCTATTGACATGTCCTTGGCTTCTGCACGAATAAGAGAGATTTCCTCAATCAATTCTTCTGAGTTCTTCTGAAGCTCTTGCTCTTGAAGAGATTCGGCATCATGTTGTTTATCCTCTTTCTGAGCAGCTGGTTGATCAGCCTTCTGCTGAGCATCAGGTTGGACTTTACGATTCTCACTCTTGGATAGGCCCTCAAATGTAGTGAGGATCTGATAAATCGTTGAGTTCTATGCTTCTTGGGCAGAATATAGCTTCTCAAATTCAACATGATCATCTTCATTGGTAGAGTGAGGGAACTCTACGATCATAGTCTTTGGTATGATCCTTTTTCCATCAGAGTCTGCTCGACATTCGTAGGGAATGTAATGATTTCTAGCATGTCGATAGACCTTAAAATGAGATTGGTCTTTGATTAGCAGAGTTACAAACTTCTTCACCCTTGGAAAATTCTGTGCCATCAGCTCTAGGTTGGGGAGGTGAGAGAAGCTCTATGAGAAATAGCTGTTGCCTCCTGTGAGGGATGCCTTTACCCATGGTATATGAGGATGAAACCATCTTATCGCATGATCCTTGATTTCAGTATCATATATCAAGGTTGAAGTGTCTAGTTTTATAGTTTCACGATTGTTGATTAGATGTGTTGCAGTCATTTTCACCACATTTAGCCTTCCATTTCCATGCTTAATCAATTTCTCTAGAAGTACATCTAGTGGTTCTTCATCAACTTTTACCACTATTCTTCTCTTGCGTTGAACAGGATAAGGGATGTGAAAATCTTCTGGCACGTCATCCGCAGGACTGGAGCCTCCTTTACTTTCTTCATGATCTGAGCTGGAGTCATACTGGTGTAGACTTCCTTCAACTAACTCATCAGTTTGTTCATGCATTTGATCATTATCTTCATCATCATTAGCAGAGCTTGCCTTTGCAGACTCACTAGCCTCTTCTAGCACTACAGTCTTCAGCCTTTTGCTGCTATTCTTTGCAGAATTCTTCATTTTTCTTCCCTTAGTAACTTCTTCCTTTGATACAGCCTCATCACTGAGTTCAATGGTAGCTGTAGATGATTATCCTTTCTTTCCTAGAATAGCTCTAGCACGCAATCTGTTGCTCTTCCTTCTTTTTGGGGATTCAGCTATAGGAGATTCAGATCTCTCTTTATCTTCAGTCTTTGAAGTCTCTAATTCATCAGACAGACTTCCTTGAGGTTCAACAGCAGGAGGGGCAGATGTTTCTTCTTCAGACTCTGCGTCTCTTGGACCATCAGATAGACTTCTTGGTATTTTAGCACTATAAAATTTAACTATTTTAGAATTAGATTCTCCCTTGTCAGCAGAATGGCTACTCTGAGGATTAGCCACAGGACTTGCATATTCTTCTTCATCATCAGACTTGCTCCTTGGAGATTCATCCTTGAAGCTCTCAGTTCCCATCTCATCTTCTGACTCTATGTTTTCTTCTTCAGTAGATATACTTCTTTGAGGAGCTGGCTTTTGCTTCTACACCACTTTAGCTTTCTTCTTCGAGGTCTTTACAGACTTGGACTCTGGGATAATTGTATCATCAGAGTATGACAGCTCTTCTTCTTTCGTAGCACTTGTCTTCCTCTTCTTCGAAGTACTCTTACTGCTGCTGTCATGTGTTATCAGCCTTTTGTTTTCCATTAAGTTCTTCTTCCAGTTTAAAAATAGCATAGGGTCATCACCTTATGGCTGTTTAGAACTACACCTTCATCATCCTTAATCTTTTTCTTCAGATTTTTCTTCAGAATGATACTCAAGAGCCTTCCACAGAAAACCTTTGCGAGCGATTTCCCTGTTAACCTCTTCTTCTCCGCCTTGTCCAGCTATTTGGACATTAGGTCGAGCAGGATAGCTCCAAAATTGATTTGCTTCTTCAGAACTATTGTAGACATGATCTTCAACTGTTGATCACGCATAGTGTCATGTACAGTGTCCTTGTATAATATGCATTTGCCCACTATCTCCGCAAGGAATTCAAACTCTTCAGTAAACTCCTTTTTCTTCATATCCTTCAGACCAGGGTTTCTCTGGTATCGTATAATCTTCTTGGCTTCTTCAGTGTTGACTTCATCAAGGCTTTTCAGACCTAGGTCAGGGAAACGTAAGCACTGATTAATGTCAGAAGACTTTAGCTTCAAATTTTGACCTTTGACCTTGGAAGAAAGGGTTCCAGAATTCATGGTTGCATTGGAGTGAAATTCTTTTACCAAGTCAACATATATTCAAGTGTTTGACTCAAGACATTCTAAGAATCCAGCCTTCTTCACCAGTTCAAGAATATCTCTGAACTTTTTCTCAGATTTCTCAAATGTCCTTGTTCCGAGTTGAATGCTAGTGATTACTTGCCAATCTGCCATTTGAAGAGTTAGGGTTTTCTGAGTTTATGACTTTGTGAGGATCTTGTGATATGTCAGGAAGCGATTCGAGATTTGATGACTGTTGGAGAATGTCTGGCTGTTTGGAGGTTTAGGTTTTGGCTTGAGAGGGTGAGTGTATGGATTTGACAGGCTTGCAGCTTTTGAAGAACCCGCTAAAATGAAACTGCCAATTATTTGAATTTCCCTCTTGTAACTATTCCTTCCACATTTCTTAGTGGGACAGTTATAAGTCGCTGATAGGTCACAATCTGTAAGTCCTCCATCGTGTCAGTTATCCAAATTTAACTTTTCTTCTGTTGACTATTGACTTCTTCAATCCATGGAGTAACTTATAACTTGATTCAGTACTCCTCAATTTCCCAGACTGATTTACAACCTTTGCTTCTTCTTCGATGATCGTAGTCTATGGTCATGCTTCAATGGGCAACTTCTTCATTATACTTTGAGGGATTGACAATTCTCTTTTACAGCTTGTAATCTTCTGATGAGATGCTGAATGCTCCAACAGAGATTCTTTTGATGCATTCTATATTTGCACTTCTTCTAGATTAAGGTTGCTCAGGAAGGGCCAACCTCTTAGACCAAGGCTAAGGGTTAGGTTTGTCCCTGAAGCACTTATCAGATGACGAGCTTTGGCAAAGACAGTACTGACTTCACATTTGACTTCTTTGCTAAGGGAGTTCATTTACCAACTCTGGAAATTTATTGGTGTTGGCTTTTGTATGGGCCGCAGTCGTGGTGTCCTCCTATTCTTACACTGCGATCAGATGTTTGATCGTAGGCACTGATAAGTAGGTTTTATACCTGCTTATTGGATATCATCTTGCAAGGATTATGGCTTAAACTCAAGTGTTTTATTGTCTTTTAATGCGTTTTATCTTTGTTTTGCATATTGTAGGTAAGAAACTCTCTTGGCATGAAATGGCACAACAATGGCATGTTTTGGCGAGGAATTTGATAAAGGCTATGTGGAAAGCTGGATGTAAGACCCCAACTTTTATGAATAAAGATTAAATTTTCTTTATATAATATTTCGAAATAGAAAGGTGTTGATTTGATAAATGTGAAAAGTTATGGGTGAAATGTGCAAATATTTTAAAATGAGCAAGTGGTTATAAAATATTCTTGTTGTCGGGAAATATTCGTTTGGTCGTGGAATATTCTTGTTATCGGGGAATATTCGTACGACGGCGCAGCTATTTGTGGGCCCCACAACGGAATAACTGTCGGATATAGAAAGCGACAGAAATAACCTTTTTATAAAATAACGGCGTAGTTGTTACCGTTAGTACTGTTGAAATACCCGGTGATAAAAGTACAGTAATACGCGGTGTTGCACGGTAGCACACGGTATTTCATAGTAGCACACGGTATTGCACAGTAATTCTAATTATTGATTCTTACGTGAGAAGTCATTACTCAATAATTGTTAAAGTAATTACTGTTCAATATTTTATATTATTGATTCAATAATTGCATGATATTTTATTGATTCAATAATTGCTACGTTGATATTTTATATTATTGACTCAATAATTGTTACATTGATATTTTATTGACTCAATAATTGCTACGTTGCTATATGATTAATAATTGCTACAGTTGATATTTTGTATTATTGATTCAATAATTGTCACTGCACAGTATTTCACATTATCAACTCAATAATTCATATTATTTGAATAATATTATTAGATAGCAATATTAACAATGACTAAGGAAGTTCTGTCTAGGAGGGGTTATTTAATTGCGCGCCAGTAAGGAGAAATCCTTATCGGAAGGCCCCCTCTTTCCTAGGAACGACCTGGTTGTCAATATTGTAGTTCTGTAATATTATTTGTGAATAATTAATTATTGATTTATATAATAAGGAAATATTTATTTTGTGGATATAAAAGAAGGAATTAGCGCTGATGTGTTTTTATCAGTATTTTGGTATGGAAAATCATCCGTTTATGGATTTCGGATAATTTATGTTTGGAATTTGGAAAAACTTCCTTCTACAAAGTTGTAGAGAATTAAATTTCCTATAGAAGGACATAGAATTTGTATTTTTCTAATAAAGGGGCTATTTATTATGAATTATTGAAGTTTTAGAAAATAAATATTTTTTTTAATAAAAGGGTGGGCCCCACTTTTGGTTGGTGTGGTGGCTGATGGGTTTTGATATTTCAAGAGGCGGCAGAAATTTTTTTTTAAAAACAATTATTTTATTAAAAAAGTCTACTTTGGCATACTAAACTTTTCTTATAAATAGGTGCTTAGGTTAGAATTGAAAATCACACCAGAATCAGAAGTTTTCTCTCTCTATAATATCGAGCGTATTTTTGTGAGTATTTAGATACTTTGAGTATTACTATTCAGTGCAAGTTTCCTTCGGTATTATATCCGTTATTTCAGCCAGAAGTACTATTCTTTTGAGGTAAGAGATGTTATTTCTTTCATAAATGATGTTATTCTTTTTAATATAATTATACCAAAACATTGGCATGGATTTTATTATAAAATTCTTACTTTTTCCGTCGGGGTTACTATTCACGTATACGGCATTATTCACGAAAAAACTAAATTTTCTTCTATTTGTCCAAATTATCTGTTATAGTTACTATCTTTGATTGGATCTAAGTTTTGAGCTTCATTCTTGAATTTTGCTCCACAAAGTATTATTATGGAATATTCTTGAATTTGGATAAACTAAATTACGAATCCCTAATCTTTGTCTTTTATCTCACTGGATTCGTTCTTTAAAATATTTTTCATCATCCTTAGTCCTAAAAGGTGATATAACTGAATATTTTTGGCCTGTAGAGCAAAGATGAATGATTACCAGATGAATATCTTTGGCCGTAGTGCAAAGATGACAGGTGTTGAGATGAACATGACCACTGATGATACAAATGAATATATTTGGCCTGTAGTGCAAAGATGAATATTTGATTTGAGATGTATATTGATTGATGTTACAGGGATAAAATATTGATAATGAACGGTTATTTCTGCTGCGAATATTGATCTGAAACTTGTTGTCAATAATATTTTATCTAATTTATTGAAGGCTAACGATAATTCATTTTCCATTATCTTAGTCATAATATTCTTACTGGGCTAGTTGAGCTCACCCTTTTCATCTATTGTCCTCTTCAGGAAATGAGAATGTTGCGGGAACTAGTCGGGGAACAGAGTGATGGTCCGAGTTAGAGCAGTAGTAGTCCTCACTATTTCTAATAAATAGTGTGAGAATAATTGTAATGAGGACTTAGTTTGAATATTAATATTTTCTATATATTTGTATTGACACTCACAGTTGTGTGGTCGTATTTTTCATGACCGTGTGATATAAAAGTTTGTATTTGAATTCTGTACCATGTATTTGGCGACTCAGAATGGGTTGGGTTGACTGGACCTATTCTGGGGGCGTCACAGTTGGTATCAGAGCTTAGGGATATGATCTCTAGCGGAGATCGAGGAATAGAACTAGGAGGGAAAAGACGAGTAAATCCTTCGCTAGTGTGTCCTACCTAAGCTTATGTGATATGTTAATTTGTTTAATTAACCCTTGTCTTATGGCAGTATTTGAGAATGGCAGCTGAGAATGTTAACAACGAAGTGAATGAGACTGTGGAGACACCTTTAATCACTAACCAGGAAAACGTGCAACAGGAAGGCAATGTTCATCCTGAAAACAACGCTGGTCAGACGATAAACGATGAGATGTTTAGAAGTTTTTTGCAGTTTATGCAAAACCAGACGAGGGAAACTCGTGTGCAAAATACAGGTGGAGATAATAACAACACGTGAATCGTCACTGCCAAGCAGTTCGAAGAGCTGGGACCACCAGAATTTCTGGGAAAGCCAGATCCAATCAAGGCGGAGACGTGGATTAAGCAAATTACCAAGATATTTGATGTCTTGGGATGCATGGAGGAACAGAAGGTTCCATTCGCCACGTTTATGTTCCGTAGAGAGGCAGATTACTGGTGGGAATCTGTGAAGCGTACCCAGCCTGCCGCACTCAAGATGTCTTGGGAAGCGTTCCAGAAACTGTTTAATGACAAGTACTTTCCTGAAAGTATTCGTCATATGAAGGAGGTAGAGTTTATCTGACTAGAACAAAACAACATGACGGTATCCCAGTACGAGGCTAAGTTCGCGGAGCTGTCCAGGTTTGCACCTCATTTGGTGAAAAATGAGGAACGTATGACGCGGATGTTTCTAAGAGGTTTGAAACCCGAAATACGTCAATACCTCATTTCTCATAAATTTTCATTATATTCGAATGTAGTGAACAGGGCCCAGTGAACGAGATAGTGATTATGTTCAATCAAGGGACCACAACCAAGGTCGTACTGGTAGCAGCAGCCATCGGAGCAATGACAACCAGCGGGGAGGAAAGTATGACAGAAGCGGTAACCACTCTGGTGGTAATCGTGGCTATGATAGTAGAAAAAGCGAATTGGGGGGAGATTTCAAGAAGAGAAGGTACAACAATGAGAACGTGAAGACGTCAACATCAGCACCAGCATCAACTGTTTCTAGGGGAGGAAAACGAGCACCGGTCGTATGCTATAAATGCGAGAAAGAGGGACACATCAGCCCAAACTGTCCACAACAATTCAAAGCATGCTATAACTATGGAAAAGAAGGACATATAGCTTGAGATTGTCCTATTGCGAAACAAAATCCAGCGGGGGTGGTGATTCCAAAAGCGGTTTCGGACAAGTCAAAGTCGGTGATTCCTGGAAGAGCGTTTGTCGTGACAGCCCAAAACGCTAGAAACCCGAATGAATTTATCACGGGTTAGTTAATCATAAATTTTTGTGAAGTCTATACCTTATTAGATACCGGTTCTACCCATTCTTTTATTTCACTTGCTTGTGCTCAACGTTTGAACTTGACTTCTGATAAATTAGACTTTGACTTATCTGTTGAAACTCCGTTGGGAGAAACCTTTGTTACATCCACAGTTTACAAATATTACTTGATTCAGATTGGTACCCTTACCTTACCTGTTGATCTTATATCTTTGAAAATACTTGCATTTGACGTGATTTTAGGAATTGACTGGTTAACCACTTACCATGCCAAAATTGATTGTTTTCGTAAGGTTGTTAGTTTTTATATTCCTAATCAACCTGTTGTGAGAATCCAAACCACCAAACCACTAAAATCAGTCAATATCATTTCAAATCACAAGGCTATTCGTTTATTAAAAAACGGATGTCAAGCTTTCTTAGCTCATGTCACTGATTTAAACTAGAATACGTCAGATTTAAATGATATTTTCGTTGTTAAGGAGTTTCCTGATGTATTTTCCGAAGAACTTCCCGGTCTACCCCCAGAACGTGAAGTTGAATTCTTTATTGACCTTGAGCCCGCCCATTTTTAAAACCCCATATCGAATGGCTCCTATTGAACTTCAGGAGTTAAAGGTCCAATTACAGGAATTGTTAGACATCGATTTTATTCGTCCTAGTACGTCTCCTTGGGGTGCTCCTGTTTTATTCGTTTGGAGCGAGGAATGCGAGAAGAGCTTCCAAGTGCTCAAGAGAAGACTTATCTCGGCACCTGTTCTGATAATACCATCTGGTTCGGATGGATTTGTTATCTACAGCGATGCTTCGGGCAAAGGGTTAGGATGTGTTCTCATGCAACATGGGAAAGTCATAGCTTATGCCTCGCGACAACTCAAAGAATATGAGAGGAATTATCCTACTCATGATCTAGAGTTGGCAGCTGTTGTTTTCGCGTTGAAGATCTGGAGACATTACCTGTACGGAGAGAAAGTGGAGATTTATACGGATCATAAGAGCCTTAAATATTTCTTCACTCAAAAGGAACTCAACATGCGACAACGACGTTGGCTTGAGCTGTTGAAAGATTACGATCATACCATCCAATACCATCCTGGAAAAGTGAACGTGGTAGCTGACGCGTTGAGTAGAAGATCATATGTGGGAACGAGTGCGATGATGTCAAGTATACGCGTTGAACCAGCTTTGATGGATAAAGTTAAAGCTGCTCAAGCTACGGATCTGGAGCTGATGAAGATGAAGAAGAAGGTGCAAGAAGGTGCCATTCCAGAAGCAAGAATCGATGAGGAGGGAATACTTCGAGTCAACTCCAGACTTTGTGTTCCTAACGATTCTGACTTGAAGTATAGAATCATGATGGAGGCACATAACACACCGTTTTCAATCCATCCTGGGAGTACTAAAATGTATCATGATCTTCGACATACATTTTGGTGGAGCAATATGAAAAGAGAGATTGCGGAGTTTATTTTGAGATGTTTAACTTGTCAACGTGTAAAGGCGGAGCATCAAGTACCGAAGGGTCCATTGCAACCACTGGAGATTCTAAAATGGAAGTGGGAACACATTGCGATGGATTTCGTTACGGGTCTTCCCAAGGTTTCTCAAGGCATAGATGCGATTTGGGTTATTGTTGATACCAAGTCTGCTCATTTCTTGCCGATAGGAGAGACTTATTCCCTTGAACGTCTTGCTCATATGTACGTGAATGAGATTGTGAGATTGTATGGCATGCCAGTATCCATAGTTTCGGATCGTGATCCCAGATTTACTTCACGTTTTTGGATCAGTTTGCAGAAAGCTATGGGCACGGATTTACGATTCAGCTCGGCTTATCATCCTCAAACGGACGGATAATCGAAAAGGACTATTCAAACTCTTGAAGATCTATTGAGACTTTGTGTTCTAGATTTCAAAGGGAGTTGGGATAAGTACTTATCATTGGTGGAATTCTCCTACAACAACAGTTATCAGGCAAGTATAGGCGTAGCTCCATTCGAAGTGTTGTATGGGAGAAAGTGTCGCTCTCCAGTATGCTGGAATGAGGTTGGTGAAGCAACATTATTTGGACCGGAGTTGGTACGTATGACTACAGAAAAGATCCAAATGATCCGACAACGTATACAAACGGCACAAGATCGACAAAAGAGTTATGCGGATCTTCATCGAAAGGACGTGGAATTTAACGTTGGGGACCATGTATTGTTACGTATTGCTCCGTGGAAAGGGGTTATGAGATTCGGGAAGAGAGAAAAGCTCAACCTACGATTCATTGGTCCATTTGAGATTCTTGACCGAGTAGGAAAGGTGGCTTATAGACTCGCTTTACCTCCAAGCATGTCTCGTGTTCATAACGTTTTTCACATATCCATGCTTCGTAAATATGTGAAAGATCCAAACCACATTATTGAGTTAGAACCAGACGAGATAGCCGAAGATTTAACGTACGAGGAGGTACCTATCAATATCTTGGATAGGAAGGAGCATGTCCTACGCTCGAAAGTTATACCTCAAGTTAAAGTTTTGTGGAGAAACCATGCTATTGAGGAAATGACCTGGGAATTGGAATTGGAAATGAAAGCGAGGTATCCTCACCTTTTCGACATAGCAGGTACGTACGTCAATTTCGAGGACAAAATTTCATAAGGAGGGGAGGTTGTAAGACCCCAACTTTTATGAATAAAGATTTAATTTTCTTTATATATTATTTAGAAATAGTAAGGTGTTGATTTTATAAATGTGAAAAGTTATGGGTGAAATGTGCAAATATTTTAAATGAGCAAGTGGTTATAAAATATTCTTGTTGTCGGAGAATATTCGTTTGGTCGTGGAATATTCTTGTTGTCGGGGAATATTCGTACGACGGCGCAGCTATTTGTGGGCCCCACAATGGAATAACTGTCGGATATAGAAAGCGACAGAAATAACCTTTTTATAAAATAACGGCGTAGTTGTTATCGTTAGTACTGTTGAAATACCCGGTGATAAAAGTATAGTAATACGCGGTGTTGCACGGTAGCACACGGTATTGTATAGTAGCACACGGTATTGCACAGTAATTCTAATTATTGATTCTTACGTGAGAAGTCATTACTCAATAATTGTTACAGTAATTACTGTTCAATATTTTATATTATTGATTCAATAATTGCATGATATTTTATTGATTCAATAATTGCTACGTTGATATTTTATATTATTGACTCAATAATTGTTACATTGATATTTTATTGACTCAATAATTGCTACGTTGCTATATGATTAATAATTGCTACAGTTGATATTTTGTATTATTGATTCAATAATTGTCACTGCACAGTATTTCACATTATCAACTCAATAATTCATATTATTTGAATAATATTATTAGATAGCATTATTGACAATAACTAAGAAAGTTTTGTCTAGGAGGGGTTATTTAATTGCGCGCCAGTAAGGAGAAATCCTTATCGGAAGGCCCCCTCTTTCCTAGGAACGACCTGGTTGTCAATATTGTAGTTCTGTAATATTCTTTGTGAATAATTAATTATTGATTTATATGATAAGAAAATATTTATTTTGTGGATATAAAAGAAGGAATTAGCGCTGATGTGTTTTTATTAGTATTTTGGTATGGAAAATCATTCGTTTATGGATTTCGGATAATTTATGTTTGGAATTTGGAAAAACTTCCTTTTACAAAGTTGTAGAGAATTAAATTTCCTATAGAAGGACATAGAATTTGTATTTTTCTGATAAAGGGGCTATTTATTATGAATTATTGAAGTTTCAAAAAATAAATATTTTTTTGATAAAAGGGTGGGCCTTATTTTTGGTTGGTGTGGTGGCTGATGGCTTTTGAAATTTCAAGAGGCGGCGGAAATTTTTTTAAAAAAATATTATTTTATTAAAAAAGTCTACTTTGGCATTCTAAGCTTTTCGTATAAATAGGTGCTTAGGTTAGAATTGAAAATCACACCAGAATCAGAAGTTTTCTCTCTCTATAATATCGAGCGTATTTTTGTGAGTATTTAGATACTTTGAGTATTACTATTCAGTGCAAGTTTCCTTCGATATTATATCCGATATTCCAGCCAGAAGTACTATTCTTTTGAGGTAAGGGATGTTATTTCTTTCATAAATGATGTTATTCTATTCAATATCATTATACCAAAATATTGTCATGGATTTTGTTATGAAATTCTTACTTTTTCCGTCGGGGTTACTATTCACGTATACGGCGCTATTCACGTATACAGCACTATTCACGAAAAAACTAAATTTTCTTCTATTTGTCCAAATTATCTGTTATAGTTACTATCTTTGATTGGATCTAAGTTTTGAGCTTCATTTTTGAATTTTGCTCCACAAAGTATTATTATGGAATATTCTTGAATTTGGATAAACTAAATTACGAATCCCTAATCTTTGTTTTTTATCTCACTGGATTCGTTCTTTAAAATGTTTTTCATCATCCTTAGTCCTAAAAGGTGATATAACTGAATATCTTTGGCCTGTAGAGCAAAGATGAATGATTACCAGATGAATATCTTTGGCCGTAGTGCAAAGATGACAGGTGTTGAGATGAACATGACCACTGATGATACAAATGAATATCTTTGGCCTGTAGTGCAAAGATGAATATTTGATTTGAGATGTATATTGATTGATGTTACAGGGATAAAATATTGATGATGAACGGTTATTTTCACTGCGAATATTGATCTGAAAGTCGTTGTCAATAATATTTTATCTAATTTATTGAAGGCTAACGATAATTCATTTTCCATTATCTTAGTCATAATATTCTTTACTGGGCTAGTTGAGCTCACCCTTTTCATCTATTGTCCTCTTCAGGAAATGAGAATGTTGCGGGAACTAGTCGGGGAACAGAGTGATGGTCCGAGTTAGAGCAGTAGTAGTCCTCACTATTTCTAATAAATAGTGTGAGAATAATTATAATGAGGACTTAGTTTGAATATTAATATTTTCTATATATTTGTATTGACACTCACAGTTGTGTGGTCGTATTTTGCACGACCGTGTGATATAAAAGTTTGTATTTGAATTCTATACCATGTATTTGGCGACTTAGAATGAGTTGGGTTGACTGGACCTATTCTGGGGGCGTCACACTAGAAGCCAAAAGCATAAAGATGGCATGAGGCACAGGCATAGGAGGATGGTCTTAAGGCAGCAATCGTAAAGGAGAAAGAAGCAGCAAAAAGAAATAGCAAAGGATTGCACATGAAAGCCAGCACCAGAATTGCATCAGAGCAGGAAACTGGCTCGCCCTGCCGCGCCAAGAATACAAAGCTAGGCCACGCGGCCGCGCCAGTCTTAAAAAATTAACTTTTGCTTTGATTTCTCAGCTGGATGTAATTTATTTAAGGCCAATGTTTTCAAGGGACGAGCATGACTCAGACTCATCAGACTTCATTTAATTTGTCTTGTCTTACGTTTCTAGGAGTTGGAGAGCTTCACTTTTCTTCTCTTCTAGTTCTAAGTAGATTTCATTTCTAGGGCTCATCATGGAGCTTATTTGTGGTTTGAACTCAAGCTTGATATCTTCTATTGAAAGGGGAAACCACAAGATTTGCATCTCTATCTCTCTTTTCTTTACTTTCATAGTTGTTCAATGCTTGGATTAAATCCCATAATGGTTGGTGGTTCAGTTATGAACTAACTTCCATTATGGGATTCTAATGGATTCTATTTGCTTAATCTAGGGTTTATATCTCTTTGAAATATATGTATGAGAATATATGGGTTGCTTAGCATGGTTGTGTTTTATGTTTAGATGCTTGATCAACATCTACTGTAATAGTTTATATGGAATCGAAAGAGGAAGTGTTAACTTAGATTTTGCCATGCTGTTATGTGTTTGTGAAACTTGCATTTGATGAGTTTTTATGATTTGTAATCCGGATAGGAATATAACGTATTGCCATGTGTAGTCAACAGGGAGCTTGCACTTAAATCGCTTTAGCTTGTAAATCGCATAGAAATATAGTTATTTAGGCTTTATCGATGTTCATGTGATTTCTATCTCTTTTGTGGATATTATATGATATGGAATTGGTTTATTGACAAATAACCTTATCTCACATTCGTGCTCCCGGCTAGCATTCCTATGTGATTATTCATACATGACATGAAGTGTTGTTAACTTAGATGACGTAATAGATGAAGTTAGATTCCCATATTTCTCTAATTTGAACCCTTTGCTTGTTAATTAGTTAAGTTTATTTTAAAACCAGTCTTGTTAATTAAAGAACACTTTGACACACGTTTGAGCAGACAAAAATAACCATAGGATTGTTGCTTGATAGTTTAAGACTGACTCCTTTCTCCGTGGGAGTGATCTCAACTTATCGAATTATTACTTGTCGACCGTGTATACTTGCACGTGTTTTATGCCCGTTTTTGTTAACACCTAAACGGCGCAACAAGTTTTTGGCTCAGTTACTGGGGAACGGTGTTAGTTTAGTACTATTGACATCAGTTTTTGTTAGATTTGGTTGACTTGAACAAATCTCTTCTTATGTCATTTCTAACTTTATTTTTATTTGTGTTTTAGGTACTTGTGGATAGTTTATGCACACGCGAGCCTCAAATCCTGAGTTAGTTCCTCGACAAGAGCACATTAACGGTAGAGCGTGGAAAGCAAACATCAGAAACACCAATCCGCAAGTAGAACCTAAACCACCTCATCAAATGGCTGAAGAACAGAGCGCCAATAATAGGGCCTACAGGACTACTCCATGCCAAAAATCACTGATCTGCAGTCCAGTATAGTGCGGCTACCAAATGCTGCAAATACTTTCGAGATAAAACCAAGGACCTTGCAGATGATTCAGAACAATCTCCAGTTTGGGGGTGCACCTTCCGAAATCCAAATGAGCATATCATGAGTTTCCTAGAGATATGCGACACATTTAAGTTAAACAATGTTACAGATGAGGTAGTGAAACTTAGAATATTCCCTTTCACCTTGAGGGATAAGGCAAAGAGCTGGTTGCACTCATTTCCCTCAGGATCAATCACTACGTGGGAAGATTGTTCTCAGAAATTTCTAACCAAGTTCTTCCCTATGGCTAAGACTGCTGCCATGAGGAGAGACCTGAGTCAATTTGCACAGCTACCAGGGGAAACGTTATATGAAGCATGGGAACGTTATAAAGAAATGCTCAGGAAGTGCCCACACCATGGAAGGCCTGAATAGATGGTGATAAATTCTTTTTGCAATGGATTGGGGTGGCAGTCAAGGCCAATTATTGATGCCTCATCGGGAGGAGCTCTATGGACTAAAGACTTCCCGACAGCTTATGAGCTTTTTGAAACAATGGCGGCTAATGAGTATCAGAATCCAACAGTGAGAATGGTTCAACCTAAGGTGGCCAGAGTATTGGATGTTGATGCAATCACATCATTGTCAGCACAATTGGCAGCAATAAACAAGAAGATAGATTCTATGGCTGAGAATAGAGTTCAACAAGTTGCATTTGTTTGTGAGTTGTGTGCCAGAGCACCCCCGACAGAGCAGTGTGCCATCACTACCAAGTCGGTGCAGTTTGTCATCAACTACCAAAAGCCACAGAATCAATTCGCAAACTCCTACCATCCCAACAATCGGAACCATCCTAACTTTAGTTGGAGTAACAACCAGAATGCTCAACAGCCCCAACCGTACTAAAATACTCAATCATCCCAACCTCAAACATCTTAAACTCAATACCATGCACCACCACAACAAAATCAGTACCAACCTTCTCAACAACCACAACAACAAACACACCAAAATGCCCACAATACCCAATATCAACCCTACCAACAAAAATCGCAACCACAACAGTCACAGCATCAGTATACCCCAACACAGTCACACCCACCAGAATTTCAACAGTCACAACATCAGCATGCTCCATCTCCTAGTCATCAATCAGAGAAGAGAGCTGAGATCAAAGAACTTAAGTTGTTGGTTAAGAGTCAAGCGGTATCTCTCAAGACTTTAGAGACTCAAATTGGCCAATTGCCAATGCAGTCCTCAATAAACCGCAAGGGACTCTTCCTAGCAGTACAGAAGCCAATCTGGGGAAAAGGGATGGCAAAGAGCAATGCCAAGCTATCACCTTAAGGTCTGGGAAGCAGACTTCTGATCTGGAGGCTAGCGTGGCCGCGCCCCAGGAAGACCAAAACCTGGCGCGGGCGCGCCAAGGTGCAAAAAATTCTGAGATAGTTTTGACTGATGGGAATGATGCGGGTAATGAAGTTGAGGCAGAAAAAGAGGTAGCCATAGAGAAACCCAAGGCCCCACCACAAATTGTCTACCCTCCTGTTCCTTACCCACAAAGATTGCAAAAAAAAGAAGAGAAGATTGATAGCTTGCCAAGTTTTTGGAGGTATTTAAGAAACTACAGATAAATATACCATTTGCAGAGGCTTTAGAACAAATGCCAAGTTACGCGAAGTTCATAAAGGATATTCTATCAAGGAAGAAACAATTAGAGGACTTTGAGACAGTGGCCTTGACAGAAGAGTGTAGTGCAGTATTGCAGCGTAAGCTACCTCCAAAGCTTAAGGACCCAGGCAGTTTCACAATACCATGCTCCATTGGGGAGTTGTCCTTCAACAAATGTCTGTGTGACTTAGGGGCAAACATTAATCTAATGCCACTATCGGTGTTTACGCAACTGGGTTTGTCGGCTCCTAAGCCGACGAGCATATCTCTGCAGTTAGCCGATAGATCCATTATTTACCCCAGAGTCATTGTTGAGGATGTGTTGGTGAAGGTTGACAAATTCATTTTTCCTACAGACTTTATAATTCTGGACTTTGAGGAAGACAAAAATATCCCAATTATTTTGGGAGACCATTTCTAGCCACAGGGAGAACCTTATTAGATGTACAAAAGGGAGAACTGACTATGAGGGTTCAAGACCAAGAGGTGACATTTAATATCTTTAAGGCTATGAAGTTTCCCACAGATGAGGAAGCGTGCTTCAGAATTGATACTGTCGACAGAATACTGTAGGAAGAATCTGAACACTTGCTGAGTGTGGATCCGTTGGAGAGTGCTCTACTGGGAGACTCAGACATGGAAGAGACAGATGTGGTACAATGCATCTAGATGTTAAATACAGTGCCGCACATGCGCAATTTTAAAGTTCCCATCGAACCACTAGGACAAATGGGGGAGTCCTCAGAGCGACTAAAGCCTTCTCTAGAGGTAGCTCCCACACTTGGCCTGAAACCTCTTCTAGACCATTTAAGATATGCCTATCTGGGAGAATCTTCTGCATTGCCAGTTATCATTGCTGCTGCCTTATTATCCAACCAAGAGAGTAAATTGCTGAGAGTCCTTAGAGAGTATAAATCATCTATTGGATGGACCATAGCTGACATCAAGGGGATCAGCCCTTCTTACTGCATGCATAAAATACTCTTTGAGGATGAGAGCAAGCCTTCAGTAGAGTAGCAAAGAAGATTGAACCCAATCATAAAA
Source organism: Panax stipuleanatus (assembly GCA_020205555.1). Taxonomy (NCBI): domain Eukaryota; kingdom Viridiplantae; phylum Streptophyta; class Magnoliopsida; order Apiales; family Araliaceae; genus Panax; species Panax stipuleanatus. Next base: position 75,566,962 of record CM035119.1, on the reverse strand, counting down.
GCGGTGGTCAAAAAGGAGGTCCTTAAGTGGTTGGATGCGGGAATAATTTATCCAATATCAGATAGCCCTTAGGTGAGCCCGGTGCAGTGAGTCCCAAAGAAAGGAGGCATGACCGTCGTGAAAAATAGAAAGAACGAGCTAATACCTACCAGGAAAGTGATGGGGTGGAGAGTCTGTATGGACTACCGCAAGCTAAATAAGGCTGCTAGGAAAGATCATTTTCCCCTCCCGTTCATTGATCAGATGCTGGATAGGATGGCAGGTCATGAATACTATTACCTTCTGGATAGGTACTCAGGATACAATCAAATTGTGATAGCCCCAGAAGACCAAGAAAAGACTACCTTTACTTGTCCGTATAGCACATTTGCGTTTAGAAGGATGTCTTTCGGGTTGTGCAATGCCCCGGCTACATTTTAGAGGTGTATGATAGCTATTTTCTCCGATATGGTTGAGCACAATGTTGAGGTCTTCATGGACGATTTCTCGGTTTTTGGAGACTCCTTTGACCTGTGTTTGGAGAATTTGGTAATGGTGTTAAAAAGGTGCGTTAAAACGAATCTTAGTCTGAATTGGGAAAAGTGCCATTTTATGGTACAAGAAGGTATCATTTTGGGACATAATATTTCGAAGAAAGGATTAGAGGTGGACAGGGCTAAATTGGAAACTATTGAGAACTTGCCTCCGCTTAATTCTGTAAAAGGTGTTCATAGCTTTTTGGGGCATGCAGGCTTCTACCATCGGTTTATAAAGGACTTCTCGAAGATTACCAAGCCACTTTGCAGTTTGTTAGAAAAAGATGTCCAATTTATATTTGATGAGGAATGCATGACTGCATTTGAGCACTTGAAAAAGAAGTTGACTACGGCTCCAGTGATTACAGCTCCGGATTGGGACCTTCCTTTTGAGCTGATGTGTGATGCAAGCAATTTTGCTATGGGAGCTGTATTGGGCTAGCGTAGGGATAAGGTCTTTCATGTTATATATTATGCTAGCAAGACCCTTACTGATGCCCAGTTGAACTACACTACTACAGAAAAAAAGCTTTTAGTGGTAGTGTACGCATTCGACAAGTTTCGTGCTTATTTGATTGGGACTAGAGTGATTGTGTACACCGACCATGCAGCGATCCGATATTTGATAGCAAAGAAAGATGCCAAGCCCTTTCTAATCAGGTGGATACTTCTTTTACAAGAATTTGACTTAGAAATCAAGGATAGAAAAGGGACTGAGAACCAAATGGCTGACCACCTATCGCGATTGGAGAATCCGGGAAGGGATGCAAATGACAAAGTTATGATTAATGAGTCCTTCCCAGATGAGCAATTGTTTGTGGTGAAAGGCGAAGTGCCATGGTTCGCAGATTATGCAAACTTCCTAGTAAGCAATATCGTCTTTTCTGACTTGACTAGGCATCAAAAGAAGAAGTTTCTACACGATGTGAAATGGTTTATTTGGGATGAACCGTACTTGTTCAAGCAGTGTGCGGATCAAATGATTAGAAGGTGCATTCCATATAGCGAGACGGAGAGTATACTGCAGGATTGCCATGCATCAGTATATGGAGGTCATTATGGAGGTGAAAGGACAGCAGCCAAGGTTTTGCAAGAAGATTTTTATTGGCTGACTATCTTCAAGGATGCTTACAGCTTTGTTCAAAGATGTGATAGATGTCAGAGGGTAGGAAATATATCGAAGAGAAATGAAATGCCCTTGAATACAATCCTCGAGGTGGAGATCTTTGATGTCTGGGGGATAGACTTTATGGGGCCTTTCGTTTCATTATGTGGGAACTTGTACATCCTTCTGGTAGTTGATTATGTGTCTAAATGGGTGGAAGTGGAAGCTCTACCAACGAATGATGCTAGGGTGGTTCTGAGGTTTCTCCAAAAGAGTATTTTCACGAGGTTCGGGACTCCCAGGGCGATCATTAGCGATGAAGGTACCCATTTTTGCAATCGCCAGTTTACGGCTTTGTTGGCTAAATATGGGGTAAATCATCGAATAACTACAGCTTATCAGCCCCAAACCAATGGCCAAGTAGAAGTGCCAAATTATGAGGTGAAGAGAATACTAGAAAAGATTGTGAACCCCACGAGGCAAGATTGGTCGCTGAAGCTGGATGATGCAGTATGGGCTTATAGGACTGCCTACAAAACACCGCTAGGTATGTCACCATTTCAGCTTGTGTATGGAAAGGCTTGTCACCTTCCCATGGAGCTTGAGCATAAAGCCTATTAGGCAATCCATAAGCTGAATTTTGACTTAAAGGCTGTAGGGGAAAAACACCTTCTCCAACTCAATGAGTTGGATGAATTTCGATTGCAGGCCGATGAAAATTCCAAATTATACAAAGAAAAAGTGAAAAGGTGGCATGATCGCAAGATTATGGAAAGGACATTTGAGCCAGGGCAAGCAGTGCTGTTATTCAATTCCAGACTTGGACTCTTCCCAGGAAAGCTCAAGTCAAGGTGGTCAGGGCCTTTCACTATAAAGACTGTATATCCACACGGTGCAATAGAAATTTTTGATAAGGACCCTGATAACCCCTTTAAGGTTAATGGACAGCGGCTGAAGCATTACTATGGTGGTAAGGTAGACAGACAGAAGGTCGCCTCAATCCTTTCTACAACTTGATCAAAGCAGAGAAAGTCGAGCTAGTGGACTATAAACAAGCGCTCGATGGGAGGCACCTCATCATATCTATCTCTCCCTCAAGTTTAATTCTTGCAGCGCATTTTTACATATTTCTCTCATGTTTAATTCTGGTTACTAATCTCTACAATTCCCTTCCCCCGTTTTATTCTAATCATTGTGAAAAAGTTGGCTATTTTTGAACATCATAGTGTTATAATGCTCATCGCCTATATTTTTGAACATTAGGCATGTAGCATGCATTTTTGGGAGTTAGAAGCTCATTGTATATATATTCATGGGATGTAAATGATCATTGCCTCCATTTTTACACTTAGGCATAGTTGCACAAATTTTTGGAGCTGAAAGCTCATTGGACATATATTTGCATATTAGCACATTGCATGTAAGCATATGGAAGATTTTTGGGAATTTGCATAGAAAATATTCGCTTGCATAGCGTTGTTACGAATTTAACAGTTTATACAGCGTACATACGCATGTTTTTAGTTATGGAATCAAGCTTTACAAGATTTTTGTTGCTATATGTGCCGGTGAGATAAAGGTTGATAGATGCTTCTTATGCCTTCACCATATTGCTGCCATAAGGAAACAGAAGGTTTTGGCCAGTTCAGTGCCCGTGCGACCGCGTTATATTATAAGCCATCCCTCGCGCGCCCGCGCCTCTACTAGTCCAGAGAGTTCAGATTCGTCCCTCGCGCGCCCGCGCCTCCTTCACAGCATACTCACGCTAGGCCGCTCTCGAACCCTTAGATAGTTTTTGATTTACTTAAGCCGTTCAAGCCCTTATATCCCCATATAGTATAACAGGCCTCCAAACCCACGAGCCTTCTATATCTCTCTCCACATCCGTGTTGGGTTTGTACGAAATCGTGACGCAATCAAATTGCAAAAATTAGCGGAAGCATGGTATATCAGAGTTTAAAAAAATTTCTACAAAACCATTACCCGGATCATCCTTTATGCAAATTATTAATTTAAAATGATAAATAAGAAGTTATGGAATCATACCCTTGTAGAACGAAGCTTCCACAGGTACTAGTTTAACTCCTTGTTCTTCGTGATCTCTTTGAATTTCCAGATTAGATTCCTTCCTTTGATCAACGTTAGCCACCCAAGTGTTTGGCCTCTAGAGGTGATCCACCAAGGAAGATGAATTATCAAGAAGGAGGGTGGTTGGCTTAGTTTTCTATCCTCTATAGAAAAGGAGTACTCTCCAACAATTGGAATTGCATCAAGTAATATCTATTATAAGAATCCTCTTATATAGATATTGGTCAACCCTTCTAATCCTATTAGACATGGGATTTCTTTTAATTAATTAAACTCCTTTAATTAATTTAGGCTTCCCACCACATGAGAAATAATTAATTAAATTCATTTAATTAATTTGTCTCCTAATCTTATTAGGAATAAATGAGAGTACTAATATTAAATTAATTACTAAACTCCTTTAGAAATTAAAATAATAATAATTATAATAATATTAATAAGACTCCTCTTATTAATTTATATTTAATATTTCCAAAATATTAAATAATAAATATTAAGCTATTTAATTTATTCTATCACCATAGATTAAATTAATTTCACTTAATGCATTATTACGATTATGCCATTACCTTCTTAAATATTTATTCTTCCTTTTATGGTGTGACCCTTTAGGTTCTCCATATTAAACCGGTTGTGAATAAATCAATTAAAACAATTTTAATCTTATTTAAATAAATAAATTAAACTAATAATCTATTTAAATAAATAATATTTATTCTACAATAGGGATAAGCCTCCCTAGCGATCAACGACTTTCCAGATAATATAGATTTCAACATTAATCATAAAAGAACCTGTGAGTTAATAGTTCCGTACAATTCAATCCTTCCACCATTCAATGTCCCAATTAAATATAAGACATGGATTTACTGTCAAGTCTTATTTTATTTAATTATATATATTTCGATTAGAAAATGCACAACTCCAAATAATGCAAATTAGAAACTCCTTTCTAATTTCATTTCACCTTGGCCAAGGATTCCTGGGTTGTCATTTAACGAATCACATAGGACATATCTCCTCTTTTACTAGAGGTGGTAGATTCTTTATTGATCATTCATTATCTCCATATGTAACTCATTATACCCAAGCATACCCTATATATGCCTTAAAAGGTCTTAAGGAATAAGTCAAAGTATAATTTGTTACATACAAGATACTATGATGATCTCAAGTCCAAGGATCACTTGTACTACTATCACATTAGGAATTCCTATTGACATGCGAGTAAAACTCCATTAGGTATTCCATAGCGAATCACGTTCAGTGAACTTATTCTCCAATAAGCACCTACATACTTGCTTTAGTGTCTCCACACAAATGATCATGAGATCAATCATCCTCATCCAATGAGCAAGCAACATATGTACCAATCTATCCGGATTTACTAATCCCCTTTTTAGTAATCCTACGATTGGGAACTATTTTAGTTTTAAAACTTTCTAAGAATTTAGATCTCATTAGCATGATCATCATCATGATTCTAAAAGCTTTGCTTAAAACTATGGGTTATTTACATATTATAAAAACAGCAACATGTAGATAATTAAATGCCTTTAATAAATGAATATTTTATTAATAAATAAATAAGATTGTTTACAAAGTACGTGCTTTATCATCATACATGATTGGCTTGTATGCACACTACTATCAATCTCCCACTTGCACTAAAGCCAATCGCCATGGTATCTCATACCCATCTTCTCTAAGTGACGATCAAACTGCTGTTGTGTTAAAGCTTTAGTAAATGGATCTGCAATGTTGTCTTGAGAGTCTACACTCTCCTTTTTCAATGATTTTTTTAATCAAAGTGCCGCAACACATGTTTAGATTCAAGATGAGACTTAGGAACTATTCCTAGTTCTGTAATAAACTTTTCATCCGAAACATCAACTTGCAGCTTCACTTACAGTTATATACTTTGTCTTTGTCACTAACCCAGCAACTTTTGCTGTTTGAAACCTTTCCAATTTACTGCACCACCTTTTAAGGTAACGACTTACCATAAAGTGGATTTTGCTGTCGTCTTGGTCAGTCTGAAAACTTGAGTCTGTTTAGTCTTCTAGTTTAATTCAGACCCATCATGTGTCATAAAGACATCCTTAGTGTCAGTTAAGTACTTTGAGATGTTTATCACTGTCTCACAGAGATCTTTTCCAGAATATGACTGATCAACATCAAGTCTTGTATATTTCATTGCATACATAATAGTTACTTATGCGATCTCTCTTTTACTGAGGACAATTTTAGAGAGATACACTCCATGGCTCATCATCATGAGGCACCTTTTGGAGTTGCCATGCTAAACGCCTTTAGCATCTAATGAATATACGTTTCCACGGGTTAAGCCGAACATCCTTTTAAATCTATTAATACAGATTTATATCCCCAATGTGGGATGTTCTACCCAAATCATTCTTGGAGGAATGTTTAGACAACTTTATTTTGATCGATTTTAGCATAGAAATTTCATTCCCTATCAGTAATATATCATCAACATATAATACAAGGAATGAAACTGCACTCCCACTAACCTTCTTGTACACACATAGTTCATCGTCATTTTTGATAAATCAAACTCTTTGATTGTCTCATCAAAACGAATGTTCCATCTACGAGAAGCTTGCTTCAATCCATAAATGGATCGTTGCAGCTTACAGACTTGATTTATTCCAACCTTTGAAACAAATCCCTCTGGCTGTGTCATATACACATCCTCCTCAAGTTTTCCATTGAGGAAGGCCGTTTTCACGTCCATCTGCCAGATCTCATAGTCGTTATAAGCTGCAATCGCAAGCAAAATCCGAATGGACTTGAGCATAGCTACTGGTGAAAAGGTTTCATCATAGTCAACTCCTTGTCTTTGTTTGAAACCTTTTGCAACCAGTCGGGCCTTATAGGTCTCTACCTTGCCGTCCGCTCCAGTCTTTCTTTTAAAGACCCATTTACACCCAATAGGCTTAATGCCTTCAGGCGGTGAAACCAAAGTCCATACTTTGTTTTCATACATGGAGTCCATTTCGGATTTCATGGCTTCTAGCCATTTCCCTGAGTCTTTATTACTCATAGCCTGTTCGTAATTCAATGGATCATCATCATTCATGATGTGTACCTCATCGTCATCCTCTATAACGAATCCATACCTCTCAGGTATCTTCGGTACTCTCCCAGATTTACGAACAGGGTGTGGCATAGTAGGTTCTTCTACTTGGTCAGGTACCTGACTTTGATCCGTGGTAATTTGTGGTTCTTGAACTTCTTCAAGATATATCTTACTCCCACTGACCCCTTCATGGATAAACTCATTTTCCAAGAAGGCAGCATGTTTCGCAACAAACACCTTTTGATCAGTTGGATGATAGAAATAATACCCTAAAGTTTCTTTAGGGTATCCCACAAATCTACACTTTTCGGATTTAGTCTGTAGCTTATCATGTTCAAACTTTTTGACATAAGATGGACAACCCCAAGTCTTAACATGCTTAAGATTTGGTTTCCTCCCCTTCCACATCTCATATGGAGTCTTTGGGGCGGATTTGGTAGGTACCTTGTTAAGTAGGTATGCAGCCGTTTCTAGGGCATATCCCCAGAAGGAAATTGGAAGGTCGGTAAAACTCATCATGGATCGAACCATGTCTAACAGTGTTCGATTTCTCCTTTCAGATACTCCATTTAACTGTGGTGTACCTGGAGGAGTCCATTGTGAGATTATACCATTTTCTTTGAGACAATAGAGAAACTCACCGCTTAAGTATTCTCCACCTCGATCTGATCGAAGTATCTTTATACTCTTGCCCGTTTGTTTCTCTACTTCACTTCTGAACTCTTTGAACTTTTCAAATGATTCTGACTTGTATTTCATTAAATACACATATCCAAATCTTGAGTGATCATCAGTGAAAGTAATAAAATAAGAATACCCACCCCGTGCACTTGTTGTCATAGGTCCACAAACGTCTGTGTGAATCAATGCCAACAACTCTGTAACTCTTTCTCCTTTTCCACTAAAAGGAGATTTAGTCATTTTACCCATGAAATAAGATTCACAAGTTGGATATGATTCATAATCAGATAACTCAAGGAGCCCATCTTTATGCAACTTGGATAATCTTGTTTCATTGATATGACCGAGTCTACAATGCCACATGTAAGTATAATTAATATCATCTCTTTTCTTTTTCTTAGTTTGTTCAATTTGAAAAATATTTTCTTGCAAGTCAAGTGTATAAAGTCCATTTCGCAAATTTTCAATACCATATAAAACATCGTCTTTATAAATAGAACAACTATTGTTCTTTATAACAACGTTAAATCCTTCCATATCCAATACAGAAATTGAAATAATGTTTTTAATAATATTCGGAACATAATAACAATTATTAAGATAAATGAACTTGCCCGAAGGCATTGCTAAATAATAAGTTCCTACAGCTAATGCAACAACCTTTGCTCCATTCCCCACTCGTAGGATCACCTCATCATTATTCAACTTTCTACTTCTGACCAGTCCCTTCACATTATTACATATGTGAGAACCACAGCCGGTATCCAATACCCAAGTAGAATTTTGACTTTCTGAAAAATTAATTTCAATCATGAACAAACCTTGATTGGAAGTCGAAGCTTCTCCAAGCTTCTTCTTTGCCAGAAACTTCTTGCAGTTCCTCTTCCAATGACCCGGCTCGTTGCAATGGAAGCACATTCCTTTGCTAGCTGGATCAGATTTCTTTTGTTCCTTTATGTTCACTTTGCCCTTGGTCATCCGAGATCGGAAGAGCTCCTTAGATATCTCATATCTAGCAGTCCAACTTTGTTCACCATACAACTCCTTGAGGTGAATCAACATAGTAGGAGCATCCATGTTTTCGTGCTGACGCTGAAGCTCGTTATTCATGGATGCGAGCATGATGCATTGAGCCACAGATGCATCATCTTGCCACTTTACAATGGTGGCAATCTCTTCCTCAGAGACTGTTTCTGGAACAGTTCCAGGGACAGGTGAGTTTAGGACATAAGAAATCTTTTCAGCAGTGAGAACTATTCTCAGATTTCTTAGCCAGTCCATATAATTCGGCCCGGTAAGCTTATTAGCATCAAGTATGCTTCGCAGTGAAATTAGTGATTTTGACATTTTTAAAATTCTGCATGTGAAAAACAACATTTTAGCAAACATTCATTTTATTAATTTTGCATACCAAAATAAATTTAGGTCTTTATTTTAAATTGGTATCTCCCACTATTTTTATCAAACTATATTACCCTCACTTATATAGTTCGGCAACATCTAATTAAAGATTTGCTAGTGAGAATAAGGATCCCATTTCAAATGTATATAACCTTGTGGATAGCACAACAAGCGATATACAAATAAATAGGTAGATAACTCTTGTCAATTACAACACTATATAACTCCTTTTATTTTGCCTCTTAAATCATAATGGTCAAGTGTGTGCACATCCGAACTAAAATGATTTAAGTTAAGTCCAGCCTAGCACTTTCATAAATTCAAAAAAGAAAAATGTTCGTCCTTGTGGATAGCACAACAAGACTAGATCGTTCAATTTTCTTGATAAGCATCAAATGTGATTAATTAACATCTTAAATATGCAATACTCGCCTTGTGGATAGCACAACAAGCTTATATTAAATATTTAATACTCTATTAATTTATCATGCTAGAAGGCGACGTTCGATATTCCAAATATCATTTGAACGCTTCGGACTTAATATTATTTCTTTGAGGGGTTTGTTATTATTTGTCTCATCTTATTTAGCGCGCATGCACATATATATAAAATACGCGTCATTTTATTAAACATGCGAAGCATGTTTGCATAAAATATAATATATATAATATTTAGCATGCAATATAGAATATTATATTCTACCCGGATTGATTATGGACTTTTATTCTAGTTTGGTTCACTAGAGCCACCAAGTGAACCAAAAGGTCAAACCTAGGAGTGCAAGAATTTAAATTTAAATATAACTATTACATTTAAACCCGGGCTCCATACAAACGGGTCTTCACGCGCTCCTTGCTCCTTGGTCTCCAATTTCTTCAAGATAATTCTAACTATTCTTATTACATTAAACTATTTAATTTAAATAGAAACCTTGATCAACAGTCAAGGGGAAGTACATAGGAGGGAGATAGAATTTTACATCAAGAAAAAAAAATTAGAGAAGACGAGGTACGCAGACCCCATTTAATAAAACCCATTCATTCAAGCATTCAACTAAAATAAAATCCAATCACATTGGTCAAATAGTCCATAATCAATCCCCATTTATTTTCATACATATCACCATATATATCAATAAATAAATATTCATCTCATGAATTAAAACATTCCATATATATATGAGTATCATTTAATGGGCAATTTTAAATTGCATGAAATCCAATTTCAAGATTAAAATAAACTCTTTATTTTAATTATAAAATTATTTAGAATATAATATATAAATATATCATATTTATTTTTTAAAAAAAGAAGTCACCTTCTTTTATTAAAAGAGTCCTGCAGGTTTATTAAAAGAGTCCTTTCCTGATGGGTCACATTCTTTTTGGAGTAAGAAAGAGACAACACATTTTCTTTGCAGAATTCAAGATTAGCACCAAAAAAAAAAAAAATTGTGATTCGTCCCAAAAAAAAAAAAACGTCATTTTTTTTTCTTAAAAAATAATAATTTTATACAATAAAATTATGCCCAATAAATTATTTTAAATATATACCCATATGTATATGAAATCAAAAATAAATTAATAATTGCATAAAAGTTTGGCTCTGATACCACTGTTGGGTTTGTACGAAATCGTGACGCAATCAAATTGCAAAAATTAGCCGAAACATGGTATATCAGAGTTTAAAAAAATTTCTACAAAACCATTACCCGGATCATCCTTTATGCAAATTATTAATTTAAAATGATAAATAAGAAGTTATGGAATCATACCCTTGTAGAACGAAGCTTCCACAGGTACTAGTTTAACTCCTTGTTCTTCGTGATCTCTTTGAATTTCCGGATTAGATTCCTTCCTTTGATCAACGTTAGCCACCCAAGTGTTTGGCCTCTAGAGGTGATCCACCAAGGAAGATGAATTATCAAGAAGGAGGGTGGTTGGCTTAGTTTTCTATCCTCTATAGAAAAGGAGTACTCTCCAACAATTGGAATTGCATCAAGTAATATCTATTATAAGAATCCTCTTATATAGATATTGGTCAACCCTTCTAATCCTATTAGACATGGGATTTCTTTTAATTAATTAAACTCCTTTAATTAATTTAGGCTTCCCACCACATGGGAAATAATTAATTAAATTCATTTAATTAATTTGTCTCCTAATCTTATTAGGAATAAATGAGAGTACTAATATTAAATTAATTACTAAACTCCTTTAGAAATTAAAATAATAATAATTATAATAATATTAATAAGACTCCTCTTATTAATTTATATTTAATATTTCCAAAATATTAAATAATAAATATTAAGCTATTTAATTTATTCTATCACCATAGATTAAATTAATTTCACTTAATGCATTATTACGATTATGCCATTACCTTCTTAAATATTTATTCTTCCTTTTATGGTGTGACCCTTTAGGTTCTCCATATTAAACCGGTTGTGAATAAATCAATTAAAACAATTTTAATCTTATTTAAATAAATAAATTAAACTAATAATCTATTTAAATAAATAATATTTATTCTACAATAGGGATAAGCCTCCCTAGCGATCAACGACTTTCCAGATAATATAGATTTCAACATTAATCATAAAAGAACCTGTGAGTTAATAGTTCCGTACAATTCAATCCTTCCACCATTCAATGTCCCAATTAAATATAAGACATGGATTTACTGTCAAGTCTTATTTTATTTAATTATATATATTTCGATTAGAAAATGCACAACTCCAAATAATGCAAATTAGAAACTCCTTTCTAATTTCATTTCACCTTGGCCAAGGATTCCTGGGTTGTCATTTAACGAATCACATAGGACATATCTCCTCTTTTACTAGAGGTGGTAGATTCTTTATTGATCATTCATTATCTCCATATGTAACTCATTATACCCAAGCATACCCTATATATGCCTTAAAAGGTCTTAAGGAATAAGTCAAAGTATAATTTGTTACATACAAGATACTATGATGATCTCAAGTCCAAGGATCACTTGTACTACTATCACATTAGGAATTCCTATTGACATGCGAGTAAAACTCCATTAGGTATTCCATAGCGAATCACGTTCAGTGAACTTATTCTCCAATAAGCACCTACATACTTGCTTTAGTGTCTCCACACAAATGATCATGAGATCAATCATCCTCATCCAATGAGCAAGCAACATATGTACCAATCTATCCGGATTTACTAATCCCCTTTTTAGTAATCCCACGATTGGGAACTATTTTAGTTTTAAAACTTTCTAAGAATTTAGATCTCATTAGCATGATCATCATCATGATTCTAAAAGCTTTGCTTAAAACTATGGGTTATTTACATATTATAAAAACAGCAACATGTAGATAATTAAATGCCTTTAATAAATGAATATTTTATTAATAAATAAATAAGATTGTTTACAAAGTACGTGCTTTATCATCATACATGATTGGCTTGTATGCACACTACTATCAATCCGTCCCTTCCCCTTGTGAAATCTCCCTCTCCCAAACCTCCCTTCTTCACAATCTAGCCCTAATCCTCATACACTATCCTTGTCCTTCTTATATACAAGCACCCTCTTCCCATTTCCATTCCATATCTCAATACAGTGATAATGTTAGGGTTGGAGATTCACGGTTGTAGAGTTCTTCAGAGTTCAAGTTTGGGGGTTTGTTCCGAGTTCAACAAAATCAAGGGTTTGAAAAGGATAATTTTCTAAAAATCAGTAATGGGTCCAAAAAGATCACGATCTGCCGCTTCCTCTTCTGCATCGCCTGTTCGCGCTGCCCATGACGACGACATCACCGTCGATTTGACCAAATTCATCAATATTGAGGCCCAAATCGAGTACTACAGGAGAGCAACCAAATCTATTTTGAAAGAGTGGGGTTTGAAACCAATAAAAGAAGATGGGGACATGCGGGCCATGATTCGAGAAATAAGATGGCAGGGTGTTTGCGACACACCACCGCCGGTGCCGTTGGCTCTCGTTCGAGAATTCTACGCCAATGCCAAAATTACTCAGAGCGACCGATCTTTTGTTAGGGGCCAAGCCATTGATTATTGCCCGGCTGCAATCCGTGAGATTTTATCTTTGCCATCAGTGCCGGCTGGACAGGCGAATTGGGTCGAAGCAGAGAGGTTTGGAACAGACCTGGATCAAGTGCTCCATGATTTGTCTGCGCCAGGCACAGTATGGAAAATCAAGAAAGATACTGTTAATGAGTACACCACGTTCCCTGCCTCAGGTCTCAATCGATAAGCCAAGGCGTGGAACCTGTTCCTCTGTGGCAGCTTAATGCCATCCATGCACTAGCACGAAGTCACGGTTGAGAGAGCCATCATTCTATGGGGGATTATCACGGGCAAATACATCGATGTCGGCCATCTGATTCATCAGAATATGCTGAGGTTTATGAGAGGCTGTACTAAAGGCTCCATCCCGCATGCATCAATAATTGCCCATCTCTGTGCTAAGGTAGGACTCGAATGGCCCGATGTGCAGATCCAAATGCCAAGTGGGGATGTCAATCACAGCACTATAAAGAACTTTGAAGATTGGGCTGGCAGCAGGGCAGACCCGCAGGGGAAAGGTTTTATTATGACAGCTCCTCCTCCAGTCCCACCACCGCAGCCACAGCCAGCCGAGGCAGCAGCTCCTCCTCCAGCAGGTGACATACATGGTCGCCAGATCCGTCGTATAGAACGGAAGATAGACTCCCTACACCCTACACGAGAGCTTTGCTGTGTTCGCTGATGGTTTAACACGTGCACTAGCTTAGGCCTTTGCACAGCAGGGCACAATGCTGGAGTGGCCTATGTTCGCTTCTGACTTGCCATATCCACCGCCAGATACACCACCCAAGGAGGGTGGCCAGGCCGAGCAGTAGGGGAGTTTTCCTGACCCTTTACCTTCAATGGGGACATTGAATATGTTAAGTTTTGGGGTATTGGGTGTATTTAGTAGTTATTTCATTTAGTTTTAATTTTCTTAAAATGTTTGCATCTAGTTTTAATTGCATAGTAGTTGCATTTTAATTTGTGTTTGCATTCTAGTTTGTTAGTTAAATTTTGCATAAATTTTTTTTCAGTTTTATTTCATTTTGTTTATTTAGTATGTGTTTAATTTCATTGCATTGCATAATCCCTTTTGTTTAGCCTATTGAATTCCAGTCTGGCCGATGATGACATTGAGTTATGATAGATGTTTGAACTTTGTTAGTGGCTTAATCTCAGTTATAGTTTTATACATGATGTAATCTAGTCCTGTTACTTTGATGTCACCGGATAGCACAGTGTGTCTTTAGTTGCTTGTTGGCTAGATTAGTGCATGCTTGTCTTCTAAGAGGAAAAAATTTATTTTTAATTCATTGAATTGTGTAATAAAAGAAATAATGCCCTTAGCAACACTGGAATACAAGTTTGAGAAAAACTCTGGGTATGTATGCTGTGGGAGAGATGGAGCGTAAGACGCACTCTCCTATTAAAAGAAAAGAAAAAGAAAAAGCAAAAGAAAAGAAAATAAGCTTTGGAAAAGATAAAAATAAAATAAACACCTTGGCTAGCGAAGTCTTATGGCCTTTGATACTCGAGCAAGTACGCCTTAGGGGATTGTCTTTACACCCAACGCCCTAAGGCCTTTATGGTTTGGGAGTCATTGGTCGAAAGCTCGTTATATGGGTATCATTGAAAAGCCTAAGAGGGCCTAGCATTGCATAGTCAGGGTGTAGCCGCGGGAAGAGTGCGAATATCGCCCCCGTGAGAGAATAAAAGCATTTTAAGCCCTTGTTACTCTTCAGCTTGTATATATGTGTTGGTTTGGTCATTGTTTGATCTTAATGAAAAATTCTTGACTTAAAGCCTCAATTTTCCTTCCTTAGAAGTATAGCATGTGGTATCTTCGCCTCATTCAAGCTTGTTTATAACATTGCACACACACACACACGATATCTTAGTAACAGGTTGTGATCTACAGATTGTCTGTCTATATAACTGTAGCTTGAGCCGATATAATGTTCATTGTTCTTGTTATCTCTCTGAGGCGCTTCTTATTGGAGTTCGCATCAAAGCTGTTGCTGTGGGATTCATTTTTATTTAGTTAGTTTCATGTCATGTAGTTGTATTTATGTTTTTGCTTGAGGGCAAGCAATAGTTCAAGTTTGGGGGTATTTGATAAGTAGGTTTTGTACCTGCTTATTGGATATCATCTTGCAAGGATTATGGCTTAAACTCAAGCGTTTTATTATCTTTTAACGCGTTTTATCTTTATTTTGCATATTGTAGGCAGGAAACTCTCTTGGCATGAAATGGCACAACAATGGTATATTTTGGCATGATTTGGCAAGGAATTGGATAAAGGCTATGTGGAAAGCTGGAAGCCAAAAGCATAAAGATGGCATGAGGCACAGGCATAGGAGGATGGTCTTAAGGCAACAATCGTGAAGGAGCAAGAAGCAGCAAAAAGAAAAAGCAAAGTGTTAGTTCTCAGTAGGCACACAATAGATCTAGAAGGGGGGTTGAATAGATCCTTTGAATTTATAAACTCTTTTCCATTTTAATTTGTATAGCTAAGAAGTTAGCATATGACAAACATAAGAATCATTTCAAGCACAGCGAAATATGTTAAATCTCCCCTTCATTGATATATTGATAAACATTGATACATTGTTCTTGGAGTTAGTTTAGTTATAAGTAGTTAGTATATACATAGCAGTTATAGCAGTTAAGTACATAATGTAAAGACATAAAGTAAATGACAGAATGTAAAAGACACAAAGGGTTTTAAGTGGTTCAGAGCTAACTCGACTCCTAATCCACTCTTCTGCACTCTCGCAGGAAATCCACTAAATAATGGGCAGCACCCTGAATCACTAAGATTCCTTCAAGGCCAGCAGCCCTGGAACTTCAGTTCACTTTTGAACTCTTTAAGCCCTTTGGTTTGGAACTCCTTTAGTTCATTAAGAACTCTTCAAGCCCTTTAGCTTGGAACTCTAGTTCACTAAGAACTCTTCAAGCCCTCCGGCTTGGAACTCATTTAGTCCCTACGAAAAAGGACCCTTTGGCCCTGGCTACTTGTAGTTGTAGTTGTTGTTTTTTGTGCTTTGCTGCTAAGGTGTCTTGAAGCTTGATCATCTTGGTACTTAGCAGCTAGGGTTGGTCCTCATGATTCTGCTTTGAGTCTGAACCTCTTCTATGGTGCAGCTGATCTTCAATCTGTTCAGCTCATCTTCACTTGCTGTCAGCTGTGCACCATCACCACATAGGACTGCTAAGGCTTTTCATTGAGGGTCACCTTCTTCTGACCCTTAGCGTGAATGATATGCAGACATGGTTCTGCATCTTTTCTTGTTCAGCTTCTGGTTCTTCATGGTGATCTGTAGAGTGGCTCTTATAATCTTCTTTATGCTCAGCCACATTCTTGAATGCTATCTTCTTGGCCTTCTCGGCTCTTAGCTTGGCTGCCATCTTCAGTGGCATTCTCATCCTTGTTGAGTGAAGCTTTAGTTTGTTCAGTTTTTCTTTAAGTCTGCTTCACTTCCACCTTCGTAGTTTCACTTCCACTGAGACTTGTTCTCTTCAGCTCTGGTGGAACTCGTAGAGTCAACAATGTAGCATTCCAACAACTCGACGAATCTACAACTCAGCAACAACTCTTATCTTTGAAGCTTGTCCTATAAATACCCTTTTATAATCTTCCCGTTGGAAAGTAGCCGTTGGAAGCTATTTGAATTGCTTCGCCGATCTCGAGTTATTTGGTGCAGACTGCTGATGTGACATGAAAGCTTCTTTTTAACTTTACTGACACAGCAGTCTGGTTTCTCACCTACCGCCTTAGAGATGTCACTGTTCCGCGTCAGGCTGATAGTCTTCTTTATTACTCATTTCTGATTCCTTGATTCTAATCCTTAGGAGTTGTCCTTCTGCATCGATGCTCTCAAATAGCAACGTTCGGATGTCATTCTTCAGATTAAACCATTGCCAATGCTTCAATCTTCAGATGTCAGAACTCTACGATTCTGATACAGATGTTCTTGAACCTTGATCGTAGTGTATCATATTGAATGTTGCTTTGACTGGCTGAGACAACACTACAATTCTGATGAGTGTTCTTGGATCTTTAATGTAGAACATCTCTTCCTTCATTTGTGCAGTGTTTTAACACTTTTGCTTGCCTTGACTGCTCTTAGGAACTGATATCTTAACTTGTCATTCTGACCTCTTCTGAATAGCAAGACACTTCAGATTTGTGGCATACCCATCTCCTTTCTCCTAGTGATCTCCCGTTCACCTATATTCAATGGTCTGACCCATGCTTAATCACTTCTGTCTTGTTCTTCACAAATTTGTCGGTATCTCTCTAGATTGTATCAGTTCCTTCTTTACTTTGGCAAACACTACAATCTTGAGTGATTCTCAAGATCGTTGTCTTCTGTTTTCTTGACAACTACTGCACTTGCTAACTTTCTCTAGTCAGTCACTTTGCATGAAGTCTTCTTCTGATTAGCTTGCGGAAGACTTCATCTTGAATGGCCTCACAACTCAGTCTGCATGTTGATAGAGTTGATGCTTAGATCTTCTGTTAGCTTGCATGCCATTCGGTGAGTGCTCTCTGGTACTCTTCATGTAGGATGTATCTTTGTAGCTCAGACTAGAGGCTTCATGCTTTGGATATATTGGGAGTGCCCATTTAATGAGAATCATGTTGACACTACGATTCTTCCCTTGGCGTTGTTGAGCAACCTTTGTGGAAGCCTTAGTTCTGCAGACTATGATTTAGCTTAGTTGCTGCAGACACTACGATTTTGAGATCAGACCTTGACAGACTACGATTCTGCCTTTATGCTTACTGCCTTTGTCTGATCTTAACCGACTAAGATCTCTGCCTCTGATGATCATTAAACTCCACTACTTTAAGTGTGATCTACGATTCTTGACTTAGCTCTGGAATATGACTTCCTTAGTAGACTACGGCTCCTAGGAAATTCTTCTCGACACACTACGATTCTTCCTCATTTCTCCTGGCAGACTACGAACTCCGAGATCTACTATCATGCAGACTACAATTCCGCCTTGATAGCTCTCGAGTCTCCTTTGTCTCTTCTGGAAGACTAGGATTCTGATATAGTGCTTCGACGATCAGACAGGCCTATCTATTACATTATAACATCAACCTAACAAGCTTGATCTTTCTATCTTTATAGTCCTTGTACATAATTTCTTTTTAAGGACTTTACAAAGCTGTTTTTCTTTTGTAGGATCATCCTAACATATTTGATCATTTTAGTCTAAGTCCTTGTACATATATTCCTATTATCTATCAAAGGACTTTATAGCTTTTATCAATGCAAGCATACTTGCATATTCATTCATTTATATCATAATTAAATCATATATAAATAGGAATACCATTCTTATGTATATTCCTAACAATCTCCCCCTATTTGATTATGACAAAAACAATCAGTGCATATGCATGAGATGAATGAATCTTATATACAGTGAGCAGCTGTATTTCTAAAGCAGATAATCATGAATGTCATTGATGATAATATGAAATTATATATGCTTTGACACTCTACATTCTGGATCCAGAACATACTTAATTAGATAGAGATGTACCTCTTCTGCTCTATGTATGTCTCTAGAATGTTTGTTGATCAGCTTCTTCTGCTGCTCATCTTTCGTTCTTCTTTTTCTTCTTTCCCTTGCTCCCCCTCAGATGTATGCTTCACTTCTTTGTCTGATCAGGCTCTGGTCCAGTTGCATGTTCTTTTTCTTTGTTTAGCTCCCCCTCAGATTCTGTGTTTATGGGGTCATCATCTTTTGGCTCCCCCTCAGATGATGATTCTGCTTCTGCTGCTGCTTCCTTCTTCTTCTTTGCCTTTGTCCTCTTGGCCATCTTTGTCTCTCTGCTACTCTTCTTCTTAGACTTCAGTCTTCCCCTTGAGTGCTCTCCTCTTGAATGTCTCTTTTGATGTATCTTTTTCTCCCCCTTTTTGTCATTAATCACTTGTGAAAGCTGCTCCACATTGGACACAAGCTGCTTCATCAGGTGAGATGAGTTACCGACCTCAATCTTGAGTTCTTGTTGGCTTAGCTCAAGTTGGAGGGAGAGAGACTGTTTCAGGTCGTCAATCTTGTCAGAGAGAAATATGATTTGGTCTTTATTAGCCTTCTGAACTTGTAGAGCTTCTTCCTTCTGATCACTCAAGGCCTTCTGAAGTACTTTATCCCTTAGTTGAAGCTTGAGAGATATATCTGAAAGTCTGGCTTGAAGTCTTGTTGTCAATTCATTGTTTGCTCCTACTGACAGGTCCTTTACTTCTACAACCATACGAGAGACTTCCTTAACCAATTCTTTTGAAGACATTTGAAGTTCCTGCTCTTAAGAAGATCTGATATCATGTTGTTCACTTCCCATTTAATCAGCTGTTTGATCATTCTCCTTTTGAGTATTAGTTTGTACTCCACAAGTTTCTTCTTTCTAAGCATCAGATTGGACTCCACGATTCTCACTCTTGGATAGGTCTTCAAAGACTGTGAGAATCTGGTAAATTGTTGAGTTCCATGCTGCTTGGTCAGAATACATCTTCTCAACTTCATCATGACCATCTTCATTGGTAGAGTGAGAGAACTCTACGATTGTAAACTTGGGCAGAATTCTTCTTCCATCTGAATCTGCTCGACAGTCATAGGGGATGTAATGATAGCATGTCTGTATATCTTGAAGTGAGACTTATCTTTGATCAACAGAGTTGCAAACTTCTTTACTCGTGGAAAGTTTTGTGCCACCAATTCTAGGTTGGGGAGTTGAGAAAAGCACCATGAAAGATAACTACTGTCTCGAGTGAGAGATGCCTTTACCCATGGCATGTGAGGATAAAACCATCTTATAGCATGATCCTTGACTTCAGTATCATAAAGCAAGGTTGAGGAATCTAGCTTTATAGTATCTTGATGGTTGAGTAGATATGCTACAGTCATTTTCACCACTTGCAACCTTCCATCCCCATAATTTATCCATTTCTTTGGAAGTGCATCTAGTGGTTCTTCATTAATTTCTAACACTATTCTCCTCTTTCATTGAGTAGGACAAGGAATGTGAAAATCTTCTGGCACATCATTCTCAGGACTACAGTCTCCTTCAATTTCTTCACGTTCTGAGCTGGAGTCAGATTGTTGCAGACTTCCTTCAATTGACTTATCTGTTTGTTCATGCATTTGATCATCATCTTCCTCATCAGCAGAGCTTGTCTTTGTGGACTCAGTATCTCCTCCCTTCGATTCAGCTTCATTATCACTGATTTTAATTGTCTTTGGAGACGATTTTCTTCTCTTTGAAATCATCTGAGCAATCAGTCTATTGCTCTTTCTTCTCCTTGGAAGCTCAGCTTTATGAGTTTCAGACTCTTCTTCATCTTCAGAACTTGAGGTTTCTGATTCATCAGACAGACTTCCTTGAGATTCAACAGCAGGAGTGACGGATACTTCTGCATTGGGAGATCTAACTGCTTTATATTCAGATTCTCCCTTATCAGCAGAATGGCTACCTTGAGGATGAGCCACAGGACTTGCATATTCTTTTTCATTACCAAATTTGCTCCCCAAAGGTTCACCTTTGGACTCCTCTGTTCCCATCTTATTTTCTGGCTCCATGTTTTCTTCTTCAGTGGATAAGCTTCTTTGGGAAACTGACGTCTGCCTCTGCACCACTTTGGCTTTCTTCTTCAAAGGCTTTGCAGACTTGGGTTCTGGGATAATTACACCTTCAGAGGATGAAGAATCTTCTTCTTTTATGGCACTTGCCTTCCTTTTCTTTGAGGAACTCTTGCTACTGCTGCCATATGTTAGCCGTTTATTCTCCATTGGATTCTTCTTCCAGTTTGCAAACAGTTGTGTAGTCATTATCTTATGGCTATTAAGGACTTCACCCTCATCATCCTTAATTTTGTTCTTCAGCCTCTTTTTCAGAATGATACTCAAAAACCTTCCATGGAAAACCTTTGTGAGTGGTTTTCCTGATAGCCTTTTCTTCTCCGCTTTGTCAAGCCATTTAGACATTTGATCAAGCAGGATATCTCCAAAATTTATCTGCTTCTTTAGAACTATGGCGGACATAATCTTCAACTGCTGATCACTCACAGTATCATGTGCAATGTCCTTGCATAGTATACATTTGCCTACAATCTCTGCAAGGAACTCAAATTCTTCAGGAAACTCCTTTTTCTTCATATCCTTCAGATTGGGATTTCTTTTGTATCCCATAATCTTCTTGGCTCCTTTGATATCAACTTTATCAAGGCTTTTTAGTCCTAGGTCAGGAAAACCTAAGCACTGATTGATATCAGAAGACTTCAGCTTCACAATCTGCCCTTTTACTTTGGTAGAAAGAGTTCCAGAACTCATAGTTGCATTTGAGTGAAATTATTTAACCATGTCAACATAAATCCAAGTGTTTGACTTAAGGCATTCTGAGAATCCATCCTTCTTCACCAGTTCAAGAATATCTCTGAACTTCTTCTCAGATTTCTTGAACGTCTTGGTTCCGAGCTGATTGCCAGTGATTACTCGCCAGTTTTCCATTTGCAGAGTTAAGGTTTTCTGAGTATAACTCTGTGAGGATCTTGTGAGATGTCAGGGAGGGATTCAAGATTTAATAACTGTTTGAGAGGATCTTGATTGCTTGGAAGTATTTAGGTTTTGGCTTTGAGAGGATGAGTGTATGGGTTTGACAGGTTTGTAGCTTTTGATGAACCCGCTAAAGTGAAACTATCAATTATTTGAAATTCCCTCTTATAACTGTTCCCTTCACGTTTCTTAGTGGGACAGCTGTATGTTGCTGATAGGTCACAATCTATGACTTCTCCATCGTGTCAGTTAACTAGATTTGACTTTTTCTTCTGTTGACTATTGAGTTTTTCAATTCGTGGAGTGACTTGTGTAGTACTCCACGATTTCCCTGACTGCTCTACCATCTTTGCTTCTTCTTTGCTGATCGTAGTCTGTGGTCATGCTTCAATAGACAACTTCTCCATTAGACTCTGAGGGATTGACAATTCTCATCTGCAGCTTGTAATCTTCTGAGGAGATGCTGCTTGATTCAGCAGAGAATCTTGTGATGGATTTCATATTAGCAATCCTTCTAAAGTAAGGTAGCTCAGAAAGGGCCAACCTCTTAGCTGAATGCTAAGGATCAGGTTTGTCCCTGGGGAGCTTAATAGATGAAAAGCTTTAGACATGATTAGTATTGACATCACATTTGACCTTTCTGCTGGGGAGTTCATCTTCTAACTCTGGATTTTCATTGGCGTTGGATTTTGTAGAGATTATGATCTTGGTGTCCTCTTGCTCATTTGCTATGATCAGATGGTTGATCATAGGTACTCCATGATTTTGAGATGGGTGGGTGATATGGTTATCAGTAGTATGTTTTGGGACATTACTACTGACTATGATGGATATTCATGTGGTTCATCAGTCACAGAATTTTGAGACTCTGCAACTGGAATCTTTCTGGTTTGGGTTAGCTCCTGTTTATCCTCACAACTTCTGGCAAGAATTCCACTTCCTCATTTTGCTCCCTGAGCTTCACCATCTCCATATCCTCATCTGTTCTTCCATAAATTCCACCGCCTTCAACTTTTCTTTCTCAGCATAGATCATAAATAGTAATATACTTTCTTCAGATTTAGTCCTGATAACTGTTCAGGCTGAGAGGCTGCTACAGTTTCTCCATCTGCAGTTATACTTTGTCTGGACTCTACGATTGGTGATAGCCCTACAATCGTAGTGAGGAAGAACTTCTTTGTTCTATGACTTCTTTTCTTCTTCTCCTGAAGTTCACAACTTCTTCAACTTTTCACTTGATCTTTCTGAGTTAATCAAGTTACAATCTTTTCATCGAAGCACGAGTTCTTTTTCTCCATAATTATCAGAAGACAGCCTTTCAGATCTTCTTCTGACTGGAATCATCTCTATCAGATAAGCTTCCTTGATTCATGGAGAGAGATATCTTCAGAACTGATAACTCCACGATTGTTGACATAACTACGAATGTAGTCTCCTTCATTTGACACCAGACTAGATATTTTGGCTGCTCGTAGTCCTTCCTTAGAATCTTCATTATGAGTTAAGGATGAGTGGAGGATTCCTTGAGACTATCAACTTGTCAACATCTATCAGCCTTTCTTCAGTAATTTGCCATTCCTCCTTAATCAGAACTGGAATCTCTGATGCTGATTTGAGAAGCACTACGATTTTGGTCATTGTGACACAATCGTCGTGTGTTGACATGCACATGCTTGGCAAGGTCTTGATAGTAGAGAACACTACGATTTTCTTTTAGATCCTTGATAGACTACATTCGTGGAGTTCTGCTTCTTTGATATTTCCTCTGAGTGAATATGCTTTGAACGGATAAGCATAGAGGATCTTGTTAATCTCGACATGACTGACCAGCTTCCATATAGTGATCAGTAATCTTGTGAGCTTCATTTATGTGAGCTCAACAAGTCTTCAAGAATAGGCTTTGGCATAGTGTAATTTGTCAAGCACATTGCTAAAATGTCTTGAGCCTCCAGCTGGTTAAGTCCTTGTGATTGAAGCCATCTGCCTCAGTATTCCTTAGTGTGGTCAAGTAGACAAAGTACCTTCAGGTTTAGATAATTTCTATTTTGGTATCCAATTTTGATTGGATCCTGCTAGGTTAGTTTCTCAAAAACCCCTATTCCTCATATGATAGATTTTACATCCATTTTAGCATCAATGAACATATCTATGCATGAATCAGATTTAGATATGACATTTGTCATGCATAATTGTGAGTGTGTGCAAAATTAGTCATTTTAATAAGACACTCTTTTTATTTGATGGTTTCATCCTTTGCTTGGTTATGTTCACAGGTTTTGAAGGTTTGCAGAGTAGGAATCAACTCTTACTTAGTTGTATTTGGTAAATTCATGGAGATGATCAATTTCTAAGAATCTTCAAGATACTCCTCTAGAACTGATCATACTCTACGTATTATCAAAACTTAGAACATAGGTTTGTACATACATACTGACCTTTCAGCAAGGATTACTCCACTTAATCTTAATTAGATCTTGATATGCTTATGACATACTTTAGACTTCTTTCTGTTGGGTTTGTACGTAACGCAATCATGCAATCAAATCACATAAATAGGGCGGAAGCATAAAAAACTAGGTTTTCAAATATTTATACAAACCTATTACCATGATCATTCTTATGCATCAATTATCAGTGAATGAAGAAGGAGAAAAATAGAATTATACCTTTGAAGATCCAAGCTTCCTCAGGTACAAGTTCTACTCCTTTGATTCCTTTGATTCCTCTGTAGTGGCTCCTTCCCTTGATCAATGTCAGCCACCCAAATGTTTGGCCTCTAACGGTGATCCACCAAGGAAGATGAAGAACTCAGTAAGATGGGTTATTGGCTTAACCCTTGTTTCTATCTCTATGGAATATGTGTACTCCCAACTCTTGAAAAATTCACGTACCTTATTTCTGATATAAGACTCTCTTATATAGATATTAGGTTAACCCTCCTAATCCAATTAGAATAGGGTTTTATTTAATTAATTAATTAAATACTTTTAATTAATTTATATCCTAATCTTTATTAGGATTGAGAGAGAGTACTGATATTATATTAATTCCTAAACTCCTTTAGAATTAAAATAATAATAATAATAATAATATTAATAAGACTCCTCTTATTAAATTATATTTAATATTTCTAAAATATTAAATAATAAACATTAAGCTATTTAATTTATTATATCATCATAGATTAAATTAATTATACTTAATGCATTATTACTATCATGCCATTTTCTTCTTAAATAATTCTTCTTCCTTTTATGGTGTGACCCTTTAGGTTCTCCATATTAAACCGGTTGTGAATAAATCAATTAGAACAATTCTAATCTTATTTAAATAAACAAATTAAACTAATAATCTATTTAAATAAATAACATTTATTCTACAATAGGGATAAGCCTCCCTAGCGATCAACGACTTTCTAGATAATATAGATTTCAACATTAATCATAAAAGAACCTGTGAGTTAATAGTTACCGTACAATTCAATCCTTCCACCATACAATGTCCCAATTAAATATAAGACATGGATTTACTGTCAAGTCTTAATTTATTTAATCATATGTATTTCGATTAGAAAATGCACAACTCCAAATAATGCAAATTATAAACCTCTTTCTAATTTCATTCTACCTTGGCCAAGGATTCCTGGGTTGTCATTTAACGAATCACATAGGACATATCTCCTCTTTTACTAGAGGTGGTAGATTCTTTATTGATCATTCATTATCTCCATATGTAACTCATTACACCCAAGCATACCCTATATATGCCTTAAAAGGCCTTAAGGAATTAGTCAAAGTATAATTTGTTACATACAAGATACTATGATGATCTCAAGTCCAAGGATCACATGTACTACTATCACATTAGGAATTCCTATTGACAGGCGAGTAAAACTCCATTAGGTATTCCATAGCGAGTCACGTTCAGTGAACTTATTCTCCAATAAGCACCTACATACTTGCTTTAGTGTCTCCACACAAATGACCATGAGATCAGTCATCCTCATCCAATGAGCAAGCAACATATGTACCAATCTATCCGGATTTATTAATCCCCTTTTTAGTAATCCCATGATTGGGAACTATTTTAGTTTTAAAGCTTTCTAAGAATTTAGATCTCATTAGCATGATCAACATCATGATTCTAAAAGCATTGCTTAAAACTATGAGTTATTTACATATTATAAAAATAGCACCATGTAGATAATTAAATGCCTTTAATAAATAAATATTTTATTAATAAATAAATAAGATTGTTTACAAAGTATGTGCTTTATCATCATACATGATTGGCTTGTATGCACACTACTATCAATCTCCCACTTGCACTAAAGCCAATCGCCATGGTATCTCATACCCATCTTCTCTAAGTGACGATCAAACTGCTGTTGTGTTAAAGCTTTAGTAAATGGATCTGCAATGTTGTCTTGATAGTCTACACGCTCCAAGGTGACGTCTCCTCTTTCAATGATCTCCCTGATCAAGTGAAATCGCCGCAACACGTGTTTAGATTTCTGATGAGACCTGGGTTCCTTAGCCTGTGCAACCGCTCTGGTGTTGTCACAGTATACGGGAACTGCTTCTCCAATGCTAGGAACCACACCAGGTTCAGTTATGAACTTCTTCATCCAAACAGCTTCCTTTGCAGCTTCACTTGCAGCTATATACTCTGCCTCTGTCACTGAATCAGCAACTGTTTGCTGCTTGGAACTCTTCCAACTCACTGCACCTCCGTTCAAGGTAAACACATACCCTGAAACAGATTTACTGTCATCTTTGTCTGTTTGAAAACTTGAGTCCGTGAATCCCTCGAGTTTTAATTCAGACCCACCGTAGACAAGAAAAATATCTTTAGTCCTTCTCAAGTACTTTAGGATATTTTTCACTGCCTTCCAGTGCTCTTCTCCTGGATTCGACTGATATCTGCTTGTTACACTAAGTGCGTGAGCAACATCCGGTCTAGTACATATCATACCGTACATGATAGATCCTATTGCAGAAGCATAAGGGATCTTACTCATACGGTCTCTCTCCTCAGGTGTCTTTGGGGCCTGTTTCTTGGAGAGATTTATTCCATGGCTCATCGGCATGAGACCTCTTTTGGAATCTTCCATGCTAAACCTCTTTAGCATCGTATCAATGTACGTTCCTTGGGATAAGCCGAGCATCCTTTTAGATCTATCTCTATAGATCTTTATCCCCAAAATATAGGATGCTTCACCCAAGTCCTTCATGGAGAAGTTTTTAGATAACCAGATTTTAATGGATTGTAACATAGGAATGTCATTCCCTATCAGTAATATATCATCAACATATAATACAAGGAATGATACTGCGCTCCCACTAACCTTCTTGTATACACATGGTTCATCCTCGTTTTTGATAAAATCAAACTCTTTGATTGTCTCATCAAAACGAATGTTCCATCTACGAGAAGCTTGCTTCAACCCATAAATGGATCGTTGTAGCTTACAGACTTGATTTTTCCAACTTTTGAAATAAATCCCTCTGGCTGTGTCATATACACATCCTCCTCAAGTTTCCCATTGAGGAAGGCCGTTTTCACGTCCATCTGCCAGATCTCATAGTCGTTGTAAGCTGCAATTGCAAGCAAAATCCGAATGGACTTGAGCATGGCTACTGGTGAGAAGGTTTCATCATAGTCAACTCCTTGTCTTTGTTTGAAACCTTTTGCAACCAGTCGGGCCTTATAGGTCTCTACCTTTCCGTCTGCTCCAGTCTTTTTCTTAAAAACCCATTTACACCCAATAGGTTTAATACCTTCAGGTGGTGAAACCAAAGACCATACTTTGTTTTCATACATGGAGTCCATTTCGGATTTCATGGCTTCAAGCCATTTCCTTGAGTCTTTATTACTCATAGCCTGTTCGTAATTCAATGGATCATCATCATTCATGATTGTACCTCATTGTCATCCTCTATAAACAATCCATACCTCTCAGGTATCTTCGGTACTCTTCCAGATTTACGAACAGGGTGTGGTACAGTAGGTTCTTCTACTTGGTTAGGTACCTGACTTTGGTCCGTGGTAACTTGTGGTTCTTGAACTTCTTCAAGATATATGTTGCTCCCACTGACCCCTTCATGGATAAACTCTTTCTCCAAGAAGGTAGCATGTTTCGCAACAAACACCTTTTGATTAGTTGGATGATAGAAATAATACCCTACGGCTTCTTTAGGGTATCCCACAAATCTACACTTATCGGATTTAGTCTGTAGCTTATCATTTTCAAACTTTTTGACATAAACTGGACAACCCCAAGTCTTAACATGCTTAAGATTTGGTTTCCTCCCTTTCCACATCTCATATGGAGTCTTTGGGGCGGATTTGGTAGGTACCTTGTTAAGTAGGTATGCAGCCGTTTCTAGGGCATATCCCCAGAAGGAAATTGGAAGGTCGGTAAAACTCATCATGGATCGAACCATGTCCAACAGTGTTCGATTTCTCCTTTCAGATACTCCATTTAACTGTGGTGTACCTGGAGGAGTCCATTGTGAGATTATACCATTTTCTCTGAGACAATTGAGAAACTCACTGCTTAAGTATTCTCCACCTCGATCTGATCGAAGTATCTTAATACTCTTGCCCGTTTGTTTCTCTACTTCACTTCTGAACTCTTTGAACTTTTCAAATGATTCTGATTTGTATTTCATTAAATACACATATCCAAATCTTGAGTGATCATCAGTGAAAGTAATAAAATAAGAATACCCACCCCGTGCACTTGTTGTCATAGGTCCACAAACGTCTGTGTGAATCAATGCCAACAACTCTATAACTCTCTCTCCTTTTCGACTAAAAGGAGATTTAGTCATTTTACCCATGAGACAAGATTCACAAGTTGGATATGATTCATAATCAGATAGCTCGAGGAGCCCATCTTTACGCAACTTGGATAATCTTATTTCATTGATATGACCGAGTCTACAGTGCCACATATAGGTATAATTAATATTATCTCTTTTCCTTTTCTTAATTTGTTCAATTTGAAATATATTTTCTTGTAAGTCAAGTGTATAAAGTCCATTTCGCAAATTTCCAATACCATATAAAACATCGTCTTTATAAATAGAACAACCATTGTTCTTTATAATAACGTCAAAACCTTCCATATCCAATACAGAAATTGAAATAATGTTTTTAATAATATTCGAAACATAATAACAATTATTAAGATAAATGGATTTGCCCGAAGGCATTGCTAAACAATAAGTTCCTACAGCTAATGCAGCAACTTTTTCTCCATTTTCCACTCGTAGCATCACCTCATCTTTGTTCAGCTTTCTACTTCTGACCAGTCCCTGCACAGTATTACATATGTGAGAACCACTGCCGGTATCCAATACCCAAGTAGAATTATGACTTTCAGAAAAATTAATTTCAATCATAAACAAACCTTGATTGGAAGTCGAAGCTTCTGCAAGCTTCTTCTCTGCTAGAAACTTCTTGCAGTTCCTCTTCCAATGTCCCGGCTCATTGCAATGAAAGCACATTCCTTTAGCTGATTCAGGTTTCTTTTGCTCCTTTTCTTTCCCTTTTCCCTTAGCCTTCTTAGATTTCTCATTTTCAGAAGACACCTTGGGCCTCTTCCTTTTATTGGAAGAATCCACCATCAAGACATGGTTCTTCTTGGATGAGAAGTGACCTTCTGTAGTTTTTAGCATGTTAAGCAGCTCAGGTAAGATGACATCTAGCTTATTCATGTGAAAATTAACCACAAACTGCGAGAAGGTCTCAGGGAGTGACTGCAAGACCAAGTCTTGACTCAACTCCCCATCCATGACGAACCCAAGCTGTCCAAGGCGTTCAATCAAATTGATTACCTTCAGAACATGAGTCTCGACGGCAGTGCCCTCGGTCATCCGAGATCGGAAGAGCTCCTTAGATATCTCATATCTAGCAGTCCTACTCTGTTCACCATACAACTCCTTGAGGTGAAGCAGCATAGCAGGAGCATCCATTTTTTTGTGCTGACGCTGAATCTCGTTATTCATGGATGCGAGCATGATGCATTGAGCCACAGATGCATCATCTTGCCACTTATTGAAAGTGGCAATCTCTTCCTCAGAGGCTGTTTCTGAAACAGATTCAGGGATAGTGGAATTTAGGACATAAGAAATCTTTTCAGCAGTGAGAACAATTCTCAGATTTCTTAGCCAGTCCTCATAATTCGGGCCGGTAAGCTTATTTGCATCAAGTATGCTTCGTAGTGAGATTAGTGATTTTGACATTTTTAAAATTCTGCATGTGAAATGACAACATTTTAGCAAACATTCATTTTATTAACTTTGCATACCAAAATAAATTTAGGTCTTTATTTTAAATTGGTATCTCCCACTATTTTCATCAAACTATATTACCCTCAATCATATAGTTCGGCAACATCTAATTAAAGATTTGCTAGTGAGATTAAGGATCCCATTTTAAATGTATATAACCTTGTGGATAGCACAACAAGCGATATACAAATAAATAGGTAGACAACTCTTGTCAATTACATCACCATGTAACTCCTTTTATTTTGCCTCTTAAATCATAATGGTCATGTGTGTGCACATCCGAACTAAAATGATTTAAGTTAAGTCCAGCCTAGCACTTCCATAAATTCAAAAAAAAAAAAAATTCGTCCTTGTGGATAGCACAACAAGACTAGATCGTTCAATTTTCTTGATAAGCATCAAATGTGATTAATTAACATCTTAAATATTCAATACTCGCCTTGTGGATAGCACAACAAACTCATATTAAATATTTAATACTCTATTAACTAATCATGCTAGAAGGCGACGTTCGATATTCCAAATATCATTTGAACGCTTCAGACTTAATAATATTTCTTTGAGGGGTTTGTTATTATTTGTCTCATCTTTTTAAGCGTGCATGCACATATATATATAAAATACGCGTCATTTTATTAAACATGTGAAGCATGTTTGTATAAAATATAATATATATAATATTTAGCATGCAATATAGAATACTATATTCTACCCGGATTGATTATGGACTTTTATTCTAGTTTGGTTCACTAGAGCCACCAAGTGAACCAAAAGGTCAAACCTAGGAGTGCAAAAATTTAAATTTAAATATAACTATTACATTTAAACCCTGGCTCCATACAAATGAGTCTTCACGCGTTCCTTGCTCCTTGGTCTCCAATTTCTTCAAAATAATTCTAACTATCTCTATTACATTAACTATTTAAAATTAAATAGAAACCTTGATCAGCAGTCAAGGGGAAGTACATAGAAAGGAGATAGAATTTACATCGAGAATAAAACTAGAGAAGACGAGGTACGCAGACCCCATTTTATAAAACCCATTCATTCAAGCATTCAACCAAAATAAAATCCAATCACATTGGTCATAGTCCATAATCAATCCCTTTTATTACCATACATATCATCATACGTATCAATAAAACTTATTCATCTCATGAAAATAAATTCATTCCATATATGTATTAATATCAGTTAATGGGCAAAAGTTTGCTAAACTTTGTTTTTGGAAAAATAAACTCCTTTATTTCATTCAAAAATAATTCCAAATTAAACTCTTTAATTTTAGCAATTCTGAAATCTCATTTCATATAAAATAAACATTTTTATTTTAAATCTTTATTAATTAAATAAACCATTCATTTAATTAAATAAAACAAAAAAAATTTCAGTTCCTGTCTAGTGGCGCAGCTGCGCCAAGAATGTAAAGGGAACCGGCGCAGCATGAAAACCAGGAACAGCACCCGGCGCAACTGCGCAGCAATATTGCCTTGTACCGGCGCAGCTGCGCAGCTTCGCAGAATCTGAAAAATTTTTGTTGCCCAGAACTAGATCCAATCGCATATCATACATGTATGGAATCACATAGACTGATAATTAGCACAAGATTGGCTCTGATACCACTGTTGGGTTTGTACGTAACGCAATCATGCAATTAAATCACATAAATAGGGCAGAAGCGTAAAAAACTAGGTTTTCAAAAATTTATACAAACCCATTACCATGATCATTCTTATGCATCAATTATCAGTGAATGAAGAAGGAGAAAAACAGAATTATACCTATGAAGATCCAAGCTTCCTCAGGTACAAGTTCTACTCCTTTGATAACTTTGATTCCTCTGTAGTGGCTCCTTCCCTTGATCAATGTCAGCCACCCAAATGTTTGGCTTCTAACGGTGATCCACCAAGGAAGATGAAGAACTCAGTAAGATGGGTTATTGGCTTAACCCTTGTTTCTATCTCTATAGAATATGTGTACTCCCAACACTTGAAAAATTCACGTACCTTATTTCTGATATAAGACTCTCTTATATAGATATTAGGTTAACCCTCCTAATCCAATTAGAATAGAGTTTTATTTAATTAATTAATTAAATACTTTTAATTAATTTATATCCTAATCTTTATTAGGATTGAGAGAGAGTACTGATATTATATTAATTCCTAAACTCCTTTAGAATTAAAATAATAATAATAATAATAATATTAATAAGACTCCTCTTATTAATTTATATTTAATATTTCTAAAATATTAAATAATAAACATTAAGCTATTTAATTTATTATATCATCATGGATTAAATTAATTATACTTAATGCATTATTACTATCATGCCATTTTCTTCTTAAATAATTCTTCTTCCTTTTATGGTGTGACCCTTTAGGTTCTCCATATTAAACCGGTTGTGAATAAATCAATTAGAACAATTCTAATCTTATTTAAATAAACAAATTAAACTAATAATCTATTTAAATAAATAACATTTATTCTACAATAGGGATAAGCCTCCCTAGCGATCAACGACTTTCCAGATAATATAGATTTTAACATTAATCATAAAAGAACCTGTGAGTTAATAGTTACCGTACAATTCAATCCTTCCACCATACAATGTCCCAATTAAATATAAGACATGGATTTATTGTCAAGTCTTAATTTATTTAATCATATGTATTTCAATTAGAAAATGCACAACTCCAAATAATGCAAATTAGAAACCTCTTTCTAATTTCATTCTACCTTGGCCAAGGATTCCTGGGTTGTCATTTAACGAATCACATAGGACATATCTCCTCTTTTACTAGAGGTGGTAGATTCTTTATTGATCATTCATTATCTCCATATGTAACTCATTACACCCAAGCATACCCTATATATGCTTTAAAAGGCCTTAAGGAATTAGTCAAAGTATAATTTGTTACATACAAGATACTATGATGATCTCTAGTCCAAGGATCACATGTACTACTATCACATTAGGAATTCCTATTGGCAGGCGAGTAAAACTCCATTAGGTATTCCATAGCGAGTCACGTTCAGTGAACTTATTCTCCAATAAGCACCTACATACTTGCTTTAGTGTCTCCACACAAATGACCATGAGATCAGTCATCCTCATCCAATGAGCAAGCAACATATGTACCAATCTATCTGAATTTACTAATCCCCTTTTTAGTAATCCCACGATTAAGAACTATTTTAGTTTTAAAGCTTTCTAAGAATTTAGATCTCATTAGCATGATCAACATCATGATTCTAAAAGCATTGCTTAAAATTATGGGTTATTTACATATTATAAAAACAGCACCATGTAGATAATTAAATGCATTTAATAAATAAATATTTTATTAATAAATAAATAAGATTGTTTACAAAGTATGTGCTTTATCATCATACATGATTGGCTTGTATGCACACTACTATCACTTTCAAGATGTTATCTTCAACCTAATACTTGGGTGAAGAGAAAGTTTGTTAGCAATTAAGTTTTCAAGCTCAATGTACTTTCTCTCTTCCCCTTTTTGGGTAGAGTATGGTCTCTTGATAGAATACTATTATAGTACATAAGGTGATGCAATATGATGTACACATTTATATTAATGAGGAACCGTACCTTTACACAATCAGTTTCTTAACAGTCATTTACCTTACTAGAATGAGGTTATTCATTGATGTGCATATCTTTACATTTATTTCTGATAGCTTGGTGCTCCAGTTGTCCTTCAATCAATCAGTCATAGCTTTGAAGAGATAAGCTAGGAAGATCTTGGCATCTTTAGTTCTTTAACTCTCTTGAAACTCAAGGTTCACATCCAAATATTGTTTGGCCAAATCATAGTTGAGAGAATCTTCTTTCTCCTCTGTATAAGCACTTCTTAGCGTGTATGGCCTTTCATCTTTCAGAATGGAGGATGCTTGATTCTTTGTTGTAGATACTTCTTGACTTCCCAACTCTGGTCTTCAGACTACAAGATTGACTATGGACAAGGATTGGTCTTGATGTAATGGCATTTAAGAACTGGACTAATCTGAGCAGCTTCAGGTGTATATACACATCTACCTGTACACATTATGTCCAACGTGTGAGCTCATCTGCATTTACAAGTTACTTACTAAACTAAGTTTAGAACAACGTTTGTGCCTAGGACCAGACTTAAAGCGATTAGCTTTTGAATAACATGAGAACCTGCTTTGATACCAATTGTTAGTTCTCAGTAGGCACACAATAGATCTAGAAGGGGGGGTTGAATAGATCCTTTGAATTTATAAACTCTTTTCTATTTTAATTTATATAGCTAAGAAGTTAGCATATGACAAACATAAGAATCATTTCAAGCACAGCGTTGATAAACATTGATACATTGTTCTTGGAGTTAGTTTAGTTGTAAGTAGTTAGTACATACATAGCAGTTATAGCAGTTAAGTACAAAATGTAAAGACATAAAGTAAATAACAGAATGTAAAAGATACAAAGCCACTCTTCTGCACTCTCGCAGGAAATCCACTAAGGAATGGGCAGCACCCTGAATCACTAAGATTCCTTCAAGGCCAGCAGCCCTGGAACTTCAGTTCACTTTTGAACTCTTCAAGCTGATAGTAGTGTGCATACAAGCCAATCATGTATGATGATAAAGCACATACTTTGTAAATAATCTTATTTATTTATTAATAAAATATTTATTTATTAAAGGCATTTAATTATCTACATGGTGCTGTTTTTATAATATGTAAATAACCCATAGTTTTAAGCAATGCTTTTAGAATCATGATGTTGATCATGCTAATGAGATCTAAATTCTTAGAAAGATTTAAAACTAAAATAGTTCCCAATCGTGGGATTACTAAAAAGGGGATTAGTAAATCCGGATAGATTGGTACATATGTTGCTTGCTCATTGGATGAGGATGACTGATCTCATGGTCATTTGTGTGGAGACACTAAAGCAAGTATGTAGGTGCTTATTGGAGAATAAGTTCACTGAACGTGACTCGCTATGGAATACCTAATGGAGTTTTACTCGCCTGTCAATAGGAATTCCTAATGTGATAGTAGTACATGTGATCCTTGGACTTGAGATCATCATAGTATCTTGTATGTAACAAATTATACTTTGACTAATTCCTTAAGGCCTTTTAAGGCATATATAGGGTATGCTTGGGTGTAATGAGTTACATATGGAGATAATGAATGATCAATAAAGAATCTACCACCTCTAGTAAAAGAGGAGATATGTCCTATGTGATTCGTTAAATGACAACCCAGGAATCCTTGGCCAAGGTAGAATGAAATTAGAAAGAGGTTTCTAATTTGCATTATTTGGAGTTGTGCATTTTCTAATCGAAATACATATGATTAAATAAATTAAGACTTGACAGTAAATCCATGTCTTATATTTAATTGGGACATTGTATGGTGGAAGGATTGAATTGTACGGTAACTATTAACTCACAGGTTCTTTTATGATTAATGTTGAAATCTATATTATCTGGAAAGTCGTTGATCGCTAGGGAGGCTTATCCCTATTGTAGAATAAATGTTATTTATTTAAATAGATTATTAGTTTAATTTGTTTATTTAAATAAGATTAGAATTGTTCTAATTGATTTATTCACAACCGGTTTAATATGGAGAACCTAAAGGGTCACACCATAAAAGGAAGAAGAATTATTTAAGAAGAAAATGGCATGATAGTAATAATGCATTAAGTATAATTAATTTAATCTATGATGATAGAATAAATTAAATAGCTTAATGTTTATTATTTAATATTTTAGAAATATTAAATATAAATTAATAAGAGGAGTCTTATTATTATTATTATTATTATTATTATTATTATTATTATTTTAATTCTAAAGGAGTTTAGGAATTAATATAATATCAGTACTCTCTCTCAATCCTAATAAAGATTAGGATATAAATTAATTAAATAAAACCCTATTCTAATTGGATTAGGAGGGTTAACCTAATATCTATATAAGAGAGTCTTATATTAGAAATAAGTGATGTGAAATTTTCCAAGAGTTGGGAGTACACATATTCTATAGAGATAGAAACAAGGGTTAAGCCAACAACCCATCTTCTTGGATTCTTCATCTTCCTTGGTGGATCACCGTTAAAGGCCAAACATTTGGGTGGCTGACATTATTCAAGGGAAGGAGCCACTATCAGAGGAATCAAAGGAATCAAAGGAGTAGAACTTGTACCTGAGGAAGCTTAGATCTTCAAAGGTATAATTCCATGTTCTCTCTTTTCTGTTATTGATAACAAGCACAAAGCATGATCATGGTTATGGGTTTGTATAAATTTTGAAAACCTAGTTTTTACGCTTCCGCCCTATTTATGTGATTTGATTGCATGATTGCGTTACATACAAACCCAACAGTGGTATCAGAGCCTAACTTTGTGCTAATTATCAATTTTATAATTCCATGTATGAATTGATGTGAGAATTGGATCGTTTTTTCTAGAGAAAAATCATTTTCTGCAAGTTTCTGCGGCGAACGGCGCAGCTGCGCAGCCTCCCAGTTCATTACTGGCGCAACTGCGCCGGTCTGCAAAAGCTGCTGCTTCCGTCTACCTGCGCAGCTGCGCAGATGCCCAGTTCATTACTGGCGCAGCTGCGCCGGTACCTGGATAGACCCTGAAAATTAATTTTAATTAATTAAGTAAACTGTTTATTTAATTGATAAAGTTTTAAAATAAAGAAGTTTATTTTATCTGAAATATGATTTTAGAATGCTAAAATTAAAGGAGTTTAATTTGGATTTATTTTTGATTAAAATAAAAGAGTTTATTTTGTTTCAAAAATAAAATTTAGCAAAACTTTTGTCCATTAAATAACATCGATCCATATATGGAATAGCATTGTTATTCATGAGATGAATGGATATTTATTGATGCATATGTTGATGTGTATGATAATAAATGGGATTGATTATGGACAATGACCAATGTGATTGGATTTTGTTTTGGATGAATGCTTGAATGTATGGGTTTTATAAAATGGGGTCTGCGTACCTCGTCTTCTCTAGTTTTATTCTCGATGTAAATTCTATCTCCTTTCTATGTACTTCCCCTTGACTGCTGATCAAGGTTTCTATTTAATTTTAAAATAAGTTAATGTAATAGAGATAGTTAGAATTATTTTGAAGAAATTGGAGACCAAGGAGCGAGGAGCGCGTGAAGACCCGTTTGTATGGAGCCCGGGTTTAAGTGTAATAGTTACATTTAAAATTTAAATTCTTGCACTCCTAGGTTTGACCTTTTGGTTCACTTGGTGGCTCTAGTGAACCAAACTAGAATAAAAGTCCATAATCAATCCGGGTAGAATATAGTATTCTATACCGCATGCTAAATATTATATATATTATATTTTATACAACCATGCTTCGCATGTTTATTAAAATGACGCGTATTTTATATATATATGTGCATGCGCGCTTAAAAGATGAGACAAATAATAACAAACCCCTCAAAGAAATAATATTAAGTC
Source organism: Panax stipuleanatus (assembly GCA_020205555.1). Classification (NCBI taxonomy): domain Eukaryota; kingdom Viridiplantae; phylum Streptophyta; class Magnoliopsida; order Apiales; family Araliaceae; genus Panax; species Panax stipuleanatus. The sequence goes on along the minus strand of CM035119.1, from coordinate 75,529,644 downwards.
TGAATCGTTCAAATGATATTTGGAATATCGAACGTCGCCTTCTAGCATGATTAGTTAATAGAGTATTAAATATTTAATATGAGTTTGTTGTGCTATCCACAAGGCGAGTATTGAATATTTAAGATGTTAATTAATCACATTTGATGCTTATCAAGAAAATTGAACGATCTAGTCTTGTTGAGCTATCCACAAGGACGAAAATTTTTCTTTTTGAATTTATGGAAGTGCTAGGCTGGACTTAACTTAAATCATTTTAGTTCGGATGTGCACACACATGACCATTATGATTTAAGAGGCAAAATAAAAGGAGTTACATGGTGATGTAATTGACAAGAGTTGTCTACCTATTTATTTGTATATCGCTTGTTGTGCTATCCACAAGGTTATATACATTTGAAATGAGATCCTTATTCTCACTAGCAAATCTTTAGTTAGATGTTGCCGAACTATATAAGTGAGGGTAATATAGTTTGATGAAAATAGTGGGAGATACCAATTTAAAATAAAGACCTAAATTTATTTTGGTATGCAAAGTTAATAAAACGAATGTTTGCTAAAATGTTGTTTTCTTTCACATGCAGAATTTTAAAAAATGTCAAAATCACTAATTTCACTGCGAAGCATACTTGATGCTAATAAGCTTACCGGGCCGAATTATACGGACTGGCTAAGAAATCTGAGAATAGTTCTCACTGCTGAAAAGATTTCTTATGTTCTAAACTCACCTGTCCCTGGAACTGTTCCAGAAACAGCCTCTGAGGAAGAGATTGCCACCATTGTAAAGTGGCAAGATGATGCATCTGTGGCTCAATGCATCATGCTCGCATCCATGAATAACGAGCTTCAGCGTCAGCACGAAAACATGGATGCTCCTACTATGTTGATTCACCTCAAGGAGTTGTATGGTGAACAAAGTAGGACTGCTAGATATGAGATATCTAAGGAGCTCTTCCGATCTCGGATGACCAAGGGCAAAGTGAACATAAAGGAACAAAAGAAATCTGATCCAGCTAGCAAAGGAATGTGCTTCCATTGCAACGAGCCGGGTCATTGGAAGAGGAACTGCAAGAAGTTTCTGGCAAAGAAGAAGCTTGGAGAAGCTTCGACTTCCAATCAAGGTTTGTTCATGATTGAAATTAATTTTTCAGAAAGTCAAAATTCTACTTGGGTATTGGATACCGGCTGTGGTTCTCACATATGTAATAATGTGAAGGGACTGGTCAAAAGTAGAAAGCTGAACAATGATGAGGTGATCCTACGAGTGGGGAATGGAGCAAAGGTTGCTGCATTAGCTGTAGGAACTTATTATTTAGCAATGCCTTCGGGCAAGTCCATTTATCTTAATAATTGTTATTATGTTCCGAATATTATTAAAAATATTATTTCAATTTCTGTATTGGATATGGAAGGTTTTGACGTTATTATAAAGAACAATGGTTGTTCTATTTATAAAGACGATGTTTTATATGGTATTGAAAATTTGCGAAATGGACTTTATACACTTGACTTGCAAGAAAATATATTTCAAATTGAACAAATTAAGAAAAGGAAAAGAGATAATATTAATTATACCTATATGTGGCACTGTAGACTCGGTCATATCAATGAAACAAGATTATCCAAGTTGCATAAAGATGGGCTCATCGAGCTATCTGATTATGAATCATATCCAACTTGTGAATCTTGTCTCATGGGTAAAATGACTAAATCTCCTTTTAGTGGAAAAGGGGAGAGAGTTACAAAGTTGTTGGCATTGATTCACACAGACGTTTGTGGACCTATGACAACAAGTGCACGGGGTGGGTATTCTTATTTTATTACTTTCACTGATGATCACTCAAGATTTGGATATGTGTATTTAATGAAATACAAATCAGAATTATTTGAAAAGTTCAAAGAGTTCAGAAGTGAAGTAAAGAAACAAACGGGCAAGAGTATTAAGATACTTCGATCAGATCGAGGTGGAGAATACTTAAGCAGTGAGTTTCTCAATTGTCTCAGAGAAAATGGTATAATCTCACAATGGACTCCTCCAGGTACACCACAGTTAAATGGAGTATCTGAAAGGAGAAATCGAACACTGTTGGACATGGTTCGATCCATGATGAGTTTTACCGACCTTCCAATTTCCTTCTGGGGATATGCCCTAGAAACGGCTGCATACCTACTTAACAAGGTACCTACCAAATCCGCCCCAAAGACTCCATATGAGATGTGGAAAGGGAGGAAACCAAATCTTAAGCATGTTAAGACTTGGGGTTGTCCAGCTTATGTCAAAAAGTTTGAAAATGATATGCTACAGACTAAATCCGATAAGTGTAAATTTGTGGGATACCCTAAAGAAACCGTAGGGTATTATTTCTATCATCCAACTGATCAAAAGGTGTTTGTTGCGAAACTTGCTACCTTCTTGGAGAAAGAGTTTATCCATGAAGGGGTCAGTGGGAGTAAGATATATCTTGAAGAAGTTCAAGAACCACAAGTTACCACGGACCAAAGTCAGGTACCTAACCAAGTAGAAGAACCTACTGTACCACACCATGTTCGTAAATCTGGAAGAGTACCGAAGATACCTGAGAGGTATGGATTCGTTATAGAGGATGACGATGAGGTACAATCATGAATGATGATGATCCATTGGATTACGAACAGGCTATGAGTAATAAAGACTCAGGGAAATGGCTTGAAGCCATGAAATATGAAATGGACTCCATGTATGAAAACAAAGTATGGTCTTTGGTTTCACCACCTGAAGGTATTAAACCTATTGGGTGTAAATGGGTTTTTAAGAAAAAGACTGGAGCAGACGGAAAGGTAGAGACCTATAAGGCCCGACTGGTTGCAAAAGGTTTCAAACAAAGACAAGGAGTTGACTATGATGAAACCTTCTCACCAGTAGCCATGCTCAAGTCCATTCGGATTTTGCTTGCGATTGCAGCTTACAACGACTATGAGATCTGGCAGATGGACGTGAAAACGGCCTTCCTCAATGGGAAACTTGAGGAGGATGTGTATATGACAGCCAGAGGGATTTATTTCAAAAGTTGGAACAAATCAAGTCTGTAAGCTACAACGATCCATTTATGGGTTGAAGCAAGCTTCTCGTAGATGGAACATTCGTTTTGATGAGACAATCAAAGAGTTTGATTTTATCAAAAACGAGGATGAACCATGTGTATACAAGAAGGTTAGTGGGAGCGCAGTATCATTCTTTGTATTATATGTTGATGATATATTACTGATAGGGAATGACATTCCTATGTTACAATCCATTAAAATCTGGTTATCTGAAAACTTCTCCATGAAGGACTTGGGTGAAGCATCCTATATTTTGGGAATAAAGATCTATAGAGATAGATCTAAAAGGATGTTCGGCTTATCCCAAGGAACGTACATTGATACGATGCTAAAGAGGTTTAGCATGGAAGATTCCAAAAGAGGTCTCATGCCGATGAGCCATGGAATAAATCTCTCCAAGAAACAGGCCCCAAAGACACCTGAGGAGAGAGACCGTATGAGTAAGATCCCTTATGCTTCTGCAATAGGATCTATCATGTACGGTATGATATGTACTAGACCGGATGTTGCTCACGCACTTAGTGTAACAAGCAGATACCAGTCGAATCCAGGAGAAGAGCACTGGAAGGCAGTGAAAAATATCCTAAAGTACTTGAGAAGGACTAAAGATATTTTTCTTGTCTACGGTGGGTCTGAATTAAAACTCGAGGGATTCACGGACTCAAGTTTTCAAACAGACCAAGATGACAGTAAATCTGTTTCAGGGTATGTGTTTACCTTGAACGGAGGTGCAGTGAGTTGGAAGAGTTCCAAGCAGCAAACAGTTGCTGATTCAGTGACAGAGGCAGAGTATATAGCTGCAAGTGAAGCTGCAAAGGAAGCTGTTTGGATGAACAAGTTCATAACTGAACCTGGTGTGGTTTCTAGCATTGGAGAAGCAATTCCCGTATACTGTGACAACACCGGAGCGGTTGCACAGGCTAAGGAACCCAGGTCTCATCAGAAATCTAAACACGTGTTGTGGCGATTTCACTTGATCAGGGAGATCATTGAAAGAGGAGACGTCACCTTGGAGCGTGTAGACTATCAAGACAACATTTCAGATCCATTTACTAAAGCTTTAACACAACAGCAGTTTGATCGTCACTTAGAGAAGATGGGTATGAGATACCATGGCGATTGGCTTTAGTGCAAGTGGGAGATTGATAGTAGTGTGCATACAAGCCAATCATGTATGATGATAAAGCACATACTTTGTAAACAATCTTATTTATTTATTAATAAAATATTTATTTATTAAAGACATTTAATTATCTACATGGTGCTGTTTTTATAATATGTAAATAACCCATAGTTTTAAGCAATGCTTTTAGAATCATGATGTTGATCATGCTAATGAGATCTAAATTCTTAGAAAGCTTTAAAACTAAAATAGTTCCCAATCGTGGGATTACTAAAAAGGGGATTAGTAAATCCGGATAGATTGGTACATATGTTGCTTGCTCATTGGATGAGGATGACTGATCTCATGGTCATTTGTGTGGAGACACTAAAGCAAGTATGTAGGTGCTTATTGGAGAATAAGTTCACTGAACGTGACTTGCTATGGAATACCTAATGGAGTTTTACTCGCCTGTCAATAGAAATTCCTAATGTGATAGTAGTACATGTGATCCTTGGACTTGAGATCATCATAGTATCTTGTATGTAACAAATTATACTTTGACTAATTCCTTAAGGCCTTTTAAGGCATATATAGGGTATGCTTGGGTGTAATGAGTTACATATGGAGATAATGAATGATCAATAAAGAATCTACCACCTCTAGTAAAAGAGGAGATATGTCCTATGTGATTCGTTAAATGACAACCCAGGAATCCTTGGCCAAGGTAGAATGAAATTAGAAAGAGGTTTCTAATTTGCATTATTTGGAGTTGTGCATTTTCTAATCGAAATACATATGATTAAATAAATTAAGACTTGACAGTAAATCCATGTCTTATATTTAATTGGGACATTGTATGGTGGAAGGATTGAATTGTACGGTAACTATTAACTCACAGGTTCTTTTATGATTAATGTTGAAATCTATATTATCTGGAAAGTCGTTGATCGCTAGGGAGGCTTATCCCTATTGTAGAATAAATGTTATTTATTTAAATAGATTATTTATTTAATTTGTTTATTTAAATAAGATTAGAATTGTTCTAATTGATTTATTCACAACCGATTTAATATGGAGAACCTAAAGGGTCACACCATAAAAGGAAGAAGAATTATTTAAGAAGAAAATGGCATGATAGTAATAATGCATTAAGTATAATTAATTTAATCTATGATGATAGAATAAATTAAATAGCTTAATGTTTATTATTTAATATTTTAGAAATATTAAATATAAATTAATAAGATGAGTCTTATTAATATTATTAATATTATTATTATTTTAATTCTAAAGGAGTTTAGGAATTAATATAATATCAGTACTCTCTCTCAATCCTAATAAAGATTAGGATATAAATTAATTAAATAAAACCCTATTCTAATTGGATTAGGAGGGTTAACCTAATATCTATATAAGAGAGTCTTATATTAGAAATAAGTGATGTGAAATTTTCCAAGAGTTGGGAGTACACATATTCTATAGAGATAGAAACAAGGGTTAAGCCAATAACCCATCTTCTTGAGTTCTTCATCTTCCTTGGTGGATCACCGTTAGAGGCCAAACATTTGGGTGGCTGACATTATTCAAGGGAAGGAGCCACTATCAGAGGAATCAAAGGAATCAAAGGAGTAGAACTTGTACCTGAGGAAGCTTAGATCTTCAAAGGTATAATTCCATGTTCTCTCTTTTCTGTTATTGATAACAAGCACAAAGCATGATCATGGTTATGGGTTTGTATAAATTTTGAAAACCTAGTTTTTACGCTTCCGCCCTATTTATGTGATTTGATTGCATGATTGCGTTACATACAAACCCAACACAAGCCCTTTGGCTTGGAACTCTAGTTCACTAAGAAGTCTTCAAGCCCTCCAGCTTGGAACTCATTTAGTCCCTCCGGACAAGGACCCTTTGGCCCTGGCTACTTGTAGTTGTAGTTGTTGTTGTTGTTTGTGCTTTGCTGCTAAGATGTCTTGAAGCTTAATCATCTTGGTACTTAGCAGCTAGGCTTGGTCCTCAGCATTCTGCTTCGAGTCTGGACCTCTTCTATGGTGCAGCTGATCTTTAGTCTGTTCAGCTCATCTTCACTTGCTGTTAGCTATGCACCATCACCACATAGGACTGCTAAGACTTTTCATTATGGGTCACCTTCTTCTGACCCTTAGCATCCCTTGAACCCTTCTTGAATGATATGCAGGCATGGTTCTGCATCTTTTCTTGTTCAGCTTCTGGTTCTTCATGGTGATTTGTAGAGTGGCTCTTCTGATCTTCTTTATGCTCAGCCACCTTCTTGAATGCTATCTTCTTGGCCTTCTCGGCTCTCAGCTTGGCTACCATCTTCAGTGGCATTCTCATCCTTCTTGAGTGAAGCTTTAGTCTGTTTAGTCTTTCTTTAAGTCTGCTTCACTTCCACCTTCGTAGGCTCACTACCACTGAGACTTGTTCTCTTCAGCTTAGGTGGAACTCGTAGAGTCAACAATGTAGCATTCCAATAACTCGACGAATCTACAACTTAGCAACAACACTTATCTTTGAAGCTTGTCCTTTAAATACCCTTCCATAATCTTCCTATTGGAAAGTAGCCGTTAGAAGCTATTTAAATTGCTTTGCAGATCTCGAGTTATTTGGTGCAGAATGCTGATGTGACATGACAGCTCCTTTTTTACTTTACTGACACAGCAGTCTGGTTTCTCACCTACCGCCTCAGAGATGTCACTGTTCCGTGTCAGGCTGGTAGTCTTCTTTATTACTCCTTTCTGATTCCTTGATTCGAATCCTTAGGAGTTGTCCTTCTCCATCGATGCTCTCAAATAGTAACGTTCGGATGTCAGTCTTCAGATTAAACCGTTGCCAATGCTTCAATCTTTAGATGTCAGAAATCTACTATTCTGATGCAGATGTTCTTGGACCTTGATCGTAGTGTGTCATATTGAATGTTACTTTGACTGGCTGAGACAACACTATGATTCTGATGAGTGTTCTTGGATCTTCAATGTAGAACATCTCTTCCTTCATTTGTGCAGTGTTTCAACACTTCTGCATGCCTTGACTGATCTCAGGAACTGATATCTTGACTTGTCATTCTGACCTCTTTTGAATAGCAAGACACTTCAGATTTGTGGCATACCCAGCTCCTTTCTCATGGTGATCTCCCGTTCACCTATCTTCAATGGTCTGACCCATGCTTAATCACTTTTGTCTTGTTCTTCACAAATTTGTTGGTATCTCTCTAGATTGTATTAGTTCCTTCTTTACTTTGGAAAACACTACGATCTTGAGTGATTCTCAAGATCATTGTCTTTTGTTCTCTTGACAGCTACTGCACTTGCTGACTTTCTCTAGTCAGTCATTTTGCATGAAGTCTTCTTCTGATTAGCTTGTGGAAGACTTCATCTCGAATGGCCTCACAACTCAGTCTACATGTTGATAGAGTTGATGCTTAGATCTTCTTAGCTTGCATGCCATTCGGTGAGTGCTCTTTGGTACTCTTCATGTAGGATGTATCTTTGTAGCTCAGACCAGAGGCTTCATTCTTTGGATATATTGGGAGTGCCCATTTGATGAGAATCGTGTTGACACTACGATTCTTTCCTTAGCTTTGTTGAGCAACCTTTGCGGAAGCCTTAGTTCTGCAGACTACGATTTAGCTTAGTTGCTGCAGACACTACGATTTCGAGATCAGACCTTGACAGGCTACGATTCTACCTTCATGCTTGCTGCCTTCGTCTGATCTTACCCGACTTCGATCTCTGCCTCTGATGATCATTAGACTCCACTAAGTGTGAACTACGATTCTTGACTTAGCTCTGGCAGTTTCTAGGTCGGCTCATAGACAGGTTGTCTCTTCAATTTTGAACATGACTTCCTCAGCAGACTACGGCTCCGAGGAAATTCTTCTCGACACACTACGATTCTTCCTCGTTTCTCCTGGCAGACTACGAACTCCGAGATCTACTATCCTGCAGACTACGATTCCACCTTGATAGCTCTCGAGTCTCTTTTGTCTCTCCTGGCAGACTACGATTTTGATACAGTGCTTCAACGATCAGACATGCCTATCTATTACATTATAAGATCAACCTAACAAGCTTGATCTTTCTATCTTCATAGTCCTTGTACATCATTTCTTTTTAAGGACTTTACAAAGCTATTTTGCTTATGTAGGATCAACCTAACATATTTGATCGTTTCAATCTAAGTCCTTGTATATATATTCTTATTATCTATCAAAGGACTTTACAGCTTTTATCAATGCAAGCATACTTGCATATTCATTCATTTATAACATAATCAAATCGTATATAAATAGGAATAACATTCTTATGTATATTCCTAACACAAAGGATTGCATATGAAAGCCAGCACCAGAATTGCATCAGAGCAGGAAACTGGCTCGCGCGGTCGCTCCAAGAATATAAGGCTAGGCCGCGCGGCCGCGCCAGTCCTAAAAAATTGACTTTTGCTTTGTTTTCTCGGCTGGATGTAATTTATTTAAGGCCAATGTTTGCAAGGGACGAGCATGACTCAGACTCATCAGACTTCATTTAATTTGTCTTGTCTTACATTTTTAGGGTTTATAGAGAGCTAGAGAGTTGGAGAGCTTCACTTTTCTTCTTTTCTAGTTCTAAGTAGATTTCATTTCTAGGGCTCATCTTGGAGCTTATTTGTGGTCTGAACTCAAGCTTGATATCTTCTATTAAAAGGGGAAACCACAAGATTTGCATTCTCTATCTCTCTTTTCTTTACTTTCATAGTTGTTCAATGCTTGGCTTAAATCCTATAATAGTTGGTGGTTCATTGATGAACTAACTTCCATTACGGGATTCTAATGGATTCTATTTGCTTAATCTAGGGTTTATGTCTCTTTGAAATGTATGTATGAGAATGTATGGGTCTCTTAGCATGGTTGTGTTTTATGTTTAGATGCTTGATCAACATTTACTGTAATAGTTTATATGGAATCAAAAGAGGAAGTGTAAACTTAGATTTTGCTATGCTATCATGTGTTTGTGAAACTTGCATTTGATGAGTTTTTATGATTTGTAATCTGGATAGGAATATACCATATTGCCATGTGTAGTCAACATGGAGCTTGGACTTAAATCGGTTTAGCTTGTAAATCGGATAGAAATATAGTGATTTAGGCTTTATCGATGTTCATATGATTTCTATCTCTTTTGTGGATATTATATGATATGGACTTGGTTTATTGACAAATAACCTTATCTCACATTCGAGCTCCCGGCTAGCATTCCTATGTGATTATTCATACATGACATGAGGTGTTGTTAACCTAGATGACGCAATAGATGAAGTTAGGATCCCATATTTCTCTAATTTGAACCCCTTGCTTGTTAATTAGTTAAGTTTATTTTAAAACCAGTCTAGTTAATTAAAGAACACTTTGACATATGTTTGAGCAGACAAAAATAACCATAGGATTATTGCTTGATAGTTTAAGCCTGACTCCTTTCTCTGTGGGAACGATCTCGACTTATCGAATTATTACTTGTCGACCGTGTATATTTGCACGTTTTTTGTGCCCGTTTTTGTTAACACCTAAACGACACAACAGGCACTCCACGATTAGAGGTGAGTGGTTGATATGGTTATCAGTAGCATGTTTTGGGACATTACTACTGATTATGGATCTTCATTTGGTTCATCAGTCACAAAGTTTTGGAACTCTGCAACTGGAATCTTTCTGTTTTGAGTTAGCTCCTGTTTACTATGGACTTTGACAGAAGTGGTCTTGATATTCGTGGTGTGGTCAACAGACATGCACCATGGTTGATTTATCTTCTGAGCTTATCTCAGATCTTTTAGCAAGAATTCCACTTCTTTATTTTACTCCATAAGCTTCACCATCTCCATATCATCAACTTTTCTCTCTCAGCATAGGTCATAGTCTAATCAGGTACAGTAATGTGCTCTGCCTGACTGATCAATTCCTGATCATCTTCTATGGTTCTGGTATCTTTCTCAGTTGGACCAGATGCATGAGATGTTGGGTTTGTACGAAATCGTGACGCAATCAAATTGCAAAAATTAGCGGAAGCATGGTATATCAGAGTTTAAAAAAATTTCTACAAAACCATTACCCGGATCATCCTTTATGCAAATTAATAATTTAAAATGATAAATAAGAAGTTATGGAATCATACCCTTGTAAAACGAAGCTTCCACAGGTACTAGTTCAACTCCTTGTTTTTCGTGATCTCCTTGAATTTTCGGGTTAGATTCTTTCCTTTGATCAACGTTAGCCACCCAAGTGTTTCCTCTAGAGGTGATCCACCAAGGAAGAGAAATTATCAAGAAGGAGGGTGGTTGGCTTAGTTTTCTATCCTCTATAGAAAAGGAGTACTCTCCAACAATTGGAATTGCATCAATGAATATCTATTATAAGACTCCTCCTATATAGATATTGGTCAAACCTTCTAATCCTATTAGACATGGGATTTCTTTTAATTAATTAAACTCCTTTAATTAATTTAGGCTTTCCATCACATGGGAATAATTAATTAAATTCATTTAATTAATTTGTCTCCTAATCTTATTAGGAATAAATGAGAGTACTAATATTAAATTTATTACTAAACTCCTTTAGAAATTAAAATAATAATAATTGTAATAATATTAATAAGACTCCTCTTATTAATATATATTTAATATTTCCAAAATATTAAATAATAAACATTAAGCTATTTAATTTATTCTATCACTATAGATTAAATTAATTATACTTAATTTATTATTACGATTATGCCATTACCTTCTTAAATAATTATTCTTCCTTTTATGGTGTGACCCTTTAGGTTCTCTATATTAAACCGGTTGTGAATAAATCAATTAGAACAATTCTAATCTTATTTAAATAAATAAATTAAACTAATAATCTATTTAAATAAATAATATTTATTCTACAATAGGGATAAGCCTCCCTAGCGATCAACGACTTTCCAGATAATATAGATTTCAACATTAATCATAGAAGAACCTGTGAGTAAATAGTTACCATACAATTCAATCCTTCCACCATACAATATCCCAATTAAATATAAGACATGAATTTACTGTCAAGTCTTATTTTATTTAATTATATGTATTTCGATTAGAAAATACACAACTCCGATTAATGCAAATTAGAAACCTCTTTCTAATTTCATTCCACCTTGGCCAAGGATTCCTGGGTTGTCATTTAACGAATCACATAGGACATATCTCCTCTTTTACTAGAGGTGGTAGATTCTTTATTGATCATTCATTATCTCCATATGTAACTTATTATACCCAAGCATACCCTATATATGCCTTAAAAGGTCTTAAGGAATAAGTCAAAGTATAATTTGTTACATACAAGATACTATGATGATCTCAAGTCCAAGGATCACTTGTACTACTTTCACATTAGGAATTCCTATTGACAGGCGAGTAAAACTCCATTAGGTATTCCATAGCGAGTCACGTTCAGTGAACTTATTCTCCAATAAGCACCTACATACTTGCTTTAGTGTCTCCACACAAATGATCATGAGATCAATCATCCTCATCCAATGAACAAGCAACATATGTACCAATCTATCCGGATTTACTAATCCCCTTTTTAGTAATTCCACGATTGAGAACTATTTTAGTTTTAAAGCTTTTTAAGAATTTAGATTTCATTAGCATGATCAACATCATGATTCTAAAAGCATTGCTTAAAACTATGGGTTATTTACATATTATAAAAACAGCACCATGTAGATAATTAAATGCCTTTAATAAATGAATATTTTATTAATAAATAAATAAGATTTTTTACAAAGTATGTGCTTTATCATCATACATGATTGGCTTGTATGCACACTACTATCATGAGATTGATTGCTTTATTCAACCATTTTCACCAGCAATCCTTTGACCATCTTCCTTATCTGCCAGATCAATTTTCTTGATAAGTCTCTTAGTCCTGTTCTTTGACTTGGACACAGCCTTTTCACTTTCTTCAGATTCAGCCCTGACAGTTGTTCAGGCTGAAAGGTTGTTACAGCTTTTCAATTTGCAGTCATAACTTATCTGGACTCTACGATTTGTGATAACTCTACAATCGTAGTGTGTGAGGACTTCTTTGTTCTGTGACTACTTTTCTTCTTCTTCTAAAGTTCACAACTACCTTCAACTTCATCTTCAGGACTGATCACTCCACGATTGTTGACAGAACTACGAACGTAGTCTTCTTGATCTGACACCTGAACAGGTGTTTTCAGCAGGCTTGTAGTCTTTCCTTAGTTTCTTCAGTATACACTAAGGATGAATGAAGAATCATTTGGGACTATCAATTCGTCAACATTTATCAGTCTTTCTTCAGTTAATTGCTCTTCCTCCTTTATCAGAACTATGGACTTTGATGCTGACTGGAGGGACACTGCGATTGTGGTCATTGTACCATAATCGTTGTGTGTTGGATTGCACAGGCTTGACTCAGTCTTGATCATAGAGAACACTATAATTTTCCTCAAGCTCTTTGATAGACTGCACTCGTGGAGTTCTGCTTCTATGATGAATTCTTCATAATCAATAATTGATGATCATTTGATGTGAGCTTCTTCGCGGTTCCTTCTGAGATGATAATCCTTGTATGGATAAGTCATGGAAGGTCTTTTTCATCTTGGCATGGATGATCAACTTCCATATGGAGATCAGCAATCATGTGAGCTTCATTCATGTGGGCTTAGCAAGTCTTCAAGAACAGGCTTTGGCATAGAATGAATTTATCAAGAACATTGCTGAAATGTCTTAAGCCTCCAGCTGGTTGAATCTTCGTGACTAAAGCCATTTGCTTCAGCATTCCTTAGTGTGGTCGGATAGACCAAGTACCTACAGGTTAGATAAATTTCTATTCTTTGTACCCATGGTTAAATGGGTCCTGCTAGGTTAGTTTCCTCAAAATCCCTATTCCTCATATACTTGAATTTATATCATGTTTAGCATCAGCAGTCATATTCATGCATATATCAGATTTAGATATGATATTTAAAATGCATGATTATGAGTGAGAGTAAGATTTATCATTTTGATAAGACACTCTTTTTCTTTGATGGTTTCACCCTTTGCTTGGTTGTGTTCACAGATTTTGAATGTTCATAGAGTAGGAATCAACTCTATTACTTATTTGTATCTGGTTGATTCATGGAGATGACCAGTTTCTAAGAATCTTCAAGATACTCCACTAGAACTAATCATACTCTACGTATTATCAAAAACTTAGAACATAGGTTTGTACATACATACTAACCCTGTGACGCCCCGAAATTCGGCCTATTTTCACCCCTGAATTTCGGACGTTACAATACTTCCCATTCCATACATACATCATTATATCCTAAATATACATGATATATTCACACATTCCCAGGTTCTATTACCTCAAAACGTTCCTTCATTAAAAATAATGAATATTACATTATTATGATCACATTACAACTGTGACTTAACTAGTCACCAAATCTATAGAATAGTTTAATCTAACTATTCCCCAAGTCTCGACTTGATCTTCACGCTTGTTCATAACATGAACAGTACTTCATATTGTGACGCTAATGGTATTCTCAACCATAGCATCTCACCATAGCAGGACATCAATCCACTTGATCTTCTTCAGGTCCTTTAATACATACTACTGTCGTTCGCTAAAAATGTTTTTATTTAAAGCAAGTGTGAACATTCAATTGCTCCGCAAGTCATAGCAGTTGAATATTAACAACTCAAGAATCAAAATTCTTTTAAGACTTCAATAACCGAACAATGATTATGAAGCAGCTCGAATAATAGGAATACGTTCCGATTCCTATCATTTTAACAACATATATCACATATACTTTGTCAAACTCTCATCCTTCTACCTCTTTCATACACATTCTGTCTGGCTAGAATCATTATCACAGACTTAACAAGTACGGTTCATGAATCAACCGAACTCTTTCACATTTAGCAGTTCAATCACAGAACAATTTATTTCATCAAAACACCGAAGTGTTAACATTGTGGCACAAGGCCTCATATATATTACCATCTTGAACAAATATCGCACATTTGCACATACAAAATTTCTTCCTCATGTTCAACATCTGAGGAAGTTAAGAAACTAACATTCATATGAAAATGAATGAAGTTAGGAACTTGCATCAAGTTGAACTTGAGCAAGATTAGAAACTTGCCTTAGCGTTACGTACTTCTTACGCCTTATCGTTCATCACAATCCCTATATATCACATAAGGAATAACACATATCCATTAGTCAAATACTTGAGTTATGCATTAGCTTATCTTTACTTTACTTCGTATGGCTTGCGTTCTTGTAATATAAGTCTTCAAGACCAACTTTACGTTCATTACTTCCATTCTTTCATTACATTCCCTTACCACGTCCGATCCATACGACCTGGAATATTTTTCCAAGTTATTAACATTAACTCAGCTTTTCACATTATACGTTCTTCATTCTCTTATTACCGTTCATTACGGCTCATTATATCTTACTATGCCAACATTCGTTAACGTATAAGTCATACAACCAATGTATACTTAGAACGTTTACTCAACGCCGATACGATTCATGAGAAACGTTCACGTATCCTGCGCTCACGTTACTCGTCTCTTAATCTCAGTCAACATTGACTTGAGGTTTAAATCACTTGTTTTAAGTGTTACATTAAGTGAATTCTATGTTCACTCGAACTCTCATCAATTATCATAAGTATGATGATCGACGAAATCTTAACTTATTTTTCAACTTAAACTTTGGTTAATGTTTCCAAGCTTAAGTTCAATTACGTTTGTTCAACGTTTAACTCTCATAAACATTGATTAAACATGTTGTTTAAAGCTTACATTACATCACTTGCTAGCCCATTAATTGATATGCAAAAGGTTAAGTATTTACTAGCAATGCCAGAATTTTCTGACATTTTGGAGCTGCGGCGCCAGATTTTCCCCTTGGACTGGCGCTGCGGTGCTACCCCTCTAGAGATTTCTCCCAGGAGTGGCGCTGCGGCACCGGATTAAGCCTATTGGGTGGCGCTACGGCGCTAGCCCTGCAGCTCATAAAAATTTCTAAGTCTTTAAAAATTTTAATATTCCCGAGTCTGTAACGTGATCGTTATAACTCAAAATTGGTTCGTTCCAAAGCCAAAAGTTCACAAATGACATGCTCTACCATCCTATCAAGTTGGAATTTGTTTCCAAATCCGTCGACGAGAAATTCACCGATTAGTCCATTTTTACGTTTTCATCAAACGTTTGCTAACGTTCGACGTTCGTTTCTTCGTTTTAACTCCGAATTCATTCGTTCTTGCTCTCGCAAGTCTTGTTTACATAATTACACGTGTGCAATTGAAAACCATTATTTCCGAATCACATGGCGACTTTTGACTTTCATCCCAGGAAATTTTACGATTTCGACGCTTAGCGTCTAATCGCATAAACTTCCGCCGAATCTTTGTTACTTAATATTTTTACGTCAAACCAAATAGAATCAATCCATCGGTTGTTCATCTATGATTCTCACCATCTAAAACATCTAAGTTTTAATGGCTTTCTTCATTATGTTCTTCGTGTTCTTTGTTCGTTCTTCGTTATTAATCAATGTTATGATTATAATTTTATGTTTTCTCGCATTCTAACGTTATAAGTTTGATAATTCACCCTTATAACATCGGAGAGTTCATATAACTCATCCAAATCATCCACTAACATCTTCTATTCTTCTTTTCTTTCATTAACCATTTCATTATGGTTTAACTTAACCATTTCAAGGTTTTAACATATTTATTCGTTAACTCCTTAATCATTTACTTATGATTTTACTTGTTCTTGGTTCTTAGTATTTTAAAGTCCACTAAAACTAATCTTCTTACTTCCTACAATTCATGCTCTATCCATTTTCACTTCTTTATCAATCTAAGAATTGAAAGAAAAGATGAAAAATCAAAGTTAACACTTATACCTTATAAGTGTTCTTGCACTCTTAGACTTTGTGTTCTTGATAAAGTCTTAAGCTAACTTCTCTTTGCTTCTTGGTTGCATGTCCAAGTTCTTCCTCCTTTTCCCTTCTTCTCTCTCTAATATTGGTGGGATTTTAAACAAGGAACAAAATGAAGGTCCAAGCCTTCTTATTTATAGGTAAGGCAAGACCAAGGGCTTAAGGGTCTTTTAGGGCCAACCTCCTCACTATTCCCACCTCCTCACCCTTTCTTTATGCCCAAGTTTGAGCCCATGTGCAACCTATGTCTCCCACATGCCAAACCATGTTCTCCCATGTGCTAGCACATGCCACCATGTGCTCTCCCATGTCCCCCACATGCTAACATGGGTCATGGGTTGCCCGTAAACCACCCGTTTACTCGTCGGTTCGACCCACGGGTTAAATTCTTAGATTTAATTCAAATTAAATCTATTTACTTCATATAAAATTCGTATTATACATCATATTAAGTCTCGTATCCTCCTTGTATTATACTCGTATAATAACTCGTATTATACTCGTATTCATTCCGTATAATAATCATTTATTATTATACGTAATCAATTTAATCATTGATTTTACTTTTCCTAACGCATAGGATTTTAAGTCCCTACGCGAAAACTTTGTGAGCCATAAATGAAATATTATTACATATTTCATCTCGTCTCAAAATTATATCATTACGCGTTTCTCAGAATTTCAAAATAAATTCCTGAACAGAAACGGATGAATAGTGACTTTTATCATTTTCTTCCCGAGAAAACTTTTCTCTGCTAACTTAACTTTTCATGGTATATTACCGTCAAATCTTTCGACAGAATGTAATTCTGACATTCCAAACTCTCGAACGAGCTTAGGGTTCCACGAACCCTAACCTTTAGGGTCAAACCCTAACCCTTAGGATTTCATGAATAGTGCTTATTTCGTCTTTTTCTCAGAAATATTTTTATTCCCGGAAATCATTTATTTTCGTCTTGAAAATTCTTACTCGTTCCTTTTAGTTCGTAGCCAGAATCCTCCCCATTTTTAATCATCCTATGTCATAGAATGATTAATATACACATAACACAGAATATAATCAATAAAATTACTTTTATTAATTATTAATTCTTTAATCTTAATTTCTGGACAATCCAATTTTTCGGGTTGTCACAAACCCTTTAGCAAGGACTACTCCACTTAAGCTTAAGTTAAATCCTGATATGCTTATGACCTATTTCAGACTTCTTTCAAGATATTATCTTCAACCTAAAACTTGGATGGAGAGAAAGTTTGTTAGCAGCTAAGTTTCCAACCTTAGTGTACTTTCTCTCTTCCCCTTTTTAGGAAGAGTATGATCTCTTGATAGAATACTCTTATACTGCATAAGGTGATGCAACATGATTTATAGATAATTATAAATGAGGAACCGTACCTTTACACTATCAGATTCTTGACAGTCATCTTTCTTGCTTATAATGATGTTAGGCATTGATGTGCATATCTTTGCATTTAATACAGACAAACTGTTGCTCCATTTGACCTTCGATCAATCATATAGTCTTGGAGATGTAATGCTAGGAAAGTCTTGACAGCTTTAACCCTTTGATAACCTTGAACCTCAGGGTTTATATCCAACTGCTGGTTAGCCAAATACATATTGGAGGAAATCTTCTTTCTCCATTGAATAAGCATTTCATAGCATGTATAGGCCTTTCATCTTTCAGGATAGGTGGATACTGATTCTCTTCTTTTGATGGCTCTTGACTTCCCATCTCTGGTCTGCAGACTACAAGATTGACTGTGGACAAGGATTGGTCTTGTTACTATGGTATTTAAGAACATGGACCAATCTGAGCAGCCTCAGGTGTCTATACACATTTTCCTGTACACATTATTTCCAACGTGTGAGCTCATTTGCATTTACAAGTGACTTGCTACTAAACTAGGTTTAGAATAATATTTGAGCCTTAGATCAGACTCAAAGCGATTAGCTTTTGAATGTAGCATGAGAACCTGCTTTGATACCAATTGTTAGTTCCAGTAGGCACACAATAGATCTAGAAGGGGGGGGGGGGGGTTGAATAGATCCTATTTAATTTCAAATACTTTTCCATATTATTTTGTATTACTAAGTAATTAGCATATGACAAACATAAGAATCTTTTCAAGCACAGCGAAATAAGTAAAAGATCCCCTTCATTGATATATTCATAAACACAGTTACACATTGTTCTTATAGTTAGTTTATTTGTAAGTAATTAATGCATACATAGCAGTTATAGCAGTTAAGTACATAATGTAAATGACATAAAGTAAATGATAAAATGTAAAAGACACAAGGGGTTCTAAGTGGTTCAGAGACTCAAGCTCCTAATCCACGCTTCTGCTTCTTTAGCAGGAAATCCACTAAGCAAAGGGCAGCACCCTGAATCACTAAGATTCCTTCAAGGCCAGCAGCCTTGGAACTTTAGTTCACTAAGAACTCTTCAAGCCCAACAGGCTTGGAACTCCTCTAGTTCACTAAGAACTCTTCAAGGCCAGCAGCCTTGGAACTCCAGTTCTCTACGAAATCTTCAAGTCCAGCAGGCTTGGAACTTCATTTAGTCCCTCCGGACAAGGACCCCTCAGGCCCTGGCTAGTTGTTGTTAATGTTATTGTTGTTGTTTGTGCTTTGCTACTAAGATGTCTTGAAGCTTTATCATCTCAGGTGCTTAGCAGCTTGGCATGGTCCTCTTTGCATTCTACGTAGAGTCTGGACCACTTATTCTTTGGTGCAGCTGATCTTCTTTCTGTTATGCTCATCTTCATCTGATGTTAGCTGTGCACCATCACCATCCGGGTTTGCTAAGGCTTGACATTGCTGGTCCATTTCTTCTGGTCCTTAGCATTCCCTGAACCCTTCTTGAATGATATACAGACATGATTATGGATTTTTTCCTTTTCAGCTTCTGGTTCTTCATGGTGATCCGTAGTGTGGCTCTTATGATCTTCTTTCTCCTCAGCCACTTTTCTGAATGCTATCTTCATGGCCTTCTCGGCTCTCAACTTAGCTGCCATTTTCAATGGCATCCTCATCGTTATTGAGTGAAGCCTTAGTCTATTGATGCCCTTCTTCAAATTTGCTTCACTTCCACTTTCGTAGTCTCACTGCCACTGAGACTTATTCTGTTCAGCTCTGGTGGAACTCGTAGAGTCAACAATATAGCATTCCAACAACTCAACGATTCTGCAACTTGGCAACCCTTTATTTTTGAAGCTTCATATGTTAAATACCCTTCCATGATCTTCCCGTTGGAAAATAGCCATTGGAAGCTATTTGAATTACTTTGCAGATCTCGAGTTATATGGTGCAGACTGCTGATGTGATGTGATGTGACGTGACAACTCCTTTATGACTTTACTAACACAACAATCTGCTACTTCACTTACCGCCTCAGAGATGTCACCTTTCTGTGTTAGGCTGGTAGTCACCTTTATTTCTCCTTTATGATTCCATGATTCGAATCTATAAAAGTTGTCCTTCTGCATCGATGCTCTCAATCAGCAACTTTCAAATATCAATCTTCAGATTAAACCGTTGCCAATGCTTCAATCTACAGATGACCGAACTCTACGATTCTCAAGCAGATGTTCTTAGAACTTGATCGTAGTGTGTCTTGTTGAATGTTGCTCATAGACTGGTTAGAGACAACATTACGATTATGAAGAGTGTTCTTTGGATGTGTTGTCCGATTTATATAACGACAATTAACGCGCAAGTATACGCGGTCAAGAAGTAATAAAGAGTGAGTAAAGATATCGTTCCCACGAGGAATTAACAGATAAACAGTCGCCAAATCAATAGCACATAATCATTTCAGTCTTATTTAAACGAGTGGTAAAGAGAGGGAATTAAAACTACTTTAAACTAGGCAAGGAATTTAAACATGCAATAAATAATCCTAAGGTAGAATCAAATAATGAAGATAAGAGATCCCAATTTCCCCAAATGATTCACCTATGTCAACACACTCCTAAGTCAGGTCAAATCAATCATTATAGTTATTAGCCGAGAACACGAAAGTGGGAGTAGGCCATCTTTCGATGTACCTAAACCATATCACATGCAATCCATAGGTGATAGACGCATGTGAACACCCACATTACTTAAACCACTATATGTCTATGTGATTTACAAATAAATAGGGTTGAAGGTCAAGTTCTCTATTGGCTACAGGCGGCGCTTTGGTATATGTTTATCCTAAGCACAAATCATAAGTCCAACGCAATGTGAACCTACAATCGTCCGCTACTGTGATTGGATCTAAACCTATATTTTGTCTTTCAATCCCACATAGGTTATCACAGTAATTGGTTGCAACACAATTAAGCAATTAACGCATACATCGCAATAGATAAGCACATAGAAATCAAATAAGACCAACATGGAAGGGAAATCAACATTGACTACTCAAAAGGCTCCATTGGAACCTCAAAATAGATTGAAGGCATAGACAATCCAAATATATTATCCACAAGTACAATATACATCATCCGAATATAATTTTAATACAAGAAGAGTAAGAGATAAGGAAATGCAAATCTTGTCTCTTCTCCAAGTGTTGGATCTTTGATGATATTCCTTACTTCAATCTTCAACACTAACTAAACCCTAGAAACTAACTAACTAAACTAACCCTAATCATTAAGCTAATCTACTCCTAATCTATACAAGAAATGTAAAGGAAATGGAAAAGAAGACTTAGGGTTATGGCTTGAACTCCCTATTGGAGATGCCGAACAAATGAGGGCAAAAGCCCTAATATAAACCTTCTCCCGATCTTCTAATTCGAAAGTCAAACTTGGTCAAGCTGGGAGTCGGCGCTGCTGCGAGCGCCCAAGCCTTCTCCCTGGTGCAGCAGCGCGGCCCTGGAAAATCTGATTCTGCTGGCTTTTGCTGGTGCAAGGCTGGCTTCATAAAATCTTCCTTTGTTTACTCTTGCGTCTATTGCGTCCTTGCCTCTTATTAGCCTCGCAGCATCCTCATATTCCATTACTCATTTGCCATGCCATCATCATTCTTTAAGCTCATTTCAGCGCTTCTCCCCATTTAAGCGATCTTTCATCCTTTAACGCTCAAGTTGCACTCGGAGAGTTCCTGAACAAGAAAACTGTAAAACAAAGCAAAAACATATTAAAAGCACACGATTACTTGAGTTTAAGCAACGAAACAAGCTGGTTACTATCCGAATAAGTGGTCATAAAATCACTTATCAAATGCCCCCAAACTTAAACATTGCTTGTCTTCAAGTAACCAAAACAAAACAAAACAAAATATGCAATGCAATATCTACAATATATGCAACCTATACTACTATGAATACGAATCTATGTCTCAGTTAGTATTGAACTTTTAAAGAAATGCCTTAGAAAAACCACACGATAATCGAATAGATAAGCTACCCAAGACAAAATCATAAGGCATATTCTTGTAAATCCAAAACTGTCAGCACTGATGTATTGTGCGTTGTGTGCCTAGCAACCATTAGACATGATTTCAGATAAATAACTCACATACTATGCTTCTTAGGGGAAAAACAAGTTTTAACTTAAGAAAAGCAGTAAATCATATAAGTTCTAACTAAGACCAGGCATTACTTAAGTTAAGAGTCGATAGGGGGGGGGGGTTTCATTACGCTTTAATTACTCACGAGAGCGTATTCGAACTTTCCCGTGTACACAATCGACTGTGCAATGCCTAGTCCTCTTAGGCTTTTAAATGATACCTGTGTAGCGAGTTTTCGACCAACGACTCCCAGACCAGACGGCCTTAGGGCGCTGGGTGTAGAGACACCCCGAGGGCTTACTTGCTCGAATATCAAAGGTCACAGAATAATAAAGAATAGAATAACAACAGGATTTCACCATGCATGCGGTAGTCCTCGTAGATAGGTTATTCCAACAGAATAATAAAGAATGGAATAACAACCTTTACGAGTATTGAAAGAAAATAACTCTCTTCATGAATACGAAAGAAATAATACCTCTTACATTAAAATTTAGAGACTGCACGCAGAATACTCTTCTTCTTTCTCTCTTATTCTCTCTATACTTTCTCTCTCTATAGCTTTAGTGAATTGGTGAGAAATAATGAAGAAATGAGCTTCTATTTATAGGCTCGGCAGGGTAAGGGTAAAATAGTTTTTTCATCATAATTTATGACATCATCGCTTACATCATCGATCCTATGACATTATTGCTTATCTCATCGCTCCGATGACATCCTTGCTTACCTCATCGCTCCGATGACATCATTGTTTGCATCATAAGAGTTCAAATTCAATTTACACTCTTCCACCTCGTTTAACTTTTATACCATGAATTTACTATAATAATGTTACCATTCAAATTATAAAAATCATACTATTATATAATCACATCATACTACTATAATATAATATTATTGTAATATATTTGAATGAATTATTTTATCGGACAAGATAAAATACCAACTTTCAACAAATATCACATGTTAAAAATTTCTCCGTTTAAATCCATATTGAATAAATATTTCCTTATCATATATATCAAAAATTAATTATTCACAAATAATATTACAGAACTACAATATTGACAACCAGGTCGTTTCTAGGAAAGAGGGAGCCTTCCGAAAAGGATTTCTCCTTACTGGCGCGCAATTAATCAACCCCTTTCCTAGACAGAACATCCTTAGACATTGCCAATAATGCTATCTAATAATATTATTCAAATAATATGAATTATTAATTTGATAATTTGAAATAATGTGCAATGACTATTATTGAATCAATAATATAAAATAGCAAAGTAGCGCTTATTGATATAAAATATTAACGTAGCAAATATTGAACCAATAAAATATTATTCAATTATTGAATCAATAATATAAAATATTGAACAGTAATTACTGTAACAATAATTGAGTAAGTGCCTTCCTACGTAAGAATCAATAATTTAAAATACTGTGCAATACCGTGTGCTATAGTGCAACACCGCGTATTACTGTATTTTAACCACCGGGTATTTTAACAGTATTAACGGTAACAGTTTTGCCGTTATGTTTATAAAAAGGTTACTTCTATCGCTTTCTATATTCGACATTCATTCCATTGTGGGGTCCGCCAATGACTGCGCCGTCGTACGAATATTCTTTGACAAAAAGAATATTCCTCGACCAAACGAATATTCCCCGGCACAACGAATATTTTATAACCACTTGCTTGCTTTGTAAACTTTGCACATTTCACCCATAACTTATCATATTTATCAAATCAACACCTTACTATTTCAAAATAATATATAAAAAAACTTAAATCTTATTCATAAAATTTCGGGTCTTACAACCTCCCCTCCTTATGAAATTTCATCCTCGAAATTGACGTACGTACCTGGTATGTCAAAAAGGTGAGGATACCTGGTTTTCATTTCTGATTCTAACTCCCAGGTCATTTTCTCGATATTATGGTTCCTCCACAAAATTTTAACTTGAGGTATAACCTTTGAGCGTAGGACATGTTCCTTCCTATCCAAGATCTTAACAGGTACCTCCTCGTATGTTAAATCTTCGGCTATCTCGTCTGGTTCTAACTCAATAATGTGGTTTGGATCTTTCATATATTTACGAAGCATAGATATGTGAAAAACGTTATGAACACGAGACATGCTTAGAGGTAAGGCGAGTCTATAGGCCACATTTCCTACTCGGTCAAGGATTTCAAATGGACCAATGAATCGTGGGTTGAGCTTTCCTCTCTTTTCGAATCTCGTAACTCCTTTCCATGGAGCAACACGTAATAATACATGATCTCCAACATTAAACTCCACGTCTCTTCGATGAAGATCAGCATAACTCTTTTGTCGATCTTGTGCAGTTTGTATACGTTGTCGGATCATTTGATTTTTTTTCGTAGTCATACGTACTAACTCCGGTCCCAACAATGTTGCTTCATCCACCTCGTCCCAGCATACTAGAGAACGACATTTTCGTCCATACAACGCCTCGAATGGAGCCATGCCTATACTTGCCTGATAACTGTTGTTGTAGGAGAATTCCACCAATGGTAGGTGCTCATCCCAACTCCCTTTGAAGTCTAGAACACAGAGCGTCAATAGATCTTCAAGAGTTTTGATAGTCCTTTTCGATTACCTGTCCGTTTGTGGATGATATGTCGAACTAAATCGTAAATCTGTGCCCATAGCTTTCTACAAGCTGACCCAAAATCGTGAAGTGAATCTTGGGTCACGGTCCGAAACTATGGATACTGGCATGCCATG
The DNA here is from genome assembly GCA_020205555.1 of Panax stipuleanatus. Taxonomy (NCBI): domain Eukaryota; kingdom Viridiplantae; phylum Streptophyta; class Magnoliopsida; order Apiales; family Araliaceae; genus Panax; species Panax stipuleanatus. The sequence continues at coordinate 75,505,186 of CM035119.1, read as the reverse complement.
CAATCTTACAATCTCATTCACGTACATACGAGCAAGACGTTCAAGGGAATAAGTCTCTCGTATCAGCAAGAAATGAGAAGACTTGGTTAATCTATCAATAATAACCCAAATTGCATCTATGCCTTGAGAAACCTTGGGAAGATCCGTAACGAAATCCATGGTAATGTGTTCCCACTTTCACTTTGGAATCTCAAGTGGTTGCAATAGACCCTTTGGCATTTGATGCTCTGCCTTGACACGTTGACACGTTAAATACCTCAGGATAAATTTTGCGATCTCTCTCTTCATATTGCTCCACCAAAGTGTATGTCGAAGATCATGATACATTTTGGTACTCCCAGGATGGATTGCAAACGGTGTGTTATGTGCCTCCATCATGATTCTATACTTCAAATCAGAATCATCAGGAACATAAAGTCTGGAGTTGACTCGAAATATTCCTTCTTCATCAATCCTTACTTCTGGAATAGCACCTTCTTGCACCTTATTCCTCATATTCATCAGCTCCGGGTCTGTAGCTTGAGCAGCTTTAACTTTATCAATCAAAGCTGGTTCTACGCGTATACTTGACATCATCGCATGGGTCCCCGGAGTCTTGAACTCTATCTCCATCTTTTGTAAATCACACAAAATAGGCCTTGAAAGCATCGCATTCGTTCCCGTATATGATCTACTACTCAACGCATCAGCTACCACGTTTGCTTTTTCAGGATGGTATTGGATGGTATGATCGTAATCTTTCAACAGCTCAAGCCAACGTCATTGCCGCATGTTGAATTCCTTCTAGGTGAAGAAATACTTGAGGCTCTTATGATCCGTATAGATCTCCACTTTCTCCCCATACAGGTAGTGTCTCCAGATCTTCAATGCGAAAACGACTGCTGCCAACTCTAGATTATGAGTAGGATAATTCCTCTCATATTCCTTGAGTTATCGCGAGGCATAGGCTATGACTTTCCCATGTTGCATGAGAACACATCCTAACCCTTTTCCCGAAGCGTCGATGTAAATGATAAATCCATCCGAACCAGATGGTATCGTCAGAACTGGTGCCGAAATGAGTTTCCTCTTGAGCTCTTGAAAGCTCTTCTCGTATTCCTCGTTCCATACGAATTTTGTATCTTTCCGAGTCAGCTGAGTTAATGGAGTAGCGATTCGAGAAAATCCTTGCACGAATCTTCGATAATAACCAGCTAAGCCCAGAAAGCTACGTACTTCGGTTACCGACTTCAGTTGCTCCCAACTTTGTATTGCTTCAATCTTCGCCGGGTCCACAGATACTCCACATTTTGATACTACGTGCCCTAGGAATGCTACCTCCTCAAGCCAGAACTCACATTTCTTTAGCTTGACATATAACTTGTTTTCACGAAGCCTTTGAAGTACTAGCTTCAAGTGGTGCTCATGATCTTCACGGCTTTTGGAATAAATGAGGATGTCATTAATAAAGACAACCACAAACTGATCCAAATATTTCTTAAATACACGGTTCATCATATCCATGAAGGCAACAAGAGCATTAGTCAATCCAAAAGACATGACTAAGAATTCATAATGCCCGTACCGAGTTCTAAAGGTAATTTTCAGAATATCCTCAATTTTAATCTTTAACTGATGATATCCAGAACGAAGATCGATCTTTGAAAAAAATTGTGCACCTTGCAACTAGTCGAACAGGTCATCAATACGAGGTAACGGATACCTATTCTTGATTGTGACATGGTTCAACTCCCGATAGTCAATACAAAGTCGCTTACTCCCGTCTATTTTCTTTAAGAATAAAACAGAAGCACCCCAAGGAGATGTACTAGTACAATGAAACCAATGTCTAACAACTCATATAGTTGGACTTTTAACTCCTGAAGTTCAATAGGAACTATTAGATATGGGTTTTAGAAATGGGTTTTGTACCGGGTTTAAGGTCAATAAAGAATTCAACTTCACGTTCTGGGGGTAGACAAGGAAGTTCTTCGGGAAATACATCAGGAAACTCATTAACAACAGAAATATCTTTCAAACCTGACGTATTCTGGTTTAGATCAGTGACATGGGCTAAGAAAGCTTGACATCCGTTTTTCAATAAACGAATAGCTTTATGACTTGAAATAACATTGATTGATTTTAGTGGTTTGGTTGTTTGAATTTGCACAATAGGTTGGTTAGGAATATGAAAACTAACAACCTTACGAAAAATAATCAATTTTGGCATGATAAGTGGTCAACCAGTCAATTCCTAAAATCACGTCAAATGCAAGTATTTTCAACGATATAAGATCAACAGGTAGGGTGAGGGTACCAATTTGAATCGAGCAAGAATTGTAAACTGTAGATGTAACGAAGGTTTCTCCCAATGGAGTTTCAACAGATAAGTTAAAGTCTAATTTCTCAGGTGTCAAGTTCAAACATTGAGCACAAGCAGGTGAAATAAAAGAATGGGTAGCACCCGTATCTAATAAAGTGTAAACTTCGCAAGAGTTTATTATCAGCTTACCCGTAATAACCTCGTTCGGGTTCCTTGCTTGTTGGGCAGTCACGACAAAAGCTCTTCCAGGAACTACTGACTTTGACTTGTCAGGGATAGCCTTTGGAGTCACCATCCCTGCTGGACTTGGTTTCGCTACAGGACACACTCGAGCTATGTGCCCTTCCTTTCCATAGTTATAACATAACTTGGATTGTAGTGTGCAGTTGGGGCTGATGTATCCCTCTTGCCAGCATTTATAGCATACGACCGGCGGTCGTTCTCCTCCCCTAAAAATAGTTGATGTTGGTGCTGCTGTCGATGCTTTCACGTTCTCATTGTTGTACATTCTCTTCTTGAAATCTCCCCCTGACTCACTTCTTCTATTATCATGGCCACGATTACCACTGGAGTGGTTACCGCTTCTAGTATGATACTTTCCTCCCTGCTGGTTGTCATTGTTCCGATGACTGCGACCACCGGTACGACCTTGGTTGTTGTCCCTTACTTGAACATAATCATTATCTCATTCTAATAACTGGGCCCTGTTCACTACATCCGAATATAGAGAAAATTTGTGAGAAATGAGGTATTGACGAATTTTGGGTTTCAAACATCTCAGAAACATCCACGTCATACGTTCCTCATTCTCCACCAAATGAGGTACAAACCGGGATAACTACACGAATTTAGCCTCGTACTGGGACACAGTCATGTTGTTCTGTTCTAGTCTGATGAACTCTACCTCTTTCATGTGACGAATACTTTCTGGAAAGTACTTGTCATTGAACAGTTTCTGGAAAGCCCCCCAAGTCATCTTGAGTGCGGCAGGCTGGGTACGCTTCATAGATTTCCACCAGTAATCTGCTTCTCCATGGAACATAAAGGTGGCAAATGGAACCTTATGTTCCTCCGTGCATCCCAAAACATCAAATATCTTGGTAATTTGCTTAATCCAATTTTCTGCCTTGATTAGATCTGGCTTTCCCTGAAACTCTGGTGGTCCCAACTCTTTAAACTGCTTGGCAGTGACAAGCCGCGAGTTGTTATTTCCACCAGTATTATGAACACGAGTCTCCCTCGTCTGATTTTGCATGAACTATAAAAAACTTCTAAACAACCCGTCATTTATCATTTCTTCGGTAGGGTTGTTTACAGGAGGAATATAACCTTCATGTTGCACGTTTTCCTCGTTGGTGATTAAAGGTGTCTCAACGGTCTCATTCACTCCATTGTTTAAATTTTAGCTGCCATTCTCAAATACTGCCACAAAATAAGGGTTAATCAAACAACTTAACATATCACATATTAACCCTATGTTCCAACCGACCAATTAAATAACAATTAAGCTTAGGTAGGACATACTAGTGAAGGTTTTACTCGTCTCTCCCCTCCAAGTTCTATTCCCAAATCTCCGCCAGAGATCATATCCCTAAACTCTGATACCAACTGTGACGCCCCCAAAATAGGTTCAATACCCAACCCATTTTGAGTCGCCAAATACACTCAACAAAATTCAAATACAATCTTTCATATCATACGGTTGTGCAAAATACGACCACACAACTGTGAGTGTCAATACAGACATGTAGAAAATATTAACATTCAAACTAAGTCCTCATTACATTTATTATCACACTATTTTAAATAAAAAAAATAGTGAGGACTTCTACAGCTCTAACTCGGACCATCACTCCATTCCCCGACTAGTACCCGCGATATTCTCATTTCCTGAAAGAACAATGGAAGAAAAGGGTGAGCTCAACTAGCCCAGTAAAGAATATTATGACTAAGATAATGGAAAACAAATTATCGTTAGCCTTCAATAAATCAGATAAAATATTATGGACAACAAGTTTTAGATCAATATTCGCAGCGAAAATAACAATTCATTAGAAGAGTTAAGTAGAGAATGATGTTTACTATCTTCATTAATTTAAAAGTCCATCATCAATATTTTATCCCTGTAACATCAATCAATATACATCTCGAATCAAATATCCATCTTTGCACTGCGGGCTAAAGATATTCATTTGTATCATTAGTTGGTCATGTTCATCTCAACACCTATCCATCTTTGCACTACGGGCCAAAGATATTCATCAGGTAATCATTCATCTTTGCACTACAGGCCAAAGATATTCATCACGTAATTATTCATCTTTGCGCTACAGGCCAAAGATATTCAATTATATCACCATTTAGAATTGAGGATGATGAAAAATAATACGAATAACGGATCCAGTGAGATAAAGGACAAATATTAGAGAATTTATCAAGAGTTCAAGAATGAAGATCAAAACCTAGATCCAATCAAAGATGATTTAGAAGAAAAAAAATATATTTTTTTATCGTGAATAGTATCCCGTGAATAGTAACTCGTGAATAGTAACTCATGAATAGTAACTCGTGAATAGTAACTCGACATGAAAAGATAAAAATTTCACAAGAAAGTTCAGACCAATATTCCAGTAAAATATTATTAGATGAAGCGCAAAAATCAAGTAATATCTGATCATTTCAGAAATTATAGAAGCAAAACTTACCGTAGTAAGTTTAGAGTAAGGAATCTGAATTGAAACAATATACAAAACTGCAATTGAATTTTCACCCGTCTGGTGGTAGTCTGCTCAGACAGATTATTTTCACAATTTAATAACAACTGAATACGAAGGGTTATTCACCAGGCATGTCGTAGTCCGCATAGATAGGTTATTCCCACAAAATAATAAAGAATAGAATAACAACAGGATTTCACCATGCATGCGGTAGTTCGCGTAGATAGATTATTCCAACAGAATAATAAATAATGGAATAACAACCCTTACGAGTATTGAAAGAAAATAACTCTCTTCATGAATACGAAAGAAATAATACCCCTTACCTTAAAATTTAGAGACTGCACTAGTGTAATAGCAGAATACTCTTCTTCTTTCTCTCTTATTCTCTCTATACTTTCTCTCTCTATAGCTTTAGTGAATTGGTGAGAAATAATGAAGAAAATGAGCTTGTATTTATGGGTCGACAGGGTAAGGGTAAAATAATCTTTTCGCAATAATTTATGACACCATCGCTAACATCATCGATCCTATGACATCATTGCTTACCTCATCGCTCCGATGACATCTTTGCTTACCTCAACACTCCGATGACATCATTGTTTGCATCATAAGAGTTCAAATTCAATTTGCACTCTTCCACCTCGTTTTACATTTATACTATGAATTTACTATAATAATGTTACCATTCAAATTATAAAAATTATACTATTATATAATCACATCATACTACTATAATGTAATATTATAATAATATATTTGAATGAATTATTTTATTGGACAAGATAAAATACCAACTTTCAACAAATGTCACATGTTAAAAATTCCTCCGTTTAAATCCACATTGAATAAATATTTCCTTATCATATATATCAAAAATTAATTATTCATAAATAATATTACAGAACTACAATATTGACAACCAGTTCGTTTCTAGGAAAGAGGGGGCCTTTCGATAAGGATTTCTCCTTACTGGCGCGTAATTAATCAACCCATTTCCTAGACAGAACTTCCTTAGACATTGCCATTAATGCTATCTAATAATATTATTCAAATAATATGAATTATTGATTTGATAATTTGAAATAATGTGCAATGACCATTATTGAATCAAGAATAGAAAATAGCAAAGTAGCACTTATTGATATAAAATATCAACGTAGCAAATATTGAAACAAAAAAATATTATGCAATTATTGAATCAATAATATAAAATATTGAACAGTAATTACTGTAACAATAATTGAGAAAGTGCCTTCCTACGTAAGAATCAATAATTTGAAATACTGTGCAATACCGTGTGCTACCGTGCAACACCGCGTATTACTTTATTTTAACCACCGGATATTTTAACAGTACTAACGGTAACAGTTTTGCTGTTATGTTTATAAAAATGTTACTTCTGTCGCTTTCTATATCTGACATTCATTCCGTTGTGGGGTCCACCAATGACTGCGCCGTCGTACGAATATTCTCCGACAAAAAGAATATTCCTCGACCAAACGAATATTCCCCGACACAACGAATATTTTATAACCACTTGCTTACTTTGTAAACTTTGCACATTTCACCCAGAACTTATCACATTTATCAAATCAACACCTTACTATTTCAAAATAATATATAAAGAAAATTAAATCTTATTCATAAAATTTGGGGTCTTACATAAATCGTGAGTAGGGTATCGTTTTTCATAATTCTTCAATTGTCGTGATGCATACGCAATGACCTTACCATGTTACATTAGTACACAGCCAAGTCCCTTATGCGATGTATCATTATACACCACGAAATCTATTGCATCGTCTGGTAATGATAATATAGGCGCTTCGCTTAATCTCTTCTTTAACTCTTGAAAACTTTCTTCGCATTTCTCCGTCCATACGAATTTCACCGTCTTCCTTGTTAGATTGGTCAACGGGGTCACTATCTTAGAAAAATCTTAAATAAATCTTCGATAGTACTCGGCTAACCCTAAGAAACTTCTCACCTCCATGGGCGTTTTTGGCTACTCTCAATTACTTACTGCTTCCACCTTCGCAGGGTCTTTTGAGATTCCATTCTTATCCACCAAGTGTCCTAAGAATTGAACCCTCTCCATCAAAATTCACACTTAGAAAACTTCCCATACATTTTCTCTTTCTTTAATGCTTCCAAAATAATCCTCAGATGTTTGGCGTGCTCTTTTTTTGTCTTTGAGTAGATCAAGATGTCGTCGATGAGAACTACCACGAACTTATCCAAGTATGGCTTGAAGACTCTGTTCATCAAGTCCATGAATGCTGTTGGAGCATTAGTCAATTCGAATGACATTACCAAAAACTCGTAGTGCCCATAACGGGTTCGAAACGTCGTCTTTGGTATGTCTTCCTCTCGTAATTTCAACTGGTGATAACCTGTTTGTAGATCAATCTTTGAGAAACACTTTGCCCCCTTTAATTGGTCGAAAAAGTCGTCTATCCTTGGTAGCGGATATCTATTCTTGATCGTTACACTGTTCAATTCTTGATAATCGATACAGAGCCTCATCGATCCGTCCTTTTTCTTAACAAATAATACCGGTGCTCCCCAAAAAGACACACTCGGTCGTATATAACCTTTATCTAGTAACTTTTGCAATTGTATCATCAATTCTTTCATTTCTACTGGCACCATACGATATGGGGCCTTTAAAATTGGTGCCGTTCCCAGTGCTAAGTCTATTACAAATTCGATTTCTCTATCTGGCGGAAGACCAGGCAGATTGTCCGAAAATACATCTTGGAATTCTCTCACTACGGATATATCCTTAATTTCTACTCCCTTTTTTCGAGTATCTACAATGTAAGCTAAGTAACCTACACATCCTTTCCTTAATAATTTCTTGGCCTGCATCATCGTAAGACAACACGATTGCTTAAGCGATGAGCTACCATAAAACACTACCTTAGACTTACTCGGAGACTAAAGGTCCACACTTTTATTCTGATAATCAATTATCGTCGCATGGTTATACAACCAATCCATTCCCAATAGTACGTCAAATCTCTTAATCTACTTAGAATCAAGTCTACGCTCAGTTCATGATTTCTAATATTTGCTCGATAATTTCAGTATATGAATTCTACAGGGATTACTTCCTTATTTGCAACTTCTATGTCTAAAGGATTTCCTAATTGTTCTCGAGGTGAATTTAGTTGACTAGCAAATTCTTCAGATACAAAATAATAGGTGGCACCCGAATCAAATAATACATATTCATTTATATCATTGATTGGGATAATACCTGACACCACGTCCTTCGCAGCTACTGCATTTTGTACGGCCATGTTAAAGGTCTGCCAATCATCATTTTACTGCCTCCCCCTTGCTGGCCACTTCCTCAGCCGCTCCCTTTCTTTAAGCAGTCCTTAATCTGGTGGTCCGCTGAGCCACAAGCAAAACAACCCTTGATCTTCTTGGGCTTCGGGTAGTTGGGTGAAATGTGCCCCTCTTGGCCATAGTTATAACAAGTACTGCGCCCCTTCTTGCACTTGCCTTGGTGATTCTTCCCACACTTCTGGCATCCCTCTGCCCTCTACTTAAAAACTCCATGAAAATTCCCCGACTGATTTTTGTTGTTGTTGTTGTTGTTCTCCCACTTTCTCTTTCCCGGATTACTTCCCCCGCTACTGCTTCCTCCTCCATGACTTTCTCCTCCAGTATTCTTTCCCTTCTTTTCTTTGTTATACAGACTTAAGGCTTCACTGCCACCTTCCGCAATGATCGCCTTTTCCAGCAACCCAGCAAATGAATTAATTTGAAGAATTAACACCTTGTTAAACAACCAAGGCTTCAGTCCTTACTCAAAACGTCTAGCTATCCTCTCTTCATCCTCTACCTAGTGTTTTGCAAACCGTGCTAGTTCGTTGAACTTAGCCGCGTATTGCGCCACCGTCATATCTCCCTGCTTAAGTTCTAAGAACTTCATCTCTATTCTATTTTTCATGCTCTTCGGGAAATAGTTCTCAAAGAACAGGGTCTTGAATATATCCCATGCTATTATCCCTTCTCCTGCCCTTTGCTGATTTTCCTACCACCAGTAGTTGGCTTCGCCCCTCATCATATATATAGCGAATATCGTCTTTTTATCCTCGCCCACGCTAGCAATGGTGAAAGCCTTCTCAATCTCCTTGATCCATGTTTGCGCAATGATTGGATCGGTAGTACCTTCAAACTCTGGAGGTACTACGCTCCTAAAGTCCTTAAAATTCGTGACTGGAGCTGCTTGGGGATTGGGCGAAAGGGTTCATTGTTCTTCCCTTAAGAGCTTCCCCTAGCAAATCAACTAGTTTCTGAATGGGATCTACTTGTTCTCTCCCATTATTCACTGATTTCTCAGGTGCAGTTAATCTACGTCTGGGTGCATTTTCTGCATCACAAAATTTTCACTTTTATTATTCAATTATATTATTTAAGTATTTCTAAAATAAAAAGGAATAAAATTTTATAACACATTTTTGAAATAAGGTCATTTATATTTATATGCCAAATTATTACATCAAAATCATCATTCCTAGCATACTTCTATAAATGTTAACACATATCCCCTAATATCATAAAAAACGGGGAAAACACTAACATACTACCCCTCTAACATCAACCTACTCGGGGTTTACATAACTATCCTTTATCTTACACAAAAGATTAGGATTACATAAATATATACATCACATAAAGTAAATACTAATACTACTACCACTACCTAAGGGATCTCATCCCAACATCCCGCGCTCCACAATGCTCTTGTACTCTATCTGCACTATGTACGCCATCAACTCCCTGCTCATGGTATGTCGGGTCTGTCCCTGCTCCACCGGATAATGATATACACCATCAATCACTCTCTCTATAATCGAACGAAACACGTAACCCATCTTGTTCACCTTCCTCTTCTTACACCTGACTTCATCCTCTAAGTCGTCTTCCCTCTCATTCGCTGCTTCCCACTTCTCCTCGAAGTGGATCCTATCCATCACCTTCAACTCTAGCTGAGTACGGAGAGCCTCCTTTTCCGTCATCTCGCTCAACTCTCTCTGCTCCACCTCTTCCAACTTTCCTGCCAAATCAACATTCTTAGACATCGATCTGTGAAACAAAGTCCCCATCTGGATCCTTGCCTCCCTGCTGTAAGCAATCTCCACCTCTAACTTCTGCATCGCTAACTTCCTCTAGTGGTCCTCGTCCCTCAGCTTCTGGAACTCGGACTCCCTCTCTTGAGCTTCAGCCTCTAGCTCCTGCACTCTACAGTCTAGCTCTAAGATCCGCTCCTCGTACTCTCCCAACATCCGCTCCTCTATAGTAGCCTCGTCAGAGTCCTCCATGGGCTTGTCCTCCATAGGCTCCTCCTCTGGATCGAACTCCACCTCAATCTCATCCTCGTCGTCAAACTCGGACGGTGCAACTGCCTGCACAGGCTTAGCCTCTAGAAGTGCCTCATATATGACATGTATATCTCGGGGCTCCTCCTCTGTCACGCTACTAGGTACTCCCATGTCTGTCATCCTATAACCACAAACACAAGACAACAAACAAAAAACTCCATTAGAATGTTAAATAAAACATAAGTTCATTGTATAGAATGAAATTATATTTCATAACACACTAAGTCTCTCCAGAAAAAACTTCACATGAGTTTCATCTCTTTCTATCTTCTAAGTTATAATCTAAGGACTCTTGCTCCTAGAGTTTATAACTACAGCTCTGATACCAACCTGTGACGCCCCCAAATTCAGACCACTCTCGTCTCGAATTCGGTTTTCCACGTTCTAAATATCTAATGACATAAATAACATCTCACGCAACGAAAATCACATAATAGATTACATTTATTTAATATAATCATTCACGTCCCAAGGTTTCGTAACTTAAACATCTCATACATAGTTTAAACATAACTTAAACTTAACTAATACATAATATAATATAATCTTAATACATCATCATAGAATTCTGACATAAGTACAAAGCTACTCCGTAGCCTTACCCTTGCCCTTATTAGTGCCCGAGGGTCCGCCTTGCTCTACCTTAACTGAAATATTTTTAGGAAAAGCAAGAATGATCAACAAGTTTTCTCAGCAAGTAATATAGCAATAAGGGGTCAATATAATTTTCAATTCCCAAGGGTACAACAACAACTGATAGTTTTAGAATAGCAAGAAGTAATGATAGTTCTCAACAATAGTCGCTAAGGACAGAAAGATATCAATAAGATTCAACGCTTAATCATTTTGAGATTTTAAAATAATGAATACTGAGCAGTCACTAAGGACTATGAACTTCTACTAGAATTAACAGTAATATGCTGATAATCCAATCAAAACAAGTACAACAGGTGATCAGCCTAAAGTACCCTACATTATACATAACATTTAATCGTACTCAAGTGCGTACGTCGGTCTCCCGACAAATATATAGTTTCCCCCTCAAGAGGGTTGTTCATCTCAGTCAATTATAAGATTCCATACCAATCAATTGGTTTGGATAGCTTTCAAATTCATGATATAGGTCTAGCCGAATCAAGCGGCATAGACCGCTCTTTCAACGTATATAAGAATAATTATAAGTTCAATACTCGAGATTTAAAGTTCAAAGAATGTAAATAACTCTATCTTAGCTACGAAGCATGAGGTCATAAAACATGAATCATACTTTCAATGGTTTACTCGTACGACCAATAATAGCATAAGCTTAAGTAATGCTCAATAAAGAGTAGGGTTAGGAACTTGCATTCAATTACACAATCAAATGAAGTTAGGCAACTTGCATTATGCGTAGTTTACTAATGTAAAGCTTGTCAACACTTTTTGAATCTTATTGTAACATAGTTACGTATATAGGATATTCATTAGTTACATATATTCAATACTCATACTTGATATGTAAGTTAAATACACACATACGATTTTAACTTAGTCGTAAAATCCTATATGTACGTCATTACGCACTTTATGTACACATAACACAAAATCAGTTTGTAGGACACTAATAAATCAACTATCATAATTTATAATCATTACTTGATTTATCATTTGAAAGTTTGTAACCATTTATCAAATCTATGATTCTACCGTTAGCATGCTTATTAACCTTTGGACATACCACTAAACATGTATCGCAGATTAGGGTAGCAATTCAAGCATGTATAGATTTTAAATTTACAGTTAACATATTTTGTCCATTCTGTAAGGTGGAGCAACCGCGCTTGGTTTGAACTAAGGAGTGGCGCGGCCGCGCTGCTCCTAGATCTAACCAAGAAAGGGCTGCTTCTGTAGAATCTAAGCTCATCCCGATTTACACTTAGATGATGACTCATGCGAAACACACATGTCAGAATGTTTATAACTAGGTTCCACCCTATATCTCTGCTTTAACATAGTTCTATCAATTTCCAACCAACAAGGCTTAACGTGTTCGATTAACAAGATTCTTCACGTTTAGTCAGTATACACATGCAATGAGGTCAATAAGTCTCAACTACATATGCTCATGTCATCTTAGTCATGTATTTCATGTTTCTTGGCTTTACTTCTTAAAAACTCATTCTAAATCATGCTCAACTAGTTTACAATGAACGTGGCTAGTTAGGCATACATTTCAATTATGTCTATATGCGTATGATATCCTAACATGATGGTTATAATTTCAGAATACATGCAAGGTGGTTATCAACCGAATTAGTTTCCCAAACTCTTTAAGTTTTCTTTGAAACCTTATGTTAAACAAATTCATCATTCAAAGTAACTTTACATATTATATATCATACTTATGTACACACATACTAGATCACATAAGCATGTTTACAAACTCAGAACTCAAAGTGTTCTTAGTTCGTCAAGTTTGTATTTGAAACTCTAAGTTTCTATTAGAAGGTTATCAAAGCCATTTAAGCTTGCAAAGTAAACATACCATGTTTCATGCTCATGTACATACGTAATCAGACCATATACGCATGTTTTCAAGTTCAGAATTTAAAGTGTACATAGTGCATTAAGTTACACCTCGAAAACTCAAGTTTCCTTTGGAAACCAAGCTTTGGTAAGTGTCTACATGAAAGGCCACCTAAACTAGCATGTCAGGGACTTATTTATCCTTAATGACAGTATACTAGCATGCTCCACATCTTAGAAACCACAAAAATCATTTTTTGATTCTGCAGAAGGGCGCGGTCGCGCCTTGTTTGTACTAGTGAGTGGCACGGCCGATCCATTTTAGTTCCATCCAGGAGAGTCCTCTGCTATTGCAGAGCTGTCAAACTAACTTGCAACACTCCATGAAATATGCTTCCAAATAGCCACATTACATCTTATATCATGTATATAGACTCTACTAATCATGCTAGCACTTCTCACATATCAATTCAAACTACATTATGCAATTTCAATTCATTGAATTTCAAAGTGGGTTTAAGTATTATACCTCTTGAGCCTTGAATTTGACAGAGTTCCTCTAAATATCAGATTACTCCCTCAATGCAATATCCTCACTCTCTCTATAGTACTTAGAAACAATTCTAGCAACATCAAATGAGAGGATGAGCTTGGTATTTATAGGAGAATTTAATACCCATACAAAGCAATACTACAAAGTTTGAATCAATGGAGGAAAGGAAGAACCAAAGGATTGAGAGAGGTTGGTGGAATAGTGTCCAACCACCATCTCAACCCACTCCATTTGTTATCATTTGATTGGTAGCTAGAATGAGAAATGAGAGATGAAGGGGATAGGCCAATGGCCTATACACGTGAAGAGAAGAGAATGACACTCATATTGGGACAAATTCATTCTCAGCAACTTAGCAAGTTAAAATAATATTACACTTAGGTTATTATACATGTACATATTATGTACACTTAGGTTAAATACACATATATGTATACTTAGGTTTTAATTTCATTTGGGTGTACACATGAACTTTAATGATATAAAAATATTATATGGTAGCAAATTGGGGTACATGTATACACATTAATATATAATCCATGTACATTTTGATAATGCCAAATTATGATTTAATTGAGTAGTGATACACCACATTATCATTAACCTTATTATTTCAATTATGTTTATTTATTGAAATAATTATTAATATCAATTATTTATATAGTCTAATTTAATATTCCATAAAGTATACACTAATGAACTATATATATCACACGGTCACATAAACATCATCTGTGTAACTTATACAATTCATTAATCTAACTATATAGTTTCTATATTATATATTCTCTTGTAGTGTCACACTACTCTTTATATTATATAGATGTAGTTATAATATGTGATTACATGTCAATACACTTAGCAATTAATTGAACAAACATTAACCTTATAATATTAATTAATTATTTATTCATTAATATGCTATTACTCATAATAACCATTAATTAATAATATATTATTAATTAATCATCCACTTGTTAATTCCTTCTTTAATTAATTAAACCATCATAATTCTCATCATCGTGCCACACAAGGCATTCTATGTGTCTATTACACATCTCCAAATTTTCTCAATTATCATAAATTCAATTGAGTTACTCACTTCATGCTATATAAACATTTATATAAAATAAATATTCACATTCTTATTAATATCAATATTAATATTTATTCCTAAAATTCTTGAGTATTACATCAAGTATATAAAGTCCATTTCGCAGATTACCAACACCATATAAAACATTGTCTTTATAAATAGAACAACTGTTGTTCTTTATTATAATGTCAAATTCTTCCATATCTAATACGAAAATAGAAATAATGTTTCTAATGATATTTGGAACAAAATAACAGTTATTTAAATAAATGGACTTGCCCGAAGGCATTGCTAAACAATAAGTGCCTACAGCTAATGCAGCAACCTTTGCTCCATTTTTCACTCGTGGGACAACCCCATCCTTGTTCAGTTTTCTATTTCTGACCAGTCCCTGCACAATATTACATATGTGAAAACCACAACCGGTATCCAATACCCAAGTAGAATTATGACTTTCAGAAAAATTAATTTCAATCATGAACAAACCTTGATTGGTAGTCGAAGCTTCTCCAAGCTTCTTCTCTACCAGAAACTTCTTGCAGTTCCTCTTCTAGTGACCCGGCTTGTTGCAATGGAAGCACATTCCTTTGCTAGTTGGATCAGGTTTCTTTTGTTCCTTCAAGTTAACCTTGCCATTAGCCTTCTTAGATTTCTTCTTTTCAAAAGATACCTTGGGTCTTCCTTTTCTTAGAAGAATCCACCATTAAGACATGGTTCTTCTTGGATGGGAATTGACCTTTTGCAGTTTTCAACATGTTAAGTACTTCAGAAAAGCTGATATCTAACTTATTCATGTGGAAATTAACGACGAACTGCGAGACGGTCTCAGGGAGTGACTGCAAGACTAAGTCTTGACTCAACTCTCCATCCATGACGAACCCAAGCTGTCTGAGGCGTTCAATCAGATTGATCACACTAAGGACATGAGTCTCAACGGTTGTGTCCTCGGTCATCCGAGATCGGTAGAGCTCCTTAGATATCTCATATCTTGCAGTCCTACTTTGTTCACCATAAAACTCCTTGAGGTGAATCACCATAGTAGGAGCATCCATATTTTTATGCTGACGCTGAAGCTCGTTATTCATGGATGCGAGCATGATGAATTGAGCCACAGATGCATCATCTTGCCACTTTACGATAATGGCAATCGCTTCCTCAGAGGCTGTTTCTGGAACAGTTCCAGGGACAGGTGAATTTAGGACAAAAAAATCTTTTCAACAGTGAGAACTATTCTCAGATTCCTTAACCAGTCCGTGTAATTCGTTCCGATTAGTTTGTTAGCATCAAGTATGCTACACAGTGAAATTAGTGATTTCGACATTTTTAAAATTCTGCATGTGGAAAGATAACATTTTAGCAAACATTCATTTAATTAATTTTTCATACTAAAATAAACTAGGTCTTATTTTAGATTGGTATCTCCCACTATTTTCTTCAAACTATATTACCCTCACTTATATAGTTCATCAACATCTAATTAAAGATTTGCTAGTGAGATTAAGGATCCTATTTCAAATGTATATAGCCTTGTGTGTGCACAAAAAATGATATATAAATAAATAGGTAGACAACTCTTGTCAATCACATCAACATGTGACCCCTTGTATTCTGCCTCTTAGATCATAATGGTCAAGTGTGTGCACATCCAAACTAAAATTATTTCAGTTAAGTCCAACCTAGCACTCCATATATTCAAAAAATAAAAATATAGTCCTTGTGTGTGCACAACAAAATAATATTGTTCAATCTTCTTTATAAGCATCAAATGTAATTAAATTAATATCTTAAATACGCAATACTCGCCTTGTGTGTGCACAACAAACTCGTATTAAATATTTAATACTCTATTAATTTATCATGCTAGAAGGCGACGTTTGATATTCCAAATATCTTTGAACACTTTAGACTTAATATAATTTCTTTGAGGGGTTTGTTATTATTTGTCTCCTCTTGTTTAGCGCGCATGCGCACACACACACACACACACACACACACACACACACACACACACACACACACACACACACACACACATATATATATATATATATATATATATATAATACGCGTCATTTTATTAAACATGCGAAGCATGTCCGCATAAAATATAATATATATATATATATATATATATAATACTTAGCATGCACATATAGAATACTATATTCTACCTAGGTTGATTATGGATTTTTATTCTAGTTTAGTTCACTAGAGCCACCAAATGAACCAAAAAGTCAAACCTAGGAGTGCAAGAATTTAAATTTAAATGTAATTATTATATTTAAACCCGGGCTCCATACAAACGGGTCCTCATGCGCTTCGTGCTCTTTAGTCTCTAATTTCTTCAAGAAAATTCTAACTATTTCTAGTACATAAACTATTTCAATAAATAGAAACCTTGACCAGCAGTCAAGGGGAAGTACATAGGAGTGAGATAGAATTTTACATAAAAAAATCAGAGAAGACGAGGTATGCATACTCCATTTAATAAAACTCATACATTCAAGCATTCAACTAAATTAAAATCCAATCACATTGGTCAATAGTCTATAATCAACCCAATTTATTTTCATACACATCAACATGTGCATCAAAAATAATTATTCATCTCATGCATAATAAAACCATTCCATATATAGATCGATGTAATTTAATAGACAAAAATTTTGCTAAATTTTAGTTTTGAAACAAAATAAACTCTTTTATTTTAATCAAAAACCAAATCCAAATTAAACTCCTTTAATTTTTAGCAATCTTAAATCATATTTCAGATAAAATAAACATCTTTATTTTAAACTTTTATCAATTGAGTAAACCATTTACTGAATTAAAGAAAAAACAAAATTTTTAAGAATCAGCAGGGTGGCGCGCCCACTCCCAGAATGCACTGGGACGTGGCGCGGCCGCACTGTGCACTGATTCTATTTTTCAGACGGCGCGCGTGCACCCAGAATGAACTGGGATGCGGCACGGCTGCGTTGTTCATCGCAGAATCTGCATAATTCAATTTTTGTCCAGAAAATTTGATCAAATCTTACATCAATTCATACATGGAATTATAAAATTGATAATTAGCGCAAAGTTAGCTTTGATACCACTGTTGGGATTGTACGTAACGCATACATGCAATCAAATTACACAATTAAGGGAAGAAGTACGATAAATTAGGTTTTAAAAATTTTATACAAACCCTCACCATGATCATGCTTTGTGCTCAATTATCAATAACAGAAAAGTAAGGATGATTCAGAATCATACCCTTGTAGAAACTAGCTTCCACAGGTACGAGTTCTACTCCTTGCTCTTCGTGATCTCCTTGAATCTCTTGTATTGGCTCCTTCCTTTGATCAACGTTAGCCACCCAAGTGTTTAGCCTCTAGAGGTGATCCACCAAGGAAGAGGAATTACTTAAGAAGATGGGTGATTGGCTAAACCCTATTTCTATTCTCTGTAGAAAAAGTAGTACTCTCTAACTCTTGGAATTACGTGTATATTATATCTGATATAAGACTCCTCCTATATAGATATTGGTTAACCCTACTTATCTAATTAGAATTGAGTTTCACTTAATTAATTAATTAGGCTTCCCAACATATTAGGATTAATTAATTAAACTCCTTTAATTAATTTGTCTCCTAATCTCATTAGGAATAAGTGAGAGTACTAATATTAAATTTATTCCTAATCTCCTTTATAATTAAAATAATAATAGTTGTAATAATATTAATAAGACTCCTCTTATTAATTTATATTTAATATTTCTAAAATATTAACCTATTTAATTTATTCAATCACCATAGATTAAATTAATTACACTAAATGCATTATTACGATTATGCCATTACCTTCTTAAATAAGTATTCTTCCTTTTATGGTGTGACCTTTTAGGTTCTCCATATTAAACCGACTGTGAATAAATCAATTAGAATAATTCTAATCTTATTTAAATAAATAAATTATTTAAATAAATAACATTTATTCTATAATAGGAATAAGCCTCCCTAGCGATCAACGACTTTTCAGATAATATAGATTTCAACATTAATCATAAAATAACCTGTGAGTTAATTGTTATCGTACAATTCAATCCTTTCACCATACAATGTCCCAATTAAATATAAGATATGGATTTATTGTCAAGTCTTATTTTATTAAATTATATGTATTTTGATTAGAAAATGCACAACTTCAAATAATGCAAATTAGAAACTCCTTTCTAATTTCATTCTGCCTTGGCCAAAGACTACTGAGTTGTCATTTAACGAATCACATAGCACATATCTCTTCTTTTACTACAAGTGGTAGATTCTTTATTGATCATTAAATATCTCCATATGTAACTCATTATACCCAAGCATACCCTTTGATATACCCTAAGGGTCTTAAAGAATAAGTCAAAGTATAATTCATTACACACAAGATACTATGATGATCTCAAGTCCAAGGATCACTTGTACTACTATCACATTAGGAATTCCTATTAACAGACGAGTAAAACTCCATTAGGTATTCCATAGCGAGTCACGTTTAGTGAACTTATTCTCCAATAAGCACCTACATACTTGCTTTAATGTCTCCACACAAATGATCATAAGATCAATCATCCTCATCCAATAAGCAAGCAACATATGTACCAATCTATCCAGATTTACTAATCCCCTTTTTAGTAATCCCACGATTGGGAACTATTTTAGTTTTTAAGCTTTCTAAGAATTTAGATCTCATTAGCATGATCAACATCATGCTTCTAAAAGCATTGCTTAAAACTATGAGTTATTTACATATTATAAAAGACAGCATCGTGTAGATAATTAAATGCCTTTAATAAATGAATACTTTTATTAATAAATAAATAAGATCGTTTACAAAGTATATGTTTTATCATCATACATGATTGGCTTGTATGCATACTACTTTCAGAAGCCAATCCGGTCAAAATCAAGTCGAGTTGATGCAATGAAGATCAGAAAGAGCCATAACATTGATCCCGAGTGAAAACAGCACAATACAGCTCAACGAACAAACTGCGAAAAAACAAAGATCTGGTTATAAACCCATCTTCCTAGATTCGAAAAAGTTTAAGTCTCATATCATTATGACACTCTCGGAAAGGGCTTTCCGGAAAGGTATAGCACACCTCAAACGGATACTCTGATCAAAACTTAGGAAGGTTAAAACCTGACATCGCGTTGCTTAGAGTGCACATACTTCGAGACGACGGGACCCACAGGAGTGGATCCCACTTGGGGAGCCGCAGGTAGAGGTGCGGCAGCCGCAGATACACCTGCAAGCATCGGGTCTTTAAATATAAGACCCCCTTGACAAAAAAAGAAGAAAAAAAAAATAGAAAAATGCTCTGAAACTCTGCCCGTTTCGTCCCTTAGCCCTACTTCTTGTACTCCAAACTTCGATTTTATTCTTCCAATACATTTATATACGTATATTCTATGACATATCAAAAATTAACTAGTGGAAACGTCCTTTTGAAGCCTACTAAGTGGCATAAAGCCCGTGTAGCAATCCATTGTAAGTATTTTTACAATCAAAGCTCGTTTTCTACTTTATTACGTATACGTGAACGTACATATCAAGTTTCATCTTCTGATTTTGCCCAGAACTCAGTTCCGTGGCCTATTTTGCTTACTTTTTAGTACATTTTTGTGACGCCCCCAGAATAGGTCCAGTCAACCCAACCCATTCTGAGTCGCCAAATATATGGTACAGAATTCAAATACAAACTTTATATCACATGGTCGTGCAAAATACGACCACACAACTGTGAGTGTCAATACAAATCGTATATAATACGAAATATTAACATTCAAATTCATTCTTTATTTATTACAATTATTATCCCACTATTTTACAAAAATAACGAGGACTACTACTGCTCCAACTCGGACCATCACTCTGTCCCCCGACTAGTTCCCGCAATGTTCTCATTTTCTGAAGAGGACAATAGATGAAAAGGGTGAGCTAAACTAGCCCAGTAAAGAATATTATGACTAAGATAATGAAAAATAAATTATCGTTAGTCTTCAACAATTCAGATAAAATATTATTAACAACAAGTTTTAGATCAATATTGGCAGCGGAAATAACCGTTCATTATCCATATTTTATCCCTGTAACATCAATCAATATACATCTCAAATCAAATATTCATCTTTGCACTACAGGCCAAAGATATTCATTTGTATCATCAGTGGTCATATTCATCTCAACACCTGTTATCTTTGCATTACGGCCAAAGGTATTCATTAGGTAATCATTCATCTTTGCTCTACAGGCCAAAGATATTCAATTATAACACCACTTAGGACTGAGGATGATGAAAAATAATATAAATAACAAATCCAGTGAAATAAAGGATAAGATTAAGGATTCGTATTTTAGTTTATTCAAGTTCAAGAATATTCCATAATAATACTTTGTGGAGCAAAATTCAAGAATGAAGCTCAAAACTTAGATCCAATCAAATATAGTAACTATAACAGACAATTTGGACAAATAGAAGAAAATTTAGTTTTTTTGTGAATAGTGTCGTATACGTGAAGAGTGTCGTATACGTGAATAGTAACCCTGACGAAAAAAATAAGAATTTCATAACAAAATCCATGTCAATATTTCGGTATAATGATATTGAAAAGAATAACATCATTTACGAAAGAAAATAATATCCCTTACCTCAAAAGAATAGTACTTCTGACTGAAATATCGGATATAAGGTTGAAGAAAACTTGCACTGAATAGTAATACTCAAAGTATCTAAATACTTACAAAAATACGCTCGATATTATAGACAGAGAAAACTTCTGATTCTGGTGTGATTTTCAATTCTAACCTAAGTACCCTATTTATAGAAAAAGCTTAGGATGCCAAAGTAGACTTTTTTAATAAAATAATATTTTTTATATATATAAAAAATTCCAGCCGCCTCGTGAGAGAAAAAAACTCAGCATTTCCACACCAACCAAAAGTGGGGCCCACCATTTTATTAAAAAAAATTATTTTCCGAAACTTCAATAATTCATAATAAATAGCCCTTTTATCAGAAAAATACAAATTCTTTGTTTTTTTTATAGGAAATTTAATTCTCTACAACTTTGTAGAAGGAAGTATTTCCAAATTCCAAACATAAATTATCCGAAATTCATAAACGGATGATTTTCCACATCAAAATACTAATAAAAACACATCAGTACTAATTCCTTCTCTTATATTCACAAAATAAATATTTTCTTATCATATAAATCAATAATTAATTATTCACAAATAATATTACAGAACTACAATATTGACAACCAGGTCGTTACTAGGAAAGAGGGGGCCTTCCGATAAGGATTTCTCCCTACTGGCACGCAATTAAATAACCCCTCCTAGACAGAACTTCCTTAGTCATTGTCAATAATGCTATCTAATAATATTATTCAAATAATATGAATTATTGAGTTGATAATGTGAAATACTATGCAGTGACAATTATTGAATCAATCATATAAAATAGCAACGTAGCAATTATTGAGTCAATAAAATATCAATGTAACAATTATTGAGTCAATAATATAAAATATCAACGTAGCAATTATTGAGTCAATAATATAAAATATTGAACAGTAATTACTGTAACAATAATTGAGTAAGTGCCTTCTCACGTAAGAATCAATAATTCGAAATACTGTGCAACACCGCGTATCACTGTATTTTAACCACCGGGTATTCAATAGTACTAACGGTAACAACTACGCCGTTATTTTATAAAAAGGTTATTTCTGTCACTTTCTATATCCGACAGTCGTACAAATATTCCCCGACAACAAGAATATTCCACGACCAAACGAATATTCCCCGACAACAAGAATATTTTATAACCACTTGCTCATTTTAAAATATTTGCACATTTCACCCATAACTTTTTACATTTATCAAATCAACACCTTACTATTTCAAAATAATATATAAAGAAAATTAAATCTTTATTCATAAAAGTTGGGGTCTTACAACCTCCCCTCCTTATGAAATTTCGTCTTCGAAATTGACGTACATACCTGGTATGTCGAAAAGGTGAGGATACCTCGTTTTCATTTCCGATTCCAACTCCCAGGTCATTTCCTCAATAGCATGGTTTCTCCACAAAATTTTAACTTGAGGTATAATTTTCGAGCGTAGGACATGCTCCTTCCTATCCAAGATCTTGACAGGTACCTCCTCATACGTTAAATCTTCGGCTATCTCGTATGGTTCTAACTCAATGATGTGGTTTGGGTCTTTCACATATTTACGAAGTACGGATACGTGAAAAACGTTATGAACACGAGACATGCTTCGAGGTAAAGCAAGTCTATAAGCCACATTTCCTACTCGGTCAAGAATCTCAAATGGGCCAATGAATCGTGGATTGAGCTTTCCTCTTTTTCCAAATCTCGTAACTCTTTTCCACGGAGCAATACGTAACAATACATGGTCCCCAACATTAAATTCTACGTCCTTTCGATGAAGATCCGCATAACTCTTTTGTTGATCTTGTGCAGTTTGTATACGTTGTCGGATTATTTGGATCTTTTCCGTAGTCATACGTACTAACTCCAGTCCCAACAATGTTGTTTCACCCACCTTGTTCCAACATACTGGAGAATGACACTTTCTCCCATACAACGCTTCGAATGGAGCTACGCCTATACTTGCATGATAACTGTTATTGTAGGAGAATTCCACCAATGGTAAGTACGTATCCCAACTCCCTTTGAAGTCTAGAACACAAAGTCTCAATAGATCTTCAAGAGTTTAAATAGCTCTTTCCGATTGTCCGTCCGTTTGAGGATAATAAGCTGAGCTGAATCGTAAATCTGTGCCCATAGCTTTCTGCAAACCGATCCAAAATTGTGAAGTAAATCACGATCCAAAACTATGGATACTGGCATGCCATGCAATCTCACAATCTCATTCACGTACATATGAGCAAGACGTTCAAGGGAATAAGTCTCTTGTATCGGCAAGAAATGAGCAGACTTGGTTAATCTATCAACAATAACCCAAATCGCATCTATGCCTTGAGAAACCTTGGGAAGACCCGTAACGAAATCCATCGTAATGTGTTTCCACTTCCATTTCAGAATCTCCAGTGGTTGCAATGGACCCTTCGACACTTGATGCTCCACCTTTACACGTTGACAAGTTAAACTTCTCGAAATAAACTCCGCGATCTCTCTTTTCATATTTCTCCACCAAAATGTATCGAAGATCACGATACATTTTGGTACTCCCAGGATGGATTGCAAACGGTGTGTTGTATGCCTCCATCATGATTCTATGCTTCAAGTCAGAATCATTAGGAACACAAAGTCTGGAGTTGACTCGAAATATTCCCTCTTCATCGATTGTTGCTTCTGGAATGGCACCTTCTTGCACATTCTTCTTCATCTTTATCAGCTCCGGATCAGTAGTTTGAGCTGCTTTAACTTTATCAATCAAAGCTGGTTCTACGCGTATACTTGACATTATCGCACTCGTTCCCACATATGATCTTCTACTCAACGCGTCAGCTACCACGTTCGCCTTTCCAGGATGGTATTGGATGGTATGATCGTAATCTTTCAACAGCTCAAGCCAACGTCGTTGCCGCATGTTGAGTTCTTTTTGAGTGAAGAAATATTTAAGGCTCTTATGATCCGTATAAATCTCAACTTTCTCCCCGTACTCTAGATCTTCAACGCGCAAACGACTGCTGCCAACTCTAGATCATGAGTAGGATAATTCCTCTCATATTCTTTGAGTTGTCGCGAGGCATAGGCTATGACTTTCCCATGTTGCATGAGAACACATCCTAACCCGTTGCTCGAAGCATCGCTGTAGATAACAAATCCATCCGAACCAGATGGTATTATCAGAACAGGTGCGGATATAAGTCTTCTCTTGAGCTCTTGGATGCTCTTCTCGCATTTCTCGCTCCAAATGAATTTTGTATCTTTCCGAGTCGACTGAGTTAATGGACTAGCGATTCAAGAAAATCCCTCTACGAACCTCCGATAATAACCAGCTAAGCCCAGAAATATTTGTACTTCGGTCACCGACTTAGGTTGCTCCCAGCTTTGTATTGCTTCAATCTTTGTTGGATCAATATATACTCCACGTTTCGATACCACGTGCCCAAGGAATGCTACTTCCTCAAGCCAGAACTCGCATTTCTTTAGCTTGGCATATAGCTTGTTCTCACGAAGCTTTTGAAGTACCAGCTTCAAGTGGTGCTCATGATCTTCACGGCTTTTAGAATAGATGAGGATGTCATCAATAAAGACAACAACAAATTGATCCAAATACTCCTTGAATACACAGTTTATCATATCCATGTAAGCTGCAGAAGCATTAGTCAATCCAAAAGACATGACTAAAAACTCATAATGCCCGTATCGAGTTCTGAAGGCAGTCTTCGGAATATCCTCAGTTTTAATCTTCAGCTGATGATATCTAGAACGAAGATCAATCTTTGAAAAGAATTGTGCTCCTTGCAACTGGTCAAACAGGTCATCAATACGAGGTAGCAGATACCTATTCTTGATGGTGACATGGTTCAACTGCCGATAGTCAATACAAAGTCGCATACTCCCGTCTTTCTTCTTTACGAATAAAATAGGAGCACCCCAAGGAGACGTACTAGGACGAATAAAACTGATGTCTAACAATTTCTGAAATTGGACCTTTAACTCCTGAAGTTCAATTGGAGCCATTCAATATGGGGTTTTAGAAATGGGTTTTGTACTGGGTTCAAGGTCAATAAAGAATTCAACTTCACGTTCTGGGGGTAGACCGGGAAATTCTTCGGGAAATACATCAGGAAACTCATTAACAGAAATATCATTCAAACCTGACGTATTCTGGTTTGGATCAGTGACATGAGCTAAGAAAGCTTGCTATCCCTTTTTCAATAAACGAATAGCTTTGTGACTTGAAATGACATTGACAGATTTTAGTGGTTTGGTGGTTTGAATTCGCACAACAGGTTGATTAGAAATATGAAAACTAACAACCTTACGAAAATAATCAATTTTGGCATGGTAAGTGGTTAACCAATCAATTCCTAAAATCACGTCAAATGCTAGTATTTTCAAAGATATAAGATCGACAAGTAAGGTAAGGGTACCAATCTGAATCAAGCAAGATTTGTAAACTGTGGATGTAACAAAGGTTTCTCTCAACGGAGTTTCAACAGATAAGTCAAAGTCTAATTTCTCAGGTGTCAAATTTAATCGTTGAGCACAAGTAGGTGAAATAAAATAATGGGTAGCACCGGTATCTAACAAAGTGTAAACTTCGCAAGAGTTTGTGATTAACTTACCCGTAATCACCTCGTGTGGGTTCCTCGCATTTTGGGCTGTCACGACAAACGTTCTTCCAGGAACCATCGACTTTGACTTGTCTGAAACCGCCTTTGGAATCACCACCCCCGCTGGACTTAGTTTCGCTACAGGACAATCTCGAGCTATATGTCCTTCTTTTCCACAGTTATAGCATGCCTTGAATTGTTGTGTGCAGTTTGGGCTGATGTGTCCCTATTTCTCGCATTTATAGCATACGACCGGTGGTCGTTCTCCTCCCCTAGAAACAGTTGATGCTAGTGCTGATGTTGACGTCTTCACGTTCTCATTGTTGTACATTCTCTTCTTGAAATCTCCTCTTGATTCGCTTTTTCTACTATCATGGCCACGATTACCACCTGAGTGGTTACCACTTCTGTCATACTTTCCTCCCCGCTGGTTGTCATTGCTCTGATGATTGCTGCCACCGGTACGACCTTTGTTGTTGTCCCTTGGTTGAATATAATCACTATCTCGTTCTAATAACTGGCCCCTATTCACTACATCCGAATATAGAGAAAATTTATGAAAAATGAGGTATTGACGTATTTCGGGCTTCAAACCTCTTAGAAACATCCGCGTCATACGTTCCTCATTCTCCACCAAATGAGGTGCAAACCTGGACAGCTCCGCGAACTTAGCCTCGTACTGGGATACCGTCATGTTGTTTTGCTCGAGTCTGATAAACTCTACCTCCTTCATATGACGAATACTTTCAGGAAAGTACTTGTCATTGAACAGTTTCTGGAATGCTTCCCAAGACATTTTGAGTGAGGCAGGCTGGGTACACTTCACAGACTCCCACCAGTAATCTGCTTCTCCACGGAACATAAACGTGGCAAACGGAACCTTCTGTTCCTCCGTGCATCCCAAGACATCAAATATCTTAGTAATTTGTTTAACCCACGTCTCCGCCTTGATCGGATCCGGCTTCCCCAAAAACTCTGGTGGTCCCAATTCTTTGAACTGCTTGGCGGTGACAATTCGCGTGTTGTTATTATCTCCACCTGTATTTTGCACACAAGTCTCCCTCGTCTGGTTTTGCATGAACTGCAAAAAACTTCTAAACATCTCATCGTTTATCGTCTGACCAGCGTTGTTTTCAGGATGAACATTGCCTTCTTGTTGCACGTTCTCCTGGTTAGTGATTAAAGGTGTCTCCACGGTCTCATTCACTTCGTTGTTAACATTCTCAGCTGCCATTCTCAAATACTTCCATAAAACAAGGGTTAATTAAACAAATAACATATCACATACCTATTGTGGGCCCCACAACAGAATAACTGTCGGATATAGAAAGCGACAGAAATAACCTTTTTATAAAATAACGGCGTAGTTGTTACCGTTAGTACTATTGAATACCCGGTGGTTAAAATACTGTGATACGCGGTGTTGCACAGTAACACACGGTATTGCACAGTATTTTGAATTATTGATTCTTACATGAAAAGACACTTACTCAATTATTGTTACAGTAATTACTGTTTAATATTTTATATTATTGACTCAATAATTGCTACGTTGATATTTTATATTATTGACTCCATAATTGTTACATTGATATTTTATTGACTCAATAATTGTTACGTTGCTATTATATATGATTGATTCAATAATTGTCACTGCACAGTATTTCACATTATCAACTCAATAATTCATATTATTTGAATAATATTATTAGATAGCATTATTGACAATGACTAAGGAAGTTTTGTCTAGGAGGGGTTATTTAATTGCGCGCTAGTAACTAGATTCGTTATTTATATTATTTTTCATCATCCTCAGTCCTAAGTGGTGTTATAATTGAATATCTTTGGCCTGTAGAGCAAAGATGAATGATTACCTGATGAATATATTTGGCCGTAATGCAAAGATGACAGGTGTTGAGATGTCAATAATATTTTATCTGAATTGTTGAAGACTAACGATAATTTATTTTTCATTATCTTAGTCATAATATTCTTTACTGGGCTAGTTGAGCTCACCCTTTTCATCTATTGTCATCTTCAAGAAATGAGAACGTTGCGAGAACTAGTCGAGGGACATAGTGATGGTCCGAGTTAGAGCAGTAGTAGTCCTCGCTATTTTTGTAAAATAGTCGGATAATAATTGTAATAAATAAAGAATGAATTTAAATGTTAATATTTCGTATTATATATGATTTGTATTGACACTCACAATTGTGTGGTTGTATTTTGCACGACCGTGTGATATAAAGTTTGTATTTGAATTCTGTACCATGTATTTGGCGACTCAGGATGGGTTGGGTTGACTGGACCTATTCTGGGGGAGTCACAGTTGGTATCAGAGCTTAGGGATATGATCTCTGGCGGAGATCGGGGAATAGAACTAGGAGGGGAGAGACGAGTAAATCCTTCACTAGTATCTAAAAAGGACTTTTGCAAATCAAATCAAACCCTTCGTATATAGGTTCAACGAAGCAAAACACTACTTTCAATCAAACAAACGTAGGCCCAATTTCTTCCAGAATTCACTCATACATATTGCAAATAAAAAGGAAAATATTGAAAATATGTGGTACAGTGTTTTCACGGGAGTTGTAGGGTGCCTAACACCTTCCTCACACTTAACCAAACCCCCGAACTTAGAACTTCGATTTCAAAGATCAAGTTTCGACAGTGTCCAGCAACTGGGCCTACTTTCAAATAAAACTTGGTTGAGTTAGTACAACCATTTTAAATCTACCAACTGACGACTCTATAAAACGTTCAAATCGTCGACATGATACATGTTGGCGTTTTCCTAAAAAACTTCACCCTTTTCATGAAACAGATAAAATAAGGGTAGAAAACAAAACTTAAGAAAAGAGAAAGATTCGGATCCAACTCGACCCACATTTTTTCCCAACGTCGACAGGTGGCGACTCTGCTGGGGACAGTAGAGGGCTTAAGCCATATTCAAATCTTTTTAAAATTTCCTTTTATATCTGCGTGTGTGGGAATGCTGCGTCTTTACATTGAATGGATGTGAATGAATGTTTTACTTCTTTATATTAGTGCTTCGCACAATGTCATCATATGCATACGGTGAGACACGATGTATGTGAATGTATGTTGTGTGATTCCTCCACCAAGAGACGAACCCGTCGGTGTTTGATTACTGGACTCAAAGGAGACTAAGTCTGCGATGCTCAAAAAATGCACCACTCAGATCCTCTCCAATTGAAAGATCGGATTAATTTCCCCTCTAGTAGATTGCGATGATCTGGGGACCTTCATGCCGGAAAACCACGAGAGTAGCCTAAGATAGGTTAGCCTCTGATTAACCAAACCCGAAGGGAAGCTTCTTCATGCCTTCCTCTTTCAATTCAATGTCAAGTTTTCAATCCCAATGTAAATATCATAATGTGCATTCCATGTCTTGAAAATCCTATCATGATATCCTGTCATTCAAACAACTGATCTCTGTTTTATGTTATAAGATTAAAAAGCCTCAAAAATAAACACATTGCATGGCATGCATCCGGCCAACACCTACATCAGGAAATTAACACACCTACGTTTGTTGTAGGTAAAAATTGGTCATGTTACCAGATTGAAATCTAAGAAAGCACTAAGTCCATCTCCAGACATGGCGTCAAGTGCTGAACCAGAATCTACCCTCGTCTCTAGGGAAGAATTTGAAAGATTAAAAAACTAGATAACTGAATTGGCTATTTTCTTGAGAGAGAACAAAGTAAAGCTCTGAAAGGGAAACGAGCATAGGGTCATACAGAACCAGGTACACAAGGTGGCAGTCAAGAGACTGGAAAGAAAGACCCTCAGATTCCTGAAACACAGAACCAGGATCCTAACAACAAAACCCCTGAAATCACCATCCTTAACAAAGAGCAGGAAGCTGGTGATATTCTGAAAAAGGTCCAATAGATGGAAGAGACCATCAGGTCCATCAAAGGGACTTGGGCATTTGGCAGTGTCAATTACTCAGACTTATATATATTCCCAGGGGCTCGTTATCCAGAAAAATTTTAAGTCCCTGATTTTGAGAAATACGATGGATTGGGAGACCCATACACCCATTTGAAAGTATTCATTGGAGAGCATGGATCCTATACAGAGGACAAAAAGCTTAGAATGCAATTATTCCAGAAGAGTTTGACTGGAGAGGCTAGAGCTTGGTATGCTCGTCTGGATAACTCCAAAATTCATAGCTGGGAAGAGCTGGCACAAGCCTGGTATGTTCGATTTCTCCTTTCAGATACTCCATTTAACTTTGGTGTACCTGGTGGAGTCCATTGTGAGATTATACTATTATCTTTAAGACAATTAAGAAACTCACCGTTTAAGTATTCTTCACTTCGATCTGATAGAAGAATCTTAATGCTCTTACCCGTTTGTTTCTCTACTTCACTTCTAAACTCTTTAAACTTTTTAAATGATTCTGATTTGTATTTCATTAAATACACATATCCAAATCTTGAGTAATCATCAGTGAAAGTAATTGTGACACCCCCAAATCTGGGTACTTCGTTTCCACATGATTTGGTGTTCACTTTCTAATATAACATACATCTACCCAATGAATAATGCAAAATATCCTACAATTTAAATTAAAATAAATAAATCTCCCTTACAACAAGGGTTACAACCTTTTTAAAATAATCCCGGGTTACTCTAACCCTGACATGAATATAATAAGTGCGGAAATAAAAACATAACAGTCAAGTCTTAATACAATCATTCTCAATAAAATAAAAATAAGTCTTCACTTGCTTTGCTTTCCCTTGCCTTTACTTGTAGACGGAGCATCAATGTTATCAACCTTAACTGAAATTGTTATTTAATGCAAGAGTGAGCAAACCACAGCTCACTGGAGTTTAACAATAATATATACATGAAATGATATCTTTCAAAGAATCTGAATAATATGATTTGCTTCAACAATAATGAATTGAAAAATAATTCTTTCATCGCAATTATAATTCAAAAATAGAATTTATCTGAGTGTCATAAGACCTTTGAACTCTTGTCCTAGGTTATAAATAGTTCTATTTAAACCTTTAACAGTTAATAAGACTATGGACCTTAACTCGTACTTAGGGGGATCAGCCCTTTGTACCATGTATTGTGCACAAACATCTTAACGCTATGCGTAGTAACCTCCCCTAGTACATAGGGTTATTTAACTCAGCAATTTGAATTCAAGTCCGCACCAAAGAAAGTTTGATTTGGATAAGCTTACAAGGGTAATTTAGATTTCACGTTCATCAACTAAGGATTAGTTGAATCGACTATCAATAATTCGTAAATAACAGAATTATGAACTAACATATGCTTTAGAATCAACTTAAAGCATTTAAAATAATAACTGGATCTTACTTGAACAATAAGTTAAGATCATTTCAATTAAATAAACAATTGTCCAATACAAAAATAGAAAGGACATTCTCAACAATGAATATATGAATTCAAGAATTTGTATATAATTAACAAGTTTAGGGTTAGAAGACTTGCCTTAAGGGCAAGCTACTTAACTCAACCACGTACTTAAACACTTCCTATATACATTCAATTATAATAATCTAAATCAGTTAACACATAACTAATTTACATAAGTGGTTAACCTTCTTGGTTAACTCACTCTAACTAAAATAAATAATAATAATCAACTATCACATAGTTAATTACATCACATCCGTAGTCACATAATTAAATTAATTATGTATTTAGTTAAATTATAATTAAACAATTATAATTTAAACACTTAATCAAATTATAATTACTTAAATTATAATTACCTTTTAAATTATAAATAATTTATAATTTATAATCAATTAAACTATATCATGCATTTATCATTACACAATTTAATCATGTATTTATCAATTATAATCAATAATTAAACATTTATTATAATTACACAATTTAAAATCCACAATTAAACATGCATTTATTAAATTATAATTTAAATTAATATCTAATTGATTAAAATAATCAATTTTTATACATTACAATTTCACAATATTATATTTTAAATTAAACACTTACTCTTAATTATAATTAATCAAATTATAATTAAGTAACTCATTTACAATAAAATAATTATAGTTTATAATTTATATACTATATTAGGTTTTCAAAACTTTCTTTTTCTCAAATATGAATTTATCACAATTATATAACAACATTTTATATCATTTAAATATATGTCCACTATAAATGAATAATTAAACTAAGGCTCAAAAATAATCTGCACAAATAAACTAAACTCACTGCCCAAGCACTGTGCATGGCGCAGCTGCGCAGCCAGCTGCCTTAACACCGGCGCAGCTGCGCAGGGGTTGAATCTGGGACAGACTAGTGGCGCAGCTGCGCTGCTCCTGGCCTTGCTGCCGGCGCAGCTGCGCAACAACTCGGCCAGACGCAGACAGTCACGGCTCTCTGCTTTACCGAACAACCCATACAAGCCAACAAATGGAGAATTATAGTAACGTAGCCACTGTAACTCCATACACATGCAATAATACATAACATAACATGTCTCTACAATATAACAACCATCCAAATAATGATAATCACATGTTTTAAAAATTCAATTTGGCCATTTTCATGAAAACTCATATTTTTCCAAAATAATCCATTATAAGAATTTTTTTTCCATCAATTCCACTTTATATACATACATTATATACGTAATTACATGTAATCATCAAACAATTTCTCAATAAGCATGTTAGCATATTCTAATTCATCAATTTTACTTTATCATCAAAACATATAAATTCCATGTGAACACAGTTTTCAATTAAAACTTATTCTGACAAAATTTTATTTTTTGACAATCCTTCTTATGGAATATAATTCATATATAACCCATTATAAGCACACTATATATATATGTACACCAAATTTATACAACTCTCATGCTAAAATCATACACAGAGAATTCATACTCAAGGATAACATATAAAATATAAAAATAAAAAGGGAATTAAAACATACCCTTTAACTTATGTTTGAAGAAGAAAATAATGCCAATTGCTTTGATTCTCACGAGTTATCCCTTTCTTCTTCCTCTTCTTCTTCTCTCTTTCTCTCCTCTGTGTTCCTCTTTTCTTTCTTAGTTCTTAGACTAACTTAGCGTAAACTAATCTAACGTATAATATAATACGTAGTAATAGATATAGGATTAATTATATATAATATAATTGACAATTATATTAAGTATAATGTTAGTTACAAATTTCAAAAGCCACAATGCCTTGTTTGGCAAAACAAGGTTATTTTTAAAAACAGATTATTAATGCTAAGGTATTGTTTGGTAACAGTTTATTTAAAAACAGCTTTTTGATAGTTAGGGCCCTGTTTGGTAGAAACAGGTTTAAAACAAATACAAGGGCCTTGTTTGATTAAAATCATTTAAAATCCTTTTCCTGTTATTTTAACAAATCATTAAACACCTATTTTAAATGTATCATTTTAATTAATTAAATATTAATCGTCTAATTTAATCAATTAAAATCTAACATCAATAATTCACATAAAATTGCCACATAATTATAATTACTCGTTAATTATAATTCATGTAACACTTCATCACATATCTCATCTAATTTAATTCTCTCAATTAAATTAGAACTATAATATAAAATTAATATACATCAATTAAATTAAATATTACACATTCATTTAATTAATATGTACACATAATTAAATCACTTTCATAAATCATATAATTTATTTATTTAACTCAATAAATATTTAAAATTAAATATAAAAATCTCAATCGTTACAGTAATAAAATAAGAATACCCACCCCGTGCATTTATTGTTATAGGTCCACAAACGTCGGTGTGAATCAACGCTAACAACTCTGTAACTCTTTCTCCTTTTCCACTAAAGGAAGATTTAATCATTTTATCCATGAGACGAGATTCACAAGTTGGATATGATTCAAAATCAGATAGCTCTAAGAGCTCATCCTTATGCAACTTGGATAATCTTGTTTCATTGATATGACCAAGTCTACAGTGCCACATATAGGTATAATTAACATCATCTCTTTTCCTTTTCTTAGTTTGTTCTATTTGAAGTATATTTTCATGCAAGTCAAGTATATAAAGTCCATTTTGCAATTTTCCAATACCATATAAAATATTATTTTTATAAATAGAACAACTGTTGTTCTTTATTATAATGTCAAATCCTTCTATATCTAATACGAAAATAGAAATAATGTTTCTAATGATATTCGGAATAAAATAATAATTATTTAAATAAATGGACTTGCCCGAAGGCATTGGTAAACAATAAGTCCCTATAGCTAATGCAGCAACCTTTGTTCCATTCCCCACTCGTAGGTCGACCTCATCATTGCTCAGCTTTCTACTTCTGACCAGTCCCTGCACAGTATTACATATGTGAGAACCACAGCCAGTATCCAATACCCAAGTAGAATTATGACTTTTAGAAAAATTAATTTCAATCATGAACAAACCTTGATTGGAAGTCGAAGCTTCTCCAAGCTTCTTCTCTGCTAGAAACTTCTTGCAGTTCCTTTTGCAATGTCCCGGCTCGTTGCAATGGAAGAACATTCCTTTGCCAGCTGGATCAGGTTTCTTTTGTTCCTTTTCTTTCCCCTTTCCCTTAGCCTTCTTAGATTTCTTCTTTTCATACGATACCTTGGGCCTCTTCCTTTTATTGGAAGAATCCACCATCAAGACATGGTTTTTCTTGGATGGAAAGTAACCTTCTGCAATTTTTAACATGTTAAGTAATTCAGGCAAGCTGGCATCCAACTTATTCATGTGGAAATTAACAACGAACTGTGAGAAGGTCTCAGGGAGTTACTGCAAGACCAAGTCTTGACTCAACTCCCCATCCATGACGAACCCAAGCTGTCCAAGGCGTTCAATCAAATTGATCACCTTTAGGACATGAGTCTCAACGGCTGTGCCCTCAGTCATCCGAGATCAGAAGAGCTCCTTAGATATCTCATATATAGCAGTCCTACTTTGTTCACCATAAAACTCCTTGAGGAGAAGCAACATAGTAGGAGCATCCATGTTTTCGTGCTGACGCTGAAACACGTTATTCATGGACGCGAACATGATGCATTGAGCCACAGATGCATCAATCTCTTCCTCAGAGGCTGATTCTGGAATAGTTCCAGGGACAAGTGAATTTATAACATAAGAAATCATTTCAGTAGTGAGAACTATTTTCAGATTTCTTAACCAGTCCATGTAATTTGGCCCTGTAAGTTTATTAGCATCAAATATGCTACGCAGTGAAATAAGTGATTTTGACATTTTTAAAATTTTGCATGTGAAAAGACAATATTTTAGCAAACATTCATTTAATTAATTTTACATACCAAAATAAATTTAGGTCTTTATTTTAAATTAGTATCTCCCACTATTTTTATCAAAATATAATACCCTCACTTATATAGTTCGGCAACATCTAATTAAAGATTTGCTAGTGAGAATAAGGATCCCATTTCAAATGTATATAGCCTAGTGGATAGCACAATAAATGATATATAAATAAATAGGTAGACAACTCTTGTCAATTACATCAACATGTAACTCATTTTATTTTGCCTCTTAAATCATAACGGTCAAGTATGTGCACATCCGAACTAAAATGATTTAAGTTAAGTACAGCCTAGCACTTCCATAAATTCAAAAAAGAAAAATATTTGTTCTTGTGGATAGCACAACAAAACAATATTTTTCATTTTTCTTGAGAAGCATCAAATATGATTAAATTAATATCTTAAATACGCAATACTCGCCTTGTGGATAGCACAACAAGCTCATATTAAATATTTAATACTCTATTAATTTATCATGCTAGAAGGCGACGTTCGATATTCTAAATATCATTTGAACGCTTCGGACTTAATATAATTTCTATGAGGGTTTTTTTTTTATTATTTGTCTCATCTTGTTTAGCGCGCATGCATATATATATATATATATATATATATATATATATATATAATACAAGTCATTTTATTAAACATGCGAAGCATGTTTGCATAAAATATAATATATATAATACTTAGCATGCACATATAGAATACTATATTCTACCCGAATTGATTATGAACTTTTATTCTAGTTGGTTCACAAGAGCCACTAAATGAACCAAAAGGTCAAACCTAGGAGTGCAAGAATTTAAATTTAAACGTAACTATTATATTTAAACCCGGGCTCCATACAAATGGGTCTTCACGCGCTCTTTGCTCCTTGGTCTCCAGTTTCTTTAGGATAATTCTAACTATCTCTATTACATAAACTATTTAAATTAAATAAAAACCTTAATCAGCAGTCAAGGGGAAGTATATAGGTGGGAGATAGAATTTACATTGAGAAAAAAATCAGAGAAGACTAGGTACACAGACCCCATTTAATAAAATCCATTAATTCATGCATTAAACTAAAATAAAATCTAATCACATTGGTTAATAGTCCATAATCAATCCCATTTATTATCATACACATCAACATATGCATCAATAAATAACCATTCATCTCATGAATAATAAAGTCATTCCATATATAGATCGATGTCATTTAATGGACAAAAGTTTTGCTAAATTTTATTTTTAAAATAAAATAAACTCTTTTATTTTAATCAAAAATAAATCCAAATTAACCTCCTTTAATTTTAGCAATCTGAAATTATATTTCAGATAAAACAAACATCTTTATTTTAAACTTTTATAAATTAAATAAACCATTTACTTAATTTAAGAAGAAGAAAAAAAATCAAAATCTGCAGAACGGTGCGCCCGCACCTAGAATGAACTGGTATGCGGGGAGGCCGCGCTGTTCGTCGCAGAATCCAGAATTTTCATTTTTGTCCAGAAAATTTGATCAAATCTCACATTAATTCATATATGGAATCATAAAATTTATAATTAGCACAAAGTTAGGCTTTGATACCACTGTTGGGTTTGTATATAACGCATACATGTAATCAAATTACATAAATAAGGGCGGAAGCGCGATAATTAAGGTTTTAAATTTTTTTATACAATCCCATGTCATGATCATACTTTGTGCTTAATTATCAATAACAGAAAAGTAAGCATGAATCAGAATCATACCCTTGTAGATTCTAGCTTTCATAGGTACGAGTTCTACCACCTTGCTTATCCTTGAGCTCCATGAATATCCTGTAGTGGCTCCTTCCTTTGATCAACGCTAACAACCCAAGTGTTTGGCCTCTAAAGTTGATCCACCAAGGAAGAGGAATTAGTAAGGAAGATGGGTGGTTGGCTAAACCCTTTTTCTATTCTCTGTAGAAATTGTAATGTACTCTTTAACTCTTAGAATCACCTATATCTTATATCTGATATAAGACTCTCTTATATAGATATTAGGTTAACCCTACTAATCTAATTAGAATTGGGATTTATTAAATTAATTAATTAAACTCTTTTAATTAATTGGGCTTCCCAACAAATTGGGGGATTAATTAAACTCTTTAATTAATTTGCCTCCTAATCTCATTAGGAATGTGTGAGAGTACTTATATTAAATTAATTCCTAAACTCCTTTAGAATTAAAATAATAAAAATAAAAATATTAATAAGACTCCTCTTATTAATTTATATTTAATATTTCTAAAATATCAAATAATAAACATTAAGCCATTTAATTTATTCTATCACCATAGATTAAATTAATTACACTTGATGCATTATTACTATTTATGCTATTATCTTCTTAAATAATTATTCTTCATTTTATGGTGTGACCCTTTAGGTTCTCCATATAAAACCGGTTGTGAATAAATTAATTAGAACAATTCTAATCTTATTTAAATAAATAAATTAAAGTAATAATCTATTTAAATAAATAACATTTATTCTACAATAGGGATAAGCCTCCCTAGCGATCAATGACTTTCCAGATAATATAGATTTCAACATTAATCATAAAAGAACCTGTGAGTTAATAGTTACCGTACAATTCAATCCTTCTACCATACAATGTCCCAATTAAATATAAGACATGGATTTACTGTCAAGTCTTATTTTATTTAATTATATGTATTTCGATTAGAAAATGCACAACTCCATATAATGCAAATTAAAAATTCCTTTCTAATTTCATTCCACATTGGCTAAGGATTCCTGGGTTGTCATTTAACGAATCACACAGGACATATCTCCTTTTTTACTAGAGGTGGTAGATTCTTTATTGATCATTTATTTTCTCCATATGTAACTCATTATACCCAAATATGCCCTTTTATATACCCTAAATGGCCTTAAGGAATAAGTCAAAGTATAATTCATTACATACAAGATACTATGATGATCTCAAGTCCAATGATCACTTGTACTACTATCACATTAGGAATTACTTTTGACAGGCAAGTAAAACTCCATTAGGTATTCTATAGCAAGTCACGTTCAGTGAACTTATCTTCCAATAAGCACCTACATACTTGCTTTAGTGTCTCCACACAAATGATCATGAGATCAATCATCCTCATCTAATGAGCAAGAAACATATGTACCAATCTATCCGGATTTACTAATCCCCTTTTTAGTAATCCCACGATTGTGAACTATTTTAGTTTTAAGCTTTCTAAGAATTTAAATCTCATTAGTATGATCAACATCATAATTCTAAAAGCATTGCTTAAAACTATGGGTTATTTACATATTATAAAACAACATCATGTAGATAATTAAATGCCTTTAATGAATACTTTTATTAATAAATAAATAAGATTTTTTTCAAAGTATATGCTTTATCATCATACATGATTGGCTTGTTTGCACACTACTATCATAGTTCCCGTGCCTAAGCCCGGCGAAAAAGTACGGGTATGCGTGGATTATAGGGATTTGAACAAAGATTGTCTCAAAGACAATATCCCGGTACCTTTTATCCACATCTTGATAGACAATAAGGCACAGTAAGACATGCATTCTTTTGTGGATTGCTTTGCTGGTTACCATTAAATTATGGTCGCTGAAGAAGACAGGGAGAAGACAGCTTTCATCACACCCTAGGGAACCTTCTGTTATAGTAGATTGTCCTTCGGCCTTATCAATGCCAGTGCCACTTATCAGCGAGCTATGATGTCCTTTTTTCATGACATGATGCATAAGGAGATAGAGATTTATGTGGATGACATCATTGTCAAATCCCAAAAGGAGAGCGATCACATCAACTGTCTCAGGAAGCTGTTTAACAAGTTGCGTAAGTACAACCTCAAGCTAAATCTAGCCAAATGTGCTTTTGGCGTCAAATCAGGCAAGTTGTTGGGATTTTTGGTGAGCAATAGAGGTATTGAGCTGGATCCTGCCAAGATTAAAGCCATCACGGAGATGCCCGTGATGGAGGGACGCCAGAGATGGCAGGGGGAACTCTCGGCAGGAGGGAAAATCAAAATGGAAAAAGAAAGTAGTCGTTCCCGTTGAGCCGAGGGTTTTTTAAAACAGACTCATTAGCGATGGCGTAGCCGTCGCTAGTACCCCCGTCAATATTAACTCTATTACGACGGCCGTGCCGTCGTCCATAGCATTTTGGGCCGTCGCCTATGGGTTTCCCACTCCCGCGAAAAAAATCCCACCAAACTTAGACCGGGAAAGGTTATTATCGACGGTCAGTATTGGCGACAGCACTGCCGTCGAGAAAGAGGCCATTACCGACGGGAGTACGACCGTCGTGAATGATCCCGTTGGCATTGACCCTTTTTTTTGTACTGACCCCTATGAGAAAGATTTATCCTACGAAGAAGTTCCTGTTCAGATTGTTGATAGGAAAGAACAAGTTCTCAGAAATAAAGTAATACCTTCTGTTAAGGTAATATGGAGGAACCACAACGCTGAAGAAGGTACGTGGGAACTCGAAGAAAATATGATAAAGACTTACCCACACTTATTTGCTTAATTTATGTGTAACCGATTTTGGGGACAGAATCTTTGTAAGGGGGGAGAATGTAACGTGACGAATTTAATTAAACCGTGATTCTGGAGACAGAATCCTTTTAAGAGGGAAAAGATGTGACGAACAAGAAATTTGTAATTTAAATTAAATATTTATTGAATTAAATAAATATTTTTGATGATTTT
This sequence comes from Panax stipuleanatus, assembly GCA_020205555.1. NCBI lineage: Eukaryota > Viridiplantae > Streptophyta > Magnoliopsida > Apiales > Araliaceae > Panax > Panax stipuleanatus. Next base: position 75,465,193 of record CM035119.1, on the reverse strand, counting down.
TTTATTGAGTTAAATAATTATTCGATAAAATTATGATAGATTAATTTAATTATATGTGTTACATCGGTTAAATTAATGTGGAGAATTTTATAATTCAAAGTATGTATTTAATTGAGTTTATTTGATTAAATGAATTATTTAATAAGCATAATGTTACTCTAATTAATTTAATAATTAATTAGAGATTTAGTAATTTTATATAATTAATAAATGAGAATTTTAATTATGTGATTATGTGAATGAAGGTGGATTATTATATTTTACTTAATTAAATTTAAATAAGATTAGCTGATTAATTAAGTGTGACAAATTAACTATATACTAAATAAGTTAATTAAATTAAATGCAAACGAGGAATAAGGGACAAACAAACAAGGCCCTAAGGGGTGTTGGGCAGTTAACCTATTAAGGGATTAACTGACCACTACGACATCAGTTTTATACATATATTATATACGTATATTATATTTAGCCTTATATCTATATCAGACTTCTTTATATCATATATTCATATCAGAAATACTTAGAGAGTTAGAGAGAGAATTGAGAGAAAAAGTTGATTTAAGAAGGAATTGGAGAATCAAAGAGGAGTTCTTATCACTTTAATCAGAGATTCAAGGGTAATCTCTTCATCTTCATTGTTATATTTCACGTATTATAGTTTTCTCCATGAAAATTAATTTTTGAATTCTCTGTAACATAATTGTTGATGATTAATGATTATATGATTATATAAATGCTAATATACGTTCATAACATGCTTTCTATCAAATGATTATACATTAAAGGAACCAATTTCATGAGTATATGCTTTAGTTAGAATTTCAAAAGTTACAGAGTATGAAAAGTTCAAATATGGCCTTATGTACAAATTGTATGCTTTAAACTGTTTGTTTAACTTACAATTGATAGTAAACTATGATTATACATGTGAAAACAAAGAGAACGAACTTTAAACGGATAGATTTGGAGTTATAACGAACCCATAACGTTGAATTTCTTGATTTCTCTCGAAACTTTTTAAAATACCAAGAACAATAAATTTAAGTGCTTTAATTTGAGTAATTGCATGATTTAAAGTGTTAAAAACATGTTAGTATCATTGTGTGATGTTTCTGTGAAGTTTATACTTCATGAGTATTAGTAATTATCATCGTGTTAGTGTAAATTGGAGTTAATTGGGCTACAAACTGTCAAAATTACGAACTGTCGCTGAATTGGCCGATGCCACCCTCCCTAGCGGGGTCCAGACCTGCCCCAAAGGGCCCTCTACAGATTATATACCCGCCCCAACAAGCATAACACCCGCCCCAGCGGGTGTAGTGCAGAGAAAAATTATTTTTCGACCATTTTGGGTATTGTTAAGCCATAACATGATGTACTAATTGAATGTAATGAACCTAATGACATGTTAGGTGTAAGAAATAATTATATAACATGTTGTTGACACATTATATAAATTGAAGTTCATGTTAAGAAACTATGTGAAAACTTGGGTATAGATGTCGTAAGACTTGATTACGATTAACTAAGAGTTCATATTATGTGGCATATATGTTGTGATTCAGATTCACGTTATGTGGTTAATTAACAAGATATGATTTGTAAACCAAGTTGTTAAGTTGAACTTAAGTGAATAGTTTAACAGTTAAACATGGTAGTTATGAAAACTAATCGATGTTGTATACATAATGTAATGTGTAGGACGTTGAGGAATTGAATTGTAATTATAACTGTAGCTTGTGCACGAGGCAAGTTTCTAAACCTTACTTTTATATTGAGCAAGTTTCCTAATCCTTATTTTTATGTTAAGCAAGTTTTTTTATCCATACTCTTTAAATTGAGCAAGCTTTCTAATTTCAAATTTATTCATTGAGCAAGTTCTATACTTACGATTCTATATTGATCAAGTTCTTATTTTTGTTTATTCAAGTTAAGATTTTGCATGAGATATTATAAGAGTTGTTAAGTATTACTTCAGTATACAATCTTTATTCAATTATATACCCTCGAGATTTATATTTCAATTCTGTTATCAAGTATTGTTGAACCTTGTAAGACTAGCGAACCCTTATTGATTCGATTAGTTCATAGTTGATGAACGTTCTAAATTCTAGAACTATTAGCGAGCTTATCTAAACCAAACTTTCTTTGGTACGGACTCTGATGTAAAACTAAGATGAACAACCCCGTAAAGGGTATTATTTACGCTTTAGCGTTGAGATACTGTGCATAGTATGGTACTAAGGGCTGATCCCCCTAAGTACGAGAAGTAGAGTCCGTATAGTCTTATGATTCTTAAAGGTTTAAAGTTGAAATACTTGATAACCTAGGACATAGTTCATGTTGGGTTTGTATGTAACGCAATCATGCAATCAAATCACATAAATAAGGCGGAAGCGTAAAAAACTAGGTTTTCAAAAATTTATACAAACCCATTACCATGATCATTCTTATGCATCAATTATCAGTGAATGAAGAAGGAGAAAAATAGAATTATACCTTTGAAGATCCAAGCTTCCTCAGGTACAAGTTCTACTCCTTTGATTCCTTTGATTCCTCTGTAGTGGCTCCTTCCCTTGATCAATGTCAGCCACCCAAATGCTTGGCCTCTAACGGTGATCCACCAAGGAAGATGAAGAACTCAGTAAGATGGGTTATTGGCTTAACCCTTGTTTCTATCTCTATAGAATATGTGTACTCCCAACTCTTGAAAAATTCACGTACCTTATTTCTGATATAAGACTCTCTTATATAGATATTAGGTTAACCCTCCTAATCCAATTAGAATAGGGTTTTATTTATTTAATTAATTAAAAGTATTTAATTAATTTATATCCTAATCTTTATTAGGATTGAGAGAGAGTACTGATATTATATTAATTCCTAAACTCCTTTAGAATTAAAATAATAATAATAATAATATTAATAAGACTCCTCTTATTAATTTATATTTAATATTTCTAAAATATTAAATAATAAACATTAAGCTATTTAATTTATTCTATCATCATAGATTAAATTAATTATACTTAATGCATTATTACTATCATGCCATTTTCTTCTTAAATAATTCTTCTTCCTTTTATGGTGTGACCCTTTAGGTTCTCCATATTAAACCGGTTGTGAATAAATCAATTAGAATAATTCTAATCTTATTTAAATAAACAAATTAAACTAATAATCTATTTAAATAAATAACATTTATTCTATAATAGGGATAAGCCTCCATAGCGATTAACGACTTTCCAGATAATATAGATTTCAACATTAATCATAAAAGAACCTGTGAGTTAATAGTTACCGTACAATTCAATCCTTCCACCATACAATGTCCCAATTAAATATAAGACATGGATTTACTGTCAAGTCTTAATTTATTTAATCATATGTATTTCGATTAGAAAATGCACAACTCTAAATAATGCAAATTAGAAACCTCTTTCTAATTTCATTCTACCTTGGCCAAGGATTCCTGGGTTGTCATTTAACGAATCACATAGGACATATCTCCTCTTTTACTAGAGGTGATAGATTCTTTATTGATCATTCATTATCTCCATATGTAACTCATTACACCCAAGCATACCCTATATATGCCTTAAAAGGCCTGAAGGAATTAGTCAAAGTATAATTTGTTACATATAAGATACTATGATGATCTCAAGTCCAAGGATCACATGTACTACTATCACGTTAGGAATTCCTATTGACAGACGAGTAAAACTCCATTAGGTATTCCATAGCGAGTCACGTTCAGTGAACTTATTCTCCAATAAGCACCTACATACTTGCTTTAGTGTTTCCACACAAATGAGCATGAGATCTGTCATCCTCATCCAATGAGCAAGCAACATATGTACCAATCTATCCGAATTTACTAATCCCCATTTTAGTAATCCCACAATTTGGAACTATTTTAGTTTTTAAGCTTTCTATGAATTTAGATCTCATTATCATGATCTCATCATGATTCTAAAAGCATTGCTTAAAACTATGGGTTATTTACATATTATAAAAAACAGCACCATGTAGATAATTATATGCCTTAAATGAATATTTTATTAATAAATAAATAAGATTGTTTACAAAGTATGTGCTTTGTCATCATACATGATTGGCTTGTATGCACACTACTATCAATCTCCCACTTGCACTAAAGCCAATCGCCATGGTATCTCATACCCATCTTCTCTAAGTGACAATCAAACTGCTGTTGTGTTAAAGCTTTAGTAAATGGATCTGCAATGTTGTCTTGAGAGTCTACACGCTCCAAGGTGACGTCTCCTCTTTCAATGATCTCCTTGATCAAGTGAAATCGCCGCAACACCCGTTTAGATTTCTGATGAGACCTGGGTTCCCTAGCCTGTGCAACCACTCCGGTGTTGTCACCGTATACGGGAACTGCTTCTCCAATGCTAGGAACCACACCAAGTTCAGTTATGAACTTCTTCATCCAAACAGCTTCATTTGCAGCTTCACTTGCAGCTATATACTCTGCCTCTGTCACTGAATTAGCAACCGTTTGCTGCTTGGAACTCTTCCAACTCACTGCACCTCCGTTCAAGGTAAACACATGCCCTGAAATAGATTTACTGTCATCTTGGTCTGTTTGAAAACTTGAGTCCGTGAATCCCTCGAGTTTTAATTCAAACCCACTGTAGACAAGAAAAATATCTTTAGTCCTTCTCAAGTACTTTAGGATATTTTTCACTGCCTTCCAGTGCTCTTCTCCTGGATTCGACTGGTATCTGCTTGTTACACTAAGTGCGTGAGCAACATCCGATCTAGTACATATCATACCGTACATGATAGATCCTATTACAGAAGCATAAGGGATTTTACTCATATGGTCTCTCTCCTCAGGTGTCTTTGGGGCCTGTTTCTTGGAGAGATTTATTCCATGGCTCATCGGCATGAGACCTCTTTTGGAATCTTCCATGCTAAACCTCTTTAGCATCGTATCAATGTACATTCCTTGGGATAAGCCGAGCATCCTTTTAGATCTATCTCTATAGATCTTTATCCCCAAAATATAGGATGCTTCACCCAAGTCCTTCATGGAGAAGTTTTTAGATAACCAGATTTTAATGGATTGAAACATAGGAATGTCATTCCCTATCAGTAATATATCATCAACATATAATACAAGGAATGATACTGCGCTCCCACTAACCTTCTTGTATACACATTGTTCATCCTCGTTTTTGATAAAATCAAACTCTTTGATTGTCTCATCAAAACGAATGTTCCATCTACGAGAGGCTTGCTTCAACCCATAAATGGATCGTTGTAGCTTACAGACTTGATTTGTTCCAACTTTTGAAATAAATCCCTCTGGCTGTGTCATATACACATCCTCCTCAAGTTTCCCATTGAGGAAGGCCGTTTTCACGTCCATCTGCCAGATCTCATAGTCGTTGTAAGCTGCAATCGCAAGCAAAATCCGAATGGACTTGAGCATGGCTACTGGTGAGAAGGTTTCATCATAGTCAACTCCTTGTCTTTGTTTGAAACCTTTTGCAACCAGTCGGGCCTTATAGGTCTCTACCTTTCCGTCTACTCCAGTCTTTTTCTTAAAAACCCATTTACACCCAATAGGTTTAATACCTTCAGGGGGTGAAACCAAAGACCATACTTTGTTTCTATACATGGAGTCCATTTCGGATTTCATGGCTTCAAGCCATTTCCCTGAGTCTTTATTACTCATAGCCTGTTCGTAATTCAATGGATCATCATCATTCATGATGTGTACCTCATCGTTATCCTCTATAACGAATCCATACCTCTCAGGTATCTTCGGTACTCTTCCAGATTTACGAATAGGGTGTGGTACAATAGGTTCTTCTACTTGGTTAGGTACCTGACTTTGGTCGGTGGTAACTTGTGGTTCTTGAACTTCTTCAAGATATATCTTGCTCCCACCCCCTTCATGGATAAACTCTTTCTCCAAGAAGGTAGCATGTTTCGCAACAAACACCTTTTGATCAGTTGGATGATAGAAATAATACCCTACGGTTTCTTTAGGGTATCCCACAAATCTACACTTATCGGATTTAGTCTGTAGCATATCATTTTCAAACTTTTTGACATAAGCTGGACAACCCCAAGTCTTAACATGCTTAAGATTTGGTTTCCTCCCTTTCCACATCTCATATGGAGTCTTTGGGGCGGATTTGGTAGGTACCTTGTTAAGTAGGTATGCAGCCGTTTCTAGGGCATATCCCCAGAAGGAAATTGGAAGGTCGGTAAAACTCATCATGGATCGAACCATGTCCAACAGTGTTCGATTTCTCCTTTCAGATACTCCATTTAACTGTGGTGTACTTGGAGGAGTCCATTGTGAGATTATACCATTTTCTCTGAGACAATTGAGAAACTCACTGCTTAAGTATTCTCCACCTCGATCTGATCGAAGTATCTTAATACTCTTGCCCGTTTGTTTCTCTACTTCACTTCTGAACTCTTTGAACTTTTCAAATGATTCTGATTTATATTTCATTAAATACACATATCCAAATCTTGAGTGATCATCAGTGAAAGTAATAAAATAAGAATACCCACCCTGTGCACTTGTTGTCATAGGTCCACAAATGTCTGTGTGAATCAATGCCAACAACTCTGTAACTCTCTCTCCTTTTCCACTAAAAGGAGATTTAGTCATTTTACCCATGAGACAAGATTCACAAGTTGGATATGATTTATAATCAGATAGCTCGAGGAGCCCATCTTTATGCAACTTGGATAATCTTATTTCATTGATATGACCGAGTCTACAGTGCCACATATAGGTATAATTAATATCATCTCTTTTCCTTTTCTTAATTTGTTCAATTTGAAATATATTTTCTTGTAAGTCAAGTGTATAAAGTCCATTTCGCAAATTTCCAATACCATATAAAATATCGTCTTTATAAATAGAACAACCATTGTTCTTTATAATAACGTCAAAACCTTCCATATCCAATACAGAAATTGAAATAATATTTTTAATAATATTCAGAACATAATAACAATTATTAAGATAAATGGATTTGCCCGAAGGCATTGCTAAACAATAAGTTCCTACAGCTAATGCAACAACTTTTGCTCCATTTCCCACTCGTAGGATCACCTCATCTTTGTTCAGCTTTCTACTTCTGACCAGTCCTTGCACAGTATTACATATGTGAGAACCACAGCCGGTATCCAATACCCAAGTAGAATTATGACTTTCAAAAAAATTAATTTCAATCATAAACAAACCTTGATTGGAAGTCGAAGCTTCTCCAAGCTTCTTCTCTGCTAGAAACTTCTTGCAGTTCCTCTTCCAATGTCCCGGCTCATTGCAATGAAAGCACATTCCTTTAGCTGGTTCAGGTTTCTTTTGCTCCTTTTCTTTCCCTTTTCCCTTAGCCTTCTTAGATTTCTTCTTTTCACAAGACACCTTGGGCCTCTTCCTTTTATTGGAAGAATCCACCATCAAGACATAGTTCTTCTTAGATGAGAAGTGACCTTCTGCAGTTTTTAGCATGTTAAGCAGCTCAGGTAAGCTGACATCTAGCTTATTCATGTGAAAATTAACCACAAACTGCGAGAAGGTCTTAGGGAGTGACTGCAAGACCAAGTCTTGACTCAACTCCCCATCCATGACGAACCCAAGCTGTCCAAGGCGTTCAATCAAATTGATTACCTTCAGAACATGAGTCTCGACAGCAGTGCCCTCGGTCATCCGAGATCGGAAGAGCTCCTTAGATATCTCATATCTAGCAGTCCTACTCTGTTCACCATACAACTCCTTGAGGTGAAGCAGCATAGTAGGAGCATCTATTTTTTCGTGCTGACGCTGAAGCTCGTTATTCATGGATGCGAGCATGATGCATTGAGCCACAGATGCATCATCTTGCCACTTATTGAAAGTGGCAATCTCTTCCTCAGAGGCTGTTTCTAAAATAGATTCAGGGATAGTGGAATTTAGGACATAAGAAATCTTTTCAGCAGTGAGAACAATTCTCAGATTTCTTAGCCAGTCCTCATAATTCGGGCCGGTAAGCTTATTTGCATCAAGTATGCTTCGTAGTGAGATTAGTGATTTTGACATTTTTAAAATTCTGCATGTGAAAAGACAACATTTTAGCAAACATTCATTTTATTAACTTTGCATACCAAAATAAATTTAGGTCTTTATTTTAAATTGGTATCTCCCACTATTTTCATCAAACTATATTACCCTCACTCATATAGTTCGGCAACATCTAATTAAAGATTTACTAGTGAGATTAAGGATCCCATTTCAAATGTATATAACCTTGTGGATAGCACAACAAGCGATATACAAATAAATAGGTAGACAACTCTTGTCAATTACATCACCATGTAACTCCTTTTATTTTGCCTCTTAAATCATAATGGTCATGTGTGTGCACATCCGAACTAAAATGATTTAAGTTAAGTCCAGCCTAGCACTTCCATAAATTCAAAAAAGAAAAATTTTCGTCCTTGTGGATAGCACAATAAGACTAGATCGTTCAATTTTCTTGATAAGCATCAAATGTGATTAATTAACATCTTAAATATTCAATACTGGCCTTGTGGATAGCACAACAAACTCATATTAAATATTTAATACTCTATTAACTAATCATGCTAGAAGGCGACGTTCGATATTCCAAATATCATTTGAACGCTTCAGACTTAATAATATTTCTTTGAGGGGTTTGTTATTATTTGTCTCATCTTTTTAAGCGCGCATGCACATATATATATAAAATACGCGTCATTTTATTAAACATGCGAAGCATGTTTGTATAAAATATAATATATATAATATTTAGCATGCAATATAGAATACTATATTCTACCCGAATTGATTATGAACTTTTATTCTAGTTTGGTTCACTAGAGCCACCAAGTGAACCAAAAGGTCAAACCTAGGAGTGCAAAAATTTAAATTTAAACGTAACTGTTACATTTAAACCCGGGCTCCATACAAACGGGTCTTCACGCGCTCCTTGCTCCTTGGGCTCCAGTTTCTTCAAGATAATTCTAACTATCTCTATTACATAAATTATTTTTAAATAGAAACCTTGATCAGCAGTCAAGGGGAAGTACATAGAAGAGAGATAGAATTTTACACCGAGAATAAAATCAGAGAAGACGAGGTACGCAGACCCCATTTTATAAAACCCATACATTTAAGCATTCATCCAAAATAAAATCCAATCACATTGGTCATAGTCCATAATCAATCCCTTTTATTACCATACATATCATCATACGTATCGATAAAACTTATTCATCTCATGAAAGTAAATTCATTCCATATATGTATTAATATCAGTTAATGGGCAAAAGTTTGCTAAACTTTGTTTTTGGAAAAATAAACTCCTTTATTTCATTAAAAAACAATTCCAAATTAAACTCTTTAATTTTAGCAATTCTGAAATCTCATTTCATATAAAATAAACATCTTTATTTTAAATCTTTATTAATAAAATAAACCATTCATTTAATTAAATAAAACAAAAAAAAAAATTTCAGTTCCTGTCCAGTGGCGCAGCTGCGCCAAGAATGTAAAGGGAACCGGCGCAGCAAGAAAACCAGGAACAGCACCCGGCGCAGCTGCGCAACAATATTGCCTTGTACCGGCGCAGCTGCGCAGCTTCGCAGAATCTGAAAAATTTTTGTTGCCCAGAACTCGATCCAATCGCATATCATACATGTATGGAATCACATAGACTGATAATTAGCACAAGATTGGCTCTGATACCACTGTTGGGTTTGTACGTAACGCAATCATGCAATCAAATCACATAAATAGGGCAGAAGCATAAAAAACTAGGTTTTCAAAAATTTATACAAACCCATTACCATGATCATTCTTATGCATCAATTATCAGTGAATGAAGAAGGAGAAAAACAGAATTATACCTTTGAAGATCCAAGCTTCCTCAGGTACAAGTTCTACTCCTTTGATTCCTTTGATTCCTCTGTAGTGGCTCCTTCCCTTGATCAATGTCAGCCACCCAAATGTTTGGCCTCTAACGGTGATCCACCAAGGAAGATGAAGAACTCAGTAAGATGGGTTATTGGCTTAACCCTTGTTTCTATCTCTATAGAATATGTGTACTCCCAACTCTTGAAAAATTCACGTACCTTATTTCTGATATAAGACTCTCTTATATAGATATTAGGTTAACCCTCCTAATCCAATTAGAATAGGGTTTTATTTAATTAATTAATTAAAAGTATTTAATTAATTTATATCCTAATCTTTATTAGGATTGAGAGAGAGTACTGATATTATATTAATTCCTAAACTCCTTTAGAATTAAAATAATAATAATAATAATAATATTAATAAGACTCCTCTTATTAATTTATATTTAATATTTCTAAAATATTAAATAATAAACATTAAGCTATTTAATTTATTCTATCATCATAGATTAAATTAATTATACTTAATGCATTATTACTATCATGCCATTTTCTTCTTAAATAATTCTTCTTCCTTTTATGGTGTGACCCTTTATGTTCTCCATATTAAACCGGTTGTGAATAAATCAATTAGAATAATTCTAATCTTATTTAAATAAATAAATTAAACTAATAATCTATTTAAATAAATAACATTTATTCTACAATAGGGATAAGCCTCCATAGCGATCAACGACTTTCCAGATAATATAGATTTCAACATTAATCATAAAAGAACCTGTGAGTTAATAGTTACCGTACAATTCAATCCTTCCACCATACAATGTCCCAATTAAATATAAGACATGGATTTACTGTCAAGTCTTAATTTATTTAATCATATGTATTTCGATTAGAAAATGCACAACTCTAAATAATACAAATTAGAAATCTCTTTCTAATTTCATTCTACCTTGGCCAAGGATTCCTGGGTTGTCATTTAACGAATCACATAGGACATATCTCCTCTTTTACTAGAGGTGGTAGATTCTTTATTGATCATTCATTATCTCCATATGTAACTCATTACACCCAAGCATACCCTATATATGCTTTAAAAGGCCTTAAGGAATTAGTCAAAGTATAATTTGTTACATACAAGATACTATGATGATCTCTAGTCCAAGGATCACATGTACTACTATCACATTAGGAATTCCTATTGAAAGCCGAGTAAAACTCCATTAGGTATTCCATAGCGAGTCACGTTCTGTGAACTTATTCTCCAATAAGCACCTACATACTTGCTTTAGTGTCTCCACACAAATGACCATGAGATCAGTCATCCTCATCCAATGAGCAAGCAACATATGTACCAATCTTTTCGGATTTACTAATCCCCATTTTAGTAATCCCACAATTGGGAACTATTTTAGTTTTTAAGCTTTCTAAGAATTTAGATCTCATTATCATGATCTCATCATGATTCTAAAAGCATTGCTTAAAACTATAGGTTATTTACATATTATAAAAAATAGCACCATGTAGATAATTATATGCCTTAAATGAATATTTTATTAATAAATAAATAAGATTGTTTACAAAGTATGTGCTTTGTCATCATACATGATTGGCTTGTATGCACACTACTATCAGTTCAAGGTCTTATAACCCTCAGAAGTTCTTTTGATTCTTTCTATTCATTCTTGATTCAAAAGTCGAGTTTTCTTTATTCAGAAGTCTTTGATTCACTCGCATGTTATTATATTGTTATATTGTTATACTTGTGGACAATTGTGCTCACTGTTGCATAATAACATGGCAGTTAAAAACGAATGGTCTGACGAGCCTTCCACTAGCAAAGGCAAGGGAAAGATTAACAAGTGATTGAAGACTTGTTATTTATTTTGAAATATTTTTTTCCAAGACTTGATGTTGTTTAAGACTTAAGACTTATTATTTGTTTATGTTTTCGCACAGAGATTTAAGGTTAGATGAACCTGGGATTGTATTTGTTATTTCAGATGGTGTAACCCAATAAGGGGAGATGATGGATTTATTTCTATCTATTTCATGATTGCATTTATTATAGGTAGATAGGTATATGATAATTGTACAGTGAACACCAAATCCGGTGAAAATTGAAGTACCCGAATTTGGGGGTGTCACAATTCCACCATCTGGGATCGAGCCGATGTCTTCACTGGGTTGTTGCCAATGGATTACATCATCGGCGTTGAGCCGACCAGAGTTGGGTTGCTACCAACTGATTTTAATATCAGGGCTGAGTCGACCAATTTTTAGGTGGTTGCCAACGAAGTACACTATCAAAGCTGAGCCGACCCGCGTTGGGTTGTTGCCAACGGATTCCACCATCAGGGATTGAGCCGATGCTTTCACTGGGTTGTTGCCAACGGATTTCATCATCGGGGGTCGAGCTGACTCCTTCATTGGGTTGTTGTAAATGGATTCCATATCAGGGTTGAGTCGATACCCTCACTGGGGTTAATGCCGATGGATTCTATATCAGGGTTGAGCCGATACCTTCATTGGTGTTAATGACGATGGATTCCATATCAGTGTTGAGCCGATACCTTCATCGGGGTTAATGCCGATGGATTCAAAGATGGATTACTGATTTTGTCTAACTTTCTGGTCTTCCACCGTTCCACGTCTGGATTTCTGATCTTCACGGATTTCCTACCTTTTTTAGGGCTTTCGGGATCTAAAAATGACCAGAAAGGGTGCCTTTTTAAATAAAGTAACCTTTCTGGACCCAAAAGAATGCATTTCAGACTGCGCTTTACCAAAAGAGAAGCCTAGGGTCCCACATAGGGCAGCTGCATTTATACCTGCTGCTGGAGCAGGTATGGTTGAGGCTTTCAGTGGCTGGGTTAATACCCTTGGGCAAGCTCATTTTCATGCATTCGATTCGAGTTTTCTTGAGTTTTCTCTGAAAAATTCAATCTTCTATCTCAGATTTACTCAGTTCGGGCTTGATTTGGAGCGATCCGTCACCGTACGTCTCTTCCACGCACTACGAGTAACGTATAGACTCACTTTTTCGTGTTTTTACTGGTGAAAAACCGTACTTCTTTCATTAAACGCATTATATTGAACATGTATGCATAGATAGCTTAACGGACATGTTATATTGCAATGCATGCTTACGTATCATCTTATGGACAGTATGGGTGCGACATATTACAATTTATCTGTTTGTCTAGACACACATTTTAACTATGTATTAGAAAAACTGTTTAAATTGCTATTTAATTGCTTGGTTGTGGTGGTGTATCCTCATAGGGTGGTTTAATGCATGCTACGGGCATGTGGATAGTCCATTTTATAAGGGAAACTCTGGGAAAATAAATTTGTCAATTAGATGCCAGGGTCCTAGATGCATGTTTAGATATGCTAGGATACGAGTTGAAAAGTATTTACATATATAACGACATATGTAGGACATGCATAATGTGATGACCTAAATTATATTCCCAGGATTATATTATCTCCAAGCAGTAGAAAATTTGAAATTTTAAAAGGATAGGAAAATATCTGACCTTGCTTTGAATCCTACGAACTCTTTATTCAGGTATGGATTCTGACAGATTTAGCATCTCTTTATCCCGCCAGGTTTAATCTGGAGTCCGCCGTCGGAGGCTTGCTCTAGCGTTCCCATTCCGCGGATTAGCAGGCAAGTTCAGCAGTTGACAGAGCCGGTGCATCATCCTCTTGATGAGGACAGACCCCATTTGGACGAGGAGGATATCCCTGAGCCTGAGGTTCTGCCTAGCCCACTGTAGCGCCCAGACTTCTTCCTGGTATTCAGGTAGCCATTCCTGAGTTGCTGGGTATGGACCTGAGTCGTCATCCCTCCATTCATTTGCAGGCAAACGAGGTATATGATCTTTACATTAATTTGTCTTGATTTCTCTTTTCTGCCAGCAACCGATTTTCTTAACCTTAAGGCTGTGCAGGTCCCAGAGTTTACCCAACTCAGGGGTAATTGGTTTACTGTATATTCTCTGTATCATTCACTTCACCTTGAGTACCGAGCACTAGTGGATTCTTGGGGGTGTTAGGTTTGTAAGATTCATGGACACAATCAAATTGCATAAAATAAGCGAAAGCGTAAAAATCAGAGTTTTAAAATTTTACAAACCATATAATATACTTGGATCATCATTTATGCGCAATTATTAATTAAACGAAAGAGATGAAGAAAAAGATTCATACCCTTGAAGATTCTAGCTTCCTCATGTACGAGTTCTGTAACGACCCCAAAATTCATACAATATAATCCTTATCCTCGATCGTTAACAATACATCTTTAATCTATCTTTACTTCATTATTCGATATTAAAATCATTAAAAATGCGGAATATTTAAAACTTTTATACATTTCCTTCTGTATTGCCCTAAATCGCAACCTTTACATTACATCTCTTCGATTCAAATTTATATCATGAATCGTTACAACAAAATGACTATACAAAGTCTTACATTATAAATCAATATCCATATACACCGGATAGCTCAACTTACAATTCAACAACATGTTACATTCAAAATATTAAATACCTTTCTCATAAAACATAAGTAATCTTCATGAATATGAATCTCTATAGTTCACTTAGCATATATCCTTACCTTGAAATATTGACTTGCAAAAATTATTATTTGCAAGAGTGAGCTCGACAGCTCAGCAAGTTCTAACAGTTTTCATGCATCACATAGCACATAATAATATGCTCAACATACATATCATAATAATTAAAGTAACATGGCATACATGCTTTAATTCACATAGCAAATATAAAGATTGAGTTCCTTACTCAATCATCATTATTTAACCAAAATAATGTAGTCATAAATTGACTTTAACATTTCATGATTACAACATGTATAACATATTATGCTCGCTTAGAACACATATAACATATCATGCAATTTAAAACAGTTCATCAAGTCCACGTAGAAAATAGGAACCGAAAGACTTGCATTGATCGTTGTTTACCAATAATAGATTAACAGCTTACAGCTATATGTACTTCACGTGCCCTACACAGTTATATAATCATGCACATCAAGTATTAGTCACATAGCAACACATAGTAGTTGTAATATAAACTCTACTTTACATCTCATAACTCTTCCTACTATCAATACACAATGTTCAATTAGATTGTGTTAACTTTCGATAGTAATATTTGAAATTCATTCAAGTGTTTAAGTCTTGCTAGGACTACTTATTAGTTTTATATTAACCCCATTTTATATCTTATAATGTTCATTTCATTTGACTTAAAACACTTTTTATGTTCATTAACACTTGTTACGGCATTTCGACGTTCATTCGTCACACACCCGAATCGTCTCTCTTGTGTATGCTTAGTGTGCTTACATAACTTATCTAATACATCATTTATTAATGTTAAACATCATTATATTTACTAACATTCATGTTTTATAACTTAGAACAACATCTATTATCGTCGACAACACTATACTTGCTTATGTGCATGTCCGACGCCATCCGATTGCCTCCGAATACGCATCAGTCACAAAGATAACCATTTTGACCCCTTCTAACGACCTCAAATTGAAAAAGTTAAAAAAAACAAAAGTTGTAGGTCTACTCGTGCTCGTTCCGGATCATCTTGAATCTCCTCAATCGGAGTTCGTATGAAAAATTTATAACCATTTTAGTACATGAGGTCAAAACAATTTTGTATTACAACACTTAAACTACCCGGACAGCTAAATCACCCGCTGGGGTGGGTCATCCCCATGGTGAAGGTCCTGGCTCGTGAACTGGTGGAGTAATAAGCCAATTTGGCCTATTCTTTCACACCGAATTCGATTTTTCCCAACATGATAAACATGAAACTTGATACAAACAATATTTTAAACTCTTAACCATGATCATAACATATAAAATCCATATAATACATAATCAAAACCAAGATTTCATGATTTTCAAAAAAAACTACAAAATCAAGCGTTCTTGACGAAAATTGCTATTACGAATTCGTTTTTAAACCAATTCAAGCAATTCCAATTGTGATAACTCATATTCTTAACATACTAACATAATACATGATCAATTTCAACAATAACTCATAATTAAGCATCAATTTGATAGTTTCAAAAGCTATTTTTTATAAATTCATTCACAAAAAATCATTATGAACAAAATTCCTCTTCTTTATCAAAATTACATGGATTGAATTGCTAGAACAATCATACAACTCATAATATATCATAATATAACCCATATTACGCATAACTCATGCTCACATCAAAGATTTAAGAATAATTTTTAACATAACTTCATAATCAAACACTATGAACATGATTTCATCATGTTCATCATATCTTTGTGAATTGAAACTTTTGAACAACTATAAAAATCTCATTTAAGCGTATACATATAAATATATATATATATATATATATATATATATATATATACACACACACACATCCCATTCACATATCAAAATTATGAAGTTTCACCAAAAGATTTTTACATAGAACTCTAAAACTATGAAAACATAGAAGAATATGATTTTAAAACTTGTTTTTACAACAATTGTATTGTGAAAATCCTTTCATGGCATACAATCACATATGAACACCATATATACATATAAATTCATAATCATGAAAACCTAATTTTACAAAGACTAAATACAAAACATCTTAGTTTAGTATAAGGGTTAGTTTGATACCTTTCTAGGTTGAATTAGGAGAAAAGATGGAGATGATGAAAGCTTTTCTTTTGTTTTCTCAAGGTTTCCCTTATTCTTCTTCTATGTATTCTCTCTTCTTCTCTTTGTTCTTAGTTTAAACTTGGGTTTAGAAAACTAACGTAACTTAGTGTATATATAATATACATATAACACATATAATTATAGAATATGTAACTCCCAATATAATTACATATACTAATTACCAATTTAATATATAAGTTACAAAAATTAGAATTTTAAAAGCCCTAAGGCTTGTTTGGCGAAACCATATTATTTTAAAAACAAGTTTTAATAGTTAAGGCCTTGTTTGGGTAAAACAGATTTAAAACAAAAGTAAGACCTTGTTTGGGAAAACAGTTTTAAAAACTCTTTTAATAAATCCTTTAACACATATTCTTAATGTTATCCTTTAATTAATTAAATCTTAACATTAATTTAATTAATTAAAAGTCTAACAACAATTAATCTCATAAAATTGTCACATAATTATAATTACTCGCTAATTATAATTTCGTGTAACAATCATCACATAACTCATCTAATTTAATTATCCCAATTAAAATTAAAATTTTAACATAAAATCATTATATACTAATTAAATTAAATACTAAATATTCATTTAATTAACATATAACACTTAATTAAATTATTCCATAATAATCACATAATTATTTATTTAACTAAATAAATAATTCAATTAATATAGTTATTTAATTCAATAAATATATAAATTCTATTCACACCAAATCACATATTTCACAATATATAACATATATACACATACTCGTACTCGAACATCTTAAAATAAATATTTTATTTATTAAATTCTCATTTATAAATTCTTAAAAAATCCAGGATGTCACAAGTTCAACTCCAAATCCATTTCGAGTTATACTTGAATCCACCAGATTGATTCCTTTATTTGATCAACGTTAGCCACCCAAGTGTTTGGCCTCTAGAGGTAATCCACCAAGAAAGAACAAGAATTCAAGAAGAATTGTGTTTGGCTAAACCTTAGTTTCATTCTCTCTAGAAAAGGAGTGCTCTCCCAACTATTGGAATTAATTGGCTAACCTTGTTCCATAATAAGACTTTCTTATTTATAGATGTAGGCAACCCTCCTAAACAATTTAGGATTAGGGTTTCATATTAATTAATTAAACCCTTTTAATTAATTAGGCTTCCCAATCTTTTTACGAATAATTAATAAAACTCTTTTAATTAATTAGCCTCCGAATCTTATTAGGAATAAATATGAGAGTATCTTATTAATTAATTCACAAACTCTTTTACGAAATAAATAAATAATAATAATAATAATAAGACTCCTCTTATTAATTTATATTTAATATTTCCAAAATATTAAATAATAAATATTAAGCTATTTAATTTATTCTATCACCATAGATTAAAATAAATACACTTAACTTATTATTACGATTATGTCATTTACTTCTTAAATAAATATTCTTCCATTTATGGTGCGACCCTTTAGGTTCTCCATATTAAACTAGTTGTGAATAAATCAATTAAAACAATTCTAATCTTGTTTAAATAAATAAATTAAACTAATAATTCATTTAAATAAATAACATTTATTCTACAATAAGGATAAGCCGCAGTGATCAACGACTTTCAAGATAATATAGATTTCAACGTTAATTATAAAAGAACATGTGAGTTAATAGTTACCGTACAATTCAATACTTCCACCATATAATGTCCCAATTAAATATAAAACATAAAATTACTGTCAAGTCTTATTTTATTTAATTATATGTATTTCGATTTGTTATTTCCTGGAAGCACAATAGTTATCTAGAAGGGGGGGGGGGGGGGTTGAATAGATATTTTAAAACTTTTGCTTTTCAAAAATAACTTATCAGATTTGTTAATTAAATAATTAATTAACAACATCAGAATATATGATTTGGTTGTTCCCCTTAAGATAAAATCAATTTTATAGTTCGATTAGCAGTTATAGTAGTTATGGCATATATGACAGTTAGTGAATAATAGAATGTAAATGACACATTTGTTTTAAGTGGTTTAGAGCACTCAAGACTCCTAATCCACTCTTCTACTTCACCAGTAGGAAATCCACTAAGGACATCGATACAACTTTGAATCACTAAGATTCCTTCAAGACCAACAGGCTTGGAACTTCTAGTTCACTAAGAACTCTTCAAGTCTAGCAGACTTGGAACTTCTAGTTCACTAAGAACTCTTCAAGCCCAGCAGACTTGGAATACACTGTAATGCGAGTTTAGTTCGTTGTGGTGCTACTCAGTTGCCTTTAAGCATAAGTTCTAAAGAACTGAGTAGCGAAGCATGATATTCTTTTGGATCGTAGAGTTTGGCTTTGAGATGTTATTGAGCTCTGTGCGTTCTTGCTTAATCAAAAATCTTCAATATGGTTGCCTTATGTAGGAGCCTTTGAAATCTTTTCGTTGAAAGGCTTTCGTTTGAGCATTTAATGTTCCAGTCGTTCTGAGCAGTTGATGTTGACTTCCTGGGAATATGGTGCACTATTTTTTGACTCGCCTGACACTGCAGACTGCTTTCTCACCTAACACTTGAAAAATTTCTTTCAGCAAACAGTTGGTAGTCACCTTTTGTTTTCCCTCACGTTTCTTTGATTCAAACTAAGGATATGTGTTAGAGCATTGGGATTCCCAAAATGTCAACGTTCATATGTCATTTTTCACTGTTAGACATCCTCTTTCATCAGATAAGCGAATCTTGATACTTTTGATGCTAACTGAAGAAGCACCATGATCGTTATCTTCTCACTACGATCATTATGTGTTGGGGAGTTCTTGTAAGCGATTCAGTCTAGATAGTAGAGTACTCTACGATTCTACTTTAGCTTTGAAGGACTTGACTGACTATGATCTTTACTTGCGATAACTTGCAGACTCCACGATTCCGAGAGAAGACTGCGATTCTTGACTTGGCTCGGCAGGTGCTCGACAGACTGTCTTAACGATTCTAAAGTGGCTTCCTTGATAGACTACAATTTTGAGATAGACTTCCTCGACACACCACGATTCTGCCTTGGCTTCTGCAAACTTTTGGCTGGCAAGACAGAATGAAATCTGATTGGGCCTATCTATTACAATTCAAGAGATCAACCTAACAAGTTTGAACTTTCGACTATACATTCTTTTACAGAATGATAAACTTTCAGCTCAGATCAACTTAACAATTTTGATCTTCAATCTATGTCCTTGTATATATGTTCTAATAAGGACTTTACAACATTGGATAATACATACCCATTTATTTACTTTCAACATCAAATTTGAATATACAATTCCTAACAATCTCCCTCTATTTGATGTTAACAAAACCAAGCAGATTTGCATCATATCATCAATTTCTAATGCAGGATGCTAGAAGATAAATATGACTTAATGTTTCATTGAGCAACTAAAATTCTAGAGAATAAGCATGAATTTATTGATGTTTTTAAACGGGTATTATAATTCATAACAGATACATCAATAAAAATAATGGGAAACTTCTCTTCTATCTTCTTGGCTTCTTGCTCCTTGGAGGATTAGCATATTCTTCAGCTCTCATTTTCCTGCTGGCTTCATCTCGCCTTGCAATCTCTTCTAGCTCACTTAGACCTAGATTTTCATTTTGATCATGTCTATTCATCAAGGCAGGATCTCTAATGGGCATGTTTAACCCAGTGTGAGATACTCCTTGCGAGCTAAAAGATGTTGGGCCTTGTCTCCTCAAAGGGGTTGCCATAATAATTGGTTGGCACTGTTCTGTTTGTTGAGACTGATTGCGAGGATTGCTCCTAGAAGATTGTGCTACCTATTTCCCTTTGCTGCTTTTCTCTTTACCTTTCTCCCTTTCCCCTATATTCTAGCCCTTTATGTCAGCATCCAGGGTTCGAATGTCTTGCGATAGATGATTCATTCCTTGCACCAGTTCGTGCATTTGAGAGCCCGACTTAGCAATATCATTTTGATTCTCTTGTACCATAGCATCAGTATCTGCTCTTTGTTGATGCAGCATGGCCAAGGCATTATCTGTCTGCCTTACCTGAGTTAAAGAATACTCTTTGAACTCTCGTAGGGAGGTACTCAAGTTTTGGATTTGGTAAGCAATAACCTTTTTATAAGATTTTTGAGTCTTTTGAAGGAGGAGGACTTCATTGCTGCGCCAGGTCAAGGTCACCGGTCTTTAAGTTGGCGCTGCGGCGCCAGTCTTGTGAAGGATTGGGGCACTACAGCAATGTACCTGGCTGAGTTGGCTTCAAGGTGGCGCTGCAGCACCAGTTTTATACTGAGAAGCGGCGTTGTAGCGCCAGTGCTATAAAAATGCCCTATTTGCCCCTGAAAGCTGAAAATGACCTGAAAGCTCATGCAAAACCTATATTAAGCAAAATAATAACAAAACAATATAAAAGCAATGTAAAGTAATAAGAACATGCATCTTCTTATGTATAAAAGTAGTTGATTCGCGGATATAAATCCCAATCATCAAATACCCCCAAACTAAAGCCTTTGCTTGTCCTCAAGCAAAAATACTATAACCATACTATCAAAAGTAAATATACTACGAATCACAACAAAACTACTATATACCTACATTGCAGTCTCAAGGATAAGAATAGCGATTTCAAAGCAGAAGCAAGGTCATAAATAAGGCTTCGATCAAATCCCTAGTTTAAACCGCTACTGATCCAAATCTGTGTGTGTGTGTGTGTGTGTGAAAACCAACTATTCTAACATGTTATATTTCATGCACAGAAACTATTGCAAAACGAAAAATGCTAACTCAATACGCTCAAGCTACATCAAGACTTTAGAACAAGACACAAATGCAAAGACAGACCACCCGGTATTAGCATGATAACGGCTAGACTTGACTTGTGCAAAATTCGGCCACCTTAGGCTGAGTTACCCATGTAGCGAGTTTTTGATCAGTGACTCCTAAGCCAGATGGCTTTAGGGCACTAGGCATAGAACACCTCTACGGATTTAATAACTTAAGTAACACTAGCCACGTGGCCAAACTTAAGTCAAACTAGAAATTTTATCAGTTATTTTCTTAAGGAAAACAACCTCAAGCATGATTATGCAATGTCTAATCACATTAGGCTATTAAAAACTACCCATGTAACGAGTTTTTGATCAATGACTCCCAAACGAGATGGCTTTAGGGCACTAGGTGTAGAACACCCCTAAGGATCTATTAACTCGAGTAACAAAAGCCACGTAATCAAACTTGGTCAACTAAGGCTATCGATTTATTCTTTTATTTTTTTTATTTTTTTATATGTTATTAGACTATGAATGTATCCAAACTTGCATAAGAATATAAATCTTACTATAACGACTCACTTAAGTTCGCAAGAGCTAACACAAAAAAGTTTCGTAAAAATTAACAATTAAGTCTATATGAAACATAACTAAGTGTAACAGTTGGCACGTGCTCGATAGAGTAGACAAAATCAATAGTATATTAACTAAAAATTAATCGAAGACTCTCATTCATACTTGCTTGACCATTTTAAAAACGCCATAACACGCATATCATTGGCCACAATCAAAAATTTTACTATATATAACCCACCAATCATATAAACAGTTAAAGATAGGGTTAAAAGCCATAACATGGCCTAACTAGATAAATAAATAAACCCTTGCACTAATAAAAGCTCAAAATAGGGTTTTAAAACTATCATGGATACTATCACGGCACGAAAAGATAGATAAATATCCATTCATACTAATAAAGCTACAACATGAATAGAAATAAGCAATAAGCATTAACAAATAATCCGTGCATCCAAAAACATCCAAAAATTGATAATCCATGACTGCAAGTTATACAATACTTTGCGACCCAAAAATACTAACAAAACAGTAATAATAGTGCTAATGTCATCCTAGCATGAAAAACAAAAGATGATAAGGAAAAGTTGATAAAGATGATACACCCCTAAACTTCAGATGGCCAATGCCCTCATTGGCTGAATATGTGGAAAGGAGGTGTCCGTCCGTGCCCTCGTCGTCGGGGGTCTCATCATTTCCTTCTTCGTTGCCCTCGGCGTCGGCGTCCTCAGCAGTGGGAGATGGGGGTGGGAAGGGTGGGAAGATAGGAGGCTCTGGGAACTAGAATGGCATGAAATCTGCATCCTCGCCACTGAAGGATGAGTAGATGTCCCTCATGGTGTTCGCAAGCCCAGTTTGATATTACATTACAATATCATGTTTATGAGCAATCGCTGCTGAATGCCTCACTTGCCGCTGAGCCACTTCATTATGATTCTGATGTAGGAGGCTGACAGATGCTAGAATATCAGCCAGAGGTCCCTGTGCTAAAGAACCCATATCAGGCAGCTGCGAGGTCCTGACCTCTAAAGAAGGAGGTGGAGGCTGAGTAGATGGGAGATAGGCCTCGCCCCATGGATGCGACTCGGCACCGTCCCACACACCATACCATGAGATGGTGGCGTGGTCGATGACTGCCATAGGGAGTTGCATGACCTCATCCTCACCCCACAACACCTTCGCCCTCTTACATACCCTGGTGACCAGCGATGGGTGTGGAAGTCCCCCAGATGTAGTGCCCCTTATGGCATTCATAATGGACTTGTGGATGCAGGCACTAATGTCGATGTCAAGTCCCGTGATAATAGCAAATATAAGGACTACTCGCACCTTGGTGACATCGATTTGGTGGCGAGTAGACATGATACGGGGACAGATAAAACTGTACCATGCCTTGCCATAGCGGCTGAGTGCGCTCTGGGGGAAATTAGTGTTCTCCCTAGTGGACTCGTGTGTCCTCCAAGTGGTGCCGGGCTTGCAAAGCCGCCTGATGATGTCATCCAAGCTATACGCACTGATCCCATCCTTCAAGTAGTCATATATGTCCCCATTCTCCAAGAAGTCGCTCGACATATCAAAAACTGTATTCAGGGTCAGTCTGTCATATGCCACTGCCTGGCCTCTGACCTAAACAACTGTTGGGCCCTTTGCACTGGCGTTATCATAGAACTCTCTGACGAGATTGAAGTTCGCTGCCCCTGGCTGCTTGGTGAAATGCAGCCATTTCCTCTCGAGAATCATCGTCAGAAGCTGTTCGCATTTCTTATCGTCGGGCCTCAAGCCTCTCCCAGGAACTAGACTCTTCTTGGCAAATGTCTGGTTGTAGCGTGCAGCAGCCTCCTCACTGGCAAACATAGTTCGGTCCAACTGTGGTTCCGATGAAGAAGAGCCGCCAATGCTAAGTCGTTGTCTCTTAGGAGCCATTTTCAGATTTTCAAGTTTACTTAACCAATTTGCACTTTGAGTTTGCGCGGCAGAATTTCAACAGTGTCACACCGTAGACCAATGTCAAACCAAGCCCAACCAAGTCACAGTGCCCAAGCGATGCCAAATAACTTGCCCAAGTTCAGTCCACTTTTTCGGCCAATTCGTAATGCCCAAGTGAAGCCCCAAATCAAGTCTAAACCAATATTATGGCGAACCCTATGTCGGTCAAAATAAGTGTCGATGGCAGACCGCAACAAAAGCTACGCCAACTATACGAACCAAATGCAAAAATCAGCCCTTATGTGGCAAATGTAAACCGCAGTCAAAAATCAATCCAACTCAGTCAATGCAATGCTAATCCAAGGCAATTTCAGACCCTAATCAAAAGCCAAGCACATCTAGACAAATTCCAATGCAAACGGAGCCTAAACAACCCGCAAACTTCACCTTGACAAATTGTCGAACACCTTATGTGCACCGCCCAAACCCTAGTCTCACAAAGTCTGTTTATAACTGCTCGCTATCCAAATTTCCTCAGTGGAAATTAATCGACCGAAACAGAACAAAGAATACCACAACAGCCCCAATTGAATTCAAGAACCAAAACTCAAAAGCAAACTAAGTTTAGGTTTCTGTGGATAGATACTGAGAGTAATCCCTGAGTTTAACAATGCTTAGATGGTAGTATCCGATTAGGAGAGCTCCGGGTTAATAGTGGAAATCGTGAGCTGAAGATGGCTTGCTGCTGCTGTTTGGTGTCGAGAAAAGAGGACCAAATGGCTTTAGGCTACCGAATCTGTCTATTTTTAGAAACTAAAATTCGGTACCGGTGCTGCGGCGCCTGTCTTTCTTCATTAATTGGTGCTGTAGCTTTGCTTATGCAGTGAATTTGACAGGCTCTGGCGCTGCAGCGCTGTGTTTTCTATATGGAATGGCGCAGCAGCGCTGGGTATGCATGGGTTTGGGCTGCTCTTCGCGCGACGGCGCCATTTGCTAGGCATTTTGGGGCGCTGCAACGCCGACTGTGAAACCAAAGCTTTAAGGCTGGAGCTGCAGCGCCAGTTCAAGAGTAAACTGCAGCGCTATAGCGTTAAACCTGCATCTTTGAAAAATTTTAGCTTTTAAATTAGCACAACAATCAAATTACTATCAGCAAGTTATATACTACAAACTAAAACTATTACTAATACCAACCTAAAAGTAGTATGAACACCAAATCAAGAACTGATAAAGGTATACAAACACCAACTATGATACCAAAATAAACGAAAACTCAATTATATCCTAACATTTACCTTAGACCAAAATTGACTACCGGTAACCACTGACTTAAAACAACGAATATAATAAGATACCAAGATGTCCAAGAATCAATGGAGAATAAAAGCCTCGAATAGCAAAAACCAAAGTATTACAGAGATGTATTACATATTAAAGATATGAGTTATGACCAATTAAATTCATCATGTAAGTATTTC
Organism: Panax stipuleanatus; assembly: GCA_020205555.1. Classification (NCBI taxonomy): domain Eukaryota; kingdom Viridiplantae; phylum Streptophyta; class Magnoliopsida; order Apiales; family Araliaceae; genus Panax; species Panax stipuleanatus. Next base: position 75,439,774 of record CM035119.1, on the reverse strand, counting down.
GTGAATTGTACTAGTATAAAAATTTCTACACATATTCCTACATCTAGCATATTTACAAACCACGAAGCTATCAAAAATGTGGAGATAGACTACGATATTACTAAATTACCATAAATAGATAAAAATAATATTAACATAACATAAAGAAGGAGATTAGAAGGGTGATATTGAGATGGGATAGCCTCCCCACTGAGCGCTTATTTTACAGTCGACGTCCCGACTCTACGCAGTTACTTTCAGTCCGGCTCATATGCAAAAACAACCATTTCATGTCACCTCTTTGTCTTTTCCTTGATTATCTTGACAGACATGGACGATTGACGAGCCTCGAACTCTACTTCATCCATTGGCACGAAGAATCGCTCTGAACTCGAATTATCCACTAATTCTCCTTTATCATCAAAGTGAAAGTGTTCTTCGTGCTCTAGAGAGCCCTCTGGGGTTTCAACAGTTTCGAGCTTGGTTTTAGCATCTTCTTCATTGTTAACCGTACACCCTCTTAAGTTCGTCACTATTCCTATCTTAGAATCCACCGGTTGGTCTATAAGCACTTCGACCTCTCCCTCAATAACTTTGTGAGACTCGTCGTCTTTTCCTTGTGTATCCACCCTGCGTTGCTCTTCTACCTCCTTGTTGTGATCAGTAACGGTAGGTAGACTACTTTACGGTGGATTTATGACAGCATTGACAAGTTGCCCCATGTGTCTCTCGAGGTTTCGCAATGAGGCTTCTTGGTTCGTCATTTGAACCTCATTCTGCTCTATGAATTTGGTCAGGAGATCCTCTAGCCTTCTCTCTTCTTCTTGTTTTAAGGTCATTAAAAAAATCTCCTCCAAATTAGATGCATCCTCGTACTACGGTGGAGATTGATATTCAAATTCTATTTGGTAGGAAACATTTTGATCACAATACTGCTCTTGACTGTAGTCCCAAGAGTATAGATACCCCTGACAGTCTGGATGATAGTAAGTCAGTTCGTGGTGTGCTATCGCAGACAACTAAAAAAAACCTTACTGCGAACGATAATTATGTAGTAGTGCAAGTAAGAGTCGATCCCACAGAGACTGATTAATCTATTTTTTATATACTTTGTATTCCAAAAGAGGGGGTTTTGAGTGTTGTTAATTAAAATAATCTAATGAGTAAAATACTGTAATGAATTAAATTAAGAGAACAAACCTTGGGTTAAATCAACTTCCACCTTAGAAACATACACTGATCATTGACTCAAACATACACAATTGATACTTTGAATATTCATCGTTAGAATCACTTCCATGTCTTTCCTTAATTTTAGTTAGATAGAAACAAGCGATCTAAATAACCCTAACTACTAAACAACTTCAGATAAGCGCTAAACGTTTAATCTAGTAGAAGCTTTAAGAATTATAAAAACCGATAAAGCTAAACAACACAAGCACAAGAGGTTGCATTTAATTTAGTTGAATATTCTTCCTAAGATATAATAATCTCGTGATCTGCAGTCAATTATCAATCTCAGTTACTTCATAAATTAGAGTGACCAAACAATTACGGATTTGATATCTAATTTAGCAGTAGATTTCAATGAATAATAAACTAGTGTGCACCCTAAAAATTAATCAAATCAATCATATAATTCAAGCACAGAAGAATAAACAATACTCAAATATTAATTAAACAATTAAAATCAATTAGATCTCACATTGTAATATTCCAAGGCTTCCGTCTCCTTAATCCAAGAACAAGAGTTTAGCTACACATAGCAATTGAAAACACCAAAGAATTATAAAGAGGAAAAATATTTTTATTGAATAACAAGATATGAAAATTTTTATATGTTTGCTTCAAGCCCCTTTTTATAATGTATCAAAACCTCCCTTCAATATGCCCTAGCCTTACTTCACAATCCAATTCGCGCATGGACTCTACTTTGTTGAACTGGCTGAGCCTCCCCGCTGGGGCGAGTCCTCCATGTGTAAATCTCCCGCTGGGGGGGGGGGGGGGAGATGCTACTGCCCAGCTCCTGCAATTGCTTCTAATTTTGCTGATAACTGCTATAAATCGTGCATGTGTGTGGCCCATGTGCTGAGTTAGACCGTGAGCTGCTGATTATCGTTGGCCCAACATATTAGCATTCCTTTATTTGCCATTCCGTAAGCTGCTTGTTTCCAATCAACGTGGGCCCCATATGTGAGTTCCTATTCATGTGCTAGCTGCGTATTTTATGGTCTGCTCTAATTCTTTACTAAGCTGCTTGGCAACTAATGTGGCCCAAACTCGTGAGCTACTTAATTAGTTTGCAAACTGCTAATTTCGTTAATATGCTGGACTGAACCGTGAGCTCTCTAAGTTTCCTTTACCGTGGCCCACATCATAATGCTTACTAATTGCCGAAATTGCATGGATCTTCTCGCAATCTGCTCAATCCAAGTTGCTCAATTTGTTTACTTAATTCATGGCCCACACGTTACATTCACTTCAAGCTGCTGAAGCATTTCCTTTCTTTTGTCAACTAAGCTGCTCCCTTTAGTCAATTGCTAGCTGCTAAGCCCATTTTGTGACTTGATTCAATTATACCTAAAATAACAAATATAAGCAAAATTAATATATTTAGGTACAAAATAAATACAAAAGATTAAGTATTAAGGGAATAAAATACAACATATTTCATTCTCATCAAATTCTCCCACACTTATCTTTTGCTCGTCCTTGAGAAAAATAAAAATAAACCGTGACACAAAAATTCAACTAAACAAATACGCCAAACTTGAGCCGCGAGTTATTATGGATTTCAACATTGACCTCAAAGATTCAAAACAATAATTTTGGGAAACTTCAAAACAATGTATCATCTGAAACCCAACTTTACCTATTAACCCTACTTTATTCTCCATCCTTTGTGAGTGTGTGAATCCACTTGTATCAAACTAGTCAGACTACAAAAAAATTTATAAAATCAAAGCCTTAAAGGAGAAAGATAAACTCAACCACTTGTTTTCCCACAAATTTTAGTTAACACTAGCAGATACATCAAAGGATCAAAAGGCTTTTCATATCTTTCTTTTTTTTTCTTTTCTTTGGTAAGTGCATTTTATGCTCCATCTTACCAGCAAGTGCGTTTTACACTCCATCTCGCATGTCATGTGTTTATGAGTGAGTGCGTTTTACGCTCCATCTCATCCCACCACATGAATCATTTCTTTTCTCTTTAAATTTTTTCTTTCAATCTTTCAAACTTTGCCAAAATCATTTCCCTTTTCTCAAATAATACCTCATATCAACTTCAAGTAATGGTCAAACACATGATAGAGTTTAAAGTTTCTTCCCTAGACATTCAATCAAATAAATTCATTCTCAGTCAAAACTAGTTCGAATGGATATGTGCTCAATAGTAAGGGTCTCAAATAAAGTAGTGATCAACCAAGAAAACCAAATTTATATTACCCACTGTCTATTAGTCCTCCCAGAAGTTATCACAAAGAAATCAAAATTTTATCATTGGTCAAAGATCAAAATTAAAATTGATTTATTGCTCAAGTGAGACATCCTAACACTACTCCATTTTTGTAGGAAACACGATTACACTTAGCATGTGCAACAAGCCTTTAAACCCCAAGGTTACCCCAAGTGGACGAGTTCTGTCTCGTGAGGGTTTGCAGTGAATATGCCCACAAAATTCAAAAATAAATAATAAAATAAAAAATTTGGAAAATATCTAAATTCTCCCCCCCCCACACTTAAAACTTACATTGTCCCCAATGTAAACAAAAATGAAAAGAAAAGTAGAGAGATACCCCCCTATGGGTTGCCTCATATGCAGTGCCTTTGTTTATGGTCGTTGGCTCGACCCAACATTTTCTTTGAGTGAACTCTTATAGACCGGATCCTTCAAGGTCCACCTTCTCCATTTTTTTCTCGCGAAAACCCTCATAGAGATATGCAATCGACTAGGAAGAGGCTTCAAATTCAGAATTAGTGACTGCAAAACAGAGGGTAAAGACTTCTTGTTAGAAATCGGCACTTCAACGTCAAAGATGTTACTTGATTTTGGATCGTCATTCAAAGCTGTTTCAGTTGCTTGCAAGTCGGTGCTCAAGGTCAAATTAGCACTTTCTTCATCAATGTCCTTACTAATTGCAGTTTTCACTTCATCCTTACCATCAAGTTTAGAAATTTCCTGTGCTAAAGGGTCAAGCACATCAACTGTATAAACAGATTTATCATCAGTGGGGTATTGCATGACATCATAAATATTAAATTTAACACTTTCGCCATCAAATTCCATTAAAAGTGTACCACTATGAGCATCTATTTTAGTCTTTGATGTCTTTAAAAAATGGTCTTCCTAACAAAATAGGAGCATTTTGGTCACCGTTTTCCATATCAAGCACATAAAAATCAGTAGGAAAGATCAAATTATTGACTTGCACAAGGACATCCTCAACTACACCTCTGGGATAAACATTAGATCTGTCAGCCAGCTGTATTACAATACCAGTTTTATTCAAAGGTTTAAGTGATAGATTAGCATATATAGAATATGGCATGACATTTATTGAGGCTCCTAAGTCTAACATGGCTTTTTCAATTTTAGTGCTACCTATCGTGCACGGAATAGTGAACATACCCGGATCTGGGCACTTAGTAGGTAGCTTTCTTTGAATGACTGCGAAAACATTTTCTCTTACCCTCACCTTTTCATATTTTTTCATTTCTTGTTTCCTCTTATGTGTACACAATTCTTTCAAAAATTTAGCATAACGAGGTACTTGTTTAACATCATCTAACAATGGAATATTTACTTCGCATTTACGAAAAGTTTCATACAAATCTGAATTTTTCTCGTACTTTCTATTTTTTGTTAAAGCAAGAGGGAAAGGAGGTACCGGTTTATATTCAGAGAGAGGTGGAAATTTACACTTAGGTGCATCCTTGTCATTCAGAACACTGCTGTCTGCTCCTTTACTTTTCTCATCTGCCTTGTCTTGATCTTGTGGTGTAGGCATTGTCTTTTCTGGAATTGCTATCTCTTTACCATTCCTCAAAGTGATTGCACTTACATTTCTTTTGGATTCACCACTGTTTGAAAAGGTAATTTTCCAGAGCTTTGCGCTTCAAATCGATTGATTGCAGCTGCCATTTGTCCCACTTGCGTACCCAAATTATGAATACTTGCCCTCGTTTCCTATTGAAAATTTAAAGTATTAGTGGCAAGTGTTTTAACAATATCTTCTAAAGACATAGTAGGGTTAGAAGATTGGCCTTATTGTTGTCTATTGGGATACGATGGTTTGTACTGCTGCTGATTTTGAAAAGATTGAGGTGCGGGTTGATTTACTTGTGGATTCCCGTAGCTAAAGTTCGGATGATCCCTCCATCCAGGATTATATGTATTTGAATAGGGATTATATTTCCTCTGTGGTTGCCCAGGAAATCCTCCTGCTGAATTTGCCTGTTCAATGGATCCCTCTTGGAGAGTTGGGCACATATCTGTCGGATGTCCGACTACCGCACAAATCCCGTAAGTTTTCACCTGCTGTGTGTTACTTGCACCTAGTTGACGAACAAGAGTAGTTAAACTCGCAATTTATTATTCAATAGAAGAAATTTGTACCTCACTAGCATTCTTAGGTGTAGAATCAAGTCTAGTGCCAAATTATTGAGAATTGGCGGCCATATTTGCAATTATGTTTCTTGCAGCCTCGGGAGTCTTACCTACCAACACCCCGCCACTAGCAGCATCAATCATGCTTCTATCGGTACAACTGAGATCTTCGTAGAAATATTGGATGAGAAGCTGATCACTGATTTGGTGATGAGGGCAACTGGCACATAATCTCTTAAAACATTCCCAATACTCATGTAGAGATTCTTCGTTGTTCTGCCTCACACCACAAATTCACTTCCGTATGTTGGCCGCCCTTGAACCTGGGAAATATTTCTCTAAAAAGAGTCTTTTGATCTCTTCCCAGGTGGTGATACTTCCGGATGGTAAATAGTAAAGCCAATCCTTAGCTGAATCTTTCAGAGAAAATGGAAGGCTCTTAGCTTGATCTGCTCTTCGGTTACTCCGGTAGGTTTCATACTCGTGCATACCACATAAAATTCCTTCAAGTGTTTGTGGGGATCTTCACCTGCCAAACCATGAAAAGAAGGCAGAAGATGTATTAATCCAGATTTTAATTCAAAATGAGTGTTAGTATCAAGATTAGGGAAAGTTATGCATAAGGGGTTTTGGTTCAAATCAGGAACCGAAAGCTCTTTCAGGGTTCGATTTGCTACCATGGCTTCCTTTTCTTCATGACTTTCCGAGCTTCCTTCCTTAATCTGTGAAAAGTTCTCTCTATCTCTGGATCACACTTTAAATCACCTTGATTAGTAGATCGAGTTTTGGGCATAAATAATCAAGGGAATTCAAATTCAAAAAAAAAAAAAAATAAGGTTTACAAAAATATAAATATAGACTAAAATCAGTCCCCGGCAACGGCGCCAAAATTTGGTGTGTTGTCGCAGACAGCCAAAAATAAACCTTACTACGAACAATAATTATGTAGTAGTTCAAGTAAGAGTCGATCACACAGAGACTGATTAGTATATTTTTTTATGTACTTTGTATTCCAAAAAAGGGGGGTTTTGAGTGTTGTTAATTAAAATAATCTAATGAGTAAAATACTGTAATGAATTAAATCAAGAGAACAAACCTTGGGTTAAGTCAACTTCCACTTAGAAACATACACTGATCATTGACTCAAACATACACAATTGATACTTTGAATATTCATCGTTAGAATCACTTCCATGTCTTTCCTTAATTTTAGTTAGATAGAATCAAGCGATCTAAATAACCCTAACTACTAAACAACTTCAAACAAGCGCTAAAATTTTAATCTAGTAGAAGCTTTAAGAATTAGAAAAACCGATAAAGCTAAACAACACAAGCACAAGCGGTTGCATTTAATTTAGTTGGATATTCTTTCTAAAATAAAATAATCTCGTGATCTGCAATTAATTATAAATCTTAGTTGCTTCGCAAATTAGAGTGACCAAACAATTACGGATTTGATATCTAATTTTGCAGTAGATTTCAATGAATAATAAACTAGTGTGCACCCTAGAAATTAATCAAATCAATCATATAATTCAAGCACAGAAGAATAAACAATATTCAAATATTAATTGAACAATTAAAATTAATTTGATCTCACATTGTAATATTCCAAGGCTTCCGTCTCCTTAATCCAAGAACAAGAGTTTAGCTACACATAGCTATTGAAAACACCAAAGAATTATAAAGAGGAAAAATATTTTTATTGAATAACAAGATATGAGATTTTTTATATGTTTACTTCAAGCCCCTTTTTATAATGTATCAAAACCTCCCTTCAATATGCCCTAGCCTTACTTCCCAATCCAATTCGCGCATGGACTCTACTTTGTTGAACTGGCTGAGCCTCCCCGCTGGGGCGAGTCCTCTATGTGTAAATCTCCCGCTGGGGGGGGGGGCCGAGATGCTACTGCCCAGCTCCTGGAATTGCTTCTAATTTTACTGATAACTGCTATAAACCGTGCATGTGCGTGGCCCATGTGCTGAGTTGGACCGTGAGCTGCTGATTTCTATTGGCCCAACATATTAGCATTCCTTTATTTGCCATTCCATATCTGCTTGTTTCCAATTAACGTGGGCCCCATATATAAGTTACTATTCATGTGCTAGCCGCTTATTTTGTGGTCTGATCTAATTCTTTACCAAGCTGCTTGGTAACCAATGTGGCCCACACTCGTGAGCTACTTAATTAGTTTGCAAACTTCTAATTTCGTTAATAGGCTGGGCTGAACCGTGAGCTCTCTTAGTTTCCTTTACCGTGCCCCACATCATGATGCTTGCTAATTGCCGAAATTGCATGGGTCTTCTCGCAATCTGCTCAATCCAAGTTGCTCAATTTGTTTACTTAATTCATGGCCCACACGTTACATTCACTTCAAGCTACTGAAGCATTTCCTTTCTTTTGTCAACTAAGTTGCTCCCTTTAGTCAATTGCTAGCTGCTAAGCCCATTTCGTGACTTGATTCAATTGTACCTAAAATAACAAATATAAGCAAAATGAATATATTTAGGTACAAAATAAATTTAAAAGATTAATTATTAAGGGAATAAAATATAACATATTTTATTCTCATCAGTTCGTCTCCAAATTGATCCTGACAGTAGGCATTTTGAGTAGATTGACACTCAAGATTATCAAAGAATCTTAAGAGATTTGCGATTTGATCTTGCAAACGCTCAAGTATTCCTTCCGAACTCGGTTGTGTCATCCTCTCAAAAGACCATTGATAGTTATGCTCATCCATATCTGAAAGTACTTAAAAACAAAAATAAATTAAATACAAACAAACAAGTTCAAATTAAGACAAAATTAATTTAAATCAATATTGGACAATATTAGAATAAATAGTTCCTCGGCAACGGCTCTAAAAACTTGTTGGTCGGAAAATCGATTACTAAACACGCACAAGTATACGCGGCCTAACAAGTAATACAGTGATAAGAGAAGTTTGTCGAACCCAGGAGGAACTACTCCTAATATATACCAAATATCGACTATATATCGCTTAAGTCATATTCGAACAGAATAAATCAAAAGATGTGTAATTAATCTAGTTAAATCGAATTATCTAAGCAAGTAAATGGATAATGATTGGTATCTAAGGCGCTATAAGCTAAGATCATAACTTTACCCCAGACTAGCATTTTGTCAAACACTTAGTGTGCTATGTTACATCAAATATCCTAACTATCTCTCTTTGGTCTTAATGGTCATGAAGGAGTGTCGACCGAGAACTCACAAGTACTCATACGCCTCTTTGGAGGTAAGTATGAGCCTATCTTCTCTAATCCACCCGAACGGGAATAAAACAGAAAAGAACATCCAAGTTAGGAGAGAAACCTACACATTTCTATATGAATTATCCCTAACAAGGAATTAAAGCATAGGTTCTCAATAGGTCACACGTGGCATACAAGTATATTCCTATCCTATATGCAAACTATGCAGTCCATTGGTACAGACAAATCATAAACACATGCCAACACATTATGGTCTCAATCTACAGTCAATTTCCCAATTTCTCATAGATTACCAACAATCACTAATTCCTTAGCAATTAAACATTAAGAATAAATATATTAAACCAAACCATATGGTGCCAACCAAATAGATAAAGATAATCAATTCAAATAGACAAAAGGTTCCATTATAATCTTAAAGCCAATATTCAGTTCATAGCTAATAAACTAAACAAAAGTAGCAACAATAACAACATTTATAAATATAGAATCTAAGGAAAAACTAGAAAAAAATAAACTCTATCAAAGCTTTCTTCAAACTATAAGAACTCCCTTCAATTCAACTTCTGATCGGTGTCGCTACGTCGCTCTTGAGCTCCAACGAATGCCAATCTATCCCTAGTCTATATCCTAATTACATATACAAGCTAAAGAGAAAACTAAACTAAGAAGAAGAGAGCAGAGAAAATATGGAGTTAAGCTCCTCTATACTATGTAGGATCAGATGATAATCAGAGAAGGAGGCTGCCCCAAATGTTATATATCTTTTCTTTACTCTTGCTATGTCATTTCAAAAGTTGCTATCTGAAAACAAGTGTTGGCACTACAGCACCAACATTAAGCTTTGGAACGGCGCTGCCGCGCCAGGTCAAGGTCACCGGTCTTTAAGTTAGAGCTGCGATGTCAATCTTGTGAAGGATTGGGGCACTGCAGCGTTACACCTAGCTGAGCTGGCTTCAAGGTGGCACTGCGGTACTAGTTTTATACTGGGAAGCGGCGTTGCAGTGCCAGTGATATAAAAATTCCCTTTTTGCCCATGAAAGCTGGAAATGACTTGAAAGCTCATGCAAAACCTATATTAAGCAAAAGCATAACAAAACAATATAAAAGCAATGTAAAGTAATAAGAACATGCATCTTCTTAAGTATAAAAGTAGCCGATTCGCATGTATAAATCTCATTCATCATACTATAACATCAATATCTGCTCTCTGTTGATGCAGTATGGCCAAGGCATTGTCTGTCTGCCTTACCTGAGTTAAAGAATACTTTTTAAACTCTTATAGGGAGGTACTCAGGTTTTGGATTTGGTTAGCAATAACCTTATTCTGTTATATCTTGGGACATGACTTTGATCAGAAGAGCAAGGATGCATTGGCTCTTCACTCTGCGTGGATTTCATAAATTTATTGATGTTGAGATTTGAAGCACTACTAATGTTAGTTTCCAATGATTTTTCCACACATGGTTCTGAGGTAGAATCCCCATAACCTAGACCTGATTTGTCAGATGAAATTCTCTGACTAGAGATCAGGGAGTCCATGATGAATAAGACCTGTTCCACATTAGGATTGCCTTTTCTAGCTCTTCAATATTAGAAGTTAGATTTAACTCTCTTTGTGCATTGAGTTCATTGGTATGTCTTAAGCTTTTATTTTCAGCTTCAAGATCAGAGAGAGGAGCTGCTGAGTAGATATGTCTCAATTTTACTTGAACTTTCTCTTTCTCTTTTTGAAGAAGAGAATAATCTTTTGACAGAACTCTGAACCATTTCATGTGTTGATGCAAATAAGAAGTTATATTATGTAATGAAGTTCTTAAATCATCAATATCTATATCAGGAGAGTTTAAATCAAATACCTCATCAATACTTATTTCATGATGGTCTGTGCTATTCTTATCTTTGACTTCTTTAGCCATCAAACTGAGGTTGGCTACTTGAGGTTTTTCATCTTCTCCTGACTCAGAGTTTGTGTCGTTGTCTGAGCCACTCCATGATCCTCCAGCTACAAGTCCTTTGTCTTTCTTCTGAAACTTCTTGTAGCCTTTGAATTCATTCTTTGTGTTTGATTTCCTCTTCAACTCTTCTCTAAGAGGTTTGTTGTAGTTTGCAAGAAAGTGGACTGGCTTCTTGCAATTGTAGCATAGGTCGTTGTTCTGCTCCTGACTGCTGCTGTTATTGAATCTCTTAGGTCTGTTGCTTCTGCCTTTACGCATGAACCATTTGAGTCTTCTGACAAGCATTGTAATATCTTCATCATCGTCTTCTTCAGAGTCAGATTCATTTTTAACCGAGCTTTGGATGTGGCTTCTGTTGCCTTGAGAGCAACTCCTTTGTCCTTCTTTCTTCCTTGTGATAAAGTTTCTGCTCGTTGAGTCAGCTCCAGTTCATAGGTGAGAAGGTTGCCATATAAAGCTGTTGTACTGTCATTTCATAGAGGTTCTTTGATTCTCTAATGGTAGTGGTTTTTGCATCCCACTTGCTGGGTAAAGACCTCATGAACTTGATGATAAGATCTTTGTTTAGATAGATCTTTTCGAAGGCTCGGAGAGAGTTGAGCAGTATATTAAATCTTTCATAAATGGAAGTAATGTTCTCTCCTGGTACGTGAGTGAACATCTCATACTGTTGAGTAAGTAGAGATTGCTTGTTAACTTCTCTAGTTCCTTCATGCATGATGAGTAATGCTTCCCAGACTTCCTTTGCAGTTTTGTTGTTGACCACGTTCTCTAACAGATCATCTTCTAAGGACTGGAATAAAATTTTCTTGGCCTTTTTGTCCAGCTGGACAACTTTCCTCTCATCGTCAGTCCATTCTGATTTGATCTTGATATGTATTCTATTTGGATCTTCAGGAGTTGGTGCAAGCTTTGTAGGAATATAGGGCCCACATTGAATCCATATAAGCTTGCATTCAAACTTTCCAGTTGGAAAATTTATCTTTGTTACACATTGGCGTCTTGCTGCCTCCACCAAGCTTGGACTCGCTTATAATGTGTGTCATTTGATCTACTCAAGCTTTGTAGGCTTTAGATGAAAGAACCTATTCTGATACCAATTGTTAGTTCCCAGAGGCACAATAGTTATTTAGAATGGGGGGTTGAATAGATAGTTTAAAACTTTTTCTTTTCAAAAAAAACTTATCAGATTTGTTAAATAAATAATTAATTAACCACAGAGGAATATATCATTTGGTTATTCCCCTTAAGATAAAATCAAGTTTATAGTTCGATTAGCAGTTATAGCAGTTATGGCAGATATGGCAGTTAGTGAATAACAGAATGTAAATGATACAGTTGTTTTAAGTGGTTCAGAGCACTCAAGACTCCTAATCCACTCTTTTACTCCACGAGTAGGAAATCCACTAAGGATATCGATACAACTTTTAATCACTAAGATTCCTTCAAGACCAGCAGCCTTGGAACATCTAGTTCACTAAGAACTCTTCAAGTCTAGCAGACTTGGAACTTCTAGTTCACTAAGAACTCTTCAAGCCCAGCAGACTTGTAATACACTGTAATGAAAGTTTAGTTTGTTGTGGTGCTACTCAGTTACCTTTAAGCATAAGTTCTAAAGAACTGAGTAGTGAAGAAAGATATTCTTTTGGATCGTAGAGTTTGGCTTTGAGTTGTTCTTGAGCTTTGTGCGTTCTTGGTTAATCAGAAATCTTCAATCTGTTTGCCTTATGTAGGAGCCTTTAAAATCTTCCAGTTGAAAGGCTTCCGTTTGAGAATTTATTATTCCAGACGTTCTGAGCACTTGATATTGACTTCCTGGGAATATGGTGCACTATTTTTTGACTCGCCGACACTGCAGACTGCTTTCTCACCTAACACCTGAAAAGTTGCTTTCAGCAGACAGTTGGTAGTCATCTTTTCTTTTCCTTCACGTTTCTTTGATTCAAACTAAGGACATGTGTTAGAGCATTGGGATTCCCAAAATGTCAACATTTATATGTCATTCTTCACTGTTAGACATCCTCTTTCATCAGATAGGCGAATCTTGATACTTCTGATGCTAACTAAAGAAGCACCACGATAGTTGTCTTCTCACTACGATCGTTGTGTGTTGGATAGTGCTTGTAAGAGATTCAGTCTGGATCGTAGAGTATTCCACGATTCTGCTTTAGCTTTAAAGGACTGGATTGACTACGATCTTTACTTGCGACAACTTGCAGACTCCATGATTCTGAGAGAAGACTGCGATTCTTGACTTGGCTCGGCAGGCGCTAAATAGACTGTCTCAATGATTCTAAAGTGGCTTCCTTGACAGACTACGATTATGAGAGAGACTTCCTCGACACACCACAAGTTTGCCTTGGCTTCTGTAAACTCTTGGCTGGCACGACAGACTAGAATCTGTTTGGGCCTATCTATTATAATTCAAGAGATCAACCTAACAAGTTTGATCTTTCTACTATACATTCTTTTACAGAATGATAAACATTCAGGTCAAATCAAGTTAACAATTTTGATCTTCAATCTAAGTCCTTATACATATGTTCTAATAAGGACTTTACAGCATTGGATAATACATGCACATTGATTTATTTTTAACATCAAATTTGAATATGCAATTCCCAACACGATTCTCAAATGCACAACTCCAAATAATGCAAATTAGAAACTCCTTTCTAATTTTATTCCACCTTGGCCAAGGATTCCTGGGTTGTCATTTATCAAATCACATAGGACATATCTCTTCTTTTACTAGAAGTGGTAAATTCTTTATTGATCATTCATTATCTCCATATATAGCTTATTAATCCCAAACATACCCTTTGATATACACTAAGAGTCTTAAGGGACATGTCAAAGTATAACTTATCATACACAAGATACTACGACGATCTCAAGTCCAAGGATCACTTGTACTACTATCACTACAAGAATTCCTATTGACAGGCAATTAAATTTCCATTAGGTATTCCTTAGCGAGCCACGTTAAGTGAAATTATTATCCAATAAGAACCTACATACTTGCTTTAGTGTCTCCACATAAATAATCATGAGATCAATCATCCTCATCCAATGAGCAAATAACATATGCACCAATCTATCCTGGTTCACTAATCCCCTTTTTAGTAATCTAACGATTGAGAAATATTTTAGTTTTAAGCTATCTAAGAATTTAGATCTTATTAGCATGATCATTGTAACAAATGAGATTTTTGTATTTCAATTTTAAATATTTATTGAATTAAATAAATATTTTAGTCGATTTATTTATTGAGTTGAATAAATAATTGATGTGATTATGTTGTGGAGTAATTTAATTAAGTGAAATATATTAATTAAATTGATGTTTAAGTAATTTTGTGGTGGAAGTTCTAATTTAATTTTGATAATTAAATTAGATAAATTTTTATGTGATAATTTGGTAGTAATGATTTAATGAATAATTATAGTATTGTCTAATTTAATTTAAATAATTAAATTAGAGATTTACTAATGTGTTACATGAAATTATGATTAACGAGTAAATTATAATTGTGTAGTAATTTAATTTATGTGAAAATTTTATTTAATAAATTGATGTTAACTTTAATTTAATTAAATTGGAATATTTTAATTTAATTAAATAAAGTGCGACATTTAAACTATATAGTAAAAGAGTTATTAAAATAAATTAAAAGGGTTTTAATTCAATTTTATCAAACAATGCCTTAAGTCTATTTTAATTCAGTTTTACCAAACTAGGCTTAAGTCTTTTAAAATTCTAATTTAAATTAGGTTATGCCTAATAAGCCTTAGTGGCTTTTGATTTTCAAAATAAAAGTAGCTGATATGTACTTAATAAAGATATTATGTTTTATTAGTTATTATATTATATTATATATCTATATCAGTTATATGTATATTTTATAATACTTTAAGTTAGAGGAATAGAAAGACAGAGTTAGAATATCAGAGTAAACTAGAGAGAAAAAAAAGAAGAAAGAAAGAAAGAAGAAGTAGCTCTGTGTAATCAAAAATAAGAAATCCATCATCATCATCATCATCTTCTTCTTCTTACATCAAAGGTAATCATCTAACATTAAAATTATGAATTTATGTTCTTTCTTGTTCTTCATATTTTCACTTCTCTATAATTTGGTTTTTTGTGAGAATTCATGTAAACATGGTTTATATATGATAAATTATGTATATAAACTATTATATATGATTTGTATGCAAGTTTAAGTTGTTTAATTCATGTAAATATAATGAACATGAAGAAATAATGTTCATAGCAATTTACAGTGAACTATTTTGAAAAAAATAGGTTCTTTAATATTGCAAATGATGTTTAATTCATGCTATGTTATGTAAATTAAGTTTAGATTATGATAATATGTTAAGAAACGAAAATAACATGATTTGAATTATGTGATTTGGTTTAAAAATAAAGTCACAATGTTTATTTTTATCAAGAACACTTAACAATGGTGTTTTCTTCAAAATCATGAAATTAAAGGTTTTTAATTGAGTGTTATGATGTTTGTATGTTTAAAACATGTTAGAAGTATAAAGTTATGATTCTGTAATGTTTTATCTTGATTATATTGGTAAATTTATAGTTTGATTGGAGGAAATAAGTTAAATTGGCTTTTTCCTGCACAGTTCCCGAGGCTGTCTGCGTCTAACTGTGACAGTCCTGCGAGTAAACTGGGCGCTGTAGCGCCATAGCAGCAGTTGGTGACGTGGCATGGCGCCGCAGTGCCAGTTATGTATGTTAACTGCATCACTGCAACGCCAAGACTGGAAGCAAAGCTTGCTGACATGGCATGGCGCAGCAGTGCCAGTTCTGAGTGTAACTGGAGCGCTTCAGCGCCAGGCCCAGAGCCCTGATGATGTGGCACAGCACTGCAGCGCCGACTGCCATTCATTATGTGGCGCTGCAGTACCACCTAGACAGTTTAGCCAGAAAATTTTATTTAAATGTACAGTTCTCTGAGAATGATAATGTAATAAATATAAAGCATATTAATAAAATTATATGCTAATTGGACAGTAAGTAATCATATTTTTAATATGAGATGTATGATTTTAAATTATAATTTGATTGATTATTAAGTTTGATGTGAATATATGGTTTGATCATATTACGTGATAACTAATGATTTAAACCTAATAATTAAAGAATGGTGAGTTAACTTAGATGAGTTAACTAATGATGTGATATAGTTATATGGTAACTAATTTGTGTTACTATTGTTAATAACGTGTACGTAGAATAAAATTGTGGAACGAGTTAATATTTGCTAGCTTGCGCATGAGGAAAGTTTTCTTACCCTAACTCGATTATGTTGAGCAAGTTATTTTATTCTTTATTGTTATCAAATACATAAATTCTTTTATTCCATATTGGACAACTATCTTATTGAGTTTCATTATTGAAAATAATGTAACCTTGATTTAATTGTTAGCAAGGTTTTATTGTCTCTTTCAAATGCTTTAAGTTTATTTCTAAAGCACGACTGTTGAATATGATGTCTATTGTTATGACTCATAGTTATTTCATAATTCTTTTGTTATCAAACTCGTAAATTATTGTAAGTTGATTCAACTACTCCTTAGTTGATGATAGTTGAACTTTAAATTACCCTTTGAGCTTATCTAAACAAAACTTTCTTTGGTGCAGACTCGTTAACTAAAACTGAGATGAACCACTCTAATAATAGGGGATTACACTGCGAAAGCGTTAAGATGTTTGGGCACAATACATGGTACGAAGGGTTGATCCTCCTGAGTACGAGTTAGAGTCCATATAGTCTAACGACTGTTAAAGGTCTAAGTAGAAATACTTACAACCTAGGAAATAGTTCAAGGTCTTGTGACCCTCAGATGAATTCTAAATTCTATATTCAAATCTTGATTATCGATGATAGAAATGTTATTCAATTCAATTGAACCTATTCAGTGATATGTCATCATTATTGATTGTTATTTCAAGTGAGCTTTTGGTTGCTCACTCTTGCATATATAACTATTGCAGCCGAAGTTGTGAAAGTTGACGAGCTATCAACCAGCAAAGGCAAGGGCAAGATGAACAAGTGAAGATTTGTTCATATTCATGCTATGATTTTGTAATAAGACTTTAACTTTAATACAATGTTTTATTTTCCACATTTGATGTTTATTTTAAGGTTAGAAACCTGGGAACGTTTTGACAAGGTTGTAATCCTTTTGAAGGAAGATTTTATTATAAAGGTTGTAATTTTATGTTGCATTCCTTATTTTTGGGCAGTTAGTTATTTTTTATTTAGATAGTGAACACCAAATCCTGTGGAAATGAAGTACCCGAATTTAGGTGTGTCACTAGTTGGTATCAAATCCTTAGGTTATGAACCTTAGGTGGGGAACCTTAGGTAGTAGCCTTATAGGAGATCGAAAAGATAGAAATGATAGTTAAAAATAATAAACTACCTTATGTGCTATGTGTTTATGTATACGAGAGTATCGAAGGGTATCGATCGGTATTACGTAATAATTAAACCTTAAAAATTTTATTGTTAGGATGACGATTGTTGGAGAGTCCAGTCAGGCTAGGGAGGAGTTACCCCATATGCCTAGGGATGGGGAGCCCCGAGACATCCAGACTGTCTAGGAGCAGTTGGTTCAGAGAGAGCCATCTCCATTGATCATAGTAGTGGGTCAGGAGCATGAGCCAGTCTTTGACCGAGATGACGAGGATGAGTTAGAACAAGAGGAGGAGGATCCTGAAGAGGAATTTCCACCTAACTCTATCAACACTATGATGTACGAGGAAGTCTACGATCGCAACATTGAGCTGCAGGATACAGTCAGAGAGCTGGAGGAGCTGCTGGATGTGAGTTGGACTACTACACAGCAGAAGGAAAAGACGATTCAAGATCTAGACGAGCGTCTTGGAAACTTGGAGTGGGATCTAGTTCACGTAGGGGGTGAGAGAGATGATGCACTGGTTGAACTAGAGAAACTGAAGAACGACATAAAAGAGGAGTCAACAAAGTGTGGCAGAGCAGAGGATGCTTGCTTGAAGGCTACTCAACGTGCAGATCATGTTGAAGATGAGGTTCAAGTGAAGAAGGCTAAGATGTATGAGACAGACTATTCTTTTCATTGGGCTATAGATAGGGCCCATAATCGTGTCTTTTATTACCCAGCTCAGTTCAAGGATTTACCATGGTATATGGTGGATCGTACAATAGTGTTTCAGGTAATAGAAGAGGTATGAGGAGAGGCTGTGCGACATCTTAATATTCCTAGACAGTAGAGTAATAAACTATGTGATTACTTATGTATTAAATAATTGTAAATCCCTGAATTTGAGATAATAATGGGCTAAGATGATGATGTGATCCTGTAACTTGTTTCAGTTCAGGAAAGATGATGTAAATAGTAGAGATGTTATCTATTCTATGTTTTAAAACTATGAATGAATAAAATATCGAAGTTATTGAAGTGCTATGTGTTCAAGTGTGAATTTATTTATTTTAAATGTTTAAGTTGATTTTAAATATTTAAGAGATAAGTAGGGATCTAATAAGAGTATGTCTTAATAGAAAGAAGCCTCCTTGAAGAAGACCAGTACGTCAACAACAAGAGGGTTCTACAAACAACAACAACAACAACAATAACAATGATGAGGCGAATGCTAATCTAGTTCAACAACTGGCGAATTTATTGACAGGAGCGCTTGCGAATCTGCCGCAAGTACAAGCTGCTACGTTTAAGAAATTCAAAGCGATAGGACAACCGAATTTCAAAGGATCTGTGAACCCGATAGAGGCCCAAGCGAGGGTGATGGAAATGGAAAAAGTCTTCGATGTGGCCATAATTAACGACGATCAGAAGATGGCTTTTGTGACGTTTATGCTGAAGTCTGAATCTAGCTACTGGTGGCAAGCTAACAAGACTCGATGAGGAGAAGGCGTTATAGCGTGGGACAGATTCAAAGAGATGTTCTTTGAAATGTACTTTTCGATAAACTCGCAGAACCAAATGGAGGTTCTGTTTCTAGAGTTGAAGCAGGGAGCGATGACAGTGCCAGAGTATGCTACAAAGTTTAACAAGCTGGCAAGGTTTACGGCGTACTAGGTCAGTAGTGATGAGAGGAAGGTAATAAGGTTCGAGCATTTATTGAAGCCCTAGTTATACAGTAAGGTTTCCATGTTCCAGCTGAACACGCTTATTGCAGTGTTGGAAATGGCGATCATCGCAGAAGGGGGAAGCGATGCCTTGACCAAATACAACTAAGATCTGAAGAAAAAGAAGAATGAGACTGCGGATAAGGCTGGTGGTAGTGGTACTAACCAGAAGAGGAAGTGAAACGATAGTATTTCAACTGGAAGTCAACAGGGAAGCCAACAGAAAAGAAGAATTGAAGCATGTGCAACATGTGAGAAGAATCACACTAAAGTGTGCTTGAGAGATAGGCATGAAAGTTTCAACTGTGGTCAAGAAGGCCACATTGCGCCAAATTATCCTAACCCGAAGAAGGGAGCTTGCTTCACATGCGGGTCTTGTTGGGTTTGTACGAAATCGTGACGCAATCAAATTGCAAAAATTAGCGGAAGCATGGTATATCAGAGTTTTAAAAATTTCTACAAAACCATTACCCGGATCATCCTTTATGCAAATTATTAATTTAAAACGATAAATAAGAAGTTATGGAATCATACCCTTGTAGAACGAAGCTTCCACAGGTACTAGTTCAACTCCTTGTTCTTCGTGATCTCCTTAAATTTCCGGATTAGATTCCTTCCTTTGATCAACGTTAGCCACCCAAGTGTTTGGCCTCTAGAGGTGATCCACCAAGGAAGATGAATTATCAAGAAGGAGGGTGGTTGGCTTAGTTTTCTATCCTCTATAGAAAAGGAGTACTCTCCAACAATTGGAATTGCATCAAGTAATATCTATTATAAGAATCCTCTTATATAGATATTGGTCAACCCTTCTAATCCTATTAGACATGGGATTTCTTTTAATTAATTAAACTCCTTTAATTAATTTAGGCTTCCCACCACATGGGAAATAATTAATTAAATTTATTTAATTAATTTATCTCCTAATCTTATTAGGAATAAATGAGAGTACTAATATTAAATTAATTACTAAACTCCTTTAGAAATTAAAATAATAATAATTATAATAATATTAATAAGACTCCTCTTATTAATTTATATTTAATATTTCCAAAATATTAAATAATAAATATTAAGCTATTTAATTTATTCTATCACCATAGATTAAATTAATTTCACTTAATGCATTATTACGATTATGCCATTACCTTCTTAAATAATTATTCTTCCTTTTATGGTGTGACCCTTTAGGTTCTCCATATTAAACCGGTTGTGAATAAATCAATTAGAACAATTCTAATCTTATTTAAATAAATAAATTAAACTAATAATCTATTTAAATAAATAATATTTATTCTACAATAGGGATAAGCCTCCCTAGCGATCAACGACTTTTCAGATAATATAGATTTCAACATTAATCATAAAAGAACCTGTGAGTAAATAGTTACCATACAATTCAATCCTTCCACCATACAATATCCCAATTAAATATAAGACATGAATTTACTGTCAAGTCTTATTTTATTTAATTATATGTATTTCGATTAGAAAATGCACAACTCCAAATAATGCAAATTAGAAACTCCTTTCTAATTTTATTTTACCTTGGCCAAGGATTCCTGGGTTGTCATTTAACGAATCACATAGGATATATCTCCTCTTTTACTAGAGGTGGTAGATTCTTTATTGATCATTCATTATCTCCATATGTAACTCATTATACCCAAGCATACCCTTTTATATACCCTAAAGGGCTTTAAGGAATAAGTCAAAGTATAATTCATTACATACAAGATACTATGATGATCTCAAGTCCAAGGATCACTTGTACTACTATCACATTAGAAATTCCTATTGACAGGCGAGTAAAACTCCAATAGGTATTCCATAGCGAGTCACGTTCAGTGAACTTATTCTCCAATAAGCACCTACATACTTGCTTTAGTGTCTCCACACAAATGATCATGAGATCAATCATCCTCATCCAATGAGCAACCAACATATGTACCAATCTATCCGGATTTACTAATCCCCTTTTTAGTAATCCCACGATTGGGAACTATTTTAGTTTTAGAGCTTTCTAAGAATTTAGATCTCATTGGCATGATCATCATCATGATTCTAAAAGCATTGCTTAAAACTATGGGTTATTTACATATTATAAAAACAGCACCATGTAGATAATTAAATGTCTTTAATAAATGAATATTTTTATTAATAAATAAATAAGATTGCCTCCAAAGTATATGCTTTATCATCATACATGATTGGCTTGTATGCATACTACTTTCAATCTCCCACTTGCACTAAAGCCAATCGCCATGATATCTCATACCCAACTTCTCTAAGTGACGATCAAACTGCTGTTGTGTTAAAGCTTTAGTTAATGGATCTGCAATGTTGTCTTGAGAGTCTACACTCTCCTCTTTCAATGATTTCTTTAATCAAAGTGCCGCAACACATGTTTAGATTCAAGATGAGACTTAGGACCTATTTCTAGTTCTGTAATGAACTTTTCATCTAAAACATCAACTTGCAGCTTCACTTACAGTTATATACTTTGTCTTTGTCACTAAACCAACAACCTTTTGTTGTTTGGAACCTTTTCAATTCACTGCACCATCTTTCAAGGTAAACACATACCCTGAAACAGATTTACTGTCATCTTGGTCTGTTTGAAAACTTGAGTCTGTGAATCCCTTGAGTTTTAATTCAGACCCACCGTAGACAAGAAAAATATCTTTAGTCCTTCTTAAGTACTTTAGGATATTCTTCACTGCCTTCCAGTGCTCTTCTCCAGGGTTTGACTGGCATCTGCTCATTGCATGAGCAACATCCGGTCTAGTACATATCATACCGTACATGATAAGATCCTATTGCAGAAGCATAAGGGATCTTACTCATACGGTCTCTCTCCTCAGGTGTCTTTGGGGCCTATTTCTTGGAGAGATGTATTCCATGGCTCATCGACATGAGACCTCTTTTGGAATCTTCCATGCTAAACCTCTTTAGCATTGCATCAATGTACGTTCCTTGGGATAAACCAAGCATCCTTTTAGATCTATCTCTATAGATCTTTATCCCCAAAATATAGGATGCTTCTCCCAAGTCCTTCATGGAGAAGTGTTTAGATAACCAGATTTTAATCGATTGTAGCATAGGAATGTCATTCCCTATCAGTAATATATCATCAACATATAATACTAGGAATGAAACTGCGCTCCCACTAACCTTCTTGTTCACACATGGTTCATCGTCGTTTTTGACAAAATCAAACTCTTTGATTGTCTCATCAAAACGAATGTTCCATCTACGAGAAGCTTGCTTCAATCCATAAATGGATCGTTGCAGCTTACAGACTTGATTTGTTCCAACCTTTGAAACAAATCCCTCTGGCTGTGTCATATACACATCCTCCTCAAGTTTCCCATTGAGGAAGGCCGTTTTCACGTCCATCTGCCAGATCTCATAGTCGTTATAAGCTGCAATCGCAAGCAAAATCCGAATGGACTTGAGCATAGCTACTGGTGAGAAGGTTTCATCATAGTCAACTCCTTGTCTTTGTTTGAAACCTTTTGCAACCAGTCGGGCCTTATAGGTCTCTACCTTGCCGTCCGCTCCAGTCTTTCTTTTAAAGACCCATTTACACCCAATAGGCTTAATGCTTTCAGGTGGTGAAACCAAAGTCCATACTTTGTTTTCATACATGGAGTCCATTTCGGATTTCATGGCTTCAAGCCATTTCCCTGAGTCTTTATTGCTCATGGCTTGTTCGTAATTCAATGGATCATCATCATTCATGATGCGTACCTCATCGTCATCCTCTACAATGAATCCATACCTCTCAGGTATCTTCGGTACTCTTCCAGATTTACGAACAGGGTGTGGTGTAGTAGGTTCTTCTACTTGGTCAGGTACCTGACTTTGATCCGTGGTAATTTGTGGTTCTTGAGCTTCTTCAAGATATATCTTACTCCCACTGACCCCTTCATGGATAAACTCCTTTTCCAAGAAGGCAGCATGTTTCGCAACAAATACCTTTTGATCAGTTGGATGATAGAAATAATACCCTACAGTTTCTTTAGGGTATCCCACAAATCTACACTTTTCGGATTTAGTTTGTAGCTTATCATGTTCAAACTTTTTGACATAAGCTGGACAACCCCAAGTCTTAACATGCTTAAGATTTGGTTTCCTCCCCTTCCACATCTCATATGGAGTCTTTGGGGCGGATTTGGTAGGTACCTTGTTAAGTAGGTATGCAGCCGTTTTTAGGGCATATCCCCAGAAGGAAATTGGAAGGTCGATAAAACTCATCATGGATCGAACCATGTCTAACAGTGTTCGATTTCTCCTTTCAGATACTCCATTTAACTGTGGTGTACCTGGAGGAGTCCATTGTGAGATTATACCATTTTCTTTGAGACAATTGAGAAACTCACCGCTTAAGTATTCTCCACCTCGATCTGATCGAAGTATCTTTATACTCTTGCCCGTTTGTTTCTCTACTTCACTTCTGAACTCTTTGAACTTTTCAAATGATTCTGACTTGTATTTCATTAAATACACATATCCAAATCTTGAGTGATCATCAGTGAAAGTAATAAAATAAGAATACCCACCCCGTGCACTTGTTGTCATAGGTCCACAAACGTCTGTGTGAATCAATGCCAACAACTCTGTAACTCTTTCTCCATTTCCACTAAAAGGAGATTTAGTCATTTTACCCATGAGACAAGATTCACAAGTTGGATATGATTCATAATCGGATAGCTCTAGGAGCCCATCCATATGCAACTTGGATAATCTTGTTTCATTGATATGACAGAGTCTACAGTGCCACATGTAGGTATAATTAATATTATCTCTTTTCCTTTTCTTAGTTTGTTCAATTTAAAATATATTTTCTTGCAAGTCAAGTATATAAAGTTCATTTCGCAAATTTCCAATACTATATAAAACATCGTCTTTCTAAATTGAACAACTGTTGTTCTTTATAATAACTTCATATCCTTCCATATCCAATACAGAAATAGAAATAATGTTTCTAATAATATTCAGAACAAAATAACAATTATTTAGATAAATGGACTTGACCCGAAGGCATTACTAAACAATAAGTCCCTACAGCTAATGCAACAACCTTTGCCCCATTCCCCACTCGTAGGATGACCTCATCATTGCTCAGCTTTCTATTTCTGACCAGTCCCTTCACATTATTACATATGTGAGAACCACAGCCGGTATCCAATACCCAAGTAGAATTTTGACTTTCTGAAAAATTAATTTCAATCATGAACAAACCTTGATTGGAAGTTGAAGCTTCTCCAAGCTTTTTCTTTGCCAAAAACTTCTTGCAGTTCCTCTTCCAATGACCCGGCTCGTTGCAATGGAAGCACATTCCTTTACTAGCTGGATCAGATTTCTTTTGTTCCTTTATGTTCACTTTGCCCTTGTTCATCCGAGATCGGAAGAGCTCCTTAGATATCTCATATCTAGCAGTCCTACTTTGTTCACCATACAACTCCTTGAGGTGAATCAACATAGTAAGAGCATCCATGTTTTCGTGCTGACGCTGAAGCTCGTTATTCATGGATACGAGCATGATGCATTGAGCCACAGATGCATCATCTTGCCACTTTACAATGGTGGCAATCTCTTCCTCAGAGGCTGTTTCTGGAACAGTTCCAGGGACAGGTGAGTTTAGGACATAAGAAATCTTTTCAGCAGTGAGAACTATTCTCAGATTTCTTAGTCAGTCCGTATAATTCGGCCCGGTAAGCTTATTAGCATCAAGTATGCTTCGCAGTGAAATTAGTGATTTTGACATTTTTAAAATTCTGCATGTGAAAAACAACATTTTAGCAAACATTCATTTTATTAATTTTGCATACCAAAATAAATTTAGGTCTTTATTTTAAATTGGTATCTCCCACTATTTTTATCAAACTATATTACCCTCACTTATATAGTTTGGAAACATCTAATTAAAGATTTGCTAGTGAGAATAAGGATCCCATTTCAAATGTATATAACCTTGTGGATAGCACAACAAGCGATATACAAATAAATAGGTAGACAACTCTTGTCAATTACATCACTATATAACTCCTTTTATTTTGCATCTTAAATCATAATGGTCAAGTGTGTGCACATCCGAACTAAAATGATTTAAGTTAAGTCCAGCCTAGCACTTCCATAAATTCAAAAAAGAAAAATGTTCGTCCTTGTGGATAGCACAACAAGACTAGATCGTTCAATTTTCTTGATAAGCATCAAATGTGATTAATTAACATCTTAAATATGCAATACTCGCCTTGTGGATAGCACAACAAACTCATATTAAATATTTACTACTCTATTAATTTATCATGGTAGAAGGCGACGTTCGATATTCCAAATATCATTTGAACGCTTCGGACTTAATATTATTTCTTTGAGGGGTTTGTTATTATTTGTCTCATCTTGTTTAGCGCGCATGCATATATATATATATAAAATACGCGTCATTTTATTAAACATGCGAAGCATGTTTGCATAAAATATAATATATATATATAATATTTAGCATGCAATATAGAATACTATATTCTACCCGGATTGATTATGGACTTTTATTCTAGTTTGGTTCACTAGAGCCACCAAGTGAACTAAAAGGTCAAACCTAGGAGTGCAAGAATTTAAATTTAAATATAACTATTACATTTAAACCCGGGCTCCATACAAACGGGTCTTCATGCGCTCCTTGCTCCTTGGTCTCCAATTTTTTCAAGATAATTCTAACTATTTCTATTACATTAAACTATTTAATTTAAATAGAAACCTTGATCAGCAGTCAAGGGGAAGTACATTGGAGGGAGATAGAATTTTACATCAAAAAAAAATTAGAGAAGACGAGGTACACAGACCCCATTTAATAAAACCCATTCATTTAAGCATTCAACTAAAATAAAATCCAATCACATTGGTCAAATAGTTCATAATCAATCCCCATTTATTATCATGCATATCACCATATATATCAATAAATAAATATTCATCCCATGAATTAAAACATTTCATATATATATATAAGTATCATTTAATGGGCAATTTTAAATTGCATGAAATCCAATTTCAAGATTAAAATAAACTCTTTATTTTAATTATAAAATTATTTAGAATATAATATATAAATATATCATATTTATTTTTTAAAAAAGAAGTCACCTTCTTTTATTAAAAGAGTCCTTTATTGATGGGTCATCTTCTTTTTGGAGTAAGAAAGAGACAACACCTTATCTTTGCAGAATTCAAGATTAGCACCCCAAAAAAAAAAATTGTGATTCGTCCCAAAAAAAAAAAAATGATATTTTTTTTTTCTTAAAAAAAAAATAATTTTATACAATAAAATTATGCCCAATAAATTATTTTAAATATATACCCATATGTATATGAAATCAAAAATAAATTAATAATTGCATAAAGGTTTGGCTCTGATGCCACTGTTGGGTTTGTACGAAATCGTGACGCAATCAAATTGCAAAAATTAGCGGAAGCATGGTATATCAGAGTTTAAAAAATTTCTACAAAACCATTACCTGGATCATCCTTTATGCAAATTATTAATTTAAAACGATAAATAAGAAGTTATGGAATCATACCATTGTAGAACGAAGCTTCCACAAGTACTAGTTCAACTCCTTGTTCTTCGTGATCTCCTTGAATTTCCGGATTAGATTCCTTCCTTTGATCAACGTTAGCCACCCAAGTGTTTGGCCTCTAGAGGTGATCCACCAAGGAAGATGAATTATCAAGAAGGAGGGTAGTTGGCTTAGTTTTCTATCCTCTATAGAAAAGGAGTACTCTCCAACAATTGGAATTGCATCAAGTAATATCTATTATAAGAATCCTCTTATATAGATATTGGTCAACCCTTCTAATCCTATTAGACATGGGATTTCTTTTAATTAATTAAACTCCTTTAATTAATTTAGGCTTCCCACCACATGGAAAATAATTAATTAAATTCATTTAATTAATTTATCTCCTAATCTTATTAGGAATAAATGAGAGTACTAATATTAAATTAATTACTAAACTCCTTTAGAAATTAAAATAATAATAATTATAATAATATTAATAAGACTCCTCTTATTAATTTATATTTAATATTTCCAAAATATTAAATAATAAATATTAAGCTATTTAATTTATTCTATCACCATAGATTAAATTAATTTCACTTAATGCATTATTACGATTATGTCATTACCTTTTTAAATAATTATTCTTCCTTTTATGGTGTGACCCTTTAGGTTCTCCATATTAAACCGATTGTGAATAAATCAATTAGAACAATTCTAATCTTATTTAAATAAATAAATTAAACTAATAATCTATTTAAATAAATAATATTTATTCTACAATAGGGATAAGCCTCCCTAGCGATTAACGACTTTTCAGATAATATAGATTTCAACATTAATCATAAAAGAACCTATGAGTAAATAGTTACCATACAATTCAATCCTTCCACCATACAATATCCCAATTAAATATAAGACATGAATTTACTGTCAAGTCTTATTTTATTTAATTATATGTATTTCGATTAGAAAATGCACAACTCCAAATAATGCAAATTAGAAACTCCTTTCTAATTTTATTTTACCTTGGCCAAGGATTCCTGGGTTGTCATTTAACGAATCACATAGGATATATCTCTTCTTTTACTAGAGGTGGTAGATTCTTTATTGATCATTCATTATCTCCATATGTAACTCATTATACCCAAGCATACCTTTTTATATACCCTAAAGGGCTTTGAGGAATAAGTCAAAGTATAATTCATTACATACAAGATACTATGATGATCTCAAGTCCAAGGATCACTTGTACTACTATCACATTAGGAATTCCTATTGACAGGCGAGTAAAACTCCATTAGGTATTCCATAGCGAGTCACGTTCAGTGAACTTATTCTCCAATAAGCACCTACATACTTGCTTTAGTGTCTCCACACAAATGATCATGAGATCAATCATCCTCATCCAATGAGCAAGCAAAATATGTACCAATCTATCCGGATTTACTAATCCCCTTTTTAGTAATCCCACGATTGGGAACTATTTTAGTTTTAGAGCTTTCTAAGAATTTAGATCTTATTGGCATGATCATCATCATGATTCTAAAAGCATTGCTTAAAACTATGGGTTATTTACATATTATAAAAACAGCACCATGTAGATAATTAAATGCCTTTAATAAATGAATATTTTTATTAATAAATAAATAAGATTGCCTCCAAAGTATATGCTTTATCATCATACATGATTGGCTTGTATGCATACTACTTTCAGGTCTAAGGATCACATGGCCCGGGATTGCCCTAAGAAACTAGCCGGAGGGTCAACAGGAGGAAGAGGAACCAACAGCGGCAGTACGTTGACTATCGCTGGACCACCGCAGATGAGCCGACCCACTGCCAAAACATTCAACATGACCGTGCAGGATCTGTGCAGTGAAAGGATGTGGTGTCAGGTATCATTTCGATCAATAGTATTAATGCTTATATATTATTTAATTCGGGTGCAACTAGTTCATTTATATCCAATGATTTTGCTAAGAATTTAGACTTACCTAAGGAGGAACTAGTTTACCCTTTGAACATAGAAATTGTGAATATGGAGGTTATTCCTGTTAGGTTTGTACACAAGAACTGTAGATTGATCATTAAGGGTCATGAGCTGATGGTAGACTTAATTCTGATAAAACTTGGGAAATTCGATGTTATACTAGGTATGGATTGGTTGTTCAACCATGGGGCGATAATTAATTGCCAGAAGAAATCTGTAAGCCTTACGACTCCGTTAAAGGTAGTGTTTTATAGTAGCAAGTCGCATAGACAAGCGAGTTGTATGACGATTATGCAGACCAAGAAGTTATTGAAACAAGGTTGTGTATGGTACTTAGCCTACATAGTGGATACTCGTAAGGAGAGTCCAAAGTTGGAAGATGTGATACCCGAGAATTTATTGAATAAATATTAATTTTAATATTAATAAGAAAATGAATATTTATTGGAATATAAATGTTTGTGTGTTATGAGATGAGTAATTCAATTAATTCAAATTGAATTCATAATAATTGAGAAAAATGTGGAGTTTATGATAAAGCTCAAAGAATGCCTTGTGTGGCACGAGAATGAGAATTTTGATGATTTAATTAATTAAAGAATGAATTAATAAGTGGATGATTAATTAATAATATATTATTAATTAATGGTTATTATGAGTAATAGCGTATTAATGAATAAATAATTAATTAATATTATAAGATTAATGTTTGTTCAATTAATTACTAAGTGTAACGATATGTAATCACATATTGTATAGTAACTACATCTATGTAACATAAATTATAGTGTGACATTGTGTTATGACTATATAATATAGGAACTATATCGTAAAAAGAAGTAAGTCACGCGAATTACATAAATGGACCTATGTGACTACATGTTATGTGTACATTATGCAATATTGAATCAAACAATATTATATAAAGTGTAGTGTCACACTTTAGTGTGACTATATAATATATATATAAGAACTATATATTAAGATTTGATGAATTGTGTAAATTACATAAATGATACTTATGTGACCATGTGATATCTATAATACATTAGTGTGTACTTTATGGAATATTAAATTAGACTATATAAATAATTGAAATACCAAGGTTTATGATAATGTGGTATGTCACTACCTAATTAAATCATAATTTGGCATTATCAAAATGTATATGGATTATATATTGATGTGTGTACATGTACCCCAATTTGCTACCATGTAATATTGTTATATCATTAAAATCCATGTATGTACCCAAATGAATTTAAAACCTACATATTCATATAAGTGTATGTGTATTAACCCAAAGTGTACATATTTGTGTATTAAGCATATAGTGTGTGGCATTGTCTCTTTTGCAAATGCTGAGTATTTAGCTTGTCCCTTAAAGAGTGTCCCATTCTTCTTTCATGTGTATAGGCCATTGGCCTATCCCCTTCATCTCTCATTTCTCATTCTAGCTAGCAATCAAATGATAACAAAGGGTGTGGGTTAAGACGGTGGTTGGACATTATTCCACCAACCTGTCTCAATCCTTGGGTTCTTCCTTTCCTCTATTGATTCAAACTTTGGGGCAATTGCTTTGTATGGGTATTGAATTCTCCTATAAATACCAAGCTCATCTTCTCATTTGATGTTGCTAGAATTGTTGCTAAGTATTATAGAGAGAGTGAGGATATTGCATTGAGGGAGTAATCTGATATTGAGAGGAATTCTGTCCAATTTAAGGCTCAAGAGGTATAATGCTTATTCACATGTTGAAGTTTAGCATTTCCAATCTATAGAAGTTTTCATGAAATAGTTGGAATTGATATGTGATAAGGTGCTAGCATGATTAATATGTATATAGGAATGTTTAATAGGCAATGTGATAGTTTGTAAGCTTGTTTCATGCATTAATTTTAAAGTTGGCTGAAGCTCTGCTATTGCAGAAAAGCTTCCTGGCTGGACCGGAGTGGCGCGGCCGCGTCACTCCCTAGTACAAACAGAGCGCGGCCGCGTTGTTCTGCAGAACCAGTTGATGGTTTTTTTATGATTTCTAAGATGTTGAGCATACTAATTGAACTTAAATAAGTCTATATAAGTCCCTGACATGCTAGTTTATATGGCCTTTCATATAGTCACTTACCATAGCTTGATTTTGATGACTTTTTAAGTGAAACTTAAGTTTTCAAAAATAAACTTGACGAACTAAGAACACTTTGAGTTCTGAAATTTGCAAGCATGCTTATGTGGTCTAGTATGTGTGTACATAAACATAATATAAATATATGGAGACACTTTGCATGATTTTGATAACCTTCTAAGAGAAAGCGTAGAGTTTGAAATATGAACTTGATAAATTATATGTCCTTTAAGTTCTGAAACTTGTGAGCATGCTTAGGTAGTATGATTATGTATATACATGAGCATGCCATATAATATGTAAAGCTACATTTCATGATTAAAATTTTGTGAGAATTCGAAGAGAACTTAAGAATCAAAAAACTAGTTTGGTTGATAACCACCTTGCATGTTTTTTGAAATTCATGACCATCTTGATAGGGTCTCATATGCCTATAGACATGACTGTAATGTATGTCTAACTAGTCATATGCATTGTAAACTAGTTGAGCATGATTTAAGACAAGTTTCAAAGAGGTGAAACTTCATAACTTGAAATACATGACTAAACGAACGTGAGCATGTATAGTTGAGACTTAGTGACCTCATAGCATATGTATAACCATTAAACATGAGAGACTTTATTAATTGAACACTTAAAGGCTTGATTAAATGAGAATGGATAACAAACTATGTTAAATACGAGATATGGGGTCGAACTTAGTTATCAACATCCTGACATATGTGTTCTACATGAATCATCATATAAGTGCAAATCGGGATGAGCTAGGATTCTACAGAGGCAGCCATTTCTTGGTTTGAACCAGGAGCAGCGCGACCGCGCCACTCCCTAGTTCAAATCAAGCGCGGTCGCGCCAATATGTAAAATGAATAGAGCCTGCTTAATTATAATATGAACTTGATGCATGCTTGTATTATTATCCTAATCTGTAATACTTGTCCAGTACAGTATTCAAGTATCAGTGAACATGTTATGATGAAACCTTATTGTATTGATAAAGTGTTTATAAACTTCAAATGTTAAGTCAAACGATAGTTGCGAACTATGTTATTTGGTTTCATAGTGTCCTACAAACTGATTTTGTGTTAAGTGTATGTAAGGTACGTAATGACGTACATATAGGATCCTATGACTAAGTTAGAATCGTATGTGTATATTTAACTTATATATCAAGTATGAGTATTGAATATACATAAATAATAAATTTCCTATATACGTAACTATGTTATAATAGGATTCGAAAAGAGTTGATAAGCTTTATATTGGTAAACTACGCATAAGGCAAGTTTTCTATCTTATACAACTCTAAATTTGTGCAAGTTTCGTAACCTTACTCTTTATTGAGCATTACTTAAGCTTGTACTGTTATTGGTTGTACAACTAAATAATTGAAAGTATGATTCTTATCTTATGACATAATGCTTCATAGTTCAGATAGAGTTGTTTACATTCTTCGAACTTTGATTTCGAGTATTGAACTTATAATCGTTCTTATATACATTGAAAGAGCGGTCTATGCCATTTGATTCGGCTAGACCTAAATCATAATTTGAAAGCGATCCAAACCAATTGATTGGTGTAGAAATCTTGTATTGACTGAGATGAACAACCTTCTTTGAAGGGGAAAATATATATTATCGGGAGACCGACATGCACACTTGAGTACGATTAAACGATATGTATAACGTACGATACTTTAGGCTGATCACCTGTTGTACTTGTTTTATTGGATTATCAGCATATTACTGTTAATTCTAGTAGAAGTTTATAGTCCTTAGTGACTGCTCAGTATTCATTATTCTTAAACTGTGAAAAGGTTAAACCTTGAATCTTATTGATATCTTTCTGTCCTTAGCAACTATTGTTGGAAAACTATTGATACTTCTTGTTATTCTTGAACTATCCTTTATTGTCATACCCTTGGGATTTTAAAACTATATTGACCCCTTATTTCTATATTACTTACTGAGCAAACTTGTTGCTCATTCTTGCTTTTCCCTAAAAATAATTCAGTTAAGACAGAGCAAGGCGGACCCTTGGGCACTGACAAGGGCAAGGGCAAGGCTACGGAGTAGCTTGTACTTGATTAGAACTAATATGATTGTAATAAGTTTATATTCTATTATGTATTAGTTAATTTTATATATGCTTAAGCTATGTTTAAAATATAAGAGATGTTTAAGTTATGAAACCTTGGGACATGAATGGTTATATTAAATAAATGTAATCTATTCGTATGTGTTATTCTGTTGCACGAGATATTATTATTTAGAACGTGACGAACCGAATTCGAGACTGTGGCAGTCCAAATTTGTGGGCGTCACAGGTTGGTATCAGAGCTGTAGTTATAAACCTTAGGAGCGAGAGTCCTTAGATTATAACTTAGGAGAACTTAAAAGATAGAAAGGGATAGACTCATGTAGAGTTTTCTTTGAGAGACTTAGTGTGTTATGGAATATAATTTCATTCTATACAATGAACTTATGTTTTATTTAACATCTAATGGAGTTGTTGTTTGTTTGTCTTGTGTTTGTGATTGTAGGATGACAGACATGGGAGGACCTAGTAGAGTGGCAGAGGAAGAGCCCCGAGATATACATGTTGTATATGAGGCACCTCTAGAGGATGTGCCTGTGTAGGCAGTTGCACCGTCCGAGTTTGACGACAAGGACGAGATTGAGGTTACGTCCGATCAAAAGGAGGAGCATATTGTGAGAACCGAATTTTCAGAAATTATTAAGTAAAGATTTAATAAATAAAATTCTTAAAGTATAAGATGTGTTCGAATAAGAATATTTATGTGATTTTTGTGGTTAATAATAATATTATTAAAATATATTCGTTATTTATTTTGGAGACAGTTTAGTGGAGATAAAGGAAGTGGATAAGATTTCCTATCGATATTAAATAATTTATAGAATTATTTTATCATGGTAAGTTGGTGACATTAAACATCCTTAATGCATAATCACCATATTCTTGTGTATGTGTATTAATAACTAGTATGTTTATAATATAGGTTATTGATAGTACTTAAGCTATCCGTGAAGGTTATTGATAGTACTTAAGCTATCCGTGAATGGGTTGGGATAGTAAAGCATGAGTTAGTTAAGGGAATTAGCTAATAAGAATAAATATTAGTTAATTTAAGTTAGGAGTTATATTATGGAATAATATAATGTTAATATTGAACCTTAATGATATGGTGCAGTGTTTAATTTACTTAAGTAAATGAGTGAATTAATATATGTGTTGGATATGAAATTATAGTTGATACTTTTATATATTACTTAGAATGGTAATATGTGAGAAAAGTCTAATGTGCGAAAAACGTTAATAAATATATATACGTTATTAAAGGGGGATGGAAATCATTATATTTTAAATGAAGATTTAATATTTGAAGAAATTATTTTGGGGAACAATTTATAGAAAAGAAAGAGAAATAGTTATTATATAAAGGATGTTAAAATAATTTATAATATTGAATTATTTTAATAAAAGGAGGAAATGTTATTTTTAAATAGTAATATTACCTTATATATTTTGTATAAGGTATGATTGATTAATATGATAGATATATTACATGTTTGCTATACGTAAATAAATTGATAGAAACAAATTATTATATTAGAAAATAAACTTATTACCTATATATATAATGTACATGTGCCGTACATGTGATTATTTCTAATAAATATTATATTAATTATAATATCTTGAGACAACAAGTAAATTATTTTTTAATAATGAATGTGCTTATTTGGAGAAAACATAATATTTTATGATATGGCTAAATACATAATTTTAAATGTATTTTCAAGGAAGTTTAATTAAGGAAAGAAAACTAAGTTATTTTAATATATTAAATAACTTAAGTTATTATTTGATCGTGAATATTATTATTTGAGTAATTAATAGAGTATATATTAATTATTATAAGCGTAAAGATTATACTTATTATAAATATAATTAATTGAGGTAGCTTAGTGTTAAAATGCTTGAGTCACACAAACATTATATTAAAAGAATATTAAGTGTGGTGGAAGTGATAATAAGCTTAATGTAAGCTTGTGAGAAATGCCTTGAGTGGCACGATAATAGATTCGTTGATGAATTAATTAATTCAAGGATGAAGAAATTATTAATTAAATATTAATCTATATTAATTGTTAATTGTTATTACAATAGTATGTTAAATTATTATTATGGCTAGTGATAGTATAATAATAAAGAAATTGATTATAAATATAATCAAAATTGTATTGATGAGGAGTGAGATATATTATCTTATTATATTGATTATTGTTATGGGCAATGTAATATTAACAAGAATTTATTT
Source organism: Panax stipuleanatus (assembly GCA_020205555.1). Taxonomy (NCBI): domain Eukaryota; kingdom Viridiplantae; phylum Streptophyta; class Magnoliopsida; order Apiales; family Araliaceae; genus Panax; species Panax stipuleanatus. Next base: position 75,404,814 of record CM035119.1, on the reverse strand, counting down.
GATAAATATGTTTATTTATGAGTAAATGATTTATAAATATAATAAGATTTATATTTATTTAATGTGATAATTAACCATATAAATGTTAATTAATTGTTATAGAGATTAATAATTACATTGATTGATGAGGGAAGAATTAATTAATATTTTATTAATTAATTAACTGTCATTGAGTATAATGATATATAAACAAGTAGATTATTAATATGATTATAATTACTCAACTAGTTGATATGTGCAAAGGATGTGATTATTAAGAGTATAACATATAGTAGTTACGCATATGTTATATAGTGTAGTGCAACATTAATATGACTATATTATATATATAAACTATAGTGCAATGTGATTATACTATACATAGAAATCATATATTAAGATTGATTAAAATATATAAGCTACATGATGCTTATGTGACAATAGGTATGTGAGTATACATTAAAATAATATATCATGAATATATTGTAAGCAATTGTTGATTGTAATAATAATTGAGATGATGTAATGTGGTAATATCTGATAAAATTATATCCGGTATTAATAAAATGTACATGGACTATATATGTGCAATTAAATTTACTACTTGGTAATAGTAATAGTTTATCGGAACTACATTGTGACACATTAAGTTATAACTTAAGTTATATGAAATGGAATGTATACAACTTAAATGTATATGGAATGTATTTATAAACCAAGTGTTGTATTACATGTTCCAAGTTGCTGAGATTCATTTGGTTGTCCCAAATATTAGAGTCACTCCTCTTCTTCTCCTTCACGTGAACACCACATGGCTACTACTCTATATTTTTTCTCAAACTCAGCAATGTATAGCTAATGATCATGGGGGAGTGGCCATCATGATGGGATTTACCAACCCTCTACCTAATCTCCATGAACCATTAGATTCTTATTTCTTCCATTAGTTTGAATTGGTGAGTAAATTCATGGACTAGATAATGAATTATCTATATAATGCACCCTTCTCCATCTCATTTTGAATTGCTGAGATATTAATGAGTAGAGCTAGTATACTGAGTTTTCTATTTTGATTTGAGAGAGATATCAGTGAGGAAGAAATTGCTTTAGCAGCTCAATTCATAGTGACAGAGGTATAATTCCCAATTTCTATAAATTTCTTACATACTTAATTATGCTTTAATTCACGATAGTTGATTAGAGAATGTTTATTAGTTGCTCTGGTAGCTTATAAACATGTTAGTGCAATATGATTATACTACACATAGAAACCATATATTAAGATTGATTAAAATATATAACCTACATGATGCTTATGCGAGAATAGGTATGTGAGTATACATTAAAAAAATATATCATGAATATATTGTAAGCAATTGTTGATTGTAATAATAAAGGAGATGATGTAATGTGGTAATATCTGATAAAATTATATCCGGTATTAATAAAATATACAAGGACTATGTATGTGCAATTAAATTTACTACTTGGTAATAGTAATTGTTTATCGGGACTACATTGTGACACATTAAGTTATAACTTAAGTTATATGAAATGGAATGTGTTCAACTTAAATGTATATGGAATGTATTTATAAACCAAGTGTTGTATTACATGTTCCAAGTTGCTGAGATTCATTTGGTTGTCCCAAATATTAGAGTCACTCCTCTTCTTCTCCTTCACGTGAACACCACATGGCTACTACTCTATATTTTTTCTCAAACTCAGCAATGTATAGCTAATGATCATGGGGGAGTGGCCATCATGATGGGATTTACCAACCCTCTACCTAATCTCCATGAACCATTAGATTCTTATTTCTTCCATTAGTTTGAATTGGTGAGTAAATTCATGGACTAGATAATGAATTATCTATATAATGCACCCTTCTCCTTCTCATTTTGAATTGCTGAGATATTAATGAGTAGAGCTAGTATACTGAGTTTTCTATTTTGATTTGAGAGAGATATCAGTGAGGAAGAAATTGCTTTAGCAGCTCAATTCATAGTGACAGAGGTATAATTCCCAATTTCTATAAATTTCTTACATACTTAATTATGCTTTAATTCACGATAGTTGATTAGAGAATGTTTATTAGTTGCTCTGGTAGCTTATAAACATGTTAGTGCAATATGATTATACTACACATAGAAACCATATATTAAGATTGATTAAAATATATAACCTACATGATGCTTATGCGAGAATAGGTATGTGAGTATACATTAAAAAAATATATCATGAATATATTGTAAGCAATTGTTGATTGTAATAATAAAGGAGATGATGTAATGTGGTAATATCTGATAAAATTATATCCGGTATTAATAAAATATACAAGGACTATGTATGTGCAATTAAATTTACTACTTGGTAATAGTAATTGTTTATCGGGACTACATTGTGACACATTAAGTTATAACTTAAGTTATATGAAATGGAATGTGTTCAACTTAAATGTATATGGAATGTATTTATAAACCAAGTGTTGTATTACATGTTCCAAGTTGCTGAGATTCATTTGGTTGTCCCAAATATTAGAGTCACTCCTCTTCTTCTCCTTCACGTGAACACCACATGGCTACTACTCTATATTTTTTCTCAAACTCAGCAATGTATAGCTAATGATCATGGGGGAGTGGCCATCATGATGGGATTTACCAACCCTCTACCTAATCTCCATGAACCATTAGGTTGTTGTTTCTTCCATTAGTTTGAATTGGTGAGTAAATTCATGGACTAGATAATGAATTATCTATATAATGCACCCTTCTCCTTCTCATTTTGAATTGCTGAGATATTAATGAGTAGAGCTAGTATACTGAGTTTTCTATTTTGATTTGAGAGAGATATCAGTGAGGAAGAAATTTCTTACATGCTTAATTATGCTTTAATTCATGATAGTTGATTAGAGAATGTTTATTAGGTCTATAGTAGCTTATAAACATGTTAGAACCATTATGTAGCTGCTCAGAATTGAATTTCTTTGAAAATTTCTGAGTTGGGTCTGTGAACTGCCGAAAAGAAGACATTTCTGTCTCTGGCCGGCCACTTGCGCAGCTGCGCCAGTTTTGTACTGGCTAGCGGCGCAGCTGCGCCCGGACTAGTTTCTGGTTTTCTAATTCTATTAAGTACTGAATTATGCTAGTTGATTGGCATCACTTAGAACAAGCATGTGAACCTGACTAAGTTCTAAATATTAGTACATTAACGTAACATGAGTATGTATCACCATGTTAGTACGTACTATGGACGGAAAACGTATGATTTTAAAATAAAACTTGTAGTTTTGGATTTGAACCTTGACGTATACATAGCATGCATATATTCTGATTTCGTGAACGTGATCATGTGGTCTATATTGACTTGAAATGCATGTTTAAAGTGTCGAGCACACGCTAACATACATGATTGAAGACTACGTTGACTTCAAAGGACAAACTTAGAGTTTTTAACATATATATATGATGTCCACATTCTAACCATTTGAGCATGTATATGTGGCTTATATAAGTGTTCTAATACATGTGAGTCATGGCTACGAGACATTTTACATGTACTATATTGCCTTCGTGGACTTAATGTAGTTTTTAATGAAAATCTAGAATGTGAAAGGTAATAACATCAAACGTTGTGTGAATTATGATATGATCATATAAGCATGAATATTAGGATTCATCATGCCTATAGACATGTTGGCATGAGCATCATGTGAGGAAACATGGTATTCACCTATGCACGCATATCCAAGAAAATAAATTTCTAAGGCATGAACTATGTGATTAATGTATACATGTGTAGTATACGCACAAACATGACTACTTAAACATTGTTTGCTCTTGTTATGTGGTAACATGACTTTAGTAGCTGACCATGAAGCATGGACTTGATTTACTTAAGGTATATAAAAGTCCGGCATGAAAACCATATAACTTTGAATTGGATTTGAATGTGCATGCTAGGTTTCAAACTTGAGTTAATGACCCTATAGACATATATACGTAATGGATATCAGTAATCTGAATGCTAGTGAATGACCTCGGGTTGTCCAGCAGCATGAAATGTCATTTCTGGTTTGACCAGTGAGTGGCGCAGCTGTGCCACTCATAAGGACAATACCTACGTAGCTGCGCCAGCCTATTTTCAAGATTTGTGAAGTCTGTTTGTTCTTGGTTTTGTAGTAGACTTGTATTATTACTTAAACTGCAAATCATGGTCTAACCCATACTGGTTTATGACTATATGATGAACATAGTAACCGTGCATGACTAGTTTAAATACGACAAGGATTTTGAAAGGTGAAACTTAGAAAGTTTAAATGTAATTGTTTCGATAAGGTTTGAGAAACATGAGAGCAATATAGATCATGTATCTATGAGCTTTAAATACGTGTTGAACACATAGCGAGTCGAGTAAAGGTGTATGAATGTTGATATTAAAAGTATACCTATATATACTTAGCTATTATAAGAGTATGTTAAGAAAGTGAAACAAAGGTTCTGAGAACGAAGATAGAAAACAATGTAATACATATTATTATATTGGAAATGTATGGATGTGTATAACTGACGAGTGTGAATCCACAATTATATAACTGTGTAGGATTACATGAAGTGCATATATCTATAAGCAGTTAACTCGTAGTTGTTAAACTACGAATCAGGCAAGTCTTTCAGTTCCTATTTGATATATGAATTCAATAACTGTTAGTTGAATTATATTATACTGTGATAATGTGAACTTATATATGAACTGTATATGAGATATAAATGAGATTGAAAGTTGATCTTTGATGATATACTTGTTATGTGAAAAGTAACATGCGTAGTAAATATATATTATTTATAAATGCATGAACTGAGTATGATGTTGTATGCTATGTGATGCATGAAAACTATTAGAATTGCTGAGCAGTTGAGCTCACTCTTGCAAATAACCACTTTTACAGATTAAGGACTTACGATAAAGACTTCGTGCTTCTTGATTGATAAAGATAGATAGTATCGCAATGAAGAATACTGTTTAGATTATTACTTGAACCACGTTTAGGTTCTAGGAGTGTGCTTGATATATACTTACAATGTTTAATACTTGTTGCATTGTAAAGATGTATTAGTTAATACATAGAGGATATCGAGTTGAGTTGTAAACCTTTATACGATAATTTGAATCATATTATATAGTTTATTCAAGAATTGTAATTGATTCAAAGTTATGGAATCAATAAGAAGAATTTATTCAAAGGATATTGAAAAGTTTAAATTATTCCGCATTTTATTAACATCAAATATGATGTAAAGACGAGATCTAGGATATGAATAGAATTTATATTCTAAATTGTAATAAAGTAAGTTATTCTTTAAGTTATGAATAAAAGATGTAAATATTTGATTAGTAGTATCGTGACTGCACCGGATCCGAGATTATAAAAGGGACCCGAATTTGGGGGCGTCACACCTATAGAGGACGAGCCAATGGAGGATGTGTAATGACCGTGAAATTTTAAACTTTATTAATAATTTAATATGTGATTTAAATTTTAATGAGTTAGTTTTGTGAGCTTATTTAAACCTTATGTGGTTATGTGTTTATGTGAGTTAAGCCTATGCGAATAATTGCTAGGATTATTAAAGGGAATCACTAATGGCCTAATTAAATTAGTGGACTAGCCCTAAATTTTATATCAAAAGAATTGATAAGGTGATTAGTAATTAAATATTTAATTTGCTTGAATATAGTGAAAGAATTAATTGTGATTATAAAGGATAAACGATTAACGAGTAATTAATTGATAACGTGTCGATTAACTATTACTGTGAATAAATAATATATTATTGAGCAAAGGATTAAAAAATATAATGAGATTTTATTTACTTGATTAATTTATTTATGCAAGCATGCAACATATTAAACCTTTAATATATGGTAGCTATCTATATTGTATATAATACAATGTGACGCATGAATGTGGATATACATTATATATATATATATATATATATATATATATATATATACTATATAGTAAGATTAATTGCATTATAATAATGTTTATGTGACAATGTGTGGATAGACATTAATATTTAACCCTATTACCATAGAGTAATATCAATAAACAATTGGTATTTGATAAATGATTTCAATAAGTTATTAATTGAAATTATAACCATTGTGATAATGAATAATGATAATACCCAATTGAATTATAATTGGTATTAAGAAAAATGTACATGGATTATATGTTGGTATATATGTACCTATTTGATACATTGTGTTATTAATGACTAATTGAAATAATATTGTAACACCCATTTAATTACAAAACTTAAGTATATACTATAGGCATATACATATATAACATTAGTATGTTGAAATGCATGTTGCTGAGTTCTTATTACTTTGCCTCACATTGAGTGCCCAACTCTTCTTACGTGAACTCCCTAGATATACTACTATACTCCTTCTCTCAATTTTAGCAATATAGAGCTAATGAGTATAGGGGAGAGTGGGTTTCATAATTGTAGTCACCAACTTCTTGTTAACCACCATGTTCTTGCTATTTCCATTGTTTTGATTTGGTGAGCAAAGCTATAAACCATATAATGGAATTGCCTATAAATATCAACTCTTCTCCTCTCATTTTCTTTTGCTGAGTTATTGGTAAGTAGAGCTTACACTCTAAGTTTTTATTGAATTGAGATAGTGAGAGATAGCAGCAAGTTCATTTAATAGAGGTATGATTCCCATTCTTATTCTTCAACGTCAATTCCTTGATTATGCTATTGAGATGTTAATTGAATTAGTAACCATGTTGGAACTGTTTTATGGCTGGAACATGAAGGAATTTCATACTTGATTTGTGAGTTGGGTTTGTAACTGCCGAGCAAGAAGCAGCTCCTGGACTGGCCGGAGACTTGCGCAGCTGCGCCAGTTTTGTACTGGCCAGCGGTGCAGCTGCGCCAGTCCCTGGATGTGGTTTCCTATTTTTTGCTACAACCTTCTATATGATAACTTATTGGTACCCTTTGATCAAGCATGGAAACTGGTATTAACCCATACTATAAGCTTCCTAATACTACATATATGTTATGGCCATGATAGTATGTGTTATGAAAAGAAAGCGTACGACTTGAAAGGAAACTTATAATTTTGAATATGAACTTGGACATGTACGTAACATATGTATATTCTAATTTTTAGAGCATGATCGTATGGTCTATATTTGACATAAGAACTAATTCTAAAGTGTTGAACACACTAGCATACTTGAATGAAAGTTAAGACAATTTCAAAGATGAGAAACTTAAGACTTTTCAAAGTGAGCTTGACCAAGACTTTTATCTTGTAAATTCTGACCATTTGAATATGTTTATATGGCGTTGATATGTGTTTCAAATGCATATAAACTATATGTCGAGATGTATTGTATATACTAAGTTGACTTAGTGTACTTTCAATGAAAACTTAGAGTATGAAAGCTAATAGCATCGATTACCATGTGAATTACGATATGATCATGCAATCATGTATATTAGGATTCATTATGCCTCTAGATGTGTTGACATGAGCATTATGTGATGAAACATGGATATCACCTATACACGCGTATTCAAGAAATAAATTTCTAAGGCATGAACTATGTGATTAACATGTATACATGAGTAGTATACGCACAAGCATGCTTACTAAGTATTGTTAGTCTCGTGATGTGGTAATATAACTGTGTAGCTAACCCTTGTAACATGGAATTGATTAGCTTAAGGTATGTGAATTACCGGCATGAAAATATATGACTTTGAATTGGGTTAGAATGAGCATGCTAAGTTTCGAACTTGGAATTTTAACCATAGAGCATGTATATTAATTAATGTCAGTAGTCTGAATGCTAGTGAATAAACTCTGGTTTTCCAGCAGCATAAAAACTCATTTTTGGTTTGACCAGTGAGTGGCGCAGCTGCGCCACTCTTAAAGCTTAAACCTGCGCAGCTGCGCCAGGCCACTTTTAAGTCTGGACAGTTTGTGAAATCTGGTTTTTGACAGTTAACATATAATGACCTATAACATGTTAAATATGGTCTGTTTGATACAAATTGTGGTCTTATGTGATAGATTTACCTGATGACTAGATTCTTGTATGTATGAACTTATGCTAGTTTACAGAATACTAATTGGAAGACCGACTTGTGAATGTTTGGTCGTTTCAACGCAGTTTAATTAAAGCTAGAATTATTTGTAGCTGAGCGAACAGGCAAGTTCTTTTGAACCCGTTCTTGTATTATTGTGCAAGTATCCGAACCCTACTTTTATTGTGTTGCATGTATTCTCAAACCTTGAATTACTTTATTTGATGAATCTTGTAAGCGAGTTCTATAACTTACACAAACTCTTTATTGTGCAAGTTTCATATCCTTCTCATATTGTATTGAGCAGGATTATTATTGAATTGAAAGTTATTCATTTAAGCTTGAACTTTATTTTCAAGCATGCTTTATGTGGTTTAATTAATTTACAATTATTCCACATCGATATTATTGATATTCGCACTTGGTGCACTTGAGTTCGTACAGTTTTCGACTTATACATCATTTAAAGTTCTATAATTCCTGAACTGCGTCAGATAGAGTCTGAACCCTTGTTCGGTCAGATGATTGTATGAAAGTTTATAAAAGCTATCCAAGCCAATTGATGGTGTGGATTCTTAGACTGAAAAGAACACCCCTTATATTGTAAGGGAGTACCCCAGGTATCTAATATAAGATACAAATAGCAGAGTTGAATGTTATGCATATACATGGCGTCCGCGAGGCTGATCCCCTCAAGTACATATTCTGTAGCCAGTAACCAAAGGGTCAATAAGCTATTGATTCCATTGGAGTTTTATAGTTCGAAGTCTACTTGACTATCAGTTATTCTAAAAGAAATCATTATTCTTGCTTCCGATATTCATATTGTTGAATTCATTGTCAGATATTTTCTATTCATCATGATATATCCTTTATTGTTGTATTTAAACTTGCTGAGCAAACTTGTTTCTTATTCTTGCTATATCATGACTTCTATTGTAGTTAAGCCCGAGACTTCAGGGAAGGACAAGGGTAAAGGAAAGATGTAGGAATAGTTTGGAAGGAGCAGACTTTGCTTTATGATTAGTTTAATTACTGTTATGTAATATGAACCCTAATGATTATTCTAGGGTATATTTGTATGTTATATTAAGGTTATCGAATCCTTAGAATAGTAACACCTTTTGAATGAATGACATACGTTTATTATATTATGCATTTAGTTATTGTATGTTGTTTAGAGGTGGATATTTGTATTGTATCGTGACGACCGAATCAGGGTTAGAAAACTTGAATTTGGGGGTGTCACAGGATGAGCCCGTGGAGGACTCTGATGAGGCTACTATCGAGGAGCAAATGTTAGGAGAGTACGAGGAGCGGATCCTCGAGTTAGACTGCAGAGTTCAGGATCTAGAAGCTGAATCTCAGTAGAGGAAGTCCGAGTTCCAGAAGCTGAGGGATGAGGACCACCAGAGGAAGCTAGCAATGCAGGAGATGGAAGCAGAGATTACTTACTGTTGAGAGGGAGGGATCCAGATGGGAACTTTGTTCCACAGGTCGGTATCTTGGAATGTGGATTTAACAGGAAAGCTGGAAGAGGTAGAGTAGAGAGAGTTAAGCGAGAAGACAGAAAAGGAGGCTCTCCATACTCAGCTAGAGTTGGAGGTGATGGATAGGATCCACTTCGATGAGAAGTGGGAAGCAACTAATGAGAGAGCAGAAAAGCTAGAAGATGAGGTGAGATGCAATAAGAGGAAGGTGAACAAGATGGGTTACGTGTTTCGTTCAGCTATTAAGAGGGTGATCGATGGTGTATACCACTACCCGATAGAGCAGGGACAGACCCGACATACTATAAACAGAGAGCTGATGGTGCACATAGCGCAGATCGAGTACAAGAGCGCTGTGGAGCGTGGGATGCTGGGATGAGATCCCTTAGTTAGTCTAGTAGTAGCATTAGTAGTTACTTTATGTGATGTATATAGTGATGTAATCCTAATCTTTTGTGTAAGATATGGGATAGTTTTAAACCCTGAGTAGGTATATATTAGAGGGGTAGTGTGTTAGTATTTTGTTGGTTGTTTTACCGATCAATATATTCGTGCAAGTATACACGGTCAACAAGTAATAAAGTGTAAGTACATACATCGTTCCCACGAAGAATTAACAGATAAAGGGTCGCCAAATCAATAGTCCATAATCATCTCAGTCTTGTTTAAACGAGTGGCAAATTATTTTAATTAAAAACTAAATTAAAACTAGACAAGTAATTAAACTTAAACTAAATAATCCTAGAGTAAAATCAGATAATGAAGATATAAGATTCTAATTTCCCCTAATGATTCATCTAAGCCGGTAAACTTTCAATTAGGTCAAATTAATTATCAAGTTTGTTAGCCGAGAACACGGAAGTGAGAGAAGGACATCTTTCGATGCACCGAATCCATATCACGTGCAATCCACAGATGATAGGCGCACGTGAACACCCACATTACCTACACCACTACATGTCTATGTGATTTACAAATAATTAGGGTTTAAGTTCAAGTTCTCAATTGACTACGGGCGGCGCTTCTGTATATGTCTATCTTAAGCACAAATCATACATTCAACGTCATGTAAACATACAATCACCCACTACTACAATTAGATCTAAACCTACATTTCATCTTTCAAGCCCACATAAGTTATCACAGTAATTGGTCATGACTCAATTAAGCAATAAAAGCAAAAATCGCAATAGACAATTATATAGCAATCAATAAAAACCAACATGGAAGAGAAATCAACATCAACTACTCATTAGGTTCCATTGAAACCTCAAAATAGATTTAGGATATCATAATGAAACACATCTATCATTCATAAGTTGAATATACATCATACGATTACAAAATAGAAAGCAAAAAGAGTTTAAGGATAGGAAATGCAAATCTGAGTCTCCTAGCATCCAATATTGAATCTTCAATAACATCCATTTGCTTCAATCTTCTTCTCTAAACAAAACTATAGAAACTAACTAACTAGCCTAACCCTAATCTAGAACTAATCTACTCCTAATCTAGATAAAATATAAAGGAAAAGAAAGAAAGGAACTAGGGTTATGGCTTAAGGCCAAAATCTGATATATCTCTTGCCAAAAATGAGCCCCCTATATATCCTTTTCTCAAGCCAAGTCCCGTTCAATTAAAAAGTCAAAGCTTGGTCTGCTGGGTACTGGCGCGGCCGCGCCCGATTTAGCCTTGGAGAGGGCACGACCGCGCTTAGCCTCATAGCATCCTCATTTCAATTCTCCTTCACCATACTATCATTATGCCTTAAGCCTTCTGCTGTGCTTTTCCCCTTTTTGGCCATCTTTTACCCATTTTTAGCTCAACGTGCACTAAAGGAGTTCCTAAACCTGAAAATCATAAAGGAAAGCAAAAACACATTAAACGCACAACGACACTTGAGATTAAGTAACAAAATGAGTTGGTTACTATCCGAATAAGTGGCATAAAAGCCACTTATCATATTTTCCCCATACTTTGTGATAATACGGTATATGTGTTGGCATTTATAGCAGTATACTAGGGATAATCATGTGATGTAATGATTTGGCATATGAATATAAATGATCTTATTTCAGAAACGTGTTATAAATTCTATTCTTTTTAGCATAAAAAAATACTTAAGTAATGTAATTGAATAATAAAAGTGAAAATTTTGTGATGCATAAAATGCCGCCCAGATGTAGATTAACTGCACCTGAGGAATCAGTGAACAATGAGAGAGAGCAAGTAGACCCGATCCAAAAGTTAGTGGATTTGTTAAGAGATGCTCTTAGGGGAAGGAACAACGAACTTGTTTGCCCTAATCCTCAAGTAGCCCCAGTCACGAATTTCAAAGACTTTAGGAGCGTAGGACCTCCAGAGTTTGAAGGTACTACCGATCCAATCACTGCGCAAACATGGATCAAGGAGATTGAGAAGGCCTTCACTATCGCTCGTGTGGGTGAAGACCAGAAGACGGTATTTGCTACGTCATGATGAGGAGCGAAGCAAACTACTGGTGGGAGACGAATCAGCAAAGGGCAGGAGAAGGGATAATAGCATGGGAAAGGTTTAAGACGCTGTTGTTTGAGAATTACTTCTCAAAAAGCATGAAGAAAAGAATGGAGGTTAAGTTTTTAAAACTGAAGTAGGGTGATATGACGGTGGCGCAGTAGGCGGCTAAGTTCCATGAACTAGCGTGGTTTGCAAAACAACAGGGAGGGGATGAAGAGAGGAAAGATAGACATTTTGAGCAAGGGCTGAAGCCTTGGTTGTTTAATAAGGTGTCAGTTCTTTAGATTGATTCCTTTGCGATATTGCTAGAGAAGGCGATCATTGTGGAAGGTGGCAGTGAAGCCTTAAGTCTATATAACAAGGAAAAGAAGGGTAAGAATATGGGAGGAGAAAGTCGTGGAGGAGGAAGCAGTAGCGGGGGAAGTAACTTAGGAAAGAGAAGGTGGGAGAATAACAACAACAACAACAAAAATAATCAGTCGGGAAATTTTCATGGAGGTTTTAAGAAGAGGATTGAGGGATGCCCAAAGTGTGGGAAAAATCATCAGGGCGAGTGTTGGAAGGGGCGCAGTACTTGCTACAACTGTGGCCAGGAGGGGCACATTTCGCCCAATTGCCCGAAGCCAAAGAAGATCCAAGGGTGTTTCACTTGCGGCTCAACTGAGCACCGGATCAAGGATTGCCCGAAGAAGGGAAGCAGCGGAGGAAGTGGCCAACCAGAGGGAGGTAGCAAGTTAATGATTGACGGACTGACACAATCCAATCACCAAACCGCCAGAACCTTTAACATGACTGTCCAGGATGCAGTGGCTGCGAAGGACGTGGTGTCAGGTATTATCCCAATCAATGATATAAATGCATATGTATTATTTGATTCGGGTGCTACCTATTCTTTTATATCAGAAGAATTAGCTAGTTAACTAAATTTACCTAGAGAACGATTAGGAAATCCTTTAGACATAGAAGATGCAAATATGGAAGTGATCCCTGTAGAATTCATATACCAAAATTGTCGCGCAAACATTAGAGATCATGAACTGAGCGTAGACTTGATTCCAATTAGATTGGGAGAATTTGACGTAATACTGGGAATGGATTGGTTGTATAACCATGCTGCAATAATTGATTGTCAGAATAAAATTGTAAACCTTCAGACTCCGAGTAAGTCTAAGGTAGTGTTTTATGGTAGCTCATCGCTTAAGAAATCGTGTTGTCTTATGATGATGCAGGCCAATAAATTATTGAGGAAAAGATGTGTAGGTTATTTAGCTTACATCATAGACACTCGAAAAAAGGGAGTAGAAATTAATGATATATCCGTAGTGAGAGAATTCCAAGACGTATTCCTGAACGATCTGCCTGGTCTTTCGCCAGACAGAGAAATCGAATTCGTAATAGACTTAGCACTGGGAACGACACCTATTTTGAAGGCTCCATATCGTATGGCGCCAGTAGAAATGAAAGAACTGATGATACAACTACAAGAGTTATTAGATAAAGGTTACATATGGCCGAGTATGTCTCCTTGGGGAGCACCAGTGTTGTTTGTTAAAAAAGAGGACGGATCGATGAGGCTCTGTATCGATTATTGAGAATTGAATAGAGTAACGATCATAAATAGATATCCACTACCAAGGATAGACGACCTTTTTGATCAACTGAAAAGAGCAAAGTGTTTCTCGAAGATAGATCTATAGACAGGTTATCACCAACTGAAGGTACGGGAGAAAGACATACCAAAGACTGCGTTTTGAACCCGTTATGGACACTACGAGTTTTTGGTAATGTTATTCGGATTGACTAATGCTCCGGCAGCATTCATGGACTTCATAAACCAAGTCTTCAAATCATACTTGGATAAGTTTGTAGTAGTTTTCATCGACGACATCTTGATTTACTCGAAGACAAAAGAAGAGCACGCTGAACATCTGAAGATTATTTTGGAGGCTCTAAGGAAGGAGAAGATGTATAAGAAATTTTCTAATTGCGAATTTTGGATGGAGAAGGTTCAATTCTTAGGATACGTGGTAGATAAGAATGGAATCTCAGTAGACCCTGTAAAGGTAGAAGCAGTAAGTAATTGGGAGCAGCTAAAAACACCAACGGAGATGAGAAGTTTGTTAGGGTTAGTCGGGTTCTATCGAAGATTCATCCAAGATTTTTCTAAGATAGCAACCCCGTTGACCAATCTAACGAGGAAGACGGTGAAGTTCGTGTGGACGGACAAATACGAAGAAAGTTTTCAGGAGTTAAAGAAAAGATTAAGCAAGGCGCCTGTGTTGTCAATACCAGACAATGCAGGAGGTTTCGTGGTGTATAGTGATGCATCGCACAAGGGACTTGGATGTGTGCTCATGCAACATGGTAAGGTCATTGCGTATGCATCACTACAATTAAAAGATTACAAAAAATGATATCCTACTCACGACTTAGAGTTAGCGGCAGTAGTTTTTGCGTTAAAAATTTGGAGACATTATTTGTACGGAGAAAAATGTGAGATATACACCGACCACAAGAGTCTGAAATATATCTTCACACAGAAGGAGTTGAACATGCGTCAGAGGAGGTGGTTAGAATTGATCAAGGACTATGACTGCGATATTCTTTATCACCCAGGGAAGGCTAATGTAGTTGCCGACGCTCTGAGCATGAAAGGAAGGGAGAAATTGTTTCACTTGACAACTCAGGAAGAGTTAATAAGAGAAATGGAGAAGTTAGAAATAGAGGTAAAGGGACTGGGGAGGTCTGAGGAAAAGTTATTTGTAATGGAAGCTCGTCTAACCTTGTTGGATAGAGTGAAGGAAACACGAGAAAAGGATAAAGAGTGCGAGAAAATAAGAAAGATGATCGCCGAAAGTGAAGAAGAAAGGTTCAAAATGGATAAAGACGGTATCTTAATATTCAAAGGAAGAGTGTGGGTACCAGCGGTAGCCAAATTGAGAGAAAATTTTGTTCACGAGGCACACAATACGACGTATTCCGTTCATCCAAGAGGAACAAAAATGTACCGAGATCTGAGGCAACATTTTTGGTGGCCCAATTTGAAACGGGAAGTCGCAGCGTGCGTCAGTAGATGTCTTACTTGCTAACGGGTAAAAGAAGAGCACCAGAGGCCGAGTGGTTTACTTCAACCGTTAAAAATACCAGAGTGGAAATGGGAGCACATTATGATGGATTTCGTAGTGGGACTGTCAGTCACGCAGAAAGGTTATGATGCCATTTAGGTTATCGTGGATCGACTAACGAAGACCGCACATTTTCTACCAATCAAGATCCGATATAATTTGAATCAGTTAGCAAGCCTATACGTAAAGGAAATTGTTTCACGACATGGAGTGCCGGTGTAAATTATTTTTGATCGAGATCCGCGCTTCACATTAAACTTCTGGAAAAGCTTGCAAGAGAGGATGGGAACACAGTTGAGGTTGAGTATCGCGTATCATCCTCAGAAAGACGGACAAAGTGAGCGAACAATACAAACGTTAGAAGACATGCTTAGGACTTACGTGATGGATTTCAAGGGAAATTGGGACGACCACCTACCCTTAGTGGAATTTGCATATAACAATAGTTATTATGCGAGTATCGACATGCCACTGTACGAAGCTCTTTACGGGAGAAAGTGCAGAACGCCGTTATGTTGGGACGAAGTTGGAGAACGACCAATGTTGCAGCTAGAATTAGTACAACAAACCACAGACGTGGTGACAGTAATAAGAGCCAGACTGGTAGCAGCTCAAGATCGCCAGAAAACGTACGCAGACTTGCATCGACAAGACCGGGACTTTAAAGTCTATAGTTTCATTTTCTTGAAGGTATCTCCCTAGAAAGGAAAGATACGATTTGGCAAGAAGGAAAAATTGAGTTCGAGATTCATAGCACCGTTCAAGATATTAAAGCGAGTGGGCGAAGTGGCATACAAAGTAACATTACCACCTGAGTTGGAGCACATCCACAACGTGTTTCATATCTCCGTGTTGTGTCCGTACAAGGCCGACTACAAGCACGTGATTTCCTACGAGCCCATTCAAGTGGAGAAGAACCTAGCGTATGAAGAAATTCCTGTCCAAATACTAGATAGGAAAGAACATATATTACGAAATAAGGTCATATCTTTTGTAAAAGTACTTTGACGAAACCACGATGCCGAGGAGGTTACGTGGGAATTATAAGATAGGATGATGAGGGACTATCCCCATCTTTTTGTGTAACCTTGTAATAATTCCGAGGACGGAATTTTTATAAGGGGGGAGGATGTAATACCCGAGAAATTCATGAATAAATATTAATTTTGATATTAATAAGAAAATGAATATTTATTTGAATATAAATGTTTATGTGTTATGAGATGAATAATTCAATTAATTCATAATAATTGAGAAAAATATAGAGTTTATGATAAGCTCAAAGAATGCCTTGTGTGGCACGAGAATGAGAATTTTAATGATTTAATTAATTAAAGAATGAATTAATAAGTGGATGATTAATTAATAATATATTATTAATTAATGGTTATTATGAGTAATAGCGTATTAATGAATAAATAATTAATTAATATTATAAGATTAATGTTTGTTCAATTAATTGCTAAGTGTAACGATATGTAATCATATATTGTATAATAACTACATCTATATAATATAAAGTGTAGTGTGACATTGTGTTATGAATATATAATATAGGCACTATATGGTAAAAGGAAGTAAGTCACACGAATTACATAAATGGACCCATGTGACTACATGTTATGTATACATTGTGCAATATTGAATCAAACAATATTATATATAGTGTAGTGTAACACTTTAGTGTGACTATATAATGTATAAGAACTATATATTAAGATTTAATGAATTGTGTAAATTACATAAATGATAATTATGTGACCATGTGATATGTATAATATATTAGTGTGTACTTTATGGAATATTAAATTAGACTATATAAATAATTGAAATAATAAGGTTTATGATAATGTGGTATGTCACTACCTAATTAAATCATAATTTGGCATTATCACAATGTACATGGATTATATATTGATGTGTGTACATGTACCCCAATTTGCTACCATGTAATATTGTTATATCATTAAAATCCATGTATGTACCCAAATTAATTTAAAACCCAAGTATTCATATATGTGTATGTGTATTAACCCGAAGTGTACATATATGTGTATTAAGCATATAGTGTGTGGCATTGTCTCTATTGCAAATGCTGAGTATTTAGCTTGTCCCTTAAAGAGTGTCTCATTTTTCTTTCACGTGTATAGGCCATTGGCCTATCCCCTTTATCTCTCATTTCTCATCCTAGCTAGCAATCAAATGATAACAAAGGGAGTGGGTTGAGATGGTGGTTGGACACTATTCCACCAACCTCTCTCAATCCTTTGGTTCTTCCTTTCCTCCATTGATTCAAACTTTGGGGCAATTGCTTTGTATGGGTATTGAATTCTATTATAAATACCAAGCTCATCTTCTCATTTGATGTTGCTAGAATTGTTGCTAAGTATTATAGAGAGAGTGAGGATATTGCATTGAGGCAGTAATATGATATTGAGAGGAATTCTGTCCAATTCAAGGCTCAAGAGGTATAGTGCTTATTCACATGTTGAAGTTTAGCATTTCCAATCCATAGAAGTTTTCATTAAATAGTTGGAATGGATATGTGATAAGGTGCTTACATGATTAGTATTTATATAGGAATGTTATATAGGCAATGTGATAGTTTGTAAGCTTGTTTCATGCATCAATTTGAAAGTTGGCTGAAGCTCTGCTATTGCAGATTAGATTCCTGGCTGGAACCGGAGTGGCGCAGCCGCACCACTCCCTAGTACAAACAGGGCACGGCCGCGCCATTCTGCAGAACCAGTTGATGGTTTTTTTGTGGTTTCTGAGATGTTGAGCATACTGATTGAACTTAAATAAGACTATATAAGTCCCTGACATGCTAGTTTATATGGCCTTTCATATAGTCACTTACCATAGCTTGATTTTGATTACTTTCTAAGTGAAACTTATGTTTTCAAAAACAAACTTGACGAACTAAGAACACTTTGAGTTCTGAAATTTGCAAGCATGCTTATGTGGTCTAGTATGTGTGTACATAAGTATAATATAAATATGTGGAGGCACTTTGCATGATTTTGATAACCTTCTAAGAGAAAGCGTAGAGTTTCAAATATGAACTTGATAAACTAGGTAATTAGCATCTAATATGCTACGCAGTGATAGTAATTTAGTCATTGTAAAATTCTGTAAATAAATTTATAATTAACAATATTATAGCATACATTCTATTATTAATTACCAAAAATAAATTAGGTCTTTATTTAAATCGGTTCTCCCAATATTTTCTTCAAACTATATTACCCTCATTTATATAGCTCGACAAATGTAATTAAAGATTTTCTAGTGAGAATAAGGATCTCATTTCAAATGTATATAGCCTTGTGGTGACACAACAAATGATATATAAATAAATAGGTACATAACTCTTGTCAATTATATCAATATGTAACTTCTTGTATTTTGCCTCTTAGATTATTTTGATCAAGTGGTGGCACATCCGAATCAAAATTTTCCAAGATAAGTCCAACCTAGCACTTCCATATATTCAAAGAGAAAAATATTATCCTTATGGTGAAACAACAAAACAACATCATTCAATTTCTTTGTAAGCATTGAATGTGATAAAATAACATCTCAAAAAATTAAGATAAACCTTGTGAGGACACAACAAACTTGTAATAATTAATTTGATACTCTATTATTTTTGTCATGCTAGAAGGCGACGTTCGATATTTCAAATATCTTTGAACGCTTAGGACTTAATATAATTTATTTGAGAGGTTTGTTATTATTTGTCTCTTCTTGTTTAGTGCGCATGCACATAGATATATAAAATACACGTCATATTAATCAACATGCGAAGCATGTTGCATAATATATAATATATATAGTATAAGCATATATATAGAATACTATATTCTACCCAGATTGATTATACACATTTATTCTAGTTTGGTTCACTAGAGCCACTAAGTGAACCAAAAGGTCAAACCTAGGGGTGCAAGAATTAAATTTAAATATAATTATTATATTTAAATCCCGGGCTCCATTACAAACGGGCCTTCATGCGCTCCGTGCTCCTTGGTCTCCAATTCTTTAAGATAATTCTAGCTAATTCTATTACATAAATTATTTTCATTAAATAGAAACCTTGATCAGCAGTCAAGGAAAAGTACATATGAGGGAGATCGATTTTACATCAAGAAAAAAAATAGAGAAAACAAGGTACGCAGACCCCATTTAATAAAACTCATACATTCATACATCCAACTAAAATAAAATCTAATCATGTTGGTCAATAGTCCATAATCAACCTCATTTATTATCATACACATGAACACATGTATTAATAAATAAATTATTCATCTCATGAATAATAAACATTCAATATATACATTGATATCAATTTAATGGGAAATTTTAGTTAACATAAAATTTAATTCTGAATTAAAATAAACTCTTTTATTTTAATCCAAATTTAAATCAAAATAAACCATTTATTTTAATTTACCATTTTTGAATAAAAAATAAACTCCTTTATTTTAATTAATATGAAATCCAAATCCAAGTCAAAATAAACTACTTTATTTTTAACTTTTAAAACTGTTATGGAAAAAACAAAATATATGGAATCCAATTCCTTATCAAAATAAACTCCTTTATTTTGATTAATATGAAATCCTATTTTATATCTAAATAAACTCTTTAATTTAAGGAAATATGGAATCCCTTTCCTAATCACAAATAAACTCCTTTATTTTTAGGAAACATGGAATTCAATTTCAATTCCAATTAGTTATCATAGAATCAAATTCCAACTCTAATTAGTTAGCATGAAATTAAATTCTTATTAAAATAAACAGCTTTATTTTAATCCATTTCCAAATAAAAATAAATTACCTTATTTAAATTTAGAATTACTGAAAAACATTGAATTTAATTTTTAATTTAAAATAAACTTTTTATTTTAATTAGAAATCAAATAAATAAATAAAATAAAAATTTTATTTATTTTCTAGGTACCGGCGATGCAGCACCCCAAATGTACTGAGTTCGAGCGCTGCGGCGCCGGGTTACCCTTTCCAGCCACCCGACCCGGCGCTGCGGCTCTGTGATTACTATATAACCCGGCGCTGCGGCGTCGAATCCATTTTTGAGAACTCGGACTTGCGTTGCAGCGCTGCAAATAAGCCTTAGGCATGCACTGAGGCGCCGCTGGGCAGAATCTGCTTTCCAAGTTCGCGAATTGTGCAGTTTTTCACCAAAAACAAAATTATATGCCAATAATTATGCCCAAAAAATTGTTATAAACACATATCAAATCTGAACAATTAATAACTTGCATAAATGTTTGGCTCTGATGCCACTGTTAGGTTTGTAAGATTCATAGACACAATCAAATTGCATAAAATAAGCGGAAGCGTAAAAATCAGAGTTTTAAAATTTTATGAACCATATACCCGGATCATCCTTTATGCGTAATTATTAATTAAACGAAAGAGATGAAGAAAAAGATTAATACCCTTGAAGATTCTAGTTTCCTCAGGTACGAGTTCAACTCCAAATCATTTTCGAGTTCTAATTGAATCCACCGGGTTGATTCCTTTCTTTGATCAACGTTAGCCACCCAAGTGTTTGGCCTCTAGAGGTAAAGAAGAAAGGTGTTTGGCTAAACCCTAGTTTCCTTCTCTCTAGAAAAGGAGTGGTCTCCCAACTATTGGAATTAATTGTATAACCTTATTTATAGATGTAGGCTACCCCCCTAAACAATTTATGATTAGGGTTTCATATTAATTAATTAAACTCCTTTAATTAATTAGGCTTCCCAATTCTATTGGGAATAATTAAACTCTTTTATTTAATTAGCCTCCTAATCTTATTAGAAATATATATGAGATAGAGAGAGAGTATCTTATTAATTAATTCCCAAACTCCGTTAAGAAATAAATAATAATAATAATAATAATAATAATAATAATAATAATAACAAGACTCCTCTTATTAATTTATATTTAATATTTCTAAAATATTAAATAATAAATATTAAGCTATTTAATTTATTCTATCACCATAGATTAAATTAAATACACTTAACTTAATATTACGATTATGCCATTTTCTTTTTAAATAAATATTCTTTCTTTTATAGTGTGACCCTTTAGTTTTTCCATATTAAACCGGTTGTGAATAAATCAATTAGAACAATTCTAATCTTATTTAAATAAATAAATTAAACTAATAATTTATTTAAATAAATAACATTTATTCTATAATAAGGATAAGCCTCAGTGATCAACGACTTTTCAGATAATATAGATTTCAATATTAATCATAAAAGAACCTATGGGTTAATAGTTACCGCACAATTAAATCATTCCACCATACAATGTCCCAATTAAATATAAGACGTGGAATTATTGTCAAGTCTTATTTTATTTAATTATATGTATTTCGATTCTCAAATGCACAACTCCAAATAATGCAAATTAGAAACCCATTTCTAATTTCATTCCACCTTGGACAAGGATTCATGGGTTGTCATTTATCGAATCACATAAGACATATCTCTTCTTTTACTAGAAGTGGTAGATTCTTTATTTATCATTCATTATCTCCTTATATAACTTATTACACCCAAACATACCCTTTGATATACCCTAAGGGTTTTAAGGGATATGACAAAGTATAACTTATCATATACAAAATACTATGATGATCTCAAGTCCAAGGATCACTTGTACTACTATCACTACAAGAATTTCTATTGACAGGCAAGTAAAACTCCATTAGATATTTCTTAGCGAGCCACGTTTAGTTAACTTATTCTCCAATAAGCACCTATATACTTGCTTTAGTGTCTCAACACAAATGATTATGAGATTAATCATCCTCATCCAATGAGCAAGCAACATATGTATCAATCTATCCGGATTCACTAATCTCCTTTTTAGTAATTCAACTATTGGAAACTATTTTAGTTTTAAGCTATCTAAGAATTTAGATCTCAGTAGCATGATCAACATCATGATTCTAAAAGCATTGCTTAAAACTATGGGTTTATCACATATTATAAAAGCAGCACAATGTAGATAAATAAATATCTTTAATTAAATAATACTTTTATTAATAAATGAATAAGATTGTTACAAAGTAAATGCTTTATCATCAAACATGATTGGCTTATGTGCATACTACTTTCAAGGGGTTCCAGGCATTTTTCACCATTGCTCCCCGTCGCTGCCCCTGGGGCAATTTACGAGCTTTACCTGACCGATGGTTCCACCAAAATCAGTCTGTTCATCTCCTAGATTGTGAGGTCATGATGACACCTATGGACTGGAGATATATCACTGGTCTGGAGTTTACTGGAGACAGAGTACCTTTGGAGACTGGTATTACTCCGACAGTTGTTCGCACCCTTCTGGGGTTTTCTTCTCAGGAGCGGGCCTTCAAGGCCCGTAATATTCGGTCTGGATGTTTGAGCGTTGATGCTGCTTAAGGCACTCTACAACAGCCATTACCTATGGATTTGAGGGATAGAGATCGCATCTTGCGACGTCTGTGCCTGACCATGTTGAGGGGTTGTTTCATTGCAAACAACTCCTCCACTGTCCCTTTTTTCCTAGTGGGAGCTGTTTGGGACGTGGATCGCATAGGGGACTACGACTAGGGTTCTTTTACATTCACGATCTTTCTTCACAGGATGCGACTGCGATCTGTGGGAGTCACCTACGCATGGCACGAATTCTACCCGTTTCTTCTGGTGAGTCATTTTGACTGAATTTCACTTGTCAGAATTTTAATTGGTTTATCTTTTTCCATAACTATTGTCGGGTTCCTTGGATTGACAGTTTTGGGCTTATAAAAGGCTTCCTTGTCTTCACCCTATCTCTGTCCTGGGCTGGGATACTTATTCTCATGGGCATAGATGGCGCCAGACTACTCTATCAGAGGTCCCGATCGCAGAGGACTTCACTCATAGCCACCTTCAGTTGGAGACATTGGTGGCTTTCGACATAGTGTGGGTCCCATATTCTGTAGAGCATTTGTCTGAGGGGTTTGAGGATGGTCTATCGATAGGGCCAGAGTATTATCTGTCTACTCGTCGGATTTCACTCCAGTTTGATGGAGGTTGGGAGCTCTACCTCGATGAACGTTCTTTTAAATATATCACTGGAGAAATTTGCCTCCCTTACCATCCCCCGGCTCAGCGATTCTGGCCTTTATCTCAATCGACTGCAGCGATTCCCACAGCTGGCTATAAGGGGTTTCATTTGTCAGATGGTCATATCACTTCTGATGATTTCTTCACTTGGTAGGGCCCTCGTACTATAGGAACTCAGACCCGAGCTACCTAATTTCTGGGAGATGTGGTTACGGGATCTCTTGTGTTGATATATTGGATATCATATTATTGGGTGCCTTCCTATCAGACTCAAATCGCTAATTTGTTACGTCAGTTGGAGCAGATGACGATGTATTGTCATTATTTTGGCGGGGATCCTTCATTAGCTAGTACTTTTGCTGCTCAGGAATGCGAGGCTGGACCCTCAGGTACTGGTGGTTCTCATAGGGCTGGACCATCAAGTACGGATGGCTTTAATGATGGAGGTGGTTCCTTTACCTATCGCCTAGATGTGCCGGATACCATTTATTGCTCAGACATGAAGGATATGCTCACTCAAGGTGACTTGCCTCAGGTTGATTAGTTTGATGATTCTAGCACTTTTCTAGATGATTTCGGCATCGACTTACAGCCACCTTATTAGTCAATAGGCTTTTGAGCCCCAGTATCTTGTACTTTTTATTTCTTAGTTTTCACATATATCATAGGTATGACAGTGATATATATATATATATATATATATATATATAATTGATGTATTCGACATATATTTATGTATGATGATGTTTTCTATTTATTTATCGCACATTCTATATTATCACTCATTATGATGCATGCTTCATATATATTTAAATGGTTTGATAGAGATTGACCCCTATATAGTCTTTTTTAACACAGTTTTACAGATGGCCTCTTCTGCAGTGGCTTATGTTTAGTATTCCCAGGCTGGTCGGATACCTACCAGTCTGAGAGTCTGGCATGACCTTTTGCCATATTCTGACCGCATCGCAGTTGGTCGCATATTGGGTAATTCCCTATCTTTGTTATCCTTCGAGGATCCGGAGGGTTTTGTAGATTGCATGTTGGTTCATTGGATTCCTTAGAGGCATATTTTCAGGTTTAGTTCTGATGAGTTAACTCCTACACTAGAAGACTATGGTCGCATCTCTGGGTTATCGATGGAGGGACATGTGCTCGGATGGCGTTGGGCCATATGTGCCGCCAAATTATGACAGTCATCGGATTGAGGAGTGTAACTGTTCTAGCCGAGGTGGGTGGTAGCCACATCATTTCTATGTACTTCATGCTAGACCACTTTGTATTTACTAATAGCTTCATCGTTCATCATGGAGATTTCACCATTTCAGAGGAGAGATGGCATACTTCACGAGTGGATGCACTGATCATGTTCCTCCAATCATATTTATATATGCCATTTTATATTGACCATCTGAATGTCGGGATGTCGATAGTTGTCAAAGTTCTCTAAGATGACTTCACCATTCTCCCTCTATTCTTGGCAGAGACATTGATATCAGCATCCTTCTGTCGGACTATTGGGGATTAGGAGTTTAGAGGTAGCCCTTTTTTCCTATACATCTAGTTCATGACCCACCTTAGACCGATTGGCCAAATTCGTTGCCATGGGTTTTGCTTTGGACATGGCATGTCACAGATCTATTCCTACCGCCCGACATCCTGCAATGATGAGGCATCTTTGACTACATTCCTGGGTTCCATGGAGGAGCCATTTGAGATAGTCATGTACTCCGGTTATTGCTCCTTTCTAAGTTTCACCACCCATGTGGCTGATCTGGATTTCCTTCCCTTGGCTGGTTTGAGGGGTGTTATGACCTATCATCCTCTGGCGGTGATGGACCAGTTTGATCAGTATCTGGATGTCCATTCATTTGAGGGGACTGAGGACTATTGTTTCCATATCTGCTTAGCTACCGAGGCTGATCTAGCTCGTGTCTACGGATTTTGGTCTCATCGATAGACAACGGTGTTCAGAGACTGCCATCCAGTCCGATCTGTAGAGTACTCAACTTGGCTAAAGTCAAATTTAGCAGCAGATGCATCGGATTAGGTTAAGGCATGGTCTTTATCTGATGATGAGGGTTAGTCTGCTGATGATGAGGAGCCTATGGAGGATCCTATATCTCCGACTGAGGATGCTTTGTTCGCGGAGTTGACTACTTCTTTAGTTAGTAGTGTTACGAGTTCATCATCAATTTCCATGGAGGCGATGGATAGACAGATTCGTCTGGTGACCTTTGAGAGGAATCAGTCTCGGTCCTTGATGTTAACCACCTTAGCTGGTTGGGATGCTGCTATTGCTAAGAGAGATGAAGCTTTTGTTTCCAGAGATCAGGCCATTATTGATAGAGATGCTGCCTAGACTTTCGCAGATGGCTCACTGATCATGTTTAGGGTGTAGTGCATAGTCAGGAGGGTGTTTATCACATGGCAGTAGAGCTGCTGAGATGCGTCGATGTGTTGGAACATGAGCTCAGGGATGCTCCTCAGACTGCAGAGACGACTCGATATTTGGCTATGTTGATTCGTCTTACCGTCGATTTATAGCCCTATTTTTTTTCCTGTATAGACTCTGTTATTATCTTTTGTCACATGTAAGAATCAACTTTTGTGTTCTAAATAGTTGTATATATATAAAAAATAAGTTTAGTTTACTTCCCTTGTCTGAGCATGTCTAGCCTTGTACACTGTCACCATTCTCGCTTAATGATTTATTATGTCGACATAGAATTGGTCTCGTCATACTTGAGCCAGATTCGACAGGGCGATGCTGAGATGTTGTTAAGTCCTCTCCACATGAGCCGTCGATTTGGCAGGTTTGTGGTATATTTTGATTTCTGTATAGGTTAGGATTTTGGAGGTTATTATTTGGGGATATATATAAGGTGAAAGTGTTTGGTTTATTTTTTGAGGGTTAGACCGCACCATAAATGGACGCCTACGTACTCCCGTAGATGAGAGATCAGGTATTTCGTAGTTTAGGCTTGACTTAAACAGTTGAAAATTATTTATTTAGGATTGAGCTTGGTTTGATGGGGTTTAGATTTTTTGTTTGGTTTGACCGCACCATAGATTGCTGCCTACGTACTCCCATAGATGAGAGATCAGGGATTTCGTAGTTCTGGCTCAGACCTAAAAACTGAACTTGATATTTTTTCTTTTTTTATCAAGATAAAGTATTCCAGTTAGAACAAAAAGGGGTCTCAGACATAATACCGTTTCACAGAATTGAAATTGATCAGTTGCGGGAATTTTTCACCGTCTATCTCCTCCAGCTTTAGGGCTCCACCCGATAGAATTTCTTTGACAACAAAAGGTCCTTCCCAATTTGGACCAAATTTCCCTTTAGCTGCATCCTGGCCCAGAATGATCTTTTTTAGTTCCAAATTATGCTCTTTAAACTATTGAGGTCGCATCTTCTTGTTGTAAGATCGGGACATTCGCTGCAGATATAGTTGGTCGTGAAAGATAGCAGTCACCCATTTTTCATCTATCAGTGATAACTGATCGTATCGATTTTGTATCCATTGGCTCTCCTCTATCTGGGAATCTAGCATCACTCTTAGCGTTTCCATCTCCACTTCGACAGAAAGTACGACCTCCATACCATAGACTAATGAATAAGGTGTTTCCCCAGTCAAGGCTCGAGTCGACGTTCAGTATGCAAGTAGGGTTAAGGGCAAGAAATCAGGCCATCCCCGGTGATTTACCGACATCTTCATCATTATCTTTTTGATATTCATATTAGTGGCTTCCACCATGCTGTCCATTTTCGAACGATAAATAACCGAATTGAGGTGTTTGATATTGAACTTACTGCACAGTTCCCTCATCATCTCGTTATTCAAATTCTTTGTGTTGTCTGATATGATAACCTCAGGTTGTCCCTACTGACAGATGATGTTATTTCTAATGAAACCAATGATGACCTCCTTGGTGACCTCAGGGAAGGAAGCTTCTTTAACCCACTTAGTAAAGTAGTCGATCATAATGAAGATGAATATGTGACCGTTACTGGCTTTAGGCTCAACAGGTCCGATCTCGTCCATTCCCCACATAGAAAAGGGCCATGGTAATGTCATGAAATGCAGTTGATTCGGGGGTGCATATATAATATTGGCATGGATTTGGCATTGATAACAATGCTTGATGTGATCGTCGCAATTAGCTTTGAGGGATATCCAGTAATGGAATGTCCCGTCCATAAAATTTTCTTGACAAGCAGGGGTCCACTCATATATGCTCCGCACATCCCACCATGTACTTCATTCATCAACCTCAGGGCCTGATCTCTGTCTAGACATCTCAGAAGGCCTATGCCTGGGTCTCTTTTGTAGAGAGCATCTCCACTTAGGTAAAAATTCATGGCCATCTTCTGTATTCACTTCTTTGCAGCTTGACTCATTCCTTCAGGGGTTAATATGTCTCGCAAATATTCTTTAATGTGGTGGTACCAAGGTGGTCCAGTAGGTGCTATCTCATCTGATATTTCCCTTACACTTTTCCCATATGAAGGTGCACTCTGTACCGTGAAAGTGATGATAGGCATTCCCTTTCTTGCTGATAGGTTAACCAATGAAGCTAAAGTTGCCAATGCATCGGTGAAATTATTTCTGTTCTGGGGGATATGTATGAAGGCAATGTCTTCAAACTCTCCTGCCAATTTGAGAACATGGCGATGGTAAGGCAGTAGATGTAATTCCTTGGTGCTGTACGCCCCGGTGGACTATCTGATGACTAGCTCCGAGTCTCCAAATATAGCTAACTGTTTAACTCCCATGGACTAAGCCAGTTTTAACCCCATAATGCATCCTTCACATTCTCCTGTGTTGTTGTAATTGTTAAAATGCAACTTGGTTGCCACAGGGTATTGATCTCCCGTGATGGATACCAGAATTTCCCCTGCTCCTGCGCCTTCAAGGTTAGATGCGCCGTCAAAATATATTTTCCAGAATTAACTCCTATCTTCCCTACTAGCCAACTGAATAGTCATCACTTCCTCCTCAAGGAAATAGGTTTCAAGAAGTTTATAACCCCCCGTTGGTGCAGTCGACAGGTGATCTGCAATTCCTTGCCCTTTGATGGAATTTTGGGTCACACAGATGATATCGAACTGTTGGAGGATCAACTGCCACATGGATAATCGACAGTTCAACATAGTCTTGCTGAAGATGTATTTCAAGGGATCCATCCTAGAGATGAGATAAGTTGTATGGCCGTGTAGGTAATGTTGTAACCTCGTGGCTGCCCAAGCTAATGCACATCAGGTTCTTTCTATCAGTGTGTGCTTCTGCTTTCCACAGCTGAAACGTTTACTGAGATAAAAAATTGCCCTTTCTTTCCCCATATCATCCTTCTGCTCCAGTAAGTAACCCATGGCGTTGGAATTGACTCAGATATACATGAATAATGGAATTCCATCCCTTGGGGGCACCAAGATAGATGCTTCAATCAACCTCTTCTGGATGGTTACGAAAAGCTTTTCGACAGTCTTCATTCCATTTTCTTGAAGAGTTCTTTCTTAACAATTTAAAAATGGGTTCACAGGTGGCCGTCAACTGTGATATGAATTGCCTGATGATGTTTTTCTTCCCAGGAAACCTCGGATTTCCTTCTCGGTCTTTGGTTCGGGCATCTTAGTGATGTCTTTTATTTTGGCAGGATCCAATTCAATGCCCCGATTGCTCTCAAGAAATCCTAGAAGTTTACCAGACTTTACACTAAAAGCACACTTCGTTGGGTTTAACATCAAATCGAATTTGCAGAGCCGTTCAAACAACTTCCGAAGATGGGTGTAATGGTCATCAGCTTTCCTAGACTTCACGATGATATCATCCACATACACTTCAATCTCTTTATGCAACATATCGTGAAATAAGGTCATCATGGCCCTCAGATAAGTAACACCAGCATTGGTAAGGCCAAAAGCTAGCCTTCGATAACAGAAAGTTCTCTAAGGGGTAATGAATGTGGTCTTTTCCTTATCTTCTTCAGTAATATAATCTGATGATATCTGGTAAAGTAATCGGCGAAAGAATACATTTTGAAATTTGTCGTATTGTCAATTAACACGTGGATGAACGACACTGGGAAGTCATCTTTAAGACTGGCCTTATTGAGATCCCAAAAATATACATATACTTGCACATTCCCCCCAGATTTCGACACTGGGACTATGTTGGACAACCACTCAGGGTATGTTTGTCGACGTCGGGGAAAAATACGGGTCGGGTTGGACCCGAATCTTTCTCCCTTCCTAAAATTTATTTACCCTTATTCTTTTTATTGTGAAAAAGGTTTTGAAGGATTTTTTAGGAAAAAGCTAACATATATCATGTCGATGATTTGAACGTTTTACAGAGTCGCCAGTTGGTAGATTTGAAATGGTTGTACCAACTCAACCGAGTTTTGTTTAAAAAGAGGCCCAATTGCTGGACACTATCGAAACTTGATTTTTCAAACCGAAGTTTTGAGTTTGGGGGCTTGGTTAAGTGTGGGGAAGGTGTTAGGCACCCCACAACTCCCGTATAAACACGGTACCGCATCTTTACAATATTTCCATTTTAAATCGGCAATGTGTGTGTGTGAATGCTGAAAGAAATTGGGTCTATGTTTGATTTATTAAAAGCATGGACAGGCTTCGTTGAACCTATATACGAAGGGTTTGATTTGATTTGCAAAAGTCTCTTATTTGGACAAGATTATTAAAATGATGTTTTGAAAGCAGGTTTTCAAACCCTTACGCTAACATAGGAATTGAAGCATGTCAACACTTTCGTTTTATCTTTTTAGCCTTTTGGCTCAATTTGAATGGTGATTGTCGGGCTGCGAAGCATCCTCGACCACAACATATATACAAGTGTAGGTCTTCTCATGGGCATGACAGCCATCAGAGTGACTCTGACACGACAAACCATTATTCTCATTATGTTGAGACCTTAATCCCGGATAACTATTTTAAGGTCTTTCGGATGTACATTTTTATAGAAAAACTGGCATGGTACATCTGTAAAGTAAAGTTTCTCCATCGTGGGAATCAGATTCTGATCAGTTTGATCATGAATCCCACGATTCTTAGGTTCACAAAGAGAAGCCAATAAAACCTGCGCAGCTCAAATATGTACAGAAATATATATTTACATCAAGATGTCTCCAGAACCAAGGATTCATCAGTAAATCCTGGCTCGCATGTAACTGAAGTGTCTCGTTCCCACTAGATAGCGATATAATGGTCGCGAGGTACCTTTCATAACTGAAACTAGAAAAATGCTAGATTTAACTAAATCTCAGCCATTCTAACTTCCTGGTTCTGTCTGGACCTAATTTGAATAGTTTAAAAGCTAGAGTTGGCAAGATTTAAAGAAATCTATTTCGCCCGTAGAAATGTCAGTGCCGATTCATATCAAATGAATATTAAAGTAGCAATTTCGTTGTAATGAGTAAAGAAATATATATATATATATATATATATATATACGAAAGCTGTAAATGGCGATGGGTTTGCACTCCGATGCCTATACTGAAATGGAAATATATATATATATTTATAAAAGCTGTAAAAAGCCACGGAGTAATCCAGGCTGGACATAATTGAAATATATATATAAAAGCGGTAAAGGGAGGTGGGTTTTCACTCCGAGGCCCGAACTGGAATAGATATATATATATATATATATATATATATATATATATATTTATAAAAGCTGTAAAAAACCACAGAGTAATCCAGGCTGGACAAAATTAATATATATATATATATATATAAATATATATAAAAGCTGTAAAATGCCACGGAGTAATCCAGGCTTGACGAAATATAAATATATATATATATACATATATATAAAAGCTGTAAAGGGTGACGGACATTCTATCCTTTGCCCGGACAAAAAATGTAAGTATATATATATTTAAAAAAGTAGTAAAAAGGTCATAGAATGATCCAGGCCAAACTGGAATGTAAATAATATATATATATATATATATATATATATATATATATATTAAAGCAATAAAAAGGTCACGAAGTATAAATATAGGCCCAATTAAGTCAGAAATATATATATATATATATAGTTATATATATATATATATATATATATAGTTATATATATATATGTAGCTATATATATAAAAGCAGTAAACTACCTCAGATTTGATATCCGGGCTTGACAAAATTGAAAAGTTAGTATATATACAGTTAAATATATACATTAAAAAGCCAAACCCGAACTCGAAAGATAACCTAGTCCGGCGAAGTTGCTAAAAACAAAGATATTTGTATATAAGAGTTGTTAGAAGCGACGGATCAACGATCCGAGTTGTAGAAATTTCAGAAAATGAGTTTATGTACTAAAATTTACGAAAACGTAAGCAAAACGGCCACGGAAATGAGTTCCGGGCATAATCAAAAAGTAAAAATTAACGTGCAAGTGTATAAAAGTGCAATGAAGTAATATAAACTTTCTGATCATGAAAATACTCACAATGGACTGCTACACGGGCTTTTTGCCAGATCGTAGGCTTTAAATGTTCGTTTTACCGGTTAATTTTTGATATGTGGTAGTATATGAGTATATCTACGTGTTAGAGTGATAAAATATGGGTTTGGAGTACAAGAGAGGGGCTAAGAAACCAAACGGGCAGAGGTCTAGAGCGTTTTTAGATATAAAATGAGCTGGGGGTGCAGTCATATATCACAAGAAAATCGGTTAATTCCGACGGACTTAACCTCGACGGACTATCATCCCTCGAAAATAAGGTAATTACGACGGAATACACCGTCTAAGATAACTCCCTCGAAAATAATACTAATTACGACGGAATTTCGTTGGCACTAGAAGACCCACCCTGGTGCCAAATTTCCTGCCATCGCAAAAATTAACTTCGACGGATGAGTAGTATACCCGACGGAATTTTTGTTAAAAATAAGATATCTCCGAGGGACGTAACCTCGACAAACATTATGTCAAAAATAACCAATAAAACCTAACTTCAGGCGTCTTCTTCTCTAGTGCCTCTCCCTCTCTTTTTCATTCACTTTCTCTCTATCTCTCATCACTCTCACTCTCTCTCTCACTCTCGATCTCCGACAACTGCTCCCCCCCGGTCCCCCTACCCCCGGCACAGCCCCCCTCCCCCTCCGATCCCCCTCCCCTCCACTGCACTGCCGCCACTACTCTCTCTTTCTCACTCTCTAGCTCTGGCACTGCCGCCACTCTCTCTTTTACTCTCCGGCTCCGGCAGCTGCTCCCCCTTCCCCCTCCGGCCCCTCCCCTCCACTGCCAGTTCTGCTGCCATTGTCAGCCGCTACTACCACCGGCACTGTTCCACTGCCAGCCTCCACAGCCTCCTGCTCAGTTTCCTTCCTCCACCGTAACGCCGTCGCTCCTCCCTGTTGGTTTTGCTCATCAGTTTTATTTTGGGTTAATTAAGAATATATGTTATGTTAAGAAATTGTATGCTATGCATGTTCATATATTATTCTGCAAAATTGGTATGTTGTTCATATATAATTTTCTGCAAATTGGAAAATTGGCAAATTGTTCATATATTAGTCTGCAAATTGGGTTCCAATTTAGTTCTGCAAAGTTATTTGGCTGAAATTGGGTGCAAAGTTTTCTGCAAAGTTTTTTGGCTGAAATTTTTGGCTAGAATTGCCCTATTTCATGGTATATATTTGGCATTGTATATATTTGCTGAAATTTGTATATTTTCGACAGAATTTTCGACGAAATTTTTATCAGAAATGTTCTATTGCAATTTTTGTGGGCCCTATTTCATTTTATTTATGTATTTTATTTAGTTTCCCAATATTTAACTAAATTAATTAATTAGCATTTAATTAGTTTTACATATATAATATATGATAATATAATAGAATTAAATTAAATAGAGTTAAATTAAATTAAATTGAATTAAATAAAACTAAATTAAATAAAATAAAATAAAATTAAATAGAGTTAAATTAAATTAAATTGAATTGAATTAAATAGAACTAAATTAAATTAAATAGAATTAAATAAAATAAAATAAAATAAATATGATTTAATTTAATTTAAGATAATATAATTTTAATAAATAAAATTAATTTAAAATAAAATAAAATAAAAAAATATGATTTAATTTAATTTAAGATAATACAATTTAAATAAATTAAATTATAATAAATTATATAATATATGACAAATTAATTTAAAATAAAATAAAATAAATAATTGACTTAATTTAATTTAAGATAATATAATACAAAATAAATATAATTAAACTGAGTAGCACTTACTTAGTTAAATAAAATCAAAATAAATAAATAAATAAACTGAGTAGCACTTACTTAGTTAATTAAACTAAATAAATAAATTAAGTATCATAAACTGAGTAACACTTACTTAGTTTATATCATTGGAAAAATAAACTGAGTAGCACTTACTTAGTTTATATCATTGGAAAAATAAACTAAGTAGCACTTGTTTAGTTGTCCACAATTACAATAATTTGCATATATATATATATATATATATATATACTTTATGTGTGCATGTAATATTAATAGAAGCTTAGAAACCCGTTTGACATTCACTCAGTAGGAGTGAATGTCGAATAGTCCCCAGTTTGGGACTGTTACTGGATGTTATGTCTTTTACTTAGGCCGGTGCCAATACGAAACAGTACGTTTTTGTAGTTTTGAGGATTTTTCGGTTGTTATCTCTCCATGTTCTTCGAGTACATACTTAGATTAAGTTATCTTAATCTTTTTCGTGTACTTGGAGACCATGGGGAGGTGCTGTCGAAATTTTCTTAAAATAGTAGAAACGTGCTTAACGTGTTGACACTAGTGAAGAGACGCATCCAAGAACGGGATAAAAGCCTGAATTACCCTTGTCCTATAGAGGAGATGCTGCCGAAAAATATAATTCATGTATGGACCACAGTTATAGTATCCAAAGAAACTGTACTAAATGCGTCTTATGTGCAGCATCAATATGTCAGTTGACTGGAGTTAGATGTATCGTAGGATACGCATTGATGGGAGGGGATTATTGCCAGCTTTTCGTGATGGGTTGTCTAACTTTTTGAACAAAGTAATAGAACATGCTGAGGATCCGAACTGAAAAATACGATGTCCGTGTGTCAAATGTAAAAATCTTATCTGGAAGAAAGCCGACGAGAATAGGTTTGACTTATTTTCCCCTGGATTTGTGGATGGGTACACCCTATGGATTCATCACGGGGAATCAACTGAGTTGAGGGAACTTTCAAACAGTGTAGACCAACCAGCTGAGGTGAGGGATTCAATTGTGGATAACTATGATGCCGTGGAGATGTTGATCGATGCTTATGGGCCTAGCACTATAAACTGAGCCGATAACGAGCATTTGTCAGGCAATGCTCAGCAAGAACCAAATGATTCAGCTGCTGCCTTTTACAAGATGCTACATGAATCGGGGGTCACATTGTATCCTGGAAATGACAAGCACACCAGGCTATCTGCAGTGACTAAGCTCTTACACTTTAAGAATGATGAAAACTACAGTGAGAAAGTGTTTCAATAATTTGCTTGCTTTTATTTGCGATTTTTTACCCACAGATAATACCTTGCCTGCAAATTATTACGAAGTGAAGAAGATGGTCAAGGGTTTTTATATGGGGTATCAGAAGATCGATGTTTGTGAGCAGGATTGCATGTTATACTATAGGGCGGACAGAGATAAGAGACAGTGTGATATATGCAGCTTGCATCGCTTCAAGGTGACAAAACGTGGGGGGAAGGAGAAACATGTTCCCAGGAAGATCTTACGGTACTTTCCTCTTGCGCTAAGGCTTCAACTGCTATTCATGTCGTCCCATACGGCTCAACATATGAGTTGGCATAGAACAAGGGATGTCGTGCTTGGTCAGCTGACTCACCCTGCAGATGGAGATGAGTGGAAGAGGTTTGATGAAAATTTTCCAAAATTTACTGAGGATGATAGGAATGTCAAGCTTGGCATGGCTACAGATGGGTTCTGTCTATTTAACAATTTTAGTCAGCCCTACTCTATTTGGCCAGTAATAATGGTAGCTTACAATCTTCCACCGTCAATGTGCATGAGGGATCCGTATCTGTTCTTGACTTTACTGATACCGGGAGAAAAAATTCCTACAAAAGACATAAACGTGTACCTCAGGCCGTTAGTCGATGAGCTTAAGATGTTGTGGACTATCACCGACTTTCTGGCACTTAGGATGATCAGTGGTTGGTCAACTCATGGGAAGCTATCATATCCAGTCTGTATGGGGGATGTGCAAGGCATATAACTACGTCATAGGCGTAAAACTAGTTGGTTCAGAACTGCTCGTAGATTCTTGCCTGCTGACCACAGTTACAGAAAGTTGTCTGCACAGTTTAACAGAAATACAGAGAAAAAGGGGGTTGTTGGACATTTGTCGGGCAGCGAGATATCGGGCTGGCTTAACGATCTATCTTTTCCACTGCCAGGTAAGGAGCATGGTAAGTTGAGAGCAGCTGGTTACGGAATAACTCATAACTGGACACACTCGCCCATGTGCTTTGAGTTGCCATATTAGGTCACACTTTCAGTCCGTCATTATATAGATGCCATGCATACAGAAAAGAATGTCTTTGAAAATCTATTTTACATCGTGTTAGATGCTATTGGTAAAACAAAAGACACTGATAAAGGACGTAAAGATTTGGAGGAAATGAATAATAGGTTATAATTGTGGCTTCGACCTAATAACTCAAAACCAAAAGCGTCATTTTGTCTAACCAAGCAACAGGTCGAAGACGTGTGCAAGTGGGTAAGTGCGTTGCAGCTCCCGAATGGATATGCTTCAAAACTACAGTCTAATGATGTATTCGTTCTAGCCAGCAAAGCTACTCAAGTGTATTACGCCCCGAATGTCTTAAATTATTGGAGCCCCTGGTATACAGTTGTCACAACAAAGACTCGTGCTTTTGATGGTACTAATCTGTCGGGAATAGATGAGCCGTTACAAGAACAAATTAGCAATTCCGAGGTAGATGTCTTACGGGATGATGATATGGTTTTTAACCTCATTGATATACCTGATGTTGAGGAAGACGTGGTTGTCAATGACTATATTGTTGTACACGAAGATGATGAGTATGAAACCGAAACAGAGGCAGATGAGTCAGAATCAGATGACGACATTGAGATTGATTCTGACGGGTTTGATGACGTACGTAGTCTTAACTTAAATGGTTTTCTATAATCGAACGATAAGTTGATTTAGATAAATTAACTACAATATAATTAATAGCTTAATATGTTGGTTATTTCAATAGTACGCTGATCTATGGCTAGACATAACGGGGGAGGTCGTCGTGGTGGTGGTTGTTCGGGACCAGATGACTGCACCCACGGCGCTGGATCTTCATCAGATAGTATGTTTGCAAACTTAAATATTAAATTTATTGGAATTATGAAAATATTATATTTATATAATGTTATTTATACAGATAGTGCTCGTCGACGTCAGCGAAGCACTAACCTCAGATTATTTGGCCGACCGCCGGCACAGCCACACGTTATCCGGGTAGATGTCGACTTGGCGCAGTAAGTATTACTTTTAATCTGTCAATTGTAATAAATTAACATGTATATATATAAGTACATTATTAATATAACAAATTATTTTATTTTTCTCGCATTATATTGTAGCATCTTGGACACTGTCGCTAAGGCGACGCTACACGCCATCTGCTTGACACACTTGCCTGTTGGCTGTATGCGCTTTACCCAGTTCGCCCAGTATGATGCCTCTTTCATGGATACTATGCTGCGCGAGTTTCACGTAAGTTAAATTATAGCTTCAAGTAAGCAATGTATTATCATTTTACAATTATATACTTTTCAAATGAATTCTGATAGACCAAATAACATTTCTTATAGGTTTAATATAGATACGAGGATGGCGTGCCTCTAGCAGCTGGAGGCAGTGTTATTACTGCATATGTTTCAAAAAACTACTCCGGCTGGCTTTACGAGATGAGACATCGGGCTGCCCGGGCGGTTAACAAGCAACCTAGGACTACGATCAGACTTCATCAGCCCCGCATAGTCGGTGATCAGGCTTGGGAGGCTATGTGTCAGCACTGGGAGGATGAGGTGTTCAAGAAGAAGTCGGAGCAAGCGAAGAAAAATAAGAGCCAGCTCCGAGTCGTACACACGACTGGCTCACAGTCCTTTGAGCAGGTAAAGTCGGTAAGTATTGCATATTTTGTTATTTAGTTAGTCAATTATTAGTAACATACTTAATACAGTTTTAATTATCTTAATTATTAGGCTATGAGCTCGAGCTTGGGCCGACCTCCTACGATGACTAAGTTCTGGGATAGGGCCCACACCCCTAAGGACTCTACCATACTGTCTCCTACAGCCTTAGCTATATGGGTAAGATATAGTCTAAATTTGAAGTTATTATTAATATTAGAATGTTAATCAAATAATATAATTAACTCGCGTATACAAATAACATTTCAGGATCGATTTCAGTCGCTTCGGGACGCCTGTCTAGCTGAGTTACGGGCTGCTAGGGGATATCCTGAGCCATTAGATTCCACCACTCCTCTGCCTGAGATTGAGTTATCTCGGGACGAGGAGCTAAGACTATGGGTTGCGTTTCAGGATCCCCCTACTTCGAGTACCGATAGGTATCCCGTGTTGGGCCTGCCGAGGATACCCGTGTATACCCTACCTGGAGGTAATATATAATATATCTTAAGTTTTAAAATAAAATAAAATTTATATATGATACATAATAAATTGGTTTATTATCGCAGGCTCTAGCCAGCGCCATTTCCCGAGAGCACATGTTGGATCATCTGATTCGGGCATTGGCTTAGATGATGCGCTCTTCTAGAGGGTTATAGCGGCGGTATTGGAGAGGTTTCAAACAGATCCAAATTTCTGACGTCAGCACTTACCTACCCATATGCGCCTTCACCAGCTGGCTTAGGATATTACAGCAAGGGCCACTGTAGAGAGCACTGGATTACCGCCAGAGCAGTTCACCGCGTTAAGCGGTGAGGTGCTCCGGATGGTGGTTACTCTATTAGTGGAGGCTTTTGGTGAGTAGTTCAAGAGTCGTCAGGTATTCTGCACGTTATTTTATTTTCATTCAGCAGTCTTTTAATTCTAACATATTATATAGACTAATGACTTATATTTTTAATCCAATCTGCAGGGTGGCGATGGCGATCGAAGGGTCATTGTCACTGATTCTCATCCACCAGAGCGGCCCGAGAGTCAAGTATTCTGCATGTTATTTTATTTTCATTTAGCAATCTTTTCATTCTCACATATTATATAGACTAATGATTTATATCTTAAATCTTATCTGCAGGGTGGCGGTGGCGGTGGCAATGGCGATGGGCATCAGCGTCTCCCACCCTCGTCTGATGATCCTCCTCCTACTAGCTAGCTAGTTTTACGTTTACTTTGTAGTTGTACATTTAGCTATTTTTATTATATTGTAGAACATTTGTACATGTATAGATTGTATTCATTATATATATTACGTGCTAGAGTTGTTGGTATTAGCGTTGTTGGTACGTTGTTGTTGTTATTGTTGTTGTTGTTGTTGTTGTTGTTGTAGCGTACGTTGTTGTCGTCGTTATTGTATGTGATTGGTTTTATCATTGTTAGTATATGTGATTGGTTTAGCGTGTTGTAGCGTTGTTGATATTTCTATGTGTTGTTAGGTTGTTATTTGTTGTTGGCATATGTGATTGGGACGAAACAGGTTACAAACAGGTTACAGGTACATTATTGGGGTTTAAAACCCTGGAAATTGAAATTACAAAAAGCTGGTTGACAAAAACCTCTTGTTAATCTCGACGGAATAGGCTAATTCCAAGGGAATTTCCGTCGGCATTAGAAATATTTAAGTAATTAATTTTTCAGTATTTTCTTATTTTCGATGAAATTGTCCGTCGATATTAGCAATTTTTCGTCGAGTTTAAACATTTAAATTTAAAAACTAATTAATTAATTACTTGTAATTTCGACACCATTTTTCGTCGATAATAAAACAATTCTATCAGTCTCAACTTAACATCGACGGATATTTTTGTCAGGGTTAGTCCGTCGTATGTATGTATTTTTGAATGAAATCTCGACGGACGTAATGTCGAGGAGGTTAATGACGACGAAATTGCCGACTGAATTTTTCGTCGGAAATAAGCCTAATCTTGACAGAAAGTCCTGAAATTCGACGAAAAATTCCGTCGGAATTAGCCTTTTTTCTTGTAGTGAGACTTGGTGGAAGCAGCTCTACCTGCGACAGTCGCAGGTAGAGCTGCGGCTCCACGTGGTAGGGCCCACGTTGCGGGTCCCATTACATCGAAGTACTTGCACTCTGAGCAAAGCGATGTCAGATTTAAAATTTTCTAACTATTGATAAGAGTGTCCGTTTGAGGCGTGCTGTACCTTTCCAAAAAGCTCTCGCCCAGAGTGTCGCAATTACATAGGATTAAACCATTTCCTATTCCAAGATGACGGGTTCATAACCGGGTCTTTGATTTCTCGCAGTTTAGCCGTTGAGCTGTCTTGCGCTGCTTCCACTCGGGATCAATGTTATGGTTCTTTTTGACCTTGGTGTCATCAATTCGGCTCAAGTTTGATCAAATCGACTTTAAGTTGGTAAAATGACCATTTTGCCCCTCCCGGGGTTACTTTCAGTGCTAGTATGGCTTTCAACTGACTTCCCGGGGTTGTCTCCGAGGTTTGGATCCCAGCCAATTCTGTTTGTCTTTAGGGTTGTCTCTGAGGCTGACTTGGTTCTTTCAGGTTTGTCTTTAGAGATGATGTGATGCTTCGGGGTTATCTCCGAAGTTGAGTTGGCCTCTCGGGTTGTGACCGAAGCTTGACCTGACCTCCCGAGTTGAGACCGGGGATGATCTGTACCTCCCAGGTTATGACCGGGGTTGACCTGTAGTTCTCGGGTTAAGACCGGGGCTGACCTGTACCTCTCGATTTGAGACCGGAGATGACCTGTAACTCTCAAGTTGAGACCGGGGTTGAATTGTACCTCCCAGGTTGAGACCGGAGCTAACCTGTACCTCCCGGGTTGAGACCAGGGCTGACTTGTACTTCCCGAGTTGAGATCGGGGTTGATCTGTACCTCCCAGGTTGAGATCGAGGCTGATCTGTACCTCTCGGGTTGAAACGGGGGTTGACCTGTACTTTCTGGGTTGAGACCAGGGTTGACCTGTACCTTCCGGGTTGAGATCGGGGTTGATCTACACCTCCCTGGTTGAGATCGGGGCAGATCTGTACCTCCCGGGTTGAGACGAGGGCTGACCTGTACCTCCCAGGTTGAGACCGGGGCTGACCTTTACTTCTTGGGTTGAGACCGGGGTTGATCTATACCTCCCGGGTTAAGATCGGGGCTGATATGTACCTCTCTGGTTGAGATCAGAGATGACTTGTACCTCCCGGGTTGAGACCGGAGATGACCTGTACCTCCCTGGTTGAGATCGGGGTTGACCTATACTTTCCAGGTTGAGACCGGGGTTGATCTGTACCTCCCGTGTTGAGACCGGAGCTGACCTGTACTTCCCGGGTTGAGACTGGGGCTGACCTGTACTTCCCGGGTTGAGACCGGGGCTGACCTATACTTCCCGGGTTGAGACTGGGGCTGAGTTGAAATAGACAGTTTTAACCTCCTGCAGGGTTGGTAACAGGAATGCCAAATTTTGAGTGTCTGTTATAGGACTGAAGAAAATTTTTAGTGTCTTCAGATGCCCCTCTTTATCATGTTCATGCAATGCATTGGAATTAACAGGATAAAGAATGCTAGACACTAGAAATGCGAATGCAAAGGCAAAGCATTGCATGTCATGATATGTGATGAATGTTAGATGCCTTTGAGGGGTTATGGTTATCATTGAATGTTTATGTTATTTTCTGCTGGGGATAACATCATTAATGATAAACCTTGGGGCAGCACAGTCAAACGGTTACTGGTAGGATATCACGGATAGGTTATTAGAGTTAGGCTATCACAGATTGTTCTCGTCTCTCTCTGCTGGGGATGACGTTATCCGTGATGGACCTGTCGACTCTAATGGGGATAATATTATTGATGCTACCTTAGTTTGAGACCAATGGTTTCCCCCGTCTGTCAATACTCTCTAGAGGGTATATTTTCCTTCGGTTGATGTCGTTGTACATTTCTGAAGGCTTCTCCGCTGGGGATATATCTTGGTTACCGAGTTACCTTAACGGGTGCTTCTGATGCATATCTTGACGATAGATTACACCGGTAGTTTGCAACAGAGGGTTGAATCACTAATCCTTCTTGGTGCTCCCTCTGAGGATGTGTATAACAGATTCCATCATCTGTCCTTTATGGGGATAGATTGATATACTATTTTTGCCACCGGATCATTCCCGATACTTCGCTGGAGTTGAGCCAATGGCTGAACTGTCACCGGTCTGTACTCGACGCTTCACTAGGGTTGAGCCAACGACGGAACTAACACTAGTCTGTACCCGACGCTTCGCTGGGGTTGTGCCAACGGCTGAACTGTCATCGGTTTGTACCTGACGCTTCGTTGGGGTTGTGCCAACGGATAAACTGCCATCGGTCAATACCTGAAACTTTGATGGGGTTGTGCCAACGACTGAACTGTCATCAATCAGTACCCGACGCTTCGCTGGGGTTTTACCAACGGCTGAACTGTCATCAGTATGTACATGACGCTTCGCTAGGGTGGTACCAACGGCTAAAATGTCATCGGTCAGTATCCGACCCTTCGCTAGGGTTGAGCCAACGGCTGAACTGTTACCGGTCTGTACCCGATGCTTCGCTATGGTTGTCCCGACGGCTGAACTGTCATCGGTCAGTACCCGACGCTTTGCTGGGGTTTTGCCAATGGCTAAACTGTCATCGGTCAGGACCCGACGCTTCACTGGGGTTGTCCCAACGGCTGAACTGTCATCGGTCAGTACCCGACGCTTTGCTGGGGTTATGCCAATGGCTGAACTGTTATCGGTCAGGACCTAACACTTTGCTAGGGTTGTGCCAATGACTGAACTGTGATCGATCAATACCCGACACTTTGCTGGGGTTGTGCCAACGGATGAATTGTCATCGGTCAGTACTCGACGATTCGTAGGGGTTGTGCCAACGGCTGAACTATCATTGGTCAATACCCGACACTTTGCTGGGGTTGTGCCAATGGCTGAACTGTCATCGGTTAGCACCTAACGCTTCGCTTGGGTTGTGCCAGTGGCTGAACTATCATCGCTCAGTACCCGACGCTTCACTAGGGTTATGCCAACAGCTGAACTGTCATCAGTCAGTACCCGACGCTTCGCTAGGGTTGTGCCAACGGCTGAATTGTCATAGGTCAGTACTCGATGCTTCATTGGGGTTGTGCCAACGGCTGAACTGTCATCGGTCAGGACCCGACGCTTCGCTGGGGTTGTGCCAATGGCTAAACTGTCATCGGTCAGTACCCGACGCTTCGAAAGTGGCAGTTTTTGACAGTTTTAATCAATTTTTCAGCAGTTTTTCAGCAATTTTCATCATTGGTCCCTGGATATTACTTCGAGATGAATATTAATGGCTTTTATGAAGTTTTAACTTCTGTCAATAATCCGCCATTTGAATGCGAGATTTCAGGACAAACTGCTCAATCACGTAGCGATTTTTTCTCAAATTTAACTTTTCAGCTCATATAAACTCGATTTTAACTAGAACTGGACCGAGTCGGAGGCTGCGGGGTCCACCC
The DNA here is from genome assembly GCA_020205555.1 of Panax stipuleanatus. NCBI lineage: Eukaryota > Viridiplantae > Streptophyta > Magnoliopsida > Apiales > Araliaceae > Panax > Panax stipuleanatus. The sequence goes on along the minus strand of CM035119.1, from coordinate 75,361,723 downwards.
TAGGGAGCTGCAGGTAGGGGTGCGGCAACTGCAGGTGGGCCCGCTCCTTCCTGCGATTTTCAAATGGGTAGCGGGCAGCTCTCAAACTCTTTTTCAGTTTTGAGTTTCTATAGAAATTCGATTTTATTTTTCAGATCTATGAAGTTCGGGTAGCTTTTTTTAAATTCCGTCAGTTGCCACGCGTTTTGCACATCTCAAATAACGTTTACATTCTTTCTTTTCAAGTTTTGACAGTTAAAACTGTGTAAACCGCGTAGGGTGCTTTTGAACGCAATGTATCAAAAATGTAAGCTTATATGACTTCTTAAAATTTTTTTGACTTCATAAGTATGCATATTTTACTGTAATGCACGTTTTGATGTAAGAAAATTTGAATTCTAAGACAGTTAATTTCAGCTCTTTTTGATCAGTTTACTCATCCTTTTTGAGGCATAGCGAGCCTGTATTTTCAACTAATAAATGTCCATGGTAATTTGGCTATCATGTGAAGTTTATTCTTTATGTTTTTCATAAATATGAACTGTTTCTGTTTTTGGGAAGGTGAGCTACTGAATGGCCACCTAAACATGCCTGTATGCATGCGAACAGTCCATTTTAAAAAGAATACTCTAGCAAAAAAAATTCAAAAGCCTGAGCATTTAATAAACATGCAATTTTGACTTTATTGGGATTTTGATTAACCCATACATGTTTTAGGATTTAAAAATGCATGAAATACTGCTTTAAATGAATAAGCCACAGGTTTTAGGGTTACCTCGCCCTTTCTGAGGTGATTTGGAGACTTTGTCCAGGTGATGGACCGAGATAGACCCAGAAGTGCTAGCCGAGTTATTTCAGGAGTTAGACGAAGGAGAGCCTCCGATGTTCTTCAGCCACGGCCCAGCCGCCTTGTAGATTGGCTGAGTCAATGATCTGTCCGATTCGGGATGAGCCGCCGGTAGACATAGATGATGAAGAGCCTCCGTTTGGTGCTCCTTGTTGGGTTTGTATGTAACGCAATCATGCAATCAAATCACATAAATAGGGCGGAAGCGTAAAAACTAGGTTTTCAAAATTTATACAAACCCATAACCATGATCATGCTTTGTGATTGTTATCAATAACAGAAAAGAGAGAACATGGAATTATACCTTTGAAGATCTAAGCTTCCTCAGGTACAAGTTCTACTCCTTTGATTCCTTTGATTCATCTGATAGTGGCTCCTTCCCTTGAATAATGTCAGCCACCCAAATGTTTGGCCTCTAACGGTGATCCACCAAGGAAGATGAAGAACTCAAGAAGATGGGTTGTTGGCTTAACCCTTGTTTCTATCTCTATAGAATATGTGTACTCCCAACTCTTGGAAAATTTCACATCACTTATTTCTAATATAAGACTCTCTTATATAGATATTAGGTTAACCCTCCTAATCCAATTAGAATAGGGTTTTATTTAATTAATTTATATCCTAATCTTTATTAGGATTGAGAGAGAGTACTGATATTATATTAATTCCTAAACTCCTTTAGAATTAAAATAATAATAATAATAATAATATTAATAAGACTCCTCTTATTAATTTATATTTAATATTTCTAAAATATTAAATAATAAACATTAAGCTATTTAATTTATTCTATCATCATAGATTAAATTAATTATACTTAATGCATTATTACTATCATGCCATTTTCTTCTTAAATAATTCTTCTTCCTTTTATGGTGTGACCCTTTAGGTTCTCCATATTAAACCGGTTGTGAATAAATCAATTAGAACAATTCTAATCTTATTTAAATAAACAAATTAAACTAATAATCTATTTAAATAAATAACATTTATTCTACAATAGGGATAAGCCTCCCTAGCGATCAACGACTTTCCAGATAATATAGATTTCAACATTAATCATAAAAGAACCTGTGAGTTAATAGTTACCGTACAATTCAATCTTTCCACCATACAATGTCCCAATTAAATATAAGACATGGATTTACTGTCAAGTCTTAATTTATTTAATCATACGTATTTCGATTAGAAAATGCACAACTCCAAATAATGCAAATTAGAAACCTCTTTCTAATTTCATTCTACCTTGGCCAAGGATTCCTGGGTTGTCATTTAACGAATCACATAGGACATATCTCCTCTTTTACTAGAGGGGGTAGATTCTTTATTGATCATTCATGATCTCCATATGTAACTCATTACATCCAAGCATACCCTATATATGCCTTAAAAGGCCTTAAGGAATTAGTCAAAGTATAATTTGTTACATACAAGATACTATGATGATCTCAAGTCCAAGGATCACATGTACTACTTGATAGTAGTGTGCATACAAGCCAATCATGTATGATGATAAAGCACGTACTTTGTAAACAATCTTATTTATTTATTAATAAAATATTCATTTATTAAAGGCATTTAATTATCTACATGTTGCTGTTTTTATAATATGTAAATAACCCATAGTTTTAAGCAAAGCTTTTAGAATCATGATGATGATCATGCTAATGAGATCTAAATTCTTAGAAAGTTTAAAACTAAAATAGTTCCCAATCGTGGGATTACTAAAAAGGGGATTAGTAAATCCGGATAGATTGGTACATATGTTGCTTGCTCATTGGATGAGGATGATTGATCTCATGATCATTTGTGTGGAGACACTAAAGCAAGTATGTAGGTGCTTATTGGAGAATAAGTTCACTGAACGTGATTCGCTATGGAATACCTAATGGAGTTTTACTCGCATGTCAATAGGAATTCCTAATGTGATAGTAGTACAAGTGATCCTTGGACTTGAGATCATCATAGTATCTTGTATGTAACAAATTATACTTTGACTTATTCCTTAAGACTTTTTAAGGCATATATAGGGTATGCTTGGGTATAATGAGTTACATATGGAGATAATGAATGATCAATAAAGAATCTACCACCTCTAGTAAAAGAGGAGATATGTCCTATGTGATTCGTTAAATGACAACCCAGGAATCCTTGGCCAAGGTGAAATGAAATTAGAAAGGAGTTTTTAATTTGCATTATTTGGAGTTGTGCATTTTCTAATCGAAATACATATAATTAAATAAAATAAGACTTGACAGTAAATCCATGTCTTATATTTAATTGGGACATTGTATGGTGGAAGGATTGAATTGTATGGTAACTATTAACTCACAGGTTCTTTTATGATTAATGTTGAAATCTATATTATCTGGAAAGTCGTTGATCGCTAGGGAGGCTTATCCCTATTGTAAAATAAATATTATTTATTTAAATAGATTATTAGTTTAATTTATTTATTTAAATAAGATTAAAATTGTTTTAATTGATTTATTCACAACCGGTTTAATATGGAGAATCTAAAGGGTCACACCATAAAAGGAAGAATAATTATTTAAGAAGGTAATGGCATAATCGTAATAATGCATTAAGTATAATTAATTTAATCTATGGTGATAGAATAAATTAAATAGCTTAATGTTTATTATTTAATATTTTGGAAATATTAAATATAAATTAATAAGAGGAGTCTTATTAATATTATTACAATTATTATTATTTTAATTTCTAAAGGAGTTTAGTAATTAATTTAATATTTAGTACTCTCATTTATTCCTAATAAGATTAGGAGACAAATTAATTAAATGAATTTAATTATTTATTCCCATGTGGTGGGAAGCCTAAATTAATTAAAGGAGTTTAATTAATTAAAAGAAATCCCATGTCTAATAGGATTAGAAGGGTTGACCAATGTCTATATAAGAGAAGTCTTATAATAGATATTAGATGATGCAATTCTAATTGTTGGAGAGTACTCCTTTTCTATAGAGGATAGAACACTAAGCCAAACACCCTCCTTCTTGATAATTTCTCTTCCTTGGTGGATCTCCTCTAGAGGCCAAACACTTGGGTGGCTAACGTTGATCAAAGGAAGGAATCTAACCCGGAAATTCAAGGAGATCACGAAGAACAAGGAGTTGAACTAGTACCTGTGGAAGCTTCGTTCTACAAGGGTATGATTCCATAACTTCTTATTTATCGTTTTAAATTAATAATTGCATAAAGGATGATCCGGGTAATGGTTTTGTAGAAATTTTTTTAAACTCTGATATACCATGCTTCCGCTAATTTTTGCAATTTGATTGCGTCACGATTTCGTACAAACCCAACAGTGGCATCAGAGCCAAATCTTTATGCAATTATTAATTTATTTTTGATTTCATATACATATGGGTATGTATTTAAAATAATTTATTGGGCATAATTTTATTGTATAAAATTATATTTTTTAAGGAAAAAAAAAGACTTTTTTTGGGATGAATCACAATTTTTTTTGTGTGCTAATCTTGAATTCTGCAAAGAAAATGTGTTGTCTCTTTCTTACTCCAAAAAGAAGGTGACCCATCAGGAAAGGACTTTTTTAATAAACCTGCAGGACTCTTTTAATAAAAGAAGGTGACTTCTTTTTAAAAAATAAATATGATATATTTATATATTATATTCTAAATAATTTTATAATTAAAATAAAGAGTTTATTTTAATCTTGAAATTGGATTTCATGCAATTTAAAATTGCCCATTAAATGATACTCATATATATATGGAATGTTTTAATTCATGAGATGAATATTTATTTATTGATATATATGGTGATATGCATGATAATAAATGGGGATTGATTATGGACTATTTGACCAATGTGATTGGATTTTATTTTAGTTGAATGCTTGAATGAATGGGTTTTATTAAATGGGGTCTGCGTACCTCGTCTTCTCTAATTTTTTTTTTCTTGATGTAAAATTCTATCTCCCTCCTATGTACTTCCCCTTGACTGTTGATCAAGGTTTCTATTTAAATTAAATAGTTTAATGTAATAAGAATAGTTAGAATTATCTTGAAGAAATTGGAGACCAAGGAGCAAGGAGCGCGTGAAGACCCGTTTGTATGGAGCCCGGGTTTAAATGTAATAGTTATATTTAAATTTAAATTCTTGCACTCCTAGGTTTGACCTTTTGGTTCACTTGGTGGCTCTAGTGAACCAAACTAGAATAAAAGTCCATAATCAATCCGGGTAGAATATAATATTCTATATTGCATGCTAAATATTATATATATTATATTTTATGCAAACATGCTTCGCATGTTTAATAAAATGACGCGCATTTTATATATATATGTGCATGCGCGCTAAACAAGATGAGACAAATAATAACAAACCCCTCAAAGAAATAATATTAAGTCCGAAGCGTTCAAATGATATTTGGAATATCGAACGTCGCCTTCTAGCATGATAAATTAATAGAGTATTAAATATTTAATATGAGCTTGTTGTGCTATCCACAAGGCGAGTATTGCGTATTTAAGATGTTCATTAATCACATTTGATGCTTATCAAGAAAATTGAACGATCTAGTCTTGTTGTGCTATCCACAAGGACGAACATTTTTCTTTTTTGAATTTATGGAAGTGCTAGGCTGGACTTAACTTAAATCATTTTAGTTCGGATGTGCACACACTTGACCATTATGATTTAAGAGACAAAATAAAAGGAGTTATATAGTGTTGTAATTGACAAGAGTTGTCTACCTATTTATTTGTATATCGCTTGTTGTGCTATCCACAAGGTTATATACATTTGAAATGGGATCCTTATTCTCACTAGCAAATATTTAATTAGATGTTGCCGAACTATATAAGTGAGGGTAATATAGTTTGATAAAAATAGTGGGAGATACCAATTTAAAATAAAGACCTAAATTTATTTTGGTATGCAAAATTAATAAAATGAATGTTTGCTAAAATGTTGTTTTTCACATGCAGAATTTTAAAAATATCAAAATCACTAATTTCACTGCGAAGCATACTTGATGCTAATAAGCTTACCGGGCCGAATTATACGGACTGGCTAAGAAATCTGAGAATAGTTCTCACTGCTGAAAAGATTTCTTATGTCCTAAACTCACCTGTCCCTGGAACTGTTCCAGAAACAGCCTCTGAGGAAGAGATTGCCACCATTGTAAAGTGGCAAGATGATGCATCTGTGGCTCAATGCATCATGCTCGCATCCATGAATAACGAGCTTCAGCGTCAGCACGAAAACATGGATGCTCCTACTATGTTGATTCACCTCAAGGAGTTGTATGGTGAACAAAGTAGGACTGCTAGATATGAGATATCTAAGGACCTCTTCCGATCTCGAATGACCAAGGGCAAAGCGAACATAAAGGAACAAAAGAAATCTGATCCAGCTAGCAAAGGAATGTGCTTCCATTGCAACGAGCCGGGTCATTGGAAGAGGAACTGCAAGAAGTTTCTGGCAAAGAAGAAGCTTGGAGAAGCTTTGACTTCCAATCAAGGTTTGTTCATGATTGAAATTAATTTTTCAGAAAGTCAAAATTCTACTTGGGTATTGGATACCGGCTGTGGTTCTCACATATGTAATAATGTGAAGGGACTGGTCAGAAGTAGAAAGCTGAACAATGATGAGGTGATCCTACGAGTGGGGAATGGAGCAAAGGTTGCTGCATTAGCTGTAGGAACTTATTATTTAGCAATGCCTTCGGGCAAGTTCATTTATCTTAATAATTGTTATTATGTTCCGAATATTATTAAAAACATTATTTCAATTTCTGTATTGGATATGGAAGGATTTAACGTTGTTATAAAGAACAATAGTTGTTCTATTTATAAAGACGATGTTTTATATGGTATTGGAAATTTGCGAAATGGGCTTTATACACTTGACTTACAAGAAAATATATTTCAAATTGAACAAACTAAGAAAAGGAAAAGAGATGATATTAATTATACCTACATGTGGCACTGTAGACTCGGTCATATCAATGAAACAAGATTATCCAAGTTGCATAAAGATGGGCTCCTCGAGCTATCCGATTATGAATCATATCCAACTTGTGAATCTTGTCTCATGGGTAAAATGACTAAATCTCCTTTTAGTGGAAAAGGAGAAAGAGTTACAGAGTTGTTGGCATTGATTCACACAGACGTTTGTGGGCCTATGACAACAAGTGCACGGGGTGGGTATTCTTATTTTATTACTTTCACTGATGATCACTCAAGATTTGGATATGTGTATTTGATGAAATACAAGTCAGAATCATTTGAAAAGTTCAAAGAGTTCAGAAGTGAAGTAGAGAAACAAACGGGCAAGAGTATAAAGATACTTCGATCAGATCGAGGTGGAGAATACTTAAGCGGTGAGTTTCTCAATTGTCTCAAAGAAAATGGTATAATCTCACAATGGACTCCTCCAGGTACACCACAGTTAAATGGAGTATCTGAAAGGAGAAATCGAACACTGTTAGACATGGTTCGATCCATGATGAGTTTTACCGACCTTCCAATTTCCTTCTGGGGATATGCCCTAGAAACGGCTGCATACCTACTTAACAAGGTACCTACCAAATCCACCCCAAAGACTCCATATGAGATGTGGAAGGGGAGGAAACCAAATCTTAAGCATGTTAAGACTTGGGGTTGTCCAGCTTATGTCAAAAAGTTTGAACATGATAAGCTACAGACTAAATCCGAAAAGTGTAGATTTGTGGGATACCCTAATGAAACTGTAGGGTATTATTTCTATCATCTAACTGATCAAAAGGTGTTTGTTGCGAAACATGCTGCCTTCTTGGAAAAGGAGTTTATCCATGAAGGGGTCAGTGGGAGTAAGATATATCTTGAAGAAGTTCAAGAACCACAAATTACCACGGATCAAAGTCAGGTACCTGACCAAGTAGAAGAACCTACTATACTACACCCTGTTAGTAAATCTGGAAGAGTACCGAAGATACCTAAGAGGTATGGATTCGTTATAGAGGATGACGATGAGGTACACATCATGAATGATGATGATCCATTGAATTACGAACAGGCTATGAGTAAAAAAGACTCAGGGAAATGGCTTGAAGCCATAAAATCCGAAATGGACACCATGTATGAAAACAAAGTATGGACTTTGGTTTCACCACCTGAAGGCATTAAGCCTATTGGGTGTAAATGGGTCTTTAAAAGAAAGACTGGAGCGGACGGCAAGGTGGAAACCTATAAGGCCCGACTGGTTGCAAAAGGTTTCAAACAAAGACAAGGAGTTGATTATGATGAAACCTTTTCACCAGTAGCTATGCTCAAGTCCATTCGGATTTTGCTTGCGATTGTAGCTTATAACGACTATGAGATCTGGCAGATGGACGTGAAAACGGCCTTCCTCAATGGGAAACTTGAGGAGGATGTGTATATGACACGGCCAGAGGGATTTGTTTCAAAGGTTGGAATAAATCAAGTCTGTAAGCTGCAACGATCCATTTATGGATTGAAGCAAGCTTCTCGTAGATGGAACATTCGTTTTGATAAGACAATCAAAGAGTTTGATTTTATCAAAAATGACGATGAACCATGTGTGTACAAGAAGGTTAGTGGGAGCGCTGTTTCATTCCATGTATTATATGATGATGATATATTACTGATAGGGAATGAAATTTCTATGCTAAAATCGATCAAAATAAAGTTGTCTAAACATTCCTCCATGAATGATTTGGGTAGAACATCCCACATTGGGGATATAAATCTGTATTAATAGATTTAAAAGGATGTTCGGCTTAACCCATGGAAACGTATATTCATTAGATGCTAAAGGCGTTTAGCATGGCAACTCCAAAAGGTGCCTCATGATGATGAGCCATGGAGTGTATCTCTCTAAAATTGTCCTCAGTAAAAGAGAGATCGCATAAGTAACTATTATGTATGCAATGAAATATACAAGACTTGATGTTGATCAGTCATATTCTGGAGAAGATCTCTGTGAGACAGTGATAAACATCTCAAAGTACTTAACTGACACTAAGGATGTCATCATGACACATGATGGGTCTGAATTAAACTAGAAGACTAAACAGACTCAAGTTTTCAGACTGACCAAGACGACAGCAAAATCCACTTTATGGTAAGTCGTTACCTTAAAAGGTGGTGCAGTAAATTGGAAAGGTTTCAAATAGCAAAAGTTGCTGGGTTAGTGACAAAGACAAAGTATATAACTGTAAGTGAAGCTGCAAGTTGAAGTTTCGGATGAAAAGTTCATTACAGAACTAGGAATAGTTCCTAAGTCTCATCTTGAATCTAAACATGTGTTGCGGCACTTTAAAAAAAAAATCATTGAAAGAGGAGAGTGTAGACTCTCAAGACAACATTGCAGATCCATTTACTAAAGCTTTAACAAAACAGCAGTTTGATCGTCACTTAGAGAAGATGGGTATGAGATACCATGGCGATTGGCTTTAGTGCAAGTGGGAGATTGATAGTAGTGTGCATACAAGCCAATCATGTATGATGATAAAGCACGTACTTTGTAAACAATCTTATTTATTTATTAATAAAATATTCATTTATTAAAGGCATTTAATTATCTACATGTTGCTGTTTTTATAATATGTAAATAACCCATAGTTTTAAGCAAAGCTTTTAGAATCATGATGATGATCATGCTAATGAGATCTAAATTCTTAGAAAGTTTAAAACTAAAATAGTTCCCAATCGTGGGATTACTAAAAAGGGGATTAGTAAATCCGGATAGATTGGTACATATGTTGCTTGCTCATTGGATGAGGATGATTGATCTCATGATCATTTGTGTGGAGACACTAAAGCAAGTATGTAGGTGCTTATTGGAGAATAAGTTCACTGAACGTGATTCACTATGAAATACCTAATGGAGTTTTACTCGCATGTCAATAGGAATTCCTAATGTGATAGTAGTACAAGTGATCCTTGGACTTGAGATCATCATAGTATCTTGTATGTAACAAATTATACTTTGACTTATTCCTTAAGACTTTTTAAGGCATATATAGGGTATGCTTGGGTATAATGAGTTACATATGGAGATAATGAATGATCAATAAAGAATCTACCACCTCTAGTAAAAGAGGAGATATGTCCTATGTGATTCGTTAAATGACAACCCAGGAATCCTTGGCCAAGGTGAAATGAAATTAGAAAGGAGTTTTTAATTTGCATTATTTGGAGTTGTGCATTTTCTAATCGAAATACATATAATTAAATAAAATAAGACTTGACAGTAAATCCATGTCTTATATTTAATTGGGACATTGTATGGTGGAAGGATTGAATTGTATGGTAACTATTAACTCACAGGTTCTTTTATGATTAATGTTGAAATCTATATTATCTGGAAAGTCGTTGATCGCTAGGGAGGCTTATCCCTATTGTAGAATAAATATTATTTATTTAAATAGATTATTAGTTTAATTTATTTATTTAAATAAGATTAAAATTGTTTTAATTGATTTATTCACAACCGGTTTAATATGGAGAACCTAAAGGGTCACACCATAAAAGGAAGAATAATTATTTAAGAAGGTAATGGCATAATCGTAATAATGCATTAAGTATAATTAATTTAATCTATGGTGATAGAATAAATTAAATAGCTTAATGTTTATTATTTAATATTTTGGAAATATTAAATATAAATTAATAAGAGGAGTCTTATTAATATTATTACAATTATTATTATTTTAATTTCTAAAGGAGTTTAGTAATTAATTTAATATTTAGTACTCTCATTTATTCCTAATAAGATTAGGAGACAAATTAATTAAATGAATTTAATTAATTATTCCCATGTGGTGGGAAGCCTAAATTAATTAAAGGAGTTTAATTAATTAAAAGAAATCCCATGTCTAATAGGATTAGAAGGGTTGACCAATGTCTATATAAGAGAAGTCTTATAATAGATATTAGATGATGCAATTCTAATTGTTGGAGAGTACTCCTTTTCTATAGAGGATAGAACACTAAGCCAAACACCCTCCTTCTTGATAATTTCTCTTCCTTGGTGGATCACCTCTAGAGGCCAAACACTTGGGTGGCTAACGTTGATCAAAGGAAGGAATCTAACCCGGAAATTCAAGGAGATCACGAAGAACAAGGAGTTGAACTAGTACCTGTGGAAGCTTCGTTCTACAAGGGTATGATTCCATAACTTCTTATTTATCGTTTTAAATTAATAATTTTCATAAAGGATGATCCGGGTAATGGTTTTGTAGAAATTTTTTTAAACTCTGATATACCATGCTTCCGCTAATTTTTGCAATTTGATTGCGTCACGATTTCGTACAAACCCAACACTACTATCACATTAGGAATTCCTATTGAGAGGCGAGTAAAACTCCATTAGGTATTCCATAGCGAGTCACGTTCAGTGAACTTATTCTCCAATAAGCACCTACATACTTGCTTTAGTGTCTCCACACAAATGACCATGAGATCAGTCATCCTCATCCAATAAGAAAGCAACATATGTACCAATCTATCCGGATTTACTAATCCCCTTTTTAGTAATCCCACGATTGGGAACTATTTTAGTTTTAAAGCTTTTTAAGAATTTAGATCTCATTAGCATGATCAACATCATGATTCTAAAAGCATTGCTTAAAACTATGGGTTATTTACATATTATAAAAACAGCACCATGTAGATAATTAAATGTCTTTAATAAATAAATATTTTATTAATAAATAAATAAGATTGTTTACAAAGTATGTGCTTTATCATCATACATGATTGGCTTGTATGCACACTACTATCAATCTCCCACTTGCACTAAAGCCAATCGCCATGGTATCTCATACCCAACTTCTCTTAGTGACGATCAAACTGCTGTTGTGTTAAAGCTTTAGTTAATGGATCTGCAATGTTGTCTTGAGAGTCTACACTCTCCTCTTTCAATTATTTCTTTAATCAAAGTGCCGCAACACATGTTTAGATTCAAGATGAGACCTGGGTTCCTTAGCCTGTGCAATCGCTCCGGTGTTGTCACAGTATACGGGAACTGCGTCCCCAATGCTAGGAACCACACCAAGTTCAGTTATGAACTTGTTCATCCAAACAGCTTCCTTTGCAGCTTCACTTGCAGCTATATACTCTGCCTCTGTCACTGAATCAGCAACCGTTTGCTGCTTGGAACTCTTCCAACTCACTGCACCTCCGTTCAAGGTAAACACATACCCTGAAATAGATTTACTGTCATCTTGGTCTGTTTGAAAACTTGAGTCCGTGAATCTCTCGAGTTTTAATTCAGACCCACCGTAGACAAGAAAAATATCTTTAGTCCTTCTCAAGTACTTTAGGATATTTTTCACTACCTTCCAGTGCTCTTCTCCTGGATTCGACTGGTATCTGCTTGTTACACTAAGTGCGTGAGCAACATCCGGTCTAGTACATATCATACCGTACATGATAGATCCTATTGCAGAAGCATAAGGGATCTTACTCATACGGTCTCTCTCCTCAGGTGTCTTTGGGGCCTGTTTCTTGGAGAGATTTATTCCATGGCTCATCGGCATGAGACCTCTTTTGGAATCTTCCATGCTAAACCTCTTTAGCATCGTATCAATGTACGTTCCTTGGGATAAGCCGAGCATCCTTTTAGATCTATCTCTATAGATCTTTATCCCCAAAATATAGGATGCTTCACCCAAGTCCTTCATGGAGAAGTTTTTAGATAACCAGATTTTAATGGATTGTAACATAGGAATGTCATTCCCTATCAGTAATATATCATCAACATATAATACAAGGAATGATACTGCGCTCCCACTAACCTTCTTGTATACACATGGTTCATCCTCGTTTTTGATAAATTCAAACTCTTTGATTGTCTCATCAAAACGAATGTTCCATCTACGAGAAGCTTGCTTCAACCCATAAATGGATCGTTGTAGCTTACAGACTTGATTTGTTCCAACTTTTGAAATAAATCCCTCTGGCTGTGTCATATACACATCCTCCTCAAGTTTCCCATTGAGGAAGGCCGTTTTCACGTCCATCTGCCAGATCTCATAGTCTTTGTAAGCTGCAATCGCAAGCAAAATCTGAATGGACTTGAGCATGGCTACTGGTGAGAAGGTTTCATCATAGTCAACTCCTTGTCTTTGTTTGAAACCTTTTGCAACCAGTCGGGCCTTATAGGTCTCTACCTTTCCGTCTGCTCCAGTCTTTTTCTTAAAAACCCATTTACACCCAATAGGTTTAATACCTTTAGGGGGTGAAACCAAAGACCATACTTTGTTTTCATACATGGAGTCCATTTCAGATTTCATGGCTTCAAGACATTTCCCTGAGTCTTTATTACTCATAGCCTGTTCGTAATTCAATGGATCATCATCATTCATGATGTGTACCTCATCGTCATCCTCTATAACGAATCCATACCTCTCAGGTATCTTCGGTACTCTTCCAGATTTACGAACATGGTGTGGTACAGTAGGTTCTTCTACTTGGTTAGGTACCTGACTTTGGTCCGTGGTAAATTGTGGTTCTTGAACTTTTTCAAGATATATCTTACTCCCACTGACCCCTTCATGGATAAACTCTTTCTCCAAGAAGGTAGCATGTTTCGCAACAAATACCTTTTGATCAGTTGGATGATAGAAATAATACCCTACGGTTTCTTTAGGGTATCCCACAAATCTACACTTATCGGATTTAGTCTGTAGCTTGTCATTTTCAAACTTTTTGACATAAGCTGGACAACCCCAAGTCTTAACATGCTTAAGATTTGGTTTCCTCCCTTTCCACATCTCATATGGAGTCTTTGGGGCGGATTTGGTAGGTACCTTGTTAAGTAGGTATGCAGCCGTTTCTAGGGCATATCCCCAGAAGGAAATTGGAAGGTCGGTAAAACTCATCATGGATCTAACCATGTCCAACAGTGTTCGATTTCTCCTTTCAGATACTCCATTTAACTGTGGTGTACCTGGAGCAGTCCATTATGAGATTATATCATTTTCTCTGAGACAATTGAGAAACTCACTGCTTAAGTATTCTCCACCTCGATCTGATCGAAGTATCTTAATACTCTTGCCCGTTTGTTTCTCTACTTCACTTCTGAACTCTTTGAACTTTTCAAATGATTCTGATTTGTATTTCATTAAATACACATATCCAAATCTTGAGTGATCATCAGTGAAAGTAATAAAATAAGAATACCCACCCCGTGCACTTGTTGTCATAGGTCCACAAACGTCTGTGTGAATCAATGCCAACAACTCTGTAACTCTCTCCCCTTTTCTACTAAAAGGAGATTTAGTCATTTTACCCATGAGACAAGATTCACAAGTTGGATATGATTCATAATCAGATAGCTCGAGGAGCCCATCTTTATGCAACTTGGATAATCTTGTTTCATTGATATGACCGAGTCTACAGTGCCACATATAGGTATAATTAATATCATCTCTTTTCCTTTTCTTAATTTGTTCAATTTGAAATATATTTTCTTGCAAGTCAAGTGTATAAAGTTCATTTCGCAAATTTCCAATACCATATAAAACATCGCCTTTATAAATAGAACAACCATTGTTCTTTATAATAACGTCAAAACCTTCCATATCCAATACAGAAATTGAAATAATGTTTTTAATAATATTCGGAACATAATAACAATTATTAAGTAAATGGATTTTCCCGAAGGCATTGCTAAACAATAAGTTCCTACAGCTAATGCAGCAACTTTTGCTCCATTTCCCACTCGTAGGATCACCTCATCTTTGTTCAGCTTTCTACTTCTGACCAGTCCCTGCACAGTATTACATATGTGAGAACCACAACCGGTATCCAATACCCAAGTAGAATTATGACTTTCAGAAAAATTAATTTCAATCATAAACAAACCTTGATTGGAAGTCGAAGCTTCTCCAAGCTTCTTCTCTGCTAGAAACTTCTTGCAGTTCCTCTTCCAATGTCCCGGCTCATTGCAATGAAAGCACATTCCTTTAGCTGGTTCAGGTTTCTTTTGCTCCTTTTCTTTCCCTTTTCCCTTAGCCTTCTTAGATTTCTTCTTTTCAGAAGACACCTTGGGCCTCTTCCTTTTATTGGAAGAATCCACCATCAAGACATAGTTCTTCTTGGATGAGAAGTGACCTTCTGCAGTTTTCAGCATGTTAAGCAGCTCAGGTAAGCTGACATCTAGCTTATTCATGTGAAAATTAACCACAAACTGCGAGAAGGTCTCAGGGAGTGACTGCAAGACCAAGTCTTGACTCAACTCCCCATCCATGACGAACCCAAGCTGTCCAAGGCGTTCAATCAAATTGATTACCTTCAGAACATGAGTCTCGACGGTAGTGCCCTCGGTCATCCGAGATCGGAAGAGCTCCTTAGATATCTCATATCTAGCAGTCCTACTCTGTTCACCATACAACTCCTTGAGGTGAAGCAGCATAGCAGGAGCATCCATTTTTTCGTGCTGACGCTGAAGCTCGTTATTCATGGATGCGAGCATGATGCATTGAGCCACAGATGCATCATCTTGCCACTTTACAATGGTGGCAATCTCTTCCTCAGAGGCTGTTTCTGAAACAGATTCAGGGATAGTGGAATTTAGGACATAAGAAATCTTTTCAGTAGTGAGAACAATTCTCAGATTTCTTAGCCAGTCCTCATAATTCGGGCCGGTAAGCTTATTTGCATCAAGTATGCTTCGCAGTGAGATTAGTGATTTTGACATTTTTAAAATTCTGCATGTGAAAAGACAACATTTTAGCAAACATTCATTTTATTAACTTTGCATACCAAAATAAATTTAGGTCTTTATTTTAAATTGGTATCTCCCACTATTTTCATCAAACTATATTACCCTCACTCATATAGTTCGGCAACATCTAATTAAAGATTTGCTAGTGAGATTAAGGATCCCATTTCAAATGTATATAACCTTGTGGATAACACAACAAGCGATATACAAATAAATAGGTAGACAACTCTTGTCAATTACATCACCATGTAACTCCTTTTATTTTGCCTCTTAAATCATAATGGTCATGTGTGTGCACATCCGAACTAAAATGATTTAAGTTAAGTCCAGCCTAGCACTTCCATAAATTCAAAAAGAAAAATTTTCATCCTTGTGGATAGCACAACAAGACTAGATCGTTCAATTTTCTTGATAAGCATCAAATGTGATTAATTAACATCTTAAATATTCAATACTCGCCTTGTGGATAGCACAACAAACTCATATTAAATATTTAATACTCTATTAACTAATCATGTTAGAAGGCGACGTTCGATATTCCAAATATCATTTGAACGCTTCAGACTTAATATTATCTCTTTGAGGGGTTTGTTATTATTTGTCTCATCTTTTAAGCGCGCATGCACATATATATATAAAATACGTGTCATTTTATTAAACATGCGAAGCATGTTTGCATAAAATAAAATATATATAATATTTAGCATGCAATATAGAATACTATATTCTACCCGGATTGATTATGGACTTTTATTCTAGTTTGGTTCACTAGAGCCACCAAGTGAACCAAAAGGTCAAACCTAGGAGTGCAAGAATTTAAATTTTAAATGTAACTATTACATTTAAACCCGGGCTCCATACAAACGGGTCTTCATGCGCTCCTCGCTCCTTGGTCTCCAATTTCTTCAAAATAATTCTAACTATCTCTATTACATTAACTTATTTTAAAATTAAATAGAAACCTTGATCAGCAGTCAAGGGGAAGTACATAGAAAGGAGATAGAATTTACATCGAGAATAAAACTAGAGAAGACGAGGTACGCAGACCCCATTTTATAAAACCCATACATTCAAGCATTCATCCAAAATAAAATCCAATCACATTGGTCATTGTCCATAATCAATCCCATTTATTATCATACACATCAACATATGCATCAATAAATATCCATTCATCTCATGAATAACAATGCTATTCCATATATGGATCGATGTTATTTAATGGACAAAAGTTTTGCTAAATTTTATTTTTAAAACAAAATAAACTCTTTTATTTTAATCAAAATAAATCCAAATTAAACTCCTTTAATTTTAGCATTCTGAAATCATATTTCAGATAAAATAAACTTCTTTATTTTAAAACTTTATCAATTAAATAAACAGTTTACTTAATTAATTAAAATCAATTTTCAGGGTCTGTCCAGGTACAGGCGCAGCTGCGCCAGTAATGAACTGGGCATCTGCGCAGCTGCGCAGGTAGACGGAAGCAGCAGTTTTTGCAGACCGGCGCAGCTGCGCCAGTAATGAACTGGGAGGCTGCGCAGCTGCGCCGTTAGCCGAAGAAACTTGCAGAAAACGATTTTTGTCCTGAAAAAACGATCCAATTCTCACATCAATTCATACATGGAATTATAAAATTTATAATTAGCACAAAGTTAGGCTCTGATACCACTGTTGGGTTTGTATGTAACGCAATCATGCAATCAAATCACATAAATAGGGCGGAAGCGTAAAAACTAGGTTTTCAAAATTTATACAAACCCATAACCATGATCATGCTTTGTGCTTGTTATTAATAACAGAAAAGAGAGAACATGGAATTATACCTTTGAAGATCTAAGCTTCCTCAGGTACAAGTTCTACTCCTTTGATTCCTTTGATTCCTCTTATAGTGGCTCCTTCCCTTGAATAATGTCAGCCACCCAAATGTTTGGCCTCTAACGGTGATCCACCAAGGAAGATGAAGAACTCAAGAAGATGGGTTGTTGGCTTAACCCTTGTTTCTATCTCTATAGAATATGTGTACTCCCAACTCTTGGAAAATTTCACATCACTTATTTCTAATATAAGACTCTCTTATATAGATATTAGGTTAACCCTCCTAATCCAATTAGAATAGGGTTTTATTTAATTAATTTATATCCTAATCTTTATTAGGATTGAGAGAGAGTACTGATATTATATTAATTCCTAAACTCCTTTAGAATTAAAATAATAATAATAATAATAATATTAATAAGACTCCTCTTATTAATTTATATTTAATACTTCTAAAATATTAAATAATAAACATTAAGCTATTTAATTTATTCTATCATCATAGATTAAATTAATTATACTTAATGCATTATTACTATCATGCCATTTTCTTCTTAAATAATTCTTCTTCCTTTTATGGTGTGACCCTTTAGGTTCTCCATATTAAACCGGTTGTGAATAAATCAATTAGAACAATTCTAATCTTATTTAAATAAACAAATTAAACTAATAATCTATTTAAATAAATAACATTTATTCTACAATAGGGATAAGCCTCCCTAGCGATCAACGACTTTCCAGATAATATAGATTTCAACATTAATCATAAAAGAACCTGTGAGTTAATAGTTACCGTACAATTCAATCTTTCCACCATACAATGTCCCAATTAAATATAAGACATGGATTTACTGTCAAGTCTTAATTTATTTAATCATATGTATTTCGATTAGAAAATGCACAACTCCAAATAATGCAAATTATAAACCTCTTTCTAATTTCATTCTACCTTGGCCAAGGATTCCTGGGTTGTCATTTAACGAATCACATAGGACATATCTCCTCTTTTACTAGAGGTGGTAGATTCTTTATTGATCATTCATGATCTCCATATGTAACTCATTACACCCAAGCATACCCTATATATGCCTTAAAAGGCCTTAAGGAATTAGTCAAAGTATAATTTGTTACATACAAGATACTATGATGATCTCAAGTCCAAGGATCACATGTACTACTATCACATTAGGAATTCCTATTGACAGGCGAGTAAAACTCCATTAGGTATTCCATAGCGAGTCACGTTCAGTGAACTTATTCTCCAATAAGCACCTACATACTTGCTTTAGTGTCTCCACACAAATGACCATGAGATCAGTCATCCTCATCCAATGAGCAAGCAACATATGTACCAATCTATCCGGATTTACTAATCCCCTTTTTAGTAATCCCACGATTGGGAACTATTTTAGTTTTAAAGCTTTTTAAGAATTTAGATCTCATTAGCATGATCAACATCATGATTCTAAAAGCATTGCTTAAAACTATGGGTTATTTACATATTATAAAAATAGCACCATGTAGATAATTAAATGCCTTTAATAAATAAATATTTTATTAATAAATAAATAAGATTGTTTACAAAGTATGTGCTTTATCATCATACATGTTTGGCTTGTATGCACACTACTATCACTCCTGTCCCAGCTCAGGCTCCACGTGCGGAGCTCCTAGACATTGTTGTGCTAGTCCAGGATCTGCTGGGAGATTTGAATCACCATCCATCGAGGATCCTTCACGCCAACGAGGTGACTGAAGTTTTCTTCTTTCTGGATTTCCTTTCTTTCTTTTGCCATTCTTGGGGCATAAGTTTTTGACATGGGTTGGCTTTTTATGTAGGTTCCTGGCTTTACGCAGCCTCAAGGGAACTGGTTTAATGTGCATTATCATTATCACACTTTGCACCAGGATTATAGGGACATTGTTGACACATGGGGGTTTCACGCATTTTTTTCTATCCTTCCCCGCCGTTACCTATGGGGTTTCATGAGGGCTTTGTCCGAGCACTGGTTCCACCAGACTTAGTCTCTCCATTTTCTAGATTGCGAGGTGATGATGACACCGATGGATTGGAGGTTCATCACCGAGATAGAGTTTGAGGGTAAGCCAGTGCCTATTGTGGCAACATTACACCCACTGCTGTTCGGTCCCTGCTGGGAGTTCCTACGACGACGATCAAGGGTCAGACGGTCTGATTTGATCCCTTGAACGTAGATGCCCAGAGTGGGGCTTTGCTTGAGCCTCTGCCTGATGATCAGAGGGTTATGGATCGCATCCTGCGACGATTGTTTCTGGTGATCATCAGGGGTTGTTTCATTGCGAACAACTTTACGATGGTGTCCTTTGCCCTGGTTAGTGCCACTCGACATCTAGAGCGCCTCAGTGACTTTGATTGGGGTACCTACACCTTTGGTTATTTTCTCTGAGGTATGCGCATGCGCTCGGAGGGTGTGACAGAGGATTGGTTAGAGTTTTACCCATTTCTGCTTTTGAGTACATCTTTCTTGTACCTTTTTGATTTCTGCATTTACATTTGTCAGTCTTGGTTACTGAGGACTCTTGATATTTACATAGCCAATTTTGGGCATATAAGAGGCTTTCGTGCCTACGTCCCGCCACTACTTTGGGCCTGGAGACTTATCCTCGGGGACTGCGTTGGCACCACTCCACTTTAACGGAGGTCCCTGTAGCTGAGGGATTCACCCATTCTCGCCTGCAGCTGGAGCTTTTGACAGTCAAATCAATATCATGGGTACCGTATACCTCTAACTTTTTGATAGTCGGGTTTGAGGTCAGTTTCCCCACTAGCTGGGAGTATACATTATCGACCCGCAGAGTCCCATTTTTGACAAAGGGCGGTTGGGAGCTCTATTCAAGAGAGCGTGCTATCAGGGGCATCATGGGGAAGATCCGCATTCCCATCGTTCCTCCTACTTGGCACCATTGGCCACTAGTTCAGCCACTCACAGACATTTTGATGGAGGGCACAGATGGCTTTACCATATCAGAGGGTCCACACAGCCAGGAGGCATTCAGCAGCTAGTGGAGTCCTCGCACTATTGGGTCTCAGACACGTGCTACCCAATTTATGGCAGATATGGTGCCAGGGTCTGTGATGATAATAGACTGGATAGCTTGCCTCAGGGAGCCTACTCACTTGGACCAGATTATAGGACTGACCCAGCAGTTGGAGAGAGCTCATTTGTTTATCAGGCATCTTGGCAGAGATCCATCAGAGGCATCTTCTTTTGATCCTTCCGGCTCCGGAGAAGGCCCTTCCATAGGTCCATTTTCTAGCAGTTTTACAGGGATTGATCCTCCCTTGTACCACCTGAGTGTAGATTATCTTGACCTTTTTGGATAGCTACTGTGGCTATAACTTTTGATATGCCACTGTTTTGGCTGTTGGGCGGCTGTGCCCCATTTTGATAAACCACTGCTAGTAATTTGGGGGTTGTGCCGCATATCCCTGTATTTTTATTTTGCACTTTATTAGCAGACAGAGATGGTGCTTGTAGTAGATAGATTATTGTAGATATGTATGATATTTCCTATCTATTGCATCATATTTATTATTGTCATTATGCATGTATTATGTCATAGATATGCTTTTAGATAGATGAGTTCAGATTTGACCCCTGGATGGTCTTGTGATACGATGATACAGATGTCGTCCTCTATAGTCAGTCACATCGAGCAACTAGCACCATCTGTGGTGGCATCGTCCTTGAGGTCATGGTATGATAACCTGCCCTTCCTAGCTAAAGGGATAGTAGATCAAATGTTAGGACATTAATTAGCCCTGGTGGACTTCCAGGTCCCATACGGATTCCTAGATGACCTCTTATCTTGTTGGATACCCGAGAGGAAGGTTTTTCGCTTCGGGCGAAACGAGTTGACTCCGACTCTGGAGGAGTACGAGCGGCTTACTAGTTTGGCTTTGGACTTGTCGTGCACCCGTACTGCTATTAGTGATATGAGGAGACCATTCCTGTAGATGTCGAGTCTTCATCAAAGTGTAGTCACGAATGCTATCATTTCTGGACGGGTGATCTCGATTGACTTCTTGATCGATCGTTTTGGTAGGCTGGACAGCTACGATCAACATGCTGGGGATTTTATCATCTCGACAAAGGCGTGGCATTCAGCCAGGATAGATGTTTTGCTGATGTACATCTTGGCCTATGTATACATGCCACTGTATTTGAATCAATTGAACCTGGGCTTGATGGTCGTGTTCCTTGGCATTAGACAGGGTAGCACCATCCTGCCGATGATACTGGCCGAGACATTGAGGTCAGCTACTTACTGCAGTACCCATTCGGAGGTGTTTTTTAGAGGTAGCTCTATCCTTCTGTATGTATGGCTCATGAGCCATTTGCGTCCGATTGGCTTCTTCAGACATCAGGGGTACTGCTTCTCCCATGAGATAGCTATGTCCTACTCATAGAAGCTAGCGGAGTGTTCAGATGTAGAGACCTGGTCAACTTTTCTGTCAGATATTGAGCATCCTTTTTTGATTCTTCCATGCTCAGGGTTGGTCTCCCATTATAGCTTCATCACCCATGTATCTAGCATGGACTACTTGCCCCTAGCGGGATTGAGAGGGTTGACCACCTACCATCCATTGGCAGTTATGGGTCAGTTCAATCAGTTTTAGAGCCCTCCAGTTTTCAAGCCTTTGAAGTAAGCAATCCACGATACCACTCTGTTTGTGCGCCAACATTAACTCCCCATATATCTCCAGAAGTGATGGCAGTTGGCCAAGAGATGCTTTCCAAAGGACATCGACTGGGCCGAGGATTGGGTAGAAATGGTCAAGGAATCAGGAACCCGATCCATATACCCACGTATTTGGGAAGGGCTGGATTAGGATACTCTGGTGGATACAAACATCATAATCCTCACAAGCACATGCCAGTTAACCACCTGATTCATCTTAAGCCAGACCTTAGCGAAGCCAGATTTAAAGAGCCATTGAAGAAGGTCCCCGTTATTATCTCAAACCTCTTGATTCCTAAAGTCAATCAGAATGGATATAAGGAGATTGGTGATGAAGAGCCTCTCAAAGACACTGCTCGGATGGCCAAAGATAAGAAGTTTCTAGATGAGATTCAGTTACAATTTATGAGAAGCTTTTGCCTTCCTAAAGATAACCTGAAGAAATCCAAAGGGGAAGACTTGTCTTATAATCAACCCATCCTCCCGGTCCTTAATTGCGAAAGTGTGAACATCCCGAAGGAGAATCCAAGGACCTGTTCCAAATCAGTTATGGTCATCATGGAAGACGCTGACAACTCCAGCAACTTGTCTATCTTAGTTATCCCCCAGGATCTCACTACCAGTAATTGGACGGTCTCCCCTCAGATCGTCTGAAAAGGGTAAAACCAGAAAGTGATCCATTGACAGGGAGCTTTACCTTTATATATTTATGTCTGTTTTATTTTATCTGCAACTTGTTATTGCCTGTTGTCATATCAACTGTGGAATCCTTTTATAATTGACAACCGTTTGTATATATTTAACAATCAAGTTTTTTGTCTCAGGTTTCCAAATTTGAGTATTTCAAGCCATGTCCATGACTTGCCAAATTTGAGTAATGATTACGATTTTGATATAGAATTGGACTTTGACTTGATGGGGATCGAGCAAGAAGAAGTGCATGATGACGAGGTGCCCAAGGAAATTAAAGCATGGGTCAAAGATAAACCTAAACCCAACCTTGATCAAACCACCACCATAAATATTGGAACCCTTGACAATCCCCAAGAGATACAGATCGGAACCAACCTTCCCTCTAACGAAGAAAAAGAACTAATCAAACTCCTAACCCAATTCCAGGATATTTTTTCTTGGTCTCATGAAGACATGATAGGTCTATCCACAGATATAGTTGTCCATCGACTACAAATCAAGGAAGGCTTCAAACCGGTCAAGTAGAAATTAAGACGGTTGTTACCAGAATGGAGCCTGAAGGTCAAAGAAGAAATCATCAAACAGTTCAAAGCGGGAATCATCATGGTATCAGCATACCCTTAGTGGTTGTCAAACGTAGTCCCAGTGCCGAAATCTAGGGGGAAGGTGCGAGTATGTGTAGATTATCGAGATTTTAACAAGGCCAGCCTTAAAGATGACTTCCCAGACCGTTCATCCACGTGTTAACTGACAATACGACACAGTTCAAAATGTATTCTTTCGCCGATTACTTTGTCGGATATCATAAGATTATGGTTGCTGAAGAAGACAAAGAAAAGACCGCCTTCATTATCCCTTGGGGAACATTCTGTTATCGAAGACTAGATTTTGGCCTTACCAATGCTGGCGCTACTTATCAGAGGGCCATGATGATCTTATTTCATGATATGATGCATAAAGAGATCGAAGTGTATGTGGATGATATCATCATGAAGTCCATAGAGGCAGATAACAATTGCACCCATCTTCAGAAGTTATTTGAATGACTCCGCAAATTCAATTTGAAGTTAAATCCAGCAAAGTGTGCTTTTGGTGTGAAGTCCGGTAAACTCCTAGGATTTCTTGTGAGCAACCGTGGCATTGAGTTGGATCCGGCCAAGATCAAAGCCATCACAGAGATACCCAAGCCAAAGTTCGAGAAGGAAATCTGAGGCTTACTAGGAAGAATAAACTTCTTCATCCAGTTCATATAGCAATTGACAGCAACTTGTGAACCTATTTTCAAATTGTTAAGAAAGAACTCCTCGGGAAAATGGAATGAAGACTGCCGAAAAGCTTTTCGCACCATTTAGAAGAGGTTGATTAAAGCACCTAACTTGGTGCCCCCAAGGGTTGGAATTCTGTTATTCATGTATATATCTCAGTCAATTCAAATGCTATGGGTTGCTTACTGGGGCAAAAGGATGATATGGGGAAAGAAAGGTCGATTTATTATCTCAGTAAACGCTTCAGCTGCGGAGAGCAGAAATACACCCTGATAGAAAGGACCTGCTGTGCATTAGCTTGGGTAGCCACGAGGTTACAACATTACCTACACGGCCATACAACTTATCTTATCTCTAGGATGGATCCCTTGAAATACATCTTCAGCAAGCCGATGTTGAACTGCCATTTATCCAAGTGGCAGTTAATTCTCCAACGGTTCGATATCATCTATGTGACCCAAAAGTCCATTAAAGGGCAAGGGATTGCAGATCACCTGTCGGCCGCACCAGTAGGAGGTTATGAACCTTTGCAAACTTATTTCCCGGAGGAAGAAGTGATGACTATCCATCTGACCAGTAAGGAGGATAAAGGTCAATTTTGGAAAATGTATTTTGATGGTGCATCAAACACTGAAGGCGCGTGAGCCGGGGCAGTTCTGGTATCCATTACAGGAGATCAATACCCTGTGGCAACCAAGTTGCCTTTTAACAATTCCAACAATACCGCAGAATACTAAGGATGCATTGTAGGGCTAAAACTGGCTCAGTCCATGGGAGTTAAACGATTAGCTATGTTCGGAGATTCGGAACTAGTTATCAGACAGTCCACCGGGGCCTACACCACCAAGGGATTACATCTACTGCCTTACCATCGGCATATTCTCATATTGGCAGGAAAATTTGAAGACATTGCCTTAATGCATATTCCCCAGAATCGAAATGATTTCGCTGACGCATTGGCTACATTAGCTTCATTTGTGAACCTATCAGCAATAAAGGGAATGTCTGTCATCACTTTTACTGTACAAAGTCCACCATCATATGGAAACAGTGTAGGGGAGATATCGGATGAGATAGCACCTACTAGACTACCTTGGTACCACCACATTAAAAATATTTGCAAGATCAATCAACCCCGAAAGGAATGAGTCAAGTCGCGAAGAAGCGAATACAGAAAATGGCCATGAATTTCTACCTAAGTGGAGATGCTCTCTACAAGAGAGACCCAGGTGTAGGCCTTCTGAGATATCTAGACAAAGATCAAGCCCAGCGACTTATGAATGAAAGTACATAGTGGAGTGTACGGAGCACATATGAGTGGACCCCGGCTTGCCAAGAAAATTCTAAGGACGGGACATTACTGGATATCTCTCAAAGCGGATTGCGATGATCATGTCAAGCGTTGTTATCAATGCTAGATCCATGCCAACATTATTCATGCACCCCCGAATCAACTGCATTGCATGACATCACCATGGCCTTTTTCCATGTGGGGAATGGACGTGATAGGACCAGTTGAGCCTAAATCCAGTAACGGTCACCGATTCATCTTCACTATAATAGACTACTTTACCAAGTAGGTTGAAGCAGCTTCCTTCCCCAAGGTCACCAAGGAGGTCATCGTTGGTTTCATTAGAAACAACGTCATCTGTCGGTATGGACAACCCGAGGTTATCATAACAGACAACGCGAAGAATCTAAATAACGAGATGATGAAGGAACTGTTCAATAAATTCAATATCAAACACCTCAATTCGGTTATTTATCTTTCGAAAATGAACGGCGCGGTGGCAGCCGCTAACAAGAATATCAAGAAGATAATGATGAAGATATCGACAAATCACTGGGGATGGTCTGATCTGTTGCCGTTAACCCTACTTGCATACCGAACGTCGACACGAACCTTGATTGGGGTAACACCCTACTCACTAGTCTATGGTATGGAGGTCGTACTTCCTGTCGAAGTAGAGATGGAATCACTAAGAGTGATGCTAGATTCCCAGATAAAGGGGAGTCAATGGATACAAGATCGATATGATCAGTTATCCCTGATGGATGAAAGGAGGGCTGCTACCATCTTTTACGGCCAACTATTACAGCAATAAATGTCCCGATCTTATAACAAGAAGGTGCGACCACGAGAATTTAAAGAGCATGATTTGGTACTAAAGAAGATCATTCCAGGCCAAGATACAGCTAAAGGAAAATTTGCCCCAAATTGGGAAGGACCATTTGTTGTCAAAGCAATACTATCGGACGGAACCTTGAAATTAGAGAAGATGGACGGTGAGGAATTCCCACAATTGATCAATTCTGATTAAGTGAAATGGTAATATGTCTGAGACCCCTTTTCATTTCAAACTGGAATACTTTGTCTTGATAAAAAGTAAAAAAAAAAAAAAGAAAAGAAAAAAGAAGGAAAAAAAGAAAAAATATATATCAAGTCTAGTTTTCAGATCTGAGCCCAAACTACGAAAGACCTGATCTCCCATCTGCGGAAGTACGTAGGCAGCCATTTATGGTGCGGTCTGACCCTTGAAAAAAAATCAAAATCCCATTAAATTAAATAAAAAATCAAAGCCCCCATTAAACCAAGCTCGAACCCAAATAAACCCTTTTTAACTATTCAGACCAAGCATGAACTACAAAAGACCTGATCTCCCCTCTATGAGAGTACGTAGGCAACCATTTATGGTGCGGTCTAACCTCCAAAAGAATCCAAACACTTTCACCTTATAACCAAAATATTAACCTATACATAAACCAAAATCTAACACAAACCCGCCCAATCGACGGCTCATGCAAAGAGGACCTAGCGACATCTCAGCATCATCCTGCCGAATCTGGCGCAAGTGTGACAAGACCAGTTCTCATCGATATAACAAATCATAAAGCGAGAATGGTAACAGTGTACAAGGCTAGAAATGCTCAAATAAGGGAAGTGAACTGAAACTTGTTTCTTTTTATATATACTATTGTTTATAATACAAAAGTTGATTCTAACCTATGACAAAAGATATTAACAAAGTATGTACAAGAAAATAAAATAGGGCTATAAATCGGTAGTAAGACGAGCCAACATAGCCAAATATCTAGTAGTCTCTGCGGTCTGAGGAGCATCTCTGAGCTCATGCTCCAATGCCTCAACACGTCCCAGCATCTCTGTTGCCATGCGATAAACGACCTTCTGACCCTACACTACGCCATCTACGTGACTAATAAGTCAATCTGCGAAAATCTGGGCCACGTCTCTATCAATGAGGGCCTGGTCTCTAGAAGCAGGGGTTGCATCTCTCTCAGCGATAGCAACATCCCGACCAGCTACGGTAGTTAACATAAGAGCTCGAGCCTGATCCCCCTCAAAGGTCACCAGGTGAAGCTGTCTATCCATCGTCTCCATGGAAACTGAGGACGAACGCGGGATAGTACTAACAAGAAAAGCTGTCAACTCTGCAAACAGAGCATCCTCAGTCAGAGATATAGGATCCTCCATGGGTTCCTCAACGTCAGTAGACCCACCATTATATCCTGATAAAGATAATGTATCTACTTGGCCCATGGCGTCTGGTGCCAAATCTGACTCTAGCCAAGCTAAGTAGTCGGCAGATCGGCCCGGATGGCAATCTCTGAACTCCGTTGTCTGTCGATGTGACCAAAATTTATAAACCCGAGCTAGATCAGCCTCGATAACTGAGCAGATGGGGAAGCGATAATCCTCAGTCCCCTCAAATGCATGGACCTCCTGATACTGATCATATTGGCCCATTACTGCCAGAGGATGATAGGTCGTCACCCGCCTCAAACCAGTCAACGAGAGGAAATCTAGGTCGGCTACATGGGTGGTGAAACTCAGAAAGGAGCAGTAACAAGAGTATATAACTATAGCAAAAGGAGCCTCCATGGCACCCAAAAATGAAGCCCAGGACTCCCCATCGATGCAAGAAGTCGAGCAGTATGAGTAGACCTGTGACAAACCATGTCCAAAGCAGAACCCATAATGACGAAGCCGACCTATCGGTCTAAGGTGCGTCATAAACCAGGTATATAGGAGCACAGGGCTACCTCTGAACCCCTGATCCCCAACATTCTAGCAGAGGGATGTTGATATCAATGTCTGTGCCAAGATAAGAGGAAGTATGGGGAAGTCATCTCTAAGAGCCATAACAGCCATCGACAGTGCCACATCTAGATGGTTATCTTAGAATGACATGTCTAGATATGCTATGAGGCACATGACCAGGGTGTCCACTCGGGCAGTACGCCATCTCTCCTCTGAAATGGCAAAATCTCTATGATAAACGGCGAAACTGTCATCAAATGCAAAGTGGCCTATCATGAAGTCCGTAGAGATAATGTGGCTGCCACCCACCTTGGCCAGTACAACTTCCCTCCTCAGTCTGGTCACCGTTATGAACTGGCGGCGCATATGGTCCAACGCCATCCGAGCACACGGCCCCTCCATCGACAATCCAGAGATACAACCGTACTCCTCCAGAGTAGGAGTCAACTCATCCGAGCTAAACTAGAAAACATGGCTCTCGAGAATCCAATAACTAAGTATCCCATCAATAAACCCCTCTAGAACCTGAAAGGACAACAGAGATAGGGAGTGGCCTAGCATGAGACTGACTGCAGTACGGTCAGATTATAGCAACTGGTTATACCAAGCCCTCAAGCTGGTAACTATCCGACTAAGCAGAAGGTGATCCAAGCGAACAACAGGAGAGGAGGCCATCTGTAAAACTTTGTCAATAAGACCATATAAGGGTCAATCTCTATCCAATCATTTAAGTATATATGAAGCATACATCATAACAAGTGATAATATGGCATGTGCGATTAATAAATAGAAAATATCATACATAGATATCTGTTAAATACATCAATTTTATATACATCACTGTCATACCTATGATACATGTGAAAACTAAAAAAATAAAAAGTACAGGATACTGGGGTACAAATGCCCGAGGACTAACAAAAGGCCTATAGAGTCATCACAAAGTCGAAAGCCTCCAGAAAGGTGCTAGCATCATCAAGCTGATCGACCTAAGGCAAGTCACCTAGGGTGGGTACATCCTACTGATATGGGCGATAAGGTGTCTTCTGCATATCCGGGAGACAAGTAAATGGATCACCTCCATCCTGAGAACCACCAGCACCTGAGGGTCCAGCCCCATAAGAGCCACCAGTGCCTGATGGTCCAGCCTCATGATCCCGAGCAGCAAAAGTACTAGCCAATGAGGGGTCTCCACCTAGATGGCGACAGTACATCGACATCTGCTCCAACTGATGTCTTAAGTCGGCTATCTGAGTCTGGTGAGAGGGTTCCTAGAAGTATGATATCCAGTCCTTAATCATAAGAAACCCTAAAACCATATCTCGTAGAACTGGGTAGCCCGGGTCTAAGATTGTAATACCCGAGAATTTCCTAATATTATTAAATAAATATATTAATGAAAATGAATATTTATTTAAACAAAAATAATTTTGTGTTATGAGGTGAGTTAACTCAATTATGTTAGATTGAATTAATAATAATTGAGAAAGAATGTGGAGTTTATTATGAGCCCGATGAATGCCTTGTGTGGCACAGTAATGGGAAGTATGTAATCTAATTCATTAAAGAAAAAGTTGATGAGTGGATAATTAATTTATAATATATTAATTAATGATTATTAATGACATGTTAAGTAATGTTTGAGATTAATGTGTGTTCAATTAAATGCTTAATGTAAAGTTGTGTAATCATATATCATATAGTAACTACAACTATATAATATAAAGTATAACGTGACAATTTGGTATAACTATGTAATGTAGAAACTATATTTTAAGAGAAAATGAGCCACATGGGTGGACTTATAAGAATACATGTTATGTATACATGGTACAATGTGAAACCAAAGTATAATATATAAAGTATAGTGTGACACTTTAACAAGGCTATGTAATATATATTATATGGTATATTAAAGCATGTGAATAAGGAATAACAATTATTTCAATAAGTAATATGGATGGAATAATGAGCTTTATGATAATGTGATGTGTTACAACCCAATTATGTAATAATTTGGTAATATTAAAATGTACATGAATTATATATCAATGTGTATACATGTACCCCAATGTGCTACCACGTAATGTTGTTGCGACACTTTGAGTCCATATACACCCTAAGTGAATATAAGCTAAGGTGTAGATATGTGTACTAAGTATATATAATATATAGTAGTTCATTCCCAATTGCAAATGCTGGGTTCGCATTATTTGTCCCACAAAGGGAGTCACACCTCCCATTTCCCATTCACGTGTAAACCTCAAAGGCTAGAGTCTACTTCCTCATTCTTCTCCCAAGCTCCATCCTACCTAATGATCATGAGGTGAGTGTTTTTAATGATTTGATTCACCAACCATTTACCTACCACTCCTTAACCTCCATGTAATTCACAAATCACATTGGTTTAATTTGTTGAGCAATTGCATAGTCTGGATAATGGTTTTGCTATATATATGGCCCCCTTCTTTTCATATTTTCATTGCTGAGAATTATTAAGTTTGGAATTGAGAGCATATACAAATATTAGTGCAAGCATTCTAGATTTAGCAGCATTAGCAAGCTTACTCCATTTACAGAGGTATAATCTACAATTCTCGTTCTTCATTTGTCAAAACTCCATTTCTTGTTTCTGCCAAAATTCAAATTCTTGATCATATGGAATTGAAGTTTAATTGAATTATAGAAAGCTTGTGTAGTGTATTATGGCCTTACATACCTGTTGGAACTACAATTTAACTTCCTTGCTCATCATCTTTATTTTCTGTTTCGATTTCTGAAATTTCTGTAAAATCTTCAATTCTTGAATTGAGTTGAAATTCTTGAATTGGTGATTTGATGATGACAATTGATGGTTATATAAGCTATATATGCATTAGTAAGGTAACATAGTTGGTTTAATAACAATTTCGTAAGAAATTTCTGCGTTTGGGTTTGTGAACTACCGAGTCTGGCTGCTATCTGTCCTGGAACGGGAGCCGTGCGACCGTGCGTCTCCCTAGTACAACCAGCTCGCGGCCGCGCCAGTCTGCAGATTTAGTTTTCTATTTTCTGTTTCCTGTTTCCTGTTTAAAAATCTGTCTAGTGCTAGTTTGTTTATATAAGCATGCAAGCATAAGGAATATGTTAGCATGAGTATATATGTTCCTTGAGATAGCACGGATTGGTTTAACTACATTAAAATCCCTTGCTAAGTAAACTTAAGATTTTATAAGGAACTTAGAGTTATTTTTAAAAGTAAATTTGACATGTGCATATGATATTGATATTTTGGCTTTTGAGACATATTTGTGTGACCTAGAAACACATGATATGAATGTTAACTTACATATCTAAGCTTCATAATGTAACTTGAGCATGTGAACCTCAATAGTGAACCTTTCTAACGAAAACACAAGTTTGAAACATGGACTCTAACATGTTACATTAGGGTTCTAGGTTCTGATTTTTCGAGCATGTTTATATTCCCTTGAAATGCATAAAAGGCATGTTGACTTACTTATATATGTTTCATAGTATGACATGAGCATGTGGACTTCATTGTGAACTTTACTAAGTGAAAGTGTAAGTTTGAAATGTAAATCTTGACATGTTATATTGAAGCCTAGATTCTGGAAATTTTGGACATGTTGATAGTGCTCATAACCTCATTAAAATGTCATAAACATGCACATGTCATGCTAGATGCCATGAAAACTATTTGAGCACAAGTAAAGTATGAATTAAGTTAAGTAACAATACTAGACATGTGTATATGAAGTAGAAACTTGCAAGCATGTCTAAAATGTGATCACTTTACATGTTTACATAACAAGCATGATAACTTACGGGAACTCATGGCGTTCTTGACCCTAAGTCGTTAACAATCATGATTTAGAACTATAGCATGTATGATTGAACTTGGAAAAGTTGAACGAACATGGAAGGACTCTTTAATATGTATACATGCTATGTGATATCATATGTTGATTACTTGAATCCGATTTGACGGTTAGCTTATAAAATGGTATAAAGTGCTAGAAAGATTATGTTTGCTATTTGTTGTGATCTTATGTGATACTAATGATATGAGAATGTGTCTTAACTCAAGAGGGGGAATGTTAAGGATAAAATTATATTAATAAGATACTATATAACTGTGTAGCTAGATTAAGACTTAGCTTATGTGATTATCGTATATAAGAGATGAGATATAATGTTAAACTATATGACTAATGAATATCATATATACATAACTATATTACGATAGGATTCGAAAAGTGTTGATTAAATTACGTGGATAAACTACGCTTAAGGCAAGTTTCCTAACTTATATTCTTTTACGGTGCAAGTATTCTATCCTTGTATATTGTGAGCTAGTTTATTTACTTACTCGTTTGAATTGAATTAGCATACTTGAACTCTTATTTCATTAAATCTATTATTCATGTTGAACTTGGTATTGTTCTTGAATATTATGAAAGTGTCTATGCCATTTGATTCGGCTAGACTTATATTATTGAAAAGCGACCCAAACCAATTGATTGGTGCGGTATCTTGTATTTGACTGAGAAGAACAACCTTCTTTAAAATGAAAATATAATTGTCGGAGAACCGACGTGCGCACTTGAGTATGATTGAATGTTATGCATAACGTAGGGTACTTTAGGCTGATCACCTATTGTACTTGTTTTTGTTGGATTTTCAGTTTATTACTGTTAATTCCTGTGGAGGTTCATAGTCCTTAGCGACTGCTCAGTATTCAGTTATCTTGACATCTTGAATTGATTTATTATTGAATCACATTGATATTATTCTATCCTTAGCGACTGTTATTGAGAACTGTTGATATTCTTATTATCCTTGAACTATCAAACCTTGTTATACCCTTTCGAGAATAGAAAATTATATTACTCACCCTTATTGTATATTACTTGCTGGGCAATTTGTGCTCATTCCTGCTTTTCCTAAAACATTTCAGTTAAGGCAGAGCAGTACGGACCTTCGGGCGCAGATAAGGACAATGGAAAGGCTACTGAGTAGCTCTAATTATGTAAGACTTATGATTGTAATAAAGAACTTATGATTTTATGTACTAGTTAAGGTTATTTATGCTTAAGATATGTCTAAGCTATGTAATCACTGTTTAAGTTACGAGACCTTCGGACTTGAATAAATTATATTATTTAAATGTAATCTATTCGATAGCAGTCGTGTATTATATTCCGCTGTGCGATGCGACATTTAGTCGTATTATTATTATGATTGTATTACCATGAGCACGTGACGAACCGAATTCGAGATACCAAGTGGCAGTCCCAAATTTGGGGGCGTCACAAGTTGGTATCAAAGCTGTAGTTATAAACCTTAGGAGCAAATGTCCTTAGATTATAACTTAGGAGAACTTATAAATTTAGAAGGATATAAAACTCATATATAGTTTTCCTTGAGAGACTTAGTTTGTTATGAAATGTAACTTCATTTTATAAAATGAACTTATGTTTTATTTAACATTCTAATGGAGTTGTTGATTCTTGTCTGTGTTTGTGATTGTAGAGGGCAGATATGGGACTACCCGCTAGAGTGGCTGAGGATGAGCCCAGGGATATTCACGTAGTGTACGAGGCACCCTTAGAGGTTGTGCCAGTGCAGGCTGTGGCACCATCCGAGTCTGATGATGAGGATGAGATTGAGATTGAGATAGAGTTCGATCTAGAGGAGGAGCCGATAGAGGACAAGCCGGTTAAGGACGAGCCTTCAGAGGAGGAGCCCTGGAGGACTCCTATGAGCCTAACCTAGAGGAGCATATACTAGGCGAGTATGAGGAGCGGATTCTAGAGTTGGACTGCAGAGTGCAGGAGTTAGAGGCAAAGGCCCAAGAGAGAGAGTCGGAGTTCATGAAGCTGAGAGACGAAGACAATCAGAGGAAGTTAGCCATGCAGGAGTTAGAGGTGGAGATTGCTTATCGTAGGGAGGCAGGGTTCCAGATGGGAACCCTATTCCACAGGTCGGTGGCGAGAAATGTAGATCTGGCAGGGAAGCTGGAAGAGGTTGAGCAGAGGGAACTGAGCGAAAAGACAGAGAAGGAAGCACTCCGTACTTAGTTAGAGTTGGAGGTGATGGATAGGATACACTTCGAGGAGAAGTGGGAGGCTGCCCATGAGAGAGCGAATGACCTGGAAGATGAGGTCAGATGCAAGAAGAGGAAAATGAACAAGATGGGGTACGTGTTCTGTTCGGCATTTGAGAGAGTGCTTGATGGTGTGTACCGCTACCCGGCAGAATAGGAACAGATTCTACATACTATGAGTCGAGAGCTGGTTGCTTATATAGCACAGTTAGAGTACAAGAGCGCTGTGGAGCATGGCATGATGTGATGAGATTTCCTTAGATGGTCTAGTGGTAGTTTAGTAGTGGTATTTATCTTTATGTGCTGTATATACTATGTTGTAATCCCAATCTTTTGTGTAAGATGTGGGATAGTGATGTAAACCCTGTATAAGCTTTTGTTAGAGGGGTAGTATGGTAGTAGGTTAGTATATTCCCCGTCTTTTGTGATATTAGGGGATATATGTGATAACATTTATAGCAGTATGCTAGGATAATCATGTAATGAAATGAAATGGCATATGAATATAAATGGAGTTTATTTAGGAACATGTTATAAATTTATTCTTTTTATTTTAAAAGAAATACTTAAGTGACATAACTGAGTAATAATAAAATGAAAATTTGTGATGCAGATCATGGCACCAAGACGTAGATTGACTGCACCCGAAGAATCTGTTAATAACGATAGGGAATAAGTTGACCCGATCCAGAAACTGGTAGACTTGTTAGGAGAAGCTCTTAGGGGAAGGAACAACGAACCTGTTCGCCCGAACCCTCAAGCTGTCCCAGTAACAACCTTTAAAGACTTTAAGAGTGTAGGACCCCCAGAGTTCGAGGGAACTACTGACGCAATCGTCGCACAAACCTGGATCAAGGAGATCGAGAAAGCTTTCACTATAGCTTACGTGGGCAAAGATCAGAAGATGGTGTTTGGTATGTATATGATGAGGGGAGAAGCGAACTATTGGTGGGAGGCTAATCAGCAGAGAGCTGGAGAAGGGGCGATAACCTGGGATAGGTTTAAGATGCTGTTCTTCGAGAATTACTTCCCGAAAAACATGAAGAATAGAATGGAGGTAAAGTTCTTAGAACTGAAACAAGGTGACATGACGGTGGCGCAGTACACGGCTAAGTTCAATTAACTAGCACGATTTGCAGAACACCAAGTTGGAAATGAGGAAAGAAAGGCGAGACGGTTTGAGGAAGGGCTAAAGCCGTGGCTGTTCAATAAGGTATCAGTTCTTCAAATTGATTCCTTTGCGACATTGCTAGAGAAAGCGATCATTGCAGAAGGTCGCAGTGAGGCCTTAAGTCTGTACAACAAGGAGAAGAAAGGAAAGAATGCTAGAGGAGAGAACCGTACTAGAGGAAGCAGTAGTGGAGGAAGCAACATGGGTAAAAGAAAGTGGGAGAACAATAACAACAAAAACAACAACAATCAATAGGGGAATTTTCATGGAGGTTTTAAGAAGAGGGCTGAAGGATGCCCGAAATATGGGAAGAATCATCAGGGCGAGTGCTAGAAGGGACGCGGCACTTGCTACAACTGCCCGAAACTTAAACAAATACAAGGATGCTTTGCATGTGGCTCGGAGCACCGGATTAAGGACTGCCCGAAGAAGGGAAGTAGCGGAGGGAGCCAACAAGGGGGAAACAAGATAATGATCAGCGGACCGGCACAATCCAACCGCCCAACCGCCAGAACCTTTAACATGACCGTCTAGGACGCAGTGGTTGCGAAGGACATGGTGTCAGGTATAATCCCAATCAATGATATAAATGCTTATGTATTATTTGATTCGAGTGCCACCTGTTCTTTTATATCTAAAGAATTTGCTAGTAAACTTAGTACACCTCGAGAACGATTAGAAAATCTCTTGAACATAGAAGTTGCGAATAAGAAAGCAATCCCTGTAGAATACGTTTATCGAAATTGTCGCGCAAACATTAGAGAACATGAACTGAAAGTAGACTTGATTCGTATTAGATTGGGAGAGTTTGACGTAATACTAGGAATGGATTAGTTGTATAACCATGCTGCGATAATTGACTGTCAGAATAAATGTGTGAACCTTCAGACTCTGAGTAAGTCTAAGGTAGTGTTTTATGGTAGCTCATCGCTTAAGCAATCGTGTTGCGTTACGATGATGCAGGCCAAGAAATTGTTAAGGAAAAGATGTGTAGGTTATTTAGCTTACATCGTTGATACTCGGAAAAAGGGAGTAGAAATTAAGGATATATCCGTAGTGAATGAATTTCGAGATGTATTTTCGGACAATCTGCCTGGTCTTCTGCCAGACAGAGAAATTGAATTTGTAATAGATTTAGAACTGGGAACGGCACGAAAGCTCCATATCGTATGGCGCTAATAGAAATGAAGGAATTGATGATACAACTGCAAGAGTTAATAGATAAGGGTTACATTCGACCGAGTGTGTCTCCTTGGGGAGCACCAGTGTTATTCATTAAGAAAAAGGACGGATCGATGACGCTCTGTATTGATTATCGAGAATTGAACAGAGTAATGATCTAGAACCAATATCCGCTACCGAGGATAGACAACTTATTTGATCAACTGAAGGGAGCGAAGTGTTTCTCAAAGATCGACCTACGAACAAGATACCATCAACTGAAAGTAAGAGATGAGGACATACCGAAGACTGCATTTCGAACCCGTTATGGACACTACGAGTTTTTGGTGATAGTAGTGTGCATACAAGCCAATCATATATGATGATAAAGCACATACTTTGTAAATAATCTTATTTATTTATTAATAAAATATTTATTTATTAAAGGTATTTAATTATCTACATGGTGATATTTTTATAATATATAAATAACCCATAGTTTTAAGCAATGCTTTTAGAATCATGATGATGATCATGCTAATTAGATCTAAATTCTTAGAAAGCTCTAAAACTAAAATAGTTCCCAATCGTGGGATTACTAAAAAGGGGATTAGTAAATCCGGATAGATTGGTACATATGTTGCTTGCTCATTGGATGAGGATGATTGATCTCATGATCATTTGTGTGGAGGCACTAAAGCAAGTATGTAGGTGCTTATTGGAGAATAAGTTCACTGAACGTGACTCGCTATTTAATACCTAATAGAGTTTTACTCGCCTGTCAATATGAATTCCTAATGTGATAGTAGTACAAGTGATCCTTGGACTTGAGATCATCATAGTATCTTGTATGTAACAAATTATACTTTGACTTATACCTTAAGACCTTTTAAGGCATATATAGGGTATGCTTGGGTATAATGAGTTACATATAGAGATAATGAATGATCAATAAAGAATCTACCACCTCTAGTAAAAGAGGAGATATGTCCTATGTGATTTGTTAAATGACAACCCAAGAATCCTTGGCCAATGTGGAATGAAATTAGAAAGAGTTTTTTAATTTGCATTAATCGGAGTTGTGCTTTTTCTAATCGAAATACATATGATTAAATAAAATAAGACTTGACAGTAAATCCATGTCTTATATTTAATTGGGACATTATATGGTGGAAGGTTTGAATTGTACGGTAACTATTAACTCGCATGTTCTTTTATGATTAATGTTGAAATCTATATTATCTAGAAAGTCGTTGATCGCTAGGGAGACTTATCCCTATTGTAGAATAAATATTATTAATTTAAATAGATTATTAGTTTAATTTATTTATTTAAATAAGATTCAAAAAAATTTAATTAATTTATTCACAACCTGTTTAATATGGAGAACCTAAAGGGTCACACCATAAAAGGAAGAATAATTATTTAAGAAGGTAATGGCACAATCGTAATAATGTATTAAGTGTAATTAATTTAATCTATGGTGATAGAATAAATTAAATAGCTTAATATTTATTATTTATTATTTTGAAAATATTAAATATAAATTAATAAGAGGAGTCTTATTAATATTATTACAATTATTATTATTTTAATTTCTAAAGGAGTTTAGTAATTAATTTAATATTTAGTACTCTCATTTATTCCTAATAAGATTAGGAGACAAATTAATTAAATAAATTTAATTAATTATTCCTAATGTGGTGGGAAGCCTAAATTAATTAAAAATTAATTAATTAAATGAAATCCCATGTCTAATAGGATTAGAATGGTTGACCAATATCTATACAAGAGGAATCTTATAATAGATATCAATTGATGCAATTTCAATTGTTGGAGAGTACTCCTTTTCTATAGAGGATGGAAAACTAAGCCAACCACCCTCCTTCTTGATAATTCATCTTCCTTGGTGGATCACCTCTAAAGGCCAAATATTTGGGTGGCTAACGTTGATCAAAGGAAGGAATCTAACCCGAAAATTCAAAGAGATCACGAAGAACAAAGAGTTGAACTCGTACCTGTGGAAGCTTCGTTCTACAAGGGTATGATTCCATAACTTCTTATTTATCGTTTTAAATTAATAATTTGCATAAAGGATGATCCGGGTAATGGTTTTGTAAAAAATTTTAAACTCTGATATACCATGCTTCCGCTAATTTTTGTAATTTGATTGCATCACGATTTCGTACAAACCCAACAGTGGCATCAGAACCAAACATTTATGTAATTATTAATTATTTTAATTTCATATACATATGGGTATATATTTAAAATAATTTATTGCGCATAATTTTAGTTGTGTAAAATTATTTTTTTTATGAAAAAAATGGCGAAAACAAAATTATTTTTTTTCTCTCTTTCGCTGCTGTGATTACGTTTTCTCAAAGGAAGTAACTTGATTTAAAGATGATTACACTAGGTGACCCAGTAGGAAAATTATCAATTTGGTTGCAAAACTGCGGGTCACGTTACTATATGATATATATATATATTATATATTAAGGTTCCAGGATTTAAAAGGACTTCAAAAAAAAATATAGGAGCGAAAGTGATCTGGTGGAAGGATATTTTATATATTTATATATATATATATATATATATATATATATATATTCTTAATAATTTTATAATTAAAATAAAGAGTTTATTTTAATCTTGAAATTGGATTTCATACAATTTAAAATTGTCTATTAAATGATACTCATATATATCTGGAATATTTTTAATTCATGAGATGAATATTTATTTATTGATACATATGGTGACATGTATGAAAATAAATGTGGTTGATTATGGACTATTGACCAATTTGATTGGATTTTATTTTAGTTAAATGGTTGAATGAATGGGTTTTATTAAATGGGTCTGCGTACCTTGTCTTCTCTGATTTTTTTTCTCAATGTAAATTCTATCTCCCTCCTATGTACTTCCCCTTGACTTCTGATCAAGGTTTCTATTTAAATTAAATAGTTTAATGTAATAGAAATAGTTAGAATTGTCTTGAAGAAATTGGAGACCAAGGAGCAAGGAGCGCGTGAATACCCGTTTGTATGGAGC
Organism: Panax stipuleanatus; assembly: GCA_020205555.1. Classification (NCBI taxonomy): domain Eukaryota; kingdom Viridiplantae; phylum Streptophyta; class Magnoliopsida; order Apiales; family Araliaceae; genus Panax; species Panax stipuleanatus. The sequence continues at coordinate 75,322,114 of CM035119.1, read as the reverse complement.
CCGTGTTTAAATGTAATAGTTACGTTTGAATTTAAATTCTTGCACTCCTAGGTTTGACCTTTTGGTTCACTTAGTGGCTCTAGTGAATCAAACTAGAATAAAAGTCCATAATCAATCCGGGCATAATATAGTATTCTATATAGCATGCTAAATATTATATATATTATATTTTATGCAAACTTGCTTCGCATGTTTAATAAAATGACGCGTATGTTATATATATATATGTGCATGCGCGCTAAACAAGATGAGACAAATAATAACAAACCCCTCAAAGAAATAATATTAAGTCCGAAGCGTTCAAATGATATTTAGAATATCGAACGTCGCCTTCTAGCATGATTAATTGATAAAGTTTTAAATATTTAATATGACCTTGTTGTGCTATGCACAAGGCGAGTATTGAGTATTTAAGATGTTAATTAATCACATTTGATGCTTATCAAGAAATTTGAACGATCTAGTCTTGTTGTGCTATCCACAAGGACAAACATTTTTCTTTTTTGAATTTATGGAAGTGCTAGGCTGGACTTAACTTAAATCATTTTAGTTCGGATGTGCACACACTTGACCAATATGATTTAAGAGGTAAAATAAAAGGAATTACATAGTGATGTAATTGACAAGAGTTGTCTACCTATTTATTTGTATATCGTTTATTGTGCTATCCACAAGGTTATATACATTTAAAATGTGATCCTTATTCTCACTAGCAAATCTTTAATTAGATGTTGCCGAACTATATAAGTGAGGGTAATATAGTTTGATGAAAATAGTGGGAGATACCAATTTAAAATAAAGACCTAAATTTATTTTGGTATGCAAAGTTAATAAAATGAATGTTTGCTGAAATGTTGTTTTCTTTCACATGCAGAATTTTAAAAATGTCTAAATCACTAATCTCACTACGAAACATACTTGATGCAAATAAGCTTACCGGGCCAAATTATGAGGACTGGCTAAGAAATCTGAGAATTGTTCTCACTGCTAAAAAGATTTCTTATGTCCTAAATTCAACTGACCGTGAATCTGTTTCGAAAACAGCCTCTGAGGAAGAGATTGCCACTTTCAATAATTGACAAGATGATGCATCTGTGGCTCAATGCATCATGCTCGCATCCATGAATAACGAGCTTCAGCGTCAGCACGAAAAAAATGGATGCTTCTGCTATGCTGCTTCACCTCAAGGAGTTGTAGGGCGAACAGAGTAGGACTGCTAAATATGAGATATCTAAGGAGCTCTTTCGAACTTGGATGACCGAGGGTACTGCCGTCGAGACTCATGTCCTGAAAGTGATCAATTTGATTGAACGTCTTGGACGGCTTGGGTTCATCATGGATGGGGAGTTGAGTCAAGACTTGATCTTGCAGTCACTCCTTGAGACCTTCTCGCAGTTTGTGGTTAATTTTCACATGAATAAGCTAGATGTCAGCTTGCCTGAGCTGCTTAACATGCTAAAAATTGCAGAAGGTCACTTCCCATCCAAGAAGAACCATATCTTGATGGTGGATTCTTCCAATAAAAGGAAGAGGCCCAAGGTATCTTCTGAAAAGAAGATATCCAAGAAGGCTAAGGGAAATGGGAAAGAAAAGGAACAAAAGAAACCTGAACCAGCTAGAGGAATGTGCTTTCATTGCAACGAGCTGGGACATTGGAAAGGAACCGCAAGAAGTATCTAGCAGAGAAGAAGCTTGGAGAAGCTTCGACTTCCAATCAAGGTTTGTTTATGATTGAAATTAATTTTTCTGAAAGTCATAATTCTACTTGGGCATTGGATACCGGCTGTGGTTCTCACATATGTAATACTGTGCAGGGACTGGTCAGAAGTAGAAAGCTGAACAATGATGAGGTGATCCTACGAGTGGGGAATGGAGCAAAGGTTGTTGCATTAGCTGTAGGAACTTATTGTTTCACAATGCCTTCAGGCAAGTCCATTTATCTTAATAATTGTTATTATGTTCCGAATATTATTAAAAATATTATTTCAATTTCTATATTGGATATGGAAGGATTTAACGTTGTTATAAAGAACAATAGTTGTTCTATTTATAAAGACGATGTTTTATATGGTATTGGAAATTTGGGAACTGGACTTTATACACTTGACTTACAAGAAAATATATTTCAAATTGAACAAACTAAGAAAAGGAAAAGAGATGATATTAATTATACCTACATGTGGCACTGTAGACTCGGTCATATCAATGAAACAAGATTATCCAAGTTGCATAAAGATGGGCTCCTCGAGCTATCCGATTATGAATCATATCCAACTTGTGAATCTTGTCTCATAGGTAAAATGACTAAATCTCCTTTTAGTGGAAAAGGATAAAGAGTTACAAAGTTGTTGGCATTGATTCACACAGACGTTTGTGGACCTATGACAACAAGTGCACGGGGTGGGTATTCTTATTTATTACTTTCACTAATGATCACTCAAGATTTGGATATGTGTATTTAATGAAATACAAGTCAGAATCATTTGAAAAGTTTAAAGAGTTCAGAAGTGAAGTAGAGAAACAAACAGGCAAGAGTATAAAGATACTTCGATCAGATCGAGGTGGAGAATACTTAAGCGGTGAGCTTCTCAATTATCTCAAAGAAAATGATATAATCTCACAATGGACTCCTCCAGGTACACCACAGTTAAATGGAGTATCTAAAAGGAGAAATCGAACACTGTTGGACATGGTTCGATCCATGATGAGTTTTACCGACCTTCCAATTTCCTTCTGAGGATATGCCCTAGAAACGGCTGCATACCTACTTAATAAGGTACCTACCAAATCAGCCCCAAAGACTCCATATGAGATGTGGAAGGGGAGGAAACCAAATCTTAAGCATGTTAAAACTTGGGGTTGCCCAGCTTATGTCAAAAAGTTTGAAAATGATAAGCTACAGACTAAATCCGATAAGTGTAGATTTGTGGGATACCCTAAAGAAACTTTAGGGTATTATTTCTATCATCTAACTGATCAAAAGGTGTTTGTTGCGAAACATGTTGCCTTTTTAGAAAAGGAGTTTATCCATGAAGGGGTCAGTGGGAGTAAGATATATCTTGAAGAAGTTCAATAACCACAAATTATCACGGATCAAAGTCAGGTACCTGACCAAGTAGAAGAACCTACTATACCACACCCTGTTCGTAAATCTAGAAGAGTACCAAAGATACCTGAGAGGTATGGATTTGTTATAGAGGATGACGATGAGGTACACATCATAAATGATGATGATCCATTGGATTACGAACAGGCTATGAGTAATAAAGACTCAGGGAAATGTCTTGAAGCCATGAAATCCAAAATGGACTCCATGTATGAAAATAAAGTATAAACTTTAGTTTCACCAGCTGAAGGTATTAAGCCTATTGGGTGTAAATGGGTCTTCAAAAGAAAGACGGGAGCGGACGGCAAGGTAGAGACCTATAAGGCCCGACTGGTTGCAAAAGGTTTCAAACAAAGACAAGGAGTTGACTATGATGAAACCTTCTCACCAGTAGCTATACTCAAGTCCATTCGGATTTTGCTTGCGATTGCAGCTTATAACGACTATGAGATCTGGCAGATGGACGTGAAAACGGCCTTCCTCAATGGAAAACTTAAGGAGGATGTGTATATGACACAGCCAGAGGGATTTGTTTCAAAGGTTGGAACAAATCAAGTCTGTAAGCTGCAACGATCCATTTATGGATTGAAGCAAGCTTCTCGTAGATGGAACATTCATTTTGATGAGACAATCAAAGAGTTTGATTTTATCAAAAACGACGATGAACCATGTGTGTACAAGAAGGTTAGTGGGAGCGCAGTTTCATTCCTTGTATTATATGTTGATGATATATTACTGATAGGGAATGACATTCCTATGCTACAATAGATTAAAATCTGGTTATCTAAGCACTTCTCCATGAAGGACTTGGGAGAAGAATCCTATATTTTGGGGATAAAGATCTATAGAGATAGATCTAAAAATATGCTTGGTTTATTCCAAGGAACGTACATTGATGCGATGCTAAAGAGGTTTAGCATGGATGATTCCAAAAGAGGTCTCATGCCGATGAGCCATGGAATACATCTCTCTAAGAAATAGGCCCCAAAGACACCTGAGGAGAGAGACCGTATGAGTAAGATCCTTTATGCTTCTGCAATAGGATCTATCATGTACGATATGATATGTACTAGACCGGATGTTTCTCATGCACTTAGTGTAACGAGCAGATACCAGTCGAATCTTGGAGAAGAGCACTGGAAGGCAGTAAAGAATATCCTAAAGTACTTGAGAACGACTAAAGTTATGTTTCTTGTCTACGGTGGGTAAACTAGGGAGATTCATGGACTCAAGTTTTCAAACAGACCAAGATGATAATAAATCTATTTCAGGGTATATGTTTACCTTGAACGGAGGCGCAGTGAGTTGGAAGAGTTCCAAGCAGCAAACAGTTGCTGATTCTGTGACAGAGGCAGAGTATATAGTTGCAAGTGAAGTTGCAAAGGAAGCTGTTTGGATGAAGAAGTTCATAACTGAACTTGGTGTGGTTCCTAGCATTGGAGAAGCAGTTCCCGTTTACTGTGACAACACAGGAGCAGTTGCACAGGCTAAGGAACCCAGGTCTCATCAGAAATCTAAACACGTGTTGCGACGATTTCATTTGATCAGGGAGATCATTGAAAGAGGAGACGTCACCTTGGAGCGTGTAGACTCTCAAGACAACATTGCAGATCCATTTACTAAAGCTTTGACACAAAAGCAGTTTGATCGTCACTTAGAGAAGATGGGTATGAGATACTATGGCGATTGGCTTTAGTGTAAGTGGGAGATTGATAGTAGTGTGCATACAAGCCAATCATGTATGATGATAAAGTACATACTTTGTAAACAATCTTATTTATTTATTAATAGAATATTCATTTATTAAAGGCATTTAATTATCTCCATGGTGCTGTTTTTATAATATGTAAATAACCCATAGTTTTAAGCAATGTTTTTAGAATCATGATGATGATCATGCTAATGAGATCTAAATTCTTAGAAAGCTCTAAAACTAAAATAGTTCCCAATCGTGGGATTACTAAAAAGGGGATTAGTAAATCCGGATAGATTGGTACATATGTTGCTTGCTCATTGGATGAGGATGATTGATCTCGTGATCATTTGTGTGGAGGCACTAAAGCAAGTATGTAGGTGCTTATTGGAGAATAAGTTCACTGAACGTGACTCGCTATGGAATACCTAATGGAGTTTTACTCGCCTGTCAATAGGAATTCCTAATGTGATAGTAGTACATGTGATCCTTGGACTTGAGATCATCATAGTATCTTGTATGTAACAAATTATACTTTGACTTATACCTTAAGACCTTTTAAGGTATATATAGGGTATGCTTGGGTATAATGAGTTACATATGGAGATAATGAATGATCAATAAAGAATCTACCACCTCTAGTAAAAGAGGAGATATGTCCTATGTGATTTGTTAAATGACAACCCAGGAATCCTTGGCCAATGTGGAATGAAATTAGAAAGAGTTTTTTAATTTGCATTAATCGGAGTTGTGCATTTTCTAATCGAAATACATATGATTAAATAAAATAAGACTTGACAGTAAATCCATGTCTTATATTTAATTGGGACATTATATGGTGGAAGGATTGAATTGTACGGTAACTATTTACTCATAGGTTCTTTTATGATTAATGTTGAAATCTATATTATCTAGAAAGTCGTTGATCGCTAGGGAGGCTTATCCCTATTGTAGAATAGATATTATTTATTTAAATAGATTATTAGTTTAATTTATTTATTTAAATAAGATTAAAATTGTTTTAATTGATTTATTCACAACCGGTTTAATATGGAGAACCTAAAGGGTCACACCATAAAAGGAAGAATAATTATTTAAGAAGGTAATGACATAATCGTAATAATATATTAAGTGTAATTAATTTAATCTATGGTGATATAATAAATTAAATAGCTTAATATTTATTATTTAATATTTTGGAAATTTTAAATATAAATTAATAATAGGAGTCTTATTAATATTATTACAATTATTATTATTTTAATTTCTAAAGGAGTTTAGTAATTAATTTAATATTTAGTACTCTCATTTATTTCTAATAAGATTAGGAGACAAATTAATTAAATGAATTTAATTAATTATTTTCAATGTGGTGGGAAGCCTAAATTAATTAAAGGAGTTTAATTAATGAAATGAAATCCCATGTCTAATAGTATTAGAATGGTTGACCAATATTTATATAAGAGGAGTCTTATAATAGATATCAGTTGATGCAATTCCAATTGTTGGAGAGTACTCCTTTTCTATAGAGGATAGAAAACTAAGCCAACCACCATCCTTCTTGATAATTCATCTTCCTTGGTGGATCACATCTAGATGCCAAACACTTGGGTGGCTAACGTTGATCAAAGAAAGGAATCTAACCTGAAAATTCAAGGAGATCACGAAGAACAAGGAGTTGAACTCGTACCTGTGGAAGCTTCGTTCTGCAAGGGTATGATTCCATAACTTCTTATTTATCGTTTTAAATTAAAAAGTTACACAAAGGATGATCCGGGTAATGATTTTATAGAAATTTTTAAAATCTGATATACCATGCTTCCGCTAATTTTTGTAATTTGATTGCGTCACGATTTCGTACAAACCCAACATTTGGTAATGTCATTTGGTTTGACTAATGCTTCGGCAGCATTTATGAACTTGATGAACCGAGTTTTCAAGCCATACTTGGATAAATTTGTGGTAGTTTTCATCGACGATATTTTGATCTACTCGAAGACAGAGGAAGAACACGCCGAACATCTGAAGATTGTTTTGGAGGCACTATGGAAAGAGAAGATGTATGCGAAGATTTCAAATTGTGAATTTTAGATGAAGAAGGTTCAATTCTTAGGCCACATGGTGGATAAGAATGGAATCTCAGTAGACCCCGCACAGGTCGAAGCTGTAAGTAATTGGGAACAACCGAGAACACCGACGAAGGTAAGAAGTTTCATAGGGTTAGCTGGATACTATCAAAGATTCATTCAAGATTTTTCTAAGATAGCAACCCCGTTAACCAATCTGACGAGGAAGACGGTGAAGTTTGTATGGACAGACAAATGCGAAGAAAGTTTTCAAGAATTGAAGAAAAGATTGAGCGAGGCGCCTGTGTTATCACTAGTAGATGATGCAGGAAATTTTGTGGTGTATAGTGATGCATCGCACAAGGGACTTGGCTGTGTGCTTATGCAGCACGGCAAGGTCATTGCGTATACGTTACGACAATTGAAGGATTACAAAAAATGATACCCTACTCACGGCTTAGAGTTAGCGGCAGTAGTTTTTGCGTTAAAGATATGGAGGCATTATTTATACGTAGAGAAATGTGAGATATACACGGACCACAAAAGTCTTAAATATATCTTCACACAGAAGGAGTTGAATATGCGGCAGAGATGGTGGTTAAAAATAATCAAAGACTATGACTGTGATATTCTTTATCACCCGGGTAAGGCAAACATGGTTGCAGACGCTCTGAGCAGAAAAGGAAGGGAGAGATTATTTAATTTGACGACTCAGGATGAGTTGATAAGAGAAATGGAGAAGTTAGAAATAGAGGTAAAAGGGCCAGAGAGGTCTGGAGAGAAGTTATTTGTAATGGAAGCTTGTCTGACATTGTTGGATAGAGTAAAAGAAGCACAGAAGAAAGATGAAGAGTGCGAGAAAGTCAGAAAGAGGATCGCCAAAAATGAAGAAGAAAGATTTTGAATGGATAAAGACGGTATCTTGAGATTCGAAGGAAGAGTGTGGGTACCAGGGATAACCGAATTAAGGGAAGAGATTTTGCACGAGGCACACAATATAACGTATTCTGTTCATCCGGGAGGCACTAAGATGTACCGAGACTTGATACAACATTTTTGGTAGCCCAATCTGAAGTGGGAAGTCGTATAGTGCGTTAGTAGATGTTTGACTTGCCAACGCGTTAAAGCAGAACATCAGCGGTCTAGTGGTTTACTACAACCGTTGGAAATACCGAAGTAGAAATGGGAGCATATTACGATGGACTTCGTGGTGGGACTTCCAGATACGCAAAAAGGTTATGATGCCATTTGGGTTATCGTGGATCGACTTACAAAGGCCGCACACTTTCTACCAATCAAGATCCGCTACAGTTTGAATCAGTTAGCGAGTTTGTACGTAAAGGAGATTGTTTCACGACATGGAGTGCCAGTGTCAATTGTCTCTGATCGAGATCCGCGCTTGACATCAAATTTTTGGAAGAGTTTGCAAGAGAGAATGGGAACGCAGTTGAGGTTGAGTACCGCTTATCATCCTCAGACAGACGGACAAAGTGAGCGAACTATACAAACGCTAGAGGACATGCTTAGAACTTGCGTAATGTACTTCAAGGGAAACTGGGACAACCATCTACCCTTAGTAGAATTTGCATATAATAATAGTTATCATGCGAGTATCGGCATGCCACCGTACGAAGCTCTTTAGGGGAGAAAGCGCAGAACGCCATTATATTGGGATGAAGTCGGAGAGCAACGAATACTCGGACCAGAGTTAGTACAACAAACCGCAGACGTGGTGACAGTAATAAAAGCCAGACTTGTAGCAGCTCAAGATCGCCAGAAAAAATATGCAGATTTGCATCGACAAGACAGGGAATTTAAAGTCGTCAGTTTTGTTTTCTTGAAAGTATATCTTTGGAAGGGAAAGATCCGTTTCGGCAAGAAGGAAAAATTGAGTCCAGGATTCATAGTACCGTTCGAGATATTGAAGCGAGAGGGCGAAGTGGCATACAAAGTTGTGTTACCACCAGAACTGGAGCACATCCACAACGTGTTCCACATTTTCGTGTTACGACCGTACAAGTCAGACTACAAGCACATGATTTCTTACGAGCCCATTCAAGTGGAGAAGAACATGGCGTATGAAGAAATTCCTGTCCAAATACTAGATAGGAAAGAGCAAACTTTGAGAAATAAAATTATATATTCTGTAAAAGTACTTTGGCATAACCACGATGTCGAGGAGGCAACGTGGGAGTTAGAAGATGTAATATTCCAAACTTTAAAGAGGAATATTAATATAAACAGTAAATATAACTATGATTAATATCTTGTGTGATGTGTACTTAACATTATTATTGGAATATATATATATAATTATAAAACAACACATAAGATATAACTGTCTAAATAGGATATAAGATTTTATAAGTAAAACCCTAATTGATAATAAGGAATTCTAACTCTAAGGGTTATAATAAATGGAAATTATAACATGATATATTAATAATGTTATATATTATTGTATACATATATTTAAAATGAAATATTAAATATTTGACTGGAAAAGATTGTAAGGAAATCTTAATTAAGGATTAGGAAACCCTAACCCTAATTATAAAACCTAATTTAATGTATAAACCATAATTCTAGACTAACAAAACCTAATTGATCATTGTTATTTTAAATTTTCTAAGGAAAGTATGAAATAACTAAATTATCCTTGTATTTATATGGGAAATTACCAAAATGCCCTTAGTATATGCAAAAAAACTAAAATACCCTTATTTTGTTCTCTTATCAAAACAAGATAGAACAAATCTTTTGGCTTGCAAGCAAAAGATTTGTCACATGGCATCCAACATCCTTAGCATGACAACACACCCTAAATCTATAAATGAAGTAGGCTTACTTGTTAAACTAAGAGACGAATGGAGTTTTAACTTCTATTTGAACATTTCACCTAAGGTTAGGGTAAAAGCACTTAAGACCACGAAATTTATACTTAACTCACATAGCCCATTAACTCATAAACAACTCCTAGCAAACCAGAAACAGAATCAAGAAGGAAAGAAGCAAAAAGTGATCAAAAAGGGTAAAAACTTAACCCTAACTTAATTTTTGAATTTTGAAGTTTTAATTGTTGTTGTTATTGTTTAGATATGTTATTAGTAAGTTAATTAGTGATCTAGGTTGCTAAAACACGAATCCATAACATTTAAAAGCATCAAAATTGAGTTTTAAGCAAAACTGTCGAAGTGTCAAAACAGGGTCTGACAATGAATGTCAGCCCTTATATCTCGTTGATTATTTGATGGTTTGATGTTTTAAGAGTTGATAATCATATCTTGAAAGGTTGTTAATAGAATAGTAGTGGTAGATTAGATCTCAGAACACTGAATTGGAAGCTATAATGGGTCAAAATCCGTTGACCGGCATTGACCGCTCGTTTTCTGGGTAACCCAGAAAACGTAAACCTTAGCCTGACAGCTCGTTTGACCGCTTGGATCTCTTTTCTGACAGGTTGTTTAAGTGTTAGATGCTAGTAAACTTATACCTTGACATGAGCTCTACATAACCCTAGCACTCTAAGACCCTAAGTAGTCACTGGTCGGAAACTATGAACGGTCAAACAACGTTGACCGTCCAGATTTCCTTTTCTAGGTAACCCAGAAATGTTGAGCAGTGGTCTGACAAGATTTTTGGAGGCTTGGATCTTGATTTCTGCTAAGATCTAGACTCTGTAACTGCTCAAGACATGTACTCTTGTAGATAGTCTATAGATCCCGACGACTATCTCAACTAAAAACTAATCGGCCGGCAAGATATAAGACCCTAAAGGTCGTTAACCGGCGTTGACCGAACCTTTCTGGGCAGCCCAAAAAGGAAGAACAGCTTTGGGGTAGTTGGTATGACCGATTGTGTGAACTTGTAGAGATATTTTTAAGTAGTGAAGTGATCATAGACATGTACTACTACATCAGTACTACAACTTCATTGAATTGGATTGCCCAAAAACCACTTCAGTTGATAGCTAAAGTAAGTCAAACAAGGGTCTAGCACGTTGACCAACGTGTTCTTGGCTAGGCCAAGAACACCTATAGCAACACTTCTGTCGCTAAAGATTTTTAGCGACAGGCAATATTTAAAAATTAATTTTATTAATTAAAATAAATATAAAAATTTCTCAAAAATCATTTTTATTTATAATAAATAATTTTTAATATTTTAAAATAAAATTTTATTAATATTTAATATATTTAAATATTAATAATAATAAGAGTAATTAATAATAAATTACTTAAAAATAATATTAATGATTTAAAAATCATTTTAAATAATAATAATTTATTTAAAAATGATAATAATGATTTTATTTAAACATAATATTGATGATTTAAAAATCATTTTAAATGGTTAACTAAATATTTAAAAATAATATTAATAACTTTAAAATTATTTTAAATGTTATTAAATCATTTAAAAATTATTTTGAGCCTTTAGAAATTATGATAAATAATATTTGAAGCATATGAATAAGATATTAAAACTTTTCAATAAAATTATTGAAAAACTAATTTGATAACTATTCAATAAAGCTGTAAAGTACCGAACGGACTCCAAGATCAACCCAAACACTAGTATTTTAATTAGAAATTAATTACTATTATTTCTAATGACTGTTATAATATATATAGGTGGTGAATATACTTTCAAATAACCTAAGTAGCCGATCGTGATAAAAGGCAAGTTTTTCCAATTTTAATTAATTCTATATTATATGAAAGTCGTATTTATTGATATATGAACTGTTATAAACATTATTCGTGATATCTGTGATTTAAAAAGGGTTATTGCTTATTGTTTAAATATAACAAATTATATGAGCTGTTGTTTGCGTAAAATGTGTTTGATTTGATATCAAAGCATAAACTGTGGAAAAACCAATATTGCTTGGTACGTATATACTTTGACTGGGTTGGATTGATTGGATGATATGCATACTCCTAGGATATGATTAGGCTGAATGTCTATGAGATATCCAAACAGAACTCCTATATGTCTTTATGACTCATAGGAATGATAGAACTCCTATAAGTCTTTTATGACTTCTAGGAATGATAGAACTCCTATAAGTCTGTGTGACTCTTAGGAATGTGAGAAAAATACTCTGAATTAAATATTTTCTTAAATTCTGAGACGGTGTGAGTATAAACTATAATTGTTTAAAACTTTTTGAGAATTTCAAAGCTCATTCTTGCAAATATTCTTTTCCTTTGAAGTCGCACCAAATTCCCCAGCAGACTCAGGAATGCATACATGTGAGTAGAAATAATTAGGGAAACAGGTGTTTATTGTATGAATACTAAGAATATAATTTGGTATTTTATGATGTAATATTTGAACCGTAGGTAAGCAGATACTATTATGTTATTAAATTATTAGTTGAATGGTTTTACATTGTTAATGGTGGTTAGAATCAAGTACAGTATCTATATGAACTATACATCTGAATGAGGGTATTGAATGATCTTGGAAGTTCTGTAAGCACTGAGGTAGCTCCTCAGTTCCACGAACAATCTTATCATTTGTATTGTGAATGTCAGATAGATATGAATTATTGATGTAAGACCCCAACTTTTATGAATAAAGATTTAATTTTCTTTATATATTATTTCGAAACAGTAAGGTGTTGTTTTGATAAATATGAAAAGTTATGGGTGAAATGTGTAAATATTTTAAAATGAGCAAGTGGTTATAAAATATTCTTGTTGTCGGGGAATATTCGTTTGGTCGTAGAATATTCTTGTTGTCGGGGAATATTCGTACGACGGCGCAGCTATTTGTGGGCCCCACAACGGAATAACTGTCGGATATAGAAAGCGACAGAAATAACTTTTTTATAAAATAACGGCGTAGTTATTACCGTTAGTACTTTTGAAATACCCGGTAGTTAAAATACAGTAATATGCAGTGTTGCACAGTAGCACACGGTATTGTACAGTATTTTGAATTATTGAGTCTTACGGGAGAATGCACTTACTCAATTATTGTTACAATAATTACTGTTCAATATTTTATATTATTGATTCAATAATTGCATGATATTTTATTGATTCAATAATTGCTACGTTGATATTTTATTGACTCAATAATTGCTACGTTGCTATTTTATATGATTGATTCAATAATGGCTATAGTTGATATTTTGTATTATTGATTCAATAATTATCACTGCACAGTATTTCATATTATCAACTCAATAATTTATATTATTTGAATAATATTATTAGATAGCATTATTGATAATGTCTAAGGAAGTTCTGTTTAAGAGGGGTTATTTAATTACGCGCCAATAAGGAAAAGTCCTTATCGGAAGGCCCCCTTTTTCTTGGGAATGACCTGGTTGTCAATATTGTAGTTCTGTAATATTATTTGTGAATAATTAATTATTGATTTATATGATAAGAAAATATTTATTTTGTGGATATAAAAGAAGGAATTAGCGCTGATGTGTTTTTATCAGTATTTTGGTATGAAAAATCATCCGTTTATGGATTACGGATAATTTATGTTTGGAATTTGGAAAAACTTCCTTCTACAAAGTTGTAGAGAATTAAATTTCCTATAGAAAGACATAGAGTTTGTATTTTTCTGACAAAAGGGCTATTTATTATGAATTATTGAAGTTTCGGAAAATATAATTTTTTTTAATGGGTGGGCCCCACTTTTGTTGAAAAATTCTGATGTTTTGATAGTCGCCAGGCGGCGGAAATTTTTTAAAAAATAATACTATATTATTAATTTAGTCTACTTTGGCATCTTAAGCTTTTCCTATAAATAGGGTGCTTAGGTTGGAATTGAAAATCACACCAGAATCAGAAGTTTTCTCTCTCTATAATATCGAGCGTATTTTTGTGAGTATTTTGATACTTTGAGTGTTAGTATTCAGTGCAAGTTTCTTTCGGTATTATATCCGATATTCCAGCTAGAGGTACTATTATTTTGAGGTAAGTGATGTTATTTTCTTTCGTAAATGATGTTATTCTTTTCAATATCATTATACCAAAATATTGTCATGAATTTTATTATGAAATTCTTACTTTTTCCGTCGGGGTTACTGTAATAACACAATATTTTTATATAATTAAATAAAAATATTTATATATAATTTTTTTTTATCAAAGATAATATGTGGGAATACGTGCAAGGTAAAGAATAAGCATATGTGTGATAAATATATAATTATTTATTGCACGAATGATTTTAAATAAATTTTCAAAAAAAGAATTGTTAATTATTATAAATTATATTATTATAATAAATTAATTTTGTAGTAAAAATATTTTACTATTTATTTTTCCATGAAAAATATGATTAATATATTATTTAAATAATATATGAAATAATTTCTAGAATTATTATAATAATTATTTTATTATATGAATTAATCAAGATTAATTAAGTTAAGTATTTTAACTTAATTAATAATGGGATATACTAGGTAAAGTATCATTATAGATCAAAACCCTAATTTTGATCTATGTTATTAAATTTCAAAATTTATACAATTATTATATAATTGTATTTAAAATAAAAGTATATTTATGGGATGAATAATAAGAAATTATTTTATTAAGGAATTTGGATATTGAATATAATTATTAATTATATTTGTCTCCAAGTATATGTAAGTATGTTAATACAAGCTATGATTATGAATTTTAAGGATTAAATACAATTATTATTTAATTATATTTAAAAGAAAAATATATTTATATTATTCAATTATTAAATATAAGTATTACTTATATTGATAATCGAATGTATGTAAATATGATCATTGTGCGATCTTTGATCAATGTTATGCGATTAAGGGAAACGATTAAGAAATCCTAATTCATAATTTGGGAAACCCTAATAATAGCAAGAAACCCTAATTTTTTATAAAACTCTAATTTTCTAATAAAAACCCTAATTTTTAAATTAGTGTGTTTTAATTTTATTTTTATTTAATTGCTAATTAATTTTCCAAATCTTAGGAATTATTTGGCAAACCTAAGGGTTAAACCCTAGATTCAAGTGCCATGGACAAAAATGCCCTTGAAGGGATTTATTAATTACAAAAATAATTAATTTTGGTTTTGTTTTATTAGCTTACTTGCAAATCTTTACAAGATATAGGCTAAGATATCATCACATGCTCAAATCTTATTTTATCAGCCATTACATGACACCTAGCAAGCTCAGATTCATTGAATCAAATGGATAGAATTGCAAAAGAGAGAGAAGGTAAAAGAAATTGCAATTAATTTCTTACAAACAAGTCAAGTTCCTTTCTCTCTCTAAGACCCACAAAATTTTCTCTCTAACTTGTTCACACTATCAAACAATAACATCCATACACTAACCTATAACAGATCAAGGCCAGAAATCAAAAATTTGCTCAAGAAAGGTATAAAACCCTAACTCACGCTAGATCTTTAATTTTTCGTTAGATGTTATATTTAAGTGTTAGAATATGTTCTATGATATGGGTATTGATGATCTAGGTTGAGAAACAACACTTTCAATGCATCAAAAGGCTCGAAATTATGAAATTTTGAAAATTGGAAAAAACTTAAAATTGTTTCCTAGCAGTCAAAGTCGGGGCCTATAATTCTTAATCTGTTAATGCTATGTTGTGCTTAAGTGTTTATATGTGTTCTATGCCATGTTGTTAGTATTATGAAAGTGGAAACATGCTTATATCATATATAGATCAAAAGATATGAACGGTCAAAACCCGTTGATCGAGCATGACTTTTGAGTTTTCTAGGTAACCTAGAAAACTGAAGAACATTGCCCGACCGTTACTTTGACCGCTTCGATCTCTTATCTGTTAGTTTGTTTGGGTATTAAGTTGTATCCAGGTTGTACTCTGACATGAGGACTACAAGTCCAGAGCACTCGCAAGCCTTAAATATTAACCGATCGGAAACTATAAGAGGTCAAACTAGGTTGCTCGCTCATCTGAAAATTCTTGGTAACCCAGAATTTCTCAAGCAGCATCTGACCACTTTTTGAAAAAACTAGATCTCTTTATGTGTTGATATCTAGATCATATAAGTGCTTCACTAGTGTACCTTGGTAGTTATACTACAAGGCCCGACGTCTAGATCATCAAAAACATTAACTGATTGAAAGTTATATGGCCACCAAAAGCGTTGACCGGCATTGACCGGCCATTTCTGAGCTGCCCAGAAACTCAAGAACAGCCTCTGACAGCTACTTTGATTACTTATAACTTCTAGTTGTGATGTAGGATGGCCATGAAACTTGGTTGTAGTTGTAGTATTACATCAATAATATAACACTAACTAAATTACCAACCCAGAAAAACACTAAAATCAAAGACTTATAAGTGGTCAAAGTAGGTACCTTGAACACTGAGTTTGAATGTTCTTGAGACTCAAGAACACCTAAGGCGACACTTTCCGTCGCGATAGCCCTTTAGCGACGGTTTGAAATTAAAATTAATTATATTAATTAAAATAAATAAAAAAAATAGAAATTAATTATTAAAATTTCATAAAATAATTTTAAGTTTTAAAAAATTAACTTTTAATAATTTGAGATATATTTCATTAATAATTTAATTTATTTAAATATTAATGATTTTAAATTTATTTAATAATTATATTAAATAAATTACTTAAAAATGATTTTAATATTTTAAAAATTGTTTAAAATTATATTAAAGTATTAAAAAATATTTTAAGTTATAATAAATGACTTTTAATATTTTGAGTTAAATTTCATTAATAATTTAATATTAATGATAATAAATTTATTTAATAATTATATTAAATAAATTAGTTAAAAATGGTTTTAATATTTTATAAATCATTTAAAAATGATATTAAGGTTTTAAAAAATATTTTAAGTTATAATAAATAACTTATAATATTTTGATAAGAATTTCATTAATAATTTAATATTAATGATAATAAAGTTATTTAATAATTATATTAAATAAATTATTTAAAAATGATTTAAATATTTTATAAATTATTTAAAGGTGAAATAAATGTAAAAAAAAATATTTTAAGTTATAATAAATAAATTTTAATATTTTGATATAAATAACATTAATATTTGAATATTAATGGTAAGTACTTAAAAATGATTTTAATATTTTAAAAATTATTTGAAAGTAATATTAATGTTTTAAAAATGTTTTAAGTTATAATAAATAACTTTTAATATTTGGAAATAAAATACATTAATATTTTAATATTAATGGTAATTATTTAAAAATGATTTTAATATCTTAAAAATTATTTAAAGGTAATATTATGATTTTAAAAATGTTTTAAGGTTATAATAAATAACTTTTAAAGTGTTGACATGAAGTTCATTAATATTTTAAATTATTTAAATATTAATGATAATGAAATTATTTAACAATTAAATCAATAAAAATAATATAAGTGTTTGAAAAATCATTATAAATGATTTTAATGTTTGAAAAAATATTATAAAAGATAATTCAATTATCTAGTATAATATTTAAGTTCTTGAACAAAGTTTCATTAAAAAAAAATTCGTTAATTATCCGATAATGCAATCGGGATGCCGAAACGATACCGAACTCAAACCAAATCGACATAGTTTGACTAGATACTCATTTTTATGTTTTTTAATGATTGTTATGGATATGTGACAACGTGTTTAAGTTGTATAATGACTGCAAATGTGCAGTATTATGTGTTAAGTTGTATTATTCTAATTGAAAAAATAATTCTATTGATGATAGGACCTGATATTAAAGATAACAGATTAAGCTATACTACGTAACAGTAATCAGCTATCAAGGCAAGTTCTCTAACCTTACTCAAATGTTATATTGATCAAGTATCTCTACTCCTCGCAGTCATTCTATGCGATGGATCCCAGTAAGCTAAAAGCATATTCATGAATAATTATTGTCAATTATTCATATCTGTAATGATATCCATGATTCTCTTATGAACTTATTCTTATAATGTGGAATTTTATTCAATTCAGTTATTATTTATTCATACCTCATTATTGTCTGTTATCATACAAGTGTCCCTACTTGTAGGAACTGTTGTACTCATAAAAGAACTCTGGAACTAGAAATTCTTTGATATGACAAATCCTGTTACACACTGTAAAATTTTGGTATACGTTCATGATTTAAAGACTGTCTAAACTATTTGACTCGGCTAGACATAGTTTGAATTGCACTGTTAGATAGTATTGGTTATGATAAAGTCGTCCAACTGAATTGTGTAGTTAGGACTCCAGACTGAGTATGAACAACCCTTAATGGGGAAACTGTTTATGTGCCCAAGGCGAACAGAGTGAATGAATTTATCATTCAAATAGATAGTATTGATCAATACAGGACATAACGGGGCTGATCACCCTACATGTCCGTAAGACCAAAGCGGTTTGCAGATGAATTTCTGTTTAAACCTTTTCGAAAATAAAAAATAAAAGTTCATGGTCTATGGACCACTCAGCATTTATAGTCACTACGTCGTTTCAAAATTTTAAACGATTTGATATGTTATTAAGATATGTTTCGAAAGACTTCACAACTATTGATTCGTTGTAGAAGTATACCTCAAAGAAAATATTTTTTTCTTCCAGCTAAAGTTTATTAATTGCTATTACTTGCTGAGCAATTAAATGCTCATTCTTGCTTAAAATTAAATGTTTTCAGCTAAGCGTGATCAACCAGAAGGCTCTGGCAAAAACAAGGGGAAAGGAAAGCTGCAAGAATAAGCTTTATGGTATCGTGTGTAATAATTAGACTTTATTAAGACAATATTATTTATTATCTATCATATAATGAATGTTTAAAGGTCGTGTACCTGGGATTAGACAACTCTAATATGTAAATTATGTTTGTTTATTTATATTATAATTATTCCGCTCAAAGAAATGATATCGTGTAGCACCAAGTTCGGGTTTCAAGCACCTGGATTTGGGGGCGTCACAAGTTGGTATCAGAGCTTTAGGTTAGAAACCATAGGTGGGGAATACCTTAGGCTATAACCTTAAGCTAGATAGAAGCGTTGCAAAACAAATAACTCAAATAGAGTTTAAAGGAGACGAATTAAGAAAATTCATCGTAAAATGAAATAAAAATAACTTATATAAACTATTATTTTTTATGTGTATATATTATGTACTAATCAAGATAATTTGTGTATAGATGTCAGGAAGGAAAGGATTAGAAGGCTCTCATGTCATAAAGAATGAGCAAATCACTCCGCCTGAAAGCAACCCAGATGAAGTAATCATTTTGGAAAATATAGAACCAGAACCAGAAACGGTGTTATTGACAGATAGTGATTCAGACACTGAAGTTGGAGCTGGCCAAGCATCAACGAAAGTGCATAATCTAAAGAACAAGCTGTTATGTTTGGAAAGGTTGTTGGCAGTGGAAAGGCTACTAAACAACCAGTTGCAAAAGGCATTAATCGAAACAATGGAAGAACAAGATAAGTTGAAGGTTCAAATTGAACAGATGGGAGCCATATGCAGCAAATCATGTGCAGCTCCAAGCCAGAAAGGTAAAAGAAAAATGAATGACCGTGATTTAGGAATTTCTGATTTTAAGCAAGGGAACTTCAAGAAAGTAGGAACGTGTGCGAACTGCAATCGAAAACATGAAGGCGTATGTATGAAAGGACAGAATGTATGCTATAATTGTGGACGTGAAGGACATATCTCATCTCATTGCCCTGATCCGAAGCAATGCGTATGTTTCGTATGTGGGTTAATAGGTCATCAGGCAAAGGTTTGTCCATGATCTAGGGAAGGCGTAGGAAATGAATAGGATAAGTAAAATAGGATTATATATAGTATGTATAGGTATGAAGTGTATTACTTTTGCATAAGTATCATGTTGAATCCCGACTTTTGTTGTCATTAAGGGATAGTAACTGACTATGACAGTCTGTATTATGTAAGGAAAAGTACTATGTACTGTTTGAATATGAATATAAATGTTATGATATTATTATATGTCAAGGTGGTATGTTGATTAAATGTAAATTTGTTAATTCGGCAAGCTAAAAATTGGGAATCCAGCAAGCTGAATTGGTCTAAAATTTAGGATTTTATATTCTATCTTTTATGATACCATTAATAATGGTATATGAATTATAAGATAATAACTTTAAGATTTTTTTTAACTAGATAATGCCGCCAAGAAGAGAACCACGAACCCGAAGGGTGGAAGACTTTGTTAACAATGCAGGAGGTCAAGCAAATCCTATGCAAGATTTTTCAAATATGTTGGCACAAGCCATGCAAAATTGAGCGACAGCCGCAGGAAATCCTCCAGGGAATCAATTGGCGAACTTCAAAGACTTCAAGGCCGTTGGATCGTCTAAATTCAAAGGAACGACTGACCCTATAGAAGCCCAAACTTGGTTAAAGGAAATAGAAAAAGCGTTTATTATTGCTAGGGTAGCGGAGGAGAAAAAGACAGCTTTTGCTATCTATATGTTAAAAGGGGAAGCGAACTTCTGGTGGGAGGCTAACCAAACTCGAGCCGGAGCAGAAGTGGTAACATGGACAAGGTTCAAAGAACTGTTTAACAAAAATTACTTCTCGTCCAGTATGCAGGACAGGATGAAAGTTAAATTTCTGGAATTGAAACAAGAAAGTATGACCGTCTCAGAATACGCTGCCAAGTTTAACAAATTAGCTAGGTTCTCTCCACAACAAGTGAACACTGAGGCAAGAAAGGCACGAAGGTTCGAACATGGTCTAAAGCCCTGGATCTACAACAAGGTTGCAGTGCTGCAGATTAACTCGTTTGGAACACTACTAGAAAAGGCTATCATTGCTGAAGGAGGAAGTGAGGCCATGAGTCTCTACAACAAGGAAAAGAAGAATAAGGGTAGGATTGAAGGAAAAGTTAAGGTGGAAGGAAATAGTGGAAGTGTAAGTGGGAAAAAAAAGTGGACAAGTTCAGGAAATACTGGAAATAGTCAGGGAGGAATAAGGAAGAAGGTGGAACCATGTGGAAATTGCGGGAAGAGTCACTTAGGTGAGTGTCTCAAGGGAAAGTTTGTGTGCTACAAGTGCGGGCAGGAGGGACACATCTCTCCTAATTGCCCCAATCCAAGAAAGAATAGTTGTTGTTTCATTTGCGGATCAACTGCTCATATGGCAAAGGATTGTCCGAAAAGGAATGCTGATGGGGGAAATGCGAATGCTGGAAATAACAATGGAAAACTGGCGATCACGTATCCAACTACGACAAACAAACCAACTGCAAGGACCTTCAATATGACGGTTCAAGATACGGTAGCAGCTGGGATGAAATTCCAGGTATTATTCGAATACATTTTAATTTCGTATATATGATTTGCTTATAAATAATAAATCAATTTATTAAGAACTTTTGAAGGAGGAATTTGAGTTCTTTTAAAAATCAAATTTTCGTTTAATTAAATAGACAAGCTTTATGCTGAATAGTTAAAGATCCGTTCGATAAAATCAAATCGAGATCTACTTGCAATGAATGTGTATACCCTTGTGTGTATAAGTTTTGAAACGGTGATTCCGGGGATGAAATCCTTATAAGGGAGGGTGAATGTAATAACCCAATATTTTTATATAATTAAATAAGAAATTTTACATATAATTTTTTTTTATCAAAGATAATATGTGGGAATACGTGCAAGGTAAAGAATAAGCATATGTGTGATAAATATATAATTATTTATTGCACGAAAGATTTTAAATAAATTTTTCAAGAAAGGAATTGTTAATTATTATAAATTATATTATTATAATAAATTAATTTTGTAGTAAAAATATTTTACTATTTATTTTTCCATGAAAAATATGATTAATATATTATTTAAATAATATATGAAATAATTTCTAGAATTATTATAATAATTATTTTATTATATGAATTAATCAAGATTAATTAAGTTAAGTATTTTAACTTAATTAATAATGGGATATACTAGGTAAAGTATCATTATAGATTAAAACCCTAATTTTGATCTATGTTATTAAATTTTAGAATTTATACAATTATTATATAATTATATTTAAAATGAAAGTATATTTATGGGATGAATAATAAGAAATTATTTTATTAAGGAATTTGGATATTGAATATAATTATTAATTATATTTGTCTCCAAGTATATGTAAGTATGTTAATACAAGCTATGATTATGAATTTGAAGGATTAAATACAATTATTATTTAATTATATTTAAAAGAAAAATATATTTATATTATTCAATTATTAAATATAAGTATTAATTATATTGATAATCGAATGTATGTAAATATGATCATTGTGCGATCTTTGATCAATGTTATGCGATTAAGGGAAACGATTAAGAAATCCTAATTCATAATTTGGGAAACCCTAATAATAGCAAGAAACCCTAATTTTTATAAAACTCTAATTTTCTAATAAAAACCCTAATTTTTAAATTAGTGTGTTTTAATTTTATTTTTATTTAATTGCTAATTAATTTTCCAAATCCTAGGAATTATTTGGCAAACCTAAGGGTTAAACCCTAGATTCAAGTGCCATAGACAAAAATACCCTTGAAGGGATTTATTAATTACAAAAATAATTAATTTTGGTTTTGTTTTATTAGCTTACTTGCAAATCTTTACAAGATATAGGCTAAGATATCATCACATGCTCAAATCTTATTTTATCAGCCATTACATGACACCTAGCAAGCTCAGATTCATTGAATCAAATGGATAGGATTGCAAAAGAGAGAGAAAGTAAAAAAAATTGCAATTAATTTCTTACAAACAAGTCAAGTTCCTTTCTCTCTCTAAGACCCACGAAATTTTCTCTCTAACTTGTTCACACTATTAAACAATAACATCCATACACTAACCTATAACAGATCAAGGCCAGAAATCAAAAATTTGCTCAAGAAAGGTATAAAACCCTAACTCACGCTAGATCTTTAATTTTTCGTTAGATGTTATGTTTAAGTGTTAGAATATGTTCTATGATATGGGTATTGATGATCTGGGTTGAGAAACAACACTTTCAATGCATCAAAAGGCTCGAAATTATGAATTTTTAAAAATTGGAAAAAACTTAAAAATATTTCCTAGAAGTCAAAGTCAGGGCCTATAATTCTTAATTTGTTAATGTTATGTTGTGTTTAAGTGTTTATATGTGTTCTATGCCATGTTGTTAGTATTATGAAAGTGGAAACATGCTTATATCTTGTATAGATCAAAAGATATGAACGGTCAAAACCCGTTGACCGAGCATGACTTTGAGTTTTTTGGGTAACCCAGAAAAATAAAAAACAATGCCCGGCCATTACTTTGACCGCTTCGATCTCTTATCTGTTAGTTTGTTTGGGTGTTAAGTTGTATCTAGGTTGTACTCTGACATGAGGACTACAAGTCCAGAGCACTCGCAAGCCTTAAATATTAACCGATCGGAAACTATAAGAGGTCAAACTAGGTTGCTCGCTCATCTGAAAATTCTGGGTAACCCAGAATTTCTCAAGCAGCATCTGACCACTTTTTGAAAAAACTAGATCTCTTTATGTGTTGATATCTAGATCATATAAGTGCTTCACTAGTGTACCTTGGTAGTTATACTACAAGGCCCGACGTCTAGATCATCAAAAACATTAACTGATTGAAAGTTATAAGGCCACCAAAAGCGTTGACCGGCATTGACCGGCCGTTTCTGGGCTGCCCAGAAACTCAAGAACAGCCTCTGACAGCTACTTTGATTACTTATAACTTCTAGTTGTGATGTAGGATGACCATGAAACTTGGTTGTAGTTGTAGTATTACATCAATAATATAACACTAACTAAATTACCAACCCAGAAAACACTAAAATCAAAGACTTATAAGTGGTCAAAGTAGGTACCTTGAACACTGAGTTTGAATGTTCTTGAGACTCAAAAACACCTAAGGCGACACTTTCCGTCGCGATAGCCCTTTAGCGACGGTTTGAAATTAAAATTAATTATATTAATTAAAATAAATAGAAAAAAATAGAAATTATTTATTAAAAATTCATAAAATAATTTTAAAAATTATTTTAAGTTTAAAAAAAATTAACTTTTAATAATTTGAGATATATTTCATTAATAATTTAATTTATTTAAATATTAATGATATTAAATTTATTTAATAATTGTATTAAATAAATTACTTAAAAATGATTTTAATATTTTAAAAATCATTTAAAATTATATTAAAGTATTAAAAAATATTTTAAGTTATAATAAATGACTTTTAATATTTTGAGTTAAATTTCATTAATAATTTAGTATTAATGCTAATAAATTTATTTAATAATTATATTAAATAAATTAGTTAAAAATGGTTTTAATATTTTATAAATCATTTAAAAATGATATTAAGGTTTTAAAAAGTATTTGAAGTTATAATAAATAACTTATAATAGTTTGATAAGAATTTCATTAATAATTTAATATTAATGATAATAAAGTTATTTAATAATTATATTAAATAAATTATTTAAAAATGATTTAAATATTTTATAAATCATTTAAAGGTGAAATAAATGTAATAAAAATATTTTAAGTTATAATAAATAACTTTTAATATTTTGATATAAATAACATTAATATTTGAATATTAATGGTAAGTACTTAAAAATGATTTTAATATTTTAAAAATTATTTGAAAGTAATATTAATGTTTTAAAAATGTTTTAATTTATAATAAATAACTTTTAATATTTGAAAATAAAATACATTAATATTTTAATATTAATGGTAATTATTTAAAAATGATTTTAATATCTTAAAAATCATTTAAAGGTAATATTAAGATTTTAGAAATGTTTTAAGGTCATAATAAATAACTTTTAAAGTGTTACCATGAAGTTCATTAATATTTTAAATTATTTAAATATTAATGATAATGAAATTATTTAACAATTAAATCAATAAAAATGATATAAGTGTTTGAAAAATCATTATAAATGATTTTAATGTTTGAAAAAATATTATAAAAGATAATTCAATTATCTAGTATAATATTTAAGTTCTTGAACAAAGTTTCATTAAAAAGAAATTCGTTAATTATCCGATAATGCAATCGGGATGCCGAAACGATACCGAACTCAAACCAAATCGACATAGTTTGACTAGATACTCATTTTTATGTTTTTTTAATGACTGTTATGGATATGTGACAACGTGTTTAAGTTGTATAATGACTGCAAATGAGCAGTATTATGTGTTAAGTTATATTATTCTAATTGAAAGAATAATTCTATTGATGATAGGACCTGATATTAAAGATAACAGATTAAGCTATACTATGTAACAGTAATCAGCTATCAAGGCAAGTTCTCTAACCTTACTCAAATGTTATATTGATCAAGTATCTCTACTCCTCGCAGTCATTCTATGCGATGGATCCCAGTAAGCTAAAAGCATATTCATGAATAATTATTGTCAATTATTCATATCTGTAATGATATCCATGATTCTCTTATGAACTTATTCTTATATTGTGGAATTTTATTCAATTCAGTTATTATTTATTAATACCTCATTATTGTCTGTTATCATACAAGTGTCCCCACTTGTAGGAACTGTTGTACTCATAAAAGAACTCTGGAACTAGAAATTCTTTGATATGACAAATCCTGTTACACACTGTAAAATTTTGGTATACGTTCATGATTTAAAGACTGTCTAAACTATTTGACTCGGCTAGACATAGTTTGAATTGCACTGTTAGATAGTATTGGTTATGATAAAGTCGTCCAACTGAATTGTGTAGTTAGGACTCCAGACTGAGTATGAACAACCCTTAATGGGGAAACTGTTTATGTGCCCAAGGCGAACAGAGTGAATGAATTTATCATTCAAATAGATAGTATTGATCAATACAGGACATAACGGGGCTGATCACCCTACATGTCCGTAAGACCAGAGCGGTTTGCAGATGAATTTCTGTTTAAACCTTTTCGAAAATAAAAAATAAAAGTTCATGGTCTATGGACCACTCAGCATTTATAGTCACTACGTCGTTTCAAAATTTTAAACGATTTGATATATTATTAAGATATGTTTCGAAAGACTTCACAACTATTGATTCGTTGTAGAAGTATACCTCAAAGAAAATATTTATTTCTTCCAGCTAAAGTTTATTAACTGCTATTACTTGCTGAGCAATTAAATGCTCATTCTTGCTTAAAATTAAATATTTTCAGCTAAGCGTGATCAACCAGAAGGCTCTGGCAAAAACAAGGGAAAAGGAAAGCTGCAAGAATAAGCTTTATGGTATCGTGTGTAATAAAATTAGACTTTATTAAGATAATATTATTTATTATCTATCATGTAATGAATGTTTAAAGGTCGTGTACCTGGGATTAGACAACTCTGATATGTAAATTAAGTTTGTTTATTTATATTATAATTATTCCGCTCAAAGAAATGATATCGTGTAGCACCAAGTTCGGGTTTCTTCTATTTGTCCAAATTGTCTGTTATAGTTACTATCTGTGATTGGATCTAAAGTTTTGAGCTTCATTCTTGAATTTTGCTCCACAAAGTATTATTATGGAATATTCTTGAACTTGAATAAACTAAAATACGAATCCTTAATCTTATCCTTTATTTCACTGGATTCGTTATTTATATTATTTTCATCATCCTCAGTCCTAAGTGGTGTTATAATTGAATATCTTTGGCCTGTAGAGCAAAGATGAATGATTACCTGATAAATATCTTTGGCCGTAGTGCAAAGATGACAGGTGTTGAGATGAACATGACCATTGATGATACAAATGAATATCTTTGGCCTGTAGTGCAAAGATGAATATTTGATTTGAGATGTATATTGATTGATGTTACAGGGATAAAATATTGATGATGAACGGTTATTTTCACTGCGAATATTGATCTAAAACTTGTTGTCAATAATATTTTATCTGAATTGTTGAAGACTAACGATAATTTATTTTTCATTATCTTAGTCATAATATTCTTTACTGGGCTAGTTGAGCTCACCCTTTTCATCTATTGTCCTCTTCAGGAAATGAGAATGTTGCGGGAACTAGTCGGGGGACAGAGTGATGGTCCGAGTTAGAGTAGTAGTATTCCTCACTATTTTTAATAAATAGTATGATAATAATTGTAATGAGGACTTAGTTTGAATATTAATATTTTCTACATATTAGTATTGACACTCACAGTTGTGTGGTCGTATTTTGCACGACTGTGTGATATAAAAGTTTATATTTGAATTCTGTACCATATATTTGGCGACTCAGAATAGGTTGGGTTGACTGGACCTATTCTGGGGGCGTCACAATTGATATGCAAGAAATATCTGTAAGATCATAAATCTATACATCTAAGTGAGGGTATCCAGATATGATATAATTGTTCTGACGAGAACTCTTAACTGATTGGGATACTGTGAATTTTGGATTTATAGAAGTTATTGTCTTATAGAATATTTACGTGAGCACCGAATCTGCTACAGGAAATGTAGAGATTTTGGGGTGTCACAATTTTGGTATCAGAGCCTTAGGTTAGAAATCTTAAGAGGAAACCCTTAGGCTATAACCTCGGAAGTAATTAGTTGATAAAGGAGATAAGCTCAAATAGAGTTATTGCGGGAGAGGGAAAGTTGTTAGGGAAGTTAATAGATAAGAATACTAATAAAATAGTAAGTTATAATTTTTATCAGATACTAATCAATTTTATAAATCTGATTGTAGGATGTCAGAAGACCGTCAATTGATCATAGCAGAGCCAGCAATTGATGCAGTGTCGTTGCAAATAGTACTCCCTATCCAAACTTGGATAGAATGGCCTTCAGGATCTAGGGTAGCTCAGGAAATAGAGTACATGGAGAAAAAGTTGAAGAAGTATGAGAAGATGGTAGAAAAGCTAAAAAGGAGGATAGCAAGAAAGAAGGAAGAACTTTAGACTAAGGAAAAAATTCTATAATATAGCTAGTGATAAGGACAAATCGCTAGTCGGATAGGCTATATAGTTTACTTTCTGTTGTGTGTATAAATAATGATCTAAAATGAGTCACTAGA
The DNA here is from genome assembly GCA_020205555.1 of Panax stipuleanatus. Lineage (NCBI taxonomy): Eukaryota > Viridiplantae > Streptophyta > Magnoliopsida > Apiales > Araliaceae > Panax > Panax stipuleanatus. The sequence continues at coordinate 75,294,218 of CM035119.1, read as the reverse complement.
TATGTATATATAGGTTTGCCATGTGAAATACAAATTTTTGTTTATCAAACTGGGATGTTTAATTATTGAATCGGTATTCATACTTATTTGTTATATTTAGATAAATGGCACCAAGAAGAAGACCTCGTGGGGAAATTGAGGAACAGGAAGAGGCAAATCCTACCCAAACCCTGGTAAATATTCTGGTAGGAGCTTTACAAGGAAGACAAGCTAATGCGATACCAGCTACACCCAATAACCTAACCACAACTCAGTTTAGGGACTTTACTACTTTCTTTTTGAAGGATGAAGCTAACCACTGGTGGGAAGCAAACAAAGGTAGAGCTGGAGTAGGTGCCACTAATTGGGACAAATTCAAGGAGTTTTTCTTTGCCAATTACTTTCCAACTTCAATGCAAGATCGTATGGAGGTTCAATTCCTGGAATTGAAACAAGGAGAGATGATAGTTAGACAATATGCAGCCAAATTCAACGAGTTGGCTAGGTTTGCATCACATCAGGTAGATACTGAGGCGAGAAAGACAAGGAGGTTTGAAGGGGGACTGAAACCCCAAATTAGAAGTTAAGTATCGGCATTTCAGGTAAAGACATTTGCGGAGATCCTGGAGAAGGCTATTATAACAGAAAAAGAAGGAGAAGCTTTATTTCAATTTAATAAGGAGAAGAGGGTGATTACTGGAAAAGGAAACACGAGTGGGAGCAACAGCAACAACAATAAGAGAAGATGGGAGGTAGCTTTTCCAAACAACCCTGGAAAAGGAGGTTATAATCCTAACAATAATGCCAACAAAGGAGGTAACAACAACAACAATCAAAAGTTTGAGCACTGTCAGATATGTGGAAAGAATCACAAAGGGCAATGCTATTTTAAAGGGACGTATTGTTATACCTGTGGAGAAGATGGGCATTACTCCAAATGGTGTCCACGAAAGAAGGATAAAAGCAAGAGTGTCAAATGTTTCAACTGTGGGGAAGAGGGTAATGTGTCAAAGTTCTGTCCAAAACCCAAGAAGGTTAATGTGGGAGGAGGTCAGAATTCTGACAATAAACAAGGAGCAGCGACTGCAGGAGTTACTCTGAATCTTCCGAATGCACGAGCTTTCAACATGACAGTGAGGGACGCTGTGGCAGCACAAGATGTGGTGACAGGTATCATACCAATTGATGTTGTAAATGCTTATGTGTTATTCGATTCTGGTGCTTCTTGTTCGTTTACATCTGTGGATTTTGTTAAAAGATTCAAAATACCATGTGAGGATCTAGATGTACCTTTCAATGTAGAAATTGCTAACAAAGAGATAATCCCTGTTCATACAGTACATTAGAATTGTAGTGTAGCAATTCAGGGGCATACATTACCGGTAAATCTTATACCTATACAACTAGGGGAGTTTGATGTAATATTGGGGATGGATTGGTTGGGTAGGCATAGGGCAGTAATTGATTGCAAATGGAAACAAGTAGGTTTAAGGACACCCTTGAAAACAAAGGAAGTGTTTAAGGGAAGTTGTTACCGAAGCAAGTCCGGTGTTTAACTGTTATGCAAGCTAAAAGATTGCTTCGGAATGGTTGTACAGGGTATTTGGCCTATGTGGTGGATACAAGGAAAGAAGGGGGAAAGTTAGACCAAATACCTATAGTAAATGAGTTTTCGGATGTGTTTCCAAGTGATCTACCTGGCCTTCCACCTAACATGGAGATTGAATCTGTGATTGACCTTGCACCAGGAACAGCACCAGTTTTAAACGCGCCATATAGGATGGCACCAATAGAGTTGAAGGCGTTGCATGTTCAGTTATAAGTGCTTTTAGACAAGAAGTACATACAACCTAGTGTTTCACCATGGGGAGCACCCGTGTTGTTTGTAAAGAAGAAGGATGGGACGTTAAGATTGTGTATAGATTATCGGGAGTTAAATAAGTTGACCATCAAGAATAAGTACCCTTTACCAAGAATTGATGATTTGTTTGATCAGTTAAAAGGAGCGGAGCATTTTTCAAAAATTGACCTACAATCGGGTTATCATCAACTAAAGGTGAGAAGAGAAGATGTACCAAAGACCGCCTTTAGGACCCGATATGGACATTATGAGTTTCTTGTGATGTCTTTTGGGTTAACAAATGCACCAGCAGCTTTTATGGACTTAATGAATCGAGTGTTTAAATCATGCTTGGATAAATTTGTGGTGGTGTTTATTGATGATATCTTAATATACTCTAAGATACGGGAGGAACATGCGAAACATTTGAGAGTGGTATTAGAGATATTAAGAAAGGAACAACTTTACGCAAAAATTTTCAAGTGTGAGTTTTGGTTGGAGGAAGTTCAATTCCTAGGGCACGTAATTAATAAGAAAGGGTATAAGTGGATCCAGCAAAGATAGAAACAATCATGAATTGGGATCAACCAACAACACCAACAGAAGTTTGCAGTTTTCTTGGATTGGCAGGGTACTATCGTCATTTTATAAAAGATTTTTCCAAAATAGCAACCCCGCTAACCAATTTAACTCAAAAGACTGTGAAGTATAATTGGACAAACAAGTGTGAAGAAAGTTTTCAAGAATTGAAGAAAATACTGAGTAGGGCACCAGTATTATCATTACCAGATGAAACTGGGGATCTTATAGTTTATAGTGACGCTTCACACAGGGGTTTAGGATGTGTGTTAATGCAACATGGGAAGGTGATTGCCTATGCTTCGCGACAACTTAAAGATTATGAGAAAAGGTATCCTACTCACGATATGGAGTTAGCCGCGGTAGTTTTTGCTTTGAAGATATGGAGGCATTATTTGTATGGGGGAAAGTGTGAAATATACACAGATCATAAAAGTCTGAAGTATATTTTTATACAAAAGGAGTTGAATATGAGGCAGAGGAGATGGTTAGAGTTAATCAAGGACTTTGATTGTGAGATCCTACATTATCCTGGTAAAGCTAACGTAGTTGCAGATGCATTGAGCCGGAAGAATCAAGAAAGGTTGAATACCATTACAAACAACAAGGTTCTAATAAAAGAATTTGAAAAACTTGAGATTGAAGTAAGAGCTCCAGGTAACTCTAATCAGAAGTTATACGTGGTAGAAACAGCCTTAACCTTATTGGATAAAATCAAAGAGATGCAGGAGAAGGATGCAGTATGTCAGAAATGTAAGGCTGAGATAACTCATGAGAAGAACATTAAAATTTTGATTGGATAAGGAGGGAGTACTGAGGTATGAAGATAGAGTGTGGGTTCTAAAAAGATGAAATCTTAGCAGAAGCCCATAGTTCCAAGTTTACTGTACATCCAGGAAGTACTAAGATGTATAAGGATTTAAGGTAGCATTTTTGGTTGTCTAACATGAAAAGAGAGATAGCAGAATGGGTAAGTAAGTGTCTCACATGCCAGAGAGTTAAAGTTGAGCATCAAAGACCGAGTGGATTACTACAACCTCTACCGATTCCTGAATGGAAGTGGGAGCACATCACTATGGACTTTGTGGTAGGACTTCCTGTCACTCAGAAAGGCCACAATGCTATCTGGGTAATAGTTGATCGTCTCACCAAGTCAGCCCATTTTCTACCTATCAAAGTTACTTATAATCTCGATCAGTTGGCCAAGTTATACATAAAAGAGATTATTTCTAGACATGGAGTTCCTGTATCCATAGTATCAGATAGAGATCCACGGTTTACTTTGAACTTTTGGAGAAGTCTGTAGGCGCACTTGGGAACCCAACTAAAATTGAGTACGACATATCACCCTCAAACCGATGGCCAAAGTGAGAGAACCATTCAGACACTGGAAGATATGTTGAGAACCTGCATTATGGATTTTAAAGGGAGTTGAGAGGACCAGTTACCTTTGGTAGAGTTTGCATATAATAACAGTTATCATGCTAGTATTGAAATGCCACCGTACGAAGCTCTGTATGGAAGGAAGTGTAGAACACCTTTATGCTGGGATGAAGTTGGAGAAAGACAAATTCTTGGACCTGAGTTAGTTCAACAAACCACGGAGAAGATTCGAATTATACGACAACGGTTGCAAGCATCTCAAGACCGGCAGAAGAAATATGCAGATCAACACAGACAGCTAAGGGAGTTCAATGTTAGAAGTCATGTCTTTCTGAAAGTATCTCCTTGGAAAGGAAAAATTCATTATGGTAAAAAGGGAAAGCTGAGCCCGAGGTTTATTGGCCCATTTCAAGTATTAAGGAGAATAGGTGAGGTAGCCTATGAGGTAGCTTTACCCCCAGAGTTAGAACACATTCATAATGTGTTTCATGTGTCTGTACTACGTATGTATAAACCCGATTATAAGCATGTGATAAACTATAAACCTGTTCAGATAGAGAAAGACTTATCATATATAGAGGTTCCAGTGCAGATAGTTGATCGAAAGGAACAGGTGTTGAGGAATAAGGCTATATCATCGGTTAAAGTAATATGAAAGAATCATGATATTAAAGAAGCTACATGGGAATTGGAGGATAAAATGTGAGAAGACTTTCCGCATTTGTTTTCATAAGATGTAATTTCAATTTCGGGACGAAATTCTTATAAGAGGGGGTGATTGTAATATTCCAAACTTTAAATAGGAATATTAATATAAACAGTAAATATAACTATGATTAATATCTTGTGTGATGTGTACTTAACATTATTATTGGAATATATATATAATTATAAAACAACACATAAGATATAACTGTGTAAATAGGATATAAGGTTTTATAAGTAAAACCCTAATTAATAATAAGGAATTCTAACCCTATGGGTTATAATAAATGGAAATTATAACATGATACATTAATAATGTTATATATTATTGTATACATATATTTAATATGAAATATTAAATATTTGTCTGGAAAAGATTGTAAGAAAACCCTAATTAAGGATTAGGAAACCCTAACCCTAATTATAAAACCTAATTTAATGTATAAACCCTAATTCTAGACTAACAAAACCTAATTGATCATTATTATTTTAAATTTTCTAAGGAAAGTATGAAATAACTAAATTATCCTTGTATTTACATGGGAAATTACCAAAATGCCCTTAGTATATGCAAAAAGAATAAAATACCCTTATTTTGTTCTCTTATCAAAACAAGATAGAAACAAATCTTTTGGCTTGCAAGCAAAAGATTTGTCACATGGCATCCAACATCCTTAGCATAACAACACACCCTAAATCCATAAATGAAGTAGGCTTACTTGTTAAACTAAGAGAGGAATGGAGTTTTAACCCCTACTTGAACATTTCACCTAAGGTTAGGGTAAAAGCACTTAAGACCACGAAATTTATACTTAACTCACATAGCCCATTGACTCATAAACAACTCCTAGCAAACCAGAAACAGAATCAAGAAGGAAAGAAGCAAAAAGTGATCAAAAAGGGTAAAAACTTAACCCTAACTCAATTTTTGAATTCTGAAGTTTTAATTGTTGTTGTTATTGTTTAGATATGTTCATTAGTAAATGAACATAAGTGTTATAAATTTATTCTTTTTATTTTAAAAGAAATATTTAAGTGACATAACTGAGTACTAATAAAATGAAAATTTGTTATGCAGATCATGGCACCAAAACGTAGATTGACTGCACCCGAAGAATCTGTTAATAACGAGAGGGAACAAGTTGACCCGATCTAGAAACTGGTAGACTTGTTAGGAGAAGCTCTTAGGGGAAAGAAAAATGAACCTGTTCGCCCCAACCCTTAATCTGTCCCAGTAACAACCTTCAAAGACTTTAAGAGTGTAGGACCCCCAGAGTTTGAGGGAACTACCGACCCAATCGTCGCACAAACCTGGATCAAGGAGATTGAGAAAGCTTTCACTATAGCTCGCGTGGGCGAAGAACAGAAGACGGTGTTTTCTACGTACATGATGAGGGGAGAAGCAAACTATTGGTGGGAGGCTAATCAGCAGAGAGCTGGAGAAGGGACGATAACCTGGGATAGGTTTAAGATGTTGTTCTTCGAGAATTACTTCCCGAAAAACATGAAGAATAGAATGGAGGTAAAGTTCTTAGAACTGAAACAATGTGACATGACAATGGCGCAGTACGCGGCTAAGTTCAATGAACTAGCGCGATTTGCAAAACACCAAGTTGGATATGAGGAAAGAAAGGCGAGATATTTTGAGCAAGGGCTGAAGTTGTGGCTGTTCAATAAGGTATCAGTTCTTCAAATTGATTCCTTTGCGACATTGCTAGAGAAAGCGATCGTTGCAGAAGGTGACAGTGAGGCCTTAAGTCTGTACAACAAGGAGAAGAAAGGAAAGAATGCTGGAGGAGAGAACCGTACTGGAGGAAGAATTAGTGGAGGAAGCAACTTGGGTAAAAGAAAGTGGGAGAACAATAACAACAACAACAATAAAAATAACAACAATCAATCGGGGAATTTTCATGGAGGTTTTAAGAAGAGGGCTGAAGGATGCCCGAAATGTGGGAAGAACCATCAGGGCGAGTGCTGGAAGGGACGCGGCACTTGCTACAACTGTGGACAAAAAGGGCACATCTCGACCAACTGCCCGAAACCGAAAAAGATGCAAGGATGCTTTGCATGTGGCTCGACAGGGCACCGGATTAAGGACTGCCCGAAGAAGGGAAGTAGCGGAGGGAGCCAATAAGGGGGAAACGAGCTAATGATCAGCGGACAGGCAAAAAACAACCGCCCAACTGCCAGAACCTTTAACATGACCGTCTAGGACGCAGTGGTTGCGAAGGACGTGGTGTCAGATATAATCCCAATCAATGATATAAATGCTTATGTATTATTTAATTCGGGTGCCACCTATTCTTTTATATCTGAAGAATTTGCCAGTAAACTTAGTACACCCCGAGAACGATTAGAAAATCCCTTGAACATAGAAGTTACGAATAAGGAAGTATTCCCTGTAGAATACGTTTACCAAAATTATCGCGCAAACATTAGAGAACATGAACTGAAAGTAGACTTGATTCCTATTAGATTGGGAGAGTTTGACGTAATACTAGGAATAGATTGGTTGTATAACCATGCTGCGTTATTTGACTGTCAGAATAAATGTGTGAACCTTCAGACTCCGAGTAAGTATAAGGTAGTGTTTTATGGTAGCTCATCGCTTAAGCAATCGTGTTGCGTTACGATGATGCAGGCCAAGAAATTGTTAAGGAAAGGATGTGTATGTTATTTATCTTACATCGTTGATACTCGAAAAAAGGGAGTAGAAATTAAGGATATATCTGTAGTGAATGAATTTCAAGATGTATTTTCGGACGATCTGCCTGGTCTTCCGCCAGACAAAGAAATTGAATTTGTAATATATTTAGCACCGGGAACGACACCGATTTCAAAAGCTCCATATCTATGGCGCCAGTAGAAATAAAGGAATTGATGATACAACTGCAAGAGTTAATGGATAAGGGTTACATTCGACCGAGTGTGTCTCCTTGGGGAGCAGCAGTATTATTCGTTAAGAAAAAGGACGGATCGATGAGGCTCTGTATTGATTGTCGAGAATTGAACAGAGCAACGATCAAGAACCAATATTCGCTACCGAGGATAGATGACTTATTTGATCAACTGAAGGGAGCGAAGTGTTTCTCAAAGATCGACCTACGAATAGGATACCATCAACTGAAAGTAAGGGATGAGGACATACCGAAGACTGCGTTTCGAACCCGTTATGGACACTATGAGTTTTTGGTAATGTCATTTGGTTTGACTAATGCTTTGGAAACATTTATGGACTTGATGAACCGAGTTTTCTAGCCATACTTGGATAAATTTGTGGTAGTTTTCATCGACGATATTTTGATCTACTCGAAAACAGAGGAAGAACATGCTGAACATCTGAAGATTGTTTTGGAGGCACTAAGGAAAGAGAAGATGTATGCGAAGTTTTCAAAGTGTGAATTTTGGATGAAGAAGGTTCAATTCTTAGGCCACATGGTGAATAAGAATGGAATCTTAGTAGACCCCGCAAAGGTCGAAGTAGTAAGTAATTGGGAACAACCGAGAATACCGACGGAGGTAAGAAGTTTCTTAGGGTTAGCTGGGTACTATCGAAGATTCATCCAAGATTTTTCTAAGATATCAACCCCGTTGACCAATCTGACGAGGAAGAAGGTGAAGTTTGTATGGACAGATAAATGCGAAGAAAGTTTTCAAGAGTTGAAGAAAAGATTGAGTGAGGCGCCTGTGTTATCACTACCAGATGATGCAGGAAATTTTGTGGTGTATAGTGATGCATCGTACAAGGGACTTGGCTGTGTGTTTATGCAGTATGGCAAGGTCATTGCGTATGCGTCACTATAATTAAAGGATTAGGAAAAATGATACCCTACTCACGACTTAGAGTTAGCGGCAGTACTTTTTGCATTAAAGATATGGAGGAATTATTTATACGGAGAGAAATGTGAGATATACACGGACCACAAAAGTCTGAAATATATCTTCACGCAGAAGGAGTTGAATATGTGGTAGAGAAGGTGGTTAGAATTAATCAAAGACTATGACTGCGATATTCTTTATCACCCGGGTAAGACAAACGTGGTTACCGACTCTCTGAGCAGAAAAGGAAGGGAGAAATTATTTAATTTAACGACTCAGGATGAGTTGATAAGAGAAATGGAGAAATTAGAAATAGAGGTAAAAGGGCAAGAGAGGTCTGGAGAGAAGTTATTTTTAATGGAAGCTTGTTCGACATTATTGGATAGAGTAAAAGAAGCACAGGAGAAAGATGAAGAGTGCGAGAAAGTCAGAAAGAGGATCGCCGAAAATGAAGAAGAAAGATTCTGAATGGATAAAGACGGTATCTTGAGATTCGAAGGATGAGTGTGGGTACCAGCGGTAATCGAATTAAGGGAAGAGATTTTGCACGAGGCACACCATACGACGTATTTCGTTCATCCGGGAGGCACTAAGAAGTACCGAGACTTGAGGCAACATTTTTGGTGGCCCAATCTGAAGCAGGAAGTCGCAGAGTGCGTTAGTAGATGTTTAACTTGCCAACGCGTTAAAGCAGAACATCAACGGCCGAGTGGTTTACTAAAACAGTTGGAAATATCGGAGTGGAAATGGGAGCATATTACGATGGACTTCGTGATGGGACTTCCAGTTACGCAGAAAGGTTATAATGCCATTTGGGTTATCTTGGATCGACTTACAAAGACTGTACACTTTCTACCAATCAAGATCAGCTACAGTTTGAATCAGTTAGCGAGTCTGTACATAAAGGAGATTGTTTCACGACATGGAGTGCCAGTGTCAATTGTCTCTGATCGAGATCCGTGCTTCACGTCAAATTTTTGGAAGAGTTTGCAAGAGAGAATGGGAACGCAGTTGAGGTTGAGAACCGCTTATCATCCTCAGACAGACAGACAAAGTGAGCAAACTATACAAACGCTAGAGGACATGCTTAGAACTTGCGTGATGGACTTCAAGGGAAACTAGGACGACCATCTACCCTTAGTAGAATTTGCATATAATAATAGTTATCATGCGAGTATCGGCATGCCACCGTACGAAGCTCTTTACGGGAGAAAGTGCAGAACGCCATTATGTTGGGATGAAGTCGGAGAGCGACGAATACTCGGACCAGAGTTAGTACAACAAACCGCAGACGTGGTGACAGTAATAAGAGCCAGACTTGTAGCAGCTCAAGATCTCCAGAAGAAATACGCAGATTTGCATCGACAAGACCGGGACTTTAAAGTCGACAGTTTTGTTTTCTTGAAAGTATCTCCGTGGATGGGAAAGATCCGTTACGACAAGAAGGGAAAATTGATTCCAAGATTCATAGGATCGTTCGAGATACTGAAGCGAGTGGGCGAAGTGGCATACAAAGTTGCGTTAACACCCGAACTGGAGCACATCCACAACGTGTTTCACATTTTCGTGTTACGACCGTATAAGGCCAACTACAAGCACGTGATTTCTTACGAGCCCATTCAAGTGGAGAAGAACTTGGCATATGAAGATATTCCTGTCCAAATACTAGATAGGAAAGAGCAAACTTTGAGAAATAAAATTATATCTTCTATAAAAGTACTTTGGCGTAACCACGATGTCGAGGAGGCAACGTGGGAGTTAGAAGATAGGATGATGAGGGACTATCCCCATCTATTTGTGTAATCTTGTATCAATTCCGGGACGAAATTTTTAGAAGGGGGGAGAATGTAATACCCGAGAATTTCTTAATATTATTAAATAAATATATTAATGAAAATGAAGATTTATTTGAACACAAATGATTTTGTGTTATGAGGTGAGTTAACTCAAATATATTAGATTGAATTAATAATAATTGAGAAAGAATGTGGAGTTTATTATGAGCCCGATGAATGCCTTGTGTGGCACAGTAATGGGAAGTATGTAATCTAATTCATTAAAGAAAGAGTTGATGAGTGGATAATTAATTTACAATATATTAATTAATGATTAGTAATGACATGTTAAGTAATGTTTGAGATTAATGTGTGTTTAATTAAATGCTTAATGTAAAGTTGTGTAATCATATATCATATAGTAACTACAACTATATAATATAAAGTATAACGTGACAATTTGGTATAACTATGTAATGTAGAAACTATATTTTAAGAGAAAATGAGCCACATGGGTGGACTTATAAGAATACATGTTATGTATACATGGTACAATGTGAAACCAAAGTATAATATATAAAGTATAGTGTGACACTTTAACAAGGCTATGTAATATATATTATATGGTATATTAAAGCATGTGAATAAGGAATAACAATTATTTCAATAAATAATATGGATGGAATAATGAGCTTTATGATAATGTGATGTGTTACAGCCCAATTATGTAATAATTTGGTAATATTAAAATGTACATGGATTATATATCAATGTGTATACATGTACCCCAATGTGCTACCATGTAATGTTGTTGCGACACTTTGAGTCCATATACACCCTAAGTGAATATAAGCTAAGGTGTATATATGTGTACTAAGTATATATAATATATAGTAGTTCTTTCTCAATTTTAAATGTTGGGTTCTCATTATTTGTCCCATAAAGGGAGTCACACCTCCCATTTCCCATTCACGTGTAAACTTCAAAGGCTAGAGTCTACTTCCTCAGTCTTCTCCCAAGCTCCATCCTAGCTAATGATCATGAGGGGAGTGGTTTTGATGATTTGATTCACCAACCATTTACCTACCACTCCTTAACCTCCATGTAATTCACAAGTCACATTGGTTTAATTTGGTGAGCAATTGCATAGTCTGGATAACGGTTTTGCTATATATATGGCCCCCTTCTCTTTATATTTTCATTGCTGAGAATTGTTAAGTTTGGAATTGAGAGCATATACAAATATCAGTGCAAGCATTCTAGATTTAGCAGCATTAGCAAGCTTACTCCATTTACAAAGGTATAATCTACACTTCTCGTTCTTCATTCGTCAAAACTCCATTTCTTGTTTCTACCAAAATTCAAATTCTTGATCATGTGGAATTGAAGTATAATTGAATTATAGAAAGCTTGTGTAGTATGTTATGGCCTTACATACCTGTTGGAACTACAATTTAACTTCCTTGCTCATCATCTTTATTTTCTGTTTTGATTTTTGAAATTTCTGTAAAATCTTCAATTCTTAAATTGAGTTGAAATTCTTGAATTGGTGATTTGATGATGACAATTAATGGTTATATAAGCTATATATGTGTTAGTAAGGTAACATAGTTGGTTTAATAACAATTTCGTAAGAAATTTCTGCGTTTGGGTTTGTGAACTGCCGAGTCTGGCTGCTGTCTGGCCTGGAACGGGATCCGCGCAGCCGCGCGTCTCCCTAGTACAACCAGCGCGCGATCGCGCCAGCCTACAGATTTAGTTTTTTGTTTCCTGTTTAAAAATCTGTCTAGTGCTAGTTTGTTTATATGAGCATGCAAGCATGAGGAATATGTTAGCATGAGTATATATGTTCCTTGAGACAGCGAGAATTGGTTTAACTACATTAAAATCCCTTCCTAAGTAAACTTAAGATTTTATAAGGAACTTAGAGTTGTTTTTAAAAGTAAATTTGACATGTGCGTATGATATTGATATTTTGGCTTTTGAGACATATTTGTGTGACCTAGAAACACATGATATGAATGTTAACTTACGTATATAAGCTTCATAATGTAACTTGAGCATGTGAACCTCAATAGTGAACCTCAATAGTGAACCTTTTTAACGAAAACACAAGCTTGAAACATGGACTCTAACATGTTATATTAGGGTTCTAGGTTCTAATTTTTTGAGCATGTTTATATGGCCTTGAAATGCGTGAAAGGCATGTTGACTTACTTATATATGTTTCATAGTATGACATGAGCATGTGGACTTCATTGTGAACTTTACTAAGTGAAAGTGTAAGTTTGAAACGTAAATCTTGACATGTTATATCGAAGCCTAGATTCCGAAAAATTTGGACATGTTGATAGTGCTTATAACCTCATTAAAATGTCATAAACATACACATGTCATATTAGATGCCATGAAAACTATTTGAGCACAAGTAAAACATGAATTAAGTTAAGTAACAATACTAAACATGTGTATATGAAGTAGAAACTTGCAAGCATGTCTAAAATGTGATCACTTTACATGTTTACATAACAAGCATGATAACTTACGGGAACTCATGGCGTTCTTGACCCTAAGTCGTTAACAATCATAATTTAGAACTATAGCATGTATGATTGAACTTGGAAAAGTTGAACGAACATGGAAGGACTCTTTAATATGTATACATGCTATGTGATATCATATGTTGATTACTTGAATCCGATTTGACGGTTAGCTTATAAAATGGTATAAAGTGCTAGAAAGATTATGTTTGCTATTTGTTGTGATCTTATGTGATACTAATGATATGAGAATGTGTCTTGAACGTTAAGGATAAAATTATATTAATAAGATACTATATAACTGTGTAGCTAGATTAAGACTTAGCTTATGTGATTATCGTATATAAGAGATGAGATATAATGTTAAACTATATGACTAATGAATATCATATATACATAACTATATTACGATAGGATTCGAAAAGTGTTGATTAAATTACGTGGATAAACTACGCTTAAGGCAAGTTTCCTAACTTATATTCTTTTACGGTGCAAGTATTCTATCCTTGTATATTGCGAGCTAGTTTATTTACTTGCTCGTTTGAATTGAATTAGCATACTTGAACTCTTATTTCATTAAATCTATTATTCATGTTGAACTTGGTATTGTTCTTGAATATTATGAAAGTGTCTATGCCATTTGATTCGGCTAGACTTATATTATTGAAAAGCGACCCAAACCAATTGATTGGTGCGGTATCTTGTATTTGACTGAGAAGAACAACCTTCTTTAAAATGAAAATATAATTATCGGAGAACCGACGTGCGCACTTGAGTATGATTGAATGTTATGCATAACGTAGGGTACTTTAGGCTGATCACCTATTGTACTTGTTTTTGTTAGATTTTCAATTTATTACTGTTAATTCCTGTGGAGGTTCATAGTCCTTAGCGACTGCTCAGTATTCAGTTATCTTGACATCTTGAATTGATTTATTATTGAATCATATTGAAATTATTCTATCCTTAGCGACTGTTATTGAGAACTATTGATATTCTTATTATCCTTGAACTATCAAACCTTGTTATACCCTTTCGAGAATAGAAAATTATATTACTCACCCTTATTGTATATTACTTGCTGGGCAATTTGTGCTCATTCCTGCTTTTCCTAAAACATTTCAGTTAAGGCAGAGCAGTACGGACCTTCGGGCACAGATAAGGACAAGGGAAAGGCTACTGAGTAGCTATAATTATGTAAGACTTATGATTGTAATAAAGAACTTATGATTTTATGTACTAGTTAAGGTTATTTATGCTTAAGATATGTCTAAGCTATGTAGTCACTATTTAAGTTACGAGACCTTGGGATGTGAATAAATTATAATATTTAAATGTAATCTATTCGGTAGCAGTCGTGTATTATATTCCACTGTGCAATGCGACATTTTTTCGTATTATTATTATGATTGTATTACCATGAGCACGTGACGAATCGAATTCGAGAGACCAAGTGGCGGTCCCGAATTTGAGGGCGTCACAGAGATCCTATCGTGCGCGGGCTCCACCAAGTCGAAAAGTCCTCAGACGTGATAGGACCATCTGACAAATGAAATCCCTCATACCCATCGGTAGGAATCGTTGTAACTGGCTGAGACAGAGGCTAGAATCGCTGAGCTGGGGGAAGAAAAGGAAGGCGAATCTTCCCAGTGATACATCAAAAGGCGCTCTCCCCAAGGTAGAGCTCCTAACCTCCATCAAACAAGAAGGGAATCCGGCGAGTAGATATATGATACTCCGGCCCTACCGGTAGACCATCCTCAAATCCCTCAAATAAGTGCTCTGCCGAATAAGGGACCCACACTATGTCAAAGGTCGTCAATGTCTCTAACTGAAGACGAACATGGGTGAAGCCCTCTGCAACCGGGACCTTCGATTGAGTGGACTGATGCCATCTACATCCCCGAGGATAAGTGTCCAAGCCCAGGATAGAGATAGGGCGAAGACAGGGAAGCTTCTCATAAGCCCAGAATTGTTAATGCAAAGAACCCGACATTATCTATGGGAAAAGATAAACTAATCAAAATTCAAATAAATAAAATTCAATCAAAATGACTCACCAGCAGAAACGGGTAGAATCTGACCCAGGCATCGGTAACTCCCTCGAATCGCAGTCGCATCCCGTGAAAGAAGAGAGCGAGTGTAAAAGATCCCCAATCGTAGTCCCCAATGCGGTCTACGTCTCAAATTGCCCCTACCAAGCTAAAGGGAACAGTGGAGGAGTTGTTCGCAATGAAACAACCCCACACGATGGTCAGGATTAGACGCCGTAAGGTGCGATCCCTATCCCTTAAATCGGCAGGCAACGGCTACTATAGAGTTCCTAGAGCAGCATTGTCGCTCAAGCATCCCGACCGAATACTATAAGCCTTGAAAGCCCTCTCCTGAGAAGAAAACCCTACAAGGGTGCGCACTGTGGTCGAAGTGATACACGTCTCCAATGGCACTCTACCTCCATTAAACTCAAGGCCCAAGATATACCTCCAATCCATGGGAGTCATCACAACCTCGCAGTCCAGCAGATGGAGAGACTGACTCTGATGAAACCATCGCTCTGACAAAGCTCGCAAATAGCCCCAAGGGCAGCGATAGGGAACATTGATGAAGAAAGCCACAAATCCCCAAGAATCTACAACTGTCAGGTACACTGGATGTAGCGAATGACACAAAGAGAATATGCTGAACAGTTACCCCTGGGCTGGGTAAACTCTGGAACCTGCACGACCTTAATGTTAAGAAAACCGGTTATTGACAGAAAAGAGAAAGGAATACAAATTAATGTAAAGATCATGTACCTCAGTCGCTTACAAGTGAATGGAGGGATAGCGGCTCCGATCCGTACCCAGTAAATCAGGGACAGCTACCTGAATACCAGGAAGAAATCGTGGCACAGCAATGGGCTGAGGTAGAACCTCAGGCTCAGGGATGTCCTCCTCATCCAAATAAGGTTGGTCCTCACCAAGAGGACGCAAAATAGGCTCTGTCTATCGCTAGACCTGCCTACTAATCCATAGAATAGGAACATCAGAGGGACGTCTCAGCCGACGAACTCCAGCTGAAACCCACTGGGATGAAGAACGGCTAGGTACCGCAGAATCCATTTCTGAACAATGAGTTTGTAGGAATAAAAGCAAAGTCAGGTATATTCCTGTCCTTTTCAAATTTCAAATTCAATCCCTGAAATATAATTTAGGTCATCACATCATGCATGTCCTACATATGCCATTATATGTGTACATCATTTTAACTCGCATCCTAGCATATCTATACATATATCTAGGACTCTGACATTTGACTCATAATTTTTTTTGGCCAAAGTCCCCCCTATAAAATGGACTATCCACATGCCCGAAGCATGCATTAAAACACCCAATAACATAGATCTGAAGAGAGGTTCACATTTTTAGAGATAATACAAGAAAAATCAAGTCAAATGAATGAAAATGAGCCATCCCAAGAGTATAAGCCTGATCACGGGCAGCCTCATACACGTATGCTCTAGCCGCATACATATATATGGTTGTCATAGGTGGGTCCCGCGGCTTCTCGATTAGTAAAGTGAAGTTCAAAACGTGTTATTTTGGGTTTAAAATGGTAACATTATTCGAAATGGTACCTTTCTGGTTTAGTTTTAAACCCTTAAAAGCCTAAAAAACCTCCGAAAAGCAGAAATTCGATAAAGTTCAAAAATCACGACGTTGAACGCCGGAAGACCAGAAAGTAAATAAAAATCAATACTACATCTTAGAATCCACAGGCAACAAACTAGTGAAGGCGTCGGCTCAACCCCCGATGATGTAATCCACAGGCAACGTACCAATGAAGGCATCGGCTTGACCCCCGATGATGTAATCCACAGGCAACGAACCAGTGAAGGCGTCGGCTCGACCCACGATGATGTAGTCCACAGGCAACGAACCAGTGAAGGCGTCGGCTCGACCCCCGATGATGTAATCCATAGGCAACGAACTAGTAAAGGCATCGGCTCGACCCCCGATGATGTAATCCATAGGCAACGAACCAGTGAAGGCGTCGGCTCGAACCCCGAAGGTGTAATCTGTTGGCAACAACCCTACGCAGATCGGCAAAACCCCCGATGATGTAATCCACCGACAACGAACTAGTGAAGGTGGGGGCTCGACCCCCGATGATGTAATCCACAGGCAACGAACCAGTGAAGGCGTCGGTAAAACTCTGATGGTGTAATCCATTGGCAACAACCCAACGCAGATCGGCAAAACCCCGATAATGTAATCCGTTGGAAATAACCCAATGCAAATCGGCAAAACCCCGATGGTGTAATCCGTTGGAAACAACCCAATGCAGATCGGTAAAACCCCGATGGTATAATCCGTTGGCAATAACCCAACGCAGATCGGCAAAACCCCGATGGTGTAATCCGTTGGCAACAACCCAACACAGATCGGAAAAAACCCAATGGTGTAATTCGTTGGCAACAACCCAACGCAGATCGGCAAAACCCCGATGGTATAATCTATTGGCAACAACCCAACGCAGATCGGCAAAACCCCAATGGTGTAATCCGTTGGCAACAACCAAACGCAGATCGGCAAAACCCCGATGGTGAAATTCGTTGGCAACAACCCAACACAGATCGGCAAAACCCCGATAAGGTAATCCACTGGTTACAATCTAGTGAAGGCATCGGCATGACCCCGATGATGTAATCCACAGGCAACGAACTAGTGAAGGCATAGGCAAAACCCCGATGGTGTAATCCGTTGGCAACAACCCAACGCAGATTAGCAAAACCCCGATGGTGTAATCCGTTGGCAACGCAGATCAGCAAAACCCCAATGGTGTAATCCGTTTGGAACAAACCAAAGCAGATCGATAAAACCCCGATGGTATAATCCATTGGCAACAACCCAACGCAAATCAAAAAAACCCTGATGGTGTAATCCGTTGACAACAACCCAACACAGATCGGCAAAACCCCAATGGTGTAATCCGTTGGCAACAACCTAACGCAGATCGACAAAACCCTAATGGTATAATCTATTAGCAATAACCCAACGCAGATCGGCAAAACCCTGATGGTGTAATCCGTTGGCAATAGGCCAATGCAGATCGACAAAATCCTGATGGTATAATCCGTTGGCAGTAACCCAACACAGATCGGCAGAACCCTGATAAGGTAATCCATTGGTTACAACCCAGTGAAGGCATCGGCATGACCCCGATGGTGCAATCTATTGGCTATATCCCAGCGCAGGTCGACCTAACCACGACAACGTAATCTTTAACTTCCCCAGCAGAGGGGAGTAACGCTTTTCTAATCTCACATATCATTACATGTTTTGTACATGACATTGCATCATCAGATATACCTTGTCATGCATTCTTTGTGTCTAGTAATCTTTGTCGTGTTCATTTCATTACATTGAATAAACATGACAACGAGGGGCATCTGTAGACACTCAAAATTTTGCTTTGTTTTTACTAACCTTGCAGAAGGGCAAAAGCATAATTTTACTTTGAAGACAACCCCGAAGTAGGGCAAAAGAGCCAGGTCATCCCGGAGACAACCCCGTAAAAGATTCAAAGAACTAATGATGTCCGAACATGTTGTGAACAGAACAAAGATCGCCAAGCTGAGACAGTGTCAGCCGAAAACCAACTCAGCAAACCTCAAAATGTGTGCCATAGACGATAAACCAGCTAACTGCTGTCGGGAGCCAGAAAATACTTCTCAGCTATCAGCATCATCTTCCCGAACCCCCGACTCAGTCAGACTCGATTCTATTCCGCCGTATTTCGCACAAGCTTTTCGAAAGTTCGATCTGCGCAGGTCAACTTCCTCTGAACTAGGACCAAAGGAACGAGCTTCGAGACACGGGGCCCACCTAGCCCAGCCATACACATATATGCGGCTAGCTACACACATGTATGCGGCTAGCTCGGACAGCTTAAAACCCCCACAGTAGTTCATTTAGGAATGAGAGAGAGATAGTTTTAGAGAGAGAAAATAAATTATAGAGAGAGAAGGGCTCGCGTTTGGCATATAAACACCAACTTGAAGCTATTTCATCTTGTTTATCATCCACTTGAAGCCCCGGGAGTGTTCTACGTTGATCACGGGAGTTAAAACGCTTGTTTATGCGTCCCACAAGGTGAAAAATGCACTTTCTAGCTACGTTCTTTGTAAATCTTGCTTTATATACTAGATTGATGATATATTGTTTAAATCTAGTTAATCTTGTTGCTTATAAGCATATTGTGTAATAGTTGATAGATATTACATTTATATCGATTATATTGTTCTTATTGCGTTGTAAATCAAGTACGGAGGCTAGATCTACCTAGATCTAAGTCAAATCTAGCCTTTGAGAGGTTATTAAGCATGAAGCTTTAAATCGGGTGCTAGATCGGTTTAAATCTATAGTAGATCTACTTATTTAATGCTTTAAATAGTCTCGGTTACCCCGTATATCCGTAGATTTGTATCTAGGGACGAAAGGGGACCGAAGTGGCTTTAAACGGTGATTTCAACCGATGGAATCATCTAATATCAAAGCCGAGGACATTGTATATATGTATTCCTGCATAAAGAATGTGAGCCTAGGAATCTCGGTATTGAGATCCCCGAATTGATCCCGACTTGATTCCCACGATGGACTTGTTTTGATGATGTAATGTTTAAATAGCGCAAATATCATTGTATATGTAATATTTGGATCTTGAAGACGAGCTCGAGGGGTTAGTCCTGAGAAGTCGGATTCAAGATCCCGTAATAGTGAAAACTTTAATTGTAGGTGCTCGGTTTCATCGAGATGGATTTCATGCCCGATGATGATCCGACCCTTTTTGACGATTTTTGCATGCATATCATCAAAATGATTTCTAATAAAACCACAAAGAGTTTTCAATCATAATAAAGTGATTCAGGGTAGATCACCTTATGAACGTAAAGATAAAAAGAAGTATCGAAGTCCTCGATTCCTAGTCGGGCAAAGGATTTGAAAACCTTATTTTCCAAAACATCAGTTCAATTCGTACCTCTTGTTAAAAATAAACTTTTTGTCAAATCAAATCCTTCGTACCTAGGCGCAAAAGAGGTACAACACTACTTTCAAATAACCCTAAATAAAGACTTAGAATAAAAATAACTAAAGCTTTTAAAATAAAGTACACACACGCACACACATATACACACATACACACTTTAGGCACAAAAATCAATAAGATGCGGTACCATATTTTCACAGGAGTCGGGGGGTGCCTAACACCTTCCCCTCACTTAACCTAGCCCCCGAATTCCACGAATCTCGGGTTTCAAGACCAATCTTTCAGACTCACATATTGGACCATATTGTGAAAACTATTAAAACTCAAATGAGTTGGCACATCCATTTAAACCATACCAACTGGCGACTCTGTCTCATTCGGTCCAATCATAAAATAATAAAATTAATTTTTTCAAAGTCGTCGACACTTATGTCGGTATTGCTTTCCTAAAACATCACCCTTTAATAAAATCCATAAACATAGCGAATGGAAAAGGGTAAAACAAACAACACAAACTTTGGAAAGACAGACACATTCTCTACAATAAATTTTTCCCAGCGTCGACATATACTTATGAGCACTACCTATATAATCATGGAGTATGGTTGGAATATAATCCTTAGTTTGAGACAATAGAGATAATTATATGGCAAGAAGATACACACTATTGGAATGAACAGGATAGTAATCTTTTCGTTCTTCTTTGGGGTCTATTAGGTCAACCAAGGTTAATTCTCAAGTCCTATAATATCTATTATAACTTAGATGCATGGCCTCCCATGTACGATGGTTTTTTTGAGCATTTTTCAATGATTTTAATTCCTAAAATAGTTATTCACTGTACCTTTATGTAAGGTGTTTTTGGTTTAGAGTGGAGTACTGTTGTTATAATATTTGTATTGAAACTCACAGTATATGTGTTGTTGTATTTTGTACGACAGTTTCATAATTACAAATAAGAAGTTTGTATTTGAATTTTGTACCGTGTATTTTTGGCGACTCAAAATGGGTTGTGTAGACCTATTTTGGGGGCATCATATTTCGTATCATAGTTTAGGGATATGGTCGCTGGCAGAGATCTGAGACTAAAACTAAGAGGGGATAGACGAGTAATATCCTTTGTCAGTGTGTGACTTACCTAAGCTGAATTTTCTTACTTAATAAATTGACAAATTGTGATGTGTCAATTAACCTATGTTTTAAAGCTGTATTCTAGAATGATATCTGAAATCCAAGAGATGAGCAATGGAGAAATCATGATACAGAAGAAATGACCGGAAAGATAGAATCTAAAATGAAAGCAAGGTATCCCACCTCTTCGAACTACCATGTACGTAAATTTCGGGGACGAACTTTCAGAAGGAGGGGAGATTGTAAGACCTTGAATTTTATAAAATAAAAGTATTCAATTTTTCTTATAATTATTGTAATAACCAGGAATTTTAAGTCACGTTATTTGTATATACATTATTGATATTTAAAACTTTGTGTTATATAGTGATTTAATATGTGATAACATATGTGAAGTGGTGTATGGCTAAATAAATATATATAATATAGTTATGGATATATATATATATATATATATATATATATATATCTATAGATTTCATTAAAAAGGAAAGCTTCATAACCTAATTATACATTAGGTGAGATAATTAAATAACCTAAGGGTTATGGTAATAATGAATAGTTAGTATTTAATATTTATACTAACTTAAGTGGATAATTTTAATATTGCAAGTGATTAATAATTTTAAACTTAATTATAGTAAACCTAATTAGGTTACAAGTTAAAGAGATATGTGTAAGTAATTAAATTCCATAAGATTAGAAATAGAAACCCTAAATAAAGAATTAGGGTAATATATATTAAAATTGTTAAACTATGTTTATTACATGGTCCAAACAATTAATTAGAAAGCCCACAAGAAATAAATTGGAAGTCCAAACTTTAGCCCAATTGTTAACGGACATTTTGGACATTTGATTAATCAAATTTGGCATTTAAAAATAAAGCAAAATTGGGGGCAAAAAGGGGGGATATGGCCGGATTTTTTATACCAAAAATGGCCTTGTGATGTGATGATTTAGTTGCTAATTATGTTAACTAATCTCCCTATCCACTCCACCCCCTTATGTTTCAAGCTCCCATTGGTTGGAAATCTTGATTAGGAGATTCTTGTAATCCTAAAAGAAAAATTAAAAGTGATAATGGTAATTGTCTAGTGGGTAAAAGAAGTATAGGGGATAATAGTTAGATATATGGTGTATCTAATTTTTACTTACCAAAACAACTAACACTTCACTTAATTTCATTTTTCATTTCATTTCTTCTTCCTTTCACTTCTTAGCATAACAAAAGAAAGAACAAGAGTGAGGGAGAGAAAGAGTGGCCGAAATATTGAGAGGAAAAGAGAGGAGAGCTTTCATCATTCATGCACCCAAAGTTTCTTAACTACTTTGGAAAGAAAAGAAGGCTTGCTAGAAAATCAAGGTAAACCCTAAACTAATCTTTTCTTCTTGTTAGTTTGTTTTATTTTCAAAGTTTTAGAGGGATAGTGTTCTAAGACTCAAGAACCCTTATATCTTTATGTTTCATGTAAGGATCTAACCTTCTTGAGTGTTAGAATGAAGATCCATAGAAGAAATGAACTTATGTTCATAATGGGTGAAAAACCCTAGCTTTTCTTCACTTGGATAACTCATAACTTGAGATCTACACCTCCGATTTGTGATCCGTCAAAGGGGGATGCTAGATATGTAAGTTAAGTACTTAACCCAAGTGGTAGCACTCGAAATCACTATTTTTCCAAATCTTGGTGAGTGTTGGAGCTGAAAAAGTCCACTATAAAACAAAAGTAGTGGACAGTTTCTGGCCACTTTCTACAAAGGGAATTTTCATCCATTTTATGTACTTCAAAAATTCCAAGAAAAATTAGAAAGGTACTTTGATGAGTTATATACTTTTGAGAAAAAGAACGGACACGTTTCAATGTGTAGTTTGTGTGTAATGCCTTTTACCGTGAAGGACTCCTAAATATTCTTACTCGGATTCCTCACTGTGTATACCTTGAAAAAATCTAAACTTTATACAGTATGTGTATATATGTTATGAGAGTGTACCCTGAAAGTTTCAGAATTTTCTAAGCAAAACTTGATTTATGAAAAAATATAATAAGATTCGAAGGTTTTGATTACTTTAAGTATATTAAATCACTTTCTAAAATTCCAAACAAAATTGTGAATCATCGTTGGATCATATACTATCCAGATCCAGAAGATAATAATTTTCATAATCTGTTTGCTATTTTTAATAATAATGTTATAGTTATGGGTAAAAAGAAATAAATATTTAAATGATGTAATAAATGAGAAAAATAGGAGGTTTAAGCTTAGGTACTCCTATTATAGTGTAATCTGACCTATGTGAGTTATTTTGGTAATCTATTATGATAAATAATATTTATGACCTATTATGGGTATTAAATAAGTTGTGTAATAAAGGGTAAAATAATTAAAATAAATTGTTTATTTGCCTAATAACTTATTAAAATATTACTATGATATTTGTAATATAAGAATCTGATATTTTTAAGTAAATAAAAATATTAAGATTTAAAACTTTGTTGAAATATTATTGAATGGTTAATAATATTATATTTAAGTATTAATAAATGATTAAAATATTATTAAATGACTAATAATATTAGATTAAAATATTATTAATAATATTAGATTAAAATATTATTAATAATATTAGATTAAAATATTATTAAAAAATTAATAATATTAGATTAAAGTATTATTAGATGATTAAAATATTATTAAGTAAATAATAATATTCGAAATTATATGTTATTAAAAATGTAGTAACATTAGTAAAGGAATTAAAGGTAGTTGTTATTTAATAGTAATATTCTCGAGGCATGATAATATTTCTAAGAACTAAATGTAATATGTAATATCTTTGTGATTACATAATGTAATGTTATGTTATGGCTAATTGAAAGATTAACTTTAGGTCTCTCAAAGGAAGATAATTAAATTACCAAGCGGATAGAATTTAATTGCGTAGCAGTAGCCTACGAACGAGGCAAGTTTCCTAACTCAAACTCGAGTTATTATTTTCGAAGCATGTTAGTGAATAATTATTGTTGATTATTCACATCTATACTGATTATTGAGATTTGCACTTTGTGCAATTGAATTACTGTTATATTATTATTGAACTGTGAATTAAACTAAAGTTCTTTCATTCATGAACTGTTTATAAGATAGATCTATGTTAATTGTATCAGCAAGATCAAGCATGTCTAAAATTGTTAAATCAAATGTGTATTAAAAGTTGTTCTTATTAAATTGATATGGCAAGAACTCTTAGCTGAGAAAAGGACGAATTTATTAAAGCATGATATCAATGCAGGATTATTAAGTGTTTATGCATAAATCACGGTGTATGAAAGGCTGATCCCCTTGATTAGTAAAACTTATTAAAAGGTCCAGTTTATTGTTCATTGTTATTTCAAACCATACAGTACCTGTTATTCAATTATTCGAATATTCAACTGTTGACTATTAATTCATGTTCCTTCACAATTTTATACTGTTGTTGAACATTGAAAGCGAAACTTCTTTCTAATCATGATATATCTCCCTTGTGTATAAACTTGCTAAGTAAATTAGTCGATTATCCTTGCTATATCATGACATTTATTTCAGCTAAGGCAGAAACGTCCAAAGGGGACAAAGGAAAAGGGAAGGTTCAAGAGTAGAAGTTTGAGAAGGCTTCTGTACTAGTTTATTTTAAATGCTATTTGATTATGTAAACTCTTTATAGTATTAAGAGTACATTTTAAGTTAAGGTTAAAGAACCTTGGGAATATGATTGTAAGACTTTATTACTATTATGATAAACAATGTATGTTTATTCTTCCGCATCAGTTAGAAAGTATGTTTGTTGTTGAGTATCGTGAACACCGAATTCGAGGTTAGGATACCCATATTTGGGGGTGTCACAAGTTGGTATCAGAGCAATAGGTTATAAATATTAGGAATGCAAAACCTAGGTTATAACCTTAGTAGAAAACTCTTATAGAGTATGTAGGTGATGGATTGAGGAGATCCATCGAGTTTTAGTTGTATTGAATAAAATATCATTTCATTTTATCAATGAATATATTTTATTATGGTACTGATGTTGGTTTTATTTGTGGTGTTTGTAGGATGTCGGACGAGAGACAGGATAGTCACACTGTTGATCAGTTAGAGCCTATAGAGGATATGAATACTTCACTTGATCCGATGGGAAGATTTCTGGATAGCATTCGCGAGCTTGAGGAGAGAGTAGTCCAACTAGAGGTAGAGAACTACACTTTGCAGGTTACAGAGCAGCAAAATAAGGATGCTA
Organism: Panax stipuleanatus; assembly: GCA_020205555.1. Classification (NCBI taxonomy): domain Eukaryota; kingdom Viridiplantae; phylum Streptophyta; class Magnoliopsida; order Apiales; family Araliaceae; genus Panax; species Panax stipuleanatus. The sequence goes on along the minus strand of CM035119.1, from coordinate 75,269,159 downwards.
TCTATCAGGCACAGTTAGTGTCAGCACAGGCTCAGGAGAGTCTGGTGCTGACCAAGACCCAGCTAGGGGAAAAGAGGATTGAGAATCAAGCTCTTAAATTCAAGTTTGATTTGGAGATAGCTGATAAGATAAGAATTGAGAAGGCTTGGATTAAGGCAGCTAGGATAGTGGATCAGCTGCGAGAGGATATGGCGGCCAAGGACGTTAGGATTGACACCTTGGGGAGGGCACTAGACACTGCCTATATGGGCCAGAGAGCTGGGGTGGTGAGGATGCGCTTCGAGGTTGGAGAGTCTAGTCGATCTGTTCGACGTCGAGTGCATAGAGGTGCATCCCAGACTCAGGAGCACGGGCATGATGACGAGACTTCTTAGGATGAGTAGTGCTGTTGGTAGATATGTTATGTAAATAGATGCACTAGTACTACTTTTGGTTTACTAGGGTTTATATTAGACTCAGCAGGTGCGAGGTAGTTTGTATGTAGGTTGTATTTTCCATTTATGTAGGTAGGAAAGAATGGCTTAAGTGAATCCCATCTTTTGTTATTTAAAATGGGATGGTAGCATTTATAGCAATATACGTGTGATGAACGTGTAAGACACCAAAGTTGGCACATGAATATAAATGCATTATTATGATATGTGTTTGAGAATTTACATTGTAAATTGTCTATTTAATGTTATGAAAATTCAGTAAACTGAATCAGTATTTTTAGCAAACTTAACCCACTAATCGGGGAAGCAGAATTCCAAAGTTTGGTAATCTAAAACTCTCACATGATGATCATGTGATTGTTCAAATACAGTCATCCATGACGTTACACGTCACCACTTTCTGGGATCCATATGGTATGAAGGTTGGTTTGTTTAAGAAAAACAAATAAGAGTGTATATATATATATATATATATATATATATAGTCCCCTTCAGTTGAGAAATCCCTCAAATAGTGTTATTTGAGGGATGGGTCAACAACAGTTGGATCTGTTTATAGTGGGTTTATGTGGCTGAGATTGTTTTACATCTTTTAACCATTTTCACACTCCTGGCCCATCACAAATAGATCCAACGGTTCCACAAACAGATCCAACGATTGTTGACCCATCCCTCAAATAACACTATTTGAGGGATCCCTCAACTGAAGAGGACTGTATATATATATATATATAGACACTCAAAATTTTGCATTCATATTACTAACCTTGCAGGAGGGCAAGATCATCTTTTACCTCCCGGCAACAACATTGGGAAATCTAATCCAACCCCGGTCATAATGTCGGGATGTCAAGCCAAATCCCGACGATAATTTCGGGAGGTACAGCAGTCCCGTCGACAACACCGGGAGATCAAACTCCACCCCGGTCACAATACCGAGATGTCAAGTCAAACTCCGACAACACCGGGAGGTCAAGTCAAACCCCGACGACAACCCCGAGAGGTACAGCCACCCCGACGACAACACCGGGACATCAAATCAACCATCTGAGACAGCCCCAAAGCATCAAATCATCTCCAGAGACAACTCTGGGAGGCGAAATCAATCTCGAAGACAACCTTGAGGAAGAACAAAGTCGGCTGGGATCAAACCTCGGAGATAACCTCCGGGAAAACAGTTGAAAACCTTACCACAACATGAGATAACCCCTGGAAGGGCAAAACGATCATTTTCCCAACTTAAAGCCAAATCAGTCAGAATCAAGCCGAATTGATGCAATGAAAGTCAGAAAGATCCATAACATAGATCCCGAGCGAAAACAGTACAAGACAGCCCAATGGACGGATAGCAAAAAGAAGAAGATCTGGCCATAAACCCATCTTCTTGGATTCGGATATGGTCAAATCTTATGTCATTATGCGGCTTTCGAAAAGGGCTTTCTAGAAAGGTATATCATGCCTCAAACGGACGCCCGGATAAAAAGTTATGAAGGTTCAAACCTGATAACGCGTTGTTGGGAGTGCACGTACTTCAAGACGACGGGACACACAGGAGTGGGCCCCACTCGGGGAGCCACACGTAGAGTTGCGGCTGCCGCGAGTGCATCCGCTACCATTTTGGTCTCTAAATGAGACCCCCACCCTTGTAAAAAAAGGAGAGAAACAAATAGAAACGCTCTGAAACTCCGCCCATTTCGTCCCTTAGCCTACTTATAGTACTCCAAACCAAGATTTTATTCTTCCAATACGTTTGCATACGTATATTCTACAACACACCAAAAATTAACCTGTGGAAACGTCTATTTAAAGTCCACCGAGTGTGTGACACCCCTGAATCCGGGTCTCTAACCCCGATTCGGTCGTCACGATACAGTACAAACATCCACCTCTAAACAACATACAATAACTAAATGCGAAAATATAATAAACGTATGTCGTTCATTCAAAAGGTATACTAGTCTCAAAATTTGATAACCTTAATACAAACATATAAACATACCCTAGAATAATCATTAGGGTTCAAATTACATTAATAGCAATTTAATTAAGCATAAAGTAAAGTCTGCTCCTTGCAAACTAATCCTACATCTTTCCTTTACCCTTGTCCTTCCCTGAAGTCTCGGGCTTAACTGCAATAGAAGTCATGATATAGTAAGAATGAGCAACAAATTTGCTCAGCAAGTTTAAATACAACAATAAAGGATATAACATGAAGAACGAAATATATCTGACAAAAAATTCAACAATATGAATATCAAAAGCAAGGATAATAATTGCTTTTAGAATAACTGATAGTCAAGTAGACTTTGAACTATAAAACTCCAATGGAATCAATAGCTGATTGACCCTTTGGTTACTGGCTACAGAATAAGTACTTGAGGGGATCAGCCTCGCGTACGCCATGTATATGCATAACATTCAACTCTGCTGTTTGTATCTTATATTAGATACCTGGGGTACTCCCCTATATATAAAAGGTGTTCTCTTCAGTCTAAGAATCTATACCATCAATTGGTCTGAATAGCTTTTATAAAATTTTATACAATTGTCTTACCAAACAAGGGTTCAGCCTCTATCTGACGCAGTTCAAGAATCATAGAACTTTAAATAATGTACAAGTCCAAGACTGTACGAACTCAAGTGCACCAAGTGCGAATATCAATAAGATCGATGTGAAATAATTGAAAAGTAATTAAACCACCTAAAGCATGCTTGGAAATAAAGTTCAAGCTTAAATAATAACTTGCAACACAATAATAACCTGCTCAATACAATATGAGAAGGATAGGGAACTTGCACAAAAACAAGAGTGTAGTTCAGAAACTTGCTTTCAATATAATAATCATATGAAGTTAGGAAACTTGCACATTATACGAGTTTGTGTAAGTTAGAGAACTTGCCTGTTTGCTCATCTACAAATAATTCTATCTTTAATTAAATTACGTTGAAACGACCTAACATTAACAAGTCGGTCTTTTAATTAGTATGTGTAAACTAATATGAGTCTACACTTATAAGAATCTAATCATCATATAGGTCTATCACATAGTTCACGTAAGTCAATTTACTATGCCTGAGTCCATAAACATATAATCATGTCTTAGATTTAATAACTATAGAATATCTAGTCTCTATGCATCAATATAGGCTTGAACACATAGCACTTTAATTTAAGCATGCAATACAGTTTAAGATACACATATTCCAAGGTTCTGTCCATAATTCAAAGTTATAAGGTTCAATGCCGGTCATTCTTACACTTTAAGAAAATCAAGTTCATGCTTCAAGGGTCTGCTACGACGGTCATATTACCACATATCGAGACTAAACAATACTTAACATGCATACTCGTGCGTATACCACTCATGTATACTTTAATCACATAGTTCATACTTGAAATTCATTTCTTGAATACGTGTGCATAGGTGATATCCATGTTTAACCAAAATGATTCTCACGTAACCAAGTCTATAGGCATAATGAATCCTAATATACATGCTTGCATGATCATAACGTAACTCGCACGGTGTTTGATGATATTAGTCTTCAAACTCTAAATTTTCTATAAAGATTGTACTAAGTCAACAAAGGCAACAAAGTACATGTAAAGTGTCTCGTAGCCATGACTCACGTGTATTAGAACACATATATAAGCCACATATACATACTCAAATGGTCAGAATGTGAACATCATATATATATGTCAAAATTCTAAGTTTGTCCTTCGAAATCAACGAAATCTTCAATCATGTGTGCTAGTGTGTACTCAACACTTTAGACTTAATTCACATGTCAATATAGACCATACTATCATGTTCACAAAATCAGAACACACATATTATGCATATGTCAAAGTTCACTTTATCAATTCTATGCTTATTTTGTAAATCGTAAGGCCTTTCATTAATAGTGTATACTATCATGGTTATACATGCTTATGTCATGTCAAAGTACTCATATATGCATGTTAATAATGTCCACATGCTTGCTCTAATTGATACCAACCAGTTAGTATATAACAGAACTTAGCAAAAAGCAAAAATACTTTACAGGACCATGCGCAGCTGCGCTGCACCCAGGTATAAACCCGGCGCAGCTGGGCCGGTGTCCGACTAAACCAGAAACTGCCTTCTGCTCAGCAGAACTGTAAACCCAAATCAAGATTTCTTTACCAAATTGATTCTATACCAGGCACATTACAGTTCAATCAAGCTTACTAACTTACATAACATTTAACAAGCATTTTCCAATTCAAATATCAATCAATACATGCTTAATTCAAGAATCAAGGATTTAGAAATTTTAGAAGATGAAGAACATGAATATAGATATTATACCTCTGCAACTATGAATTTGTTGCTATATCTCTCTCCCTCAACTCAATTGAAAATTCAGAATACAAGTCTTACTTAAAAATATCTCAGCAATTCAAAAGAAGAAAGAGAGATGTTATATTTATAGAGATTTTGATATCCAGACAAAGTGATTGCCTTCTAATTTAAACCAATGGAATGAAGAATTGTTTGTTGGCTAATGAAGAGTTGTTGATTGGTAGGTGAAATCCAACATGAAGCCCACATCCCTTATAATCATTAGCTAGATTATTGCTGAAATTGAGAAGAGTAGTGTAGCTAGTTTCTCACGTGAAGAGGAAATTGAGGAAGAGTGACTCTAATATTGGAACAATGTTCATATAACTTAGCAACTTGCAATTCAACTTACTAATGTTATATATGTATACATATAGTATATACTTAGGCTATATGTATTCATTCCATATACATTTAAGTTACAATGTCATTTCTAATGAGCAAATAATAATATAATGTATCAAGTAGAGTACATATAGATGTATCAACATATAATCCATGTACATTTTATTAATACCGAATATAAAGCAATTGGATATTATTCATTATTATTACTTACTATCATAACTGTTATTATAATAACTTATTGAAATCATTATCAATTAACAATTGTTTATTGATATTAATATAAGGTAATAGGGTATACATTAAGGCCTACCCACACACATCATGTTACATAATCAATAATATTATGTAACCTACATAATGCAATTAATCTTACTATATATATAATATATATCCACATTTATGCGTCACATTGTATTATATACAATATAGATAACTACCATATATTAAAGGTTTAATATATCACATGCTTGCATAAACAATTAATCGAGTAAATATAATCTCATTATATTTATTAATCCTTTGCTCATTAATATTCGATTTCTCAATATAATAGTTAACCGATATATTATCAATTAATTACTCGTTAATCGTCTATCCTTTGTAATCACAATTAATCCTTCCACTATATTCAATTAAATTGAATATTTAATTACTAGCACTTCTATCAATTCTTTGATATGAGAGCTTTAGGGCTAGTCTACTAATTTAAATAAACCATTAGTGACTCCCTTTTATATATTCCTAGCAATTATTCGCATAGGCATAAATTTACATAACCACATAACCACACAAGGTTTAAATGAGCTCACAAAATTAACTCATTAAAATTAAATCTTATATTTAATTAATAATGGAGTTTAAAATTTTTACGGTCATTACATCCCTCCCCCCTTATAAAAATTTCGTCCTCGAAATTGTAAAAATAAGGTTACTCAAATAAAAACGGATAATTCGCTTTCATCTTCACTTTTAGTTCCCACGTAGCTTCTTCGACTGCATGATTCCTCCAGAGAACCTTAACGGAATGGATGACCTTATTCCTCTGCTTTTGTTCCTTTTTATCGAGTATCCGGACAGGAACTTCCTCGTACGATAAGTCTTTCTCGACTTGGATCGGTTCATAGGAGATAACGTGCTTGTAGTCCGGTTTATACGGCCGCAATACTGACGCATGAAACACGTTGTGAATGTACTCGAGTTCAGAAGGTAACGCTACCTCATACGCCACTTCACCGCCTCGCCTCAGAATCTTAAACGGTCCTATAAACCTAGGGCTCAACTTGCCCTTCTTCCCAAAACGAATCTTCCCTTTCCAGGGAGATACTTTCAAGAATGCATAGCTTCCTAATTCAAAATCTCTCTTCTTGCGATGTAAGTCCGCATACTTCTTCTGGCGATCTTGAGTTGCTACCAGTCGTGCTTTTATCACCTTGATGATCTATACTGTCTGCTGCACCAATTCTGGTCCCAACAGTCGACGTTCACCTACTTTGTCTCAACATGAGGGCGTTCGACATTTTCTCCCATATAGCGCTTCGTACGGTGGCATTCCAATACTAGCGTGATAACTATTATTGTACGTGAACTCTACTAATGGAAGGTGATCCTCCCAGCTACCCTTGAAGTCCATCACACAAGCTCGAGTATGTATTCAAGTGTTTGAATCATTCTCTCGCTTTGCCCATCGGTCTGCGGATGATACGCGGTACTCATTCGTAGTTGTGTCCCCATTCTTTCTTGAAGACTATTCTAGAATTTCGATGTGAATCGCGGATCTCTATCCGATACAATAGATACCGGCACCCCATGTCTCGAGATAATTTTCTTGACATATAATTTGGCTATCTGGTCCAAACTATACTTAATCTTAATCGACAAAACGTGAGCCGTCTTGGTAAGACGATCTACAATTACCCATATGGCGTCGTGCCCTTTCTGCGTTGCCGGAAGTCCCACCACAAAGTCCATTGTGATGTGCTCCCACTTCCATTCTGGAATCTCTAATGGTTGTAATAACCCGCTTGGTCGTTGGTGCTCTGCCTTGACTCTCTAACAAGTTAGACATCTGTTTACGCATTCCGCAACCTCTCTCTTCATGTTTGGCCACCAGAAGTGGTGACACAAATCTTGGTACATCTTTGTGCTTCCTAGGTGTATTAAGTATCTCGTACTGTGCGCTTCTTGCAAAATCTCTTCTCTTAGTTCTGGTACTAACAGTACCCAAATTCGTCCTTCGAATCTCAGTAGTCTAGTGCTATCAATCTTGTATTTCAATTCATCACCTTCAGCCAATCGCTTCTTGATGTTATTGCAATCTTCATCCATCTCTTGTGTCTCTTTAACCTTATCTAATAAAGTCGGGCTTGCTGTCACTATAAATAATTGTTCGTTGGTTTCCATCGGATATTTAACCTCTAATTTTAGTCGTTCGAAATCTTTCACCAATTCCTCTTGAATGGTCAACTTTAATAACTTCTCTCTGCCTTTTCTACTCAAGGCATCTGCCACTACATTTGCTTTGCCTGGATGGTACAGAATCTCACAATCATAATCTTTGATCAATTCTAGTCATCGGTGCTGCCTCATATTTAGCTCCTTCTGCGTGAAGATATACTTTAGACTCTTGTGATCCGTATATATCTCACACTTCTTGCCATACAAATAATGCCTCCAAATCTTCAAGGCAAAAACTACCGCTGCTAAATCCAGGTCATGAGTCGGATAGCCCTTCTCATAATCCTTCAGCTGACGTGAAGCGTATGCAATGACCCTGCCGTGCTGCATCAGTACACAGCCAAGACCCTTGTGTGACGCATCACTATACACTACAAACCCTCCCATGTTGTCCGGTAAAGCCAACACAAGTGCTTGACTAAGCCTCTTCTTCAATTCTAGGAAACTCTCTTCACATTTCTCCGTCCAAACGAACTTTACCGTCTTTCTAGTACGATTGGTCAATGGCGATGCTATCTTCAAAAAATCCTGAATGAATCTTCGATAGTATCCTGCTAATCCTAAGAAACTCCTGATTTCTGTCGGTATCTTTGGCTGCTCCCAATTGATAACTGCTTTTACTTTTGTCGGATCCACCGAAACACCATTCTTATCGATAACATGCCCCAAAAACTGCACTCTCTGCAACCAAAACTCATACTTGGAGAATTTTGCATACAACTTCTCCCTCCTTAATGTCTCCAACACTATCCGAAGATGCTCGGCGTGTTCTCCCTCCGTCTCTGAATACACCAGAATGTCATTGATGAACACAACAACAAACTTATCCAAATATTTCTTGAACACTCTGTTCATCAAGTCCATAAATATTGTCGGCGCGTTCGTCAATCTGAATGACATTACCAGAAACTCAAAGTGTCCATACCGAGTTCTGAATGTCATCTTTGGAATGTCCTCCGACCTTATTTTTAGTTGGTGATAACCGGTCCTCAAGTCAATATTTAAAAAGTATTTTTTCCCCTTCAAATGATCAAACAGATCGTCGATCCTGGGTAACGGGTACTTGTTCTTAATGGTGACCTTGTTCAACTCTTGGTAGTCGATACAAAGTCTTAGCGACCCATCTTTCTTCTTTACGAATAAGGCTGGTGCTCCCCACGGTGATACGCTCGATCGAATGTATCCCTTATCTAATAACTCTTGTAATTGAGCCATCAGTTCTTTCATTTCTATCGGAGCCATACGATACGACGCTTTGTATACCGGTGTTGTCCCTGGTGCCAAATCAATAACAAACTCTACCTCTCTATCTGGTGGCAATCCCGGAATCTCATCTGGGAAGACATCGGCGAATTCCCTTACAATAGGTATCTGACCTAGTTCTCCCTCGACTCGTCGAGTATCAACCACGTGAGCCAAATAACCTATACAACCCTTCCTAAGCAATCTCTATGCTTGCATCATCGTCAGATAATGAGATTGTCTCGGCGATTTACTACTATAAAATACCACCTTCGACTTATTCGGAGTCTTAAGGTGTATACACTTTTTCTTACAGTCGATAACTGCTCTGTGATTCGATAACCAATCTATTCCAAGGATTACATCGAACTCCCCCAAACGAATCGGTATCAAATCTAAGTTGAGCTTAAATCCTCTCAATTTGGTATAACAGTTCTTATGAATGTATTCTACGGGAATAATTTTATTGTTTGCTACTTCTACGTTCATAGGGTGTTCTAATCTTTCACGGGGTAAGTCTAACCGTTTAGAAAATTCTTCGGAAACAAAAGAGCAGGTAGCACCCGAATCAAATAACACATAGGCATCTATATTGTTGATTAAGATGATACCTGACACCACGTCCCTAGACTCCACCGCATCTTGTACGGTCATATTGAACGTGCGTGTCGTTGGTCTGTTAGCTTGACTGGCAGGCCCTCCGATGCTCAGCCCATTGTTGTTGTTGTTGTTGTTGCGATTGCCGCTAGCTGCATCGCTCTTCTCTTTGGGCAGTCCTTGATCTGGTGATCTGGGGCTCCACACGAGAAACATCCTCCTTTCTGTTTATTTGGACACTGAGGAGCTATGTGCCCCGGTTGTCCACAACGATAGCAAACGCTCTTCCCTTTCATGCAATCCCCGGAGTGGTTCCTCCCACAGTTGTTGCACTTTTCACTCTTCTTGGCCTCTCCCCCGGACATGTTACCTCCAGAGGATTGGCTCTCCATCCATTTATGCTTTTTAGGGTTGTCGCCTCCGCTGCTTCCCCCTTTTTGTCCCTCTTGTCTGGTCTTCTTTTTTTGTTTAAGTAGCGCTATGGCTTCATTGCCTCCTTCTGCAATGATAGCCCTTTCCAATAGATCGGAGTAACTCTTAATCTTTAACACAGCTACGACTTTCTGTACCCATGGCTTCAATCCTAACTCGAACCTTCTTGCCTTCTTGGCCTCCGTGTCCACCTGATGTGAAGCGAATCGGTCCAACTCGTTAAATTTTATTGCGTACTCTGCGACTGTAATACTACCTTATTTCAGTTCCAGAAACTTAACTTCCATATCCTGTTACGTATTCTTCGAGAAGTAATTCTCGAGGAATAGCTCCTTAAATCTGTCCCAAAGAATAACTCCTTCGCCTGCTCGTCCCTTATTGGCTTTCCACCAATAGTTAGCTTCGCCCTTCATCATGAAAGTGGCAAAACTCATTTTTTGTGCTTCGGCCACCCGTGCGACCTCAAAAACTTTCTCCATCTCTTCTATCCATGTTTGGGCTTCGATTGGGTCTAAGGTTCCTCGAAATTTCGGAGGTCCTACCAACTTAAAATCTTTAAATCTTGCCAAGTGTTGTCCTAGCTGCCCTGCCGCTGGCTGGGGTCTATTTTGCATTTCTTCTGTTAATAGGTCAACGAAGTTCTACATTAGATCTGCATTTCCCCCTCCGTTGTTAATGGATCCTTCCTCCCTCTAGTTTCGTGGTAGTCTCCTAGGCGGTATGATCTGAGGAAAGGAAGAAAACTTTAGGCTTTACGTGATATGCTATTCATGTTAGCATTAAGAAGTTAGGGCATTTATCAATCATATTTGATTAAAATAAATAACTTCAGTATCACAATAAAACTCGATGGATCTCCTCAACCCATCAGCTACATACTCTACTTAAGTTTACGACTAAGGTTATAACCAAGGTTTCGCATTCCTAATGTTTATAACCTACAGCTTTGATACCAACCTACACCACCGAATCCGGGTCTTTAACCCCGATTCGCTCGTCACGATACAGTACAAACATCCACCTCTAAACAACATACAATAACTAAATGCGAAAATATAATAAACGTATGTCGTTCATTTAAAAGGTGTTACTAGTCCCAAGATTCGATAACCTTAATACACACATACAAAATACCCTAGAATAATTATTAGGGTTCAAATTACATTAACCGTAATTTAACTAAGCATAAAGTAAAGTCTGCTCCTTACAAACTAATCCTACATCTTTCCTTTACCCTTGTCCTTCCCTAAAGTCACGGGCTTAATTGCAATAGAAGTCATGATATAGCAAGAATGAGTAACAAATTTGCTCAGCAAGTTTAAATACAACAATAAAGGATATATCATGAAAAACATAATATATCTGACAAAGAATTCTATAATATGAATATCGAAAGCAAGGATAATAATTGCTTTTAGAATAACTGATAGTCAAGTAGACTTTGAACTATAAAACTCCAATGGAATCAATAGCTGATTGACCCTTTGGTTACTGGCTACAGAATAAGTACTTGTGGGTGTTAGTTCCCAGTAGGCACACAATAGATCTAGAAGGGGGGTTGAATAGATCCTTTGAATTTATAAACTCTTTTCCATTTTAATTTGTATAGCTAAGAAGTTAGCATATGACAAACATAAGAATCATTTCAAGCACAGCGGAATAAGTTAAATCTCCCCTTCATTGATATATAGATAAATATTGATACATTGTTCTTGGAGTTAGTTTAGTTGTAAGTAGTTAGTACATACATAGTAGTTATAGCAGTTAACTACATAATGTAAAGACATAAAGTAAATGACAGAATGTAAAAGACACAAAGGGTTTTAAGTGGTTCAGAGCCAACTCGACTCCTAATCCACTGTTCTACACTCTCACAAGAAATCCACTAAGGAATGGGCAGCACCCTGAATCACTAAGATTCCTTCAAGGCCAGTAGCCCTGGAACTTCAGTTCACTTTTGAACTCTTCAAGCCCTTTGGCTTGGAACTCCTTTAGTTCACTAAGAACTCTTCAAGCCCTTTAGCTTGGAACTCTAGTTCACTAACAACTCTTCAAGCCCTCCGGCTTGGAACTCAATTAGTCCCTCCGAACAAGGACCCTTTGGCCCTGGCTACTTGTAGTTATAGTTGTTGTTGTTGTTTGTGCTTTACTTCGAAGATGTCTTGAAGCTTGATCATCTTGGTACTTAGCAGCTATACTTGGTCCTCAACATTTTGCTTCGAGTCTGGACCTCTTCTATAGTGCAGCTGATCTTCAGTCTGTTCAGCTTATCTTCACTTGCTGTTAGCTGTGCATCATCAACACATAGGACTGCTAAGGCTTTTCATTGTGGGTCACCTTCTTCTGACCCTTAGCAGCCCTTGAACCCTTCTTGAATGATATGCAGACATGGTTCTGCATCTTTTCTTGTTTAGCTTCTGGTTCTTCATGGTGATCCGTAGAGTGTCTCTTCTGATCTTCTTTATGCTCAGCCACCTTCCTGAATGCTATCTTCTTGGACTTCTCGACTCTCAGCTTGGCTTCCATCTTCAGTGGCATTCTCATCCTTGTTGAGTGAAGCTTTAGTCTGTTCAGTCCTTCTTCAAGTCTGCTTCCCTTCCACCTTCATAATCTCATTGCCACTGAGACTTGTTCTCTTCAGCTCTTGTGGAACTCGTAGAGTCAACAATGTAGCATTCCAACAACTCGACGAATCTATAACTTAGCAACAACTTAGCAACAACTCTTATCTTTGAAGCTTGTCCTTTAAATACCCTTCCATAATCTTCCCGTTGGAAGCTATTTGAATTGCTTCGCAGATCTTGAGTTATTTGGTGCTGACTGCTGATGTGACGTGACAGCTCCTTTTTGACTTTACTAACACAGCAGTCTGCTTTCTCTCTACCGCCTCAGAGATGTCACTATTCCGTGTCAGGCTGGTAGTCCTCTTTATTACTCCTTTTTGATTCCTTGATTCGAATCCTTAGGAGTTGTCCTTCTGCATCGATGCTCTCAAATAGCAACGTTCGAATGTCAGTCTTCAGATTAAACCGTTGCCAATGCTTCAATCTTCAGATGTCAGAACTCTACGATTCTAATGCAGATGTTCTTGGACCTTGATCGTAGTGTGTCATATTGAATGTTGCTTTGACTGGCTGAGACAACACTACGATTCTGATGAGTGTTCTTGGATCTTCAATGTAAAACATCTCTTCCTTCATTTGTGCAGTGTTTCAACACTTCTGCTTGCCTTGACTGATCTCAGGAACTGATATCTCGACTTGTCGTTCTGACCTCCTCTGAATAGCAAGACACTTCAGATTTGTGGCATACCCAGCTCCTTTCTCTTGGTGATCTCCAGTTCACCTATCTTCAATAGTTTGACCAATGCTTATTCACTTCTGTCTTGTTCTTCACAAATTGGTCGGTATATCTATAGATTGTATCAGTTCCTTCTTTACTTTGGCAAACACTACGATCTTGAGTGATTCTCAAGATCGTTGTCTTCTGTTCTCTTGACAACTACTGCACTTGCTGACTTTCTCTAGTTAGTCACTTTGTATGAAGTCTTCTTCTGATTAGCTTGTGGAAGACTTTATCTCGAATGGCCTCACAACTCAGTCTGCATGTTGATAGAGTTGATGCTTAGATCTTCTGTTAGCTTGCATGCCATTCGGTGAGTGCTCTCTTGTACTCTTCATATAGGATGTATCTTTGTAGCTCAGACCAGAGGCTTCATGCTTTGGATATATTGGGAGCGCCCATTTGATGAGAATCGTGTTGACACTACGATTCTTCCCATAGCGTTGTTGAGCAACCTTTGTGGAAGCCTTAGTTCTGCAGACTACGATTTTGCTTAGTTGCTGCAGACACTACGATTCCGAGATCAGACCTTGACAGACTACGATTCTGCCTTCATGCTTGCTGCCTTTGTCTGATCTTACCCGACTACGATCTCTGCCTCTGATGATCATTAGACTCCACTACTTTAAGTGTGATCTATGATTCTTGATTTAGCTCTGGCAGTTTCTCGGTCGGCTCATAGACAGGCTGTCTCTTTGATTCTGAACATGACTTCCTCAGCAGACTACGGCTCTGAGGAAATTCTTCTCGACACACTACTATTCTTCCTCGTTTCTCCTGGCTGACTACGAACTCCGAGATCTACTATCCTGCAGACTATGATCCTTGATAGCTCTCGAGTCACCTTTGTATATCCTGGCAGACTACGATTTCTGATGCAGTGCTCGACGATCAGACAAGCCTATCTATGACATTATAAGATCAACCTAACAAGTTTGATCTTTCTATATTTATAGTCCTTATATATAATTTCTTTTTAAGGACTTTACAAAAGCTATTTTGCTTATGTAGGATCAACCTAACATATTTGATCAGTTCATTCTAAGTCCTTGTACATATATTCCTGTTATCTATCAGAGGACTTTACAACTTTTGTCAATGCAAGAATACTTGCATATAAATTCATTTATATCATAATCAAATCATATAAAAATAGGAATAACATTTTTATGTATATTCCTAACAGAGGGGATCAGCCTCGCGTACGCCATGTATATGCATAACATTCAACTCTGCTATTTGTATCTTATATTAGATACCTGGGGTACTCCCCTATATATAAAGGGTGTTCTCTTCAGTCTAAGAATCCATACCATCAATTGGTCTGGATAGCTTTTATAAAATTTCATACAATTGTCTGACCGAACAAGGGTTCAGACTCTATCTGACGCAGTTCAAGAATCATAGAACTTTAAATAATGTCAAGACTGTACGAACTCAAGTGCACCAAGTGCGAATATCAATAAAATCGATGTGGAATAATTGAAAAGTAATTAAACCACCTAAACCATGCTTGGAAATAAAGTTCAAGCTTAAATAATAACTTGCAACACAATAATAACCTGCTCAATCCAATATGAGAAGGATAGGGAGCTTGCACAAAATAAAGATTGAAGTTCAGAAACTTGCTTTTAATATAACAATCAAATGAAGTTAGGAAACTTGCACATTATACGAGTTTGTGTAAGTTAGAGAACTTGCCTGTTTACTCAGCTACAAATAATTCTAGCTTTAATTAAATTGCGTTGAAACGACCTAACATTAACAAGTTGGTCTTTTAATTAGTATGTGTAAACTAATATGAGTCTACACATATAAGAATCTAATCATTATATAGGTCTATCACATAGTTCACGTAAGTCAATTTACTATGCCTGAGTCCATAAACATCTAATCATGTCTTAGATTTAATAACTATAGAATATCTAGTCTCTATGCATCAATATAGGCTTGAACACATAGCACTTTAAGTATGCAATACAGTTTAAGATACACATATTATAAGGTTTTGTTCATAATTCAAAGTTATAAGGTTCAATGTCGGTCATTCTTACACTTTAAGCAAATCAAGTTCATGCTTCAAAGGTCTGCTACTATGGTCATATTATCACATATCGAGACTAAACAATACTTAACATGCATACTCGTGCGTATACCACTCATGTACAATTTAATCACATAGTTCATACTTGAAATTAATTTCTTGAATACGTGTGCATAGGTGATATCCATGTTTAACCAAAATGATTTTCATGTCACCAAGTCTATAGGCATAATGAATCCTAATATGCATGCTTGCATGATCATAACGTAACTCGCACGGTGTTTGATGGTCTTCAAACTCTAAATTTTCTTTAAAGATTGTACTAAGTCAACAAAGGCAACCTAGAACATGTAAAGTGTCTCGTAGCCATGACTCACGTGTATTAGAACATATATATAAGCCACATATACATACTCAAATGGTCAAAATGTGAACATCATATATATATGTCAAAATTCTAAGTTTGTCCTTCGAAATCAACGAAATCTTCAATCATGTGTGCTAGTGTGTACTCAACACTTTAGACTTAGTTCTCATGTCAATATAGGCCATACTATCATGTTCACAAAATCAGAACAGACATATTACTCATATGTCAAAGTTCACTTTATCAATTCTATGCTCATTTTGTAAATCGTAAGGCCTTTCATCAATAGTGTATACTATCATGGTTATAGATGCTTATGGCATGTCAAAGTACTCCTATATGCATGTTAATAATGTCCACATGCTTGCTCTAATTGATACTAACCAGTTAGCATATAACAGAACTTAGCAGAAAGCGAAAATACTTTACAGGACCCTGCGCAGCTGCGTTGCACCTAGGTATAAACCTGGCGTAGCTGCGCCGGTGTCCGGCCAAACCAAAAATTGCCTTCTGCTCGGCAGAACTGTAAACCCAAATCAAGATTTCTTTACCAAAATTGATTCTATACCAGCCACATTACAGTTCAATCAAGCTTACTAACTTACATAACATTTAACAAGCATTTTCCAATTCAAATATCAATCAATACAAGCTTAATTCAAGAATCAAGGATTTAGAAATTTTAGAAGATGAAGAACATGAATATAAATGTTATACCTCTGTAGCTATGAACTTGTTGCTATATCTCTGTCCCTCAACTCAATTGAAAATTCAGAATACAAGCCTTACTTAACAATATCTCAGCAATTCAAAAGAAGAAGGAGAGATGCTATATTTATAGAGATTTTGATATCCAGACAAAGTGATTGCCTTCCAATTTAAACCAATGGAATGAAGAATTGTTTGTTGGCTAATGAAGAGTTGTTGATTGGTAGGTGAAATCCATCATGAAGCCCAGATCCCTTATAATCATTAGCTAGATTATTGCTGAAATTGAGAAGAGTAGTGTATCTAGTTTCTCACGTGAAGAGGAAATTGAGGAAGAGTGACTCTAATATTGGAACAATGTTCATATAACTCAGCAACTTGCAATTCAACTTACTAATGTTATATATGTATACATATAGTATATACTTAGGCTATATGTATTCATTCCATATACATTTAAGTCACAATGTCATTTCTAATGAGCAAATAATAATATAATGTATCAAGTAGCGTACATAAAGATGTATCAACATATAATCTATGTACATTTTATTAATACCGAATATCAAGCAATTGGTTATTATTCATTATTATTACTTACTATCATAACTGTTATTATAATAACTTATTGAAATCATTATCAATTAACAATTGTTTATTGATATTAATATAAGGTAATAGGGTATACATTAAGGCCTACCCACACACATCATGTTACATAATCAATAATATTATGTAACCTACATAATGTAATTAATCTTACTATATATATAATATATATCCACATTTATGCGTCACATTGTATTATATACAATATAGATAACTACCATATATTAAAGGTTTAATATATCGCATGCTTGCATAAACAATTAATCTTGTAAATATAACCTCATTATATTTATTAATCCTTTGCTCAATAATATTCGATTTCTCAATATAATAGTTAACCGATATATTATCAATTAATTACTCGTTAATCGTCTATCCTTTGTAATCACAATTAATCCTTTCACTATATTCAATTAAATTGAATATTTAATTACTAGCACTTCTATCAATTCTTTGATATGAGAGCTTTAGGGCTAGTCTACTAATTTAAATAAACCATTAGTGACTCCCTTTTATATATTCCTAGCAATTATTCGCATAGGCATAAATTCACATAACCACATAACCACACAAGGTTTAAATGAGCTTACAAAACTAACTCATTAAAATTAAATCATATATTTAAGTAATAATGGAGTTTAAAATTTTTACGGTCATTATAGAGTGGCCAAAAACCCGTGGAGCAGTCTATTGTAAGTTTTTTTTTTACTATACCAGAAGTTATTTCTTACTTCATTACGTATATGTGAACAAGCATATAAAGTTTCATCTTCTGGTTTTGCCGGGAACTCAGTTCCGTGACCTTTTTACCTTACTTTTTAGTATATATAAGTATATATATACGTTTTTCTTCGTTTGCACAGCCTGGATCATTAATCCTTGGCTTTTACTCGCTTTTATATACATATATATATATATATACTAACTTGTTCGGCCTGGATCACTGATTTGTGGCCTTTTCAGCTTTATTATATATATAACTTACTATATATATATATATATATATATATATATATATATACTAATTTTCAATTTTGTCAAGCCTAGATTGCAAATCCGTGGCCTTTTATTGCTTATATATATATATTTACATTTCTGTTGAGCCTAGAGTAATTCGTGGCTCTTTACCGCTTTCATAAATATATATATATATATATATATATATATATTTACATTTCAGTTGGGCCTGGATTGGAAATCTGTGGCCCTTTACAGCTTTTTATATATATATATATATATATTTATATTTCAGTCGGGCCTGGATTGAAAATCCGTGACCCTTTACAGCTTATATATATATATATATTTCAGTCGAGCCTAGATTGGAAATTCGTGGCCCTTTACAGCTTTAATAAATATAATTGTATTTATTATTTCTTTATTCATTGTGATTAAATATCTATTTTAAATGTTCATTTAATATACATTTATTTTAATGTAAATTTTGGTGAATTAGATTTATCTAAATCTAGCACTTTCTAACTTTCAAACGGTTCAAAATAGGTCCAACCGAAACTGAGAAGCTAGAATGGTTAAGATTTATTTAAATCTAGTTTTTCTAGTTTTGTAATTATTAAAGCGACCTCTCGACCCTAGATCCATATCTAGCGGAAATGGGAAACTTTGGCTACGCGTATGCAAGGATTTGTCTGATAAATCCTTTGTTTTGCGACGTCTAGAGTACAATTCTCCTTCTTTGTGAATATCTGTGCTGTGCAGGTTTTCTTGGCCATTTTATGTGAGCCTAGGAATCGTGGGATTGATGATCAAACTGATCTAAATCTGATTCCCATGATGGACAAACTCCACATTGCAAACATATCCTGCCAATTTTTCTGTAAAAGTACATCCGAGGGAGCTTAAAACGGTTATCCGGATTTAAGGTTTCGAACATAGTGAAATATGGCTTGTAGTGCTAGAGTCACTTTGATGGCTGTCATGCCCATAAGAAGACCGACACTTGTATATACATTTTGTGGTCGAGGATTTTTCGCATCCCGACAATCAACATCCAAATCGAGCCAAAGGCTAGATAGAATAAAATGGAAGTATCAATATGTTTCAATTCCTATGCAAGCAAAAGGGTTTGAAAAAACCACCTTTCAAAACATCATTTTCATATCTTGTCTAAACAAAACGACTTTTTCAAACAAATCAAACCCTTCGTACATAAGGCCAACGAAGCATGACACTACTTTCAAATCAAACAAATGTAGACTCAATTACTTCCAGCATACACATGCATTGCAATTAAAAAGGAAAATATTGAAAAGATGTGGTACCGTGTTTCACGGGAGTCGGGGGGTGCTTAACACCTTCCCCCCACTTAACCAAGCCCCCGAACTTTAAGAATCTTAGTTTCAAGGCCAAGTTTTGACAGCGTCCAGTAATTGTGCCTACTTGCAAAAATATAAACAAAACTTGGTTGAGTTGTTACAACAATTTCAAATATACCAACTAGCGACTCTGTAAACCTTTCAAATCGTCGACATGATACATGTTGGCCTTTTCCTAAAAACTTTTCACCCTTCATAAAACAGATAAGACAAATAAGGGTAGAAAAAAACAAAATTTAGGAAGAGAAAGATTTGTCCAAAGTGGCAAGATTTTTTCCCGACGTCGACAGGTGGCTACTCCGCTGGGCACAGTAGAGGGCTTAGGCCGCGCTCAAATCTTTTTAGAATTTCATTTTTTATCTGCGTATGTTTGGATGATGTGTTTTACATTGAATAGATGTGAATGAATGCTTTACTGCTTTTATATTAGTGCTTCGCACAAATGTCATCATTTCATACGGTGAGACACGATGTATGTGAATGTATGTTGTGTGATTCCTCCACAAGGAGACGAACCCGCCGGTGTTTGATTACTAGACTAAAAGGAGACTAATCCTACGAGGCTCAGGAAAGGCACCACTCAGATCTGCTCCAATTGAAAGATCGGATTAATTTTCTCTCTAGTAGATTGCGAAGATCTGGAGGCCTTTATGCCAAAAAAAACGCGAGAGTAGCCTAAGATAGATCAGCCTTTGATTAACCAAATTCGAAGGAAAGCTTCTTCATGCATTCCTCTTTCAATTCAATGTAAATTTAATAATTCAAATGTAAATTTCAAGATTCAATATAAATATACATTCCATGTCTTGTAAATTATATCATACTATCCTGTCATCAGAACAACTAACCTTTGTTTTACAGGATAAGATTAAAAAACCTCAAAAATAAAAACATTGCATAAGCATGCATCCTGTTGATATATATACATCAAAATTAACACACCTATGTTTGTTGTAGGGAAAAATTGGTCCCGTCATCATATCCAAATCCAAAACGGCACAAAGCCCATCTCCAAACATAGCTTCAAATGCTCAAACTGAATGCACCCCTGTTTCTAGGGAAGAGTTCAAAGGACTAAAGAATCAGATAATTGAATTAGCTATTTTTCTCAAAGAGCAAAGCAAAAATCTGCAGGGTAAACAAACCTTCGGTCAAGAAGAATCCTCCACACCCGGTGGTAGTCAGGACACCAACAAGAAAGATCCTCAGACCCATGAGTCTCTGAACCATGATCCAACCAACAAACCCCCTGAAATCATCAACCTTGACAAAAAGTAGGAGGCTGATGATATTCTGAGAAAGGTCCAATAAATGGAAGAAACAATCTGATCCATCAAAGGGACTGGGGCATTTGGGAGTGTCAATTATTCAGACTTATGTATATTTATAGGGGATTGATATCCCAACAAGTTTTAGGTCCCTGGTTTTGAGAAATATGATGGATTAGGAGATCCCTACACCCATTTGAAGGTATTCATTGGAGAGCTTAGATCCTATGCAGAGGACGAGAAGCTCAGAATGTAACTATTCTAGAAAAGTCTGACCGGAGAGGCTAGAGCCTGGTATGCTCGACTGGACAATTCTAAAATTCACAGCTGGGAAGAGTTAGCACATGCCTTCCTCAATCAATACAGTTTCCATTCTCAAATAGCTCCAGACAGATATCAAATCACCAAAGTCAAGAAGCAAAACACTGAGTCATTCCGGGATTATGCTCAATGATGGAGATGGATGGTGGCACAAGTCACCCCGCCCATGACAGAGACTGAGATAGTCTTGACCTTCATCAATATTCAAGAAGCTTCGTATTACGAGAGGGTCCTAGCAGGTATAGGAAGACCATTCTCAAAGATGATCAAACACGGAGAGATGGCCGAAATGGGTCTAAAGTCTGGGAAGATAAAAGATCTTATCGCCTTGGAAGCCGTGGCCGAGCATATCCAACTTGGGAGTTATGGGAGTAATCCCCAGAGAGTACACAAGAAGAAGGAAGAAGAAGTGTCCTTAGTACTACAAGGACAAAATCAAAGAGGCAGTTCAAGTAGCCTACCTATTCAAAGGAGAAACTGTCCCCCTTTTCATGCTCCTGCACAACCTTCAAATCCTCCATTCTAAAAAAATGGGAGAGGTCAGACGTCGAAGAATGTTCACAACCTTAGGGGATTCACTAGAAAATGTGCTAAAACTGCTGACAGCACAAAAGAAGATTGTCTAGCTCCTTCCGCCAGCCAGTTCCAGTGAAAGGAATTTCGACCCAAGTAAAAAGTGTGCATACCATTCCGGATCCCCGGGCCACAATACACAAGACTGTTGGGCTCTCAAGCACAAAATCCAAGACTTAATAGACAACGGAGAGATTGTGGTGACAAAACCAGAGCAACCACATGTGCAAGATAATCCCCTCCCTCAACACAATAAGAAGAGTGTCAATATCATTAGCACGTAGAATGGAGAAGGATCCAAATACCTCCGGTATGTTGGAGAGTTAACTCAATCAAGGACCAATAGCCCAGACAGTTGGGAGTTCGCAGAAAGGCGGTTCTTGATAGAATAGGAAATCAAGTCCATTAAAGAATAGATTGGAAAGTTGGCGGAGTTGGTTGTGTATCATCATCAGATAACCAGACAACTGATAAATCAGACCAACCAACATGAAGCAAGTCCTCCTACCCCTGAGATTAGCCCCATTTCTATGAGGGATCATTACCGGTTTCATGAACACGAACCCTGGGCCGACAAGGTGGCCAAGGGGGAGAAGTTCCAAGCTGATAGGGAATTTTCCTTCTAAAGGAATTTCACTAATTTGAATCAGCATATGAAAGAAATCCTCCAAATTCTGATCAATGAGGGGATGGTTGCAAATTTGTTACCCCCGGTGAACCCTCAGTCTAGGAAGTTCTAAACTGATCGGATCTGTCAGTATCATTCCAATGCGCCCGGTCATGAAATCGAGGATTGTTAGGGACTTCATCACTTAATTTAGAATTTGATTGAAAGTGGTGAGCTGATAAAGGCAAATCAAGATTTTGGCTATCCCGATGAGGAAGCACTCTTTATTCCCATTGCATAAAATCAAGGAGTAGTAGCTGTAATTTCCTGTGAGAAGGATATAGCCATCATACCCCCGATACTACAGGGGAAAGGGGTCCAAGAAGTGCAGAATCATGTGAAAGTGGCTGCGCCCGAGCCGCTAATATTGCCATTCAGACCACAATACCCTGTTTTTAGCCTAAAGAGAGTCCGATGGAACTACGGGAAGGGGGAAGGCTCAACCTCAAACAACATTGCCAGTGTATCAAAAGAAAACTCGATGTACCTGCCTCAGCGGGTGAACAATTCAGTCATTAAAGCTAAAGAGAGAGTTGCTGAAGAGAAAATCAAAGAATTCCTCATCAAAATGGGGCATAACAAGATCAAGGTGGGGCAAAGCTTGAAAGAGGCACCTAAACAGATGTTCATCTTGGACTTGGTCTTATCCTCGATGGATCATCGCAACATTCTGGCAAAAGTACTGGAGGAAGCCCATCTGCCAAAGACGGTAGATACCGAGAAATTCCGTCATGTGATAGAGCACATCTTCAACAATAATGTGATATATTTCACTGACGATGATATACCCGCAGAAGGGACGAGCCATTGCAAGTCACTATTGTAATGACCGAGAATTTTTAAACTCCATTATTAATTAAATATAGGATTTAATTTTAATGAGTTAGTTTTGTATGCTTATTTAAACCTTGTATGATTTTGTGGTTATGTGAATTAGTGCCTATGCAATTAATTGCTAGAATTAATTAATGGGAGTCACTAATGGTTTAATTAAATTAGTGTACTATTCCTAAGGTTTGTATATCAGAAGAATTGATAGGATTGTTAGTAATTAAATATTCAATTTACTTGAATATAGTGAAAAGATTTAATTGTGTGGATTTATTTAATAAATGTGAGCATTATTAATATTAATATTTAATAGTCTATTTAGTAATTGAATACTAACAGACTATATCATTTATTTAATTAACCAATTCAATCTTTTATTGGGGAGTTAATGTATACTATAATAATAGGGTTGGGATAATGTAAGGTGATAATACCCAATCAAATTATATTAGGTATTAATGAAATGTACATGGATTATATGTTGATGGATATATATGTACCCCTACTTACTACATTGTAATATTATTTCCTTATTAAATTTACATTGTGACTCTAAAGGAATTTAATACCTAAGTATACATATATGCCTAAGTATATATAATATGTGTGTATGTATAACCTAAGTGTTGTATTACATTGCCAATTACTGAGCTTCATTTGCCTTGTCCCATAATGAGAGACTCATTCTCTTCCTCATGTGAATACTCAAAAGGCTAGTCTACCCCCTTCTTCTCAAAATCAGCAATGTATAGCTAATGATCATGGGGGAAAGTGGGCATCATGATGGAATTCACCAACCACTCAACTACTATTCCATAACCATCAAATTCTCATTCTTTCCATTGGTTTGATTTGGAAGCTAAAGGCATTGTCTGTATAATAATTTCCCTATAAATGAAGCATCCCTCCTTCTCTTTTCATTTGCTGAGAATTCCAAAATGAAGCTAATATAAGTATATTGAGATATATAGAGAGAGAATCAGTTGAGGGAAGTTGATATAGCAGCAAACTTAGCAAACTCATATCATATTTTAGCAGAGGTATAACACATTCTATGTTCTTCATTTTTAAAAATTATTAACTTCTCGATTATGATTAAATTCTTGTTAAATTGATTAAAGAATGGTTATTAGTTGTTAATTGATGTAATGCTACTATCTCGATTGTATATGAGTGTAATAAACTCACTGTGATTGATCTAATTTTCATTAAGAATGATTAGGCCATGAGCAGGATAGGATTATGTAGTAATAGAGCCATTCGTGAGTTTTTGCAGGGGTGGCGTAGCTGCGCCACTACCAAGGCTAAAACCAGTGCAGCTGCGCTGGCTGCCAGTTTTTGTTGCTGTTGTTTTGATGTTTTGAGCATGCTAGTTTAATCCATTCTTGCATGAAAATAGGTTTGCCATGTGACCTAGTGTCCTTGTGAAAAGCATGAGTTGCATACATTGTTCTAGTATGTATTTTCTAAAGACAACTTAAGAACTTTGAAATAAACTTGACAAAACTTGTGCCTTTTAAGTTCTGACCATTTGAGTATGTATATATGGCTTAGATATGTGTTCAAATGCATGTGAGTTATGATTTCGAGATACTTTGCATGTACTAAGTTGCTTTAGTTGACTTACTGTAATTTTTAAAGAAAACTTAGAATTTAAAAACTAATATCATCAATCATTGTGTGAGTTACATTCTAATCATACAAGCATGAATAATAGGATTCATTATTCCTCTAAACATGTTGACATAAGCACCATCTGGTTAGACATGGATTCTACATATGCACACATGTTAAAGAAATTAAAATTCCAAGTGTAAACTATGTGGTTAATGTGTACATGTGTGGTATACGCACGAGCATGCATGTTAAGTATTATTTAGTCTCGTTATGTGGTATTATGGCTATAGTAGCTGACCCTTTGTAACATAGACTTGATTAGCTTAAGGTATAAGAGTTACCGGCCTAAAAACTATATAACTTTGAATTGGATTTAGAATGAGCGTGCTAGGTTTCGAACTCAAGTTAATAACTTTATAAGCATGTGTATTTGATTAATATCAGTAGCCTGTATACTAAAGAGTAGGCTCGGATTCAAGCAAAATGAAACTTTATTCCTGGTCTGACCAGTGAGTGGCGTAGCTGCGCCACTCCTAAGGCAAAAACCAGCACAGCCTCGCTGGTTGCCAATCTTGCCAAGTTCCTTTAAACTGTGGACAGAACCTTGCAGCATGTGTGTACGTGTGTCTTAAACTATATTACATGATTAAATTGAAGTGCTATGTGTTCAAGCCTATGTTGATGCATAGAGACTAGATATTCTAAAGTTATTAATCTAAGACAGGGTTAGAGGTTTATAAACTCAGTCATAGTAAATTGACTTACGTGAATTATGTGGTAGACTTACCTGATGATTAAATTCTTGTAAGTGTGAATTCATACCAGTCTACACAATACTAATCGAGAGACCGACTTGTTAATGTTAGGTCATTTCAACGCAATTTAATTAAAGCTAGATTATTTGTAGCTGAGCAAACAGGCAAGTTTTTGAACTTCAATCCTTATTTGTGCAAGTTTCCCGTGAATTCTATTAACTTATGCAAATGTATTATTATTGTGCAAGTCTTCCTAACTTCGAACTTTACATTGAGCGAGTTTCCTATCCTTCCTCATATTTTATTGAGCAAGTTCCTTAACCTTACTCATATTATATTCGAGCAGGATATTATTGTATTGCAAGTTATTTATTTTAGCTTGAACCTTATTTCCAAGCATGCTTTATGATAAGTAGGTTTTATACCTACTTATTGGATATCAACTTGCTATGATTATGGCATAAACTCAAGCATTTTAGTGTCTTTTAATATGTTTTGTTTTCGTTTTGCATATTTAAGATAGGAAACTCTTTTGGCACAGAATGACAAGAAATGGCATGATATTGGCATGAAGCTCGCAACAAGGCAATGTGGGATTGGACTTGGATTAAGATGATGGATTTGGCATGAGGAAGTGGATAAGGGCCATGTGAAAAATGGCCTAGAAGTAGCAAAAGTGAAGGAACAAGAAGCATGAAAGAAAGAAAGGAAAGCAGTACCAAAACCAGTAATGCACCAGCAGATTTTAGGCCCGCGCGGCCGCGCTGATTAGTAGACCAGAAAGGCTGCTCTGGACAAGCGCGCGGCCGCGCCCGAAGAACAAAGGGAGGCTGCGGGGCCGCGCCGGTCTTGGCTGATGACTTTTTATTTCCTTATTTTGGCCGGGAGTATTAATATAATGGTGTTGTGTATTGAACAATAATTATCACTTATCATTATTAGACTTCATTTATTATAAGGAAGTTTCTTACATTTCTAGGGTTGGAGAGCTAGAGAGCTTAAGAGACTAACTCTTCTCCTCTTCTAGTTCTAGTAGATTTCTATTTCTAGGGCTCACTTTGGAGCTTGTTTGTGGTCAAAACTTGAGCTTGCTAGCATTCTATTGGAAGGGGAACCACAAGATGTGAATTCTCTATCTCTCTATTCTCGTGCTTTCATAGTTGCTTCAATGCTTTGTTTAAATCCCATAATGGTTGGTAGTAAAGAGATGAACTAACTACCATTATGGGATTATAATGGATCTAATTGCTTAGTCTAGGATTTTATGCCTCATTGATATGTATATTTGATTATGTATGGTTTGCCTAGCATGGTTGTATTGCATGTTTAGATGCTTGATCAACATCTACTGAAATAGTTTATATGGAATTAAAAGAGGAAGTGTAAACTTAGATTTTGCTATGCTAGTATATATTCTTGAAACTTGCATTCGATGAGTTTTGTGATTCGTAATCCGGATAGAAATATATCGTATTGCCATATGTAGTCTATTGGGGGCTTGCACTTAAACTGATATAGCTTGTAAATCACATAGACATATAGTGATTTAGGTTTTATTGGTGTTCATGTGATTTCTATCTCTTTTGTGGATATTATAAGATATGGACTTGGTATATTGATAAATAGCCTTGTCTCTCATTTCAGAAATGAGGTGGCAGGGAGTATGTGCATCACCGTCGTCGGTCCATTTGGCTATTATCCATGGATTTTATGCTAACGCCAAAGCAATGCAGAATGGTTTTATGTTCTTTCGGGGCAAAACTGTTGATTACCGACCAACTACAATTCGTGAGGTGTTTAATCTGCCATCAGTTCTGGCTGGCCAAGTAAAATGGGTGGAGGCAAAATGTTTTGAAACGGACCTGGATCAGTTAATAATCGATTTGTGTGCACCAGGCACGAAGTGGAAATTTAGGCCGGGTACTGATGATCACACCTATTTTCCAGCCTCCAGTCTAAACAGATACGCCAAGGCATGGAACCAATTTTTATGTGCCAACCTGATGCCATCCACGCACCAGCACGAGATTACAGCCGAGAGGGCTATCATACTATGGGGGATCATCACGGGGAAATATATTAACGTCGGGCATTTGATAAATTAGAATATGCTATGCTTTATGAGAGGCAGTACTACCGGGTTGATTCCACACGCATCCGTGGTGGCTCATCTATGTTTTGCGACAGGCATCGACTGGGACGACGAGCAGGTTCAGGTGCCAAGAGGGGATATCACTCATGCCACGATTAAGTAATTTAAAGATTGGACTGGGGGCACAGCACACCCAAGGGGAAGAGGATTCATCTTTCCTCCTCCACCAGCAGTTCCACCACAACAGCCGTAGCCAGCCGAGGCCGCTGCCCCTCCTCCAGCCGGTGACATACATCAGTATCGCAGGATTCGGCGATTGGAGAGGAGGATGGACGCATTGCATTGTAACTTCACAGCGTTCGCAGATGGGCTATCACATTCCTTGGCTGAGGCCTTTGTGCAGCAGGGAACAATACTGGAGTGGCCCACCTTCGGTTCCGCCATGCCATACCCGCCACCAGATTCACCACCCGAGGAGGGTGGCCATGCCAGTCAGTAGGGGAGTTTCTTGACCCTTTACCTTCAATGGGGACATTGAATATTTCAAGTTTAGGGGTATTGGGTGTTATTAGTAGTAGTTGCATATAGTGTTAATTGCATATAGTTATTTTCATAGTAGTGCATTCTAGATAAATTTTGTATAGTGTTTTTTTCTTTTTTGAGTTTTATTTTATTTTGTTTATTTAGTTATGTTTAATTGCATTTGCATTGCATAATCCCTTATGTTTAGCCTGTTGAATTCCAGTCTGGCCAATGATGACATTGAGATATGATAGATTTTTGAATTCTGTTAGTAGCTTAAGCTCAATTATATTTTTATACATGATGTAATCTATACCTGTTGCTTTGATGTCACCGGATAGCACAGTTTTGTCTTTATTTGCTTGTTGGCTAGATTAGTGCATGCTTATCTTCTGAGGGAAATTTTTTGTTTTTAATTGCTAGAATTGTGTAATAAAAGCAATAATGACCTTAACAACACAGGAATACAAGTTTGAGGGAAAACGTTGGGTATGCATGCTGAAAAAAAGGAAAAAGAAAAAGCAAAAAGAAAACAAAATAAGATGTGAAAAAGAAAAAAAAATAGAATAAACACCTTGGCTAGCGAAGTCTTGTGGCCTTTGATACTCGAGCAAGTACGCCCTAGGGGATTGTCTCTACACCCAGCGCCCTAAGGCCTTTATGGTTTGGGAGTCGTTGGTCAAAAGCTCATTAAATGGGTATCATTGAAAAGCCTAAGAGGGCCTAGCATTGCATAGTCGGGTGTAGCCGGGGGAAAAGTGCGAATATCGCCCCCGTGTGTGAATACAAGCATAATAAACCCTTGTTGCACCTTAGCTTATATCTATGTGTTGGTTTGGTCATTATTTTGTATAAATGTAATTTTTTTGACTTAAAGCCTTAATTTTCTTTCCTTAGAAGTATAGCATGTGGAATCTTTGCCTCGTTCAAGCTTATTTATGACATTGCACACACACACCACATCTTAGTAACAGGTTGGGATTTTCAGATTGTATGTCTTTATAATTGTAGCTTGAGCTGGTACATTGTTTATTGTTCTTGTTATTTCTTTGAGGCGCATCTTATTAGAGTTCACATAATGGCTGATACTTTGGGATTCATTTTTATGTAGTTTAGTTGCATATCACGTAGTTTACATTTGTGTTTGTTGCTTAAGGGCAAGCAATAGTTCAAGTTTGGGGGTATTTGATAAGTAGGTTTTATACCAACTTATTGGATATCAACTTGCTATGATTATGGTTTAAACTCAAGCATTTTAGTGTCTTTTAATATATTTTGTTTTTGTTTTGCATATTTCATACAGGAAACTCTTTTGGCACAGAATGGCAAGAAATGGCATGATATTGGCATGATTTGGCATGAAGCTGGCAACAAGGCAAGGTGGGATTGGACTTGGATTGAGATGATGGATTTGGCATGAGGAAGTGGATAAGGGCCATGTGAAAAATGGCCTAGAAGTAGCAAAATTGAAGGAACAAGAAGCATGAAAGAAAGCAAGGAAAGCATCACCAAAACTAGCAATGCACCAGCAGATTTCAGGCCCGCGCGACCGTGCCACCAGCAAGGCTACAGCCCACGCGCCCGGGCTGATTAGCAGACCAGAAAGGCTGCTCTGAACAAGCGTGCGGCCGCGCCCAGTGAACTATGGGAGGAAGCACGGCCGCGCCGATCATGGCTGACGACTTTTTATTTCCTTATTTCGGCTGGGTGTATTAATATAAGGGTGTTGTGTATTGAACGACAATTATCACTTATCATTAACAGACTTCATTTATTACAAGGAAGTTTCTTACATTTCTAGGGTTAGAGAGCTAGAGAGCTTAAGAGACTAACTCTTCTCCTCTTCTAGTTCTAGTAGATTTCCATTTCTAGGGTTCACTTTGGAGCTTGTTTGTGGTCAAAACTTGAGCTTGCTAGCATTCTATTGGAAGGGGAACCACAAGATTTGCATTCTCTATCTCTCTATTCTCTTGCTTTCATAGTTGCTTCAATGCTTTGTTTAAATCCCATAATAGTTGGTGGTTCAGAGATGAACTAACTACCATTATGGGATTATAATGGATCTAATTTCTTAGTCTAGGATTTCATGCCTCATTGATATGTATATTTGATTATGTATGGTTTGCCTAGCATGGTTGTATTGCATGTTTAGATGCTTGATCAACATCTACTGAAATAGTTTATATGGAATTGAAAGAGGAAGTGTAAACTTAGATTTTGCCTCGCTAGTATATATTCATGGAACTTGCATTCGATGAGTTTTGTGATTCGTAATCCGGATAGAAATATATCGTATTGCCATATGTAGTCTATTGGGGGCTTGCACTTAAACTGATATAGCTTGTAAATCACATAGACATATAGTGATTTAGGTTTTATTGGTGTTCATGTGATTTCTATCTCTTTTGTGGATATTATAAGATATGGACTTGGTATATTGATAAATAGCCTTGTCTCTCATTCGTGCTCCCGGCTAGCATACCTAAGTAATCAATCATACTTGACATGAGATGTGTAATCTAGGCGATGCGATAGGTGAAGTGAGGATCCTATATTTCTCCAATTTGAATCCCTTGTCTCTTCATTAGTTAAGATTACTTTAAAATCAGTCTAGTTATTATAACACACTTTGATACTCGTTTAAACAGACGAAAATAACTATAGGATTGTTGCATGATAGTTTAAGCCTAACTCTTTTTCTCCGTGGGAACAAACTTTACTTATCAAATTTATTACTTGTCGACCGTGTATGCTTGCATGCGTTTTGTGCCCGTTTTGTTAACACCAAAACGGCGCAACAAGTTTTTGGCGCCGCTGCCGGGGATAAGTGTTAGTTTATTACTATTGACATCAATTTTAGTTAGATTTGTCTGACTTGAAGAAATCTTTTCTTATCTCATTTCTAATTTATTTTCATTTGTGTTTCAGGTACTTGTGGTTAGTTTATGCAAACATGAGCCTCCAATCCTGAGTTGGTTCCTCTGTATAGGAACATTAACGGCAGAGCTTGGAGAGAAAACACTAGAAATACTACCCAACAAGAGGAACCTGAACAAATGGTGGCCGAAGAGCAAAGAGCCGATAATAGAGCCTTGAGGGACTACTCCATACCAAAAATTTCTGATCTGCAGTCCAGTATAGTTAGGCCAGCGATAGCTGCAAATACTTTCGAGATAAAACCAGGGACACTGCAGATGATTCAAAACACTGTCTAATTTGGGGATGCAACTACAGAAGATCCAAATGAGCATATCCTGAGCTTCATTGAGATATGCGACACCTTTAAATTCAACAACGTTTCGGATGATGCAGTGAAACTTCGATTATTCCCATTCACCTTGAGGGATATGGCGAAGAGTTGGTTGCATTCATTACCCCGTGGGAAGACTTAGCATAGAAATTTCTAACCAAATTCTTCCTTATGGCTAAGACTGCTTCCATGAGGAGTGCTATGACTCAGTTTGCACAGCAACAAGGGGAATCGTTGTATAAGGCATGGGAACGCTACAAAGAGATGCTCAGGAAATGCCCGCACCATGGAATGCCTAACTAGATGGTGATAAATTCGTTCTATAATGGTTTGGGGTGGCAGTCAAGGCTAATCATTGACGTCGCATCGGGAAGAGCTCTGTGGGCCAAGGACTATCCGACAGCCTATGATATGATTGAAACTATGGCGGCCAATGAATATCAAAATCCAACAACAAGAATGGTTCAACCTAAAGTGGTCGGAGTATTGGATGTGGATTCCATCACAGCATTGTTTGCACAAATGGCGGCCATAAACAAGAAGATAGATTCTATGGCTGAAAGTAGAGTTCAGCAAGTTGCATTTGTATGTGAGTTATGTGCTGGAGCACATCGAACAGAGCAGTGTGCCATCACTACCGAGTCGGTCCAGTTCGTTAGCAACTATCAAAAGCCGCAGAATCAATTTTCAAACTCCTACCACCCGAGCAATCGAAACCATCCTAATTTCAGTTGGAGCAACAATCAAAATGCTCAACAGTCTCAGTCATCTCAATACCAACCTCCTCCACAACAACCACAACAACCATACCAAAATGTCCAACAACAACCACAATCTCACTACAAACCTTATCAACAAAAATCTCAGCCACAACAGTCCCAACATCAGTATGCCCTTAGACAGTCACACCCTCCGGGATTTAATCAACAACAACATCAACATCACTCAGATCCCGCCCCTCCGCAAGAAGAGAGATCTAAAATGGAAGAATTAATGCTGAAGCATATTGCTAATAATGAGTTGATAATGAAGAGCCAAGCGGTGGCAATTAAGAATTTGGAAAATTAGATGTTCCAAATGGCCAATACGCTCAGCAATAGACCGCAAGGCACTCTTCCAAGCAATACGGAAGCCAATCCAGGAATAAGAGATGGCAAGGGGCAATGCCAAGCAATTAACTTAAGGTCTGGGAAGTAAACTGCTGATATGGGGACTGGCGCGGCCGCGCCCATTGAAGAGCAAAACATGGCGCAACCCCGCCCAAGTGCAGAAAATTCTGAAAAAAATTTGAATGATGGGAATGATGCAGATAATGCAGTTGAGGCGGATAAGGAGGTAGCCGCTGAGAAACCCATGTTCCACCCCAAGTAGTCTACCCTCCTGCACCATATCCACAAAGAATTCAAAAGCAGAAACTAGATAAGCAGTTCGCCAAGTTTTTAGAGGTATTTAAGAAACTGTAAATCAATATTCCCTTTGCCGAAGCCTTAGAACAAATGCCGAGCTACACAAAGTTTATGAAGGGGATACTATCAAGGAAGAAGAGGCTAGAGGACTATGAAATTGTGGCCTTGACAGAGGAATGCAGTGTCGTCCTACAGAGAAAGTTAACTCCAAAGCTTAAGGACCAAGGGAGTTTCATAATTCCTTATTTTATTGGGGAGTTGTCCTTCAACAAGTGTCTATGTGACTTGGGGGCAAGTATTAATTTGATGCCACTATCGGTGTTCACTCAATTGGGATTGCCAGCTCCTAAGCCGAGAAGCATATCTTTGCATCTAGCCGATAGATCCATCACCTACCCTAGAGGCATTGTTTAAGATGTGTTGGTAAAGGTGGATAAGTTCATATTCCCTGCAGACTTTATCATCGTGGACTTCGAAGAAGACAAGAACATTCTAATTATTCTGGGGAGACAATTTTTAGCCACCGGGAGGACACTCATAGGTGTACAAAAGGGAGAACTGACTATGAGGGTTTAGGACCAAGAAGTCACCTTCAATGTCTTCAAGGCTATGAAGTTTCCCACGGATGAGGAAGAATGTTTCAGAATTGATACTGTCGACAGAATTCTGCAGGAGGAGACTGAACGCTTAATGAGTATGGATCCTTAGAAACTGCTCTACAGGGAGATTCTGAAGTGGGAGATACAGATGTGGTGGAGTGCATACAGATCTTGAACACGGTGCCTCAGATGCGAAAGTTTAAAATGCCCATCAAACCACTTGGACAGACTGGGGAGTCATCAAAGCGACTAAAGCCTTCTCTAGAGGTGGCTCCCACACTTGACCTGAAACCTCTTTCGGATCATTTGAGATATACATATCTAGGAGAATCTTCTACGTTATCGGTTATTATTTCCTATGCTCTATCATCCGATCAAGAGAGCAAATTGCTGAGGGTCCTAAGAGAGTTTAAATCAGCTATTGGGTGGACCATAACTGACATCAACGGGATCAGCCCTTCCTGCTGCATGCATAAGATACTCTTGGAGGATGACAGCAAGCCATCAATAGAGCAACAACGGAGATTGAATCCGATTATGAAAGAGGTTATCAAAAAAGAGATGCTCAAGTGGTTAGATGCGGGTGTGACGCCCCCAAATTCAGGTACTTGAAACCCGAACTTGGTGCTACACGATATCATTTCTTTGAGCGGAATAATTATAATATAAATAAACAAACTTAATTTACATATCAGAGTTGTCTAATCCCAGGTACACGACCTTTAAACATTCATTACATGATAGATAATAAATAATATTGTCTTAATAAAGTCTAACTATTACACACAATACCATAAAACTTATTCTTGCAGCTTTCCTTTCCCTTTGTTTTTGCCAGAGCCTTCTGGTTGATCACGCTTAGCTGAAAATATTTAATTTAAAGCAAGAATGAGCATTCAATTGCTCAGCAAGTAATAGCAGTTAATAAACTTTAGCTGAAAGAAGTAAATGTCTTCTTTGAGGTATACTTCTACAACGAATCAATAGTTGTGAAGTCTTTCGAAACATATCTTAATAACATATCAAATCGTTTAAAATTTTGAAACGACGTAGTGACTATAAATACTGAGCGGTCAATGGACCTTGAACTTTTATTTTTCATTTTCAAAAAGGTTAAACAGAAATTCATCTGTAAACCGCTCTGGTCTTACGGACATGTAGGGTGATCAGCCCCATTATGTCCTGTATTGATCAATACTATCTATTTGAATGATAAATTCATTCACTCTGTTCGCCTTGGGCACATAAACAATTTCCCCATTAAGGGTTGTTCATACTCAGTCTGGAGTCCTAACTAAACAATTCAGTTGGACGACTTTATCATAACCAATACTATCTAACAATGCAGTTCAAACTATGTCTAGCCGAGTCAAATAGCTTAGACAGTCTTTAAATCATGAACGCATACCAAAATTTTACAGTGTGTAACAGGATTTGTCATATCAAAGAATTTCTAGTTCCAGAGTTCTTTATGATTACAACAGTTCATACAAGTGGGGACACTTGTATGATAACAGACAATAATGAGATATTAATAAATAATAACTGAATTGAATAAAATTCCACAATATAAGAATTAGTTCATAAGAGAATCATGGATATCATTACAGATATGAATAATTGACAATAATTATTTATGAATATGCTTTCAGCTTACTAGGATCCATCGCATAGAATAACTGCGAGGAGTAGAGATACTTGATCAATATAACATTTGAGTAAGGTTAGAGAACTTGCCTTGGTCGCTGTTTACTGCTACACAATATAGCTAGGCTTAGGCTTCTATCTTTAATACGAAGTCCTATCACCAATAGAATTATTCTTTTAATTAGAATAATACAACTTATTACATAATACTGCTTATTTGCAGTCATCATACAGCTTAACACGTTGTCACATATTCATAACAGTCATTAAAACACATAAGAACGTATATCTAGTCAAACTATGTCGGTTTGGTTTGAGTTCGGTATCGTTTCAGCATCCCAATTGCATTATCGGATAATTAACGAATTTATTTTTAATGAAACTTTGTTCAAGAACTTAAATATTATATTAGATAATTTAATTATCATTTATAATATTTTTCCAAACTTTAAAATCATTTATAATGATTTTTCAAACACTTATATCATTTTTAATAATTTAATTGTCAATTAATATCATTATATTAATGAACTTCATGTCAACACTTTAAAAGTTATTTATTATAACTTGGAAATATTTTTAAAACCTTAATATTACCTTTAAATAATTTTTAAGATATTAACATCATTTTTAAATAATTACCATTAATAATAAAATATTAATGTATTTTATTTTCAAATATTAAAAGTTATTTATTATAACTTCAAATATTTTTAAAACATTAATATTATTTTCAAATGATTTTTAAAGTATTAACATCATCTTTAAATAATTATCATTAATATTAAAATATTAATGTTATTCATATCAAAATATTAAAAGTTATTGATTATAACTTAAAATATTTTTATTACATTTATTTCACCTTTAAATGATTTATAAAACATTAAAATCATTTTTAAAATATTAAAACTATTTTTAACTAATTTATTTAATATAATTATTAAATAAATTAGATATCATTAATAAATTAAAATATTAATGAAATTTATGTCAAAATACTAAAAATTAATTAATTAATTTTTTTTTTATAACTTTATTATGAATTCCTAATATTTACTTTCTATTTATTCTATAATTTTCGTCCAAAGTTGGGGTCCTCCACGGAAACGCTTGTAGACGGAAATCTACAAGTTCGATTTGGGCCCACTTAGTATCGTTAGAACCGTGACTTCCCGAGCTACGTTTTAGGCTCAAGAAACAGTCTATTTGGCCCGATATAGCACCCAGAAAACAGGCCACTACCGACTGCCTTTTACAAGCCTTTAAGTCATTTTCTGTTTTGGAGTCTCTTACAGAAACGCATGTATTACGAGATCCACAACTTCGATTGAGGCCCAATCGGGCTTGTTGGACTCGTAACTTTCTGAACTACACTTTCTATTTATCAACCAAAATTTTCAGACCTGTTATGTGCCCAGAAAACCGGACTAAAGTGACTGTCAAAACAAAGTCCCGAATTTCATTTCCAGATTTGAGGTCTTTTACGAAAACGTTTGTAAAACGAAAACTACAACTCCGATGGAGACCCAATCAAACTTGTTGGATTCGTATTTTCCTGAACTTCATTTTTCTGTTATTAAACACCAGATTTGGACTAGTCTAGGTCCCGAAAAACAGCCACAAACTGACTGTCAGTGCAAAACTTTTCTAGTTTGTAGTGTTTTGGTAATAAATCCATAGATCCTTCATTTTTCATCATTTTTAAGTGATTCAACTTGGGTAAGGTTACTAACTCACGGATCTAACACTACCAAAAAGAATTTCTAGAAAACTCTTTGTAAATATTATAAAACAAAAGCCATTTTCATACCTTTTAAAAACAATATTTCAACAAAAAAAATTTCTTCCATTTTCTTTCCATAAACTTAGCATACAAGCTATGGGTCCTCCAAATAAATCATGTAAACCACATAATCCACCATAAACAAGGCTTCTAACAATAAATCACAAATAAATCCCATGATCCATCAGTAGATCAACATAAAAATACATATAGCATACAAGAGAAAGATTTTTCTTAAACTTTTTTGTACAAAATTTGTTTTTCTCTCTTTGGGTCTAACTATTGATTTCAAAAATACTTTGATTCATATATGAAATACTAATACTCATGTAGATCATGAGTTTTTAAATATCCAAAACAAAAGTTTCATATATCACCAAGATCTAACTAAAGAGAGTATTAAACTTGAAATTTTTAGATTTTTTACCTTTTCTTTGAGATATTCTTCTTTTCCTACCAAGATAGGTGATGGATCTTGTGTTATCAAGGATCAAACCCCCCCTCTTTGCACCCCTAGAGCTGGCCGAAATTTCAGTTCCCTTTTTCCTCTTTGTTTTGTTTTTCTTTTTGCTAAGTGGAAGCTTGGAAAGTGAGAGAGAAAATGAGAGATAAATGAGAGAGAGAAGTATGCTTGATTTTTGTTTGTAAGTATACAATGAATTATCATCTACCAACACTTTGCTTCTAAGATTTGGATTACTTGCAAGCTTGAACAAAAGTGTTGGGCATGTAACAATTTGACACATATGAGAGTGGTTGGGGAGTTAGTGAGATATAACCAAATTTGTGGACAAGCTTGATAAAAAAAAATTTCTCCCCATATTGCCCCTTAAAGGGCCGGTCATCACCCTCTTTTTCTTCCTTTATTGATTTATTTTATTTTCCAAAATAAGCTTAAACAAATGACTACAATGCCCCTCTTCAAGTGGGCTAAGCTTGGGCCATTCTTTTATTTCTTTTGGGCTTCTAATTTAATTGCTTGGGCTAGGTAAACTAATAAGACCTAAAACCTTAATTTTATTTTACCCTAATTAGTTACTTAGAATTTCCATTCCATTCAATTTGGAATTTAAAATATTTGCTTATATATATTCAATTTCATAACCCAATGAGACATGTCTCAAATAGGTTTAAAATAATTTATAACTTGAGATAATAAAATTTGTCTATTAGGTTAGTATAATTTTACATACTAACATTCTTTATTAGCACATAAACACATTCTTTTATCATGCACGCATTCTCATATTCACTTAATATACACACTTTCATTTAAATACAAACATAATCAATTACTATGTTTAATATTTAAATAAAATAAATAAATTCTTAACATATATTCATATAATTATACCAATAATCATATTTATGCCTAAAATCCATAATCATAAATCATAGTAATATACTTACATATATTTGAATACAAATATAGTTAATAATCATATTTAATATTCAAATTTCTTAATAAAATAATTTCTTATTATTCATAACATAAATATACTTTCCTTATAAATACAATTATACAATAATTGTATTATTCATGTAATTTCATAGCATAGATCAAAATTTAGGGTTTTGATCTATATTCACACTTTATATCATATATACCATTATTAATTAAGTTAAAATAATTAACTTAACTAATCTTGATTAATTTATATAATAAAATAATTATTATAATAATTCTACAAATCATTTCTTATATTATTGAAATAATATATTAGTCATATTTTCATGAAAATTAAATAATAAAATATTTTTACTACAAAATCAATTTATTATAAGAATATAATTTATAATAATCAACAATTCTTTTATCAAAAAATTAATTCAAAATCATTCATGTAATAAATAAATATATATTTATCACATATATACATATTCTTTACCTTGCACATATTCCCACATTTATTTTGATAAACATAATATATATATAAAAAAATTTATACTCAAAATTTATTATTTAATTATATAAAAATATTGGGTTATTACATTCACCCTCCCTTATAAGGATTCCGTCCCCGGAATCACCATTTCAAAACTTATACACAAAAGGATAAATAATATAAATATTCATTGCAAGTAGATCTTGATCTGATTCGATCGAACTGATCTTTAACTATTCAGCATAAAGCTTGTCTATCTGATTAAACGAAAATTTGATTTCTAAAAGAACTCAAATTCCTCCTTCAAAAGTTCTTAATAAATTGATTTATTATTTATAAGCAAATCATATATACGAAATTAAAATGTATTCGAATAATACTTGGAATTCCATCCCCGGCTGCTACCGTATCTTGAACTGTCATATTGAAGGTCCTCGCAGTTGGCTTGTTTGTCAGATTTTGATACGTGATCACCAGCTTTCCGCTGCTTTTCCCGGCATTCACATTTCCCCCATCGGCATTCCTTTTTGGACAATCCCTTGCCATATGATCAGTTGATCCGCAGATGAAATAACCACTATTCTTCCTTGAATTGGGACAATTAGGAGAGATGTGTCCCTCCTGCCCGCACTTATAGCACACAAACTTTCCTTTGAGACACTCACCTGAGTGACTCTTCCCACAATTTCCACATGGTTCCACCTTCTTCCTTATTCCTTCTTGACTATTTCCAGTATTTCCCAAACTTGTCCACTTTCTTTTCCCACTTACACTGTTTCCTTCCACCTTAATTTTTCCTTCAATTCTACCCTTATTCTTCTTTTTCTTGTTGTAGAGACTCATGGCCTCACTTCCTCCTTCGGCAAAGATAGCCTTTTCCAATAACGATCCAAATGAGTTAATCTGCAGCACCGCCACCTTGTTGTAGATCCAGGGTTTCAGCCCATGTTCGAATCTTCGTGCCTTCCTTGCTTCAGTATTCACTTGTTGTGGAGCGAACCTAGCTAATTCATTAAACTTGGCGGCGTATTCTGAGACGGTCATATTTTCTTGTTTCAATTCCAAAAATTTTACCTCCATCCTGTCCTGCATACTGGATGAGAAGTAATTTTCGTTGAACAGTTCTTTGAACCTTGTCCATGTTACCACTTCTGCTCCGGCTCGAGTTTGGTTAGCCTCCCACCAGAAGTTCGCTTCCCCTTTTAACATATAGGTAGCAAAAGCTGTCTTTTGCTCCTTCGCTACCCTAGCAATAACAAACGCTTTTTCTATTTCCTTTACCCAAGTTTGGGCTTCTATAGGGTCGGTCGTTCCTTTGAATTCAGGCGGTCCTACTGCCTTGAAATCTTTGAAGTTCACCAATTGATTCCCTGGAGGATTTCCTGCGGCTGGTGCTCTATTTTGCATAGCCTCAGCTAATATATTCACAAAATCCTGCATAGGATTTTCTTGACCTCTTGCATTGTTAACAAAGTCTTCCACCCTTCGGGTTCGTGGTTCTCTTCTTGGCGGCATTATCTAGTTAAACAAAATTTTAAAGTTATTACCTTATCATTCATATACCATTATTAATGGTATCATAAAAGATAGAATATAAAATTCTAAATTTTAGACCAGTTCAGCTTGCTAGATTCCCAATTCAGCTTGCCGAATTAACAAATTGTTATTTAATCAACATACTATCTTAACATATAATAGTATCATAACATTTATATTAATATTTAAACAGTACATAGTACTTTTCATTCCACAATACAGACTGTCATAGTCAGCTACTATCCCTTAATGACAACAAAAGTCGGGATTCATCATAATACTTATGCAAAAGTAATACATTTCACTCCTATACATACTATATATAATCCTATTTTACTTATCCTATTCATTTCCTACACCTTACAAAACATACGCATTGTTTCGGATCAGGGCAATGAGATGAGATATGTCCTTCACGTCCACAATTATAGCATACATTCTGTCCTTTCATACATACGCCTTTAAATTTCCGATTACATTTCGCACACGTTCCTACTTCCTTGAAGTTCCCTTGATTAAAATCAGAATTTCCTAAATTACGGTCATTCATTTTTCTTTTACCTTTCTGGCTTGGAGCTGCACATGATTTGCTGCATTTGGCTCCCATCTGTTCAATTTGAACCTTCAACTTATCTTGTTCTTCCATTGTTTTGATTAATGCCTTTTGCAACTGGTTGTTTAGTAGCCTTTCCACTTCCAACAACCTTTTCAAACATAACAGCTTGTTCTTTAGATTCTGCACTTTCGTTGATGCTTGGCCAGCTCCAACTTCAGTGTCTGAATCACTATCTGTCAATAGCACCGTTTCTGGTTCTGGTTCTATATTTTCCAAAATGATGACTTCATCATGGTTGCTTTCAGGCGGAGTGATTTGCTCCTTCTTTATGACATGAGAGCCTTCTAATCCTTTCCTTCCTAACATCTATACACAAATTATCTTGATTAGTATATAATATATACACATAACAAATAATAGTTTTTATAAGTTATTTTTATTTTATTTTACGATGAATTTCCTTAATTCATCTCCATTAAACTCTATTTGAGTTATTTATTTTTCAACGCTTCTATCTATCTTAAGGTTATAGCCTAAGGTATTCCCCACCTATGGTTTCTAACCTAAAGCTCTGATACCAACTTGTGACGCCCCCAAATTCAGGTACTTGAAACCCGAACTTGGTGCTACACGATATCATTTCTTTGAGCGGAATAATTATAATATAAATAAACAAACTTAATTTACATATCAGAGTTGTCTAATCCCAGGTACACGACCTTTAAACATTCATTACATGATAGATAATAAATAATATTGTCTTAATAAAGTCTAACTATTACACACAATACCATAAAACTTATTCTTGCAGCTTTCCTTTCCCTTTGTTTTTGCCAGAGCCTTCTGGTTGATCACGCTTAGCTGAAAATATTTAATTTAAAGCAAGAATGAGCATTCAATTGCTCAGCAAGTAATAGCAGTTAATAAACTTTAGCTGAAAGAAGTAAATGTCTTCTTTGAGGTATACTTCTACAACGAATCAATAGTTGTGAAGTCTTTCGAAACATATCTTAATAACATATCAAATCGTTTAAAATTTTGAAACGACGTAGTGACTATAAATACTGAGCGGTCAATGGACCATGAACTTTTATTTTTCATTTTCAAAAAGGTTAAACAGAAATTCATCTGTAAACCGCTCTGGTCTTACGGACATGTAGGGTGATCAGCCCCATTATGTCCTGTATTGATCAATACTATCTATTTGAATGATAAATTCATTCACTCTGTTCGCCTTGGGCACATAAACAATTTCCCCATTAAGGGTTGTTCATACTCAGTCTGGAGTCCTAACTAAACAATTCAGTTGGACGACTTTATCATAACCAATACTATCTAACAATGCAGTTCAAACTATGTCTAGCCGAGTCAAATAGCTTAG
The DNA here is from genome assembly GCA_020205555.1 of Panax stipuleanatus. Lineage (NCBI taxonomy): Eukaryota > Viridiplantae > Streptophyta > Magnoliopsida > Apiales > Araliaceae > Panax > Panax stipuleanatus. The sequence continues at coordinate 75,227,183 of CM035119.1, read as the reverse complement.
ACAGTCTTTAAATCATGAACGCATACCAAAATTTTACAGTGTGTAACAGGATTTGTCATATCAAAGAATTTCTAGTTCCAGAGTTCTTTATGATTACAACAGTTCATACAAGTGGGGACACTTGTATGATAACAGACAATAATGAGATATTAATAAATAATAACTGAATTGAATAAAATTCCACAATATAAGAATTAGTTCATAAGAGAATCATGGATATCATTACAGATATGAATAATTGACAATAATTATTTATGAATATGCTTTCAGCTTACTAGGATCCATCGCATAGAATAACTGCGAGGAGTAGAGATACTTGATCAATATAACATTTGAGTAAGGTTAGAGAACTTGCCTTGGTCGCTGTTTACTGCTACACAATATAGCTAGGCTTAGGCTTCTATCTTTAATACGAAGTCCTATCACCAATAGAATTATTCTTTTAATTAGAATAATACAACTTATTACATAATACTGCTTATTTGCAGTCATCATACAGCTTAACACGTTGTCACATATTCATAACAGTCATTAAAACACATAAGAACGTATATCTAGTCAAACTATGTCGGTTTGGTTTGAGTTCGGTATCGTTTCAGCATCCCAATTGCATTATCGGATAATTAACGAATTTATTTTTAATGAAACTTTGTTCAAGAACTTAAATATTATATTAGATAATTTAATTATCATTTATAATATTTTTCCAAACTTTAAAATCATTTATAATGATTTTTCAAACACTTATATCATTTTTAATAATTTAATTGTCAATTAATATCATTATATTAATGAACTTCATGTCAACACTTTAAAAGTTATTTATTATAACTTGGAAATATTTTTAAAACCTTAATATTACCTTTAAATAATTTTTAAGATATTAACATCATTTTTAAATAATTACCATTAATAATAAAATATTAATGTATTTTATTTTCAAATATTAAAAGTTATTTATTATAACTTCAAATATTTTTAAAACATTAATATTATTTTCAAATGATTTTTAAAGTATTAACATCATCTTTAAATAATTATCATTAATATTAAAATATTAATGTTATTCATATCAAAATATTAAAAGTTATTGATTATAACTTAAAATATTTTTATTACATTTATTTCACCTTTAAATGATTTATAAAACATTAAAATCATTTTTAAAATATTAAAACTATTTTTAACTAATTTATTTAATATAATTATTAAATAAATTAGATATCATTAATAAATTAAAATATTAATGAAATTTATGTCAAAATACTAAAAATTAATTAATTAATTTTTTTTATAACTTTATTATGAATTCCTAATATTTACTTTCTATTTATTCTATAATTTTCGTCCAAAGTTGGGGTCCTCCACGGAAACGCTTGTAGACGGAAATCTACAAGTTCGATTTGGGCCCACTTAGTATCGTTAGAACCGTGACTTCCCGAGCTACGTTTTAGGCTCAAGAAACAGTCTATTTGGCCCGATATAGCACCCAGAAAACAGGCCACTACCGACTGCCTTTTACAAGCCTTTAAGTCATTTTCTGTTTTGGAGTCTCTTACAGAAACGCATGTATTACGAGATCCACAACTCCGATTGAGGCCCAATCGGGCTTGTTGGACTCGTAACTTTCTGAACTACACTTTCTATTTATCAACCAAAATTTTCAGACCTGTTATGTGCCCAGAAAACCGGACTAAAGTGACTGTCAAAACAAAGTCCCGAATTTCATTTCCAGATTTGAGGTCTTTTACGAAAATGTTTGTAAAACGAAAATTACAACTCCGATGGAGACCCAATCAAACTTGTTGGATTCGTATTTTCCTGAACTTCATTTTTCTGTTATTAAACACCAGATTTGGACTAGTCTAGGTCCCGAAAAACAGCCACAAACTGACTGTCAGTGCAAAACTTTTCTAGTTTGTAGTGTTTTGGTAATAAATCCATAGATCCTTCATTTTTCATCATTTTTAAGTGATTCAACTTGGGTAAGGTTACTAACTCACGGATCTAACACTACCAAAAAGAATTTCTAGAAAACTCTTTGTAGATATTATAAAACAAAAGCCATTTTCATACCTTTTAAAAACAATATTTCAACAAAAAAAATTTCTTCCATTTTCTTTCCATAAACTTAGCATACAAGCTATGGGTCCTCCAAATAAATCATGTAAACCACATAATCCACCATAAACAAGGCTTCTAACAATAAATCACAAATAAATCCCATGATCCATCAGTAGATCAACATAAAAATACATATAGCATACAAGAGAAAGATTTTTCTTAAACTTTTTTGTACAAAATTTGTTTTTCTCTCTTTGGGTCTAACTATTGATTTCAAAAATACTTTGATTCATATATGAAATACTAATACTCATGTAGATCATGAGTTTTTAAATATCCAAAACAAAAGTTTCATATATCACCAAGATCTAACTAAAGAGAGTATTCAACTTGAAATTTTTAGATTTTTTACCTTTTCTTTGAGATATTCTTCTTTTCCTACCAAGATAGGTGATGGATCTTGTGTTATCAAGGATCAAACCCCCCCTCTTTGCACCCCTAGAGCTGGCTGAAATTTCAGTTCCCCTTTTCCCCTTTGTTTTGTTTTTCTTTTTGCTAAGTGGAAGCTTGGAAAGTGAGAGAGAAAATGAGAGATAAATGAGAGAGAGCAGTATGCTTGATTTTTGTTTGTAAGTATACAATGAATTATCATCTACCAACACTTTGCTTCTAAGATTTGGATTACTTGCAAGCTTGAACAAAAGTGTTGGGCATGTAACAATTTGACACATATGAGAGTGGTTGGGGAGTTAGTGAGATATAACCAAATTTGTGGACAAGCTTGATAAAAAAAAAATTCTCCCCATATTGCCCCTTAAAGGGCCGGTCATCACCCTCTTTTTCTTCCTTTATTGATTTATTTTATTTTCCAAAATAAGCTTAAACAAATGACTACAATGCCCCTCTTCAAGTAGGCTAAGCTTGGGCCATTCTTTTATTTCTTTTGGGCTTCTAATTTAATTGCTTGGGCTAGGTAAACTAATAAGACCTAAAACCTTAATTTTATTTTACCCTAATTAGTTACTTAGAATTTCCATTCCATTCAATTTGGAATTTAAAATATTTGCTTATATATATTCAATTTCATAACCCAATGAGACATGTCTCAAATAGGTTTAAAATAATTTATAACTTGAGATAATAAAATTTGTCTATTAGGTTAGTATAATTTTACATACTAACATTCTTTATTAGCACATAAACACATTCTTTTATCATGCACGCATTCTCATATTCACTTAATATACACACTTTCATTTAAATACAAACATAATCAATTACTATGTTTAATATTTAAATAAAATAAATAAATTCTTAACATATATTCATATAATTATACCAATAATCATATTTATGCCTAAAATCCATAATCATAAATCATAGTAATATACTTACATATATTTGAATACAAATATAGTTAATAATCATATTTAATATTCAAATTTCTTAATAAAATAATTTCTTATTATTCATAACATAAATATACTTTCCTTATAAATACAATTATACAATAATTGTATTATTCATGTAATTTTATAGCATAGATCAAAATTTAGGGTTTTGATCTATATTCACACTTTATATCATATATACCATTATTAATTAAGTTAAAATAATTAACTTAACTAATCTTGATTAATTTATATAATAAAATAATTATTATAATAATTCTATAAATCATTTCTTATATTATTGAAATAATATATTAGTCATATTTTCATGAAAATTAAATAATAAAATATTTTTACTACAAAATCAATTTATTATAAGAATATAATTTATAATAATCAACAATTCTTTTATCAAAAAATTAATTCAAAATCATTCATGTAATAAATAAATATATATTTATCACATATATACATATTCTTTACCTTGCACATATTCCCACATTTATTTTGATAAACATAATATATAAATAAAAAAATTTATACTCAAAATTTATTATTTAATTATATAAAAATATTGGGTTATTACAGCGGGAATAATTTATCCTATTTCAGATAGTTCTTGGGTGAGCCCGGTGCAGTGCGTCCCAAAGAAGGGAGGCATGACATTCGTGACTAATAAAAAGAATGAGCTTATACGTACCAAGGCAGTTACGGGATGGAGAGTCTGCATGGATTATCTCAGACTGAATAAAGCTACAAGGAAAGATCATTTCCCTCTCCCGTTTATTGATCAAATGCTGGATAAGCTAGCAAGCCATGACTAGTATTGCCTCATGGACGGTTACTCGGGGTATAATCAGATTGTAATAGCCCCTGAGGACCAAGAGAAGACCACCTTCACGTGCCCATATGGCACTTTTTCTTTTCGAAGGATGTCTTTCTGGCTATATAACGCACCAGCCACTTTCCAGAGATGCATGATGGCTATATTCTCGGACATGGTCGAGCACAATGTAGAAGTCTTTATGGATGATTTCTCTGTCTTTGGGGACTCTTTCGACATCTGTTTAGAGAATCTGGTATTGGTGTTAAGGAGATGTGTTGAGACTAACCTCGTTCTGAACTGGGAGAAATGCCATTTTATGGTAAAGGAATGTATTATTCTGGGCCACAAAGTTTCTGAGAAAGGTCTAGAGGTGGATAGAGCAAAATTGGAGACCATAAAAAGTTTACCGCCACCATCCTCAGTAAGGGCATTTATAGTTTTCTCGGGCATACAGGCTTCTACCGACGTTTCATCAAAGACTTCTCGAAGATTACTAAGCCTTTGTGTAGTTTACTCGAGAAGGACGTCTCATTCAAATTCAATGAGGAATGCCTGGTAGCCTTTGAACACTTGAAAAAGAAATTGACTACGACTCCCGTCATTATAGCACCAGACTGGTCTCTCCCCTTCGAATTGATGTGTGACGCAAGTGACTTTGCCGTGGGGGTGGTATTGGGATAGCGTAGGGATAAGGTCTTTCAAGTGATTTATTATGCAAGCAAAACCTTGACAGACGCCGAGTTAAACTACACCACCACTAAGAAGGAACTTCTTGCAGTGGTATATGCTTTTGACAAATTTAGGTCATATTTGATTGGCACAAAGGTAATTGTATACACAGATCATGCTGCGATCAGATACCTAATTTCAAAGAAGGACGCTAAGCCTTGATTCATTAGGTGGATACTTTTTCTCCAAGAGTTTGACTTAGAAATTAAAGACAGAAAAGGGACCGAGAACGAAGTGGCTGACCACTTATCTCGACTGGAGAATCCGGGGATGGACAAAAATGACAAAGTAATGATCAATGAGTCCTTCCCGAATGAGCAGTTATTCATGGTGCAAGGCGAGATGCCCTGGTTCGCGGATTTCGCAAACTTCTTAGTGAGCAATATTATCCCGTCTGACTTTTTTAGAGCCCAAAAGAAGAAGTTTCTGCACGATGCTCGCTGGTATAGTTGGGATGATCCGTACTTATTTAGACAGTGCGCTGATAGGATGATTAGACGATGCGTCCCTGAGAGCGAAATGGAGAGCATACTGCGAGACTGCCACTCATCTGTTTATGGAGGCCATTATGGGGGCGAGAGGACAGCCACCAAAGTGCTTTAGGCCAGTTTTTATTGGCCAACACTGTTTAAAGATGCGCATAACTTTGTCCAGAGCTGTGACCGTTGTCAGCGCATGGGTAACATATCCAAGAGAAATGAGATGCCTCTGAATATGATCCTACAGGTCGAAATCTTTGACGTCTCGGGGATAAATTTCATAGGGCCTTTTGTCTCTTCTTGTGGAAATCTATATAATTTGCTGGCAATCAATTATGTGTCCAAATGGGTAGAGGTAGCAGCCTTACCAACAAATGATGCTCGGGTGGTCCTACGTTTTCTTCAGAAGAGCATATTCACACTCTTCGAGACCCCTAGAGCCATCATAAGTGATGAAGGTACACACTTTTAAAATCTTCAGTTTTCTGCACTTTTGGCCAAATATGGGGTGAATCATCATATCGCTACTGCATACCACCCCTAGACAAATGGCCAGACAGAGGTATCTAATCGTGAGGTGAAGAGGATGTTGGGTTTGTATGTAACGCAATCATGCAATCAAATCACATAAATAGGGCGAAAGCGTAAAAACTAGGTTTTTAAAAATTTATACAAACCCATAACCATGATCATGCTTTGTGCTTGTTATCAATAACAGAAAAGAGAGAACATGGAATTATACCTTTGAAGATCTAAGCTTCCTCAGGTACAAGTTCTACTCCTTTGATTTCTTTGATTCCTCTGATAGTGGCTCCTTCCCTTGAATAATGTCAGCCACCCAAATGTTTGGCCTCTAACGGTGATCCACCAAGGAAGATGAAGAACTCAAGAAGATGGGTTATTGGCTTAACCCTTGTTTCTATCTCTATAGAATATGTGTACTCCCAACTCTTGGAAAATTTCACACCCCTTATTTCTGATATAAGACTCTCTTATATAGATATTAGGTTAACCCTCCTAATCCAATTAGAATAGGGTTTTATTTAATTAATTAATTAATTACTTTTAATTAATTTATATCCTAATCTTTATTAGGATTGAGAGAGAGTACTGATATTATATTAATCCCTAAACTCCTTTAGAATTAAAATAATAATAATAATAATAATATTAATAAGACTCCTCTTATTAATTTATATTTAATATTTCTAAAATATTAAATAATAAACATTAAGCTATTTAATTTATTCTATCATCATAGATTAAATTAATTATACTTAATGCATTATTACTATCATGCCATTTTCTTCTTAAATAATTCTTCTTCCTTTTATGGTGTGACCCTTTAGGTTCTCCATATTAAACCGGTTGTGAATAAATCAATTAGAACAATTCTAATCTTATTTAAATAAACAAATTAAACTAATAATCTATTTAAATAAATAACATTTATTCTACAATAGGGATAAGCCTCCCTAGCGATCAACGACTTTCCAGATAATATAGATTTCAACATTAATCATAAAAGAACCTGTGAGTTAATAGTTACCGTACAATTCAATCCTTCCACCATACAATGTCCCAATTAAATATAAGACATGGATTTACTGTCAAGTCTTAATTTATTTAATCATATGTATTTCGATTAGAAAATGCACAACTCCAAATAATGCAAATTAGAAACCTCTTTCTAATTTCATTCTACCTTGGCCAAGGATTCCTGGGTTGTCATTTAACGAATCACATAGGACATATCTCCTCTTTTACTAGAGGTGGTAGATTCTTTATTGATCATTCATTATCTCCATATGTAACTCATTACACCCAAGCATACCCTATATATGCCTTAAAAGACCTTAAGGAATTAGTCAAAGTATAATTTGTTACATACAAGATACTATGATGATCTCAAGTCCAAGGATCACATGTACTACTATCACATTAGGAATTCCTATTGACAGGCGAGTAAAACTCCATTAGGTATTCCATAGCGAGTCACGTTCAGTGAACTTATTCTCCAATAAGCACCTACATACTTGCTTTAGTGTCTCCACACAAATGACCATGAGATCAGTCATCCTCATCCAATGAGCAAGCAACATATGTACCAATCTATCCGGATTTACTAATCCCCTTTTTAGTAATCCCACGATTGGGAACTATTTTAGTTTTAAAGCTTTCTAAGAATTTAGATCTCATTAGCATGATCAACATCATGATTCTAAAAGCATTGCTTAAAACTATGGGTTATTTACATATTATAAAAACAGCACCATGTAGATAATTAAATGCCTTTAATAAATAAATATTTTATTAATAAATAAATAAGATTGTTTACAAAGTATGTGCTTTATCATCATACATGATTGGCTTGTATGCACACTACTATCAATCTCCCACTTGCACTAAAGCCAATCGCCATGGTATCTCATACCCAACTTCTCTAAGTGATGATCAAACTGCTGTTGTGTTAAAGCTTTAGTAAATGGATCTGCAATGTTGTCTTGAGAGTCTACACGCTCTAAGGTGACGTCTCCTCTTTCAATGATCTCCCTGATCAAGTGAAATCGCCGCAACACGTGTTTAGATTTCTGATGAGACCTGGGTTCCTTAGCCTGTGCAACCGCTCCGGTGTTGTCACAGTATACGGGAACTGCTTCTCCAATGCTAGGAACCACACCAAGTTCAGTTATGAACTTCTTCATCCAAACAGCTTCCTTTGCAGCTTCACTTGCAGCTATATACTCTGCCTCTGTCACTGAATCAGCAACCGTTTGCTGCTTGGAACTCTTCCAACTCACTGCACCTCCGTTCAAGGTAAACACATACCCTGAAATAGATTTACTGTCATCTTGGTCTGTTTGAAAACTTGAGTCCGTGAATCCCTCGAGTTTTAATTTAGACCCACCGTAGACAAGAAAAATATCTTTAGTCCTTCTCAAGTACTTTAGGATATTTTTCACTACCTTCCAGTGCTCTTCTCCTTGATTCGACTAGTATCTGCTTGTTACACTAAGTGCGTGAGCAACATCCGATCTAGTACATATCATACCGTACATGATAGATCCTATTGCAGAAGCATAAGGGATCTTACTCATACGGTCTCTCTCCTCAGGTGTCTTTGGGGCCTGTTTCTTGGAGAGATGTATTCCATGGCTCATCGGCATGAGACCTCTTTTGGAATCTTCCATGCTAAACCTCTTTAGCATTATATCAATGTACGTTCCTTGGGATAAGCCGAGCATCCTTTTAGATCTATCTCTATAGATCTTTATCCCCAAAATATAGGATGCTTCACCCAAGTCCTTCATGGAGAAGTTTTTAGATAACCAGATTTTAATGGATTGTAACATAGGAATGTCATTCCCTATCAGTAATATAGCTTGTAAATCACATAGACATATAGTGATTTAGGTTTTATTGGTGTTCATGTGATTTCTATCTCTTTTGTGGATATTATATGATATGGACTTGGTATATTGACAAATAACCTTGTCTCTCATTCGTGCTCCCGGCTAGTATACCTAAGTAATCAATCATACTTGACATGAGATGTGTAATCTAGGCGATGCGATAGGTGAAGTTAAGATATTATATTTCTCCAATTTGAATCCCTTGTCTCTTAATTAGTGAAGATTACTTTAAAATCAGTCTAGTTATTATAACACACTTTGATACTCGTTTAAGCAGACGAAAATAACTATAGGATTGTTGCATGATAGTTTAAGCCTAACTCCTTTTCTCCGTGGGAACGAACTTTGCTTATCAAATTTATTACTTGTCGACCGTGTATGCTTGCACGCGTTTTGTGCCCGTTTTGTTAACACCAAAACGGTACAACACTTTACGTGGTTTAATTACTTTACAATTATTCCACATCGATTTTATTGATACTCGCACTTAGTGCACTTGAGTTCGTACAGTCTTGGACTTGTACATTATTTAAAGTTTTATAATTCATGAACTGCTTCAGATTGAGTCTGGTCTGAACCCTTGTTCGGTCAGACAATTGCATGAAATTTTTATAAAAGTTATCCAGGCCAATTGATGGTATGGATTCTTAGACTGAAATGAACACCCCTTTTTATTATAGGGGATTACCCCATGTACCTAGTATAAGATACAAACAGCAAAGTTGAATGTTATGCATATACATAGCGTATGCAAGGCTGATCCCCTCAAGTACATATTCTGTAGCCAGTAACCAAAGGGTCAATCAGCTATTGATTTCATTGGAAGTTTATGGTTCAAAGTCTACTTGTCTATCAATTATTCTAAAAGCAATTATTATTCATGCTTCCGATAATCATATTATTGAATTCTTTTTTATATATATTCCGTTCATCATGATATATCCTTTATTGCTGTATTTAAACTTGCTGAGCAAACTAGTTGCTCATTCTTGTTATATCATGACTTTTATTGCAGTTAAACCCGAGACTTCAGGGAAGGGCAAAGGTATAGAAAAGATGAAGTATTTGATTTCAAGTAGCTGACTTTGTTTATTGCTTAGTTTAATTACTGTCAATGTAATTTGAACCCTAATGGTTATTCTAGGGTATGAATGTATTGTTGTATTAAGGTTTTAAAATCTTGGGACTAATAATACATTTTCAATGAACAACATACGTTTATTTCATTCTGCATTTAGTTATTGTATATTGTTTAGAGGTGAATGTTTGTATTGGATCGTGATGACCGAATCCGGGTGTTTGAGACCCGAATTTGGGGGCGTCACAGGTTGGTATCAAAGCTGTAGGTTATAAACATTAGGAATGCGAAACCTAGGTTATAACCTTAGTAGAAAACTCAAATAAAGTATGTAGGTGATGGGTTAAGGAGATCTATCGAGTTTTAGTTGTACTGAATAAAATATCATTTCATTTTATCAATGAATATATTTTATTGTGGTACTGAAGTTGTTTTGGTTGTTTATTATGGCCGTAGGATGGCTGACAAGAGTCAAGATAGCTATTCAGTGGACCAGGAGCCGAGGGACTCTAGTGAGGAGCCATGGAGCATGAGGTGATGGGAGATTTGCTAGCGAGGAACGACGAGGTAGAGGTTAGGGCTGAGCAAGTGGAGGCGCAGAACCACACCCTCCAGACTACTGAACAGCAATAAAAGGACGCTGCTTATCAGGCCCAGGCTGAGTTAGCCGAGTTGCGAAGGAGGCTGGAGCAGAAAGAGCTACAGCTAGGACTGTTGAGAATTGAGGTGGAAGCTAAAGATGTGAGGATATATACTTTGGAGCGAGCTTTAGACAGCGCCTTTATGCAGTTCGACGCCAAATGGATGGAACTGCCCTCAAGCAGCGAGAGCAAGCGTTGATTTGTTTGCATGTTCGATATAGTCCCACTTTTGTTTTAAAAGGGACAGTTTTATGTTGTATGTAATAACCCGATATTTTCGATACAATTAAATAAAAAAATTTGCGTATAATTTTTTTTTATATATATAACAATATTACTTTTACTAAGTACCAAAGTGAATATGAGAATGCGTGCATGATAAAGGAATGTGATTATGTGCTAATAAAGATTATTAGTATGTAAGATTATACTAACCTAAGAGATAAATTTTATTATCTCAAATTATTAAATATTTTAAACGTAATTGAGACATGTCTCATTGGGTTATGAGATTGAATGCATAAAAGTAAACATTTTTAATTCCAACATGGATGGAATGAAAACCCTAAGTAACTAATTAGGGTAAAATAAAATTTAAGTTTTGGGTCTTATTAGTTTACATAGCCCAAGCAATTAAATTGGAAGCCCAAAAGAATTAAAAGAATGGCCCAAGCTTAGCCCACTTGAAGAGGGGCATTGTAGTCATTTGCTTAAGCTTAATTTGGCAAAAAAAATAATGCAAAAATGGAAGAAAATGAGGGGGTATGTCCGGCCCTTTAAGGGTAAAATAGGGAGAGAAAAGTGAATTGTTAAGCTTGTCCAAAATGTTAGATAAAATCCACTAACTCTCACCTACTCTTTCTTATATGTCACCTTGTGATTATGTCCAACACTTATACATTTGTGTGCAAGCAAGCTAAGAAGGCATTTGTTGGTAAAATAATACATACATTGTATACTTACTAACTAATAACAATACACAAAAATCAAGTATACTTCATTCTCTCTCATTTTCTCTCTCACTTTCCAAGTTGCTATGAAAAGAAAAACAAAACAATAGAGAGAGAAAGGGGGTTGCAGATTTCGGCAGCGATAAGGAGTCTAGGAGGGGTCTTGGATCTTCAAGCAACTTAAACTCATAAGCTACTTTGAAGGATCAAGAAGTCTTGCAAAAAGAAAAAGGTAAGAAATTGAAATTTTTTAATTTTTGTGCTCTCTTTTGTTAGATCTTCATGAACCAAGCAACTTTTTTTTTGGATCTTTAAAAACTCATAGTTTACATGAGTATTGGTATGTTATATGTGTATTAAAGTATTTTTGATATCAAAAGTTAGATTCAAAGTGAGAAAATCAAGTTTTGTACCAAAAGGTTTAAGAAAAATCTTTTCTTTGTATGCTATAGATATTTTTATGTTAGATTCTTTGGGTTCATGTGGTAAATGGTTTAAAACATGTTAGGATGCTAGATCTTGAGTTTCATAAGTGAAACTTATGGTTTTGTATAGGTTTATATGAAAAAGATTGGAAAAATGAAGCTATGTGGATTTTTATGAAATATTTAGTTAACTAGTGTGCTATAGCATGTTCATCTTGAGATCTACAAGTGATATTTGTTATTTTCTTTCTTGGTATGCTAGATATACGAGTTAAGGACAAAATCCCTTTGGAATCACTCAAATATGTTAAGAAATGAACAAGTTATGAATTAAATCCCAAACTACCCTAACTGTTGAACACAAGCAACTGATCAGTCACTTTTGTCCATTTTTCTGGGAATAAAACAGAACCAAAATGGATCTTTGATATATGGAAATAGTAGTTCGGGAAAATACAATTCCAACGATACCAATTGGACCTAAATCCGATTTGTAGATTTCGTTTTAGAAGCATTTTTATTAAGGACCCCAAATCTAGAAAATAAGCCAACTGTTGAAGAAAACCTTGCGGACTAGTCACTTTGGGTCTGATTTATGGAACCTATATAGAATGGAATTTGGTGTTTGATAAATGAAAACTATTGTTCAAGAAGATACAGATCCAACGAGTCTGATTAGGCCTCAATCGGAGTTGTGGATCTCGTAATACAAGCGTTTCTGCAAAAGACTACAAAATTAAAAATGTTTACAAGGCATGTAATGGTTAGTCAGTAGTAGCCTATTTTCAGGGTGCTATACAGGGCCAAATGGACTGTTTCTTGAGCTTAAAGTGTAGCTTGGGAAATCACGGTTCTAAAGATACCAAGTGGGCCCAAATCGTACTTGTAAATTTCCGTCTACAAACGTTTCCGTGGAGGACCCCAACTTTGGACAAAAATTATAGAATAAATAGAAAATAAATATTAGAAATTCATAATAAAGTTTTAAAAATTATTTTAAGTTATAAAAATTAACTTTTAATATTTTGACATAAATTTTATTAATATTTTAATTTAATTAAATATTAATGATATTAAATTTATTTAATAATTATATTAAATAAATTAGTTAAAAATAATTTTAATATATTAAAAATCATTTTAAATTATATTAAAGTGTTAAAAAATATTTTTTATTAATATTAAATAACTTTTAATATTTTGAGATAAATGTCATTCATAATTTAATATTAATGATAATAAATTTATTTAATAATTATATTAAATAAATTAGTTAAAAGTAGTTTTAATATTTTAAAAATTATTTAAAAATGATATTAAAGTTTTAAAAAGTATTTAAGTTATAATAAATAACTTATAATATTTTGATAAGAATTTCATTAATATTTTAATATTAATGATAATAAAGTTATTTAATAATTATATTAAATAAATTATTTAAAAATGATTTAAATATTTTATAAATCATTTAAAGGTAAAATAAATATTTTAAAAATATTTGAAGTTATAATAAATAACTTTTAATATTCTGATATGAATAACATTAATATTTAAATATTAATGGTAATTGTTTAAAAATATTTTTAGTATCTTAAAAATCATTTAAAGGTAAAATTAAGGTTTTAAAAATATTTGCAGGTTATAATAAATAACTTTTAATGTAATGACATGAAGTTCATTAATATTTTAAATTATTTAAATATTAATGATAATGAAATTATTTAGTAATTAAATCATTAAAACTAATATAAGTGTTTGAAAAATCATTATAAATAATTTTAATGTTTGGAAAAGTATTATACATGATAATTAAATTATCTAATATATTATTTAAGTTATTGAACAAAGTTTTATTAAAAATAAATTAGTTAATTATCCGATAATACAATCGGGATATCGAAACGATACCGAACTCAAATAAGATTGACAAAGTTTGACTAGGTATACGTTCTTATGTGCTTTAATAACTGACATGAATATGTGACAACATGTTTAAGCTGTATGATGTGTTAAGTTGTATTATTCTAATTAAAAGAATAATTCTATTGATGATAGGACTTCATATTAAAGATAAAAGCTTAAGCTATACTACGTAGCAGTAATCAGCTATCAAGGCAAGTATCCTAACCCTTGCATTTACTTTATGCAATGAATCTTGTAAGCAAGTTCTCTAACTTTTCTCAAATATTATATTAATCAAGTATCTCTACTCCTCGCATTTATTTTATGCGATGGATCCCAGTAAGCTAAAAGCATGTACATTAATAATTATTGTCAATTATTCATATCCGTAATGATATCCATGATTCATTTATAAAATTATTCTTATATTATGGAATTTTATTCAATTCGTTTATTGTTTATTAATATCTCATTATTGTCTTTTGTTATACAAATGTCTCCACTTGTATGAACTGTTGTCTTTATTAATATGTACTGTTTGAATGAATATAAATGTTACGATATTAATATATGTCAAAATAGTATGTTGATTAAATGATAATTTGTTAATTCAGCAAGCTAAAATTGGGAATCCAGCAACCTGAATTGGTCTAAATTTAGAATTTTACATTCTATCTTTTATGATACCATTAATAATGGTATATGGAAGATAAGATAATAATTTTAAGATTTTGTTTAACCAGATAATGCCGCCAAGAAGACGAAATCGAAACCAAAGATTAGAAGAATCTGTTAATAACGTAGAAGGTCAAGCAAACCCGATGCAGAACCTTGTGAATATGTTGGCACAAGCCATGCAAACTGGAGCACCAGTAGCAAGAAATTGGCCAGATAATCAATTGGCAAACTTCAAAGACTTCAAGGCAGTAGGACCGCCTGAATTCAAAGGAACGACTGACCCTATAGAAGCCCAAACCTGGGTAAAGGAAATAAAAAAAGCGTTTGTTATTACTAGGGTAGCGGATGAGCAAAAGACAGCTTTTGCTACCTATATGATGAAAGGGGAAGCAAACATCTGGTGGGAGGCTAATCAAACTCGAGCCGGAGCAGAAGTGGTGACATGAACGAGGTTTAAGGAACTGTTCTTCGAGAATTATTTCTCGTCCAGTATGCAGGACAGGATGGAAGTTAGATTTCTTGAATTGAAACAAGAAAATATGACCATCTCAAAATACGCCGCAAAGTTTAACGAATTAGCTAGGTTCGCTCCACAACAAGTGAATACTGAAGTAAGGAAGGCACGAAGGTTCGAACATGGACTCAAACCTTGGATTTACAACAAGGTTGCAGTGCTGTAGATTAACTGATTTAGATATTTATTGGAAAAGGCCATTATTGCCGAAGGAGGAAGTGAGGCCATGAGCCTTTATAACAAGGAAAAAAAGAATAACGGTAAGGTTGAAGGAAAAGTTAAGGTGGAAGGAAACAGTGGAAGTGCAAGTGGGAAAAGAAAGTGGACAAATTCTGGAAATACTGGTAATAGTCGGGGGGGGGGGGGGGGGAATAAGGAAAAAGGTAGAACCGTGTGGAAATTGTGTGAAGAATCACTTAGGTGAATGTCTTAAGGGAAAGTTAGTGTGCTACAAGTGCGGGCAGGAGGGACACATCTCTCCTAATTGCCCCAATCCAAGAAAGAATAGTGGTTGTTTCATCTGCGGATCAACTGATCATATGGCAAAGGATTGTCCAAAAAAAACGCCGATAGTGGAAATATGAATGCTGGAAAAAGCAGTGGGAAGCTGGCTATCACGTATCCAACTCCGATAAACAATCCAACTGCGAGGACCTTCAATATGACGGTTCAAGATATGGTAGCAGCCGGGGATGGAGTTCCAGGTATTATTCGAATAAATTTTATTTTCTTATATATGGTTTTCTTATATATAGTAAATCGTTTTATTAAGAAATTTTGAAGGAGGAATTTGAGTTCTTTTAGAAATTAAATTTCTCTTTAATCAGATAGATAAGCTTTATGCTGAATAAGTTAAAGATCAGTTCGATCGAATCAGATCGTGATCTACTTGTGATGAATGCATATGTTATTTATCCTAGTGTGTATAAGTTTTGAAACGGTGATTCCGGGGACGAAATCCTTATAAAGGTGGGTGAATGTAATAACTCAATATTTTCGATACAATTAAATAAGAAATTTTGCGTAAACTTTTTTTTATACATATAACAATATTATTTTTACTAAGTACCAAAGTAAATATGGGAATGCCTGCATGATAAAGGAATGTGATTATATGCTAATAAAGAATGTTAGTATATAAGATTATACTAACCTAAGAGATAAATTTTATTATCTCAAATTATTAATTATTTTAAACCTAATTGAGACATGTCTCATTGGGTTATAAGATTGAATGCATAAAAGCAAACATTTTAAATTCCAACTTGGATGGAATGGAAACCCTAAGTAACTAATTAGGGTAAAATAAAATTTAAGTTTTGGGTCTTATTAGTTTACCTAGCCCAAACAATTAAATTGGAAGCCCAAAAGAATTAAAAGAATGGCACAAGCTTAGCCCACTTGAAGAGGGGCATTGTAGTCATTTATTTAAGCTTAATTTGGCAAGAAAAATAATACAAAAATGGAAGAAAATGAGGGGGTATGTCCTGTGAGAACCCGAATTTTCAAGAATTATCAATAATAAAAATTTAATAAATAAAATTCTTAAGGCATGAGATGGGTTCAAATAAGAATATATATATATGTGTGTGTGTGTGTGTGTGTGTGTGTGTGTGTGTGTGTGTGTGTTATATCTTAAAGTATGTGGTTCGATAAGAAGGAATCTTTTATATATATATATATGAGATTTTATAGTTGAATAGCTATTAAAGGAAAATAGAGTTTGAACTTGAAGTTTAATCTCTAAGTCATTAAAGGAGGTAGTAAAAGTTATTGGTTAACTGGTATAACAAGTTAGCAATTTACAAGCGTGTGCTAAGTATTTAAAAACTTAGATTTTTGTTCTGCTATAGCAGAACTTGTTTGCACCTAAACTTGAGGTGGCGCAGTTGCGCCACTTCCAAGCCTTATACCAGCGCAGCTGCGCCGGTCTGTAGAAATTTCTGAGAGAGTTGTGTAATCTGAATTTACAATACATATATTAGTGGTTAATATACGTCATAATTAGTGACCAATCTGTCCAAGAATGGATTGAGACAGTAAAACATGAATTAGTTAATTATGGGAATTAACTAACGAGAATAAATATTGGTTAATTAAATTGGAAGTTATATTATGGAATAATTATATTATATTTTTAATAAGAGATATTAAAATAAGTTCTAACATTGAATTATTTTAATAAAAAGGAGAATATTATTTTGTATAATAATATTACCTTATATAGCTTTGTATGAGGTAATATGTATGATTTAGTAATATGGTAAGTATATTAAAACATATTTGCTATATGAAAGCAATTTATCATAATAGAAAGTAAACTTATTATCTATTTTTTATATATAATACGTGTACATATGTTGTACATTTAATTACTTTAGTGAGATGTGAATATTATATTAAAATAATATCTTGAGAAAATGAGTAAATCATTTTATTATAATTAATGCCTATAGTGGAAGAAAACATGATAAAAATATTTTTATGTCATGTTAGGGTAAAATATATAATTTTTAATGTATTTTCAAGAGAGTTAATTAATAAAAGAAAACTAAGTTATTTTAATGTACTAAATAACTTAAGTTATTATTTTACCGTAGATTTTATTATTTAAATAATTAATAGAGTAAATATTAATTATTATAAGCGTAAATGTTATATATATTATAAGTGTATAATTATTTAAGGTAGCTTAGCATTAAAGTGCATGTGTCACACAAACCTTATATTAAAGAAACACTAAAGTGTGGTGGAAGTGATAATGAGCTTAATTAAACTTGTGAGATATGGCTAGTGTGGCTAATGGGTGGAATGAGTAATTCATCTAAATAAATTAATGAAGGAATGATTAAAAGGAATTAATTAGTATTAATATGGGAATTAATTTCTATAGGCAATGATATATAATTGTATGTTGTATAGTAGTTACATCTATATGATATGAAATGAAGCGTGACACTTTAAGGTAGCTATATAATATAGGAAACTATATGATTAAGTGAAATAATAAAGTTCATTATAATGTGGTGTGACAATACTCAATTAATATATATTCGGTATTGTCAAATGTACATGGATACATGTATACATATAAGTATAGGTATATATATATATGGATATATAAGGAATGTATTTAATTACATAAGTATGTATAAAGACTTGTATGCTAGCTTTGTGTACAAGGTGGGAAATGTTGAGGAAGGACCATGAATAGTAGTAGTTGGTGGAGTTAGCCACCAACTCCACTCTTTGCCCCTTGGGTATTGTCCATAGGAGGGTAATCGTTTGGATATAAATAGAGAACATGTAAATAAGAAATGTAATGATATTACATCATGAGCATATTATAAGATGCGATAATAAGAATAATATTAATTGTTAGATTATATTATTGTAAGCTAGAGGTTTATTAATTACTACATAATTGTGCCTTGTGTGGCATGGATAGTAAAGTTAAATCAATTGTATGTTTAACTATAATTATTAAAAGAAAACAAATGGTAAGTTAATATATATTTATTAATTATCATATTTTGGTATATTTGGGATAATGAATTTTATGGAAAATGATGGGTGGAGAATACCCAACTAGAATATAATTAGCCAATTAAAATATTGTTGGATTAAAATAATGTACATGAGTTACATTATTAAATGTATGCTTATTATATGTGAGTGTACATATGTATATATATACATGTACCTATAACTTAACATAATGTAGTAGGATTGATTAAGACATTGGGATAGATTTAAATAAGCCAAATGGGCAAATGCTGAGTGTTAAAAGAGCTTGTCCCATATCACTTGTCCCATTTTGTTCCAACCGTATAGAGGCCATTGGCCTATCCTACTACTACTCATTGTTGATAGAGCTAATGATGGTTTGGGGGATGGGAGAAGATGGAGTAGGTCACTAAACCCTCCTTAACCTTTGGTTCTCTTTACCTTCTGATAAATCAAAACATTGGGCAAAACTATTATTTGGATACTGAAACCTCTATAAATAGAGCCTCCTTCTTCTCTTTTCCATTTGTTGAAGTTGTCTGAGAAGTTGGTTATGGAAGGTTAGTGGAATTAAGAGCAATTGGAGGATTGAAGAGCTATAGTTAGCAAATTCAAGCAATTAAGAGGTAATGATACTCACAATTATGCTCTTGATTCCTAAGTTTTGCAATTTCTTAGAAATATCATCAACTGCTTGGTTTTGAATCAAAATTGATGGCTAAGGATTGTTGTAATCCATAAATTATTGTTAGATATTGATAATACAGTTAAGTATGAAAACAACGGAAGTTAAACGGACCAATTTTGTTTAAAAATGAATCCGTAGTGATGAAATTAGCTAAATTTGTCAAAACATGAAAAATTAGTCGACGTTGGAAAATTTAAGAAATACCACGGGTCGGTTGTAACCCGGTTTTCCTCAAATCGATCTTCCTAAGTTATCTCTACCCTTATTCTTTTTATTGCAAAAAAAGTTTTGAAGGGTTTTTTAGGAAAGAGGCCAACATGTGTATATGTCGACGATTTGATTTGATTAAACAGAGTCACCAGTTGGTAGTTTTGAAAATGGTTGTACCAACTCAACCGAGTTTGATTTGAAAAGAGGCCCAATTACTGGACACTGTCGAAACTTGATCTTTGAAATCGGAGTTTTGAGTTCGGGGGCTTGGTTAAGTGTGGGGAAGGTGTTAGGCACCCCACGACTCCCGTGTAAACACGGTACCGCAATTTTTTCAATATTTCCCTTAAAACTGGAATGCGTTAGTGAATGCTGTTTGAAAATTGGGCCTATTGAATGATTGATTGAAAGCTTTGACAGGCTTTGTTGAGCATATATACGAAGGGTTTGATTTGATTTGAAAATCCGTCTTTGATTTGATTTGCAAAAAGCATTTAATTTTGATTTGTGAAAGCTTTTGAATTAAATTGACAGTGATGTTTAGAAAGCTGCTTTTATCAAACCCTTACGCTGGCATAGAAATTGAAACACATCGCCACTTTCAAATTTTTATCTTTATAGCCTTAAGGCTGCACGCAACTGGTGATTTATCGGGCTGCGAAGCATCCTCGACCACAGAAATATAAAGTGTCGATCTCCTCATGGGTATGAAAACCATCGGAGGGATGCTGACACGACAATCCATATTTTCACTATGTTGAGACCTTCAATCCTGATAACCATTTTAAGGTCTGTGCATGTACATTTTACAGAAAAACTAGTAGGGTACATCTGTAAATCGGAGTTTGTCCATCGTGGGAATCAGATTCTAATCAATTTGATCACGAATCCCATGATTCCTAGGCTCATATATGAGTGGCTAGAAAACCTGCACAGTTCAAATTTATGCAGAAATGATTGTATGCGTTATCACTTCGCAATGGAACCAAGGATTCATCAGTAAATCCTGGCTGCGCGTGTCGTTCCCACTAGATAGCGATCTAAGGGACGCGAGATTGCTCTTGAAGCTGAAACTATAAAAATAACTGGATTTAAAGAAATCTCAGCCATTATAACTTCTAGGTTCTTGTCGGGACCTGTTTGAACCGTTGAAAGCTAGAATTTGCGAGATTTGGATAAATCTAGTCCGCCCGCAGATATGTCAGTTCAAATTCATATACAAATAAATGTTAAATGCAGCAGTTGAATAAATTGAGTAAAGCAATATATATAATTATATATATATACGCTGTAAAGGGCGATGGATTTTCACTCGCAAGCCCGGACTGGAATTGAAATATATATATATATATATATATATATATATATATAAAAACTATAAATAGCCACGAAATAATCTAGGCTGTGACAGAAATGAAATATATATATATATATATATATATATATATATATATATATATATATAAAACAGTAAAAAGGGCGAGGGGTTTTCACTCCTGTGCCCGTACTGGAATTGAAATTGACAGAAAAATAGTCACCTAGTGACTGAGGAGAGCACCCAGTATGGGGAAGTGTGCAAAAGCAGTAAAATGACCACGAAATAGTCCAGGCCAACTGAAAATATATAAATATATATATATATATATATATATATATATATATTGATAGAAATGTAGTCAACCAGGACTGATAGGAATACCAGTGATGGTGAATGTCGCTTATATATGCTTAAATATATATAAAAGCGATAAACTACCTCGAATTTGACATCCAGGCTTGACTGAATTGAAATATTAGTACATAAACAGTTAAATTTGTACAAAAAAGACCAAACCCAGACTGGGAAGATAACCTAGTCCGACAAAGTTGCCAAAATGTGCTTGCTAGTGCATTGAAGCTGCTGGAGCTGACGGATCGTCAATCCGAGTTGTAGAAATATTGAAAACGGAGTTTATGTACAAAAATATATTAAATTTTGACGAAAATAGCCACGAAACTAAGTTCCAGGCATATTTAGACGATGGAACTTTGTGTGCAAGTGTAAATAAGTGTAAAGTAGTAGTATTGACTTGCTGATCGTAAAAATACTTACAATGGACTGCAATACGGGCTTTTTGCCAAATCGTAGGCTTTAAACGTCCAAATCTACCGGTGGTTTTTAGATATGTGGTAGTAGATGGGTATATCTACGTGTTGGAGTAAAAATATTTGGGTTTGGAAGAGGTGTAAAAGTCGAAAAATCAAACTGCCAGAGCTTCGCTGCGTTTCGCTTTTTTTCAAATGAACATGGGAGAACGTTTATTTATAGGCCAGGGAGCCTCCACTCTACCTGCAACAGCCGTAGGTAGAGTTGCGGCTCTTTGGGCCCACGTGCCTGGCTTGGTTGTCTAGAAGTACGTGCACTCCGAGCAATGCGATGTCCGGTCAAAAACTTTCTAACTTTTGATCGGAGCGTCAATTTGAGGTGTGCAATACCTTTATAGAAAGCTCTTCCCTAGAGTGTCGCAATGACATGGGAAAAAACATTTTTCGGGTCCAGGAAGATGGGTTCATAACCAGGTCTTCGTTTCCCCACAGTTTGTCCGTTAAGCTGTCTTGCGTAGTTGCCACCCGGGATCGTTGTTAGGGTTCATTCTGACTTTGTCAGCATTGATTTGGATTGAGTTTGACCAAGTAGGTTGAGAGTTGATGAAATGACCATTGTACCCCTCCTAGGACTACCTGTAATGTCGGCATGGTCGTTAGTTGACTTCCGAGAGCTGATTCCAAGACTTGGATCCCAGTTGAGTCTTTTGACCTCAGGGTTATCTTTGAGGCTGACGTGGTCATTCCAGGTTTTGATCTGGAGTTGTTGTGATGCTTTAGGTTGATGTATGAGGTTGACCTGACGTCCCGGGTTGTGACCGGGGATGACCGCCACTTCCCAGGTTGCTCCCGGAGATGAACTGTGTTTCCCGGATTAAGACCGGAGATGGCTTGACATGTCCTCGGTTGATGTTGAGGGTGGCTTGACTTCTCGATTTGAGACTAGAGTTGACTTTACGGCCTGATATTGACGTCGGGGTTGATTGGTACCTCCCGGGTTGAGAGCGAGGTTGATCTTGACTTCCCGGGTTGAGACCGAGGTTGATTAATACCTCCCGGGTTGCTCCCGGGGTTTAATTGACTTCCCAGGTTGAGATTGGGGTTGATTTTGACTTCCCGGGTTGAAATTGAGGTTGATTTTGACTTCCCGAGTTGAGACCGGGGTTGAGCTTGAAGATCCGATTGACTGTCGGAGCTTGATTGATGGTCCGATTGACTGTCAGAGCTTGATTGATGGTCCGATTGACTGTCGAAACTTGATTGATGGTCCGATTGACTGTCGAAGCTTAATTGATGGTCCGATTGACTGTCGAAACTTGATTGATGGTTCGATTAACTGTCGAAACTTGATTGATGGTCTGATTGACTGTCGAAACTTGATTGATGGTACGATTAACTGTCGAAATTTGATTGATGGTCTGATTGACTGTCGAAACTTGATTGATGGTCTGATTAACTATCGAAGCTTGATTAATGGTCCGATTGACTGTCGAAACTTGATTGATGGTCCGATTGACTGTCGGAGCTTGATTGATGGTCCGATTGACTGTCGGAACTTGATTGATGGTCCGATTGACTGTCGAAACTTGATTGATAGTCCGATTGACTTTCGGAGCTTGATTACCAATATTAGGAATCAAATTTAGGTTGAAGGACCGGCGTCGGTGGCTGGATTTGGATTGATTGACGGCTTTGCCCTCCTACCAGGTTAGTATTGGGGCAAGGAAAATTTCAAGTGTCTACAGATGCCCCTCTTTATCATGTCCATGTAACGTGGTGGAATGGACATGATAAAGCTTAGTAGACTGGAAATAAGGAGTGCCAGAGCCATTTTGAAGTAGAATGGGCTACTTTTGGCTGTGTGTGTCATCACTTTGCTGGGGATGACGTTATCCGGTATAGCCATTGATGGTATTAGGAAGTTATCGTGAGCCAGTTTTGTCATTCTTGGCCGTGGATGACATCATTCACTATAATTTGTTTAACTCTGATGAGTTTGTTGAAGATGATTTATCACAAACTTTTCGTCTTGACCTGCTGGGGATGATGTCCTCTGCAATAGCTTCGTAGATTCTGAGAGGGTGAGCTATCACAGATTTTCCCTTCATGATCTGCTGGGGATGACATCCTCTACGATAGCTTTGTAAGTATTAAGGAAGTGGCCAGGATTGATACTACCTCAATGATCTTCTTTGAGGATGTGTATAACAGTTTCCATCATCTGTCCTTTATGCAGATGGATTATTATGTGACTCTCAACCATAGATCTTCTCCTGACATCTCATGGGACTAGTCTGAAGGTTGAAATTTACTTCGGTCGGCATGCAAACTTCGCTGGGGTTGCACCAACGGTTGAGTTGTCACCGGTCAGTACTCGATGCTTCGCTGGACTGGAACTAACGGCTGAGTTGTCACCCGTCCGTACCCGATGCTTTGCTGGACTGGAACTAACGTCTGAGTTGTCATCGGTTAGTACCCGAGGCTTCGCTAGACTGGAACCAATGTCTGAGTTGTCACCGGTCTGTACCCGATACTTCGCTGGGGCTGAGCTAACGGCCGAATTGTCATCGATCAGAACCCGAACTTCGCTGGGGCATAGCCAATGGCTGAAATTGCTTTGGTCAGAACCCTAACTTCACTAGGGCTGAGCCAATGGCTGAAACTACTTCGGTCAGAACATGAACTTCGCTGGGGCTGAGCCAACGGCTGAAATTGCTTTGGTCAGAACCCGAACTTCGCTGGGGCTGAGCCAACGGCTGAAATTGCTTCGGTCGGAACTTGAACTTCGCTAGGGCTGAGCCAACGGCTGAAACTACTTTGGTCAGAACCCAAACTTCACTGGGGCTGAGCCAACGACTGAAACTGCTTTGGTCTGAACCCGAACTTTGCTGGGGCTAAGCCAACGGCTGAAACTGCTTCGGTCAGAACCCGAACTTTGCTAGGGCTGAGCCAATGACTGAAACTGCTTCGATCAGAACCCGAACTTCGCTGGGGCTGAGCCAATGGATGAAACTGCTTTGATCAGAACCCGAACTTCGCTGGGGCTGAGCCAACGGCTGAAACTACTTCGGTCAGAACCCGAACTTTGCTAGGACTAAGCCAACGGCTGAAACTGCTTCGGTTGAAACTCGAACTTCGTTGGGGTTGAGCTAACGGCTGAAATTGCTTCGGTCAAAAACTGAACTTCGCTGGGGCTGACCCCACCACTGAAATTACTTTGGTCGAAACCCGAACGTCGCTGGGGCTGAGCCAATGGCTGAAATTGCTTCGTTCGAAATGCGAACTTTGCTGGGGCTGAGCCAATGGCTGAAATTGCTTCAGTTGGAACCCGAACTTTGCTTAGGCTAAGCCAACGGCTGAAACTACTTCGGTCAGAACCCAAACTTCGCTTGGACTGAGCCAACAGCTGAAACTACTTCGGTCAGAACCCGAACTTTGCTTGGGCTGAGCCAACAGCTGAAACTGCTTCGGTCAGAACCCGAACTTCGCTGGGGCTAAGCCAACGGCTGAAACTGCTTCGATCGGAACCTAAACTTCGCTGGGGCTGAGCCAACGGCTAAAAATGCTTCAGTCGAAACCCGAACTTTGCTGGGGCTGAGCCAACGGCTGGGTTGTCACCGGTCAGTACCCGGTGCTTCAAAAAGGGCAATTTTCGGCAGTTTTGCCCTATTTTTTTGTAGTTTGATTTGTTTATCCTCGGACATGGCTCCGGGGTGAATGTCAAGGGTCTCTGCAGAGTTTCCCTTTTTGTCAGGATTGCACTGCTTGAACGCAGGATTTCAGGACAAACCGCTCAATCGCGTAGCGATTTCTCTTCAAATTTAATTCGGCAGCCCGTTTAAACTTCTTTTTGACTCGAACCGAACCAGGCCCGGGGTAGGTGGGACCCACCTGGGCTGCCATAGGTGGAGGTGCGGCAGCCGCAGGTGGAGCTGCGGCCACCTGTGGTACTTAATGTGCTGTGGGATTTTTATTTTCCATGTTTCCCGTTTGAGCAGCGAAAGGATTTTCGATCTTCTTTTTCAGATCTACGAAGTTTTGGCAGTCAGATTCTGAATTCGTCAGTTCCTACATGTTTAGCGCATTGCAGGTAACGTTTTCCATCCTTCTTTCGCAGTTGTTGACCGTTAAAAGCATGTGAACCTCCTAGGGTGCTTTTAAATGCAATGTATGAAAAATATATGTCTATATATCTATATGTCTACAGCTCTACCGGGGTTTCATCAGTCTTAGACAGAGGAGGGCTTCTTCCGTCCCACAGGCCCGTCCACCTAGGACGCCTCGTAGATTGGTAGAGAGCAAGATACGTCCAGCACAGGATGAGCAGCCTATTGACATTGATGACGAGGAGGCTGCTTTTGTTGCTCCTGTTCTAGCTCAGGTTCCACGTGCGGAGGTCCCGGGCATTACTATGCAGACACAGGAGTTGCTGGGCGACTTGAGTCGCCATCCTTCGAGATATCTTCAGGCCAACGAGGTGACTTGAAGTCTTTCTTCTCTTTGAACTTTTCCCTATTTTTTGGCCATTCTCGGGGCACAGGTTTTTGATATGGGTTAATTTTTGATGCAGCTCCCTGGCTTAACACAGCCTCGAGGGAACTGGTTTAGTGTGCACTCCCTCTATCAGACTCTGCATGAGGATTACAGGGAGGTCGTGGATGGCTGGGGATTTTAGGCCTTTTTCTCTATCCTGGCCCGCCGTTGCCGTTGGGGGTATATGAGGGCTTTGTCTGAGCACTGGTTTGACCAGACTCAGTCCCTTCATCTGCTTGACTGCGAGGTGATGATGACTCTTATGGACTGGCGATTATCACCGGTATTGAGTTTGAGGGCGAGATAGTGCCTGTCGTCTCTGACATTTCACCAACCGCAGTTAGATCCCTGTTGGGAGTCCCTCAGTCGTCCTTCAAGGGTCGGGCAGTCCGATCTATTCCCTTGAGTTTAGATGCCCAGGACGGGACTTTGCAGTTACCTCCGCCTGATGATCAGAGGGCTAGAGATCGCATTCTGAGGCGATTGTTTTTGTCAATCATCAGGGGTTATTTTGAGGCGGACAACTCGTTGACGTTGTCCTTTTCTTTGATCAGCGCCACTCAGTATGTAGAGCGCCTCAGTGACTTTGATTGGGCCTCCTATACCTTTGCCTATTTTCTCTGGGGCATGCGCCTACTTTCGGAGGGTGTGATGGAGGCTTGGTTAGGATTCCATCAGTTTTTGCTGTACATCTTTCTGTACCTTTTTAATTTCTGCACTTAGTTTTGGCAGTCTTAGTCACTGAGGACTTTTGATATTTGCATGGATAGCTTTGGGCATTTGAGAGGCTTCCTTGCCTATGGCCCATTTCAGCATTAGGTCTAGAGACCTATCCACATGGACGGGGATGGTACCACTCTATTTTGACGGAGGTCCCTATTACTGAGGGATTCACTCATGCCCGTCTACAGTTGGAGCTTTTGACGGTGGGCTTGATTACCTAGACACCGTACACATCCGAGCACTTGACAGTCGGATTTGATGGAGGTTTCCCCACTGGCCAGGAGTTTGGCTTATCTACCAGCAGAGTCCCCATATTGACCGAGGGAGGCTGGGAGCTTTATCTTAGAGAGCGTGCCATTCAGAGCGTTACAGGGGAGATCCGCATTCCTATTGTTCCTCCTGCTTGGCATTATTAGCCACTATCCATTCCTTTGATAGACATCTCTTTGGATGGTATAGACGACTTTAACCTATCAGAGGGCCCATACAGCCAGGCAACCTTCTACAGTTGGTGGAGTCCTTGCACTATTGGGGCTCAGACTCGTGCCACCCATTGTATAGCAAACATTGTGCCAAGGTCCGTGATGATGATGGACCGGATAGCTTGTATTAGAGAGCCTACTCATGCAGACCAGATAGCACATCTGACTAGGGAGTTGGACCAGGCTCGTTTCTTTATCAGGCACCTTGGCGGCGATCCATCAGAGGCATCTTCATTTGACCTATCCAGCTCTGGAGCAGGTCCCTCTTCAGGTCCATTTAGTAGCAGTTATACAGTGGTAGATCCTCCTTTATACCGCCTAGATATGCCTGATTCTAGAAGCTTTGTGCAGACAGAGGATCTGGAGCAGGTCGATCGGTTTGATACCAAGGTCTTCGACTTCCTATGATAGCTATGGCAGCTATATTTTTGGTCAGCCACTGTTTTGGCTATTCGGCGTCTGTGCCATCAGTTTGATAGACCACTATATTACTTGGGTGGTGGTGCCCCATTTCCCAGTATTCTTCCTTTCACTTTGTACCAGGATATAGGGATGATGTATGCAGTAGATAGCTTGTTGTAGATATTTCTGTCATCTTTATCTACTACATCATGTTTATATCATTGTCATCATGCATGTATCATGTGTATGCATTCAGACAGCTGCGATTTAACTTGACCTCTGGACGGTCTTGTGATACGGTGCTACAGATGATGATGCCTACAGTTAGCCGTATAGAGCATTTGCCAAGGTCAGAGGTGGCTGCATCGTTGCGGTCATGGTATGATAGTCTGTCCTTTCCATCTTGGGGGATAGTTGACCAGATGCTGGGGCATTTGATGGCCCTTATGGATTTCAGGGTTCCAGACGACTTTATTGATGGCGTCCTACCCTTATGGGTACCGGAGAGACAGGTATTTCGCATTAGGCGGTGTGAGCTTTCGCTTACTCTGGAGGAGTACCAGAGATTTACTGGCTTGGATTTAGAGTCGCCGTGTGCTCAGATGGCTATCAGTGATAAGCGGAGACCGTTCACTCGATTATCCTGTCTTCGGCAGAGTATAGTCATGGATGAGATCATTTCAGGGCATGTGATCTCCCTTGACTTCTTGATAGAGCGCTATGGTGAGCTTGATAGCTATGACCGTCACGTCGAAGATGTCGTCATTTTCGCAGAGGATTGGCAGACAGCTAGGATAGACATGTTGTTGATGTGCATTGTGGCGTATGTTTATATGCCATTGCATTTAGATGACCTTGATGTAGGATTGGTTGTCGTAGTCAGAGCCCTTAGGCACGGTAGTACCATTATCCCTATGATCTTGGTGGAGACACTAAGGTCGCTCACCTATTGCAGTACCCATCCAATGGTATTTTTTCGGGGTAGCTCAGTCATGCTATATATGTGGTTGATGTCACACATACGACCGATTGGATCCTTTAGACCTCATGCCTATTGTTTTAGCCAGGAGATATCCTCAGTTTACTCCTTCCGTCCACCTGATTGCGTCGACTCAGAGTCCTGGTTAGCATTTTTATCGGATATTGAGCATCCGTTTGCAGTTTTGTTATGCTCAGGGATGGCGACCCCGTTCAGCTTCATTACTCATGCATCTGGCATGGATTATTTTCCTTTGGCAGGATTGAGGGGTATGACTACTTATCATCCCTTGGCAGTTATGGAGTAGTTTGATCAGTTGCAGAGTATGCACCATTTTGAGGATTTTGCTAATCAGAGGATGTCGGCTTCATCGATATCACCGGTCGACTTGGTTAGAGTCTGTGAGTGTTGGACTCATAGGGAGAGGGCTGAGTTCTCCAGTAGACATTCGGGTCATTCTCCGAAGTATTTTGCATGGTTAGAGGCAGAGACCGCAATCGCAGTAGCAGAGCTTCATTTACCTCCGCTTGTGGATTTTGATGAGGAGGAGCCCATGGAGAATCCCGACTCTCCTACTGAGGATGAGCTATTCATAGATTTAGCAATAGCTTGGATTAGTGATTCCCCGATTATTCCCATAGGGACAGATCCAGCTTTGTCAGATTCTCTATTCAGGATGACCGTTGAGAGAGACTCAGCTAGAGCGCAGATGTTGGCTGCCGTATCTAGAAGAGATTTAGTTTTTGTTGAGAGGGATGGTCTCAGGACCGCTTTGGATACTGGATTGATTGAGCTGAAGGAGCTTCGCTCTGCTTTAGATACTGCCATTGTGGAGCGAGACGAGGTTTGCTCAGCCAGAGATGCATCATATGTTGAGATTGAGGAGACTTTAATTTCTCGAGATGCAGCTTTTGCAGAGAGGGATGAGGCTATAGCTTTCTGTGATTTTCATATTGCGGATAGTACTGCTCTCCGATCTTACACCCATGGTTTGATTACCGAGATGAGTGCTTACATTGATGACCACAGTGCCACCTTGCAGATGACTGTGGATGTTCTTAGACATATGGAGGCTGAGTGGATTACTCTTATAGATGCTCCTCCATCTTCAGAGAGAGATGCCATGCTGGCATTGCTGACCCGCTTGTCCTTGGGTCCATAGGCTAGCTTTATTTTTCCTGCACAGACTTGATCAGCCATTTTTGTCATGTACAGGGCACTATGTATATAAAGCAGTTTATATATCAGAGAAATATATTTTTAAGATACTTCCCTGCTTAGATATGTATTGTCATCGCTGAGTGATTACCACTTCCATCATGACTCACAGTTGTTGATGCATTTTGAGCTTCTCCTTGATGGACTGACAGTTGAGGTGTCAAGTGAGTTCCTCAAATGGGCTTGGTAACCAGACAGCTTGACAACATTTAGCTTTTATTTGTCTTCGATGTCTTGGAACTGATCTTCCATTTTTTTGTTTTTTCTTGAGGGTCAAACCGCACCGTAGATGGCTGCCTACGTACTCCCGGATTGAGGGAGATCAGGTCATGTGTAGTTCTGGTTGTTTAATTGAAGAGGCTTGAAAAGAGTTTATCTGGGGTTTGAATTTGGTTTGATGAGCTTTGGAATTTGATGTTGGAATTTGCAGGTTCTTTGTATGTTTGCTTGATTTGACCGCACCATAGATGGTTGCCGACGTACTTCTAAGCTGAAGGAGATCAGGTCATTCGTAGTTCAGGCTATTCTAGTGAAAAGTCGAACCTGATTCAATTTATAGGACCCAGATGCGGGTATGCATGTGCTTCAGACGTAGTACTTTTTCACAGTGTCTGAATTGATGAGTTAGGGAAATTCGTTCCCGTCCATTTCTTGTAGCCTAATGGCTCCCCTTGTCAGCACTTCCTTGACAATGAAAGGGCCTTCCAAGTTTGTGGCAAATTTTCTCTGGCTTCATCCTGATTAGCCAGGATTTTCTTTAGCACCAAATCATTTTCTTTGAATTACCAAATTCGAACTTTCTTGTTGTAGGACCTGGCGATCCTTTGTTGATATAACCGTCCTTGAAAAATGGTTGTGGCCCTTTTTTCGTCTATCAGGGACAGTTGATGATATCGGCCTTGCAACCATTGATCTTCGTCTGTCTGAGCATCTATTAACACTCGTAAAGACTCCATCTCTACTTCTGTGGGGAGGACTACTTCCATGTCATAGACCAGTGAATAGGGGGTAGCCCCAGTAGAGGTGCGCATTAACGTCATGTAGGCTAACAGGGTGAGAGGTACCAGGTCAGGCCAGTCCTTGTGATTGGGGGACATTTTTTGCATAATCTTCTTGATGTTTTTATTTGCCACTTCAACAGCACCGTTCATCTTGGGCTGATAGATGACGGAGTTGAGATGCTTGATGTGGAATTTGCCGCACAGTTCTACCATCATTTGATTGTTCAGGTTTTTGGTGTTGTTGATACGATCACCTCCGGTTGTACATATCGACAAACGACATTATTTTTGATGAAACTGATGATGACCTCTTTTGTGACTTTAGGAAAAGAGGCTTCTTCAACCAATTTGGTGAAGTAGTCAATCATGGTAAAGATGAACTGATGACCGTTGCTGGCTTTGGGTTTGACTGGACTTATCACGTCCATTCCCCACATAGAAAAAGGCCATGGTGCACTCATGTTGTGCAGCTTATTTGGAGGAGTGTGAATGGCATTTCCATGTATTTGGCATTGAAAGCATATCTTGACGTGATCATCGCAATCAGCTTTGAGCGAGATCCAGTAATGTCCTGTTCTGATTATCTTCTTGGCTAGCAGATGGCCGCTCATGTGTGGACCACAGACTCCGCCATGGACTTCATCCATTAGTCTTTGGGCTTGCTCCTTGTCGAGGCATCTTAACAGGCCTATTCCAGTATCCCTTTTCTAAAGTGTGTCTCCGTTCAGATAGAACTTCATGGCCATTCTGAGAATCCATTTTCGCTCTGATTGGCTTGCACCGGCGGGTGTAGATCCATCACGGAGGTATTCTTTGATGTCTTGAAACTAAGGTTGCTTGATAGGAGGTATTTCGTCTTATACTTCTTCAATGTAATTCCCGTATGTTTGGGCCTTTTAATTTGTGAATTGGATGTTGGAAAACCCGCTCCTGTTGGATATACGGATTAATGAAGCCAACGTTGCCAGTGCATCAGCAAAGTCATTTCGACCCCGAGGAATGTGGAAAAAGGTTATTGCTTTGGACTCCTGGGATAACTTGAGGACTTACCAATGATAGGAAAGCAGATGCAGTTCTTTTGTGAGATATTTGCCAATGGTTTGTCTGATGACCAACTCGGAATCTCCAAAGACCAATAAGTGTTTGATACCCATGGATTGGGCTAGTTTTAACCCCAGTATATAGCCTTCGTACTCGTTCGTGTTGTTGGTGTTGCCAAATTGAATTTTGGTAGCCACTGGATATTGATCACCTGTACCAAAGATAAGGACTGCCCCAGCTCCGGAACCTTCCATGTTTACCGCTCCGTCGAAATACATTTTCCATGGTTGGACTGTATTCTCTGACTGGAGTTGTTGAGTTGTCATAATCCCATCATCTGGGAAATATGTCTACAGGGGCTCGAACCCTCCTGAAGGTGCTTCTGCTAATTGATTTGCAATTCCTTGGCCTTTGATAGACTTCTGAGTCACGTAGATAATGTCGAACTGCTATAGAATCAACTGCCATTTGGACAGTCGGCAATTTAACATTGGTTTGTTGAAGACATATTTGAGTGGATCCATAAGGGATATGAGATACGCCGTATGCCCATGCAAATAGTGTTGCAACCTCATGGAGGCCCATGCTAATGCACAACATGTCTTCTTGATCAGGGTGTATTTTTGTTCCCCACTGCTGAATCTTTTGTTGATGTAGTAGATCGCTCTTTCTTTGCTACTATCATCCTTCTGTCCTAGCATACAGCCCATGACATTGGCATTGACGAATACGTACATGAATAAAGGGACTCCATCCCTCAGAGGTACCAAAACAGGTGCTTCGACAAGCTACTTTTTGATGACAAGGAAGGCTTGTTGACAATCCTCATTTCATTTGATGGAAGAATTCTTCCTTAACAGCTTGAAGATGGGCTCACAAGTTGCTGTGAGTTGAGAAATGAATCGACTTATGAAATTGTTCCTTCCTAAGAATCTCTATATCTCCTTCTCTGTATGAGGCATGGGCATTTCTGAAATGGCTTTGATCTTGGCAGGGTCTAACTCAATGCCTCGATTGCTCATCAGGAATCCTAGCAGTTTGCCTGCTTTGACTCCAAAAGCGCATTTAGTGGGATTTAGCTTGAGGTTGTACTTGCGTAACCTATTGAACAGCTTCCTAAGATGGTCTATATGATTATCCTCCCTCCGAAATTTGATGATGATGTCGTCAACATAGACTTCTATTTCTTTGTGCATCATATCATGAAAGAGGGCCATCATGGCTCGCTGATATGTTGCTCGGGCATTGATGAGGCCGAAAGATAATCCTCGGTAGCAAAAAGTTCCCCAGGGAGTGATAAAAGCTATTTTCTCCCGATCTTCTTCAGCAACCATGATTTGATGGTAACCAGTAAAGCAGTCAACAAAGGAGTACATGCCGTACTGCGCAGTGTTGTCGATAAGGAGGTGGATGAAAGGTACCGGGAAATTGTCCTTAAGGCAGGCTTTGTTTAGATCCTGATAATCCACACAGACTCGTAACTTCCTGTTGCGCAGTTTATGGGTTAACAAAAACGGACACAAAAACACATGCAAGTATATACGGTCGGCAAGTAATAACTCGGTAAGTCGAGATCGTCCCACAGAGAACGGAATCAGGCCTAATCTATTATGCAACAATTCATTAATTTTCTTTGTCTGCTTAAACGGTTGTCACAGTGTTCTTTAATTAGTTATACTAAATTTTAACTAGACTTAACCAATTAATAAGCGAAGGGTTCAAATTAGAGGGATATGGGATCTTAACTTCATCTAAAGCATCATCTAGGTTAACCACACCTCAAATCATACACGGATAATCATATAAGAATGCTAGTCGGGAGCACGAATGTAAGACTTGGCTATCTTTCAATACACCAAGTCCAAATCATATAATGTCCACAATTAAGATAGAAATCACATGAACATCAGTAAAGCCTAAGCCACTATATTTCTATGTGATTTACAAGCTAAACCAATTTACGCGCAAGCTCCCATTAGACTACATACGGCCATACGGTATATTTCTATCCGACTAGCGAATCATAAAACTCAGTCAATGCAAGTTTCACAAACATATGCTAACATGGAAAAATCTAAGTTTACACTTCATTTTTTCAAGTTCATATAAACTATTAGAATAGATGTTGATCAAGCATCTAGGCATACAAGCAACCATGCTAGGAAAATCATATACTATCATCCATATATATCAAAGTGATATAAACCCTCAATTTAGCAAATAGAATCCATTAGAATCCCATAATGAAAGTTAGTTCATCACTGAACCTCCCACCATTATGGGATTCAAACCAAGCATTGAGCAACTATGAAATGAGAGAAAAAAGAGAAAGAAAGTGCAAATCTTGTGGTTTCCCCCTTTCAATAGAAGATAGCAAACTCGAGTCTGGAACATAAATGAGTTCCAAGATGAACCCTATAAATGAAATACTACTAGAGCAAGAAGGAAGAAGAAGAGAAGCCTCTAAAACCTTCACACTCCCTAGCCCTAGAATATAGTAACCAAACTTGAAAGTTAAAATGATAAGTCTGATAAGTGCTAAGTGATGTCTGTTCAAAGCAAACCAAAGCCTTATAATCATTACATTTAGCTAAGCAAACAAATGAAAAGTCAATGATTTTGGACCAGCGCGGCCGTGTGGCCTCACTATGCTTCTTTGGCGCGGGCGTGCCAAGGCCCAAAAAATGCCTCTCTGGCCTGCCAACCGACGCGGGCGCTCCGGCTTCCTATGTGTTCTGGGCGCTGCCGCGCGTGCTACTTTCTGCTGTAACTTGACTTTCTGGTGCTTGCTTTCTTGTGCAATCCTTTGCTCCTTTCTTAGCTGCTTCTTGCTCCTTCACAATGCTACATTGAGGCCATCATCATATGTTCCTCACCTCAAACCATCTTCATGCCAAGCCCCCATTTGCGTCACATGGGCTCTCCAAGCTTGCTTTTACCCATACCATGCCATTTTGCCCGACTTCATGCCAATCCACCAGCCTTGTTGCCGAGTTCATGCCATATGCTCATTTTCATGCCATTTCATGCCTTTATCACACCATTCCCAGCCTTTTATAGTTTCCTACCTAAAACATGCAAAACAAAGATAAACGCATTAAAAGACACTAAAATGCTTGAGTTTAAGCCATAATCAGAGTAAGTTGGCGTCCAATAAGTGGGTATAAAACCTACTTATCAAATACCCCCAAACTTGAACTATTGCTTGCCCTCAAGCAAAAACAAAAATGCAACCACATGATATGAAACTAACTATATGAAAATGCATCCCAAAGTAACAGCCATCATATGAATTCCAATCAGATTCACCTCAGAGAGATAATAAGAGAAATGATCAATGTATCGGCTCAAGCTACAGTTATATAGACATACAATTTGTAAATCACAACCTGTTACTCAGATGTAGTGTATGAGTGCAATGTCATGAACAAGCTTGATAAAGGCAAAGATTTCATATGCTATACTTCTAAGGAAGGAAAAATTGAGGTTTTAAGCGAAGAATTTCTTATGAAGACCAAACAATGACCAAACCAACACAAAGATACAAGCTGAAGCGCAACAAGGGCTTATTATGCTTTTATTCACCCGACTGTGCAATGCTAGGCCTTCTTAGGCTTTTCAATGATACCCATTTAATGAGCTTTCGACCAACGACTCCCCGACCAAACGGCCTTAGGGCGCTGGGTGCAGAGACAATCCCCTAGGGAGTACTTGCTCGAGTATCAAAGGCCACAAGACTTCGCTAGCCAAGGCGTTTATTCTATTTATATATTCTTTTTTCTCAAATTTTTTTCTTTTCTTTTTTTTCTTTTTCTTTTAAAAAGGAGAGTGCGTCTTATGCTCCATCTCTCCTTACAACATGCATACCCAAAGCTTTTCATCAGACTTGTATTCCAGTGTTGTTAAGGTCATTATTGCTTTTATTACACCATTCTAGCAATTAAAAACAAAAATTTTCCTCTTAGAAGACAAGCATGTATTAATCTAGCCAACAAGCAACAAAAGACACATTGTGCTATCCGGTAACATCTAAGCAACAGATTTAGATTACATCATGTATAAAATATAACTAAGCCTAAATTACTAACAGAGTTTAATAATCTACCATATCTCGATGTCATCACTGGCCAGATCAGAATTCAACAGACTAAAACAAGGGATTATGCAATGCAATGCAATTAAACACTTACTAATTCAACAAAATGAAATAAAACTGAAATAAATAAACTAAAAAAAAAACTACAAAACTTATGCAACATTTAACTAAAACTATATTGGAATGCAATGCAACTACTATATACAACTTATATGAAAAACTACATGCAATTACAAAGCAAATTAACTAAATGCAATAAAACTAGATGCAGACATTTAACTATATGCAATAAACTACTTAACTACACCCAATACCCCCAAACTAGAAATATTCAATGTCCCCATTGAAGGTAAAGGGCTAGAAAACTCCCCTACTGCTCGGCATAGCCACCCTCCTCGGGCAGTGTATCTGGCAGAGGGTATGGCATCTCAGAAGCAAACACGGGTCATTCCAGTATGGTGCCCTGATGTGCAAAGGCCTCGATAAGCGCACGTGTCAACCCATCAGCGAACCCAACAAAGTTTACGTGCAGGGCGTCAATATTCCTCTCAATACGCCGCATTTGGCTACCATGATCTGCTGGAAGAGGGGCTGCTGCCTCTTCTGGCTGCGACTGTGATGGCGGGACTGGCAGAGGAGCTGATATAATTAACCCTTTCCCCCTCGGATGTGCTGTGCCCCCTGCCCAATCCTGAAAATGCTTGATCGTGTTGTGTGTGATAGTAGTGTGCATACAAGCCAATCATGTATGATGATAAAGCACGTACTTTGTAAACAATCTTATTTATTTATTAATAAAATATTCATTTATTAAAGGCATTTAATTATCTACATGTTGCTGTTTTTATAATATGTAAATAACCCATAGTTTTAAGCAATGCTTTTAGAATCATGATGATGATCATGCTAATGAGATCTAAATTCTTAGAAAGTTTTAAAACTAAAATAGTTCTCAATCGTGGGATTACTAAAAAGGGGATTAGTAAATCCGGATAGATTGGTACATATGTTGCTTGCTCATTGGATGAGGATGATTGATCTCATGATCATTTGTGTGGAGACACTAAAGCAAGTATGTAGGTGCTTATTGGAGAATAAGTTCACTGAACGTGATTCGCTATGGAATACCTAATGGAGATTTACTCGCCTGTCAATAGGAATTCCTAATGTGATAGTAGTACAAGTAATCCTTGGACTTGAGATCATCATAGTATCTTGTATGTAACAAATTATACTTTGACTTATTCCTTAAGACCTTTTAAGGCATATATAGGGTATGCTTGGGTATAATGAGTTACATACGGAGATAATGAATGATCAATAAAGAATCTACCACCTCTAGTAAAAGAGGAGATATGTCCTATGTGATTCGTTAAATGACAACCCAGGAATCCTTGGCCAAGGTGAAATGAAATTAGAAAGAAGTTTCTAATTTGCATTATTTGGAGTTGTGCATTTTCTAATCGAAATACATATAATTAAATAAAATAAGACTTGACAGTAAATCCATGTCTTATATTTAATTGGGACATTGTATGGTGGAAGGATTGAATTGTACGGTAACTATTTACTCACAGGTTCTTTTTGATTAATGTTGAAATCTATATTATCTGGAAAGTCGTTGATCGCTAGGGAGGCTTATCCCTATTGTAGAATAAATATTATTTATTTAAATAAATTATTAATTTAATTTATTTATTTAAATAAGATTAAAATTATTTTAATTGATTTATTCACAACCGGTTTAATATGGAGAACCTAAAGGGTCACACTATAAAAGGAAGAATAATTATTTAAGAAGGTAATGGCATAATCGTAATAATGCATTTAAGTATAATTAATTTAATCTATGGTGATAGAATAAATTAAATAGCTTAATGTTTATTATTTAATATTTTGGAAATATTAAATATAAATTAATAAGAGGAGTCTTATTAATATTATTACAATTATTATTATTTTAATTTCTAAAGGAGTTTAGTAATTAATTTAATATTTAGTACTCTCATTTATTCCTAATAAGATTAGGAGACAAATTAATTAAATGAATTTAATTAATTATTCCCATGTGGTGGGAAGCCTAAATTAATTAAAGGAGTTTAATTAATTAAAAGAAATCCCATGTCTAATAGGATTAGAAGGATTGACCAATGTCTATATAAGAGAAGTCTTATAATAGATATTAGATGATGCAATTCCAATTGTTGGAGAGTACTCCTTTTCTATAGAGGATAGAAAACTAAGGTTAAGCCAAACACCCTCCTTCTTGATAATTCATCTTCCTTGGTGGATCACCTCTAGAGGCCAAACACTTGGGTGGCTAACGTTGATCAAAGAAAGGAATCTAACCCGAAAATTCAAGGAGATCACGAAGAACAAGGAGTTGAACTAGTACCTGTGGAAGCTTCGTTCTACAAGGGTATGATTCCATAACTTCTTATTTATCGTTTTAAATTAATAATTTGCATAAAGGATGATCCGGGTAATGGTTTTGTAGAAATTTTTTAAACTCTGATATACCATGCTTCCGCTAATTTTTGCAATTTGATTGCGTCACGATTTCGTACAAACCCAACAGTGGCATCAGAGCCAAATCTTTATGCAATTATTAATTTATTTTTGATTTCATATACATATGGGTATGTATTTAAAATAATTTATTGGGCATAATTTTATTGCATAAAATTATATTTATTTTTTTAAAAAAAAAAGACTTTTTTTGGGACGAATCACAATTTTTTTTTTTTGGTGCTAATCTTGAATTCTGCAAAGAAAAGGTGTTGTCTCTTTCTTACTCCAAAAAGAATGTGACCCATCAGGAAATGACTTTTTTAATAAACCTGCAGGACTCTTTTAATAAAAGAAGGTGACTTTTAAAAAAAAAAATAATATGATATATTTATATATTATATTCTAAATAATTTTATAATTAAAATAAAGAGTTTATTTTAATCTTGAAATTGGATTTCATGCAATTTAAAATTGCCCATTAAATGATACTCATATATATATGGAATGTTTTAATTCATGAGATGAATATTTATTTATTGATATATATGGTGATATGTATGAAAATAAATGGGGATTGATTATGGACTATTTGACCAATGTGATTGGATTTTATTTTAGTTGAATGCTTGAATGAATGGGTTTTATTAAATAGGGTCTGCGTACCTCGTCTTCTCTAATTTTTTTTTCTTGATGTAAAATTCTATCTCACTCCTATGTACTTCCCCTTGACTGTTGATCAAGGTTTCTATTTAAATTAAATAGTTTAATGTAATAGAAATAGTTAGAATTATCTTTAAAAATTAGAGACCAAGGAGCAAGGAGCGCGTGAAGACCCGTTTGTATGGAGCCCGGGTTTAAATGTAATAGTTACGTTTAAATTTAAATTCTTGCACCCCTAGGTTTGACCTTTTGGTTCACTTGGTGGCTCTAGTGAACCAAACTAGAATAAAAGTCCATAATCAATCCGGGTAGAATATAATATTCTATATTGCATGCTAAATATTATATATATTATATTTTATGCAAACATGCTTCGCATGTTTAATAAAATGAC
This sequence comes from Panax stipuleanatus, assembly GCA_020205555.1. NCBI lineage: Eukaryota > Viridiplantae > Streptophyta > Magnoliopsida > Apiales > Araliaceae > Panax > Panax stipuleanatus. Next base: position 75,187,563 of record CM035119.1, on the reverse strand, counting down.
GCGTATTTTATATATATATGTGCATGCGCGCTAAACAAGATGAGACAAATAATAACAAACCCCTCAAAGAAATAATATTAAGTCCGAAGCGTTCAAATGATATTTGGAATATCGAACGTCGCCTTCTAGCATGATAAATTAATAGAGTATTAAATATTTAATATGAGCTTGTTGTGCTATCCACAAGGCGAGTATTGCGTATTTAAGATGTTAATTAATCACATTTGATGCTTATCAAGAAAATTGAACGATCTAGTCTTGTTGTGCTATCCACAAGGACGAACATTTTTCTTTTTTGAATTTATGGAAGTGCTAGGCTGGACTTAACTTAAATCATTTTAGTTCGGATGTGCACACACTTGACCATTATGATTTAAGAGGCAAAATAAAAGGAGTTATATAGTGTTGTAATTGACAAGAGTTGTCTACCTATTTATTTGTATATCGCTTGTTGTGCTATCCACAAGGTTATATACATTTGAAATGGGATCCTTATTCTCACTAGCAAATCTTTAATTAGATGTTGCCGAACTATATAAGTGAGGGTAATATACTTTGATGAAAATAGTGGGAGATACCAATTTAAAATAAAGACCTAAATTTATTTTGGTATGCAAAGTTAATAAAACGAATGTTTGCTAAAATGTTGTTTTCTTTCACATGCAGAATTTTAAAAATGTCTAAATCACTAATCTCACTACGAAGCATACTTGATGCTAATAAGCTTACCGGGCCGAATTATACGGACTGGCTAAGAAATCTGAGAATAGTTCTCACTGCTGAAAAGATTTCTTATGTCCTAAACTCACATGTCCCTGGAACTGTTCCAGAAACAACCTCTGAGGAAGAGATTGCCACCATTGTAAAGTGGCAAGATGATGCATCTGTAGCTCAATGCATCATGCTCGCATCCATGAAAAACGAGCTTCAGCGTCAGCAAGAAAACATGGATGCTCCTACTATGTTGATTCACCTCAAGGAGTTGTATGGTGAACAAAGTAGGACTGCTAGATATGAGATATCTAAGGAGCTCTTCCGATCTCGGATGACCAAGGGCAAGGTGAACATAAAGGAACAAAAGAAATCTGATCCAGCTAGCAAAGGAATGTGCTTCCATTGCAACGAGCCGGGTCATTGGAAGAAAAACTGCAAGAAGTTTCTGGCAGACAAAAAGCTTGGAGAAGCTTCGACTTCCAATCAAGGTTTGTTCATGATTGAAATTAATTTTTCAGAAAGTCAAAATTCTACTTGGGTATTGGATACCGGCTGTGGTTCTCACATATGTAATAATGTGAAGGGACTGGTCAGAAGTAGAAAGCTGAACAATGATGAGGTGATCCTACGAGTAGGGAATGGAGCAAAGGTTGCTGCATTAGCTGTAGGAACTTATTATTTAGCAATGCCTTCGGGCAAGTCCATTTATCTTAATAATTGTTATTATGTTCCGAATATTATTAAAAACATTATTTCAATTTCTGTATTGGATATGGAAGGATTTAACGTTGTTATAAAGAACAATAGTTGTTCTATTTATAAAGACGATGTTTTATATGGTATTGGAAATTTGCGAAATGGACTTTATACACTTGACTTACAAGAAAATATATTTCAAATTGAACAAACTAAGAAAAGGAAAAGAGATGATATTAATTATACCTACATGTGGCACTGTAGACTCGGTCATATCAATGAAACAAGATTATCCAAGTTGCATAAAGATGGGCTCCTCGAGCTATCCGATTATGAATCATATCCAACTTGTGAATCTTGTCTCATGGGTAAAATGACTAAATCTCCTTTTAGTGGAAGAGGAGAAAGAGTTACAGAGTTGTTGACATTGATTCACACAGACGTTTGTGGGCCTATGACAACAAGTGCACGGGGTGGGTATTCTTATTTTATTACTTTCACTGATGATCACTCAAGATTTGGATATGTGTATTTAATGAAATACAAGTCAGAATCATTTGAAAAGTTCAAAGAGTTCAGAAGTGAAGTAGAGAAACAAACGGGCAAGAGTATAAAGATACTTCGATCAGATCGAGGCGGAGAATACTTAAGCGGTGAGTTTCTCAATTGTCTCAAAGAAAATGGTATAATCTCACAATGGACTCCTCCAGGTACACCATAGTTAAATGGAGTATCTGAAAGGAGAAATCGAACACTGTTAGACATGGTTCGATCCATGATGAGTTTTACCGACCTTCCAATTTCCTTCTGGGGATATGCCCTAGAAACGGCTGCATACCTACTTAACAAGGTACCTACCAAATCCGCCCCAAAGACTCCATATGAGATGTGGAAGGGGAGAAAACCAAATCTTAAGCATGTTAAGACTTGGGGTTGTCCAGCTTATGTCAAAAAGTTTGAACATGATAAGCTACAAACTAAATCCGAAAAGTGTAGATTTGTGGGATACCCTAAAGAAACTGTAGGGTATTATTTCTATCATCCAACTGATCGAAAGGTGTTTGTTGCGAAACATGCTGCCTTCTTGGAAAAGGAGTTTATCCATGAAGGGGTCAGTGGGAGTAAGATATATCTTGAAGAAGCTCAAGAACCACAAATTACCACGGATCAAAGTCAGGTACCTGACCAAGTAGAAGAACCTACTATACCACACCCTGTTCGTAAATCTGGAAGAGTACCGAAGATACCTGAGAGGTATGGATTCGTTGTAGAGGATGACGATGAGGTACGCATCATGAATGATGATGATCCATTGAATTACGAACAGGCCATGAGTAATAAAGACTCAGGGAAATGGCTTGAAGCCATGAAATCCGAAATGGACTCCATGTATGAAAACAAAGTATGGACTTTGGTTTCACCACCTGAAGGCATTAAGCCTATTGGGTGTAAATGGGTCTTTAAAAGAAAGAATGGAGCGGACGGCAAGGTGGAGACCTATAAGGCCCGACTGGTTGCAAAAGGTTTCAAACAAAGACAAGAAGTTGATTATGATGAAACCTTTTCACCAGTAGCTATGCTCAAGTCCATTCGGATTTTGCTTGCAATTGCAGCTTATAACGACTATAAGATCTGGCAGATGGACGTGAAAACGGCCTTCCTCAATGGAAAACTTGAGGAGGATGTGTATATGACACAGCCAGAGGGATTTGTTTCAAAGGTTGGAATAAATCAAGTCTGTAAGCTGCAACGATCCATTTATGGATTGAAGCAAGCTTCTCGTAGATGGAACATTCGTTTTGATGAGACAATCAAAGAGTTTGATTTTATCAAAAATGACGATGAACCATGTGTGTACAAGAAGGTTAGTGGGAGCGTAATTTCATTCCTTGTATTATATGTTGCTGATATATTACTGATAGGGAATGACATTCCTATGCTACAATCAATTAAAATCTGGTTATCTAAACACTTCTCCATGAAGGACTTGGGAGAAGCATCCTATATTTTGGGGATAAAGATCTATAGAGATAGATCTAAAAGGATGCTTGGTTTATCCCAAGGAACGTACATTGATACGATGCTAAAGAGGTTTAGCATGGAAGATTCCAAAAGAGGTCTCATGCCGATGAGCCATGGAATACATCTCTCCAAGAAACAGGCCCCAAAGACACCTGAGGAGAGAGACCGTATGAGTAAGATCCCTTATGCTTCTGCAATTGGATCTATCATGTACGGTATGATATGTACTAGACCGGATGTTGCTCATGCACTTAGTGTAACGAGCAGATACCAGTCGAATCCTGGAGAAGAGCACTGGAAGGCAGTGAAAAATATCCTAAAGTACTTGAGAAGGACTAAAGATATTTTTCTTGTCTACGGTGGGTCTGAATTAAAACTCGAGGGCTTCACAGACTCAAGTTTTCAAACGGACCAAGATGACAGTAAATCTGTTTCGGGGTATATTTTTACCTTGAATGGAGGCGCAGTGAGTTGGAAGAGTTCCAAGCAGCAAACAGTTGCTGATTCAGTGACAGAGGCAGAGTATATAGCTGCAAGTGAAGCTGCAAAGGAAGCTGTTTGGATGAAGAAGTTCATAACTGAACTTGGTGTGGTTCCTAGCATTGGAGAACCAGTTCCCGTTTACTGTGACAACACAGGAGCAGTTTCACAGGCTAAGGAACCCAGGTCTCATCAGAAATCTAAACACGTGTTGCGGCGATTTCACTTGATCAGGGAGATCATTGAAAGAGGAGACGTCACCTTGGAGCGTGTAGACTCTCAAGATAACATTGCAGATCCATTTACTAAAGCTTTAACACAACAGCAGTTTGATCGTCACTTAGAGAAGATGGGTATGAGATACCATGGCGATTGGCTTTAGTGCAAGTGGGAGATTGATAGTAGTGTGCATACAAGCCAATCATGTATGATGATAAAGCACGTACTTTGTAAACAATCTTATTTATTTATTAATAAAATATTCATTTATTAAAGGCATTTAATTATCTACATGTTGCTGTTTTTATAATATGTAAATAACCCATAGTTTTAAGCAATGCTTTTAGAATCATGATGATGATCATGCTAATGAGATCTAAATTCTTAGAAAGTTTTAAAACTAAAATAGTTCTCAATCGTGGGATTACTAAAAAGGGGATTAGTAAATCCGGATAGATTGGTACATATGTTGCTTGCTCATTGGATGAGGATGATTGATCTCATGATCATTTGTGTGGAGACACTAAAGCAAGTATGTAGGTGCTTATTGGAGAATAAGTTCACTGAACGTGATTCGCTATGGAATACCTAATGGAGATTTACTCGCCTGTCAATAGGAATTCCTAATGTGATAGTAGTACAAGTAATCCTTGGACTTGAGATCATCATAGTATCTTGTATGTAACAAATTATACTTTGACTTATTCCTTAAGACCTTTTAAGGCATATATAGGGTATGCTTGGGTATAATGAGTTACATATGGAGATAATGAATGATCAATAAAGAATCTACCACCTCTAGTAAAAGAGGAGATATGTCCTATGTGATTCGTTAAATGACAACCCAGGAATCCTTGGCCAAGGTGAAATGAAATTAGAAAGAAGTTTCTAATTTGCATTATTTGGAGTTGTGCATTTTCTAATCGAAATACATATAATTAAATAAAATAAGACTTGACAGTAAATCCATGTCTTATATTTAATTGGGACATTGTATGGTGGAAGGATTGAATTGTACGGTAACTATTTACTCACAGGTTCTTTTTGATTAATGTTGAAATCTATATTATCTGGAAAGTCGTTGATCGCTAGGGAGGCTTATCCCTATTGTAGAATAAATATTATTTATTTAAATAAATTATTTGTTTAAATAAGATTAAAATTGTTTTAATTGATTTATTCACAACCGGTTTAATATGGAGAACCTAAAGGGTCACACTATAAAAGGAAGAATAATTATTTAAGAAGGTAATGGCATAATCGTAATAATGCATTAAGTATAATTAATTTAATCTATGGTGATAGAATAAATTAAATAGCTTAATGTTTATTATTTAATATTTTGGAAATATTAAATATAAATTAATAAGAGGAGTCTTATTAATATTATTACAATTATTATTATTTTAATTTCTAAAGGAGTTTAGTAATTAATTTAATATTTAGTACTCTCATTTATTCCTAATAAGATTAGGAGACAAATTAATTAAATGAATTTAATTAATTATTCCCATGTGGTGGGAAGCCTAAATTAATTAAAGGAGTTTAATTAATTAAAAGAAATCCCATGTCTAATAGGATTAGAAGGATTGACCAATGTCTATATAAGAGAAGTCTTATAATAGATATTAGATGATGCAATTCCAATTGTTGGAGAGTACTCCTTTTCTATAGAGGATAGAAAACTAAGGTTAAGCCAAACACTCTCCTTCTTGATAATTCATCTTCCTTGGTGGATCACCTCTAGAGGCCAAACACTTGGGTGGCTAACGTTGATCAAAGAAAGGAATCTAACCCGAAAATTCAAGGAGATCACGAAGAACAAGGAGTTGAACTAGTACCTGTGGAAGCTTCGTTCTACAAGGGTATGATTCCATAACTTCTTATTTATCGTTTTAAATTAATAATTTGCATAAAGGATGATCCGGGTAATGGTTTTGTAGAAATTTTTTAAACTCTGATATACCATGCTTCCGCTAATTTTTGCAATTTGATTGCGTCACGATTTCGTACAAACCCAACAGTGTGTGACGTCCCCACTGGGCATCTGAATCTGCTCATCGGGCCATTCGAGCCCTGCTTTCGCACAAAGATGGGCTATAATGGATGCGTGCGGGATAGCGCCTGTGGTACTTCCTCACATAAATTATAGCATGTTCTGATTAATTAAATGGCCCACATCAATGTATTTTCCCTTGATAATGCCCCATAAGATGATGGCTCACTCGACAGTAACTTCATGCTGATGAGTGGATGGCATCAAATTGGCACAAAGGAACAAGTTCCACGCCTTAGCGTAGCTGTTCATACCAGAGGCGGGAAATGTGGTATATTCATCAGTGGTGTTTTTTTATCTTCCACACTGTGCCAGGCGCAGATAAGTCCCTAATCACCTGATCCAAATCAGCCTCGAATCTTTCGGCCTCGACCCAATTTACTTGCCCAACCGGCATTGATGGTAGACTCAGAACCTCCCGAATTGTAGCTGGGCGGTAATCGACGGTTTTGCCTCTAACAAAGGACCTGCCGCTTTTCGTGATACTTGCGTTTGCGTAGAATTCACGGACCAATGCCAACGGCACCGATGGTGGCGTGGCACAAACGCCTTGCCAGCCCATCTCACGAATCATAGCCCTCATGTCTCCATCCTCCTTCGTCTACTTTTATCCTCTTTACTTGACAACTGACTTAGCCGCGATCCTATAGTATGTTATTTGGGCTTCAATGCTAAAGAACTTGGTCAAATCGACGGGGATGTCGTCGTCAGAGCCAATGCGATCGGGCGAAGCAGCCGAAGAGGAAGCGGCAGTGCGTGATCATTTTGGACCCATGGCGAATTGTTCAGAACTTGGCTAGAACCCTTGATGAAGAACACTGAAGAACAACAACCCCCAAACTAGTATGGCTGCCACTACTTCCATAAACCCTAGTTGCCCACTTTGAAGAACAAACCCTTACTTGATGAAACTTCCCCCAACTGGTGATGAAAATCACTGCAACAATACCCAAACCCTAACTTGGTTGATGATAAGTGGACAAAATCGGACAGGGGATAGAGAGGATTGAGTAATGGAAACAGGAATTAGGGTGTGAAGAGGGAGGGGAATAGAACTAAGAAGGGTCATATGATATGATAGTGGAAGGGGGGGTTATAAGATATAAGGCATAAAAGGGCTTGAAAGATTGGAACGACTGATTTAAATTGAAACTACCGAATAGCTTTGGACGCGGGCGCGCCGGTTTAGACATGGTGTGCCGCTCGACCGCGTGGGACAAAGCAATTCTCTGGCTTGCTGAATATTAGCACAGGCGCGCCTGTAAACACCCTGAGGTTGGCGCGGGTGCTCTACCCCTTAACCAGGCCAAAAATTCTTGCTTTCTGTTCCTATTTTACAGCAACTTAGTGAAGATATAAGAAGCAACTTGGACCCTTTATCGCACCTACACATAAAGCAACCACAGTTAAACATTGCTTGATTCCAGTATCCAATGTGCATGAGTAAGATGAATGAACTGCTATTCCTTAGCAATGCTATGTATGAATCGTTTTTATGTAATTTCCCAAAAAAATTGCTATAGGTTTCTATGCAGAATACTAACATGTCCAATATATGTTCAAAGAGCTTGCAGCTCCAAAATTCTGTGCAACTATGGCTAATTACAATAAAGTAAGCAATGAATCATGTAAATCCCATAGAGGTATGTATAAAGTGTATCTAACTCCCAAAAAATTCATGCTACATGCCTAAAGTTCAAAAATGTAGGCGATGAGCATTCTAACCCCCACAATGTTCAAAAATAGGTAAACCTTTTCCAAATGCTTAGAATTAAATGGGGAAAGAGAGATTGAAGAGATAAGTCACCAGAATTAAACAGGGGAGATAAATGTATAGAAAAGCAATGCAAGAATTAACAAGAGGAAGAGACAGAGATGAGGGGGTGGCTCCCATCTAGCGCTTGTTTACAGTCCATAAGCTAGACTATGTCGGATTCGGTCAAGTTGTCGAAAGGATTGAGGCGACCTCCTGTCTGGAAACCTCTCCACCATAGTAATGCTTCAGCCTTTGTCCATTAACTTTGAAGGGGTTATCTGGGTCCTTATCAAAAATCTCTATTGCACCGTGTGGATATACAGTCTTGACAGTGAAAGGCCCTGAGCACCTTGACTTGAGCTTTCCTGAGAAGATTCTAAGTCTGGAGTTGAATAATAGCGCTGCTTGCCCCGGCTCGAATGTTCTTTCCATAATCTTGCGATCATGCCACCTTTTCACCTTTTCCTTGTACAATTTGGAATTTTCATAAGCCTGCAATCGAAATTCATCCAATTCATTGAGTTGGAGTAGACGTTTCTCCCGTGCAGCCTTTAAGTCGAAGTTTAACTTATGGATTGCCCAATAGGCTTTATGTTCAAGCTCCAGAGGAAGGTGACACGCCTTTCCCTACATAAGCTGAAACGACGACATTCCCAGTGGTGTTTTATAGGCAGTCCTGTAAGCCCATACTGCATCATCCAACTTCAGTGACCAATCTTTCCTTGTGTTCACAATCTTTTCCAGTATTCTTTTTACCTCACGATTTGACACTTCGGCTTGGCCATTGGTTTGGGGGCGATAAGCTGTAGCTACTCAATGATTTACCCCATACTTAGCTAACAAAGCTGTAAACTGGCGATTGCAAAAGTGGGTGCCCTCATCACTAATGATAGCCCGTGGAGTTCTAAACCTCGTGAAAATGCTCTTTTGTAGAAACCTCAGAACCACCCTAGCATCATTAGTCGGTAGAGCTACCACTTCCACCCATTTAGATACGTAATCGACTTCCAGAAGGATGTACAAGTTCCCACATGATGAAACGAACGGCCCCATAAAGTCTATCCCCCAGACATCGAAGATCTCCGCCTCGAGGATTATACTCAGGGGCATTTCATTTCTCTTCGATATATTTCCTACCCTCTGATATCTATCACATATTTGAACAAAGCTGTAAGCATCCTTAAACATAGTAGGCCAATAAAAACCTGCTTGCAAGACCTTGGCTGCTGTCCTTTCACCTCCATAATGGCCTCCATACAAAGATGCGTGGCAATCATGCAACACACTCTCCGTCTCGTTAAATGGAATGCACCTTCTAATCATCTGATCAGCACACTGCTTGAACAAGTACGGTTCATCCCAAATAAACCATTTCACATCATGTAGAAACTTCTTCTTTTGATGCCTAGTCAAGTAAGAAGGAATGATATTGCCTACTAGGAAGTTTGTAAAATCTATGAACAATGGCACTTCGCCTTTTACCACAAATAATTGCTCATCTGGGAAGGATTCATTTATCATAACTTTGTCATTTGCATCCCTTCCTGGATTTTCCAATCGTGACAAGTGGTCAGCCACTTGGTTCTCAGTCCCTTTTCTATCCTTGATTTCTAGATCAAATTCTTGCAAAAGAAGGATCCACCTGATCAGACGGGGTTTGGCATCTTTCTTTGCTATCAAATATCGGATCGCTGCATGGTTGGTGTACATAATCACTCTAGTCCCAATCAAATAAGAACGAAATTTGTCAAATGCGTACACCATCGCCAAAAGCTCTTTTTCTGTAGTAGTGTTGTTCAACTGGGCATCAGTAAGGGTCTTGCTTGCATAGTATATAACATGAAAGACCTTGTCCCTCCGCTGGCCCAATACAGCTCCCACAACAAAATCGCTGGCATCACACATCGGCTCAAAAGGAAGGTCCCAATTCGGAGATGTGATCACTGGTGCCGTAGTTAACTTCTTCTTCAAGTGCTCGAATGCAGTCAGGCATTCCTCATCAAATTTAAAGAGGACATCTTTTTCTAACAAACTGCAAAGTGGCTTTGTAATCTTCGAGAAGTCCTTTACAAACGGACGATAGAATCCTGCACGTCCCAAGAAGCTACGAACACCTTTTACAGAAATAGGCGGAGGCAAGTTTTCAATAGTCTCCAACTTAGCCCAGTCCACCTCTAATCCTTTCTTCGAAACCTTATGTCCCAAAATGATACCCTCTTGTACCATAAAATGGCACTTCTCCCAATTCAGTACAAGATTCGTCTCAACACACCGTTTTAACACCATCACCAAATTCTCCAAACATAGGTCAAAGGAGTCTCCAAAAATAGAAAAATCATCCATGAAGACTTTAACATTAACCATATCGGAGAAAATGGCCATCATACACCTCTGAAAGGTAGCCGGCGCATTGCACAAATCGAAAGACATCCTTCTAAACGCAAATGTACCATATGGACAAGTAAAGGTAGTCTTTTCTTGATCTTCTGGGGCTATCACTATTTGATTGTATCCTGAGTACCCATCCAGAAGGCAGTAATATTCATGACCGACCAGCTTGTCTAGCATCTGATCAATGAACGAGAGAGGAAAATGATCTTTCTTGGTAGCCTTATTTTGTCTACGGTCATCCATGTAGACTCTCCACCCCATCACTATTCTATCAGGAATTAGTTCGTTATGTTTATTGGATACTACGGTCATACCCCCTTTCTTCGGCACACACTGCACCGAGCTCACCCAAGAGCTGTCTGATATTGGATAGATAATCCCTGCATCTAACCACTTTAAAATCTCCTTCTTAACCACTTCCTTCATGATAGGATTTAATCTGCGTTGTTGCTCCACTGATGGTTTGCTATCGTCTTCCAGCAGGATTTTATGCATATAGAATGTTGGGCTGATCCCCTTTATATATGCTATGGTCTATCCAATTGCCGATTTAAACTCTCTTAGTACCCGTAGCAGTTGTTCTTCCTGACAAGATGTTAGCGCGGCAGAAATAATAACAGGAAACTTTGAAGATTCACTTAAAAATGCATACCTTAAATGATTTGGAAGAGGTTTAAGATCAAGATCTGGAGGCATCTCAAGAGAAGGCTTGAGTCCTTATGATATCTCCCCAGCAAGTTTTAGTGGCTCGATAGGCATCTTAAGCTTTCGCATCTTTGGTGTTGTGTCAAGAATTTGCACGTATTCAGCAACTTCAGTATCCTCAATATCTGAATCTCCCAATATAGCACTCTCCAAAGGCTCAGTATCCACTAGATTTCCAACTCCTTCATTCATCACTTTATCTATCAAATCAATCCGGAAGCACTCTTCCCTGTCGGTGGGAAACTTCATAGCTTTAAAAACGTTGAAAGTGACTTCTTGATCATGCACTCTCATTGTTAACTCTCCCTTCTGGACATCTATAATAGTTCGCCCCGTGGCAAGGAAAGGTCTCCCAAGGATGATTGGGATATTCTGTCTTCTTCGTAGTCAAGAATGATGAAGTTAGCTGGGAAGATAAATTTGTCCACTTTAACCAAAACATCTTCAACAATACCCCTAGGATAAGTGATGGATATGTTAGCAAGTTGTAGTGATACATTTGTCAGCTTGGGAGCCGGCAATCCCAATTGATTGAATACGGACAGAGGCATCAAATTTATGCTAGCTCCTAAATCATAGAGGCATTTGCTGAAAGACAAATTTCCAATGGAGCAAGGTATTGTGAAACTGCCAGGGTCCTTAAGCTTTGGAGGTAATTTTTGCTGTAATACTGCACTGCACTCTTCTGTTAAGGCCATTGTCTCAAAGTCCTCTAATCGTTTCTTCCTTGATAGAATACCCTTCATGAACTTCGCGTAGCTTGGCATATGTTCTAATGCCTGTGCGAAGGGTTTGTTTATCTGTAGTTTCTTAAACACCTCCAAAAACATAGCGAACTGTATGTCGCCCCTTTGCTTGTGCAATCTCTGTAGGTAAGGAACAGTAGGGTACACAGGTGATGGTTTGGTTATGATTTTCTCAGTGGTTTCCTCCTTATATGCCGTAACAATCTTTCCTCCATTATTTCCATCAGCCAGCACTGTCTTAGGATTCTTTGCATCTTGGCGCGCCCGCGCCATGTTTTGGCCTTCCAGGGGCGCGGCCGCGCCAGCCTCCAAGTCTGAAGTCTGCCTCCCAGACCTTAGGGTGATAGCTTGGCACTGCTCCTTTCCCTCCCTTTTCCCTGGATTCGTCTCTGTATTACTAGGAAGAGTCCCTTGAGGTCGATTGAGAACCGCATTGGCAATTTGACCAATTTGAGTCTCCATCATCTTGAGAGATATGGCTTGGCTTATCACGATTAACTTAAGTTCATCAATTTCTACTCTCTCCTCTAACTTCTTTTCTGGCTGAGGTATAGGTGGGGGATGATGTTGTTGAAAACCAGGAGGGTAGGGTGGCTTTGGTGCATACTGGTGGTGAGATTGCTGTGGTTGATATTGTTGTTGAGATTGAAATTGTTGTGGTTATGATTGAGCCGATTGATATTGGTGTTGTTGGTTTAATGTATGGTATTGTGGCTGAGATGTTTGAGGATGGGGATGTTGGTCATTCTGGGTATTACTCCAACTAAAGTTAGGATGATTCCTATTGTTGGGACTGTAAGAATTTTTAAATTGATTGTGGGGTTTTTGGTAGTTGCTCACAAACTGTACTGATTCTGTACTAATAGCACATTGGTCTGTTTGATGTGACCCTCCACAAATCTCACAGACACAAGCAATTGTCTTGACTTTTTCTTCCTCCAATGAGTCAATCTTCTTTGCCATGGCTGCCATCTTGGCCGACAATGCTGTAATGGCATCCACTTCTAACATCCCTGCAACTTTCGGTTGTACCATCCTGGCCATTGGATTCTGATACTCATTTGCCGCCATGGTCTCAAAGAGCTCATACGCTGTCGGAAAATCTTTAGTCCAGAATGCTCCCCCGATGCAGCTTCAATAATTGGCCTTGATTGCCATCCCAAACCATTGTAAAAAGAGTTAATCACCATCCATTATGGCATGCCATGGTGTGGACACTTCCGGAGCATTTTCTTATAACATTCCCAAGCTTCATATAATGTTTCTCCTGGATGATGTGCAAAGGTACTTAGGTCTCTCCTCATTGCAGCAGTCTTAGCCATAGGAAAGAACTTGGTCAAGAATTTCTGAGCAGTCTTTCCATGTAGTTATTGACCCTGAAAGCAGTGAGTGCAACCAACTTTTTGCCTTATCCCTCAAGGTGAAAGGGAATATTCTAAGTTTCACTGCATCATCGAGGACGTTGTTGTATTTAAAGATGTCACATATTTCTATGAAACTCATAATATGCTCGTTGGGATCTTCGGAAGGCAAACCCCCAAATTGGAGATTATTTGGTATCATCTGCAATGTTCCTGGCTTTATCTCAAAAGTGTTTGTCGCAATTGCTGGCCTCACTATACTTGATTGCAGATCGGTGAGTTTGGGTATGGAATATTCTTGCAAGGCCCTCTGCTCTTCAGCCATTTGATGAAGTTGTTCAGGTTCTTCTCGAGGATTGGTGTTTCGGATATTAGCTCTCCACGCTCGACCGTTGATGTGCTCTTGGTGAGGCACTAATTAAGGATGTGAGGCTCGAGTGTGCAAAAACTATTCATGAGTACCTGAAACACAAGTAAAAATAAAATTAGAAATGAGGTAAGTAGAGATTTGTTCAAGTCAGTCAAATTTAACGAAAACTGATGTCAATAGAATTAAACTAAAACCGTTCCCCGACAATGGCGCCAAAAACTTGTTGTGCCGTTTACGGGTTAACAAAAACGGACACAAAAACACATGCAAGTATACACGGTCGGCAAGTAATAACTCGGTAAGTCGAGATCGTCCCACAGAGAACGGAATCAGGCCTAATCTATTATGCAACAGTTCATTAATTATCTTTGTCTGCTTAAACGGTTGTCACAATGTTCTTTAATTAGTTATACTAAATTTAAACTAGACTTAACCAATTAATAAGCGAAGGGTTCAAATTAGAGGGATATGGGATCCTAACTTCATCTAAAGCATCATCTAGGTTAACACCACCTCAAATCATACACGGATAATCATATAGGAATGCTAGTCGGGAGCACGAATGTGAGACTTGGCTATCTTTCAATACACCAAGTCCAAATCATATAATCTCCACAATTAAGATAGAAATCACATGAACATCAGTAAAGCCTAAACCACTATTTTTCTATGCGATTTACAAGCTAAACAAATTTACGCGCAAGCTCCCATTAGACTACATACGGCCATATGGTATATTTCTATCTGGCTAGTGAATCATAAAACTCAGCCAATGCAAGTTTCACAAACATATGCTAACATGGAAAAATCTAAGTTCACACTTTATTTTTTCAAGTTCATATAAACTATTAGAATAGATGTTGATCAAGCATCTAGGCATACAAGCAACCATGTTAGGCAAATAATATACTATCATCCATATATATCAAAGAGACATAAACCCTCGATTTAGCAAATAGAATCCATTAGAATTCCATAATGGAAGTTAGTTTATCACTGAACCTCCCACCATTATGGGATTCAAAACAAGCATTGAGCAACTATGAAATGAGAGAAAAAAGAGAAAGAAAGTGCAAATCTTGTGGTTTCCCCCTTTCAATAGAAGATAGCAAACTTGAGTCTGGACCACAAATGAGTTCTAAGATGAACCCTATAAATGAAATACTACTAGAGCAAGAAGGAAGAAGAAGAGAGCCTCTAAAACCTTCACACTCCCTAGCCCTAGAATATAGGAACCAAACTTGAAAGTTAAAATGATAAGTCTGATAAGTGCTAAGTGATGTCTGTTCAAAGCAAACCCAAGCCTTATAATCATTATATTCAGCTGAGCAAACAAATGAAAAGTCAACAATTTTAGACCAACGCGGCCGCGAGGCCGCGCGGCCTCACTATGCTTCTCTGGCGCGGGCGCGCCAATGCCCAAAAAATGCCTCTCTGGCCTGCCAACCGGCGCGGGCACTCCGGCTTCCTATGTGTTCTGGGCGCGGCCACGCGTGCTACTTTCTACTACAGCCTTACTTTCTGGTGCTTGCTTTCTTGTGCAATCATTTGCTACTTTCTTAGCTGCTTCTTGCTCCTTCACAATGCTACATTGAGGCCATCATCATAAGTTCCTCACCTCAAACCATCTTCATGCCAAGCCCCCATTTGCTTTACATGGGCTCTCCAAGCTTGCTTTTACCCATACCATGCCATTTTGCCCGACTTCATGCCAATCCACCAGTCTTGTTGCCGAGTTCATGCCATATGCTCAGTTTCATGCCATTTCATGCCTTTATCACACCATTCCCTGCCTTTTGGAGTTTCCTACCTAAAACATGCAAAATAAAGATAAACGCATTAAAAGACACTAAAGTGCTTGAGTTTAAGCCATAGTCAGAGTAAGTTGGCGTCCAATAAGTGGGTATAAAACCTACTTATCACTTCCCTCTTGGTTTAGGCACATGGACTATGTTTGATAGCCATTCGGGATATGTTAATACCATGATGATCCCAGAATTGAATTGCTTAATGATTTCTTCTTTTACTTTGAGACTCCACTCAGGTTTCAATCGTCTGAGATTTTGTTTGACTGGTTTGAACCCTTCTTTGATGGGCATTCAATGGATGACAATGTCTGTGGATAGACCAATCATGTCTTCATGCGACCATGCAAATACATCCTGATACTGTGTTAGGAGTTCGATCAGGTCGGCTTTTTGATCTAAGGTGAGGTCTAAACCTATTTGGATTTCTTTTATGGTTGTGGAGGTTCCTATGTTTATGGTGGAGGTTTGGTCAAGGTTTGGTTTAGGTTTGTCCTCGACCCATTCCTTGATCTCCTCTGGCACCTCATAGTCATCTTCCTCCTCTTAATTAAGATCCGTCAAGTCGAAGCTCAATCTTACATCATAGTTGGAGTTATGTTGACAGGTTGGCATCTCATCAGCAGAGACACACATATCCAATGCTTGAGTCCTGAAAACAAAAACGCTTTCATTAATATATACAACTGCTTAAATGTTGGGTTCGCTAGAAACATAAGCATGCAATCAAATTACATAAACGCAGCGGAAGGGATAAAAAATTAGATTTTAAAATTTTCTTACAAACCCTTAACCATGATCTTTCTTGTGCATCAATTATCAGTCAATACATAGAAGGAGATGATGGAATTATACCTTTGAAGATCCAAGCTTCCTCAGGTACAAGTTCTACTCCTTTGATTCCTCTGTAGTGGCTCCTTCCCTTGATCAATGTCAGCTACCTAAATGTTTGGCCTCTAACGGTGATCCACCAAGGAAGATGAAGAACTCAGGAAGATGGGTTATTGGCTTAACCCTTGTTTCTATCTCTAGAGAATATGTGTACTCCCAACCTTTGGAAAAATTCACGTACCTTATTTCTGATATAAGACTCTCTTATATAGATATTAGGTTAACCCTCCTAATCCAATTAGAATAGGATTTTATTTAATTAATTAATTAAACACTTTTAATTAATTCATATCCTAATCTTATTAGGATTGAGAGAGAGTAATGATATTATATTAATTCCTAAACTCCTTTAGAATTAAAATAATAATAATAATAATATTAATATTAATAAGACTCATCTTCTTAATTTATATTTAATATTTCTAAAATATTAAATAATAAACATTAAGTTATTTAATTTATTCTATCACCATAGATTAAATTAATTATACTTAATGCATTATTACTATCATGCCTTCTTAAATAATTCTTCTTCCTTTTTATGGTGTGACCCTTTAGGTTCTTCATATTAAACCGGTTGTGAGTAAATCAATTAGAACAATTCTAATTTTATTTAAATAAATAAATTAAACTAATAATCTATTTAAATAAATAACATTTATTCTACAATACGGATAAGCCTCCCTAGCGATCAACGACTTTGCAGATAATATAGATTTCAACATTAATCATAAAAGAACCTGTGAGTTAATAGTTACCATACAATTCAATCCTTCTACCATACAATGTCCCAATTAAATATAAGACATGAATTTACTGTCAAGTCTTAATTTATTTAATCATATGTATTTCGATTAGAAAACGCACAACTCCAAATAATGCAAATTAGAAACCTCTTTCTAATTTCATTCTACCTTGGCCAAGGATTCCTGGGTTGTTATTTAACGAATCACATAGGACATATCTCCTCTTTTACTAGAGGTGATAGATTCTTTATTGATCATACATTATCTCCATATGTAACTCATTATACCCAAGCGTACCCTATATATGCCTTAAAAGGCCTTAAGGAATAAGTCAAAGTATAATTTGTTACATATAAGATACTATGATGATCTCAAGTCCAAGGATCACTTGTACTACTATCACATTAGGAATTCTTATTGACAGGTGAATAAAACTCCATTAGGTATTCCATAGCGAGTCACGTTTAGTGAACTTATTCTCTAATAAGCACCTACATACTTGCTTTAGTGTCTCCACACAAATGACTATGAGATCAGTCATCCTCATCTAATGAGCAAGCAACATATATACCAATCTATCCGAATTTACTAATCCCCATTTTAGTAATCCAATAATTGGGAACTATTTTAGTTTTTAAGCTTTCTAAGAATTTAGATCTCATTAACATGATCTCATCATGATTCTAAAAGCATTGCTTAAAACTATAGGTTATTTACATATTATAAAAAACAACACTATGTAGATAATTAAATGCCTTAAATTAATATTTTATTAATAAATAAATAAGATTATTTACAAAGTATGTGATTTATCATCATACATGATTGGCTTGTATGCACACTACTATCAATCTCCCACTTGCACTAAAGCCAATCGCCATGGTATCTCATACCCATCTTCTCTAAGTGACGATCAAACTGCTGTTGTGTTAAAGCTTTAGTAAATGGATCTGCAATGTTGTCTTGAGAGTCTACACGCTCCAAGGTGACGTCTCCTCTTTTAATGATCTCCCTGATCAAGTGAAATCGCCGCAACACGTGTTTAGATTTTTGATGAGACCTTGGTTCCTTAGCCTATGCAACTGCTCCTGTGCTGTCACAGTAAACGGGAACTGCTTCTCCAATGCTAGGAACCACACCAAGTTCAGTTATGAATTTCTTCATCCAAACAGCTTCCTTTGCAGCTTCACTTGCAGCTATATACTCTGCCTCTGTCACTGAATCAGCAACTGCTTGCTGCTTGGAACTCTTCCAACTCACTGCGCCTCAGTTCAAGGTAAACACATACCCCGAAACAGATTTACTGTCATCTTGGTCTATTTAAAAACTTGAGTCCGTGAATCCCTCGAGTTTAATTTAGACCCACCGTAGACAAGAAAAATATCTTTAATCCTTCTCAAGTACTTTAGGATATTCTTCACTGTCTTCCAGTGCTCTTCTCCAGGATTCGACTGGTATCTGCTCGTTACACTAAGTGCATGAGCAACATCTGGTCTAGTACATATCATACCGTACATGATAGATCCTATTATAGAAGCATAAGGGATCTTACTCATACAGTCTCTCTCCTCGGGTGTCTTTGGTGCCTGTTTCTTGGAGAGATGTATTCCTTGGCTCATCGGCATGAGACCTCTTTTGGAATCTTCCATGCTAAACCTCTTTAGCATCGCATCAATGTACGTTCCTTGGGATAAACTAAGCATCCTTTTAGATATATCTCTATAGATCTTTATCCCCAAAATATAGGATGCTTCTCCCAAGTCCTTCATGGAGAAGTGTTTAGATAACCAGATTTTAATCGATTGTAGCATAGGAATGTCATTCCCTATCAGTAATATATCATCAACATATAATACGAGGAATAAAACTGCGCTCCCACTAACCTTCTTGTATACACATGGTTCATCCTCGTTTTTGATAAAATCAAACTCTTTGATTGTCTCATCAAAACAAATGTTCCATCTATGAGAAGCTTGCTTCAATCCATAAATGGATCGTTGCAGCTTACAGACTTGATTTGTTCTAACTTTTGAAATAAATCCCTCTGGCTGTGTCATATACACATCCTCCTCAAGTTTCCCATTGAGGAAGGCCGTTTTCAGGTCCATCTGTCAGATCTCATAGTCGTTATAAGCTGCAATCGCAAGCAAAATCCGAATGGACTTGAGCATGGCTACTGGTGAGAAGGTTTCATCATAGTCAACTCCTTGTCTTTGTTTGAAACCTTTTGCAACCAGTCGGGCCTTATAGGTCTCTACCTTTTCGTCTGCTTTAATCTTTCTCTTAAAAACCCATTTACACCCAATAGGCTTAATACCTTCAGGTGGTGAAACAAAAGTCCATACTTTGGTTTCATACATGGAGTCCATTTCGGATTTCACGGCTTCAAGCCATTTTCATGAGTCTTTATTACTCATAGCCTGTTCGTAATTCAATGGATCATCATCATTCATGATGTGTACCTCATCGTCATCCTCTATAACGAATCCATACCTCTCAGGTATCTTCGGTACTCTTTCAGATTTACAAACAAGGTGTGGTACAGTAGGTTCTTCTACTTGGTTAGGTACCTGACTTTGATCCGTGGTAATTTGTGGTTCTTGAACTTCTTCAAGATATATCTTACTCCCACTGACCCCTTCATGGATAAACTCTTTCTCCAAGAAGGTAGCATATTTCGCAACAAACACCTTTTGATCAGTTGGATGATAGAAATAATACCCTATGGTTTCTTTAGGGTATCCCACAAATCTACACTTATCGGATTTAGTCTGTAGCTTATCATTTTCAAACTTTTTGACATAAGCTGGCAACCCACATTCTTAACATGTTTAAGATTTGGTTTCCTCCCTTTCCACATCTCATATGGAGTCTTTGGGGCGGATTTGGTAGGTACCTTGTTAAGTAGGTATGCAGGCGTTTCTAGGGCATAACCCCAGAAGGAAATTAGAAGGTCGGTAAAACTCATCATGGATCGAACCATGTCCAACAGTGTTCGATTTCTCCTTTCAAATACTCCATTTAATTGTGGTGTACCTAGAGTAGTCCATTGTGAGATTATACCATTTTCTTTGAGACAATTGAGAAACACACCGCTTAAGTATTCTCCACCTCGATCTGATCGAAGTATCTTAATACTCTTGCCCGTTTGTTTCTCTACTTCACTTCTGAACTCTTTGAACTTTTCAAATGATTCTGATTTGTATTTCATTAAATACACATATCCAAATCTTGAGTGATCATCAGTGAAAGTAATAAAATAAGAATACCCACCCCGTGCACTTGTTGTCATAGGTCCACAAACGTCTGTGTGAATCAATGCCAACAACTCTATAACTCTTTCTCCTTTTCCACTAAAAGGAGATTTAGTCATTTTACCCATGAGACAAGATTCACAAGTTGGATATGATTCATAATCGAATAGCTCTAGGAGCCCATCCTTATGCAACTTGGATAATCTTGTTTCATTGATATGACCAAGTCTACAGTGCCACATGTAGGTATAATTAATATCATCTCTTTACCTTTTCTTAGTTTGTTCAATTTGAAATATATTTTATTGTAATTTAAGTGTATAAAGTCCATTTCACAAATTTTCAATACCATATAAAACATCGTCTTTATAAATAGAACAACTATTGTTCTTTATAACAACGTCAAAACCTTCCATATCCAATACAGAAATTGAAATAATATTTTTAATATTATTCGAAACATAATAACAGTTATTAAGATAAATGGACTTGTTCGAAGGCATTGCTAAAAAATAAGTTCTTACAGCTAATGCAGCAACCTTTGCTCCATTCTCCACTCGTAGGATCACCTCTTCATTGTTCAGCTTCCTACTTCTGACAAGTCCCTGTACAGTGTTACATATGTGAGACCCACAGCCGGTATCCAATACCTAAGTAGAATTATGACTCTTAGAAAAATTAATTTCAATCATAAACAAACCTTGATTGGAAGTCGAAGCTTCTCCAAGCTTCTTCTCTGCTAGAAACTTTTTATAGTTCCTTTTCCAATGTCCCGGCTTGTTGCAATGAAAGCACATTCCTTTAGCTGGTTCAGGTTTCTTTTGTTCCTTTTCTTTCCCCTTTCCCTTAGCCTTCTTGGATTTCTTCTTTTCAGACGACACCTTGGGCCTCTTCCTTTTACTGGAAGAATCAACCATCAAGACATGGTTCTTCTTGGATGAGAAGTGACCTTCTGCAGTTTTCAGCATGTTAATCAGCTCAGGCAAGCTGACATCTAGCTTATTCATGTGAAAATTAACCGCAAACTGCGAGAAGGTCTCAGGGAGTGACTGCAAGACCAAGTCTTGACTCAACTCCCCATCCATGACGAACCCAAGCTGTCCAAGGCGTTCAATCAAATTGATTACCTTCAGAACATGAGCCTCGACGGCAGTGCCTTTGGTCATCCGAGATTGGAAGAGTTCCTTAGATATCTCATATCTAGCAGTCCTACTCTGTTCACCATAAAACTCCTTGAGGGGAAGCAGCATAGCAGGAGCATCCATATTTACGTGCTGACGCTGAAGCTCGTTATTCATGGATGCGAGCATGATGCATTGAGCCACAGATGCATCATCTTGCCATTTATTGAAAGTGGCAATCTCTTCCTCAGAGGCTATTTCCGAAACAGATTCAGGGATAGTTGAATTTAGGACATAAGAAATCTTTTCAGCAATGAGAACAATTCTCAGATTTCTTAGCCAGTCCTCATAATTCGTCCCGGTAAGCTTATTTGCATTAAGTATGCTTCGTAGTGAGATTAGTGATTTTGACATTTTTAAAATTCTGCATGTGAAAAGACAACATTTTTAGCAAACATTCATTTTATTAACTTTGCATACCAAAATAAATTTAGGTCCTTATTTTAAATTGGTATCTCCCACTATTTTCATCAAACTATATTACCCTCACTTATATAGTTTGGCAACATCTAATTAAAGATTTGCTAGTGATATTAAGGATCCCATTTTAAATGTATCTAACCTTGTGGATAGCACAACAAGCGATATACAAATAAATAGGTAGACAACTCTTGTCAATTACATCACCATGTAACTCCTTTTATTTTGCCTCTTAAATCATAATGGTCATGTGTGTGCACATTCGAACTAAAATAATTTAAGTTAAGTCCAGCCTAACAATTCCATAAATTCAAAAAAGAAAAATGTTCGTCCTTGTGGATAGCACAACAAGACTAGATCGTTCAATTTTTTTGATAAGCATCAAATGTGATTAATTAACATCTTAAATATTCAATACTCGCCTTGTGGATAGCACAACAAACTCATATTAAATATTTAATACTCTATTAATTAATCATGCTAGAAGGCGATGTTCGATACTCCAAATATCATTTGAACGCTTCGGACTTAATATTATTTCTTTGAGGGGTTTGTTATTTATTTGTCTCATCTTGTTAGCGTGCATGCACATATATATACAAAATACGCATCATTTTATAAAATATGCAAAGCATGTTTGCATAAAATATAATATATATAATATTTAGCATGCAATATAGAATACTATATTCTACCCGGATTGATTATGGACTTTTATTCTAGTTTGGTTCACTAGAGCCATCAAGTGAACCAAAAGGTCAAACCTAGGAGTGCAAGAATTTAAATTTTAAATGTAACTATTACATTTAAACCCGGGCTCCATACAAACGGGTCTTCACGCGCTCCTTGCTCCTTAGTCTCCAGTTTCTTCAAGATAATTCAAACTATCTCTATTACGTAAACTATTTATAATTAAATAGAAACCTTGATCAGCAATCAAGGGGAAGTACATAGGAGGGTGGTGTGCTATCGCAGACAACCAAAAATAAACCTAACTGCAAAAAATAATTATGTAGTAGTGCAAGTAAGAGTCGATCCCACAGAGACTGATTAATCTATTTTTATATACTTTGTATTCCAGAAAAGAGGGGTTTTTTGAATATTATTAATTAAAATAATCTAAAGTGTAAAATACTGTAACAAATTAAATCAAGAGAACAAACCTTAGGTTAAGTCAACTTCCACCTTAGCAACATACACTGATCATTGACTCAAGCATACACAATCAATACTTTGAATATTCATCGTTAGAATCACTTTCATGTCTTTCCTTAATTTTAGTTAGATAGAAACAAGCGATCTAAATAACCCTAACTACTAAACAACTTCAGACAAGCGCTAAAAGTTTAATCTAGTAGAAGCTTTAAGAATTAGAAAAACCGATGAAGCTAAACAACACAAGCACAAGCGGTTGCATTTAATTTAGTTGAATATTCTCCCTAAGATATAATAATCTCGTGATCTGCAGTCAATTATTAATCTTAGTTGCTTCGCAAATTAGAGTGACCAAATAATTACGGATGCGATATCTAATTTAGCAGTAGATTTCAATGAATAATAAACTAGTATGCACCTAGCAATTAAACAAATCAATCATATAATTCAAGTACAGAAAAATAATTAATACTCAAAATAATAATTGAACAATTAAAATCAATTAGATCTCACAGTGTATTTAATCCAAGGCTTCCGTCTTCTTAATCCAAGAAGAAGAACTCAGCTATCCATAGCCATAGAAAACACCAAAGAAATTATATAGAGAAGAAGAAGTATATTATTGAATGAATATAAGCTATGAGGTGCCCCCTATTTATAACAAAAACGCAGCCCTAATTATCTCCCTTCTATTGCAGCAAAATCCAATTCGCACAAGGTAATTGGCAGCAGATTTCCGCTTCCCCGCTGGGGCGGAAGGCTCCTTGTGTAATGCCCCGCTGGGGCGGGTTAAGCTACTGTTTAGCACTCCTTTATTTCGTGTGTTCCTCTTTTTCTTTCATACTTGCTTCCTTTATTTTCTTAGCAACATGAATTGCGGGCCCATCCTATGCAAGCCACTCATCCAAACCGTTAGCCCCCATGTTACCTATGCAAGCTGCTAATTTTCTTTATTTCGTGGGCCCATTATGATGCTAATGTTGTGCATGAAATACTTTTGCAAACTCTTCAATTTGTTCTATGTCAAAGGCGTGGCCCCCACTTGATTATTTCATGATCTGGTCCATTTTAATATGCTAAAAACTTGGCTGCTCCCTTTTAATTTCCCATGCCAATATCCTTGATCCATGAGCTGCTTATTATTTGTTTCCACCTTGGCCCATTTCGTGACCCATGCTTGCTAACCGTGGGCCCGATTCTATTCCTAAGCAAGTTGCTGATTCCAATTTCATGTAACTCCTTGCATGGGCTTGACCCATTCCTTTTGCAAGCTTCAATTATTGGCTGATCTTGGAATCGTTAAACCCACTTGATAAATTCCATTCCTTCCTTAGCTCAATTGTTGAACCGTGGGCCCCTTTTTACTTCCTTGGTTCAATTGTACCTAAAATAAAAATATAAGAACAATAAATGTATTTAGGTACAAAATAAATATAAAATATTAAGTATTAAGGGAATAAAATATAACATATTTCATTCTCATCAAATTCCCCTACACTTATCTTTTGCTCGTCCTCGGGAAAAATAAAAATAAACTGTGACACAAAAATTCACTAAACAAATTTGACAAACTTGAGCCACGAGTAAATATGAACTTCAACATTGACCTCAAAGATTCAAAACAATAAATCTTGGAAAACTTCAAAACAATGTATCATCTGAAACCCAAATTTACCTATCAACATTACTTTACTCTCGATCCCTTGTGTGTATATGTGTGAATCCACCTAGATCAAACCAATCAGACTCCAGAAAAATATACAAAATCAAAGCTTTGAAGGAAAAAGATAAACTCAACCACTTGCTTTCACACAAGTCTCAGTTAACATTAGCAGATAACATCAAAGGATCAAAAGGCTTTTTCTTTCTGTCGTATTATTTTTTATTTTCTTTGGTAAGTGCATTTTATGCTCCATCTTACCTGCGAGTGCGTTTTATGCTCCATCTCGCATGTCATGTGTTTATGAGTGAGTGCGTTTTACGCTCCATCTCATCCCACCACATGAATCATTTCTTGATTACTTTTTTAATTTTTTTTTTCTTTCAATCTTGCAAACTTTGCCTAAATCATTTTCCTTTTCTTAAATAATACCTCATATCAACTTCAAGTGGTGATCAAACAATTGAGAGAGTTCAAAGTTTCTTCCCTAGACATTCAACTAGATAAATTTTTTTCCAAGTCAAAACTAGGTCGAACAAATAGATATGTGCTTAATAGTGAAGGGTCTCAAATAAAGTAGTGATCAACAAAGAAAATCAAATTTAGATTACCCAATGTCTATCAGTCCTCCCAGAAGTTATCACAAAGAAATCAAAATTCTATCATTGGTCAAAGATCAAAGTCAGAATTAACTTATTGCTCAAGTGACAAATCCTAAAACTACTCTATCTTCGTAGGAAACACGATTGCACTTAGCATGTGCAACAAGCCTTTAAACCGCAAGGTCACCCCAAGTGGACGAGTTTTGTCTCGTGAGGGTTTGCAGTGAATATACCCACAAAATTCAAAAAAAACAAAAAATAAAAAAATTTGAAAAATATCCTAAATAATAATAATAATAATAATAAGTATCCTAAATCCTTCCCCCACACTTAAAACTTACATTGTCCCCAATGTAAACTAAAATGCAAAGAAAAGTAAAGAGATACTCCCCTATGGGTTGCCTCCCATGCAGCGCCTTTGTTTTTGATCATTGGCTCGACCCAACGCTTTCTTTGTTAGTATAGATCGTATCCTTCAAGGTCCACATTTTCCACCTTTTTTTCTCGGGAACCCTCATAGAAATATTTAATCGCCTAGGAAGAGGCTTCAAATTCGGAATTGGTGCCTGCAAAACAGAGGGTAAAGACTTCTCGTTAGAAATCGGCACTTTATCATAAAATTTGTTACCTGTTTTCGGATCGTCAGACAGAGTTGTTACAGTTGCTTGCAACTCGGTGTTCAATGTCAAATTCGCACTTTCCAATTTATCCTTACCATCAAGTTCAGAAATTTCCTGTGCTAAAGGGTCAATCACATCAATTGAATAAACAGATTTATCATCAGTGGGGTATTGCATGGCATCATAAATATTAAATTTAACACTTTCGCCATCAAATTCCATTGAAAGTGTACCACTATGAACATCTATTTTAGTCTTTGATGTCTTTAGAAATGGTCTTCCTAACAAAATAGGAGCATTTTGGTCACCGTTTTTCATATCAAGCATATAAAAATTAGTAGGAAAGATCAAATTATTGACTTGCACAAGGACATCCTCAACTACACCTTTGAGATAAACATTAGATCTGTTAGCCAGCTGTATTACAATACCAGTTTTATTCAAAGGTTCAAGTGATAGATTAGCATATATAGAATATGGCATAACATTTATCGAGGATCCTAAGTCTAACATGGCTTTTTCAATTCTCGTGCTACCTCTCGTGCACGGAATAGTGAACATACCCAGATCTTGGCACTTAGTAGGTAGCTTTCTTTGAATGACTGCTGAAACATTTTCCCCTACCCTTACCTTTTTATATTTTTTTCATTTCCTGCTTCCTCTTATGTGTACACAATTCTTTCAGAAATTTAGCATAACGAGGTACTTGTTTAATAGCATCTAACAATGGAATATTTACCTCGCATTTACGAAAAGTTTCATACAAATCTGAATTTTTCTCGTATTTCCTATTTTCTGTTAAAGCAAGAGGGAAAGGAGGTACCGGTTTATATTCAGAGAGAGGAGGAAATTTACGCTTTGGCTCATCCTTGTTATTCAGAACACTGCTGTCTACTTCTTCTTTTTCCTTATCTGCATTGTCTTGCTCTTGTGGTGTAGCCACTGTCTTTTCTGGAACTGTTATCTCCTTACCATTCCTCAAAGTGATTGCACTTACATTTTCTTTTGGATTCACCACTGTTTGAGAGGGTAATTTTCCAGAGCTTTGCGCTTCCAATCGACTAATTGCAGTTGCCATTTTTCCTACTTGTGTACCTAAATTCTGAATACTTGCCCTCGTTTCCTGTTGAAAATTTAAAGTGTTAGTGGCAAGTGTTTTAACAATATCTTCTAAAGACATGCTAGGGGTCGAAGATTGGCCCTGTTGTTGTCTATTGAGATACGATGGTTTGTACTGCTGCTGATTTGGAAAAGTTTGAGGTGCGGGTTGACTTGCTTGTGGATTCCCGTAGCTAAAGTTAGGATGATCCCTCCATCCAGGATTATATGTATTCGAGTAGGGATCATGATTCCGTTGTGGTTGGCCAGGAAATCCTCCTGCTGCATTTGCCTGGTCAACGGATTCCTCTTGAAGAGTTGGGCATGCATCTGTCAGATGTCCTACTACCGCATAAATCCCGCAAGCTTTTACCTGTTGTGTGTTACCTGCACCCATTTGACGAACAAGAGCAGTTAAACTCGCAATTTGTTATTCAATAGAAGAAATTTGTACCTCACTAGCATTCCTAGGTGCAGAATCAAGTCTAGTGCCAAATTGTTGAGAGTTGGCTGCCATATTTGCAATTAGATTTCTTGCAGCCTCGGGGGTCTTATCCACCAACGCTCCGCCACTAGCAGCGTCAATCATGCTTCTGTCTGTACAACTAAGACCGTAGAAATATTGGATGAGAAGCTGATCACTGATTTGGTGATGAGGGCAACTAGCACACAATCTTTTGAAACGTTCCCAATACTCATGTAGGGATTCTCCGTTGTTCTGCCACACACCACAAATTGACTTTCGTATGTTGGCCGCCCTTGAAGCTGGGAAATATTTCTCTAAAAAGAGTCTTTTGATCTCTTCAGATGTGGTGATACTTCCGGAGGGTAAATAGTAAAGCCAATCCTTAGCTGAATCTTTCAGAGAAAATGGGAAGGCTCTTAGCTTGATCTGTTCTTCGGTTACTCCGGTAGGCTTCATACTCGTACATACCACATGGAATTCCTTCAAGTGTTTGTGGGAATCTTCACCTGCCAAACCATGAAAAGAAGGCCGAAGGTGTATCAGTCCATATTTCAATATGTTAGTATCAAGATTAGGGAAAGTTATGCATAAGGGCTGTTGGTTCAAATCAGGAGCCGAAAGCTCTTTCAGGGTTCGATTTGCTGCCATGACTTCCTTTTCTTCACAAATTTTTCAAGCTTCCTTCATTAATCTGTAACAAGTTCTCTCTATCTCTGGATCAAACTTTAAATCACCTTGATTAGTAGATCGAGTTTCGAGCATAAACAATCAAGGAAATTCAAATTATCTAAAAAAAATATAAAAACAAAAATAAAATAAGGTTTACAAAAATAAATATAGACTAATATCAGTCCCCGGCAATGGCGCCAAAAGTAGGTGTGCTGTCGCAGACAACCAAAAATAAACCTTACTGCGAAAAATAATTATGTAGTAGTGCAAGTAAGAGTCGATCCCACAGAGACTGATTAATCTATTTTTATATACTTTGTATTCCAGAAAAGAGGGGTTTTTTAAATATTATTAAATAATATAAAGTGTAAAATACTGTAACAAATTAAATCAAGAGAACAAACCTTAGGTTAAGTCAACTTCCACCTTAGCAACATACACTGATCATTGACTCAAGCATACACAATCAATACTTTGAATATTCATCGTTAGAATCACTTCCATATCTTTCCTTAATTTTAGTTAGATAGAAACAAGCGATCTAAATAACCCTAACTACTAAACAACTTCAGACAAGCGCTAAAAGTTTAATCTAGTAGAAGCTTTAAGAATTAGAAAAACTAATAAAGCTAAACAACACAAGCACAAGCGGTTGCATTTAATTTAGTTGAATATTCTCCCTAAGATATAATAATCTCGTGATCTGCAGTCAATTATTAATCTTAGTTGCTTCGCAAATTAGAGTGACCAAATAATTACGGATGCGATATCTAATTTAGCAGTAGATTTCAATGAATAATAAACTAGTATGCACCTAGCAATTAAACAAATCAATCATATAATTCAAGTACAGAAAAATAATTAATACTCAAAATAATAATTGAACAATTAAAATCAATTAGATCTCACAGTGTATTTAATCCAAGGCTTCCGTCTTCTTAATCCAAGAAGAAGAACTCAGCTATCCATAGCCATAGAAAACACCAAAGAAATTATATAGAGAAGAAGAAGTATATTATTGAATGAATATAAGCTATGAGGTGCCCCCTATTTATAACAAAAACGCAGCCCTAATTATCTCCCTTCTATTGCAGCAAAATCCAATTCGCACAAGGTAATTGGCAGCAGATTTCTGCCTCCCCGCTGGGGCGGAAGGCTCCTTGTGTAATGCCCCGCTGGGGCGGGTTAAGCTACTGTTTAGCACTCCTTTATTTCGTGTGTTCCTCTTTTTCTTTCATACTTGCTTCCTTTATTTTCTTAGCAACATGAATTGCGGGCCCATCCTATGCAAGCCACTCATCCAAACCGTTAGCCCCCATGTTACCTATGCAAGCTGCTAATTTTCTTTATTTCGTGGGCCCATTATGATGCTAATGTTGTGCATGAAATACTTTTGCAAACTCTTCAATATGTTCTATGTCAAAGGCGTGGCCCCCACTTGATTATTTCATGATCTGGTCCATTTTAATATGCTAAAAACTTGGCTGCTCCCTTTTAATTCCCCATGCCAATATCCTTGATCCATGAGCTGCTTATTATTTGTTTCCACCTTGGCCCATTTCGTGACCCATGCTTGCTAACCGTGGGCCCCATTCTATTCCTAAGCAAGTTGCTGATTCCAATTTCATGTAACTCCTTGCATGGGCTTGACCCATTCCTTTTGCAAGCTTCAATTATTGGCTGATCTTGGAATCGTTAAACCCACTTGGTAAATTCCATTCCTTCCTTAGCTCAATTGTTGAACCGTGGGCCCCTTTTTACTTCCTTGGTTCAATTGTACCTAAAATAAAAATATAAGAACAATAAATGTATTTAGGTACAAAATAAATATAAAATATTAAGTATTAAGGGAATAAAATATAACATATTTCATTCTCATCAAATTCCCCCACACTTATCTTTTGCTCGTCCTCGGGAAAAATAAAAATAAACCGTGACACAAAAATTCACTAAACAAATTTGACAAACTTGAGCCACGAGTAAATATGAACTTCAACATTGACCTCAAAGATTCAAAATAATAAATCTTGGGAAACTTCAAAACAATGTATCATCTGAAACCCAAATTTACCTATCAACATTACTTTACTCTCGATCCCTTGTGTGTATGTGTGTGAATCCACCTAGATCAAACCAATCAGACTCCAGAAAAATATACAAAATCAAAGCCTTGAAGGAAAAAGATAAACTCAACCACTTGCTTTCACACAAGTCTCAGTTAACATTAGCAGATAACATCAAAGGATCAAAAGGCTTTTTCTTTCTGTCGTATTATTTTTTCTTTTCTTTGGTAAGTGCATTTTATGCTCCATCTTACCTGCGAGTGCGTTTTATGCTCCATCTCGCATGTCATGTTTTTATGAGTGAGTGCGTTTTACGCTCCATCTCATCCCACCACATGAATCATTTCTTGATTACTTTTTTAATTTTTTTTTTCTTTCAATCTTGCAAACTTTGCCTAAATCATTTTCCTTTTCTTAAATAGTACCTCATATCAACTTCAAGTGGTGATCAAACAATTGAGAGAGTTCAAAGTTTCTTCCCTAGACATTCAACTAGATAAATTTTTTTCCAAGTCAAAAGTAGGTCGAACAAATAGATATGTGCTTAATAGTGAAGGGTCTCAAATAAAGTAGTGATCAACAAAGAAAATCAAATTTAGATTACCCAATGTCTATCAGTCCTCCCAGAAGTTATCACAAAGAAATCAAAATTCTATCATTGGTCAAAGATCAAAGTCAGAATTAACTTATTGCTCAAGTGACAAATCCTAAAACTACTCTATCTTCGTAGGAAACACGATTGCACTTAGCATGTGCAACAAGCCTTTAAACCGCAAGGTCACCCCAAGTGGACGAGTTTTGTCTCGTGAGGGTTTGCAGTGAATATACCCACAAAATTCAAAAAAAACAAAAAATAAAAAAATTTGAAAAATATCCTAAATAATAATAATAATAATAATAAGTATCCTAAATCCTTCCCCCACACTTAAAACTTACATTGTCCCCAATGTAAACTAAAATGCAAAGAAAAGTAAAGAGATACTCCCCTATGGGTTGCCTCCCATGCAGCGCCTTTGTTTTTGATCATTGGCTCGACCCAACGCTTTCTTTGTTAGTATAGATCGTATCCTTCAAGGTCCACATTTTCCACCTTTTTTTCTCGGGAACCCTCATAGAAATATTTAATCGCCTAGGAAGAGGCTTCAAATTCGGAATTGGTGCCTGCAAAACAGAGGGTAAAGACTTCTCGTTAGAAATCGGCACTTTATCATAAAATTTGTTACCTGTTTTCGGATCGTCAGACAGAGTTGTTACAGTTGCTTGCAACTCGGTGTTCAATGTCAAATTCGCACTTTCCAATTTATCCTTACCATCAAGTTCAGAAATTTCCTGTGCTAAAGGGTCAATCACATCAATTGAATAAACAGATTTATCATCAGTGGGGTATTGCATGGCATCATAAATATTAAATTTAACACTTTCGCCATCAAATTCCATTGAAAGTGTACCACTATGAACATCTATTTTAGTCTTTGATGTCTTTAGAAATGGTCTTCCTAACAAAATAGGAGCATTTTGGTCACCGTTTTTCATATCAAGCATATAAAAATTAGTAGGAAAGATCAAATTATTGACTTGCACAAGGACATCCTCAACTACACCTTTGAGATAAACATTAGATCTGTTAGCCAGCTGTATTACAATACCAGTTTTATTCAAAGGTTCAAGTGATAGATTAGCATATATAGAATATGGCATAACATTTATCGAGGCTCCTAAGTCTAACATGGCTTTTTCAATTCTCGTGCTACCTATCGTGCACGGAATAGTGAACATACCCGGATCTTGGCACTTAGTAGGTAGCTTTCTTTGAATGACTGCTGAAACATTTTCCCCTACCCTTACCTTTTCATATTTTTTCATTTCCTGCTTCCTCTTATGTGTACACAATTCTTTCAGAAATTTAGCATAACGAGGTACTTGTTTAATAGCATCTAACAATGGAATATTTACCTCGCATTTACGAAAAGTTTCATACAAATCTGAATTTTTCTCGTATTTCCTATTTTCTGTTAAAGCAAGAGGGAAAGGAGGTACCGGTTTATATTCAGAGAGAGGAGGAAATTTACGCTTTGGCTCATCCTTGTTATTCAGAACACTGCTGTCTACTTCTTCTTTTTCCTTATCTGCATTGTCTTGCTCTTGTGGTGTAGCCATTGTCTTTTCTGGAACTGTTATCTCCTTACCATTCCTCAAAGTGATTGCACTTACATTTTCTTTTGGATTCACCACTGTTTGAGAGGGTAATTTTCCAGAGCTTTGCGCTTCCAATCGACTAATTGCAGTTGCCATTTTTCCTACTTGTGTACCTAAATTCTGAATACTTGCCCTCGTTTCCTGTTGAAAATTTAAAGTGTTAGTGGCAAGTGTTTTAACAATATCTTCTAAAGACATGCTAGGGGTCGAAGATTGGCCCTGTTGTTGTCTATTGAGATACGATGGTTTGTACTGCTGCTGATTTGGAAAAGTTTAAGGTGCGGGTTGACTTGCTTGTGGATTCCCGTAGCTAAAGTTAGGATGATCCCTCCATCCAGGATTATATGTATTCGAGTAGGGATCATGATTCCGTTGTGGTTGGCCAGGAAATCCTCCTGCTGCATTTGCCTGGTCAACGGATTCCTCTTGAAGAGTTGGGCATGCATCTGTCAGATGTCCTACTACCGCATAAATCCCGCAAGCTTTTACCTGTTGTGTGTTACCTGCACCCATTTGACGAACAAGAACAGTTAAACTCGCAATTTGTTATTCAATAGAAGAAATTTGTACCTCACTAGCATTCCTAGGTGCAGAATCAAGTCTAGTGCCAAATTGTTGAGAGTTGGCTGCCATATTTGCAATTAGATTTCTTGCAGCCTCGGGGGTCTTATCCACCAACGCTCCGCCACTAGCAGCGTCAATCATGCTTCTGTCTGTACAACTAAGACCTTCGTAGAAATATTGGATGAGAAGCTG
This sequence comes from Panax stipuleanatus, assembly GCA_020205555.1. Taxonomy (NCBI): domain Eukaryota; kingdom Viridiplantae; phylum Streptophyta; class Magnoliopsida; order Apiales; family Araliaceae; genus Panax; species Panax stipuleanatus. Next base: position 75,154,465 of record CM035119.1, on the reverse strand, counting down.
ATCACTGATTTGGTGATGAGGGCAACTAGCACACAATCTTTTGAAACGTTCCCAATACTCATGTAGGGATTCTCCGTTGTTCTGCCTCACACCACAAATTGACTTTCGTATGTTGGCCGCCCTTGAAGCTGGGAAATATTTCTCTAAAAAGAGTCTTTTGATCTCTTCAGATGTGGTGATACTTCCGGAGGGTAAATAGTAAATCCAATCCTTAGCTGAATCTTTCAGAGAAAATGGGAAGGCTCTTAGCTTGATCTGTTCTTCGGTTACTCCGGTAGGCTTCATACTCGTACATACCACATGGAATTCCTTCAAGTGTTTGTGGGGATCTTCACCTGCCAAACCATGAAAAGAAGGCAGAAGGTGTATCAGTCCATATTTCAATATGTTAGTATCAAGATTAGGGAAAGTTATGCATAAGGGCTGTTGGTTCAAATCAGGAGCCGAAAGCTCTTTCAGGGTTCGATTTGCTGCCATGACTTCCTTTTCTTCACGAATTTTTCGAGCTTCCTTCATTAATATGTAACAAGTTCTCTCTATCTCTGGATCAAACTTTAAATCACCTTGATTAGTAGATCGAGTTTCGAGCATAAACAATCGGAAATTCAAATTATCTAAAAAAAATATAAAAACAAAAATAAAATAAGGTTTACAAAAATAAATATAGACTAAAATCAGTCCCCGGCAATGGCGCCAAAATTTGGTGTGCTGTCGCAGACAACCAAAAATAAACCTTACTGCGAAAAATAATTATGTAGTAGTGCAAGTAAGAGTCGATCCCACAGAGACTGATTAATCTATTTTTATATACTTTGTATTCCAGAAAAGAGGGGTTTTTTAAATATTATTAAATAATATAAAGTGTAAAATACTGTAACAAATTAAATCAAGAGAACAAACCTTAGGTTAAGTCAACTTCCACCTTAGCAACATACACTGATCATTGACTCAAGCATACACAATCAATACTTTGAATATTCATCGTTAGAATCACTTCCATATCTTTCCTTAATTTTAGTTAGATAGAAACAAGCGATCTAAATAACCCTAACTACTAAACAACTTCAGACAAGCGCTAAAAGTTTAATCTAGTAGAAGCTTTAAGAATTAGAAAAACCAATAAAGCTAAACAACACAAGCACAAGCGGTTGCATTTAATTTAGTTGAATATTCTCCCTAAGATATAATAATCTCGTGATCTGCAGTCAATTATTAATCTTAGTTGCTTCGCAAATTAGAGTGACCAAATAATTACGGATGCGATATCTAATTTAGCAGTAGATTTCAATGAATAATAAACTAGTATGCACCTAGCAATTAAACAAATCAATCATATAATTCAAGTACAGAAAAATAATTAATACTCAAAATAATAATTGAACAATTAAAATCAATTAGATCTCACAGTGTATTTAATCCAAGGCTTCCTTCTTCTTAATCCAAGAAGAAGAACTCAGCTATCCATAGCCATAGAAAACACCAAAGAAATTATATAGAGAAGAAGAAGTATATTACTGAATGAATATAAGCTATGAGGTGCCCCCTATTTATAACAAAAACGCAGCCCTAATTATCTCCCTTCTATTGCAGCAAAATCCAATTCGCACAAGGTAATTGGCAGCAGATTTCTGCCTCCCCGCTGGGGCGGAAGGCTCCTTGTGTAATGCCCCGCTGGGGCGGGTTAAGCTACTGTTTAGCACTCCTTTATTTCGTGTGTTCCTCTTTTTCTTTCATACTTGCTTCCTTTATTTTCTTAGCAACATGAATTGCGGGCCCATCCTATGCAAGCCACTCATCCAAACCGTTAGCCCCCATGTTACCTATGCAAGCTGCTAATTTTCTTTATTTCGTGGGCCCATTATGATGCTAATGTTGTGCATGAAATACTTTTGCAAACTCTTCAATATGTTCTATGTCAAAGGCGTGGCCCCCACTTGATTATTTCATGATCTGGTCCATTTTAATATGCTAAAAACTTGGCTGCTCCCTTTTAATTCCCCATGCCAATATCCTTGATCCATGAGCTGCTTATTATTTGTTTCCACCTTGGCCCATTTCGTGACCCATGCTTGCTAACCGTGGGCCCCATTCTATTCCTAAGCAAGTTGCTGATTCCAATTTCATGTAACTCCTTGCATGGGCTTGACCCATTCCTTTTGCAAGCTTCAATTATTGGCTGATCTTGGAATCGTTAAACCCACTTGGTAAATTCCATTCCTTCCTTAGCTCAATTGTTGAACCGTGGGCCCCTTTTTACTTCCTTGGTTCAATTGTACCTAAAATAAAAATATAAGAACAATAAATGTATTTAGGTACAAAATAAATATAAAATATTAAGTATTAAGGGAATAAAATATAACATATTTCATTCTCATCAGAGGGAGATAGAATTTTACACCGAGAATAAAACCAGAGAAGACGAGGTACGCAGACCCCATTTTATAAAATCCATACATTCAAACATTCATCCAAAATAAAATTCAATCACATTGGTCATATTCCATAATCAATCCCTTTTATTAACATACATATCATCATACGTATCAATAAAACATATTCATCTCATGAAAGTAAATTCATTCAATATATGTATTAATATCAGTTAATGGGCAAAAGTTTGCTAAACTTTGTTTTTTGGAAAAATAAACGCCTTTATTTCATTCAAAAATAATTCCAAATTAAACTATTTAATTTTAGCAATTCTGAAATCTCATTTCATATAAAATAAATATTTTTATTTTAAACCTTTATTAATTAAATAAACCATTCATTTAATTAAATCAAACAAAACAAATTTCAGTTCCTGTGCAGTGGCGCAGCTGCACCAGGAATATAAAGGGAACCGGCGCAGCTGCGCAGCATGAAAAACCAGGACAAGACACCGGCGCAGCTGCGCAGCAAGAAGGCCTTTCACCGGCGCAGCATCGCAGAATCAGAAAAAAAAATTTGTTGCCCAAGAACTCGATCCAATCGCATATCATACATGTATAGAATCACATAAATTGATAATTAGCACAAGATTGGCTCTGATACCACTGTTGGGTTTGCTAGAAACATAAGCATGCAATCAAATTACAAAAACGCAACGGAAGGGATGAAAAATCAGATTTTAAAATTTTCTTACAAAATCTTAACCATGATCTTTCTTGTGCATCAATTATCAGTCAATACATAGAAGGAGATGATGGAATTATACCTTTGAAGATCCAATCTTCCTCAGGTACAAGTTCTACTCCTTTGATTCCTTTGATTCCTCTGTAGTGGCTCCTTCCCTTGATCAATGTCAGCCACCCAAATGTTTGGCCTCTAACGGTGATCCACCAAGGAAGATGAAGAACTTAGGAAGATGGGTTATTGGCATAACCCTTGTTTCTATCTCTATAGAATATGTGTACTCCCAACCTTTGAAAAAATTCACGTACCTTATTTCTGATATAAGACTCTCTTATATAGATATTAGGTTAACCCTCCTAATCCAATTAGAATAGAGTTTTATTTAATTAATTAACTAAATACTTTTAATTAATTTTTATCCTAATCTTATTAGGATTGAGAGAGAGAGTAATGATATTATACTAATTCCTAAACTCCTTTAAAATTAAAATAATAATAATAATAATAATAATATTAATAAGACTCCTCTTATTAATTTATATTTAATATTTCAAAAATATTAAATAATAAACATTAAGCTATTTAATTTATTCTATCACCATAGATTAAATTAGTTATACTTAATGCATTATTACTATCATGCCATTATTTTCTTAAATAATTCTTCTTTCTTTTTATGGTGTGACTCTTTAAGTTCTCCATATTAAACCGGTTGTGAATAAATCAATTAGAACAATTCTAATCTTATTTAAATAAATAAATTAAACTAATAATCTATTTAAATAAATAACATTTATTCTACAATAGGGATAAGCTTCCCTAGCGATCAACGACTTTGCAGATAATATAGATTTCAACATTAATCATAAAAGAACCTATGAGTTAATAGTTACCGTACAATTCAATCCTTCTACCAAACAATGTCCCAATTAAATATAAGATATGGATTTACTGTCAAGTCTTAATTTATTTAATCATATGTATTTTGATTAGAAAACGCACAACTCCAAATAATACAAATTAGAAACCTCTTTCTAATTTCATTCTACCTTGGCCAAGGATTCATGGGTTATCATTTAACGAATCACATAGGACATATCTCCTCTTTTACTAGAGGTGGTAGATTATTTATTGATCATACATTATCTCTATATGTAACTCATTATACCCAAGCATACCCTATATATGCCTTAAAAGGCCTTAAGGAATAAGTCAAAGTATAATTTGTTACATACAAGATAGTATGATGATCTCAAGTCCAAGGATCACTTGTACTACTATCACATTAGGAATTCCTATTGACAGGCGAGTAAAACTCCATTAGGTATTCCATAGCGAGTCACATTCAGTGAACTTATTCTCCAATAAGCACCTACATATTTGCTTTAGTATCTCCACACAAATGACCATGAGATCAGTCATCCTCATCTAATGAGTAAGCAAGATATGTACCAATCTATCCGGATTTACTAATCCCCATTTTAGTAATCCCACAATTGGGAACTATTTTAGTTTTTAAGCTTTCTAAGAATTTAGATCTCATTAGCATGATCTCATCATGATTCTAAATGCATTGCTTAAAACTATGGGTTATTTACATATTATAAAAAAAAGTACCATGTAGATAATTAAATGCCTTAAATTAATATTTTATTAATAAATAAATAAGATTGTTTACAAAGTATGTGCTTTATCATCATACATGATTGGCTTGTATGCACACTACTATCATTAAATACACATAGCATTTGTAAAGCATGACAAAAGTAATTGCTCCAGTTGTGTAATCAAAAGTAAGTAGTAAATAAAGGAATGATTAAGGGCAGATTGACTGTCTGCCCCTTTACCCTTTTTGACTGAGGTAAAGGACACTGCTCCAATTGTCCAGGGATAGATCCTTATGGATAGGGAGGATGCTGCAAGTGTGCTCATCTGTCTCATCTTGAATGACAACTGAGACATCCTTTAGGATATGGCCGAGGCTTTTCTGGGGATTGTTCCTCTGTTTGCCACGAGGAAAATGAGCGCGATCTTCGTCGTCACTATCTGGGAGCTCATCATTCATCCCCTCGTAGTTGATAATGACTTTTATGTTAGCGAATAGGTTTTGTCCTTAATACAGGATCTTTTCTTTTCCCTTTTCGCTATCTGCCTCAGGCTTGAGGGCTTTCCTTTCATGGACAGGTACTATTACAGGAAATAGTATGGCTGATACTCCCGTCGGGATTTTTCTCGTAGGTTTCACCCATCCGGTATTTTTGAGTTCTAGGAGCAGAATTGTGGAGGCATAAGCCCTGGGATGTTTGTGTTGATTCAGTGATTGGATCCGGATGAAAATCCCAATCCTGCTCTTCCCATCTGACTTGGGATTTGAATTGGCATCTTAATGCCATGTTAGTTCTTTCCTAACCCTTCTCCAGGCTGGAAACCCGCAGCTACCATTTCTTGGCCCACTGTCATTACTTCAGTGGAAATTTTAGGATTCAGGGCTGGTGCCCCAATCGGTAGATATTGAATATCACTTACCTTGAGAGCTTGAAAACTTGCAGGCTCAACCCCGGCATCCAGGCTAATCACTGGCATGTCCCCATGTATGTGGGTAGGGTATTTCGGTTCAGCATTCACTATGATGAGACTGCCATTGATAATGTACTTGAGTTGCTGATGGAAGGTGGATGGAATAGCCCCGACCATATGGATCCATGGCCTACCCAACAACAAATTGTATCCGGTAGCTATGTTGAGCACCTAGAAAGATAAGTAGAAGGTTTGTGGACCAATTTTTAGAGGAAGCTCGATTTCCCCCATAGCCTGCCGGCGAGATCCATTGAAAGCCTGGATAACCATGTGACTGCTTTCATCCGATTTGGATTGATCTTTATTCTTTCCAACGTGTCATATGGATAAATGTTGAGGGAAGATCCTCCATTAATAAGCACTCCTCCGATCACGTATCCGGAGGACATAACGGCTATATGCAGGGACTTGTGGTGACCCCTTCCCTCAGCCGGGATATCATTGTCTGTGAAGAAAATCACATTGCTATTGAAAATGTGTTCTATCACGTGATGGAATTTCTCTGTGTCTACCATGTATGGCAGACGGGCTTCTTCTAATACCTTCACTAGGATGTTACGGTGATCCTCTGATGATAGAACCAAGTCCATGATGTATATTTTCTTGGGTGTGTCTTTCAAGCTTTGCACTATGTTGATTTCATTGTGTCCCATCTTCTTGAGGAACTCTTGTATCTTTTCTTCAGCCACCCTTTCTTTTGCTTTGGTAACTGGTTTAATCACCCGCTGAGGCAGGTACAATGGATTTTCCTTTGACAGGATGGAGATGTTGTTTGAAGTAGAGCTTTCAATGTCCCCGTAGTTCCATGGGACCTTCTTCAGACTGGTAATTGGGTATTGAGGCCTGAAGGGCAAAATTAAAGGCTGAGGTGCAACCACCTTCACAGGATTTTGTTTGTTTTGGACCCCTTTACCTGCTAATTTTAGGGGTGTGATGATTGATTCTTTATCGCAGGATATGACAGCCACCGTGTCCTGATACCATGCATCGGGGATCTAAAGGCTATCTTTATCTGTCATGTCGAGGATTTGATATCCTCTGATTAGGTCACTTTTCTCAATCAGGTCTTGAATTAGGTTACGAAGTGCCCAGCATTCTTCTGTATCAGGGCCAGGAGAGTTGGAATGGTACTGACATATTTGGTCAGGTTTGAATTTTCTGGATTGAGGGTTCAGCGGAGGTAGCAAGTTTTCAACCATTCCCTTGTTGATCATCATTTGCAGGATTTCTTCCATTGACTGGTTCAAATTGGTGAAATTCCTTTGAAATAGGAATTTCCTATCTGCTTGGACACTTACTTCTTCGATCCCCTTGTCAGTCCAGGGTGTAAGCTCATAAGTCCGACTATGTTCTTGATTAACTTCCGCTGGAAGAGAGCGAATTCCAATAGATTGATGGATTTGCTTCAACATCTTTCTGGTGAGTTGATGTTGGTAGACGATCAGTTCAGCCAACTATTTAACTTGTTCCTTGATATACTTTATTTCTTTCTCTAACAAGAATTGTTTTTTAAAAGCTTCTCAACTCATTGGGCTGATGTTGTTGGATTGAGTGGATTCTTCAACATAGCAGAGGTATTTGGATCCTTCTCCACTTGAAGTGTTGATCATGTTGACACTCTCCTCCTTGTGTTGTGGAAGAGGGTTGTCTTGGACATTTGGTTGATCGGGTTTTTTGACCACAATCTCTCCATTACCAATCAAATCTTGGATCTTGTGCTTAAGGGACCAACAATCTTGGGTGTCAGGTCCTGGTGATCTGGAATGATAAGCACATTTCTTGCTAGGGTCAAAGTTCCTTGCATTAGTGTTAGTTAGCAGAAGGAGTTGACCAATCTTCTTCTGAGCGATCAGAAGTTTGAAGACGTTCTCGAGTGAATCCCCTAGTGGGGTGAAAGTCCTTCTGTGTCTGACCTACATATTTTTCTGGAATGAAGGATTTGAAGGCTGTGTTGCAGCTTGGAAAGGGGTATAGCTCCTCCTTTGAATGGGTGTATTGTTTGAATTATCGCTTGAATTTTGTCCTTGTAACACCAAGGAAACTTCTTCCTCTTTCTTTTTGTGGACCCTCCGGGGATTACTCCTGTAATTTCTGGATTGGATATGCTTAGCAACAGCTTCGAGTGCCGTTAGGTCTTTTATTTTTCCAGACTTGAGTCCCATTTCGGCCATTTCGCCGTGTTTGATCATTTTAGAGAAAGGTTTTCCTATGCCTGCTAGGACCCTTTCATAATAAGGAGCTTCTTGAATATCGATGAAATTTATAACTATTTCATATTAAGTCATGGCTGGGGTGACTTGTGCTGCGACCCGTCTCTATCGCTGGGCATACTCTCTGAATGATTCAGTGTTATTCTTCTTGATTTTGGTAATTTGATACCGATCTGGGGCCAGCTGAGATTGAAAACTGTACTGGCAGAGGAAGGCATGGGCCAATTCTTCCCAACTGTGGATTTTGGAGCTGTCCAGACGGGCATACCAGGCTCTGGCTTCTCCAGTTAAACTCTTCTGAAATAGCTGCATTCGAAGTTTCTCGTCCTCAGCATAGGATCTGAGTTCTCCGATGAAAACTTTCTGGTGTGTGTAAGGATCCCCTAACCCATCATATTTCTCTAACTCGGGGGTTCTAAATTTCTTAGGATATTGAGCCCCGGGGAATATACATAGATCTGAGTAGTTGACACTGCCAAATGCCCCAGCTCCTTTGATGGACCGGATGGTTTCTTCCATTTGTTGCATTTTCTTGAGAATGTCACCAGCCTCCTGTTCTTTACTTAGAATGGTGATTTCTGGAGTTTTGTTGATTGGGTCCTGGTTTTGGGGTCCAGGGATCTGAGTTTCGGCCTTTTCTGTATCTTGACCACCAGCACCACTACCAGATGCTCCTGGTTCTGGATGAGTTTAAGATTGTTTCTCTTTGAAGGCCTTGCTTTGCTCTCGAAAACCGGCTAGCTCGGCTATCTAATTTTTCAATCCTTCGAATTCTTCCCTAGATACAGGGGTGGATTCTGGTGAAGCACTTGAAGCCATGTCCGTAGATGGACCGTGTGATTTTTTGGCCTTTGATCTGGTGATGGGACCAATTCTTCCCTACCTACACCAAAACGTAGGAGTGTCAGTTCCCTGTGGTAGGTAATGACTGGACGCATTTATGATGTGTATTTTTTAAGTTTATCTTGCAAAACCAAGGTTAGTTGTTTTGATGGCAGGATGACAGGATATTTGACAGGAAAGTAAATCTTTCATAATTGTCATTTACATTGTGCTCCTCAGTAATTGGAGACTTAACATGGAATTAAAAGAGGAAGGCATGAAGAAGCATCCCGTCAAATTCGATTGATCAGAAGCTGACCTATCCTAGGTTACTCTCGCGGCTTTTGTTTCAGTATGAAGGTTTCCAGATCATCGCAATCTACTAGAAGGGAAGTTAATCCGATCGTTCAACTTGAGCGAATTTGGGTAGTGCATTTTCAGGAGGCAGCCCCAGAGACTTAGTCGTCCCCAGAGTCCTTACTTATCACCGACCGGGTTGGCCTCCTGGTGGAGGGACTCACAGCATACATTCACATACATCGGCCCCACCGCTTATGCATGCAATGACAGTTTGTACGAAGCACTAATATGATTGCGAAGCACTAAAGCATTCATTCTCATTCATTCAATGTAAAGGCATAGCATTCATACATTCAATGAAAGGCGCAGCATTCACTCATCCATTGACTGTGGAGACGCAAGATTTCACGCATTCAATAGATTTGTTGAAAAGATTGAAAGCGGCCTAAGCCCTCTACTGTCCCCGGCAGAGTCGCCACCTGTCGACATTGGAAAATTTAAGAAATACCACGGGTCGGTTGTAACACGATTTTCCTCAAATTGATCTTCCTAAGTTATCTCTACCCTTATTCTTTTTATTGCAAAAAAGGTTTTGAAGGGTTTTTTAGGAAAGAGGCCAACATATGTATATGTCGACGATTTGATTTGATTACACAGAGTAACCAGTTGGTAGTTTTGAAAATGGTTGTACCAACTCAACTGAGTTTGATTTGAAAAGAGGCCCAATTGCTGGACACTGTCGAAACTTGATCTTTAAAATCGGAGTCTCGAGTTCGGGGGCTTGGTTAAGTGTGGGGAAGGTGTTAGGCACCCCACAACTCCCGTGTAAACACGGTACCGCAATCTTTTCAATATTTCCCTTAAAACTGGAATGCGTGAGTAAATGCTATTTGAAAAATGGGCCTATTGATTGATTGATTGAAAGCTTTGACAGGCTTCGTTGAGCCTATATACGAAGGGTTTGATTTGATTTGAAAATCAGTCTTTGATTTGATTTGCAAAAAGCATTTAATTTTGATTTGCGAAAGCTTTTGAATTGAATTGACAGTGATGTTTTGAAAGCTCGTTTTATCAAACCCTTACGCTATCATAGGAATTAAAACACATTTTCCACTTTCAAATTTTTATCTTAATAGCCTTAAGGCTGCATGCAACTGGTGATTTGTCGGGCTGCGAAGTATTCTCGACCACAGAAATATAAAGTGTCGATCTCCTCATGGGTATGAAAACCATCGAAGGGATGCTGACACGACAATCCATATTTTCACTATGTTGAGACCTTAAATCCGGATAACCGTTTTAAGGTCTGTGCATGTAAATTTTACAGAAAAATTGGTAGGGTACATCTGTAAATCAGAGTTTGTCCATCGTAGAAATCAGATTCTGATCAGTTTGATCATGAATCCCATGATTCCTAGGCTCACATATGAGTGGCTAGAAAACCTGCACAGTTCAAATTTATACAGATATGAATGTATGCGTCATCACGTCACAATGGAACCAAGGATTCATCAATAAATCCTAGCTGCGCGTGGCCAAAGCGTCTTGTTCCCACTAGATAGTGATCTAAGGGATGCGAGATTGCTTTTGAAGCTAAAACTATAAAAATAACTAGATTTAAAGAAATCTTAGCTATTATAGCTTCCAGGTTCTTCTCGGGACCTGTTTCAACCGTTGAAAGCTAGAATTGACGAGATTTGGATAAATCTAGTCTGCCCGCAGATATGTCAGTGAAAATTCATATACAAATGAATGTTAAATGCAGCAGATGAATAAATTGAGTAAAGCAATATATATAATTATATATATATATACGCTGTAAAGGGCGATGGGTTTTCACTCGCAAGCATAGACTGGAATTGATATATATATATATAGAAACTGTAAATAGCCACGAAATAATCCAAGCTGTGATAGAAATGAAATATATATATATATATATATAACAGTAAAAAGGGAGATGGGTTTTCACGCCTGTGCCCATACTGGAATTGAAATTGACAGAAAAATAGTCACCCAGTGACTGAGGAGAGCACCCAGTATGGGGAAGTGTGCAAAAGTAATAAAATGGCCACGAAATAGTTCAGGCCTACTGAAAATATATATATATATATATATATATATATATATATATATATATATATATATATATATTGACAGAAATGTAGTCAACCAGGACTTATAGGAATACCAGTAATGGTGAATGTCGCTTATATATGCGTAAATATATATAAAAGCGGTAAATTACCTTGGATTTGACATCCGGGCTTGACTGAATTGAAATGTTAGTACATAAATAGTTAAATATGTACAAAAAAAGGCCAAACCCGGACTGGGAAGATAACCCAGTCCGGCGAAGTTGCTAAAATGTGTGTGCTAGTGCATTGAAGCTGCTGGAGCGGACGGATCGTCAATCTGAGTTGTAGAAATGTTAAAAAAGAGTTTATGTACAAAAATATATCAAATTTTGACGAAAACGGCCACAGAACTAAGTTCCGGGCATATTTAGACTATGAAACTTTGTGTGCAAGTGTAAAGTAGTGCAAAGTAGTAGTATTGACTTGCTGATCGTAAAAATACTTACAATGGACTTCAATACGGGATTTTTGCCAAATCATAGGATTTAAAAGTCCAAATCTACCGGTGGGTTTTTGATATATGGTAGTATATAGGTATATCTACGTGTTGGAGTAAAAATATTTGGGTTTGGAAGAGGTGTAAAAGTCGGAAAATCAAACTGCTAGAGCTTCGCTGCATTCCACTTTTTTTCAAATGAACTGGGGAGAGCGTTTATTTATAGGCCAGGGAGCCTCCACTCTACCTGCAACAGCCACAGGTAGAGCTGCAGCTCCTGAGGCCCGCTTGCCCAGCTTGGTTATCTCGAAGTACGTGCACTCCGAGCAATACGATGTTCGGTCGGAAACTTTCTAACTTTTGATCGGAGCGTCCATTTGAGGTGTGCGATACCTTTCCAGAAAGCTCTCACCGATAGTGTCACAATGATATGGGTAAAAATATTTTCTGGGTCCAGGAAGACGAGTTCATAACCAGGTCTTCGTTTTCCCGCAGTTTATCCGTTACGCTATTTTACGTAGTTGCAACCCGAGATCGTCGTTATGGTTTATTTAGACTTTGTCGACATCGATTTGACTTGAGTTTGACCAAGTCAGTTGAGAGTTGATGAAAGGACCATTGTACCCCTCCCGGGGCTGCCTATAATGTCGACATGGTCATTAGTTGACTTTCAGGAGCTGATTCCAAGACTTGGATCCCAATTGAGTCTTTTGACCTCAGGGTTGTCTCTGAGGCTGATGTGGTCATTCCAGGTTTTGATCTGGAGTTGTTGTGATGCTTCAAGTTGATGTCTGTGGTTGACCTGACATCCCGGCTTGAGACTGAGGATGACTGGCACTTCCCAAGTTGCTGCCGGGGATGAACTGTGTTTCCCAGATTAAGACCGGAGATGGCTTGACACGTCCTCGGTTGATGTTGAGGGTGCCTTGACTTCCTGAATTGAGACCAAGGTTGACTTTATGGCCCGATATTGAGGTCAGGGTTGATTGGTACCTCCCGGGTTGAGACCGGGGTTGATCTTGACTTCCCGGGTTGAGATCGGGGTTGATTAATACCTCCCGGGATGCTACCGGGGTTTAATTGACTTCTTGGGTTGAGACCGGGGTTGGTTTTGACTTCCCGGGTTGAGACCGGGGTTGATTTTGACTTCTCAGGTTGAGACTAGGGTTGAGCTTGAGGATCCGATTGACTGTCGGAGCTTAATTGATGGTCCGATTGACTATCGGAACTTGATTAATGGTCAGATTGACTGTCGAAACCTGATTGATGGTCCGATTGACTGTCGGAGCTTTATTGATGGTCTAATTGACTGTCGAAACTTGATTGATGGTCCGATTGATTGTCGAAACTTGATTAATGGTCTGATTGACTGTCAAAACTTGATTGATGGTCCGATTAACTGTCGGAACTTGATTGATGGTCCGATTGACTATCGGAGCTTGATTGATGGTCCGATTGACTGTCAGAACTTGATTGATGGTCCGATTGATTGTCAAAACTTGATTGATAGTCCGATTGACTGTTGGAACTTGATTGATAGTTCGATTGACTGTCGAAGCTTGATTACAGATATTAGGAATCAGATTTAGGTTGAAGGACCGGCGTCGGTGGCCGAATTTGGATTGATTGACGGCTTTGCCCTCCTACCAGGTTAGTATTGGGCAAGGAAAATTTTAAGTGTCTACAAGTATGAACATGAGTTTTGGATTAATATTTGGGTTAGTTAATGGTTATGTAATTGTTGATTCTTTGGTATGTTGTAGTTTTATGAGTTACGAATCCATACAATCGAAAATGGAATGAATTGGATGTGTATAACTCGCGTTACGACGATCAGAATGTGAAATGGTCTGCAAAATTATGAAAACCAACTCTGGAAACACCTTCTGCATCATGGGGTGTAGCTCGCTGCCCCCAAGGCTATTTTGGGCACAGCTGCGCTGCCCCCAAGGCCATTTGGGGCGCAGCTGCGCCGAAACTGTGTCAGACAAAAAACTATTTTGACCTACTGTAGTAAATTAGGCATAACTTCTTCATATAAACTCCGATTAAGGCGGTTCAGGATGATTCGGAAAGATAACAAGTAGACCTACAACTTTCATTCTTTAAGTTTTTGATTTGAAGTAGTTAAGAGGGGTAAAAATGTCCATCTTTGTGACTGCTCCGTATTTGAAAGCAATCCGAGGGCGTCAGACATGCACATACGCAATTGTAGTGCTCCCGACGATAAAATATGTTATTCTAAGTGATAAAACATAAATATGCATGATAATAGACATGTCATATAACTAAGATTACTTATAATGGAATGCTTTAACATGATTTTCTAAAAGAAAACTTGAAGTTTTGAAAATAAAACTTAACGAACTTTGTGTCTTTTAAGTTCCGACTTTGGAAACATGTGTATTTAACCTAGTTATGTGCACAAATGGGAAAGGAATATGGTTTCAATATATGTTGCATATAAAAGGTTGTCAAGCTTGGTTTAGTATGTGTTTTAAAGGAAAGTTTAAAAGTTTTAGAAACTATTTTGATGAGCATTGTATTAATTGCATGATGACTTTATGATGAAGTATGATAGTACTTTTTATTCCTTTAAGCATGAATGATATATGTATCCAATTAGTTAAGTATTTAAGCTATTCAAACATGTTTTAAGAAAGGACTATACTAATTGTGTGTAAAAGAGTTTGATATACAAATGTATGCGTATTAAGGATTACTTAGTATCATTATGTGAATTAATGGTTAACATAGCAGGTTCATTGTTGAATAAACCTATTTAGTCTTGATTAAAGAGTTTTAAAAAGAAAGTTGTTTACTTGATTCGAGTTTTATCTCAATGTCAGTTTTAGATACCTAGGATGGTGTTCAATTTGGTCAATAGACTATTGGACATGTTAATCCTAGTTAAGCAAATGAATTCAAAAGAAAACAAAAAATTTTAGAAGTTAACCTCAACGTTAACAGGCATGGAAAACCAAATATGTTCAAAACTCTGTCTTTATGTGTCTTTATTGTGTTCAAGTATATTAAGGTGCTAAGAAGAAAACTAGAACTTTGAAAAAAAATCAGTTCTGGTTTTGAAATGGAGTAGCGCGGCTGCGCCACTCCCAAGCTTATTATCAGCGCAGCCGCGTCGTGCTGCAGAGTGGTCAAGAACAGTTTGTTAACTGTCTAGGCTTTAGAGCATGTCTATATATATTCCTTAAAGACTGTAAAAGATGAAATAAGATTGTTTCAAAAGAATAAGCATGAGAGTGGAATGGACTAGCAACATAGCTATCCTAAATGTATATTAAAGAAGTGAAATGAAACAATGTAAAGGTTATTATTAATTTCATTAAGAATATATGAATGTATAAGCCTAATGGGTATGGATTCATGATTATACAATTGTGTAGGATTACACGAAGTGCAGATTGCTTTAAGCAGTTAAGTCATAGTTGATAGAGTACGAATCAGGCAAGTCTTTCAGTTCTTATTTGATACATGAATTCTATAACTGTTAATTGAGTTATATTATGTTATGAGAATGTTGATGTATATATATGAAATTTATATGAGATATGTATGAGATTGAAAGTTGATCTTTGATGATATACTTGTGAAGTGAATCTCAATGCCTGTTATGTGAGAAGTAACATGCGTAGGAAATATTAATTGAATATGAATGCATGAACTAAATATGATATTATATGCTATGTGATGCATAAAACTGTTAGAATTGCTGAGCTGTCGAGCTCACTCCTACAAATAACCACTTTTGCAGGTTAAGGATTCACGGTAGAGTTACGTGCTAAGTGATTGATAGCATTCGTTAGCATTGAAAGAAGATTACTGTTTAATTAAAGTTATGCTCTTGAACCATATTTAGGTTCTAGGAGATATACTTGATAGTTGTTTACGATGTTTAATACTAGTCTTGTTGTAAAGATGTATTAGTTGATACATAGAGGATATCGAATCAAGATGTAAAATCTTATACAGTAATTCGAATTGAAAGAATCATAATACATTTTATTCAAGGATATGTAATTGATTTAAGTTATGAAATCAATAAAAGATTTTATTCAAAGGAGATTGAAAAAGTTTAAATTATTCCGTATTTTTATAATATTGAATATGATGTAAAGACAGGAATGGTAAATGACAATAATTGAAACTTATAAAAGTTTGGGGTCATTATACAGATCCTAGAAATGGAAGGAATTTATATTCTAAATTATAATAAAGTAAAGTTATATTCTTTAAGTAATGAATAAAAGATGTAATAGTTTGACGATAGTAGTATCGTGGCGGACCGGATCCGAGGTTTCGAAGGGACCCGGATTTGGGGGCGTCACATGTCCAACCCTTTATGGGTAAAATAAGGAGAGAAAAGAGAATTGTTAAGCTTGTCCAAAATGTTAAATAAAATCCACTAACTCTCACCTACTCTTCCTTATGTGTCACCTTGTGATAATGTCCAACACTTATACATTTGTGCGCAAGCAAACTAAGAAGGCATGTGTTGGTAAAATAATACATACATTGTATACTTACTAACTAATAACAATACACAAAAATCAAGTATACTTCATTCTCTTTCATTTTCTCTCACACTTTCCAAGTTGCTAAGAAAAGAAAAACAAAACAATAGAGAGAGAAAGGGGGCTACAGATTTCGGCAGCCATAAGGAGTCTAGGAGGGGTCTTGGATCTTCATACAACTTAAACTCATAGGCTACTTTGAAGGATCAAGAAGGCTTGCAAAAAGAAAAAGGTAAGAAATTGAAATTTTTTAATTTTTGTGCTCTCTTTTGTTAGATCTTTCTGAACCAAGTAACTTTTATTTTGGATCTTTAAAAACTCATGATTTACATGAGTATTGGTATTTTATATGTGTATCAAAGTATTTTTGAAATCAAAAGTTAGATCCAAAGTGAGAAAATCAAGTTTTGTACCAAAAGGTTTAAGAAAAAGCTTTCCTTTGTATGCTATATATATTTTTATGTTAGATTCTTTGGGTTCATATAGTAAATGGTTTAAAACATGTTAGGATTCTAGATCTTGAGTTTCATAAGTGAAACTTGTGGTTTTGTATAGGTTTATGTGACAAAGTTTGAAAAAATGAAGCTATGTGGATTTTTATAAAAATTTGGTTAACTAGTGTGCTATAGAATGTTCAGCTTCAGATCTACAAGTGATATTTGTGATTTTCTTTTTTGGTATGCTAGATACATGAGTTAAGGACAAAATCCCTTTGGAATCACTCAAATATATTAAGAAATGAACAAGTTATGAATTAAATCCCAAACTACCCTAACTGTTGAACATAAGCTACTAATCAGTCACTTCTGTCCATTTTTTCGGGACCAAAACAGAATGAAAATGGATGTTTGATATATGGAAACGGTATTTCAGGAAAATACAAATCCAACGATACCAATTGGACCTAAATCCGATTTGTAGATTTCGTTTTACAAGCATTTTTGTTAAGGACCCCATATCTGGAAAATAAGCCAACTGTTGAAGAAAACCTTGCGGACCAGTCACTTTGGGCCGGATTTTTGGGACCTAGACAGATTGGAATTTGGTGTTTGATAAATTAAAACTCTAGTTCAAGAAGATACGGATCCAACGAGTTTGATTGGGCCTCAATCGGAGTTGTAGATCTCGTAATACAAGCGTTTCTGTAAAAGACTCCAAAACTGAAAATGTTTACAAGGCATGTAATGGTCAGTCGGTAATGGCCTATTTTCAGGGTGCTATACCGGGCCAAATGGACTGTTTCTTGAGCCTAAAGCATAGCTCGGGAAGTCACGGTAATAACGATATCAAGTGGGCACAAATCGAACTTGTAGATTTCCGTCTACAAGCGTTTCCGTGGAGGACCCCAACTTTGGACGAAAATTATAGAATAAATAGAAAATAAATATTAGAAATTCATAATAAAGTTTTAAAAATTATTTGAAGTTATAAAAATTAACTTTTAATATTTTGACGTAAATTTTATTAATATTTTAATTTAATTAAATCTTAATGATATTAAATTTATTTAATAATTATATTAAATAAATTAGTTAAAAATAATTTTAATATATTAAAAATTAATTGAAATTATATTAAAGTGTTAAAAAATATTTTAAGTTATAATAAATAACTTTTAATATTTTGAGATAAATATCATTAATAACTCAATATTAATGATAAGAAATTTATTTAATAATTATATTAAATAAATTAGTTAAAAATAGTTTTAATATTTTAAAAATCATTTAAAATGATATTAAAGTTTTAAAAAGTATTTTAAGTTATAATAAATAACTTATAATATTTTGATAAGAATTTTATTAATATTTTAATATTAATGATAATAAAGTTATTTAATAATTGTATTAAATAAATTATTTAAAAATAATTTAAATATTTTATAAATCATTTAAAGGTAAAATAAATGTTTTAAAAATATTATAAGTTATATTAAATAACTTTTAATATTTTGATATGAATGACATTAATATTTAAATATTAATGGTAATTGTTTAAAAATTATTTTAATATCTTAAAAATTATTTAAAGGTAAAATTAAAGTTTTAAAAATGTTTTCAGGTTATAATAAATAACTTTTAACATAATGACATCAAGTTCATTAATATTTTAAATTATTTAAATATTAATGATAATGGAATTATTTAGCAATTAAATCATTAAAACTAATATAAGTGTTTGAAAAATTATTATAAATGATTTTAATGTTTGGAAAAATATTATAAATGATAATTAAATTATCTAATATAATATTTAAGTTCTTGAACAAAGTTTCATTAAAAAATAAATTAGTTAATTATCCGATAATGCAATCGGGATACCGAAACGATACCGAACTCAAATCAGATTGACAAAGTTTGACTAGGTATACGTTCTTATGTGTTTTAATGACTGACATGAATATGTGACAACATGTTTAAGAAGTATGATGTGTTATGTTGTATTATTCTAATTAAAAGAATAATTCTATTGATGATAGGACTTCATATTAAAGATAAAAACTTAATCTATACTACGTAGCAGTAATCAGCTATCAAGGCAAGTATCCTAACCCTTGCATTTACTTTATGCAATGAATCTTGTAAGCAAGTTCTCTAACTTTACTCAAATGTTATATTAATCAAGTATCTCTACTCCTCGCATTTATTTTATGCGATGGATCCCAGTAAGCTAAAAGCATGTACATGAATAATTATTGTCAATTATTCATATCTGTAATAATATCTATGATTCATTTATGAAATTATTCTTATATTGTGAAATTTTATTCAATTCGTTTATTGTTTATTAATATCTCATTATTGTCTTTTGTTATACAAGTGTCCCCACTTGTATGAACTGTTGTATTCCTACAAAAACTCTTGAACTTGAAATTCTTTGATATGACAAATTCTGCTACATACTATTAAACTTCGATATGCGTTTATGGTTTAAAGTTGTTTACGCTATTTGACTTGGCTAGACATAGTTTGAAATGTATCGTTGAATAGTATTGATTATGATAAAGTCGTCCAACTGAATTGTTTAGTTAGGACTCCAGACTGAGTATGAACAATCCTTAATGGGAAAATTGTTTATGTGCCTAAGGCGAACAGAGTGAACGAATTTATCGTTCAAACAGATAGTATTGATCAATACAGGACATAACAGAGCTGATCACCCTACATGTTCGTAAGACCAGAGCAATTTGCAGATGAATTTCTGTTTAAACCTTTTCAAAAATGAAAAATAAAAGTTCATGGTCCATTGACTGCTCAGCATTTATAGTCACTACGTTGTTTCAAAATTTTAAATGATTTGATATGTTATTAAGATATGTTTCGAAAGACTTCACAACTATTGATTCGTTGTAGAAGTATACCTAAAAAAAATACTTACTTCTTTCAACTAAAGTTTATTAACTGCTATTACTTGCTGAGCAATTGAATGCTCATTCGTGCTTTAAATTAAATATTTTTAGCTAAGCGTGATCAACCATAAGGTTCTGACAAAAACAAAGGGAAAGAAAAGTTGATGGAATAAGTTTATGGTATCTTTTGTAATAGATAGACTTTATTAAGACGATAGTATTTAATATCTATCATGTAATGGAATGTTTTAAAGGTCGTGTACCTGGGATTAGACAACTCTGATATGTATATTAAGTTTGTTATTTATATTATTCCGCACAAAAAAATGATATCGTGTAGCACCAAGTTCGAGTTTCAAGTACCTGAATTTGGGGACGTCATATTGTAAACCCTTATGCTTTGATGTATGCATAGGATGGTAGTAAACCCCAACTTTTGTTGTGTTAAAGGGGGGGGCAGGTAGTAGTGAATCCTCACCTTTTGCTTAATAAAGGTTAGTTAGCAATAGGCAGTTTATACCATTGAGCATTTATAGTAGTATGCCAAATGTTCAATCATGTTGTATTAAAATAGTGGTATATGAATATAAATGCAGTTGTTTTATTTGAATCAAATATGATTGATGGACTTCATAACTTTTAGATGCTAACTTGAATAGCATATCGCATAGAACGTAAAAACGATAAGCCTAAGTTTTCTTCCTTTCCTCAGATCATGCCGCCTAGAAGACAACCACGAAACCAAAGGGAGGAAGGATCTGTTAACAATGGAGGAGGGAATGCCGATCCAATGCAGAATTTTGTTAACATGTTAACAGAGGCAATGCAAAATAGACCCCCGGCAACAGTAGGGCAGCAAGGGCATCACTTGGCTAGCTTCAAAGATTTTAAATTGGTAGGACCTCCGAAGTTCCGGGGAACCTTAAACCCAATCGAAGCCCAAACATGGGTAGAAGAGATGGAGAAAGTGTTTGAGGTTGCACGGGTGGCCGAAGCACAGAAGTGGGATTTGCCACCTTCATGATGAAGGGCAAAGCTAACTATTGGTGGAAAGTAAATAAGGGGTGAACAAGCAAAGGGGTTATTCTATGGGATAGATTTAAAGAGCTATTCTTCGAGAATTACTTCCCGGAGAATACGCAACAGGATATGGAGGTTAAGTTTCTGGAACTGAAACAGGGAAGCATGTTGGTCGCAGAGTACGCGGCAAAATTTAACGAGTTGGCCCGATTCGCTCCATATCAGGTGGACACAGAGGCCAGAAAGGCAAAATGGTTTGAGTTGGGATTAAAGCCATGGGTGTAGAAAGCAGTAGCTGTGTTGAAGATTAAAAATTTCTCTGAACTGCTGGAAAGGGCGATCATTGCAGAAGGAGGCAATGAAGCCATATCACAATTTAAATAAGAAAATAAGACCGGTCAGGAAGGACCGAAAGGGGGAAGCAGCGGAGGTAAACACCCCAACAAGCGTAAATGGATGGAGAGCCAATCTTTCGAAGGCAACAAGTCCGGGGGAGAGGACAAGAAAAGTGGGAAATGTAGCAACTGCGGGAAGAACCACTCCGGGGAGTGTATGAAAGGGAGAAGCGTTTGTTATCGCTGTGGACAACCGGGGCACATGGCTCCTCAGTGTCCGAATAAGCAGAAAGTAGGGTATTTCTCGTGTGGAGTCGCAAACCACAAGATCAAGGACTGCCGGAAGACAAAAGGCGATGCAGCTAGCGACAACCGCAACAACAACAACAACAACGGGCTGAGCATCGGAGGGCCAGTCAGTCAAGCCAACAGACCAATGGCACGCACGTTCAACATGAACGTACAGGTTGCGGTGGAGTCCAATGACGTGGTGTCAGGTATCATCCCAATCAATGATATAAATGCATATGTGTTATTTGATTCGGGTGCTACCTGCTCTTTTGTTTTCGAAGAATTTGCTTAACAGTTAGACTTACCTAGTGAGAAATTAGAACACCCTATGAACATAGAAGTAGAAAATAAGGAAATTATCCTCATAGAATGTATTCAGAGGAACTATTATACTGAATTGCGAGGATCTAAGCTCAACGTGGATTTGATACCGATTCGTTTGGAGGAGTTCAATGTAATCCTTGGAATGGATTGGTTATCGATTCACGGAGCAGTCATCAACTGTAAGAAGAAGTGTGTACACCTTAAAACTCTGAATAAGTCAAAGGTGGAGTTCTATGGTAGTAAATCGCCGAGACACTCTTGTTATTTGACGATGATACAAGCAAAAAGATTGCTTAGAAAGGGTTGTATAGGTTATTTGGCTCACATGGTTGATACTCGACGAGTCGAGGGAGAATTGAGTCAAATACCTGTCGTAAGGGAATTCGCTGATGTCTTCCCAGATGAAATTCCAGGATTGCCGCCGGATAGAGAGATAGAATTCAAAATTGACTTGGTGCCGGGAACAACACCGATATCTAAGGCACCATATCGAATGGCACCAGTAGAAATAAAAGAGCTGATGGTTCAATTGCAGGAACTGTTAGACAAAGGTTATATCAGAACAAGCGTGTCACCATGGAGAGCTCCGGTTCTGTTCAAAAAGAAGAAGGATGGTTCAATGAGACTTTGTATCGACTATCGTGAGTTGAACTAAGTCACGATTAAGAATAGGTATCCGCTGCCCAGTATAGACGATCTGTTTGATCAACTCCAGGGAGCGAAATACTTTTCAAAAATGGATTTGAGAACGGGCTATCATCAACTAAAGGTGAGACAAGAGGATATCTCGAAGATGGCATTCAGAACTTGTAATGGACATTTTGAGTTTCTGGTAATGTTATTTGGACTGACAAATGCACCAGCGGCATTCATGGATATGATGAACAGAGTATTCAAGTAGTACTTGGACAAGTTCGTAGTCGTATTCATCGATGACATCTTGGTGTATTCAGTGACAGAGGAAGTATATGTTGAGCATCTAAGGATTTCTTTGGAGGCATTAAAAAGGGAGAAGCTGTACGCAAAATTTTCAAAGTTTGAATTTTGGTTGCAGAGGATGCAGTTTCAAGGGCACGCCATTGACAAGAATGACGTTTCGGAAGACCTAGCAAAGGTGGAAGTTGTTATCAATTGGGAGCAGCCGAAGACGCTGACGGAGATCAGGAGTTTCCTAGGGTTAGCGGTGTAAGAACCGTGAATTTTGTGAATAAATATTAATAATGTTATTAATAAAGATGTGAATATTTATTTTATATAAATATTTATGTGTTATGAGATTAGTAGCTCAATTAGATTTAATTGAATAAGCCTATGATAATGGAGTAATATGAAAGATTTGATAAAAAAAGCTTAATTCAAAGCTCATGAGAATTGCCTAGTGCGGCATGAAGAAAGACTAAGGAATTCATTTAGTAAATTAATGAAGGAATGAGATAATAACAAGATTAATTAGTACCATATTAAATACTGTGATAGACTAATTTTTGTTAATTGATTTCTATGTACAATGACATTTAATGTGTAGTTAGTTTTTACTAAGGTTTCTTCATTAGATAAAATGAAGTGTGGCATTAATATATAAATGGGGACATATAATATAAATGAAGAAAATTATATAATTCACTAAATTGCAAAAAGTGGCACATATGGCAATATGATGTGTGGTTGGGAAACTAAATAAGTATATTTAATCCAAGAGCTGATTAAATTGTGCTAGTAGCCCATGGGGCATTTTATTAGATTAGCTCAATACACTTGGGTCACATAATTATATGAATATATGTAAATGTATACAATTCAGAAGTCAATATACTAGCTTATGGTACAAAATGTTGAATAAATAAAATGTAACAGAGGGCAATAAGCTCCATGACCGATCATGCCCTTTCCCCTTGCCAAGTTGCTGATTTTACTTGCTAATTGAGCTTACAAGTAAAGTCCACGTGAGGGAAATGATGGTGCAAGTACTAGGAATAGTATGGGTTGGTTGAGCTTTGCACCAACTCCACTTTTGCCCTTGGTTAATACCCAATTATTGGGTAATGATTTTCTTATAAATAGGAGCCTTAGAGTATTGGTGGAAATTGCCACATTTCATTTGTTACGTTCTAGTATAAGAGAGAGAGCTAGAGACAATTGAGAGGAAAGAAGGAGACCTGGGAAGTTCTTGATGTTCGGGAAGGCAGAATCTAGGAGAACCAACTGTAAAGGCATAAAGGTATGACCTTGTTACCTTACGTATTACCTATCAATTTTAGCCAGTTAGTTCTTTTGGTTAAGTAATGTAGTAAGCATGAGAACAAGTTATATTGGTTATCATAATAGTTGTATCTAAGACCAAGCATTAAAAGTACTAAACAGACTAATAACTTGAATAAAGTGATAAGTTGGCTATCTGTGTACCCCTAGTTAACCTCAACAGACCGAAGAACTTAGGCTCTGCCGAAAAGAACTTAGGCATGCCTCGAGGACCTGTTATAATATTCCTTAGGGTCCTTTCCTCTTAGTTAGCAAAACAAACTCGATAAATCTTGTGAACTTTGATTAATTAGATACTGTATGTCTCTAGAGATAACCAACTTGTGCACACATCTAGTAGACATATAGTACAGATAGCTATGGAGTTTGAGGAGAAGTTAGATGGGTGTCGGAATAGGAGAAGTGGTCTTAATCCTCAAGGACTGATGATATCCCGAAGAGTCAACTTCGGATGATGTCTTCGACTTCGGATGATGTCTTCGACTTCGGATGATGTCTTCAACTTAGGATGATGTCTTCGACTTCGGAGATGACATCTTTGACTTCAGATGATGTCTTCGGATTCAGAGATAGCATCGTGACCTTGGAAAAGGCTGGATTAATGTGATATATATTATTATTTAGTCATAAACTACTCTCGCATGAACAAAAAAAAAGGGGACAGAACCTAGTTTAAAAGTTCCTTAATATGTAGGTGTGAAACAACTTGAAACAGAGTATGTGGCTTAAGTAATATTTCACGTATACA
This sequence comes from Panax stipuleanatus, assembly GCA_020205555.1. Lineage (NCBI taxonomy): Eukaryota > Viridiplantae > Streptophyta > Magnoliopsida > Apiales > Araliaceae > Panax > Panax stipuleanatus. Next base: position 75,130,010 of record CM035119.1, on the reverse strand, counting down.
AATAGGAAATGAGCATATGAGACTAAAATTGCAAGAATGTTCTAAAGTAAGAACAATGTGGATTATACATCTATGAGTTTTAATATGTATAGCATACATGAATAGAAATATGTGTAATAAATACCTGTTGATATATATGTGTGTGTGACTAATGAATACCTATACGTACATAAATAGGATAATATAGTTCATTGAGGTGGTTGTGCTATAAGCGGTAATCAACGCAAAAGGCAAGTTTCTCTAACTTAAATCGAGTTATTATATTTTTTATACTAGTGGATAATTATTTTTGATTAGTCCACCTGCACTGATTATTAGCAAATATTCACATTTATTACAAGTTCGCTAACTTACACTCTTTTATTGTGTAAATTCCTAACCTTACTCTTTATTGAGCGTTCATTAAGCTTGTGCTATTATTGTCGTACAAGTAAACTTTTGAAATTTCAATTCATGTATTATAACTATATACTTCATGGATAAGATAAAGGTCGATTTATATTCTTCGAACTTTAATGTGAAGTATTGAACTTATAAAGAGTGGTCTATGCCATTTGATTCGGCTAGACTTATATCATGATTAGAAAGCTGTCCAAACCAATTGTATTGTGCGGAAATTCTTGTATTAACTGAGATGAACAACCTTCTTTGAAGGGAAAATATATTTGTCGGGAGACTGACGTACGCACTTGAGTACGATTAAATGTTATGCATAATGTAGGGTACTTTAGGCTGATCACCTGGTGTACTTGTTTTTATTGGATTATCAGTATATTTCTGATAATCCTAGTAATAGTTCATAGTCCTTAGTGACTGCTCAGTATTCAATTATCTTTAAATCTTAAATTAATTTAGCATTGAATCATATTAATATTATTCTGTCCTTAGCGACTGTTATTGAGAGTTGTTGATATTTCTTGCTATCCTTGAACTATCATATCTTGATATACCCTTTTGGAATTTGAGAACTGTATTACTCACCCTTATTGTTATATTACTTGCTGAGCAAACTTGTTGCTCATTCTTGCTTTCTCTAAAAAACATTTTCAGTTAAGGCAGAGAATGGTGGACCTTCGGGAGTCGATAAGGGCAAGGGCAAGGGCAAGGGCAAGGGCAAGGCTACCGACTAACTAGCCCCTTTTATGTTCCAAATATTATGATGTTGTATTATGTCTATTAAGATGATGTATTAAGACTGATTTTGAACTATGTTTAAGTTTAAGTTAGATTATGTAATAAGTCGTTATTTGATAATATTATGTAATCTATTAAGTACTATAGGTTGCGATACTTGGGGGAATAAATATAATAAATCGTTGTATATTATTCTAGATTATCCGCTATAATTGTATGATTTTAGTTATTTAGTTATTACCGTGAGAACGCGACGAACCGGATTCGAGAGACCAGTGGCGGTCCAAATTTGGGGGCGTCATTGGTTGGTATCAGAGCTATAGTTATTAGCCTTAGGGGCGAGTGTCCTTAGATTATAACTTAGGAGAACTTAGAAGTTAGAAAGGGATAGAACTCACATAGATTTTTTTTTGAGAGACTTAGTTTGTTATAAAATGTAACTTCATTCTATACAATGAACTTATGTTTTATTTAACATTCTAATGGAGTTGATGTTTGTTTGTCTTATGTTTGTGATTGTAGGATGATAGACATGGGAGTACCTAGTAGAGTGGCAGAGGAGGAGCCTAGAGATATACATGTAGTATACGAGGCACCTCTAGAGGTTGTGCTTGCGCAGGCTATTGCACCGTCTGAGTCTAACGACGAGGACGAGATCAAGGTAGAGTTTGACCCAGAGGAGGAACCCATGGAGGACGAGCCTATGGAGGACGAGCCTACAGAGAGCAAACCCATGGAGGACTTCTACGAGCCTAACCTGGAGGAGCATATGCTGGGAGAATACGAGCAGCGTATTCTAGAGTTGGACTATAGAGTTTAAGAGCTGGAGGTTGAAGCCCAAGAGAGAGAGTCCAAGTTCCAGAAGCTGAGGGATGAAGACCATCAGAGGAAGCTAGTGATGCAGGAGTTAGAGGTGGAGATTGCATACCGCAAGGAGGCAGGGATCCAGATGGGGACCTTGTTTCATAAGTCGGTGGCTAGGAATGTGGATCTGGAAGGAAAGCTGGAAGTGGTAGAACAGAGAGAGTTGAGTGAGAAGACCGAGAAGGAAGCACTCCGTACTCAGCTAGAGTTGGAGGTTATGGATAGGATCCACTTCGAGGAGAAGTGGGAAGCGGCTAACGAGAGAGCTGACGACCTAGAGGATGAGGTTAGATGCAAGAAAAGGAAGATGAACAAGATGGGGTATGTGTTCCGGTCAGCTTTTGAGAGGGTGATCGATGGTGTATACCACTACCTAGCGGAGTAGGGACAGACCGTACATATTTTCAGCCGAGAGCTAATGGCGTACATAGCACAGATAGAGTACAAGAGCGCTGTGGAGCGTAGAATGATTGGATGAGACCCTTAGTCAGTCTAGCCATAGTATTAGTGGTATTTACCTTATGTGATGTATATACTATGTTGTAATCCCAACTTTTGTGTAAACTGTGGGATAGATATGTAAACCCCTAGTAAGCTTTTGTTAAAGGGGTAGTATGTTAGTGTTCCCCGCCTTTTGTGATATTAGGGGATATGTGATAGCATTTATAGAAATATGCTAGGGATAATCATGTAATGAAACGATTTGGCATATAAATATAAATGATCTTATTTCAGAAACGTGTCATAAATTCTATTCTTTTAGCATTAAAGAAATACTTAAGTAATATAATTGAGTATTAATAAAATAAAAAATTTGTGATGCAGAAAATGCCGCCCAGACGTAGATTAACTGCACCTGAGGAATCAGTTAACAATGAGAGGGAACACATAGACCCGATCCAGAAGCTAGTAGACTTGTTAGGAGAAGCTCTTAGGGGAAGGAACAACGAACCCGTTAGCCCCAATCCTCAAGTAGTACCAGTCACAAGTTTCAAAGATTTTTGGAGTGTAGGATCCCCAGAGTTCAAGGGTACTACCGATCCGATCATAGCTCAGACATGGGTTAAGGATATAGAGAAGGCTTTCACCATCGCTCGTGTGGGTGAAGACCAGAAGACGGTATTTGCCACATATATGATGAGAGGAGAAGCGAACTACTGGTGGGAGGCTAATCAACAAAGAGCTGGAGAAAGGATAATAGCGTGGGAGAGATTAAAAACTCTATTTTTCGAGAACTACTTTCTGAAAAGCATGAAGAACAGAATAGAGGTTACGTTTTTGGAACTTAAGCAAGGTGATATGACAGTGGCGCAGTATGCAGCTACGTTCAATGAACTAGGGCGATTTGCGGAGCGCCAAGTAGGAGATGAAGAGAGGAAGGCGAGAAGATTCGAACAAGGGCTGAAGCCGTGGCTGTTTAACAAGGTATCAGTTCTTCAAATTGATTCTTTTACGACGTTGCTGGAGAAGGCGATCATTACGAAAGGTGGCAGTGAGGCCTTAAGTCTGTATAACAAGGAGAAGAAAGGAAAGAATGCCAGAGGAGAAAATCGTGCTGGGTGAAGCAACAGTGGGGGAAGTAACTTGGGAAAAAAAAGTGGGAGAACAATAACAACAACAACAAAAACAACAACAATCAATCGGGAAACTTTCATGGAGGTTTCAAGAAAAGGGCAGAGGGATGCCCAAAATGTGGGAAGAATCATCAAGGCGAGTGCTGGAAGGGACGCGACACTTGCTACAACTGTGGTAAAGAGGGGCACATTTCGCCCAACTGCCCGAAACCGAAAAAGATACAAAGATGCTTTGTATGTGGCTCGACAGAGCACCGGATTAAGGATTGCCCGAAGAAGGGAAGTGGCGGAGGTAGAAGCGAACACGGAGGAAACAAACTGATGATCAGTGAACCAGTATAATCCAACCGCCCAACCGTTAGGACCTTTAACATGACCATCCAGGACGCAGTAGCTGTAAAGGACGTGGTGTCAGGTATAATCCCAATCAATGATATAAATGTATATGTATTATTTGATTCGGGAGCCACCTGTTCTTTTGTATCTGAAGAATTTGCTAGTAGACTTAATACACCCCGAGAACAATTAGAAGATCTCTTGAACATAGAAGTTGCGAATAAGGAAGTAATCCCTGTAGAATACGTTTACCAAAATTGTCGCGCAAATATTAGAGATCATGAACTGAGCGTAGACTTTATTCCAATTAGATTGGGAGAATTTGACGTAATACTGGGAATGGCAATAATTGGCTGTCAGAATAAATGTGTGAACCTTCAGACTCCGAGTAAGTCTAAGGTAGTGTTTTATGGTAGCTCATCGCTTAAGCAATCGTGTTGTCTTACGATGATGCAGGCCAAGAAATTGTTAAGAAAAGGATGTGTAGGTTATTTAGCTTACATTGTAGATACTCAAAAAAAGGGAGTATAAATTAAGGATATATCCGTAGTGGATGAATTTCGAGATGTATTTCCGGACTATCTGCCTGGTCTTCCGCCAGACAGAGAAATCGAATTCATAATAGACTTAGCACAGGGAACTGCATCAATTTTGAAAGCCCCATACCGTATGGCGCTGGTATAAATGAAAGAATTGATGATACAACTACAAGAGTTATTGGATAAGGGTTACATATGACCAAGTGTCTCCTTGGGGAGCACCAGTGTTGTTCGTTAAGAAAAAGGACGGATCGATGAGGTTCTATATTCATTATCGAGAATTGAACAGAGTAACGATCAAGAACAGATATCTGTTACCAAGGATAGGTGACCTATTTGATCAGCTGAAGGGAGCAAAGTGTTTCTCAAAGATCGACCTACATACAGGTTATCACCAACTAAAAATACGGGAAGAAGACATACCAAAGATTGCATTTCGAACCCGTTATGGACATTACGAGTTTTTGGTAATGTCATTCGGATTGAATAATGCTCCGACAACATTCACGGACTTGATGAACCGAGTTTTCAAGCCATACTTGGACAAGTTTGTGGTAGTTTTCATCGATGACATCTTGATCTACTCAAAGACAGAGGAAGAGCACGTCGAACATCTGAATATTATTTTGGAAGCACTAAGGAAGGAGAAGATGTATGCAAAATTTTCTAAGTGTGAATTTTGGATGGAGAAGGTTCAATTCTTAGGTCACGTGGTGGATAAGAATGGAATCTCAGTAGACCCTGCAAAGGTCGAGGCAGTGAGTAATTGGGAGCTGCCAAGAACACCAACGGAGGTGATAAGTTTCTTAGGATTAGCTGGGTACTATCGAAGATTCATCCAGGATTTTTCTAAGATAGCAACACCATTGACAAATCTGACAAGGAAGACGGTGGAATTTGTATGGACCGACAAATACAAAGAGAGTTTTCAAGAACTGAAAAAGAGATTAAGCAAAGCGCCTGTGTTATTACTACCAGATGATGCGGGAAATTTTGTGGTGTATAGTGATGCATCGCACAAGGGACTTGGTTGTGTGCTAATGCAGCACGACAAAGTCATTGCGTATGCATCACGACAACTGAAGGATTATGAAAAATGATACCTTACTCACAACCTAGAGTTAGCGGTAGTAGTTTTTGCATTAAAGATTTGGAGGCACTATTTATACGGAGAGAAATGTGAGATATACACGGACCACAAAAGTCTAAAATATATCTTCACACAAAAGGAGTTGAATATGTGTCAGAGAAGGTGGTTAGAATTAATCAAGGATTATGACTGCGATATTCTTTATCACCCGGGTAAGGCAAACGTAGTTGCCGACACTCTGAGCAAAAAAGGAAGGGAGAAGCTATTTCATTTGACGACACAGGAAGAGTTGATAAGAGAAATGGAAAATTGGAAATAGAGGTAAAGGGACTGGAGAAGTCTGATGAAAAATTATTTGTCATGGAAGCTCGCCCAACTTTGTTGGATAGAGTGAAGGAATCACAATAAAAGGATGAAGAGTGCGAGAAAATCAGGAAGAGGATCACAGAAAATGAAGAAGAAAGATTCTGAATGGATAAAGGCAGTATTTTGAGATTTGAAGGAAGAGTGTGGGTACCAGCAGTAACTGAATTAAGAGAGGAAATTTTGCACGAGGCACATAATACGACGTATTTCGTTCATCCAGGAGGCACTAAGATGTACCGAGACTTGAGACAACATTTTTGGTGGCCCAATTTGAAACAGGAAGTCGCAGAGTGCGTTAGCAGATGTCTGACTTGCCAACGAGTCAAAGCAGAGCACCAGCGGCCGAGTGGTTTACTTTAACCGTTGGAAATACCAAAGTGGAAATGGGAGCACATTACGATGGACTTCGTGGTAGGACTTCCAATCACACAGAAGGGATATGATGCCATTTGGGTTATCGTGGATCGACTTACAAAGTTCGTACATTTTATACCTATCAAGAACCACTATAGTTTGAATCAGTTAGCAAGCCTGTACGTAAAGGAGGTTTTTCACGACATAGAGTGCCGGTGTCAATTGTCTCTGATCGAGATCCACGTTTCATGTCAAATTTCTGGAAAAGCTTACAACAAAGAATGGGAACACAGTTGAGGTTGAGTACCACTTATCATCCTCAGACAGATGGACAGAGTGAGCGAACTATACAAACGCTAGAGGACTTGCTTAGGACTTGCGTGATGGACTTCAAGGGGAATTGGGACGACCACCTACCCTTAGTAGAATTCACATATAATAATAGTTACCATGTGAGTATCGGCATGCCACCATACCTAAAGGGCCCAACAAATTCCTAATTGAAAGAAAATGTAGAACGCCATTATGTTGGGACGAAGTCAGAGAGCGACGAATACTCGGAGCAGAGTTAGTACAACAAACCGCAGACGTGGTGACAATGTTAAGAGCCAGACTAGTAGCAGCTTAAGATCGCTAGAAAAAGTACGCAGATTTGCATCGGCAGGACCGAGACTTTAAAGTCGGCAGTTTCGTATTCTTGAAGGTATCTCCATGGAAGGGAAAAATCCAATTTGGCAAGAAAGGGAAATTGAGTCTAAGATTCATAGGACCGTTTGAGATACTGAAGCGAGTGGGAGAAGTGGCATACAAAGTTGCATTACCCCCTAAGTTGGAACACATCCACAACGTGTTTCTCATATCCGTGTTGCGTCCGTACAAGGCTGACTACAAGCATGTGATTTCTTATGAGCCTATTCAAGTGGAGAAGAACTTAGCGTATGAGGAAATTCCTGTCCAAATATTAGATAGGAAAGAGCAGATATTAAGGAATAAAGTTATATATTCGATAAAAGTAGTTTAGCAAAACCACAACGCATAGGAGGCCATGTGGGAATTAGAAAATAAGATGGCGAGGGACTATCCTCATCTGTTTGTATAACCTTGTACCAATTCCAAGGATGAAATTTTTATAAGGGGGGAGGATGTAAGAACCGTGAATTTTGTGAATAAATATTAATAATGATATTAATAAAGATGTGAATATTTATTTTATATAAATATTTATGTGTTATGAGATTAGTAGCTTAATTAGATTTAATTGAATAAGCCTATGATAATGGAGTAATATGGGAGATTTGATAAAAAGCTTAATTCAAAGTTCATGAGAATTGCCTAGTGCGGCATGAAGAAAGACTAAGGAATTCATTAAGTAAATTAATGAAGGAATGAGATAATTACGAGATTAATTAGTACCATATTAAATACTGTGATAGACTAATTTCTGTTAATTGATTTCTATGTGCAATGACATTTAATGTGTAGTTAGTTTTTACTAAGGTTTCTTCATTAGATAAAATGAAGTGTGACATTAATATATGAATGGGGACATATGATATAAATGAAGAAAATTATATAATTCACTAAATTGCATAGAGTAGCACACGTGGCAATATGATGTGTGGTGGGGAAACTAAATAAGTATATTTGATCCAAGAGCTGATTAAATTGTGCTAGTAGCCCATGGGGCATTTTATTGGATTAGCTCAATACACTTGGGTCACATAATTATATGAGTATATGTAAATGTATACAATTCGGAAGTCAATATACTAGCTTATGGTACAAAATATGGAATAAATAAAATGTAACAGAGGACAATAAGCTCCATGATCGATCAGGCCCTTTCCCCTTGCCAAGTTGCTGATTTTACTTGTTAATTGAGCTTACAAGTAAAGTCCAAATGAGGGAAATGATGGTGCAAGTACTAGGAATAGTGTAGGAATAGTATGGGTTGGTTGAGCATTGCACCAACTCCACTTTTACCCTTGGTTAATACCCAATTATTGGATAATGATTTTCCTATAAATAGTATCCTTAGAGTGTTGGTGGAAATTGCCACATTTCATTTGTTACGTTCTAGTATAAGAGAGAGAGCCAGAGAGAGAATTGAGATGAAAGGAGACATGGGAAGTTCTTCCTATTCGGGAAGGCAGAATCTAGGAGAACCAACTGTAAAGGCATAAAGGTATGACCTTGTTACCTTAAGTATTACCTATCAATTTTAGCTAGTTAGTTCTTTGTGTTAAGTAATATAGTATGCATGAGAAGGAGTTGTATTGGTTATCATAATAGTTGTATCTAAGACCAAGCATTAAAAGTACTAAACTGATTAATAACTTGAAGAAAGTGATAAGTTGGCTATCCATGTACCCCTAGTTAACCTCAACAAACCCAAGAACTTAGGCTCTGCCGAAAAGAAGTTAGGCATGCCTCGAGGACTTGTTATGATATTCCTTCGGGTCCTTGCCTCTTAGTTAGCAAACCAAACTCGATAAATCTTGTGAACTTTGATTAATTAGATATTGTATGTCTCTAGAGATAACCAACTTGTGCACACATCTAGTAGACATGTAGTACAGATAGCTATGGAGTTTGAGGAGAAGTTAGATGTGTGTCAGGATAGAAGAAGTGGTCTTATTCCTCAAGGACTGAAGCTGTCCCGAAGAGTCAACTTCGGATGATGTCTTCAATTTCGGATGATGTCTTCGACTTCGGATGATGTCTTCGACTTCGGATGATATCTTCAACTTCGGATGATGTCTTCGACTTCGGAGATGACGCCTTTGATTTCAGATAATGTCTTCGGATTCGGAAATAGAATTGTGACCTTGGAAAAGGCTGGACTAACGTGATATATATTATTATTTAGTCATAAACTACTCACGCATGAACAAAAAAAAGGGGACATAACCTAGTTTAAAAGTTCCTTAATATATAGGTGTGAAACAACTTGAAACAGAATACGTGGCATAAGTAATATTTCACGTATACAAACAGGAAATGTGCATATAAGACTAAAATTGCTAGAATGTTCTAAAGTAAGAACAATGTGGATTATACATCTATGAGTTTTAATGTGTATAGCATAAATGAATAGAAATATGTGTAATAAATACTTGTTGATATATATGTGTGTGTGACTAATGAATACCTATACGTACATAAATAGGATAATATAGTTCATTAAGGTGGTTGTGTTATAAGCGGTAATCAACACAAAAGGCAAGTTTCTCTAACTCAACTCGAGTTATTAAATTTTTTATGCTAGTGGATAATTATTTTTGATTAGTCCACCTTCACTGATTATTAGCAAATATTCACATTTATTACAAGTTCCCTAACTTATACTCTTTTATTGTGCAAGTTCCTAACCCTACTCTTTATTGAGCGTTCATTAAGCTTGTGCTATTATTGTCGTACAAGTAAACTTTTGAAATTTTAATTCATGTATGATAACTATATACTTCATGGATAAAATAAAAGTCGATTTATATTCTTTAAACTTTAATGTCAAGTATTGAACTTATAAAGAGTGGTCTATGTCATTTGATTCGGCTAGACTTATATCATGATTAGAAAGCTGTCCAAACCAATTATATGGTGCTAAAATTCTTGTATTGACTGAGATGAACAACCTTCTTTGAAGGAAAAATATATTTGTCGGGAGATCGACGTGCGCACTTGAGTACGATTAAATGTTATACATAATATAGGGTACTTTAGGCTGATCACCTAGTGTACTTATTTTTATTGGATTATCAGTATATTTCTGATAATCCTAGTAAGAGTTTATAGTCCTTTGTGACTGCTCAGTATTCAATTATCTTGAAATCTTAAATTGATTTAGCGTTGAATCATATTAATATTATTCTGTCCTTAGCGACTGTTATTGAGAGTTGTTGATATTTCTTGCTATCCTTTAACTATCATATCTTGCTATACCTTTTTGGGATTCGAGAATTGTATTACTCACCCTTATTGTTATATTACTTGCTGAGCAAACTTGTTGCTCATTCTTGCTTTTCCTAAAAAACATTTTCAGTTAACACAGAGAAGGGTGGACCATCGGGAGTCGATAAGGGCAAGGGAAAGGGCAAGGCTACCGACTAGCTAGCCCCTTTTATGTTCTAAATATTATGATGTTGTATTATGTCTATTAAGATGATGTATTAAGACTGATTTTGAACTATGTTTAAGTTTAAGTTAGATTATGTAATAAGTCGTTATTTGATAATATTATGTAATCTATTAAGTACTGTAGGTTGCGAGACTTGGGGGAATAAATATAATAAATCTTTGTATATTATTCTAGATTATTCGATATGATTGTATGATTTTAGTTATTTAGTTATTACCGTGAGAATGTGACGAACCGGATTCGAGAGACCAGTGGCGGTCCGAATTTGGGGGCGTCACAAGCGGGATAGTATCGGAGATTCATCCATAATTTTTCAAAGATAGCATCGCTGTTGACCAATCTAACCAGAAAGACGGTAAAGTTCGTTTGGACGAAAAACTGCAAGGAATGTTTTATGGAGCTGAAGAAGAGACTTTGCCAAGCACCGGTGTTGGCTTTACTGGACAACACTGGAGGTTTTGTAGTGTATAGTGATGCATCACACAAAGGTCTTGGTTGTGTACTAATGCAGCACGGCAAGGTCATTGCGTACGCGTCACGTCAGCTGAAGGACTATGAGAAGGGTTACCCGACTCATGACCTGGAGTTGGTCGCGGTAGTTTTTGCCTTGAAGATTTGGAGGCATTATTTATATGGAGAGAGGTGCAAGATATATACAGATCACAAAAGTCTGAAATATATCTTCACTCAGAAGGAGCTGAACATGAGACATCACTAATGGTTAGAATTGATCAAGGATTACGACTGTGAGATTTTGTACCATCCGGGCAAAGCAAATGTAGTGGCAGATGCCTTGAGCAGAAGTGGCAGACAGAAATTAATGAAGCTGACAACTCAGGAAGAGTTGATAAAGGAGTTTGAACGTCTGGAATTGGAGGTTGAGTATCCGATGGAGACGGACAAAAAATTATTTTCAGTGACAGCGAGCCCGACTTTATTGGATCAAATTAAGAAGGCTCAAAAAAAGGATGAGGATTGTGATTCAATAAAGAAGCGAATTGCCAAAGGCGAGGAGCTTAAGTATAAGATTGATAGCACAGGGTTGCTAAGGTTTGAAGGGAAAGTCTAGGTACTGTTGGATCGGGAATTGAGGGAAGAAATCTTTCAGGAAGCTCATAGCAAGAGGTACTCGGTACATCCCGGGAGCATAAAAATGTATCAGGATTTACGACAGTATTTTTCGTGGCCAAATATGAAGAGGGAGGTAGCATAGTGCATCAGCAGATGTCTGACATGCCAACGAGTTAAAGTAGAACACCAGCGACTGAGCAGACTGCTTCAACCATTATAGATTCCAGAGTGAAAGTGGGAGCACATCACAATGGACTTTGTGGTGGGCCTGCCACCGACACAAAAGGGTTTAGACGCCATCTGGGTAATCGTGGACCGTCTGACCAAGTTTGCTCATTTACTACCAATCAAGATACGGTACAATATGGAGCAATTAGCGAAGCTCTATATGAAAAAGATAGTGTCACGACATGGAGTGCTGGTATCAATTGTATTTGACAGAGATCCGCGCTTCACGTCAAATTTCTAGAGGAGTCTACAAGAGAGATTGGGAACGTAGTTGAGGTTGAGTACGGCGTGCCATCCTCAAACTGATGACCAGAGCGAGCGAACGATTCAGACATTGCAAGCTATGCTTCGCGCGATTGTAATGGATTTAAAGGGCAGCTAGGATGACCATTTGCCACTGGCAGAGTTCGCTTATAACAATAGTTATCACACTACTATCAGAATGCCACCGTACGAAGCGCTATATGGAAGAAAGTGCCGAACACCATTGTGTTGGGACGAGGTTGGGGAACGGAGACTGCTAGGACCTGAAATGGTGAAACAGACAGCATATACAGTGAAGCTGATCAGGAATCGCCTGGTAGCAGCCCAAGACCGTCAGAAGAAGTACGCTGATCTACATCGTCAAAAGCGAGACTTCGACGTGGGTAGTTTTGTGTTTCTGAAGGTATCTCCCTGGAAAGGGAAGATAAATTTTGGCAAGAAGGGCAAGTTAAGCACTAGGTTCATAAGACCGTTCGAGGTTTTGAGGCGAGTCGGTGAAGTGGCGTACGAGGTAGCGTTACCTCTTGAACTTGAGCACATTCACAACGAGTTTCATGTGTCAGTGTTGCGGCCGTATAAATCGGACTACAAGCACGTTATCTCCTATGAACAGATCCAAGTCGAGAAGGACTTATCGTACGAGGAAGTTTCTATCCAGATACTCGATTAGAAGGAACAGAAGCTGGGGAATAAGATCCATTCCGTCAAGGTTCTCTGGAGGAATCACGCAGTCGAAGAAGCTACGTGGGAACTTGAAGAGAAGATGAAAGCGAATTATCCGTTTTTATTTGAGTGACTTTATTTTACAATTCCGAGGACTGAATTTTTATAAGGGGGGATGATGAAATGACCTAGAATTTTTAAACTCCATTATTAATTAAATATAGGATTTAATTTTAATGAGTTAGTTTTGTATGCTTATTTAAACCTTGTGTGATTATGTGGTTATGTGAATTAGTGCCTATGCGATTAATTGCTAGAATTAATTAAAGGGAGTCACTAATGGTTTAATTAAGTGGACTAGCCCTAAGGTTTGTATATCAGAAGAATTGATAGGATTGTTAGTAATTAAATATTCAATTTACTTGAATATAGCGAAAGGATTTAATTGTGTAGATTTATTTAATAAATTTGAGCATTATTAATATTAATATTTAATAGTCTATTTAGTAATTGAATACTAACAGACTATATCATTTATTTAATTAACCAATTTAATCTTTTATTGGGGAGTTAATGTATACTATAATAATAGGGTTGGGATAATGTAAGGTGATAATACCCAATCAAAGAAATGTACATGTATTATATGTTGATATATATATATGTACCCCTACTTACTACATTGTAATATTATTTCCTTATTCAACTTGCATTGTGACTCTAAAGGAATTTAATATCTAAGTATACATATATGTCGAAGTATATATAATATGTGTATATGTATAACCTAAGTGTTGTATTACATTGCCAATTCCTGAGCTTTATTTGCCTTGTTCCATAATGAGAGACTCATTCTCTTCCTCACGTGAATACTCAAAAGGCTAGTCTACCCCCTTCTTCTCAAAATCAGCAATGTATAGCTAATGATCATGGGGGGAAGTGGGCATCATGATGGAATTCACCAACCACTCAACTACTCTTACATAACCATCAAATTCTCATTCTTTCGATTAATTTGATTTGGTAGGTAAAGGCATTGTCTGTATAATAATTTTCCTATAAATGAAGCATCCCTCCTCTTTTCATTTGCTGAGAATTCCAAAATGAAGTTAATATAAGTATATTGAGATATATAGAGAGAAAGAATCAGTTGAGGGAAGTTGATATAGCAGCAAACTTAGCAAACTCAAATCACATTTTAGCAGAGGTATAACACATTCTATGTTCTTCAATTTCAAAAATTACTAACTTCTCGATTATGTTTAAATTCTTGTTAAATTGATTGAAGAATGGTTATTAGTTGTTAATTGATGTAATGCTACTATCTCGGTTGTGTATGAGTGTAATAAACTCAATGTGATTGATCTAATTTGCATTAAGAATGATTAGGCCATGAGCAGGATAGGATTATGCAGTAACAGAGCCATTCGTGAGTTTCTGCAGGGGTGGCACAGCTGCGCCACTACCAAGGCTAAAACCAGCGTAGCTGCGCTGGCTGCCAATTTTTTTTTTCTGTTGTTCTGATGTTTTGAGCATGCTAGTTTAGTCCATTCATGCATGAAAATAGGTTTGCCATGTTACCTAGTGTGCTTGTGAATAGCATGAGTTGCATACATTGTTCTAGTATGTATTTTCTAAAGACAACTTAAGAACTTTAAAATAAACTTGACAAAACTTGTGCCTTTTAATTTTTGACCATTTGAGTATGTATATGTGGCTTAGATATGTGTTCAAATGCATGTGAGTTATGATTTCGAGATACTTTGCATGTACTAAGTTGCTTTAGTTGACTTTGTGTAATTTTCGAAGAAAACTTAGAGTTTCAAAACTAATATCATCAATCACTGTGTAAGTTACGTTCTGATCATACAAGAATGAATAATAGGATTCATTATTCCTCTAAAAATGTTGACATAAGAATCATCTGGTTAAATATGGATTCTACTTATGCACACATTTTAAAGAAATTGAAATTCCAAGTGTAAACTATGTGGTTAATGTGTACGTGTGTGGTATACGCACGAGCATACATGTTAAGTATTGTTTAGTCTCGTTATGTGGTATTATAGCTATAGTAGCTGACCCTTTGTAACATAGACTTGATTAGCTTAAGGTATAAGGGTTACCGGCATAAAAACCATAGAACTTTGAGTTAGATTTAGAATGAGCATGCTAGGTTTCGAACTCAAGTTAATAACTTTATAAGCATGTGTATTTGATTAATATCAGTAGCCTGTATGCTAGAGAGTAGGCTCGGATTCAAGCAGAATGAAACTTCATTCCTGGTCTGACCAGTGCTGCGCCACTCCTAAGGTAAAAACCAGCGCAGTCGCGCCAGTTACCAATCTTGCCAAGTTGCTTTAAAATGTGGACAGAACCTTGCAGCATGTGTGTACGTGTGTCTTAAACTGTATTACATGATTAAATTGAAGTGCTATGTGTTCAAGCCTATGTTGATGCATAGAGACTAGTTATTCTAAAGTTATTAATCTAGGACAGGGTTAGAGGTTTATAGACTCAGTCATAGTAAATCGACTTACATGAATTATGTGGTAAACTTACCTGATGATCAAATTCTTGTAAGTGTGAACTCATACCAGTCTACACAATACTAATCGAGAGACCGACTTGTTAATGGTAGGTCGTTTCAACGCAATTTAATTAAAGCTATATTATTTGTAGCTGAGCAAACAGGCAAGTTTCTGAACTTCACTCCTTATTTGTGCAAGTTTCCCATGAATTCTATTAACTTGTACAAATGTATTATTGTTGTGCAAGTCTTCCTAACTTCGAACTTTACATTGAGCGAGTTTCCTATCCATCCTCATATTTTATTGAGCAAGTTCCTTAACCCTACTCATATTATATTCGAGCAGGATATTATTGTAATGCAAGTTATTTATTTTAGCTTGAACCTTATTTCCAAGCATGCTTGACGTGGTTTAATTACTTTACAATTATTCCACATCGATTTTATTGATACTCGCCCTTAGTGCACTTGAGTTCGTACAGTCTTGGACTTGCACATTATTTAAAGTTTTATAATTCATGAACTGCTTCAGATTGAGTCTGAACCCTTGTTCGGTCAGACAATTGCATTAAATTTTTATAAAAGCTATCCAGGCCAATTGATGGTATAGATTCTTAGACTGAAATGAACACCCGTTTTTATTATAGGGGAGTACCCTATGTACTTAGTATAAGATACAAATAGCAGAGTTGAATGTTATGCATATACATAGCGTATGCGAGGCTGATCCCCTAAAGTACATATTCTGTAGCCAGTAACCAAAGGGCAATCAGCTATTGATTCCATTGGAAGTTTATGGTTGAAAGTCTACTTGTCTATCAATTATTCTAAAAGCAATTATTATTCTTTCTTTCGATAATCGTATTTTTGAATTCCTTTTTATATATATTCCGTTAATCATGATATATTCTTTATTGCTGTATTTAAACTTGCTGAGCAAACTAGTTGCTCATTCTTGCTATATCATGACTTTTATTGTAGTTAAACCTGAGACTTCAGGGAAGGGCAAGGGTAAAGAAAAGATGAAGTATTAGATTTTAAGTAGCTGACTATGTTTATTGCTTAGTGTAATTACTGTCAATGTAATTTGAACCCTAACAGAAAATGAAATATGGGAATTCCTGGGAATAATCAATTTTATAAGCAGGTTCATCTCTCAGCTCACAACAACGTGCGAACCTATCTTCAAGCTACTAAAGAAGAATTCCTCCACAAAATGGAACGAAGAGTGTCAAAATGTCTTCTTTTCCATCAAGAAGTAGTTGACCGAAGCACCTATATTGGTACCCCCAAGGGACAATGCTCCCCTGTTTATGTACATGTCCGTCAATGCCAATGCAATGGGTTGTATGTTAGGACAGAAAGACGAAAGAAGCAAGGAAAGAGCTATCTATTATCTCAATAAAAGATTCAGCAGTGGCGAGCAGAGGTACACCCAGATTGAAAGGACCTGTTGTGCATTAGCATGGGCCGCCACGAGATTACAACATTATCTGCATGGACACACGACCTACCTCATATCCCGCATGGATCCACTGAAGTACATATTCAGCAAACTCATGTTGAATTGCCGGTTATACAAATGGCAGTTGATTCTACAACAGTTCGACATTGTCTATGTGACTCAGAAGTCAATCAAATGTCAGGGAATTACAGATCAACTAGTCGAAGCACCGTCATGGGATTTTGAACCCTTGGAAACTTATTTCCCGGATGATGGGATCCTGACAATTCATTAAATCCCTCAAGAGAATACAGTACAGCCTTGGAAAATGTATTTCGACGGAGCTGTTAACATGGACGGTGCCGGAGCTGGGGCAGTCCTTGTTTCTTGTATAAGAGAACAGTATCCTGTGGCTACCAAGCTACAATGTGACAACACCAACAACACAGCTGAGTATGAAGGCTGTATAATGGGATTGAAGCTAGCCCAGGCCATGGGAATCAAACGTTTACTAGTTTTTGGGGATTCTGAGTTGATTATCAGACAACCACCGGGGCATATCACAACAAAGAATTGCATTTGCTATCGTATCATCGGCAGGTTATCATGATGTCCATGGAGTTTGAAGAGATAACCTTCTTCCATATCCCTCGAGGAAGGAATGACTTTGCTGATGCATTGGCAACGTTGGCTTCCTTGATCCACATATCTGATAGAAGGGGAATTCCCGACATCAAGATTGCAAACCAAAAGGCCCCGACATATGGGAATTACATTGGAGAAGTATCAAATGAAATACCTCCTATCAACCAGCCTTGGTACCAAGATATAAAAGAATATGTCCAAGATGGATCTACACCCGCTGGAGCAAGCCAAGTCGGACGAAAGCAAATTTACAAGATGGCTATAAAGTTCTATCTGAACGGAGATGCACTCTATAAAAGGGATACTGGAATAGGCCTTTTAAGATGCCTCGATAAAGATCAAGCCCAGAGACTGATGGATGAAGTACACAGTGGAATCTACGGTCCACACATGAGCGGTCATTTGCTGACCAAGAAGGTATTGAGAATAGGGCATTACTGGATCTCTCTCAAAGCTAACTGTGATGATCACGTCAAGAGATGCTACCAATGCCAAGTCCATGGAAATGTCATACACGCTCCTCCAAACGAACTGCACAATATGAGTTCACCATGGCCTTTTTCCATTAGGGATTGGATGTGATTGGGCCAATAGAACCTAAATCCAGTAATGGTCACCGATTCATCTTCACCATAATCGATTACTTCACCAAATGGGTTGAAGCTGCCTCTTTTCCCAAAGTCACCAAAGAGGTAATCATTGGTTTCATCAAAAACAATGTCATCTGTTGATATAGACAACTCAGAACACGCTAAAAACCTAAACAACAAGATGATGAGAGATTTATGCAGCAAGTTCCATATCAAGCATCTCAATTTCGTCATCTATCGACCCAAGATGAATGGTGCTGTTGAAGTGGCCAACAAAAGTATCAAGAAAATCATGCGAAAAATGTTCGCCAATCATAAAGGATGGCCTGACCTGTTGCCTCTGACTCTATTAGCATACAGGACGTCAATGCGCACTTCTACTGGGGCTACCCCCTACTCATTGGTTTATAGCATGGAAGCAATACTTCCCATAGAGATAGAAATGGAATCACTGAGAGTGTTAATAGACTCTCAGATGGAGGAAAACCAGTGGTTGCAAGAGCGGTACTACTAGTTGTCCCTGATAGATGAAAAGAGGGATACATCCATCTTCCACGGACGTTTATATCAGCAAAGGATTACTCGGTCATATAACAAAAAAGTTCGACTCCAACAATTCAAAGAGAATGACTTGGTACTGAAGAAAGTTCTGGCCAATCAAGATAAAGCCAAAGGAAAGTTTACCCAGAATTGGGAAGGCCCTTTCATTGTCAAAGAAGTGTTGACAGGAGGAGCAATCAGATTACAAGAAATGGATGGGAACAAATTTCCCCAGCTCATCAATCCAGACACCATAAAAAGGTACTATGTCTAAAACACCTACAAGCCATCATCCTAGTCCTGCAAATCAATCAAATCATCTCAATTTTTCACTAGATGCTCTAACTACGAATGACCTGATCTCCCTCAACCCGGGAGTATGTAAGCAGCCATTTACGATGCGGTCAAACCAAACAAAAATTATATAAACCCCTCAAACCAAGATCAAATACAAATAAACACTTTTAAAACTTTTCAAGATAAGCTCAAACTACGAATGACCTGATCTCCCTCAACCTGGGAGTACGTAGGCAGCCATTCCTGGTGCGGTTTGACCTTAAAGAAAAAATAAAAATTAATAAAAACCAGTCCCAAGACACCGAAACCCCTATAAAACCCAAATCCTATCAAGCCTCCCTGATCAACAGGCCCTACTGAGATACTCTCCGAATGTCAATCTATCAAGGAAAAGCTCATAATACATCAAGACAACAAGTCATGAAATAAGTGGTAATCACTCAACAATGACAATACATATCCAACAGGGAAGTGAATCATAATATATTTCTCTGCTATATAATACTGTTTAATATATACACTGTGTCCTGTACATGACAAAAATGGCTGATCTAGTATGTGCAGGAAAATAAAGCTAGTCTATGAACCAGTGGACAACCCAGTGCTAATATGGCATCCCTTTCAAAAGATGGAGAAGCAGCTATAAGCTCATGACCCACGGTCTCTATACAAGCTAAAATATCTACGGCCATCTGCATAGTGCTGTTGTGACCATCTATGAAGGCACTCATATCTGTAACGAGGCTGTGTGTATACGATCGGAGTGCAGTGCTGTCAGCAATATAAACATTCTGGGTAGCTATGGCCTCATCCCTCCCAATAAAAGTAGCATCCCGGGAGACTAAAGCCCCCTCAATCCCGGGAGACTAAAGTAGCATCTCGGGAAGATCGAGCCTCATCTCTCTTTAAAAAAATGATGCATCCCTAGTAGCTCGAGCCTCGTCTCTATCAATAAAAGCGGCATCCCTACCAGAAAGGGCTGTCAACATCAGCGCTCTAGCCTGATCCATCTCAAAGGTCATCCGATCTAGTGAATCAATAAGAGCTGGATCTGTCCCAGTCAGAATGCTCAGCGGGTCACTAACCAAGGATGCTGTCAAACCAATAAACAACTCATTCTCCGTGGGAGAATTAGGATCCTTCATAGGCTCCTCATCGTCAGAATCAATGCTCGGAGCTAACTGAATAATTGCAGCCAGTGCAATATCAGTCTCTAACCATTCTGAATACTCTGGAGAACGATCTGGATGGCTAGTAGAGAAATCAGCTATCTCCCTATAGTAAGTCCTGATTTGGTCAGCTGACGACAAAGATGAAGCTGATATCCGCTGATCCGTAGCCCCCTCAAAATGGTGGAGGCTCTGAAACTGATCAAACTAGCCCATGACTGCCAGCGGATGATATTTAGTCATCCCTCTCCGACCTTTCAGTTGTAGATAATCCATGCTAACTGCATGAGTGATGAAGTTGTAAGGGGAGCTAAGCCCTAAGCAGGGCAAGATCAAAAAGGGATGCTGAATCGCTAATAAAAAGACCAACCATGACGCCGCATCTGAACACTCTGCTGGCCGGAAGGAGTAAGACATATCTATCTTATGGGTAAAGCAGTACCCATGATGTCTGAAGGTGCCAATAGGACTCAAATATGTCATGAACCACACATACAGCAGAACAACGCTACCCCTAAAAAACCCCTCTAGATGGGTACTGCAGAATGTAACCGACCTCAAGGTCTCGACTAATATCATCGGCATGATAGTACAACCTTGTATGAGGGCATGTACCACTACCATCAAGCCAGTATCCAAGTGATCCATATATAGTGGCATGTACAAATTAGTCGTGACACACATCAGCAGAACGTCCACACGCTCAAACTATCATTCATTTACATGGATGATGAAGTCTCCTGAATATCGCTCGTAGCTATCTAGTCGGCCAAAGAAATCAATCAAAAAGTCAATGGACACCACATGTCCTGCAGTAATCTCCTCAGCGACTACTCTGCGTCTCAGACCAGTCATGGTCATGGATGGACGTCTCATGTCACTAATAGCTGTCCTGGCACAAGGCAGATCTAATGCTAAACCCATGAGGCGCTTATACTCCTTTAGTGTAGGAGTCAACTCATGAAGGCCAAACCTGAAAACTTGGCGCTCGGGTATCCAGCAGGATAACATGCCGTCCACGAACCCCTGTGGAACCTGAAAAGCTAAAAGAGTCAAGGAATGCCCCAGCATCTGATCAATTATCCCTTTAGCTGTAGGGGGGCAGACTTTCATACCAAGATCTCATCGAAGATGTTACCAAGAAATGTGGCAAGTGCTCGATACGGCTGACTGTGGATGAAGACATCTGTATAACCATATCATGAGACCATCCAGGGGTCAAATTTAAACTCACTTGTCTAAATGCATATCCATGATATAATACACGCATAATGACAATGATAAGTGACAATAGGATGTAATAGATAGAAAAACATCATGCATTTCTAAAATACACTATCTACTAAAATCATCATCTCTATCTGCTCATAAAATGCAAAACTAAAAAGTACAAAGAACTGGGGCACAATCGCCCAACAACTAACAGAGGCCTATCAAAAATATAACGAGAAATGGGGCACAGCCGCTCAATATCTAATAGAGGCCTATCAAAAGATATAGCGAGAAAACTATCAGAAGAAATCTATAACATCTACATCCAGGCGATCAACCAGCTGCAACTTTTCTTGAGTCACAAAATCTCGGCCAGTGGGAATGTTCGGTCGATACAAGGGAAGATCAACACCTGTATAAGTGCCAAAAAATGGATCTGCTGAGGGGCCAGCTCTAGAGATGGAAGGATCTAACAAATCTGCCTCTAATGGATCCCTGCCAAGGTGTCGGATGAAGAAGTGAACCCTCTCCAACCGCTGGGTTAATCCTAAAATCTTCTCTGGATGAGTCGGCTCTAGGAGGCAAGCTATCCAGTCTGTCATCATCACTAACCCCAGCACTATATCTGCCATAAACTAGGTAGCACGAGTCTGAGCCCCAATAGTGCAGGGACTCTACCAGCTATGAAATGCCTCCTGGCTGTAAGGACCCTCTGACAGGATGAAGCTATCTACGCCCACCATGGGAATGTCTGTGAGTGACTGAGCTAATAGCCAATGATGCCAAGCAGGAGGAACAAAGGGAATGTGGATATATCCCGTGACGCTACGGATAGTGCGCTCTCCCAAGTAGAGCTCCCAGCCTCCCTCGGTCAAAAGGGAAACCCGACGAGTGGACAATGCAAACTCCCGACCAGTCGGAAAGACATCCTCGAACCCGACTTTTAGATAGTCTGAGGTGTAAGGGACCCACTGTTGGGTAAAATCTAGTTAAGTACAACACGCAAGTATATGTGGTCAACAAGTAATAAAGTAAAAGTAGAGTATCATTCCCACGAGGAATTATTTAATAAAAATTACCAAATACTAACTCTTAACCAAACTAATTTTATTTAAACAACTCATTTAAAGTTTTGAATTAAACTATTTAATTACATTAATACTAATTACCACTAGTTAAAATAAAATTATGGAGAGCTAAGATCACAACTTCATTTATTGCTTCACTTAAATTAATACAGTTTTTATCAATTATGCTCAATATTCTGAATTGTTAATCAAGAGCACTAAGGTAAAATATGACCATCTCTCAATGCATCATACTCAAATCAACTTAAATCCACATATGATAAAATTAATAAGAACACCCTAATTAACTAATCCACTATATCTCTATGTGAATTATAATTAAAGAGGATTTTAAGCACAAGTTCTTTATCATATTACATGCGATAATAGGTATATCTCTATCCTAGACATAAATTATTAATTCCAACGCCATGCAGAAAACACAATCACATGCTATTATGATCAGATCTAAATCTATAATTCGTCTCTCAATTTCATATAGATTATCACAGTAATTGTTATCTAGAGGCAGAAGATGTTGGTGACAACCCCAACGTCAAGTTCAGGTAAAAACTATCATAAACAACTCCACCCCCAACAGGAAGCGCAGGAACAACCAGTGATAGCATACCTGTGGCAACTAACACCACAAGGGCCTATTGCATTCGTCACATTACATATCATGCATTGCATTACATTTGCATGTGTCATATTTCTAGTGTCTAGTAATCTTTATCATGTTCATTCCATTGCATGGCATAAACACGATAAAGAGGGGCATCTATAGACACTCAAAATTTTACATTCCTATTACTAACCTTGCAGGAGGGCAAAACTATCTTTTACCTCCTTGCAACAACACCGGGAGATCTAACCCAACCCCGGTCACAATACCGGGATGTCAAGGCAAGCACCAGGATGTCAGGTCAAACCCTGGAGACAACCCCGGGAGGTACAGCAGCCCCGGCGATAACACCGGGAGATCAAACTCCACCCTGGTCACAATATTGGGATGTTAAGTCAAGCCCCGGTAACATCGAGAGGTCAAGTTAAACCCCGATGACAACCCCGGAAGGTACAGCCACCCCGACAACAACACCGGGAGATCAATTCAACCTTCAGAGACAACTCCAAAGCATCAAATCATCCCCAGAGACAACCCTGGGAGACCAAATCAACCTTGGAGACAACCCTGAGGAAGAACAGAGTCAGCTGGGATCAAACCTCAGAGACAACCCCGGGAAAACAGTCGAAAACCTTGCTAACACATGAGATGACCCCCGAAAGGGAAAAACAGTTATTTTACCAACTTGAAGCCAAATCTGTGAAAATCAAGCCTAATTGATGCAATGAAGGTCAGAAAAGCCATAACATCGATCCCGAATGAAAATAGTACAAGACAGCTTAACGGACAGACCGTGAAAAAATGAAGATCTGGTCATAAACCCATCTTCTTTGATTCAGAAATGGTCAAATCCCATGTCATTGTGCGGCTTTCGAAAAGGGTTTTCCAAAAAGGTATAGCATGCCTCAAACAGACGCCCGAATCAAAAGTTATGAAGGTTCGAACCTGAAAACGCGTTGCTCGGAGTGCATGTAATTCGAGACGACGGGACCCACGAGAGTGGGCCCCACTCTGGGAGCTGCAGGTAGAGTCGCGACTACCGCGAGTGCACTCGCTACGCTACCATTTTGGTCTATAAATGAGACGCCCAACCCTTGCAAAAAAAGGATAGAAACAAATAGAAAACGCTTTGAAATTCTGCCCATTTCATCCCTTAGCCCTACTTATAGTACTCAAAACATAGATTTTATTCTTCCAATACGTTTGCATACGTATATTCTATAACATACCAAAAATTAACAGGTTGAAACATCCATTTGAAGCCCACTGAGTGGCAAAAAGTTCGCGTAGCAATGCATTGTACGTTTTTTTATGATCAGAAGTCATTTCTTACTTCATTACGTATATGTGAACGTGCATATAAAGTTTCATCTTTTGATTTTGCCCGAAACTCAGTTCTGTGGCTTTTTTAGCTTACTTTTTAGTATATATAAGTATATATATGCGTTTTTCTTCGTTTGCACAGTCTGGATCATTAATCCATGGCTTTTACTCGCTTTGATATATATATATATATATAAATATATATATATATACTAACTTGTTCGGCTTGGATCGCTGATTCGTGGCCTTTTCAGCTTTATTATATATATAATTGACTATATATATACTAATTTTCAATTCTGTCAAACCTGGATTGCAAATCCGTGGCCTTTTATTGCTTATATATTTATATATTTATATTTTTGTTGAGCTTGGAGTAATTCGTGGCTCTTTATCGCTTTTATATATATATATATTTACATTTCAGTAGGGCCTAGATTGGAAATCTGTGGCCATTTACAACTTATATATATATATATATATATATATATATAAATATATTTTAGTCGGGCCTGGATTAGAAATCTATGACCCTTTAAAGCTTTTATATATATATATATATTTCAGTCGGGCCTGGATTGGAAATCTATGGCCTTTTACAGTTTATATATATATATATATATATATATAAATATATATATTTCAGTCGGGCCTGAATTGGAAATCCGTGCCCCTTTACAACTTATATATATATATATATATATATATATATATATTATTTTTTTATTCATTGTGATTAAATATATGTTTTAAATGTTCATTTGATATGCATTTGTTTTAATGTAAATTTTGGCGAATTAGATTTATTTAAATCTAGCCTTTTCTAACTTTCAAACGGTTCAAAATAGGTCCAACCGGAACCGGGAAGCTAGAATGGCTAAGATTTATTTAAATTTAGTTTTTCTAGTTTTATAAATATTAAAGCGACCTCGCGACCCTAAATTCATATCTGGCGGAAACGGGAAGCTTTGGCTACGCGCATGCAAGGATTTGTCTGATAAATCCTTTGTTTTGCGACGTCTAGAGTACAATTCTCCTTATTTGTGAATATTTGTGTTGTGCAGGTTTTCTTGGCCATTTTATGTGAGCCTAGGAATCGTGGAATTGATTATCAAACTGATCTAAATCTGATTCCCACGATGGACAAACTCTATATTGTAAACATATCCTGTCAATTTTTCTGTAAAATGTACATTCGAGGGTCCTTAAAACTGTTATCTAGATTTAAGGTTTCAGACATAATGAAATATGGCTTGTAGTGGTAGAGTCACTTTGATGGCTGTCATGCCCATAAAAAGACCGACACTTGTATATATATTTTGTGGTCGAGGATGCTTCGCATCCCGACAATCAACATCTAAATTGAGCTAAAGGCTAGATAGAATAAAATGTAAGTATCAATATGCTTCAATTCCTATGCAATCGAAAGGGTTTGAAAAAACAACCTTTCAAAACATCATTTTCATATCTTGTCTAAACAAAAAGACTTTTTCAAACAAAGCAAACTCTTCGTATATAGGGCCAACGAAGCTTGACACTACTTTCAAATCAAACAAATGTAAGCTTAATTACTTCCAACATACACACACATTGCAATTAAAAAGTAAAATATTGAAAAGATGCGGTACAACCATTTCAAATATACCAACTTACGACTCTGTAAACCTTTCGAATCGTCGACATGATACATGTTGGCCTTTTCCGAAAAACTTTTCACCCTTCATAAAACAGATAAAGACAAATAAGGGTAGAAAACAACAAAATTTAGGAAGAGGAAGATCTGTCCAAAGCGACATGATTTTTTCCCGACGTCGACAATATATATATATATATATATATATATATATATATATATATATATATATATATATATATATATATATATATAGAACCGATCTAAAGTATATCTCTTAAATATCATACTTTTATTAAAACTACGTCGTTTTGAAGATTCTTTTAAAAAATAAATTAATATTAAAAGGGAGTGGTCTCACTTACTTTCCTTTTATTTATAAAAATGCAACTCGTGGCCCCACTTATTTTTCAAACGAATCTCCAAAACGACGTAGTTTAAATAAAAGTATGTTATTTAAGAGAGTACGTTATTTAAGAGGTATGCTTTTGATCCGTCCTATATATATATATTTATATATATATATATATATATATAGTGATCCATAACAAACCGGTTGTTATGGACACTATTCCAGCAAACAGATCTTACACCGCTAATTTAGAGATTCAACAGTCCGAAGAGAGATTTTTTTTACTGGCCGCTACTCTTAGTAGCGGCTAGAGAATATCTTTTTTGCTGGCTGCTACTCTTAGTAGAGGTTAGATAATTTTTTTAACTGACTTCTACTAAGAGTAGAGGTCAAGAGAAATGTCTTAAACACCCCCCACCTTAGTTAGATTTAAATAGTTTCAATTATTAATTTGTAAGGTAGTCCAAATTATATTTCAATATGATGTTTAAATTTTAAATAATCAAATTGTCACAATAATTATTAATGTTAGATTATATTACATAAGAAATTATTTATACAAATATTTTATAAAAATAAATATATTAAATATAGTTGACAATGTTAAATTTTATTACTTAAGAAATTATTCATACAAATAAATACGTACCTGGTAGTTCGAAGAGGTGAGGATACCTTGCTTTTATTTTAGATTCTATCTTCCCGGTCATTTCTTCTGTATCATGATTTCTCCATTGCTCATTTCTTGGATTTTAGATATCATTCCAAGATACAACTTCAAAACATAGGTTAATTAACATATCACAATTTGTCAATTTATTAAGTATGAAAATTCAGCTTAGGTAAGTCACACACTAGTGAAGGATATTACTCGTCTATCCCCTCTTAGTTCTAGTCTCAGATCTCCGCCAGCGAATATATCCCTAAACTCTGATACCAAATGTGACGCCCCCAAAATAGGTTCACACAATCCATTTTGAGTAACCAAAAATACACGGTACAAAATTCGAATACAAACTTCTTATTTGTAATTATGAAATTGTCATACAAAATACGATAACACATATACTATGAGTTTCAATACAAATATTATAACAACAGTACTCACACTCCAAACTAATAACACCTTACATAAAGGTACAATCAATAACTATTTTAAGAATTAAAATATTTGGAAAATACTCAAGAAAACCTTCGTACATGGGAGGCCATGCATCTAAGTTATAATAGATATCATACGACTTGAGAATTAACCTAGGTTGACCCAATAGACCCCAAAGAAAAATGAGAAGATTACTATCTTGTTCAATCCAATGGTGTGTATCTTCTTTCCATATAATTATCTCTATTATCTCGAACTGAGAATTATATTCCAATCATACTCCAAGATTATATAGATAGTGCTCATAGATATAATCAGCAAGAGGATGCGCACAACCATATCTTATGATAACACGAATTAGTATGTGGTTCGACATCTTGTATGATAGTGGCAAAACACCCTTCTAAAGTCGGGTTCTCATCACCCTATTGTTGTTCACCAAAATTAATTATTAAATGACGTATAAAATACGACACACACATTTTAAGTCCTCAATACAATTATTTCCATATTATTTTATGGAAAACTTCAACATTTATAGGCCATCGCACTATTCCCCTATTATCCCCGCTCAACCCAGCTACACTCTTATTACCTTAAAAGGAATTGTGAAGAAAAAGGATGAGCACGAATAGCCCAGTAAAGAATATCATAACTTAAGATAATTAAATTATCAATAGCCTTCATTAGTAATAAATAAGATATTTAGAACATATGGTAGATGATAAAAAATTTCAAACATAGTTACAGCGGAACAAACAATCCATTAGAAGAGTCAAGTAGAATATAATATCTACTCTCTTCCCCAAATTAAAAGTCCATCATCGATATTTTATTCATGTAACACCAATCAACAGTTCATCGTTGTACTTAAGACAAAGAGAACTTTCACCCCCTGTCTTTAACTTAGTAGGAGATTGTATACTGCAATTGTGTAGTAGCAGAATACTCTTCTTCTTTCTCTCTTATTCTCTCTCTATAGTTTCTCTCTCTATAGCTTAGTGAATTGGTGAGAAAGAAGAAAGAAATGAGCTTCTATTTATAGGAGAATGAACTAAATAGTAACTGATTCATGGACGGTCCAGATTAATTTACTATTAAAACTTTAATCCGACAAGCCATATTGATTTACTATTAAAGCTTCAACCGACGGTCCATATTGATTAACTATTAAAACTTCAACCGACGGTCCATAAAATTCGGACGTCTCCCCATGGAATAATTAGTCAAACTTACAACAAATGCCTCATGACAAACCTGGAAGTAGTATGCATACAAACCAATCATGTATGATGATAAAGCATATACTTTGGAAACGATCTTATTTATTTATTAATAAAAGTATTCATTTATTAAAGGCATTTAATTATCTACATGATGCTGTTTTTATAATATATAAATAATCCAGAGTTTTAAGAAATTCTTTTAAAATCATGATGTTGATCATGCTAATGAGATCTAAATTCTTAGAAAACATAAAACTAAAATAGTTTCCAATCGTTGAATTACTAAAAAGAAGATTAGTAAATCCGTATAGATTGGTACATATGTTGCTTGCTCATTGGATGAGGATGAGGATGATTGATCTCATGATTATTTGTGTGGAGACACTAAAGCAAGTATGTAGGTGCTAATTGGAGAATAAGTTCACTGAACGTGACTCGCTAAGGATTACCTAATGGAGTTTTACTTGCCTGTCAATAGGAATTCCTAATGTGATAGTAGTACAAGTGATCATTGGACTTGAGATCATCATAATATCTTGTGTGTAATGAATTATACTTTGACTTATTCCTTAAGACCCTTGGGGTATATCAAAGGGTATGCTTGGGTGTAATAAGTTACATATGGAGATAAGGAATAGTCAATAAAGAATCTACCACTTCTAGTAAAAGAAGAGATATGTCCTATGTGATTCGTTAAATGACAACCCAGGAATCCTTGGCCAAGGTAGAATGAAATTGGAAAGGAGTTTCTAATTTGCATTATTTGGAGTTGTGCATTTTCTAATCAAAATACATATAATTAAATAAAATAAGATTTGACAGTAATTCCATGTCTTATATTTAATTGGGACATTGTATGGTGGAAGGATTGAATTGTACGGTAACTATTTGCTCACAAGTTTTTTTATGATTAATGTTGAAATGTAAATTATCTTGAAAGTCGTTGATCGCTAGGGAGGCTTATCTCTATTGTAGAATAAATATTATTTATTTAAATAGATGATTAGTTTAATTTATTTATTTAAATAAGATTAGAATTGTTCTAATTAATTTATTCACAACCAGTTTAATATGGAGAACCTAAAGGGTCACACCATAAAAGGAATAATAATTATTTAAGAAGGTAATGACATAATCGTAATAATATATTAAGTGTAATTAATTTAATCTATGGTGATAGAATAAATTAAATAGGTTAATATTTTGAAAATATTAAATATAAATTAATAAGAGGAGTCTTATTAATATTATTACAATTATTATTATTTTAATTTCTAAAGGAGTTTAGGAATTAATTTAATATTGGTATTCTCAATTAATCCTAATGAGATTAGGAGGTAAATTAATTAAAGGAGTTTAATTAATTAATCCCAATGTGTTGGGAAACATAATTAATTAAAGTAGTTTAATTAATTAAATAAAATCCAATTTTTAATTGGATTAGAAGAGTTGACCAATATCTATATAAGAGGAGTCTTATATTAGATATCAGTAGATGTAATTCCAATTGTTGGAAAGTACTCTTTTTTTACAGAGAATAAAAAATAAGGGTTTAGCCAACCACCCTCCTTTTTGAACAATTCCTCTTCATTGGTCGACCACCTTTAGAGGCCAAACACTTGGGTGGCTAACGTTAATCAAAGGAAGGAATCTATCCAGGAGATTCAAGGTGATCACGAAGAGTAAGAAGTTGAACTCGTACCTATGGAAGCTAGTTTCTACAAGGATATGATTCTGATTTATCCTTATCTTTCTATTGGTTAATAATTGAGCACAAAGAATGATCTTGGTTAGGGTTTATATAAAAAATTTTAAAACCTAATTTGTCGCGGTTCCACCCTTACTATGTAATTTGATTACATGTATGCGTAACATACAAACCCAACAGTGGTATTAAAGTTTAACTTTGTTATAATTATCAATTTTATGATTCCATGCATGAATTGATGTGAGATTGGATCGAATTTTCTGGACAAAAATCGAAGTCTGATGTTTCTGCGATGAACAGCGCGGCTGCGCCGTGTCCTAGTTCATTCTGGGCAAGGGTGCGCCTGTCTACAAAAGTGAAATTGATGAACAGCGCGGCCGCACCGCGTCCCAGTTCATTCTGGGCGCAGGCGCACCACTTTGCGGAGATTGAAAACTTGTTTTTGATCAAATAAAGTAAATGATTTTTTTTAATTGATAAAAGTTTAAAATAAAGATGTTTAATTTATCTAAATATGATTTTAGATTGCTAAAAATTAAATGAGTTTAATTTAGATTTGGTTTTTGATTAAAATAAAAAGTTTATTTTGTTTCAAAACTAAAATTTAGCAAACTTTAGTCCATTAAATGACATCGATGCATATATGGAATGATTTTATTATTCAAGAGATAATTGTTTATTTACTGATGCATATGTTGATGTGTATGATAATAAATGGGGTTGATTATGGACTATTGATCAATTTGATTGGATTTTATTTTAGTTGGATGCTTGAATGTATGGGTTTTATTAAATGGGGTATGCGTACCTCGTCTTCTCTAATTTTTCTTGATGTAAAATTCTTTCTCCCTCCTATGTAATTCCCCTTGACTGCTGATCAAGGTTCTATTTAAATTAAATAGTTTATGTAATAGGACTAGTTAAAATTATCTTGAAGAATTAGAGACCAAGGAGCAAGGAGCGCGTGAAGACCCGTTTGTAATGGAGCCCGAGTTTAAATGTAATAGTTACATTTAAATTTAATTCTTGCACTCCTAGGTTTGACCTTTTGGTTCATTTGTTGGCTCTAGTGAACCAAACTATAATAAAAGTCCATAACCAATTCGGTTAGAATATAGTATTCTATATGTGTGTAGACACTCGAAATTTTGCATTCCTGTTACTAACCATGCAGAAGGGCAGAACCATCTTTTTCCTCCAGGTCACTATCCCGGGATGTCAAGCTCAACCCCGGTCACTACACCGAGATGTCAAATCGAACCCCGACAACATCGGGATGTCAAGTGAAGCCCCAGTGACCATACCAGGATGTCAAGCAGCCCCGGTGACAACCCCGAGATGTCAAACTCAACCCCAGTCACTACACTGTGATGTCAAGTGGAACCCCGGCAACACCGGGATGTCAAATGAAGCCCCGGTAACCATACTGGGATGTCAAGCAGCCCCGGTGACAGCCCCAGGATGTTAAGCTCAACCTCGGTCATTACACCGGGATGTCAAGTCAAACCTCAGCAACACTAGGATGTCAAGTGAAGCCCCGGTGACCAAAACGGGATGTCAAGTTGCTCCGGTGATAACCCCGGGATGTCAAGCTCAACCCCGGTCACTACACCGGGATGTCAAGTCAAACCCCGACAACACCGGGATGTTAAGTAAAGCCCCGGTGACCATACCAGGATGTCAAGCAGCCCCGGTGATAACCCCGGGATGTCAAGCTCAACCCCGATCACTACACCAGGATGTCAAGTGGAACCCCGACAACACTGGGATGTCAAGTGAAGCCCCGGTGACCATACAGGGATGTCAAGCAGCCCCGGTGACAACCCCGAGATGTCAAGCTCAACCCCGGTCACTACACTAGGATGTCAAGTCAAACCCCGGTAACACTGGGATGTCAAGAGAAGCCCCGGTGACTATATCGGGATGTCAAGTAGCCCCGGTGACAACCCTGGGAGATCAATCCAACCTTCAAAGACAACCCTGAAGCATCACATCAAACCCAGAGATAACCATGGGAAACCAAGTCAGCCTCGGAGACAGCCCTGAGGACAAACAGAGTCGGCTGGGATCAAAACCTCGAAAACAACCCCAGGAAAACAGTCGAAGACCGTGCCAGTACAGGAGACAACCCCTGGAGGGAAAAAATATTTATTTTACCAACCTAAAGCCAATCCAGTCAAAATCAATCCTAATTGATGTAATCAAGTTTAGAAAGAACCATAACATTGATCCCGAGTGAAAACAGTACAATACAACTCAATGGATAAACTGCGAAGAAACGAAGATCCAATTATGAACACGTCTTCTTGGACTCAGAAAAGGTTAAGTCCAATGTCATTGTGACGCTCTCGGCGAGGGCTTTCCGGAAAGGTATAGCACGCCTCTAACTGAAGCTCTGATCAAAAGTTAGAAAGTTTTGAACCTGACATCGTGTTTCTTGGAGTACACATGCTTCGAGACAACAGGACCCACCGGGTGGGGCCATCCATGTAAAGCCACAGGAAGACCCGCGACTGCCGCGGGTAGACCCGCTAGCATCGAGTCTTTAAATACAAGGCCACCCCTTTGCCAAAAAGAGAAGAAAAAAATAGAAAGCGTTCTGAAACTCTGTCCATTTCGTTTCCTAGCCAGACTTCTAGTACACCAAACCTAGATTTTATTACTAACACGTAGGTATACTCATATACTACCACATACCAAAAATTAACCGGTGGAAACGTCCATTTGAAGCCTACCAAGTGGCAAAAAGCCGTGTAGTAGTCCATTGTAAGTATTTTTACGAGCAGAACTCGTTTCCTAATTCATTACGTATTTATACACGTGCACGTAAAGTTTCATCTTCTGGTTTTGCCCGGAACTCAGTTTCGTGGCCTGTTTTGCTTACTTTTTTGTACATCTTAGTTCATATATACGATTTTTTGCATTTGCACAACCTGGATCGCCGATCCGTGGCTTTTAATCACTTTTATGTATATATATACATTTGTATTAATTTTCTCGGCCTGGGTCGCTGACTCGTGGCCTTTTTGGGTTTATTATGTATATATTTGACTATATATATACTAATTTTCAATTTTGTCAAGCCCGAATTGCAAATCCGTGGCAGTTACTGCTTTTATATATATAACTATATATATATATATATAAATTTTTCTGACTTCGTTTGGTCTGGATTGCTAATTCGTGGCCTTTATTACTTTAATATATATATATAT
The DNA here is from genome assembly GCA_020205555.1 of Panax stipuleanatus. NCBI lineage: Eukaryota > Viridiplantae > Streptophyta > Magnoliopsida > Apiales > Araliaceae > Panax > Panax stipuleanatus. The sequence continues at coordinate 75,096,711 of CM035119.1, read as the reverse complement.
ATATATATATATATATACTAACTTTTTATATTAACATTTATATTTTAGTTTGGCCTGGATTGAAAATCCGTTTACTGCTTTTATTTATATATATATTTCTTCAGGTTCGACTGGAATGTAAATATATATATATATATATATATATATATATATATATTTATATTTTGTCGAGCCTAGATCATTTTGTGGCTCTTTACAGCTTTGCTATATATATATATATATATATATATATATATATATATATTTACATTTTGTCCAGCCAGGATTATTCAGTGGCTATTTTACAACTTTTATAAATATATATATATATTTACTCTTCTGTCAAGCCTGAATTATTACGTGGCTCTTTTACAGCTTTTGTAAATATATATATATATATATATATATATATATATATATATTTACATTTTTGTCCGGGCCTGGGAGTACAAATCCATTGCCCTTTACAGCTTTTATATATATACCTATATATATATATATATATATATATTTACATTTTCTGTCCGAACCTGAGATTGAAAATCTGTCGCCCTTTACAGCTTTGGTATATATATAATTATATATATATATATATTCTTTATTTATTGTGATTAAATATTTACTTTAAATATTCATTTGATATGAATTTGCATTGATGTAAATATCGTGGTTTAGATTTATCTGAATCTAGCCCTTTCTACCTTTCAAACGGTTCAAAATAGGTCCAACCGGAACCGAGAAGATAGAATGGCTAAGATTTATTTAAATCTAGATTTCTTTCTAGTTTTGTTAAATATGAAAGCAACCTCGCGACCCTCAGATTTCTATCTAGTGGGAACGAGAAGCTTTAGCTACGCGCATGCCAGGATTTGACTGATGAATCCTTGGTTTTTTTTGCGACGTCTGGATATAAATATACATTTTCTGTAAATATATGTGCTATGCAGGTTTTCTTGGCCTCCTTCTGTGAGCCTAGGAATCGTGGGATTTATGATCAAACTGATCAAAATCTGATTTCCACGATGGACAAACCCCACATTACTGTTGGGTTTGTACGAAATCGTGACACAATCAAATTGCAAAAATTAGCGGAAGCATGGTATATCAGAGTTTAAAAAATTTCTACAAAACCATTACCCGGATCATCCTTTATGCAAATTATTAATTTAAATCGATAAATAAGAAGTTATGGAATCATACCCTTGTAGAACGAAGCTTCCACAGGTACTAGTTCAACTCCTTGTTCTTCGTGATCTCCTTGAATTTCTGGGTTAGATTCCTTCCTTTGATCAACGTTAGCCACCCAAGTGTTTGGCCTCTAGAGGTGATCCACCAAGGAAGATGAATTATCAAGGAGGGTGGTTGGCTTAATTTTCTATCCTCTATAGAAAAGGAGTACTCTCCAACAATTAGAATTGCATCATCTAATATCTATTATAAGACTCCTCTTATATAGATATTAGTCAACCCTTCTAATCCTATTAGACATGGGATTTCTTTTAATTAATTAAACTCCTTTAATTAATTTAGGCTTCCCACCACATGGGAATAATTAATTAAATTCATTTAATTAATTTGTCTCCTAATCTTATTAGGAATAAATGAGAGTACTAAATATTAAATTAATTACTAAACTCATTTAGAAATTAAAATAATAATAATTGTAATAATATTAATAAGACTCCTCTTATTAATTTATATTTAATATTTCCAAAATATTAAATAATAAACATTAAGCTATTTAATTTATTCTATCACCATAGATTAAATTAATTATACTTAATGCATTATTACGATTATCCCATTACCTTCTTAAATATTTATTCTTCCTTTTATGGTGTGACCCTTTAGGTTCTCCATATTAAACCGGTTGTGAATAAATCAATTAAAACAATTTTAATCTTATTTAAATAAATAAATTAAACTAATAATCTATTTAAATAAATAATATTTATTCTACAATAGGGATAAGCCTCCCTAGCGATCAACGACTTTCCAGATAATATAGATTTCAACATTAATCATAAAAGAACCTGTGAGTTAATAGTTCCGTACAATTCAATCCTTCCACCATTCAATGTCCCAATTAAATATAAGACATGGATTTACTGTCAAGTCTTATTTTATTTAATTATATATATTTCGATTAGAAAATGCACAACTCCAAATAATGCAAATTAGAAACTCCTTTCTAATTTCATTTCACCTTGGCCAAGGATTCCTGGGTTGTCATTTAACGAATCACATAGGACATATCTCCTCTTTTACTAAAGGTGGTAGATTCTTTATTGATCATTCATTATCTCCATATGTAACTCATTATACCCAAGCATACCCTATATATGCCTTAAAAGGTCTTAAGGAATAAGTCAAAGTATAATTTGTTACATACAAGATACTATGATGATCTCAAGTCCAAGGATCACTTGTACTACTATCACATTAGAAATTCCTATTGACATGCGAGTAAAACTCCATTAGGTATTCCATAGCGAATCACGTTCAGTGAACTTATTCTCCAATAAGCACCTACATACTTGCTTTAGTGTCTCCACACAAATGATCATGAGATCAATCATCCTCATCCAATGAGCAAGCAACATATGTACCAATCTATCCGGATTTACTAATCACCTTTTTAGTAATCCCACGATTGGGAACTATTTTAGTTTTAAAACTTTCTAAGAATTTAGATCTCATTAGCATGATCATCATCATGATTCTAAAAGCTTTGCTTAAAACTATGGGTTATTTACATATTATAAAAACAGCAACATGTAGATAATTAAATGCCTTTAATAAATGAATATTTTATTAATAAATAAATAAGATTGTTTACAAAGTACGTGCTTTATCATCATACATGATTGGCTTATATGCACACTACTATCAATCTCCCACTTGCACTAAAGCCAATCGCCATGGTATCTCATACCCATCTTCTCTAAGTGACGATCAAACTGCTGTTGTGTTAAAGCTTTAGTAAATGGATTTGCAATGTTGTCTTGAGAGTCTACACTCTCCTTTTTCAATGATTTTTTTAATCAAAGTGCCGCAACACATGTTTAGATTCAAGATGAGACTTAGGAACTATTCCTAGTTCTGTAATAAACTTTTCATCCGAAACATCAACTTGCAGCTTCACTTACAGTTATATACTTTGTCTTTGTCACTAACCCAGCAACTTTTGCTGTTTGAAACCTTTCCAATTTACTGCACCACCTTTTAAGGTAACGACTTACCATAAAGTGGATTTTGCTGTCGTCTTGGTCAGTCTGAAAACTTGAGTCTGTTTAGTCTTCTAGTTTAATTCAGACCCATCATGTGTCATGATGACATCCTTAGTGTCAGTTAAGTACTTTGAGATGTTTATCACTGTCTCACAGAGATCTTCTCCAGAATATGACTGATCAACATCAAGTCTTGTATATTTCATTGCATACATAATAGTTACTTATGCGATCTCTCTTTTACTGAGGACAATTTTAGAGAGATACACTCCATGGCTCATCATCATGAGGCACCTTTTGGAGTTGCCATGCTAAACGCCTTTAGCATCTAATGAATATACGTTTCCATGGGTTAAGCCGAACATCCTTTTAAATCTATTAATACAGATTTATATCCCCAATGTGGGATGTTCTACCCAAATCATTCATGGAGGAATGTTTAGACAACTTTATTTTAATCGATTTTAGCATAGAAATTTCATTCCCTATCAGTAATATATCATCAACATATAATACAAGGAATGAAACTGCGCTCCCACTAACCTTCTTGTACACACATGGTTCATCGTCATTTTTGATAAATCAAACTCTTTGATTGTCTCATCAAAACGAATGTTCCATCTACGAGAAGCTTGCTTCAATCCATAAATGGATCGTTGCAGCTTACAGACTTGATTTATTCCAACCTTTGAAACAAATCCCTCTGGCTGTGTCATATACACATCCTCCTCAAGTTTTCCATTGAGGAAGGCCGTTTTCACGTCCATCTGCCAGATCTCATAGTCGTTATAAGCTGCAATCGCAAGCAAAATCCGAATGGACTTGAGCATAGCTACTGGTGAAAAGGTTTCATCATAGTCAACTCCTTGTCTTTGTTTGAAACCTTTTGCAACCAGTCGGGCCTTATAGGTCTCTACCTTATCGTCCGCTCCAGTCTTTCTTTTAAAGACCCATTTACACCCAATAGGCTTAATGCCTTCAGGTGGTGAAACCAAAGTCCATACTTTGTTTTCATACATGGAGTCCATTTCGGATTTCATGGCTTCTAGCCATTTCCCTGAGTCTTTATTACTCATAGCCTGTTCGTAATTCAATGGATCATCATCATTCATGATGTGTACCTCATCGTCATCCTCTATAACGAATCCATACCTCTCAGGTATCTTCGGTACTCTCCCAGATTTACGAACAGGGTGTGGCATAGTAGGTTCTTCTACTTGGTCAGGTACCTGACTTTGATCCGTGGTAATTTGTGGTTCTTGAACTTCTTCAAGATATATCTTACTCCCACTGACCCCTTCATGGATAAACTCATTTTCCAAGAAGGCAGCATGTTTCACAACAAACACCTTTTGATCAGTTGGATGATAGAAATAATACCCTACAGTTTCTTTAGGGTATCCCACAAATCTACACTTTTCGGATTTAGTCTGTAGCTTATCATGTTCAAACTTTTTGACATAAGATGGACAACCCCAAGTCTTAACATGCTTAAGATTTGGTTTCCTCCCCTTCCACATCTCATATGGAGTCTTTGGGGCGGATTTGGTAGGTACCTTGTTAAGTAGGTATGCAGCCGTTTCTAGGGCATATCCCCAGAAGGAAATTGGAAGGTCGGTAAAACTCATCATGGATCGAACCATGTCTAACAGTGTTCGATTTCTCCTTTCAGATACTCCATTTAACTGTGGTGTACCTGGAGGAGTCCATTGTGAGATTATACCATTTTCTTTGAGACAATAGAGAAACTCACCGCTTAAGTATTCTCCACCTCGATCTGATCGAAGTATCTTTATACTCTTGCCCGTTTGTTTCTCTACTTCACTTCTGAACTCTTTGAACTTTTCAAATGATTCTGACTTGTATTTCATTAAATACACATATCCAAATCTTGAGTGATCATCAGTGAAAGTAATAAAATAAGAATACCCACCCCGTGCACTTGTTGTCATAGGTCCACAAACGTCTGTGTGAATCAATGCCAACAACTCTGTAACTCTTTCTCCTTTTCCACTAAAAGGAGATTTAGTCATTTTACCCATGAAATAAGATTCACAAGTTGGATATGATTCATAATCAGATAACTCAAGGAGCCCATCTTTATGCAACTTGGATAATCTTGTTTCATTGATATGACCGAGTCTACAGTGCCACATGTAAGTATAATTAATATCATCTCTTTTCCTTTTCTTAGTTTGTTCAATTTGAAAAATATTTTCTTGTAAGTCAAGTGTATAAAGTCCATTTCGCAAATTTTCAATACCATATAAAACATCGTCTTTATAAATAGAACAACTATTGTTCTTTATAACAACGTTAAATCCTTCCATATCCAATACAGAAATTGAAATAATGTTTTTAATAATATTCGGAACATAATAACAATTATTAAGATAAATGAACTTGCCCGAAGGCATTGCTAAATAATAAGTTCCTACAGCTAATGCAGCAACCTTTGCTCCATTCCCCACTCGTAGGATCACCTCATCATTATTCAGCTTTCTACTTCTGACCAGTCCCTTCACATTATTACATATGTGAGAACCACAGCCGGTATCCAATACCCAAGTAGAATTTTGACTTTCTGAAAAATTAATTTCAATCATGAACAAACCTTGATTGGAAGTCGAAGCTTCTCCAAGCTTCTTCTTTGCCAGAAACTTCTTGCAGTTCCTCTTCCAATGACCCGGCTCGTTGCAATGGAAGTACATTCCTTTGCTAGCTGGATCAGATTTCTTTTGTTCCTTTATGTTCACTTTGCCCTTGGTCATCCGAGATCGGAAGAGCTCCTTAGATATCTCATATCTAGCAGTCCTACTTTGTTCACCATACAACTCCTTGAGGTGAATCAACATAGTAGGAGCATCCATGTTTTCGTGCTGACGCTGAAGCTCGTTATTCATGGATGCGAGCATAATGCATTGAGCCACAGATGCATCATCTTGCCACTTTACAATGGTGGCAATCTCTTCCTCAGAGGCTGTTTCTGGAACAGTTCCAGGGACAGGTGAGTTTAGGACATAAGAAATCTTTTCAGCAGTGAGAACTATTCTCAGATTTCTTAGCCAGTCCGTATAATTCGGCCCGGTAAGCTTATTAGCATCAAGTATGCTTCGCAGTGAAATTAGTGATTTTAATATTTTTTAAAATTCTGCATGTGAAAAACAACATTTTAGTAAACATTCATTTTATTAATTTTGCATACCAAAATAAATTTAGGTCTTTATTTTAAATTGGTATCTCCCACTATTTTTATCAAACTATATTACCCTCACTTATATAGTTCGGCAACATCTAATTAAAGATTTGCTAGTGAGAATAAGGATCCCATTTCAAATGTATATAACCTTGTGGATAGCACAACAAACGATATACAAATAAATAGGTAGACAACTCTTGTCAATTACAACACTATATAACTCCTTTTATTTTGCCTCTTAAATCATAATGGTCAAGTGTGTGCACATCCGAACTAAAATGATTTAAGTTAAGTCCAGCCTAGCACTTCCATAAATTCAAAAAAGAAAAATGTTCGTCCTTGTGGATAGCACAACAAGACTAGATCGTTCAATTTTCTTGATAAGCATCAAATGTGATTAATTAACATCTTAAATACGCAATACTCGCCTTGTGGATAGCACAACAAGCTCATATTAAATATTTAATACTCTATTAATTTATCATGCTAGAAGGCGACGTTCGATATTCCAAATATCATTTGAACGCTTCGGACTTAATATTATTTCTTTGAGGGGTTTGTTATTATTTGTCTCATCTTGTTTAGCGCGCATGCACATATATATATAAAATACGCGTTATTTTATTAAACATGCGAAGCATGTTTACATAAAATATAATATATATAATATTTAGCATGCAATATAGAATATTATATTCTACCCGGATTGATTATGGACTTTTATTCTAGTTTGGTTCACTAGAGCCACCAAGTGAACCAAAAGGTCAAACCTAGGGGTGAAAGAATTTAAATTTAAACGTAACTATTACATTTAAACCCGGGCTACATACAAACGGGTCTTCACGCGCTCCTTGCTCCTTGGTCTCTAATTTTTAAAGATAATTCTAACTATTTCTATTACATTAAACTATTTAATTTAAATAGAAACCTTGATCAACAGTCAAGGGGAAGTACATAGGAGGGAGATAGAATTTTACATCAAGAAAAAAAATTAGAGAAGACGAGGTACGTAGACCCCATTTAATAAAACCCATTCATTCAAGCATTCAACTAAAATAAAATCCAATCACATTGGTCAAATAGTCCATAATCAATCTCCATTTATTTTCATACATATCACCATATATATCAATAAATAAATATTCATCTCATGAATTAAAACATTCCATATATATATGAGTATCATTTAATGGGCAATTTTAAATTGCATGAAATCCAATTTCAAGATTAAAATAAACTCTTTATTTTAATTATAAAATTATTTAGAATATAATATATAAATATATCATATTTATTTTTTAAAAAGAAGTCACCTTCTTTTATTAAAAGAGTCCTGCAGGTTTATTAAAAAAGTCCTTTCCTGATGGGTCACCTTCTTTTTGGAGTAAGAAAGAGACAACACCTTTTCTTTGCAGAATTCAAGATTAGCACCAAAAAAAAAATTGTGATTCGTCCCAAAAAAAGTCTTTTTTTTTTTTTCTTAAAAAATATAATTTTATACAATAAAATTATGCCCAATAAATTATTTTAAATACATACCCATATGTATATGAAATCAAAAATAAATTAATAATTGCATAAAGATTTGGCTCTGATGCCACTGTTGGGTTTGTACGAAATCGTGACGCAATCAAATTGCAAAAATTAGCGGAAGCATGGTATATCAGAGTTTAAAAAATTTCTACAAAACCATTACCCGGATCATCCTTTATGCAAATTATTAATTTAAATCGATAAATAAGAAGTTATGGAATCATACCCTTGTAGAACGAAGCTTCCACAGGTACTAGTTCAACTCCTTGTTCTTCGTGATCTCCTTGAATTTCTGGGTTAGATTCCTTCCTTTGATCAACGTTAGCCACCCAAGTGTTTGGCCTCTAGAGGTGATCCACCAAGGAAGATGAATTATCAAGGAGGGTGGTTGGCTTAATTTTCTATCCTCTATAGAAAAGGAGTACTCTCCAACAATTAGAATTGCATCATCTAATATCTATTATAAGACTCCTCTTATATAGATATTAGTCAACCCTTCTAATCCTATTAGACATGGGATTTCTTTTAATTAATTAAACTCCTTTAATTAATTTAGGCTTCCCACCACATGGGAATAATTAATTAAATTCATTTAATTAATTTGTCTCCTAATCTTATTAGGAATAAATGAGAGTACTAAATATTAAATTAATTACTAAACTCATTTAGAAATTAAAATAATAATAATTGTAATAATATTAATAAGACTCCTCTTATTAATTTATATTTAATATTTCCAAAATATTAAATAATAAACATTAAGCTATTTAATTTATTCTATCACCATAGATTAAATTAATTATACTTAATGCATTATTACGATTATGCCATTACCTTTTTAAATATTTATTCTTCCTTTTATGGTGTGACCCTTTAGGTTCTCCATATTAAACCGGTTGTGAATAAATCAATTAAAACAATTTTAATCTTATTTAAATAAATAAATTAAACTAATAATCTATTTAAATAAATAATATTTATTCTACAATAGGGATAAGCCTCCCTAGCGATCAACGACTTTCCAGATAATATAGATTTCAACATTAATCATAAAAGAACCTGTGAGTTAATAGTTCCGTACAATTCAATCCTTCCACCATTCAATGTCCCAATTAAATATAAGACATGGATTTACTGTCAAGTCTTATTTTATTTAATTATATATATTTCGATTAGAAAATGCACAACTCCAAATAATGCAAATTAGAAACTCCTTTCTAATTTCATTTCACCTTGGCCAAGGATTCCTGGGTTGTCATTTAACGAATCACATAGGACATATCTCCTCTTTTACTAGAGGTGGTAGATTCTTTATTGATCATTCATTATCTCCATATGTAACTCATTATACCCAAGCATACCCTATATATGCCTTAAAAGGTCTTAAGGAATAAGTCAAAGTATAATTTGTTACATACAAGATACTATGATGATCTCAAGTCCAAGGATCACTTGTACTACTATCACATTAGGAATTCCTATTGACATGCGAGTAAAACTCCATTAGGTATTCCATAGCGAATCACGTTCAGTGAACTTATTCTCCAATAAGCACCTACATACTTGCTTTAGTGTCTCCACACAAATGATCATGAGATCAATCATCCTCATCCAATGAGCAAGCAACATATGTACCAATCTATCCGGATTTACTAATCCCCTTTTTAGTAATCCCACGATTGGGAACTATTTTAGTTTTAAAACTTTCTAAGAATTTAGAACTCATTAGCATGATCATCATCATGATTCTAAAAGCTTTGCTTAAAACTATGGGTTATTTACATATTATAAAAACAGCAACATGTAGATAATTAAATGCCTTTAATAAATGAATATTTTATTAATAAATAAATAAGATTGTTTACAAAGTACGTGCTTTATCATCATACATGATTGGCTTGTATGCACACTATTATCAATTACAAATGTACCCTGCCAGTTTTTCTGTAAAAATGTACATCCAAAAGACCTTAAAACAGTTATCCGGGTTTAAGGTCTCGAACATAATGAAATAATGATTTGTCATGCTAGAGTCACTCCGATGGCTATCATCCCCATGAGAAGATCGACGTTTGTCTATATTTTATGGTCGAGGATGCTTTGCAGCCCGACAATCACCAGCCAAATCTAGCCAAAGGCTAAAAAGGCTAAATTAGAAGTATTAACATGCTTCAATTCCTACGTGAGCGTAAGGGTTTGAAAACCAACCTTTTCAAAACATCATTTTCATATCTTGTTTAAAAAGAAGTTTTGCGAATCAAATCAAACTCTTCGTATATAGGTTCAATGAAGCACGACAATACTTTCAAAACAAATAAACGTAGGCCCAATTTCTTCCAGCATCCACACACACACATTGCAAATAAAAAGGGAAATATTTAAAAGATGTGGTACCGTGTTTAACGGGAGTTGGGGGTGCCTAACACTTTACCCCCACTTAACCAAGCCCCTGAACTTAAGAATTTCGGTTTCAAGATCAAGTTTCGACAGTGTCCAACAATTGGGCCTATTGCAAATAAAACTTGGTAGAGTTGGTACAACCATTTGAAATCTATCAACTGGCGACTATGTAAACCGTTCAAATCGTCGACATGATACATGTTGGCCTTTTCCTAAGAAATCTTTTCATCCTTCATAAAACAGACAAGACAAATAAGGGTAGAAAACAACAAAAAGACTTAGAAAGAGAGAAAGATCGGGTCCAAAGTAAGACCAAATTTTTTCCATGCATCAACAATGTGCATGCTAAGTATTATATATATTATATTTTATGTAAACATGCTTCACATGTTTTAATAAAATGACGCGTATTTTATATATATATGTGCATGCACGCTAAACAAGATGAGACTAATAATAATAAACCCCTCAAAGAAATTATTTTAAGTCTAAAGCGTTCAAAGATATTTGGAATATCGAACGTCGCCTTCTAGCATGATCAAATTAATAGAGTATTAAATATTTAATATGAGTTTGTTGTGTTGTCCACATTACAAGTATTAAGTATTTAAGATGTTAATTTAATCATATTTGATGCTTATAAAGAAAATTGAACAATATTGTTTTGTTGTGCTATCCACAATGAAATTATTTTTCTTTATTGAATATATGAAAGTGCTAGGTTGGACTTAACTTAAATCATTTTAGCTCAGATGTGCACACACTTGACCATTATGATCTAAGATGCAAAATAAAAAGGAGTTACATGTTGATGTAATTGGTAAAGAGTTGTCTACCTATTTATTTATATATGGTTTGTTGTGCTATCCACAAAGCTATATACATTTAAAATAGGATCCTTATTCTCACTAACAAATCTTTAATTAGATGTTGTCAAACTATATAAGAAAGGGTAATATAGTTTGAAAAAAATAGTAGGAGATACCAATTTAAAATAAGACCTAATTTATTTTGGTATGTAAAATTAATTAAATGAATGTTTGCTAAAACGTTGTCTTTTCACATGCAAAAATTTAAAAATTTCAAAATCAATAATTTCACTACGTAGCATACTTGATGCTAACAAACTAACCGAACTGAATTACACGGAATGGTTAAGGAATCTGAGAATAGTTCTTGCTACTAAAAAGATTTCTTATGTCCTAAATTCACCTGTCCCTGGAACTGTTCCAGAAACAGCCTCTGAGGAAGAGATTGCCACTATTGTAAAGTGGCAAGATGATGCATTTGTGGCTCAATGCATCATGCTCGCATCCATGAATAACGAGCTTCAGCGTCAGTATGAAAACATGGATGCTCCTACTATGTTGGTTCACCTCAAAGAGTTGTATGGTGAACAAAGTAGGACTGCTAGATATGAGATATCTAAGGAGCTCTTCTGATTTCAGATGACCGAGGGCACTGCCGTTTAGACTCATATTCTAAGGGTGATCAATCTAATTGAACGCCTTGGACAGCTTGGTTTTTTCATGGATGGGGAGTTGAGTTAAGACTTAGTCTTGCAGTCACTCTTTGAGACCTTCTCGCAGTTCGTTGTAAATTTTCACATGAATAAGTTAGATTTCAGCTTGCCTGAATTACTTAATATGTTGAAAACTGCAGAAGGTCACTTCCCATCAAGGAAAAAATATGTCTTAATGGTGGATGATTCTTCCAAGAAAAGGAAGAGGCCCAAGGTATCTTCTGAAAAGAATAAATCTAAGAAGTCTAAGGGCAAGGCGAAAGTGAAGGATTAAAAGAAACCTGATGTAGCTAGCAAAGGAATGTGCTTCCATTGCAACGAGCTGGGTCATTGGAAGAGAAATTGCAAGAAGTTTCTGGCAGAGAAAAAGCTTGGAGAAGCTTCGACTTCCATTCAAGGTTTGTTCATGATTGAAATTAATTTTTCTGAAAGTCAAAATTCTATTTGGGTATTGGATACCGAATGTGGTTCTCACATATGTAATACTGTGAAGGGACTGGTCAGAAGTAGAAGCTGAACAAGGATGAGGTTGCCCTACGAGTGGAAAATGGAGCAAAGGTTGTTGCATTAGTTGTAGACACTCATTGTTTAGCAATGCCTACGGGCAAGTCCATTTATTTAAATAATTTTTATTTTATTCCGAATATCATTAGAAACATTATTTTTATTTCTGTATTAAATATAGATGGATTTGAAATTATAATAAAGAACAACAGTTGTTCTATTTATAATAACAATGTTTTATATGGTGTTGTTAATTTGCAAAATGGACTTTACATACTAGACTTGCATGAAAATATATTTCAAATAGAACAAACTAAGAAAAGGAAAAGAGATGATGTTAATTATACCTATATGTGGCATTGTAGACTCGGTCATATCAGTGAAACAAGATTATCCAAGTTGCATAAGGATGGGCTCTTAGAGCTATCTGATTATGAATTATATCTAACTTGTGAAACTTGTCTCATGGGTAAAATGACTAAATCTCCTTTTAGTAGAAAAGGAGAAAGAATTACAGAGTTGTTAACGTTGGTTCACACAAACGTTTGTGGACCTATGACAGCGAATGCACGGGGAAGATATTCTTATTTTATTACTTTCACTGATGATCACTCAAGATTTAGATATGTGTATTTAATGAAATACAAATTTGAATCATTTGAAAAGTTCAAAGCGTTCAGAAGTGAAGTAGAGAAACAAATTGATAAAAGTATTAAGATTCTTAGATCGGAACGAGGTGGAGAATACTTAAGCAGTGAGTTTCTCAATTGTCTCAAAGATAATGGTATAATCTCACAATAGACTCCACCAGGTACACCACAGTTAAATGGAGTATCTGAAAGGGGAAATTGAACATTGTTGGACATGGTTCGTTCTATGATGAGTTTTACCGATCTTCCAATTTCCTTCTGGGGTTATGCCCGAGAAACTGCTGCATACCTACTTAACAAGGTGCCTACCAAATCCACCCCAAAGACTCTATATGAGATGTGGAAAGGGAGGAAACCAAATCTTAAGCATGTTAAGACTTGGGGTTGTCCATCTTATGTCAAAAAGTTTGAAAATGATAAACTACAAACTAAATCCGACAAGTGTAGATTTGTGGGATACCCTAAAGAAACTTTAGGGTATTATTTTTATCATTCAACTGATTCAAAAGGTGTTTGTTACGAAACATGCTGCCTTCTTGGAAAAGGAGTTTATCCATGAAGGGATCAGTGGGAGTAAGATATATCTTGAAGAAGTTCAAGAACCACAAATTACTACGGATCAAAGTCAGGTACCTGACCAAGTGGATGAACCTATTGTACCACACCCTATTCGTAAATCTGGAAGTGTACCAAAGATACCTGATAGGTATGGATTCGTCATAGAGGATGATAATGAGGTACGCATCATGAATGATGATGGTCCATTGAATTACGAACAGGCTATGAGTGATAAAGACTAAGGAAAATGACTTGAAACCATGAAATCCGAGATAGACTCCATGGATGAGAACCAAGTATGGACTTTGGTTTCACCAACTAAAGTAAAACTTATTGGGTGTAAATGGGTCTTTAAAAGAAAGATTGGAGCGGCCGATAAGGTAGAGACCTATAAGGCCCGACTGGTTGGAAAAGGTTTCAAACAAAGATAAGGTGTTGACTATGATGAATCCTTCTCACCAGTAGCAATGCTCAAGTCCATTCGGATTTTGCTTTCGATTGCAGCTTATTACGACTATGAGATCTGGTAGATGGACGTGAAAATGACCTTCCTCAATGGGAAACTTGAGGAGGATGTGTATATGACACAGCCAGATGGATTTGTTTCAAAGGTTGGAACAAATCAAGCGTATAAGCTGCAAAGATCTATTTATCGATTGAAGCAAGTTTCTCGTAGATGGAACATCCGTTTTGATGAGATATTCAAAGAGTTTGATTTTATTTAAAACGAGGATGAACCATGTGTGTACAAGAAGGTTAGTGGGAGCACTGTTTCATTCTTTGTATTATATGTTGATGATATATTACTGATAGGGAATGACATTCCTATGCTACAATCAATTAAAATCTGGTTATCTAAACACTTCTCCATGAAGGACTTAGGAGAAGCATCCTATATTTTGGGGATAAAGATCTATAGAGATAGATATAAAAGGATGCTTGGCTTATCCCAAGGAACGTACATTGATTGCATGCTAAAGAGGTTTATCATGGAAGATTCCAAAAGAGGTCTCATATTGATGAACCATGGAATACATCTCTCCAAGAAACAGGCCCCAAAGACACCTGAAAAGAGAGACCGTATGAGTATGATTTATTATGCTTCAGCAATAGGATCTATCATGTATGGTATGATATGTACTAGACCAGATGTTGATCATGCACTTAGTGTAACAAGCAGATATTAGTCGAATCTAGGAGAAGAGCACTAGAAGGAAGTGAAAAATATCCTAAAGTACTTACGAAGGACTAAGGATGTATTTCTTGTCTACGATGGGTCTGAATTAAAGCTAGAGGGCTTCACAGACTCAAGTTTTTAAAAAGACCAAGACGACAGTAAATCCATTTCGGGGTATGTGTTTACCTTAAACGGTGGTGCAGTGAGTTGGAAGAGTTCCAAGCATCAAATAGTTGATGATTCAGTGACAGAGGCAAAGTACATAATTATAAGTGAAGCTGGAAAGGAAGCTGTTTGGATGAAGAAGTTCATAACTAAACTTGGTGTGGTTCCTAGCATTGGAGGAGCAGTCCCCTTATACTGTGACAACACTGGAGCTGTTGCACAGGCTAAGGAACCCAGGTCTCATTAGAAATCCAAACACGTGTTGCAGCGATTTCACTTGATCAAGGAGATCATTAAAAGAGAAGACATCACCTTGGAGCGTGTAGAATCTCAAGACAACATTGCAGATCAATTTACTAAAGCTTTAACACAACAACAGTTTGATCATCACATAGAGAAGATGGGGATGAGATACCATGGCGATTGGCTTTAATGCAATTGGGAGATCGAAAGTAGTATGCATACAAGCCAATTATGTATAATGATAAAGCATATACTTTGAAAATGATCTTATTTATTTATTAATAAAAGTATTCATTTATTAAAGGCATTTAATTATCTACATGATTTTTTTATAATATGTAAATAGCCCATAGTTTTAACCAAAGCTTTTAGAATCATGATGTTGATCATGCTAATGAGATCTAAATTCTTAGAAAGCATAAAACTAAAATAGTTCCCAATCGTTGGATTACTAAAAAGGGGATTAGTAAATCCAGATAGATTGGTACATATATTGCTTGCTCAGTAGATGAGGATGATTGATCTCATGATTATTTGTGTAGAGACACTAAAGCAAGTATGTAGGTGCTTATTGGAGAATAAATTCTCTGAATGTGACTCACTAAGGAATACCTAATGGAGTTTTACTTGCCTGTCAATAGGAATTCCTAATGTCATAGTAGTACAAGTGATCCTTGGACTTGAGATCATCATAGTATCTTGTATGTAATGAATTATACTTTGACTTATTCCTTAAGACCCTTAGGGTATATCAAAGGGTATGCTTGGGTGTAATAAGTTACATATTGAGATAATGAATGGTCAATAAAGAATCTATCACTTCTAGTAAAAAAAAGATATTGTGACACCCCCAAATTCGGGTACATCAATTCCACGGGATTTGGTGCTCACTATCTAAATAAAACATATCTACTGCCCATAATAAGGAATGCAAAATAAATTACAACCATAAATAAATAATAAAACCTTTCTTATCAAAAGGATTACAACCTTGATCAAACTATCCTAGGGTTTACTAACCTTCACGTCAATAGATAAGTGCGAAAAATAAAACATAACACAATAAAATTCTATTACACATCGCAATTAAAACATAACAAGTCTTTACTTGTTCATCTTGCTTTTTCCTTTACTTGTTGACGGTGCGTCAACGCTTTCGACTTTAGCTGCAATGGTTATTAATTGCAAGAGTGAGCAAACAAAAGCTCACTTAGAATAACAATCAATAATAGTAATGACATAAACTGAATACTTCAAATGATTTGGAACAACATTTCTTTCATCAATAATAAAGAATTGAATAATAATTCTTCGTCAACATTTAGAATTCGAATATAAAAATCATCTGAGGGTCATAAGACCTTGAACTATGTCCCAGGTTATAAACATTTCTATTTACAATCTTTAACAGTCTTTTAGACTATATGGAGTACTCTTAACTCATACTTAGGGGGATCAGCCCATCGTACCATGTATTGTGCACAAACATCTTAACGCTTTCGCATAGTATCCCCTATTAAATAGGGTTGTTCATCTCAGTATTTGATAACAAGTCTGCACCGAAGAAAGTTTGATTTGGATAAGTTTGGTTTGGATAAGCTTAAAAGGAAATTTGGGGTTCAACTATCATCAACTAAGGAGTAGTTAAATCACTTACAATAATAATTCAACAAAAAAGAATTATGAAATAACTTATGCTTTAGAATTAAACTTAAAGAATTCGAAAGATAAGATAGACCTTGCTTAAACAATTAAGTCAAGGTCGCATTAACTAAATAATGAACTTTGATAAGATATTTATTCAATATATAATTTATAGAGAATACAATAACTTGCATATGAATAACAAATTAGAAATATGAAACTTGCTCAAGTAAAGTTCGAGTTTAGAAAACTTGCCTCGAGCGCAAGCTACAAGTTATACTCATGTTCCTTAATTAATCCTATATATACGTTATTAACAGAAATAATATAAATTAGTTATCATATAACTAATTCACATAACTAATTAACCCATCTAGGTTAACTCATTCCACTTTAATTATTAGGTTTAATAATTAATTATCACATAACATAATTACATAATTAATCAAACTTAAATTATGCACTCATATTAATTAAACAAATTATAATTTAAATCGTACTTTTACTTTAATTATAATTACATATTATATTTTAATAATATAATTCATTACTGTCCCTAAACCAACTGCTCCCAGAAAACCTGGATGTCTAGGGGCTCCTCGTCTCTAGGCATCTGGGGTAACTCCTCCCTAGCCTGACTGGACTCTCCAACATTCGTCATCCTGACAACAAAATTTTAAATTTTAATAATTACGTGTCATCGATCGATACTCTTCGCGTACATAAACATAAACACATAGCATACAAGATAGTTTATTATCTTTAACTATCATCACTATCTTTTCGATCTTTTACAAGGCTACTACCTAAGGTTTCTCCCACCTAAGTTTCATAACCTAAAGCTTTGATACCAACTTGTGACACCCCTAAATCCGGGTACTTCAATTCCACGGGATTTGGTGCTCACTATCTAAATAAAATATATCTACTGCCCATAATAAGGAATGCAAAATAAATTACAACATTAAATAAATAATAAAATCTTCCTCATCAAAAGGATTACAACCTTGATCAAACTATCCCAGGGTTTGCTAACCTTAACGTCAATAGATAAGTGCGAAAAATAAAACATAACACAATAAAATTCTATTACACATCACAATTAAAACATAACAAGTCTTCACTTGTTCATCTTGCTTTTTCCTTTACTTGTTGACGGTGCGTCAACGCTTTCGACTTTAGCTGCAATGGTTATTAATTGCAAGAGTGAGCAAACAAAAGCTCACTTGGAATAACAATCAATAATAGTGATGACATAAACTGAATACTTCAAATGATTTGGAATAACATTTCTTTCATCAATAATAAAGAATTGAATAATAATTCTTCGTCAACATTTAGAATTCGAATATAGAAATCATCTGAGGGTCATAAGACCTTGAACTATGTCCCAAGTTATAAACATTTCTATTTACAATCTTTAACAGTCTTTTAGACTATATGGACTCTTAACTCGTACTTAGGGGGATCAGCCCTTCGTACCATGTATTGTGTACAAACATCTTAATACATTTGCATGGTATCCCCTATTAAATAGGTTGTTCATCTCAGTATTTAATAACAAGTCCGCACCAAAAAAAGTTTGGTTTGGATAAGCTTAAAAGGAAATTTGGGGTTCAACTATCATCAACTATGGAGTAGTTGAATCACTTACAATAATAATTCAACAATAAAGAATTATGAAATAACTTATGCTTTTGAATTAAACTTAATGCATTCGAAAGATAAGATAGACCTTACTTGAACAATTAAGTCAAGGTCGCATTAACTCAGTAATGAACTTTGATAAGATATTTATTCAATATATAATTTATTGTGAATACAATAACTTGCATATGAATAATAAATTAGAAATATGAAACTTGCTCAAGTAAAGTTTGAGTTTAGGAAACTTGCATCGAGCGCAAGCTACAACTTATACTCACATTCCTTAATTAATCCTACATATACGTTATTAACAGAAATAATATAAATTATTTATCATATAACTAATTCACATAACTAATTAACCCATCTAGGGTAACTCATTCCACTTTAATTATTAGGTTTAATAATTAATTATCACATCACATAATTACATAATTAATCAAACTTAAATTATGCACTTATATTAATTAAACAAATTATAATTTAAATCGTACTGTTACTTTAATTATAATAATCAAATTATAATTACATATTATATTTTAATAATATAATTCATTACTGTCCATTTAACATTTTAATTTTATTAACATGCTTTATATTTTATTACTTCATTAATCTCACAAAGTTTGCATTTTAAAAATAACTTTCTGCACAATTTGCAGGACCAGCGCGGCCGCGCTCCAATAAGCCTTAGGAGCGGAGCGGCCGCGCCACTGCCCAGACTGTTCGGACAGTGTCACGAACAGTGCAGAGAAAAAATCAATTTGGCTTATTTCTCCACATCAAATTCCGATTCAGCACACATAAATCACATAAACTTTTATAAAAACATCAGTTTATGTTTATAATCATATGCTAACACATATAACATTAAAACACATAATTGAAAACACTAAATTTTGTAAATTTTGAAGAAAAGATATTTTTCAGTGTTCTTGATGAAATTGAACACTGTAATTTTATTTTTAAACCAATTCAGATAATTCCAAGCATATTGAATTCGTTTCGAAGCATGTTATCATAATCTATAATCAATTTATACAATATAATATAATTAATTATGAATTTTGATTTTAAAGAACTAATTATTTTCAAAACAAGTTCACTGTAACTTTTGATGAACATGATTTCACCATGTTCATCATGTTTACATGAATTAAACTATCTAATTATGCATACAAATCATATATAAATGTGTATATATATATATATATATATACACATAACATATATAAATCATAACCACATAACTTTCATGGAAAATATTCTTTTACAAAGAAGTTCTACAATCATGAAGATCATAGAAACATAATTTAAAAATTAAGAATTGAGATTATACCATTTGTTAATAGGTTGAAAGAAGAAGATGATGATGATGATGATGATTATCTCTAACCTTTCTCTTTCCACTCTTTCTTCTTCTTCTCTCTTCTATTATCTAACTCTATGTATATTTTCTTTCTCTGTTCTTCTATTTTCACTTAACGTAATATACAATATATCATAACTGATATATAGATATATTATACATATAATTATATAATATACATGACTGTCAATTATTAATTCCTCTACTTAATATATATATCAGTTACATATTTTTAAAAAATTAAAAAGCCATAAGGCTTTGTTTGGCAAAACCCATTATTTTTAAAACTAGTTTTTTTAATAGTTAAGGTCATGTTTGGTAAAAAAACTCTTTAAAATAGGTGTAAGGGCCATGTTTGGTAAAATTCATTTAAAACAGTTTTAAGGGCCTTGTTTGGTAAAACTAATTTAAAAACTCTTTTAATTTACTTAATAAATCCATTAACACATACTTTCAATGTTATATTTTAATTAATTAAATCTTAACATTCTAATTTAATTAAATTAAAGATATCATCAATTAATTAAATAAAATTTGCCACATAACAATTATAATTACTCGCTAATCATAATCTCATGTAATCATTACCACATAATATTCATTTAATTAACATATTGCACTTAATTAAATTACTCCACAACAATTACATAAATTATTTATTTAACTGAAAAATAAATCAATTAAAAATATTTATTTAATTCAATAAATATTAAAATTCATATATAAAATTCTCATTCGTTACATATATGTCCTATGTGATTCCTTAAATAACAACGCATTAGTCCTTGGCCAAGGCAGAATGAAATTAGAAAATAGTTTCTAATTTGCATTATTTGAAGTTGTGTATTTTCTAATCGAAATACATATAATTAAATAAAATAAGACTTAACAGTAATTCCATATCTTATATTTAATTGGGACATTATATGGTGGAATGATTGAATTGTACGGTAACTATTTACTCATAGGTTCTTTTATGATTAATGTTGAAATCTATAGTATCTGAAAAGTCGTTGATCGCTAGGGAGGCTTATCTCTATTATAGAATAAATATTATTTATTTAAATAGACTATTAGTTTAATTTATCTATTTAAATAAGATTAGAATTGTTCTAATTGATTTATTCACAACCGGTTTAATATGGAGAACCTAAAGGGTCACACCATAAAAGGAAGAATAATTATTTAAGAATGTAATGGCATAATCGTAATAATATGTTAAGTATAATTAATTTAATCTATGGTGATAGAATAAATTAAATAGCTTAATATTTATAATTAAATATTTTAGAATATTAAATATAAATTAATAAGAGGAGTCTTATTAATATTATTACAATTATTATTATTTTAATTTTTGAAGGAGTTTAGGAATTAATTTAATATTGGTACTCTCAATTAATCCTAATGAGATTAGGAGGCAAATTAATTAAATGAGTTTAATTAATTAATTCCAATGTGTTGGGAAGCATAATTAATTAAAGTAGTTTAATTAATTAAATGAAACCCTATTTCTAATTAGATTAGAAGGGTTGACCAATATCTATATAAGAGGAGTCTTATATTAGATATCCGTAGATGCAATTCCAATTGTTAGAGCGTACTCTTTTTCTACAAAGAATAGAAAACAAGGGTTTTGCCAACCACCCTCCTTCTTGAACAATTCCTCTTCTTTGGTGGATCACCTCTAGAGGCCAAACACTTGGGTGGCAAACATTGATCAAACGAAGGAATCAATCCAGGAGATTCAAGGAGATCACGAAGAGTAAGGAGTTGAACTCGTACTTGTGGAAGCTAGTTTCTACAAGGGTATGATTCTGATTTATCCTTCTATTTCTATTGATTGATAATTTAGCACAAAGCATGATCTTGGTGAGGGTTTGTATAAAAATTTTTAAAACCTAATTTGTCGCGCTTCCGCCCTTATTGTGTAATTTGATTACATGTATGCGTAACATTTATATCAAAAATTAAATAAATATTTACCACAATTCACTTATCTTTAATCAACACATTTTTACTCTTTCAACAACTATTAATCATTAATATTATAATTCACAATATTGACAACCAGATCATTCCCAGGAAAGAGGGGTTTTCTGATAAAAATTTCTCCTTATTGGCGCGTAATTAAATAACCTAACCCCTTTTCTCGACAGAACTTTCTAGACATTGTCAAGAATAATAATGTGAATAACTGTGTCGTGTCAATTATTGATTTAATAATATAAATTATTGTGTAGATGACACTTTGACAATAATTGAATCAATAATATAAGATACTATGTAACAACTACGGTGGCAATTATTGAATGAAACTTAGTGGCTTCTTACGTAAGCATCAATAATCAGAGATACTGTGCAATACTGCGTATCACTGTGGAACAACGCGTATTACAGTACTTTTATCACCGGTTATTTCAACAGTTTAATGGTAAAAGTTTTGCCGTTATTTTTATAAAAAGGCTATTTCTGTCACTTTCTATATCCGACAATTATTTCGTTGTGGGGTCCACCAATGATTGGGCCATCGTATGAATATTTCCTGACAAAAAGAATATTCCCTGACCAAACAAATATTCCCCGACGCAATGAATATTTTATGACAACTTGCTTACTTTGAAAAATTTGCACATATAACCCTTAACTTTAATCTTTTATCAATTTAACCATTTACTGAATAGCATAATAATTGTGACACCCCCAAATCCGGGTTTTCTAACCTCAAATTTGGTGTTCACAATACACAACAACAAACATACTTTCTAACTAATGCGGAAGAATAAACATATATTGTTTACCATAATAGTAATAAAGTCTTACAATCATAGTCCCAAGGTTCTTGAATCTTAACTTAAAACGTACTCTTAATACTATAAAGTGTTTACATAATCAAATAGCATTTAAAATAAACTAGTACATAAGCCTTCTCAAAACATCTACTCTTGAACCTTCAATTTTCCTTTGTCCCCTTTGGACGTTTCTGCCTTAGCTAAAATAAACGTCATAATATAGCAAGGGTAAGCGACTAATTTGCTTAGCAAGTTTATACACAAGGGAGATATATCATGATTAGAAAGAAGTTTCGCTTTCAATGTTCAACAACAGTATAAAATTGTGAAGGAACATGAATTAATAGTCAACAGTTGAATATTCGAATAATTGAATAACAGGTACTGTGTGGTTTGAAATAACAATGAACATTTGCCAAGGTTCTCAGCATTTAAATTGGACCTTTTAATAAGTTTTGGTAATCAAGGGGATCAGCCTTTTCATACCCCGTCATTTATGCATAAACACTTAATAATCCTGCATTGATAACATGCTTTAACAAATTCGTCCTTTTCTCAGCCAAGAGTTTTTACCATATCAATTTAATAAGAACAGCTTTAAATACACATTTGATTTAACAATTTTAGACATGCTTGATCTAGCTGATACAATTAACATAGATCTATCTCATAAACAGTTCATGAATGAAAGAACTTTAATTTAATTCACATTTCAATAATAATAGAAAAGGAATTTAATTGTACAAAGTGCGAATCTCAATAATCAGTATAGATGTGAATAATCAACAATAATTATTCACTAACATACTTCAAAAATAATAACTAGAGTTTAAGTTAGGGAACTTGCCTCGTTTGTAGGCTACTGCTACGCAATTAAATTATATCCGCTAGGCAGTTTAATTATCTTCCTTTGAGAGACCTAAAGTTCATCTTTCAATTAGCCATAACATAACATTACATTATGTAATCAATTAGATATTACATATTACATTTAGTTCTTAGAAATATTATCATGCCTCAAGAATATTACTATTAAATAAAAACTGCCTTTAATTCTTTTACTAATGTTATTACATTTTTAATAACATTTAATTTCAAAGATTATTATTTATTTAATAATATTTTAATCATCCAATAATACTTTAATCTAATATTATTAATCTTTTAATCTAATATTATTAATAATATTTTAATCTAATATTATTAGCTATTTAATAATATTTTAATTATTTATTAATGCTTAAATCAAATATTATTAACCATTCAATAATATTTCAATAAAATTTTAAATCTTAATATTTTTAATTACTTAAAAATATCAGATTCTTATATTACAAATATCATAGTAATATTTTAATAAGTTATTAGGCAAATAAATAATTTATTTTAATTATTTTACCCTTTATTACACAACTTATTTAATACCCATAATAGGTCATAAATATTATTTATCATAATAGATTACCAAAATACCTCACATAGGTCGGATTACACTATAACAGGAGTACCTAAGCTTAAACATCCTATTTTCCTCATTTATGACATCATTTAAACATTTATTTCTTTTTACCCATAACTATAACATTATTATGAAAAATAGCAAACAGATTGTGAAAATTATTATCTTTTGGATCTGGTTAGTATATGATCCAATGATGATTCAAAAAAATTTCTGGAATTTTAGAAAGTGATTTAGTATATTTAAAGTACTCAAAACCTTCGAATCTTGTTACATTTTTCATAAATCAAGTTTTGCTTAGACAATTCTGACAATTTCAGGGTACACTCTCATAACATATATACATATACTGTATAAATTTTAGATTTTTTCAAGGTATACACAGTGAGGAATCCGGGTAAGAATATTTAGGAGTCCTTCACGGTAAAAGCCATTACACACAAACTACACATCAAAACGTGTCCGTTCTTTTTCTCAAAAGTATATAACTCATCAAAGTACCTTTCTAATATTTCTTGGAATTTTTGAAGTATATAAAATGGACAAAAATGCCCTTGGTAGAAAGTGGCCAAAAACTATCCACTACTTTTGTTCTATAGTGGACTGTTTCAGTTCCAACACTCACCGAAGCTTGGAAAAATAGTGTTTTCGAGTGCAACCACTTGGGTTAAGTACTTAACTTACATATCTAGCATCCCCCTTTGACGGATCACAAATCAGAGGTGTAGATCTCAAGTTATGAGTTATCCAAGTGAAGGAAAGCTAGGATTTTTCACCCATTATGAACATAAGTTCATTTCTTCTATGGATCTTCATTCTAACACTCAAGAAGGTTAGATCCTTACATGAAACATAAATATATAAGGGTTCTTGAGTCTTAGAACACTACCCCTCTAAAACTTTGAAAATAAAACAAACTAACAAGAAGAAAAGATTAGTTTAGGGTTTACCTTAATTTTTTAGCAAGCCTTCTTTTCTTTCCAAAGAAGTTAAGAAACTTTGGGTGCAAGAATGATGAAAGCTCTCCTCTCTTTTTCTCTCAATATTTCGGCCACTCTCTCTCTCTCTCTCACTCTTGTTCTTTCTTTTGTTATGCTAAGAAGTGAAAGAAAGAAGAAATGAAATGAAAAATGAAATTAAGTGAAGTGTTAGTTGTTTTGGTAAGTAAAAATTAGATACACCATATATCAAACTATTATCTCTCATACTTATTTTACCCACTATACAATTACCATTATCACTTTTAATCTTATCTTTTAGGATTACAAGAATTTCCTAATCAAGATTTTCAACCAATGGGAGTTTGACACATAAGGGGGTGGAGTGGATAAGGAGATTAGTTAACATAATTAGCAACTAAATCATCACATCACAAGGCCATTTTTGGCATGAAAAATCCGGCCATATCCCCCTTTTTTTCCCCCCAATTTTGCTTTATTTTTAAATGCCAAATTTGATTAATCAAATGTCCAAAATGTCCCTTAACAATTGGGCTAAAGTTTGGACTTCCAATTTAATTCTTGTGGGCTTTCTAATTAATTGTTTGGACCATGTAATAAACATAGTTTAACAATTTTAACATATATTACCGTAATTGTTTATTTAGGGTTTCTATTTCCAAACTTATGAAATTTAATTACTTACACATATCTCTTTAACTTGTAACCTAATTAGGTTTACTATAATTAGGTTTAAAATTATTAATCACTTGCAATAATAAAATTATCCACTTAAGTTAGTATAAATATTTAATACTAACTATTCATTATGACCATAACCCTTAGGTTATTTATTATCTCACCTAATGTATAATTAGGTTATGAAGCTTTCCTTTTTTAATGAAATCTATAAATATATATATCTGTAACTATAGTATATATATTTATTTAGCCATACACCACTTCACATATGTTATCACATATTAAATCACTATATAGCACAAAGTTTTAAATATCAATAATGTATATACATATAAAGTGACTTGAAATTCCTGGTTATTAAATCCTCCCCCCTTATAAGAATTCTGTCCCCGGAATTACACATAAGGTTACTCAAAAAGATGTGGATAATTTTCCCTCATCTTTTTCTCGAGTTCCCACGTAGCTTTTTCAGCATTGTGGTTCCTCCAAAGAACTTTTACATAATGTATAACCTTATTTCGTAACTTCTGCTCTTCTCCATCAAAAATTTCTATCAAAATTTCCTCATACAACAAATCTTTTTTGACCTAAATTGGTTCGTACGATATCACGTGCTTGTAGTCAGGCTTATATGGTCGTAACACTGACACATGAAACACATTATGAATATGTTCCAGTTCAAGAGGTAGAGCTACCTCGTATGCCACTTCTCCTATCTTCCTCAAGATCTCAAATGGTCCAACAAATCTCGAACTCAACTTACCTTTCTTTCCAAATCTTATCTTCCCTTTCCAGGGAGATACTTTCAAAAACGCATAGCTTCCCACTTCAAAATATCTCTTATTGCGATGTAAGTCCGCATACTTCTTCTAGAGATCTTGAGCTGCTACCAGCCGGGTTCTTATCACCTTGATGATCTCTACTGTCTGCTGCACCAGTTCTAGTCCCAACAGCCTGCGTTCACCAACTTCATCTCAGCATAAGGGCTCTGTATTTTCTCCCATACAGTGCTTTGTACGGCGGCATTCCAATGCTGGCATGATAACTATTGTTGTATCTAAACTCTACTAATGGAAGATGATCCTCCTAGCTACCCTTGAAGTCCATCACACAAGCTCTGAGCATGTCTTCAAGTGTTTGAATCGTTCTCTCGCTTTTCCCATTGGTCTGCGGATGATACGCGGTGCTCATCCGTAGCTGCGTCCCCATTCTTTATTGAAGACTCTTCCAGAAGTTTGACGTGAATCGCGGATCTCTATTTGATACAATAGATAGCGGTACTCCATGTCTCGAGATAATTTCTTTGATATATAATTTGGCTAGCTGGTCCAAGCAATACTGATCTTGATCGGCTAAAAGTGAGCTGACTTCGTAAGACGATCTACAATCACCCATATGGCGTCGTGCCCTTTTTGTGTTGCTGGAAGTCCCACCACAAAATCCATCGTGATGTGCTCCCATTTCCATTATAGAATTTTTAACGACTGTAGTAATCCACTCGGTCGTTGATGCTCTACCTTGACTCTCTGACAAGTTAGACATCTGCTGACGCATTCCGCAACCTCTCTCTTCATGTTTGGCCACCAAAAGTGTTGACGCAAATCTTGATACATCTTTGTGCTTCTTGGGTGTATTGAGTACCTCGTACTGTGAACTTCTTGCAAAATCTCCTCTCTTAGTTCTGGTACTGACGGTACCCAAATTCATCCTTGGAATCTCAGCAGTCCGGTGCCATCAATCTTGTATTTCAATTCGTCGCCTTCAGTTAAACGCTTCTTGATGTTGTCGCAATCTTCGTCCTTCTCTTGTGCCTCTTTAACCTTATCTAATAAGATCGGGCTTGCTGCTACTGTAAATAATTTTTCGTCAGTCTCCATCAGATACTTAATTTCCAATTCCAGTCATGCGAAATCTTTCACTAACTCCTCCCTTCCTTTTCTGTTCAGGGCATCTGCCACTACATTTGCTTTGCCTGGATGGTACAGAATCTCACAATCATAATCTTTGATCAATTTTAGCCATCGCCGCTGCCTCATGTTTATACTTCAAACTTTTATGATCAGTATATATCTCACACTTCTCGCTATACAAATAATACCTCCAAATCTTTAAGGCAAAAAATACCACTGATAACTCCAGGTTATGAGTCGGATAACCCTTCTCATAGTCCTTCAGCTAACTTGAAGCGTACGCAATGAACTTGCTGTGCTGCATCAGTACACAGCCAAGACCCTTCTGTAACGCATCACTATACACTACAAATCCTCCCGTGAATTCTGGTAAAGCCAACACAGATGCTTGATTGAGCCTCTTCTTCAACTCCATGAAACTCTCCTCACATTTCTTCGTCCAAACGAACCTCACCGTTTTTCTAGTAAGGTTGGTCAATGGTGATGCTATCTTTGCAAAATCCTGGATGAATCTCTGATAGTATCCTGCTAATCCCAAGAAACTCCTGATCTCTGTCGGCGTCTTCGGCTGCTACCAGTTGATAACCGCTTCACTTTTGTCGGATCCACCGAAACTCCATCCTTGTCGATAACATGACCCAAAAACTGCACTCTCTGCAACCAAAATTCACACTTGGAGAATTTTGCATACAACTTCTCTCTCCTCAACGTCTCTAACACTATTCTTAGATGTTCAGCGTGCTCTTCCTCTGTCTCTGAATACACTAGAATATCATCGATGAATACTGTAACGACCCCAAAATTCATACAATAATATTCTCCTTCTCGATCGTTAATAATACAACTTTAATCTCTCATTACATCATTATTCGATATTAAAAATCACTAAAAATGCGGAATATTTAAAACTTTTATAAACTTTCTTTCTATATTGCCCTGAATCGCAACCTTTACATTACATCTCTTCGATTCAAATCCATATCATGAATCGTTACAACAAAATGACTATACAAACTCTTACATAATAAAATAATATCCATCTACATTGGATAACTCCACTTATAGCTCAGCGACATATTTCATTCAAAACATTAACTACAATTTGAAATTGAACATAACTAATATTCTTGAACATTGATCTCTATAAATCACTTAACACGTATCTTTACCTTGCATCCTTGACCTGCAAAAATGGTTATTTGCAAGAGTGAGCTCGACAGCTCAGCAAGTTCTAACAGTTTTCATGCATCACGTATCACATAATAAACATGCTCAACATAAATATCATAATAATTAAAGTAACATGGCATACATGCTTTAATTCATATAACAAATATAAAGATTGAGTTCCTTACTCAATCAACATTATTTAATCAAAACAGTGTAGTTATAAATTGACTTTAACATTTCATGATTACAACATGTATAACATATCATGCTCGCTTACAACATATATAACATATCATGCAATTTAAAACAGTTCATCAAATTCACTTAGACAAGTAGGAACCGAAAGACTTGCCTGGTTCGTGGATTACCAATTACCGAAAAACTGCTTAATATAATCTGCTTCATGATCCTACATAACGTATCACCATATGCATCAATTATTAGTCACTTAGCAACGTTTATCAAACATCTAAGTAAATTCTAATTTACACTTTCTAATTTACACTTAGTAACTCTCTTCCATTCACTCGTTTGACACTCGCTGTCAAATCATATGTATAATTATTACATATCTAATCTTCATTGTTAGTTAACCAATTAAAATTAACTCATTCTTCATTAACTAATAAGTTAATAATTAATCACCACGTAATTTAATCACCTCACATAATCATATTACATTTCACATAATTAACCAATTATAATTACATCTTACGTCAATCAAATTACATTTCAAGTTAAACATAATTATATTTACTAACATTCATGTTTTATAACTTATAACAACATCTAATATCGTCGACAGCACTATACTTGTGTATGTGCATGACCGACGCCCTCCGATTGCCTCAGAATACGCATCAGTCCCAAAAATAACCATTTTGACCCTAGATAACGACCTCAAATCAAAAAGTCAAAAACATAAAAGTTGTAGGTCTACTCGTGCTCGTTCCAAATCATCTTGAATCACCTCAATCGGAGTTCGTATGAAAACGTTATGGTCATTTTAGTAATAGAGGTCAAAATAGTTTTGCATTACGACAACTAAACAACCCCGGGCAGCAAGTATACCCGCTGGGGCGGGTCCCCCAAGGCATAAACACCCGCTGGGGCGGGTCCAGGGGCTGGTGGAGGTGCTGGGTCGCGAACTGGTGGAGAAATAAGCCAATTTGGCTTATTCCGTCACACCGAATTCGAATTTCCCAACATGATAAACATGAAACATGTGACAAACAATATTTTAAGCTTATTAACATGCTTATAACATAAAATTTTCATATAAACACATAATCACAACCAAGATTTCATGGAATTCAAAGAAAAACACAACTTTAAGAGTTCTTGACGGAAATTGCTACTACGAACTCGTTTTTCAATCAATTCAAGTGATTCCAACTGTAATCACTTCTATTCTTAACATACTAACATAATACTTAATCAATTTTAACAATAACTCATAACCAACATCAATTTTGATAGTTTCAAAAGTTATTTTTCAGAAATTACTTCACCGAGAATCACTATGAACACACTTCCTATTGTTTATCAAAAATTCATGGATTGAATTGCTAGAACAACCACATAACTCATATATAATCATGTTATATCACATATTACACATAATTCATGCTCACATCAAGTATTTAAAGAATTTTCAACATAATTCCATAATCTAACACTATGAACATGAATTTCATGGTGTTCATCATATACTTGTGAATTGAAATTCTTAAACAACTATGAAACTCTCATGTAAATATATATATATATATATATATATATATATATATATATACATACATAAATATCCCATTCTCATAACAAAATTATGAAGTTTCACAAAGAGACTTCCACATAGAATTCTAAAACCATGAAAACATAGAAGAATATGCTTTGAAAACATGTTTTTTACAACAATTAATTTTGAAAACCCTTTCATGGCATACAATTACATATGAAAATATATGAACACCATATATACATATAATTTTATGATTGTAAAAACCTAATTTGATAAAGAAGAAAACACAACACATGAATTAATTCTAGGGTTAAAATTATAACCTTACTAGTTTTGACTTAAGAGAGAGATGATGGAGATGATGAAGATGATGATCCTCACTTGCCTTCTCAAGCTTTTCTTCCTCTTCTCTCTTCTTCTCCTCTGACAATTCTCTCTAACCCTCTTCTTCTTCTTCTTTGTTTTGTTTAGACTTAGGCTTTTAGAAAACTAACGTATCTTTTAACTTATATTATACAATATACAATATACATATACAATATATGTAACTTATATTATTAATATAGCTAATAAATAATATACTAATTGCATATATTATACAATATATTATATTAGCATATATTATATAATATACAATATACATATACAATATATGTAACTTATATTATTAATATAGCTAATAAATAATATACTAATTGCTATACTAACTACCACTTATTACATAGGTTACAAAATTTGAAAAGCCCAAGGTCATGTTTGGCAAAACCACATTATTTTTAAAAACTAACTTCTTGAGTTTAAGGCATTGTTTGGAAGAAATAAGATTAAACAAGTACAAAGGCCTTGTTTGGTAAAACTCATCATTTTAAAAACAGGTTTTAATAGTTAAGGCCCCGTTTGGCAAAACGAATTTAAAAACGGTGCTAGGGCCTTGTTTGGGAAAATAGGTTTGAAAACTCTTTTAATAAATCATTTTAACATATACTTTTTAATGTTATCCTTTAACTAATTAAAACTCAACATTAATTTAATTAATTAAAAGTTTAAAATCAATTAATCACATAAAATTATCACATAATTATAATTACTCACTAATTATAATTTCATGTTACTCTCACCACATAACTCATCTAATTTAATTATCCCAATTAAATTAGAACTATAACATAAAATTATTATGTCAATTAAATTAAATACCAAATATTCATTTAATTAACATATAACACTTAATTAAATTACTCCATAATAATCACATAATTATTTATTTAACTCAATAAATAATTCAATTAATATATTTATTTAATTCAATAACTATATAAATTCTCTTCACACCAAATCACATATTTTACAATATATGACACATACACATATACTCGTACTTAAACATCTTAAAATAAGAATTTTATTTATTAAATTCTCATTTATTAATTCTTAAAAATCCGGGATGTCACAAATACGACAACTAACCTATCCAAATACTGCTTGAACACTCTGTTCATCAAATCCATGAATGTTGTTGGCTCATTCGTCAACCCAAATGACATTACCAGAAACTCAATGTGTCCATATCGAGTTCTGAATGCCGTCTTTGAAATGTCCTCCTCTCTCACCTTCAATTGGTGATAACCGGTCCTCAAATCGATCTTTGAAAAGTACTTTGCCCTCTTTAATTGATCAAATAAATCGTCGATCCTGGGCAACTGGTACTTGTTCTTAATTGTGAATTTGTTCAACTCTCGATAGTTGATACAAAGCCTTAATGACCCATCTTTCTCTTTACGAATAAAACTGGCGCTCCCCAAGGTGATACGCTCGGTCGAATGTATCCCTTATCTAATAACTCTTGTAGTTGAACCATTAGTTCTTTCATTTCTATCGGAGCCATACGATACGATGCTTTGTATACCAGTGCTATCCCTAGAGCCATATCAATAACAAACTTTACCTCTCTATCCGGCGGTAATCCCGAAATCTCATCTGGGAAGACATTAACGAATTCCCTTATAATAGGTATTTGACCCAGTTCACCCTCGACTGTGCGAGTATCCACAACGTGAGCCAAATAACCTATGCAACCCTTCTTAAGCAAACCTCTTTGCTTGCATCGTTGTCAGACAATAAGATTGTCTCGGCGATGTACTACAATAAAATACCACCTTCGACTTATTCAGAGTCTTCAGGTGTATGCACTTTTTCATACAGTCAATGACCGCTCCGTGACTCGATAACCAATCTATCCTGAGGATTACATCAAACTCTCCAAGATGAATCGGTATCAAATCCACGTTAAGCTTAAACCCTCTCAAATCAGCACAACAATTCATATGAATGTAGTCTACAGGGATAATTTCTTTGTTCGCTACTTCCACATTCATTGAGTGTTCTAATAGTTCATGAGGTAAATTTAATCTTTGAGCAAATTCATAAGATACAAAAGAACATGAAGCTCTCGAATCGAATAACACATAGACATTTATATCGTTGATCGGAGTAATACTTGACACCACCTCCCTGGATGCCACGACATCTTGCACTGTCATGTTGAATGTCCTCGCTGTTGGCTTATTTAGCTGGGCTGGTCCTCCACTGGTTGCCCTAGTGTTTTTGCCCCTATTGCCGCTTCCGCCATCCGTGCTTTTCTTCCTTGGACAGTCCTTGATCCGATGTCCCGCTTCTCTATAATTAAAACAACCACCTTTCTTCGCCTTAGGACAATTGGGTGAAATACGCCCTTCTTGTCCACAGGTATAATAGACCATTTTTCCTTTCATGCACTCTCCCTAGTGACCCTTTCCAAAATTCCCACATACCTGCTTCTTCCACTGCACGCTCCCTTGTTGAATTTCGGAATTGCTACCCCCACTGCTCCATTTATGCTTCTTGTTATTGCTGCCACCACTGCTAACATTCAAATTTCCTCCTTCTACCTTCTTCTTGTTCTTTTCCCCATTATATTTCAAAACCGCTTCACTCCCACATTCAGCAATGAGAGTTTTCTCCAACAAAGTTGAGAACGACGTAATTTGTAAAACCGCTACCTTGCTATAGATCCACGGCTTTAACCCATTTTTGAATCTTCTTGCCTTCCTCACCTCACTGTCCTCCTGATGTGGAGAGAATCTGGCCAATTCATTGAATTTTGTAGTGTACTCCGACACTGACATATTTTCCTGATTCAGCTCCAAAAACTTGACCTCCATTCTCGCCTGCGTACTCTCAGGGAAGTAGTTCTCGAAAAATAACGTCTTGAATGCTTCCCACGTCATGATTCCAATTCCGACTTTGCTCTGGTTGGCTTCCCACCAAAAGTTAGCCTCACCTTTCAATAAGTAGGTAGCAAAAATTATCTTCTGCTCCTCAGCGACTCTAGCAATAACAAAAGCCTTTTCAATCTCTTTTATCCACGTCTGGGCCTCTATCGGGTCTACTATTCCCCTAAACTCTGGCTGTCCTACTGCCTTGAAGTCTTTAAAATTGGTTAATTGGTTTCCCGTTTGGTTTCCTGCGGTTGGTGTTTGATTCGTCATAGCTTCTACCATCATGTTAATAAATTCTTGCATTGGGTTTGGTTGAGCTCCCTCTGTATTGTTAACCGACTCTTCGATCTCTTGGTTTCGTAGTACTCGTCTGGGCGGCATTATCTAGTTAAACAAAGTTGGGTTTTATTATCATATAAGTATTTAGCATGTAATACAATATCCGATATGGTCGATGATTTTTTAATAAATCTACGTGGACAATTTTTGAGAATCGAAAAATTGGACCGGTACAATTTTTTTTTATTTTGACTCTCAAAAAATTTATAATATTTTCTTTAATTCAAATTTTATAGAATTCAGTGATTTAAGTGTAATTTGAATATATGTAAAAAATAAGGTTGCACAGATTGTACAACCCTATTTTTTATATGTATCTAAATTACACCTAAATTACTTAATTTTATAAAAATTTAAATTTAAATAAATATTATAAAATTTTTTAGAGTCAAATAAATAAACAAAAATAAATAAATTGAACGGATCCAATTTTCTGATCTCAAAAAGTTGTCCCGTAGGACTTGTGATTTTTTATTTATGGGGCAATACAGAAAAGTTGTACCCACGTGACAAACAATCTAAAAGTTCTAACTTTCCAATTTCCATTATCGAAATATTTTTATCCAAACATAATGCTCGTTTAAGTAAAGTTTTAGATTTTATTTCTTAAGTTTATATTTTATTTTTTTTAAAATTAAAGATATAATTTAATTTTTTAAATCAAATAACGACGTATTAAATTTTAAAATTAAAATAATTTATAAAAATTTAGAATTAAATAATTTTTTCATTTAATAGTTTTTATTATATACTCCTTTTATTTCTAAATAAGTGACGTTTTACGGAGTTCAAAATTTTATAATATATTTGACATTAATAATTTTTCCTCTATTGTCCTCAAGTACTCCCTCCGTTCCTAAAAGATTGTCGTTTTAGGAAGTAATTTTTGTTCCAAAAAGATTATCGTTTTGAGTTTATTAATACACATTAGCTATTGTTTTTCTACTTTACCCTTATTTAAAGCTTTCTCTTATTTAAAACTTTCTTCTATTCCCAATGATTCTTATTCAATTCAATGCTATGATCTAAGTAGTAATTGATTGAATTGAATAAAAAACATTGGGAAGAGAATAATTGGTTGAGACAATTAATAAGGGTAGTATAGTATTTTCGCCAGGTATTAATTATATTCCTTAATCTGTGTTCATTAACCTTAAACGATAATCTTTAGAAACAGAGAGAGTATCTTTTATCATAATTTCTCTCATTTATCTAGACAACTTTATACATATTTTTTTATTTCGTGCAAGGATAATTGTGACAATAAATATCAATCTTAATGACAAAATTAGAGCAATAAATGACTTCCTTAATAAGTGTGAAACCCTCTAAAACGTCACTTATTTAGGAATAGAGGGAGTAACTATACAGTTGTAATAATTATATCAACTAAAATTAAAAAAATTACATCAATTTGACGTTTAATATGTCGTTGTTTGACTTCAAAAAATAAATTGTATATCTAATTTTGAAACGAAAAGAATAATTATTTATAAAAATGATGGTTGAAATAAGATTATTTTTATTAATTTATTATAATTTTAAATTATTCTACTTTATTATTCCTTCTGTCCCAACATAAAAATTATTAATATTATTTTAAGTAATTTTAAATTAAATACCTATTTACTTTAAATAATTTATTTTTACAATTCTTAGTATTTATTGTTATATTTTTATTCATTTATGGATGTTTAAAATATAAAGTGAGAGTGAAATGGGGCTCGGTGCTCAAGAAGAGACATCGTAGACAAGAGAGCCTAAATTTACGGAGGTGGCGTGATGTAGCAGCCTGCCGTACATAACATTGGACCCAAATACTTTTCTTGGTGAGTTAGGGCACACATTTTTCTCAACCCTTCAATAACTCAATTGCCATTAAGTCCCACCCAGCCGGCCACTTTTTTTTTTTTCCAACTTTATGTTGCTTATTGATATTTTATTTCTAATACAATTATTAGTTTTTGTCCCATGGTCCTACTGCTCTTGCTTCCTTTTTTTATTACTGTCCCAAAGCTTGCAATCTAATTCTCAATAAATAATACTATTATCACATAAAGTAGTTCACATAAAATTTATATAAAATCAAGTGACATTATCTGATTTGTTGTTGACATAATTTACTTGATTCAACAACAAATTAAAGAATGTCACCCGACTTTATATGAATTTTATGTGAACTACTTTATGTGATAGTAGCATTACTCATTCCCAATCACTTTAATTGCCATCAAAATTTTCATATGAAAACAAAATATTTAATTTTGTTAATGTTTTACCTTTTTTCTTGTAATAATAAGAACTATCATTGAATAAAAACATCACATTGAGTTCAGTAGGTGTTTCATCCATCAACGTTTATATTATTTGGGCTTTTTCAATTGCATTGCATCATTTTTGATGCATGTATTTGAGTACCAGGTATTATATTTGAAAGTGAAATAAATTGTATTTTAAATAAATTTTTATTAAATAATAAAAATTATAAGTGTTTTTAGACTTGTAAATGTTACACGCAAGTGTTTGTTTGATTAGAGAACATTTGATACACTTGCTATGTTTTGTGTGTCTAGAGGTTCAAACATACTTTAAAATTAAATTTGTCTAAAATTAATTTATTTTAAATATACCTTATTTAACTAACAAATGAAGCATTTAAGCTCAAACACATGGCATTAAAAATATTGCGATACATTTAAAAATCTAAATACACCAAACGTTATCACTGAAAAAACTGCAAATGATAATAACCAAACAAATCTTAAACTTTTGGCAATTTAAGTTACAAATAAGTTTCAAGAACTAATTGAGAAGATATGCTTAATAACACTATCTATAATAGCTCAAGATTCAGGATTGAGAAGAAACGAAATCAAAACTGAAGAATTTCTTGCAATTTTCATTTAGATTGCTATTTTATTCTTAAGTTAGTTTTATTGTATTTGTAATGTATAGAATCTAATATATAAGAATTATAAAATATTTTTTATATATTATTTATTTATTTGTACAAATCTGTGCGTTTTTGGACGAAAAACTTTGATAAAAAAAAACTAAATTTTTGTTTCATTTGTTTTTATTGTCTATTTTAAAACTCAAAAATAGTGTTAAATAGTGTTAGAGAATAACCAGATCAAAGTTATAGGTAAACATTTTGGAGCAATGCTACTACCACATAAATTGTTTCACATAATCTTCACATACACTCACATACATATTATGGGCCTCCGCCTGATATGCGGGACACACAGTATGTATGTGAGTGTATGTGAAAATTATGTAAAATAATTTATGTAATAGTAGCATTATTTAACATTTTGCGTGATGGGAGAATTTTAAGAACTGATTATTATCTTTGAGGCCCCCAAAAACCAACATCTGCTAAACTATGACTTTGACCTGAATCTGCCTTATTCTTCTGAAATCCTATATAAATTGAGGCCCTGGCAATGATTATTAAAAGCTAAACCAAAACCGGCTATCGCTAGCCTCGACTGCCTTAACAGTCCTTAGATAGTACTTCCCCTAAAAACAAAATCTACAACAAACAACGGGCTATAACAACGGTTGAAAAATATTTCCCATATACCGGCCGTTATATTATTAACCGTCGGTATAAGTTGAACTTAGGCTTCAATATTTTGCTCCTAATATAAACTGAATGTTGGTCGAGTGCAGGGTGCTCAAAACAAAATCTTATTAATTTTTGAATTAGTATCTTTTCCATTACATCTCTCTTTCAATTTTTTCAATATATATTTAACGACATAATTATTATTTTTAGCGATATTTTCAGTGACAAAATTATTTACAACTAGAGCGGAATAAGTTTATATTAATTTATTATTTAGGGTTGTAGACACTCGAAATTTTGTTTTCCTGTAACTAACACTGTAGGAGAGCAAAATTGTCTTTTTAAATCAACTCCGGTCTCAATATCGGGCTATCAACTCAACCCCGGTCTTAATATCAGGCCATCAAAGCAACCCCGGTCTTAATATCGGGCCATCAACTCAACCCCGGTCTCAATAGTGGGCCATCAAAGCAACACCGGTCTCAATATCGGGTCATCAACTCAACCCCGGTCTCAATACCGGACCATCAAATCAACTCCGGTCTCAATACCGTGCAGTCAACTCAACCCCGGTCTCAATACTGGGCTATCAAAGCAACCCCGGTCTCAATACCGGGCCATCAACTCAACCCTGGTCTCAATACCGGGCCATCAAATCAACCCCGATCTCAATACCGCGCAGTCAACTCAGCCCCGGTCTCAATATCGGGCAGTTAAATCATCCCCGGTCTCAACCCGGGAAGTCCAGGTCAGTCCCGATCTCAACCTGGGAGGTACAGGCCAGCCCCGGTCTCAACCCGGGAGGTACAGGTCAGTCCCGGTCTCAACTCGGGATGTACAGGTCAACCCCGGTCTCAACCCGGGAGGTACAGGTTAGCCCCCGTCTCAACCCGGGAAGTACAGGTCAGCCCCGTTCTCAACCCGGGAGGTACATGTCAGCCCCGATCTCAACTCGGGAGCTACAGTTCAGTCCCGGTCTCAACCTGAGAGGTACAGGTCAGCCCCGGTCTCAACTCGGGAGGTACAAGGCAGCCCCGGTCTCAACTAGGGAGGTCAAGTCAACTTCAAAAATAATCCTGAAATCTCATAACATATCCAGAGGAAAACCTGAAAGGACCAAGTCAGCCTCAGAGACAACCTTGAGGACAAACAGAATCAATTGGGATCCAAACTTTGGAAACAACTCTAGGAAGTCAGCCGAAGGTCATGCCAGCATTGAAGTCAACCCCGGGAGGGGCAAAACTGTCATTTTAACAACTTGAAGCCGATTCGGTCAAACTCAAGCTGAATTGATGCCACTAAGGTTAGAACGAACCATAACAATGGTTCCGAGTGAAAACAGCGCAAGACAACTCAACGGACAAACTGCGAGAAATCGAAGACCTGATTATGAACCCGTCTTTTTGGACTCAAAAAAGGTTTACTCCCATGTCATTGCGACACTCTTGGCGAGAGCTTTCTGGAAAGTTACAGCACACCTCCAACGGACGCTCCGATCAAAAGTTAGAAAGTTTCGAATCTAACCTCGCGTTGCTCGGAGTGCACGTACTTCGATGCAACAAGACCCACCACGTGGGCCCCGCAGCATGGAGCAGCACCTCTACCTACAACGGCCGCAGGTAGAGCTGCTTCTCCCGGGTCTATATATATGAGGTGACCCCCATCTCATTTTATAATCGAAAAACGCTCTGAACCTCTGCCCGTTTCGTTTCTCAGCAATATTCTTGTCCTCCAAAACCAATTTTTTTCACTCTAAGACATAGATATTCCCACATACTACCACATATCAAAAATTAATCGGTAGAAACGGACGTTTAAAGCCGACGATTTGGCAAAAAGCCCGTGTAGCAGTCCATTTTGAGTATTTTTACGATCAGGAAGTTCATATTACTTCATTGCAATTTTATACACTTTCACGTTAAGTTTCACTTTCTGAATATGCCCGTAACTCATTTTTGTGGCCGTTTTTACTTACTTTTTGTACATTTTAGTACATAAACGCATTTTCTGGCATATTTACAACTCGGATTGACGATCCGTCACTTTTAACAGCTTATATATACATATATATATGTATATATACATATATGCACCCTTCACCAGATTGGGTTATCTTCCCAGTCCTGGTTTAACTATTTCTGTCTATATTTAACTATATATATACTGACTTTTCAATTCTGCCAAGCCCGAATGTCAAATCCAAGGTAGTTTACTGCTTATATATATATATAACTATATATATATATATATTTTTTTTTCTGACTTTATTTTACCTGAATTTATACTTTGTGGCCTTTTTATTGCTTTAATATATGTATATTAATTATATATATTATTTATATTCTAGTTTGGCCTGGATCATTCTGTGGCCTTTTTACTGCTTTTATACATATATATATATATATATACATTTCTATCTGGGCAAAGGATAGAATGTTCGCCCTTTACCGCTTTTCTATATTTATATTTATATTTTGTCCAGCCTGGATCATTTTCGTGGCTTTTATACAGCTTATATATATATATATATATATATATATATATATATATATATCTACATTCAAGTCCGGGCCTCGGAGTGAAAACCCGCCGCCCTTTACCGCTTTTATATGTATATATCTCCATTCTGTCAAGCTTGGATTACTCCGTGACTTTTTACAGCTTTTATAAATATATATATATATATATATATATATATATATATATATATATATATATATATATATATACATTCCAGTCCGGGCATCGGAATGAAAACCCATCACCCTTTACAGGTTTCGTATATATAACTATATATACGCTATTACTCATTCTGATTCAATTGTTACTTTAAATATTCATTTGATATGAATCGACACTGACATTTTTGCGGGCGAACTAGATTTCTTTAAATCTCGCCAACTCTAGCTTTCAAACGGTTTAAAATAGGTCCAGACAGAACCGGGAAGCTAGAATGGCTGAGATTTATTTAAATCTAGCATTTTTTCTAGTTTCAGTTATGAAAGCAACCTCGCGTCCCTTAGATCGCTATCTAGTGGGAACGAGACGCTTCGGCTATGTGCGAGCCAGGATTTACTGATGAATCCATGGTTCTGGCGACATCTGGATGTAAATATATATTTTATGTACATATTTGAATTGTGCAGGTTTTATTGGCTTCCCTCTGTGAGCCTAGGAATCGTGGGATTCATGATCAAACTGATCAGAATCTGATTCCCACGATGGACAAACTTCACTTAACAGATGTACCCTGCCAGTTTTTCTGTAAAAATGTACATCTGAAAGACCTTAAAATGGCTATTCGGGTTTAAGATCTCAACATAATGAGAATAATGGTTTGTCGTGTCAGAGTCACTCCGATGGCTGTCATGCCCATGAGAAAACCGGCACTTGTATATATATTGTGGTCGAGGATGCTTCGCAGCCCGACAATCACCATTTAAATTGAGCCAAAAGGCTAAAAAGATAAAACAGAAGTATTGACATGTTTCAATTCCTATGTTAGCGTAAGCATTTGAAAACCTACTTTCAAAACATCATTTTAATAATCTTGTCTAAATAAGAGACTTTTGCAAATCAAATCAAACCCTTTGTATATAGGTTCAACAAAGCCTGTCCATGCTTTCAATTAATCAAATATAGGCCCAATTTCTTCCAGCATTCACATACACATTGCAGATTTAAAAGGGAAATATTAAAAAGATGCGGTACTGTATTTACACGAGAGTTGTGGGGTTCCTAACACCTTCGCCACAATTAACCAAGCCTCAAAACTTTGATTTCAAAGATCAAGTTTCGATAGTGTCCAGCAATTGGGCCTCTTTTAAACAAAACTCGATTGAGTTGGTACAACCATTTCAAAACTACCAACTGGCGACTCTGTAAAACGTTCAAATCGTCGACATGATACATGTTGGCCTTTTTCTAAAAAACCATTCAAAACCTTTTTTCACAATAAAAAGAATAAGGGTAGACAAAACTTAGGAAGAGAGAAAGATCCGGGTTTGATCCGACCCGATTTTTTTGCCGACGTAGACAGGCTGCGACTCTACTGGGGACAGTAGAGGGCTTAGGACGCGTTCAAATCTTTTCAAAAATTTCCCTTTCATATCTGCGTATGTATGAATGATGCGTCTTTACATTGAATGAATGCGTGAATGCTTAGTCTTTATATTGAATGAATGTGAATGAATGTTTTCCTACCGTATTAGTGCTTCACACCCATATTAGTGCTTCACACCAATGTCATTGTGACGCCCCCAAATCCACGTTCCTTCGAAACCTCGGATTCGGTGCAGTCACGATACTATTATCGCCAAATTATTATATCTTTTATTCATTACTAAAAGAATACATCTTTACTTATTATAATTTAGAATATAAATTCTATTTATATCCAAGATCTCATCTTTACATCATGTTCGATGTTACTAAAATGCGGAATAATTTAAACTTTTCAATATCCTTTGAATAAAAATCTTTTTATTGATTCCATAACTTTGATACCAATTACAAATCTTGAATCAACTATATAATATGATTCCTTCTTATCTGAGTTATCGTATAAATATTTACAACTCAACTCGATATCCTCTATGTATTAATTAATACATTCTTACAATACTATAAGTATTAAACAGTGTAAGCAACTATCGAGTACATCATCTAGAATCTAAACATGGTCCAGACAATAATCTAAGTAATATTCTTCAATGCGATACTATCTATCTTTATCAATCAAGAAGCACGAAATCTTTATCGTGAATCCTTAACCTGCAAAAGTGGTTATTTGCAAGAGTGAGCTCGACAGCTCAGCAATTCTAACAGTTTTCATGCATCACATAGCATACAATATTATACTCAGTTCATGCATTTATAAACAATTTATATTTACTACGCATGTTACTTTTCACATAACAAGTATATCATCAAAGATCAACTTTCAATCTCATTTATATCTCATATACAATTCATATATAAGTTCACATTATCACAGCATAATATAATTCAACTAACAGTTATTGAATTCATATATCAAATAGGAACTGAAAGACTTGCCTGATTCGTAGTTTAACAACTACGACTTAACTGCTTAAGAATATCTGCACTTCGTGTAATCCTACACAGTTATATTAATCATAGAGATGACACTTATCAGTTATACACTTCCATACATTCTCAATATAATAATTAGTATTACATTGTTGTCTAACTTGGTTCTTAGAACCTTCGTCTTACTTTCTTATCATATTCTTAGAATAACTATGTACGTATAAGTATACTTTAACCATACGTACTTACTACCATTCTCTACATACACATGCCCGTCTACCACTAAAACCAAGAACAAACAGACTGCACAAATCTTGAAAATAGTCTGGCGCAGCTGCGCAGGTATTGGCCTTAAGAGTGGCGCAGCTGCGCCACTCACTGATCAAACCAGGAATGAAATTTCGTTCTGCTGGACCACCCGAGTTCAATCAATATCATTCAAGTTACTGATATTAATCAATACGTATGCTCTATGGTTATAATTTCAAGTTCGAAACCTAGCATGCTCATCCTAATCCAATTAAGGCCATATGCCGATAAACTTTAAACAAATCAAGCCCATGTTATTAATGGTCCATTACTAAAGTCATATCAACACACCACGAGGCTAAACAATACTAAGTATGCATGCTCGTGCGTATATCACACATGTATATGTTAATCACATAGTTTATGCTTTAGAAATTTATTTTCTATAAATATGCGTGCATAGGTGAAATCCATGTTTCATCACATGATGCTTATGTCAACATGTCTATAGGCACAATGAAATCCTAATATACATGCTTGCATGTTTATAACGTAAGTTCACTTAGTACTTGATGATATTAGTTTTCACATTCAAATCTTTCTTTGAAAAGTACACTAATCTTAGTACAAGCAAGGCATCTCAACATATAACTCATGTGCACTCGAAACACATATCTAAACCACATAAATGTTCTCACATGGTCAGAATCTAAAAGACGTAAGTCTTGGTCAAGTTTATTTCAAAAAGTCTTTAAGTTTTTCTTGAAAACCTCTTGAATCCTTCACTCATGTATGCTAGTGTACGATTGACACTTAAATTATGTATTTCATGTCAATATAAACCATACGATTGTGTTCACAAAAATCAGAATGCACACATGACACACACATGTCAAAGTTCATATTAAAACTATAAGTTTATTTTAAAACCATGTTTTCCTTCCATATCACATACTAACACGGCCATACATGCATCATGCTACGTTAAGATAGTCATATATGCATGTCAATCTAGTTCACTTGTTTGCTTTAAGAGATATCTCATGATAGCATATAACAGAATCTGCAACAAAATAGAGAATAAGTTCCAGGACCCTACGCAGCTGCGCAGATCCCAGGCATAAACCCGGCGCAGCTGCGCCGGTGTCCGGCCCAACCAGAGACTGAACTGCTTCGGCAGTTTTAACAACCCAACTCAGAATTTCTTTCGAAAAATCATTCCAACCATGCTATATTGTCATAATAACATGCCTAACAACTTATTTAACACTTACATCACATTATCATGAAATTCATGCTTAATTCAATAATTAGAAATTTGAAATAGATGAACATGAATGTACCTCTGAAATCAAGTTGCTGCAATTTGAATTCCTCTCTTAACTGATATCTCTCTCTTTCTATATCTCAGTATACTATACTAGCTTCACTTGGAATTCTCAGCAAATGAAAGAGGAGAAGAGAAGAGCTTGCATTTATAGACAATTCATTACACAGTTTATGGTTTTGCCCATCATTCCAAACCAATGGGAAGAAGAAGAATACACTGGATTGAGAGGAGTTGGTGGAGATCATCATGATACCCACTCCCCCATTGATTATTTGCTATAATGCTATCTAAGTTTGCTGAGTTTGATGCACATAGGAGTAGACTAGCCTTAGAGTTATCACGTGAAGAAGAAGTGAAGGTGGGCACTCAATTTGGAACAAAGATTAATCTCAGCAACATG
This sequence comes from Panax stipuleanatus, assembly GCA_020205555.1. Lineage (NCBI taxonomy): Eukaryota > Viridiplantae > Streptophyta > Magnoliopsida > Apiales > Araliaceae > Panax > Panax stipuleanatus. The sequence goes on along the minus strand of CM035119.1, from coordinate 75,051,978 downwards.
AAAGCAACATACTAATGTTACAAATATATATAGTCTACCTCTTACTAAGACTATATCACATTTCATTTTATAAACACCTAGGTTATAAATGAAATACAATTGTAGTTTCTAATTACAATATATCAAGTAGGTTACATATATACCACATATAATCCATGTACATTTTCTTAACACCGAATATAATTCAATTGGGTATTATCATAACGGTTATTAATTATCATAACGGTTATCATTACAGTTATAATAACTTATTGCATACATTATCAATTCACAATTATTTATTGATATTAATATAAGGTAATAGGGTATACATTAAGGTCTACCCACACACATCATGTTACATAAGCAACATTATTATGTAACTCTCTTAATGCAACCAATCTTACTATATAGTCTATATATATAATATATAGCTATATTAATGCGTCACATTACATTATATAATATAGTTTATACATAATTGTATGGTCACACTTATGTGTTGCACTACACTTTATATAACACATGTGTCATTACCATATGTTATACTTTTAAATTATCACATCCTTTGCACATATCAACTAGTTGAGCAAATATAATTAATTAATTAATAATTTACTTGCTTATATATTATTATACTCAATGACAGTTAATTAATTAATAAAATATTAATTAATTCATCCCTCATCAATCAACGTAATTATTAATCTTTATAACAATTAATTAACAATTATATGGTTAATTATCACATTAAATAAATATAAATCTTTTTATATTTATAACAAATATACTTATTATCATGCTATCACTCGCAATAATAATAATTCAACATACCATCAAATAATTACTAGGTACTAGTATACTGTCCATAATAATAAATAATATTATAAGACAATATATCTCATTCCTCATCAGTACAATTCCGATTATATCTATAATCAATTTCCTTATTATTATACTATCACTAGTTATAATAATAAACCAACATATTATTATAATAACAATTAATATAGATTAATTGTTTAATTAATGATTCTTCCGTCCTTGAATTAATCAATTCATTACCGAATCTATTATCGTGCCACACAAGGCATATCTCACAAGCTTACACTAAGCTTATTCTCATTCTTGACACTTATTTATTTCCACCACATCACTCACCCACCACATGTTCAATATACTTAGGACTATTAAGCCACAAGGTTCACACACACACACACACACACACACACACACACACACACACATATATATATATATATATATATATATATATATATTACGAATAAAAATATTTAAATATTCTATATAACCTTTACGGTAATATAATAACTCAAGCTATTAAAATGTTAAATTACTTCAATTAATTATACTTATAATAAGTATAACCTTTACGCTTTATAATAATTAATATATACTCTATTAATTACTCCAATAATAATATTCACGATCATATTATAACTTAAGTTATTTAATATATTAAAAATAACTTAGTTTCCTTTCATTAATTAAACTCCCTTGAAAATACATTTAAAATTATGTATTTAGCCATATCATAAAATATTATGTTTCCTCCAAATAAGCACATTCGTTATTAGAAAATAATTTACTTATTGTCTCATGATATTATTTTTAATATAATATCAAATAACTATATGTACGACACATGTACATATATTATATATAGAAAATAGATAATAAGTTTATTTTCTATTATAATAAATCGTTTCCATCAATTTAATTACATATAGCAAATACGTTTTAATATATTTACTATATTAACCAAACACACCTCATACAAAAACATATAAGGTAATATTATTATTCAAAAATAACATTTCCTCCTTTTATTAAAATAATTCAATATTAGAAACTATTTTAATATCCTTTATTAGAAAAATCATATCTCTTTCTTTTCTATAAATTGTTCCCAAAACAATTTCTTCAAATATTCATTTAAAGATATAATGATTTCCATCTCCCTTTAATAACGTATATATATATATATATATATATATATATATATATATATATATATATATATATATATATATTTAACGTCATTCGTACATTAGACTTTCTTACATATTACTATTCTAAGTAATATATATATAAAAGTACCAACTATAATTACATATTCAACACACATATTAATTCACTCCTTTACTTAAGTAAATTAAACATTGTACTATATCATCATAGTTAATTAAGGTTCAATACTCTCATTATATTATTCCATAATATAACTCACAACTTAAATTAACTAATATTTATTCTTATTAGTTAATTCCTTAACTAACTCATGCTTCACTATCCAAACCTATTCACAGATAGCTTAAGTGCTATTAATAACTTATATTATAAACATACTAGTTATTAATACACATACTCAAGAATATGGTGATTATACATTAAGGATATTTAATGTCACCAACTTGCTATGATAAAATAATTCTATAAATTATTTAATATCGATAGGAATTTATCCACCTCCTTTATCTCAACTGGATCGTCTCTACGATAAGTAACAAATATATATTAATAATATATTTATAAATCACAAAAACACATTTTACATAGTCCATATTATCCTATGTAATATAATACCACACACCTCATATCACATATATATATTATTATTCGAACCCATCTCACGGTTTAAGAATTTTATTTATTAAATCCTTATTTAATAATATCTAAAAATTCGGGTTCTTACATCCTCTCCCCCTTATAAGGATTCCGTCCTCGGAATCACCGAAACTTCCTTTACTCGGTGCTATTCCGATTATTACATATTCTCTTGAATAATTTTATTCATACTCTTTTCAGAAGTTTAATTACTAAAACTTTCTCAATCTTATTCTACCACTTTCTCCTTTCTAAGGAACATTCTACTTACTACATTCATCCTTTAGAAGAATAAGAATCTTCCACGATTTTTCAATAATCGAGAAGTAGTATGAATAACTCAGATTCCAATTTATGCTGAGGGGTCACAAGACCGTGAACTTTTCTCCAGGTTTACTAATGCTTCAACACAATTCTTCACACCGCAAACCAGAGTGTTTATCAATCACAAAGACTGAAAACACCCTCCACGCGTACTCTAGGTGGCCAGCCTATTGTACCACTACGTTGGGCCGCAACGTAGTGTTTTGTAACGACTATATGCGTTACGCTCGGAACCATTGTCCCCGAAAACATGTCCCCTTTATAGGGTTGTTCACCTCAGCTTTTCAACGTCAAAATCCGCACCAGAGCAATCTGGTTTGGCATACATACACAAGAATACTTGAATTCTATAATCCCTTTCCAACAGTCGCCTAGCCGAATCAAATAGCTTAGACTCTCATCAACAATTCGGACATCAATCGAAATAATTTAGTCAACTTAATTGACCTTCTTTATAATTTACAAGAAAACCAAAAATTCTTTTATGACGTCATGATACCACACTAGATTAGTAGTACGTTGAGGATTCCGCCATTTTATGACTTTGTCATATTACAACATACCATAGTGGGCTGACGATCTTTCGATCACAACCAACACTAGGTTCGATTGCATTGATGACTCCATCGTTTACCATTCTACATCATATCAAATGATGCACATGGTTAAAATATATTTTGAAAGATTGTCAAATTATTTTTGTCTTAGCCGAAACAAATAGCGTAGACATACGAATAACGGTGTTATTTTTTTTTAAAACTCATTAGTTCAGTTACCTGACCCAATGTTTTCTCAAGAAAACCGAAGTGCAAACACTAGCACGAAGTCAATAAGTATTGAAAATCTAGCGTAGCTAGAGGATTTAGGAAAATCCAATTTATCCATCGCTTGAATCTCTTACCACCATCAATGCTCACTATTCCAAAACTCTTATATAATATATCTATTCTCAGTACAGTTCACCAACTTACCACACCATGGAAGCTCAGGAACTTACCACAATCATATGGGTTGAGGAACTTATCCTAGTCAGACCAAAATCGTTCATTCGCTGAGGGGTCCCATCATACGATTATGAGTCACGAACTCGTCATAGGCATAAGTCTTAAGAACTCGCACCTAATCTTAGTATTATCTAATTATATCTTAGAAATCTCTATTTATCAAAATAAATATGAGAAAAGAATCACCTTTCCGCCATATGTATAATGATACCGCGACACTAACATTCCAACGATTATCAATGTGACGTACTCAGTGCAAGCACAAAACTTCTGCCCATACAAAAGTTTGTACAACTAAGCCATCACATGAGTCCTCAATGGAATTCCAACACTTAACTATATCTTACTCTATCACTTGCTCATTACAAGCTTTCTACGTTTCACCACATACAACTCCTCATGAGTTCATCTCGTACTTTATCATAGTACATTCTCTTATAGCATCAAGCTATACATACTTAGTCATTACAGACTATCTATCATTTCACAGTTCAATCTGATCACGTCGTGATCATCACTATACCTTAGGGTTCTTTCCCTATTATCAACCAAACTCCATCTGAGTTCATTCTCATTATCTTTGTCATATACATCTTATAGACATCATCTTAACATTTTTATTACCGGAGTTAGGAAACTCCTGATTCTCATTCTCTAGATACTTCGAGATTCTTCTTTGAATCTTCACGTATATATTTTAATCTTATCTTTCACTCTCTCAGGTTATAGTCTAAGGTACACTTACCTAAGGTTTATAACCTACAGCTTTGATACCAACCTGTGACTGCACCGAATCCGAGGTTTCGAAAGAACGTGGATTTGGGGGCGTCACAGTTATCATATGCATACGGTGAGACGCGATGTATGTGAATGTATGTTGTGTGATTCCTCCACTAGGAGGCAAACTCGTCGGTGACAGAGTAATGTCTTCGAGGACGGCTAAGTCTTCGGGGCTCATGAAAAAGCACCACTAAGATTCACTCCAGTTGAAAGATCAGATTAATTTCCCCTCTAGTAAATTGTGATGATCTGGGGACCTTCATGCCTAAAAAGCCGCCAGAGTAGCCTAATATAGGTCAGCCTCTGATTAACCAAATCCGATGGGAAGCCTCTTCATGCCTTCCTCTTTTAATTCAATGTCAAGTTTTCAATTCCAATGTAAATAGCACAATGTAGATATCATAATGTAAATATACATTCCATGTTTTGTACATCTTGTCATATTATCCTGTCAACAAAATAACTGACCTCCGTTTTGCAGGATAAGATTAAAAAACCTTAAAAACACATTATGGCATGCATCCTATCCCTACCAATCTCAGAAATTGACACGGCTACGTTTTGTTATAGGTGAAAGATTGGTCCTGTTACTAGATCTAAGTCTAAGAAAGCACTAAGTCCATCTCCGGACATAACTTCCAGTGCTCAGCCAGAATCCACCCCTGTCTCTAGGGAAGAGTTTGAAGGACTGAAGAACCAAATAGCCAAATTGGCTAGTTTCCTGAGAGAACAAAGTAAGGATCTTAAAGGGAAGCAAGCACAGGGTCACACAGAACTAAGAACACCTGGTGGCAGTCAAGAGACAAAAAAGAGAGATACTCAGATTTCGGGACCACAGAACCAAGATACTACCAACAAAACCCCTGAAATCACCATCCTCAACAAACAACAGGAAGTTGGTGACATTATGAAGAAAGTCCAACAGATGGAAGAAACCATCCGGTCTATCAAAGGGACTGGGGCATTTGGCAGTGTCAATTATTCTGACTTATGCATTTTCCCTGGGCTCGTTACCCTGAAAAATTTTAAGTCCCTGATTTTGAAAAATATGATGGATTGGGAGACCCCTATACTCACTTGAAGGTGTTCATTGGTGAGCTCGGATCCTATGCAGAGGACGAGAAACTCCAAATGCAGTTATTCCAGAAAAGTCTGACCGGAGAGGCTAGAGCCTGGTATGCCCGTTTGGACAACTCTAAGATTCACAGCTGGGAAGAGCTGGAACATGCCTTCCTCAATCAATACAGTTTCTAGTCTCAACTGGCTCCAGACAGATATCAAATAACCAAAATCAAGAAACAAAGTATTGAGTCATTGAGAGAATATGCTCAACGCTAGAGACGAATGGCAGCACAAGTCACTCCACCTATGACTGAGTCTGAGATAGTCATTACCTTCATCGACATTCAAGAAGCCTCGTATTATGAAAGGGTCCTAGCAGGCATAGGAAAGCCATTTTCAGAAATGATCAAACATGGCGAAATGGCTGAAATGGGGCTTAAATCTAGGAAGATAAAGGATCTGACCGCCTTAGAAGCTGTTGCCGAGCATATTCAATCCGGGAGTTATGGGAATAATCCCCGGAGGACACACAAGAAGAAAGACGAAGTATCCTTAGTACTACAAGGAAAAAATCAGAAGAGCGAGTCGAACAGTATGCCCATTCAAAGGAGGAACTATTCCCCTTTTCAAGCTCCAGCCTAACCTTCAAACCCGCCATTCCAGAAAAATTTGGAGGCTAGGCATCGGAGAACGTTCGCCCCCTTAGGGGATTCACTCGAGAATGTGCTAAAACTGTTGACGGCACAGATAAAGATTGTGAAACTCCTTCCGCCAACCAATACCTGTGGACGAAATTTTGACCCAAGCAAAAATTGTGCTTACCATTCCGGATCCCCAGGACATGATACACAAGACTGTTGGTCTCTCAAGCACAAAATCCAGGACTTGATAGACAATGGAGAGATTGTGGTAACCAAAGCAGAGTAACCTCACGTACAAGATAATCACCTCCCTCAGCAGAAAGAGGAGGGTGTCAACATGATTAGCACCCAAAAAGGAGAAGGATCCAAATACCTCTGATACATCAGAGAGTTAACTCCACGTAGCAACAACAGCCTAGACAGTTGGGAAGTCTCAGAAAGGCGATTCCTGATAGAAAAAGAGATTAAGTCTATCAAGGAACAAATTGGACAGTTAGCAGAGCTGGTTGTATACCAACATCAGGACACCAGACAGCTGATAAACCAGACCAACCAGTCTGATGCAAATCCTTTCGCACCAGAAATCAATCCCATTCCTATGACGGACCATTATCGTTTTCATCAGCATGAACCCTGGGCCGACAAGATGGCTAAGGAAGAGAAGTTTTAAGCTGATAGGGAATTTGCTTTCTGGAGGAATGTCACCAACCTAAACCAGCCGATGAAGGAAATCCTCCAGATGTTAATCAACGAGGGGATGGTCACAGATCTGTTACCCCCAGTGAACTCTCAATCTAGAAAATTCAAACCTGACAAAATCTTCCAGTACCACTCCAATGCACCCGGCCATGATACTGAGGACTGCTGGGCACTTCTTCATTTAATTCAGAACGTGATCTAAAGTGGTGAATTGATAAGGAGGAATCAGGATTATGGCCTCCTAGATGAAGAAACGCTCTCTATTCCCACTTCGTTTAATCAGGATACAGTGGCTATTATTTCCTATGATAAGGAACTAACCCTCACACCCCTAATGCTACCAGGGAAAGGGAGCCAAGAAGCATAAAATCCTGTGAAGGTGGCCGCGCTCGAACCTTTGATATTACCATTCAGACCCCAATATCCAGTGATCAGTCTGAAGAGAGTCCCATGGAACTACGGGAATGATGAAGGTTCCACCTTGAACAACATTGCCATCGTACCAAAGGAGAATCCATTGTACCTGCCTCAGCGGGTGATCAAATCAGTCATCAAGGCCAAAGAAAAGGTGGCTGAAGAGAAAATAGAAGAGTTCTTCAGTAAAATGGGAAACAATAAAATCAAAGTGGTGCAAAGCCTGAAAGATGCACCCAAGAAGATGTCCATGATAGATCTAGTCTTATCATTGGTGGATCATCGCAACATTCTGGTGAAAGTACTAGAAGAAGCCCTTCTGCCATATACTATGGATGCCGAGAAATTTCTTCACGTGGTAGAACCCATTTTCAACATCAATGTGATATCTTTCACTAATGATGATATACCTGCAGAGGGGACGGGTCATCGTAAGTCATTGCACATAGATGTAATGTCATCCGGGTATGTGATCGGAGGTGTGCTCATAGATGGAGGATCATCCCTCAACATCTGTCCCTACGACACCTTGGAGAGAATGAAGATTAACCCAAACCGGATCAAAACCAGTCATGTGGTCATCTAGGCTTTTGATGGATCTCGCCGACAAGGTATAGGAGAAATAGAGCTTCCGCTGAAAATTAGTCCGCACACTTTCTATGTGTCTTTCTAGGTGCTCAACATCACCACCGAATACAACTTATTGCTAGGCAGGCCATGCATCCACATGGCAGGAGCCGTTCCATCCACCCTCCATTAGCAACTTAAATACATTATCAACGGCAACCTAATCATTGTGAATGCTGAACCGGAATACCCTGTCTGCAGACAGGGAGACATGCCGGTGATCAGCCTGGATGCAGGGATTGAACCTGCTAGTTTTCAAGCCTTGGAGGTGAGTGATACTCAATACCTAGCAGTGGGGGCACCAGCTCTGAAACCAAAGGTTTCTCCTAAAGTGGTAATAGTGGGTCAGGAGATGGTATCTTTGGGTTTCTAACTTGGAGAAGGGTTAGGAAAGAATCATCAAGGTATTAAGAGTCCAGTACAAATCCTGAGCCAGTCAAGGAGAGAAGGATTGGGTTATTCATCCGGGTCAAGCCGTCGGAACCCACATAAGCATCCGAAGGCTCATGCTCCCATTATACTATTCCCAAACCTCACTGATGCTAGATTTGTGAAGCCAATGAGGAAGATCCTTGCTAGTGTGTCAGCCATGTTGTGTCCTCCAATCATACCGACATGTGAGAAAAAGACCCCAAAGCCTGAGGGGGATAGCAAAAAGGGAAAAAAAAAGTTCCTGTACGAAGGACGAGACCCATTTGCCAATATTTGAGTTCTCATACACTACGAGGGTATAAATGATGATATCCTAGACTGTGATGATGAGGGTCAGATCCAAATTCCTCGCATTAAGAAAGAGAAGGGGGGCAGTTCAAAGAAAAGCCCCAACCTTATTTGGAAGGATGTCTTAGTCATCATCCGAGATGAGGCAGACGAGCATAATTCCTTGATCCTCCCTGTTCATGAGGATCTAACCCTGGACAACTGGAGCAGTGTCCTTTGCCTCATTCAAAAAGGGTAAAGGGGCAGAGAATCCATCTGCCCTATAACATGCTTTCATTTACTGCTTATTTTTGATTACACAGCTATAGCAGTAACTTTTGTCATGATTTGCCAAATGCTTTGTATATTTAAGCAGTTGCATATATTAAAGTGAAAGAATTTTGTTTTTAGGACTCCCGAGTTGGATTTTTTTGTCACTGCTGATGAGATGCCAACCTGTCACAGTGACTACAACTTTGATGTAGAACTAAACTTTGACTTGATGGATATTGATCAAGAGGAGGAAGATGACTATAAGGTGCCCGAGGAGATCAAAGAATGGGTCAAAGACAAACCCAAACCAAACCTCGACCAAACCACCACTATCAACATAGGAACCTCCAAAAACCTCAAAGAAATCCCGATAGGCCTAGGCCTCACCCAAGACCAAAAGACCGATCTGATTGAACTCCTAACACAGTTCCAGGATGTATTTTCATGGTCACATGAAGACATGATTGGCCTATCTATGGATATTTTCATCCATCGAATGCCCATCAAAGATGTATTCAAGCCCGTCAAGAAGAAGCTCAGGCGTTTGAAACTTGAATGGAGTCTGAAAGTCAAAGAAGAGGTCGTTAAACAATTCAAAGCCGGCATCATCATGGTATCAACATACCCAAAGTGGATGTTAAACATAGTCCTTAAGCCAAAACTCAGAGGGAAAGTACGAGTATGTGTGGATTACAGGGATTTGAACAAAGTCTGCCTCAGGGATAATTTCTCGTTACCTTTCTTCCACATCTTGATCGACAATACGGCGCAGTATGACTTGTATTCTTTTGTGGATTGCTTTGCTGGTTACCATCAGATTATGGTCGCTGAGGAAGACAGGGAGAAAACTGCTTTCATCACTCCCTGGGGAACCTTCTGCTATAGACGACTATCCTTCGGCCTCATCAATGCCGAGGCCACATATCAGCGAGCCATAATGGCCCTATTTCATGATATGATGCATAAAGAGATAGAGGTCTATGTGGATGACATCATCATCAAATCCCGGAAGGAGGACGATCACATTGACCATCTTAGGAAGCTGTTCAACAAATTGCGTAAGTACAACCTCAAGCTAGATCCAGCCAAATGTGCTTTTGGCGTCAAATCAGGCAAGCTATTAGGATTCCCGGTGAGCAATAGATGCATTGAGCTGGATCCTACCAAGATAAAAGCTATCACTAAGATGCCAGTACATCGAACATAGAAGTCGATGCGCAGGTTCCTAGGAAGGATCAATTTCAAAAGTAGGTTCATTTCCCAGCTCACAGCAACTTGTGAACCCATCTCAAGCTACTAAGGAAGAATTCCTCCACCAAATGGAATAAGGATTGTCAGAAAGCCTTCCTTGCCATTAAGAAGCAGCTGATCGAAGGTCCAGTCTTGGTACCCCTATGGGATGGAGTTCCCCTATTTATATACTTGTCCGTCAATGCCAATGCAATGGGTTGTATGCTGGGACAGAAAGATGATAGTAGTAAGGAGAGAGACATCTACTACATCAGCAAAAGATTCAGCAGTGGAAAATAGAAGTACACCCTGATCGAGAAAACCTGTTGTGCGTTAGCATGGGCCGCCATGAGGTTACAACATTATCTGCATGGGCACATGACCTACCTCATATCCCGGATGGATCCGCTGAAATACATATTCAACAAGGCAATGTTGAATTGTCGACTATCCAAATGGTAGTTGATCCTCCAACAGTTCGACATTGTCTACGTGACTCAGAAATCCATCAAAGGTCAAGGCATTGCAGATCAACTAGCCGAAGCAGCATCAGGAGGGTTCAAACCTCTGGAGACTTATTTCCCGGATGATGGGATCATGACAATTCAGCAAGGTCTCCAAGAAAATGTAGTCCAACCATGGAAAATGTATTTTGATGGAGCAGTAAACATGGAAGGTGCCGGAGCTGGGGCAGTCCTTATCTCTGATACGGGAGAACAATATCCTGTGGACACTAAGCTGTAGTTTGTTAACACCAACAACACAGCTGAGTATGAAGGCTGCATCATGGGGTTGAAATTAGCACAATCCATGGGTGTCAAGCATCTATTGGTCTTTGGAGACTCTGAGTTGGTTATCAGACAAACCACTAGGACATATCACACCAAAGAATTGTATTTGCTGCCTTATCATCGTCAGGTCGTCAAAATATCCGTGGAGTTTGAAGACATAACTTTAATCTATATACCTCGGGGTAGGAATGACGTCGCTGATGCATTGGCGACTTTGGCTTCCTTGATCCGCATATCTGATAGGAGTGGGATTCCCGACATCAAATTCATAAGCCAAAAGGCCCTGACATACGAGAATTATATTGGAGAAGTATCAGATGAAATACCTCCTATCAAATAGCCTTGGTATCGAGACATCAAAGAATACCTCCGAGATGGATCTACACCCGCTAGGGCAGGCCAATCCGAACGAACGAGGATTCACAAGATGGCCATGAAGTTCTATCTGAGCGGAGATACACTCTATAAGAGGGATGCCAGAATTGGGTTCTTAAGATGCCTTGATAAAGAGCAAGCTCAAAGATTAATGGATGAAGTCCACGGTGAAATCTGTGGTCCACACATGAGCGGTCATCTACTGGCCAAGAAGATATTGAGAATAGGGCATTATTGGATCTCTCTCAAAGCTGACTGCGATTACCACGTCAAGAGGTGCTACCAATGTCAAGTCCATGGAAATGCCATCTAAGCTTCTCTAAATGAGCTACACAGCATAAGTTCACCATGGCCTTGCTCTATGTAGGGAATGGATGTGATAGGCCCAGTAGAACCTAAAGCCAGCAATTGTCATCGATTCATCTTCACCATGATTGATTACTTTACCAAGTGGGTTGAAGCTGCCTCTTTTCCCAAAGAGGTCATCAATGGTTTCATCAGAAACAATGTCATCTGTCGATATGGACAACCGGAGGTGATCGTATCAGACGATGCCAAGAACCTAAACAATCAGATGATGAGACAACTATACAGCAAGTTCCACATCAAACATCTCAATTCCGTCATCTATCAGCCCAAGATGAATGGTGCTGTCAAAGCGGCCAACAAGAACATCAAAAAGATCATACAAAAAATGTCCGCCAATCACAAAGAATGGCGTGACCTATTGCCTCTAACCCTGTTAACATACAGGACGTCAATGCGCATTTCTACTGGGGCTACCCCCTACTCATTGGTCTATAACATGGAAGCAGTACTTCCCGTAGAAGTAGAAATGGAATCTTTGAGAGTTTTGATAGACGCTCAGATGGAGGAAGATCAGTGGTTGCCATAACGATACCACCAACTGTCCCTGATAGATGAACAGAGGGCTACAACCATTTTCCACGGGCAGTTATATCAACGAAGGATTGCTCGATCATACAACAAGAATGTCTAAATCTGGCAATTCAAAGAAAATGACTGGTGCTGAAGAAAGTTCTGGCCAATCGGGACGAAGCCAAAGGAAAGTTCGTCCCAAATTGGGAAGGCCCTTTCATTGTTAAGGAGGTGTTGACAGGAGGAGCTATCAGATTACAAGAGATGGACGGGAGCAAATTTCCCCAACTCATCAACTCAGACACCATAAAAAGGTACTATGTCTGAAACACATACATACCAGCATCCTAGTCCTGCAAATCAATCAAATCATTCGATTTTTAATAGAAATCGGAACTACGAGTGACCTGATCTTCCTCAACCAGGGAGTACATAGGCAGCCATTTCTGGTACGGTCAAATCAAATAAAAACACAAAAACTCATCAAACTAAAAAAGATACTTCTTAAGCCTCTCTCATACAAAAAACTGAACTACGAATGACCTGATCTCCCTACACCCGGGAGTACGTAGGCAGCCATTCATGGTGCGGTTTGATCTTCAAGAAAAAACAAAAAACCAATAAAAACCAGTCCCAAGACACCGAAATAATATAAATTCTATTAAGCCTTCATAGTCAACAGGCCCATCTGAGATATTCTTTGACATCTCACTGTCAATCCTTCGGGGAGAAGCTCATAATACATCAACAATAAGCAAGTCATGAAAGAAGTGGTAATCACTCAGCAATGACAATACATATCCAACAGGGAAGTGAATTAAAATATATTTCTCTGATATATAATATTGTTTGACATATACAATGTGTCATGTATATGACAAAAATGGCTGATCTAGTATGTGCAAGAAAATAAAGCTAGTCTATGGACCCATGGACAAGCGGGACAACAATGCCAACATGGCATCCTCTGAAGATGGAGGAGCCGCTGCAAGCGCAATACCCTCAGCCTCCATACGGGCCAAAACATCCACAACTATCTGCATAGTGGCACTGTGATCATCAATGTAAACACTCATATCAACAACCAGGCCATGAGTATAGGATCCTAGAGCAGTACTGTCTGTAATGTGGAAATCCCAGGAAGCTATGGCCTCATCCCTCTCTACAAAAGCAGCGTCCCTGGCCATCAAAACCTCCTCAATCTCCTCAAAGGCTGCGTCTCTGGTAGATCAGATCTCATTCCTCGCTACAAAAGCAGCGTCTCTGGTAATTAAAGTCTCCTCAATCTCGACAAAAGAAGCATCTCGAGAAGATCGAGCCTCATCTCTCTCAACCAATGCCATATCCCTAGTGGCTCGAGCCTCATCTCTAACAGTAAAAGCTATATCTCTGCCAGATAGGGAAGTCAACATCAGCGCCGTAGCCTGATCCCTCTCAAAGGTTATCCTAGCTAGTGAATCTACCAAAGCTGGATCTGTCCTGGCAGGAATGATCGGCGGGTCACTAACTAAGGCTGCTATCAGACCCATGAACAAATCATCCTCTGTAGGAGAGTCAGGATCCTCCATAGGCTCCTCCTCATCTGAATCCACAATCGGAGCTAACTGGATGACTGCAGCTGATGCTATATCACTCTCCAACCATGTCGCATACTCTGGAGAACGATTTGGATGGCTAGTAGAGAAATCAACCCTCTCCCTATGAGTCCAACACTCATAAATCCTAATCAGGTCGGCTGACGACATAGAAGAAGCTGACATCCGCTGATCAATAGCCCCCTCAAACTGGTGTAGGCTCTGGAACTGATTGAACTGACCCATAACTGTAAGAGGATGGTAAGTGGTCACTCCCCTTAATCCCGCTAGGGGAAAGTTGTCCATGCCAAATACATGGGTGATAAAGCTATAGGGCGAGACTAGCCCTGAGCAAGGCAGAATCTAAAAAGGATGCACAATATCAGATAGAAAAGCTGACCATGTCTCTACATCCGAACACTCTGTCGGTTAAAAGGAGTATAACATGGATATCTCATGGGTGAAATAATACCCCTGGTGTCTGAAGAAGCCAATCGGGCACAAGTGGGACATGAGCCACACGTACAACAAGACAGAGCTACCTCTAAAAAACCATTTTGGATGGGTACGACAATAGGTAGCTGACCTTAGTGTCTCAGCCAATATCATCGGCAGGATGGTGTCACCCTGTCTAAGGGCCCTAACCACGACCATCAATCCGACGTCCAAGTGATCCAAGGGTAGTGGAATATAAACGTAGGCCACAATGCACATCAACAAGACGTCTACACGGGCGAGCTGCCACTCATCTACCGAAATGATAAAATCCTCAGAATGTCGCTCGTAGCTGTTTAGCCGGCCAAAGCGATTGATCAGAAAGTCTATGGATATCATATGTCCTGAAATAATCTCCTTAGTGATAACTGGCGTCTCAGACATGACATAGTCATAAATGGTCTCCGCATATCACTAATGGCTGTACGAGCACAAGGCAGATCCAGTGCCAAGCCTATAAGACACTCATACCCCTCTAAGGTAGGAGTCAACTCGGGGAGCCCAAAGCGGAAAACCTGTTGATCAGGTATCCAGCAAGGTTAGATGCCATCCACAAACCTATACGGAACCTGGAAAGCTAAAAGGACTAGAGAATTCCCTAGCATCTGGTCTACTGTCCCTTTGGCTGTGAGGGGCAGACTGTTATACCACGACTGCAATGAAGGACGGTGGCGAGTGCTCAATACAGATGATGGTGTACGACGACATTTGTATCACCGTATTACAAGACCATCCAATGGTCAAATCTGAACTCATCTGTCTAAGTGCATATCCATGACATAATACATGCATAATGACAATGATAAACATGATGCAATAGATATAAAACATCATGCATAACTAGAATAAACTATCTACTACAAGCATCATCTCTGTCTGCAAATAAAGTGCAAAATAAAAGTACAGGGATATGGGGCACAACCCCCCAACTACTAACAGTGGCCTATCAAAATGGGGCACAGCCGCCCAACAGCCAAAACAGTGGCCTATCAAAAGATATAGCTACAATAGCAATCCAAAAAGATCCAAAATATCTACACCTAGGCTGTTAACCTGTTCCATCTCCTTTGTGGACACAAAGTCTCGGCCATTAGGAATGTCAGGGCGGTACAAGGGAGGATCAACCCCTGTATAACTGTTGGAAAATGGACTTGAAGAGGGGCCCGCTCCGGAGCCAGACGGATCAAAAGAAGATTCCTCTGATGGATCTCGACCACGATGCCTGATAAATAAATGAGCTCTCTCAAACTGTTGGGTCAGCCCTGTAATCTGGTCCAAATGAGTAGGCTCCCTGAGGCAAGTTATCCAGTCTGTCATCATCACATACCCTGAAACCATATATGCTATGAATTGGGTAGCACGAGTCTGAGCCCCAATAGTGCGAGGACTCCACCAGTTGTTGAATGCCTCCTAGCTGTATAGACCCTCTGACAGGGTAAAGCCATCTACGCCCTCCATCGAAATGTCTGTGAGTGGCTAAACTAATGGCCAATGATGCTAAGCAGGAGGAACAATGGGAATGTATATCTTCCCCGTGATTCTCTTGATAGCACGCTCTCGTAAATAGAGCTCCCAACCTCCCTCTGTCATAAAAGGGACTCTACGGGTTGACAATATAAACTCCCAGCCAGTGGGGAAACCGCCCTCAAACCCGACTGTCAAAAAGTCTGTGGTATACGGTACCCATGATATCAATCCTGCTGTCAAAAGCTCAAGTTGCAGGTGGGAATGGGTGAATCCCTCAGCCACGGGGACCTCCGTTAGAGTGGAGTGGTGCCAACGCTGTCCCCGGGGATAAGTCTCCAGGCCTAAAATAGTAGCTGGACGAAGGCAAGGAAGCCTCTCATATGCCCAGAACTGGCCATGTAAATATCAAAAGTCCTTAGTGAACAGGACTGATAAATGTAAATGTAGAAATCTGAAAGGTGTAAGAAAGATGTACTCACCAGCAGAAATGGGTAGAACCCTAACCAAACCTCCGTCACACCTTTCGAGCGCATGCGCATGCCTCGGAGAAAATAGGCAAAGGTGTAGGTACCCCAATCAAAGTCACTGATGTACTCTACATGTCGAGTGGTGCTGACCACGACAATGGACATAGTCGCATAGTTGTCCTCCAAAAAATAACCCCTGATGATCACCAGAAATAGTTACCGCAAGATGCGATCCCTAAGCCTCTGATCATCAGGCAGAGGCTCAAGAAAAGCCCCACTATGGGCATCTACACTCAAGGGACCAGATCGGACCGTCCGATCCTTGATCGCCATCGCAGGAACTCCCAGCAGGGATCGAACGGCAGTGGGTGTATTGTCAGCCACGACAGGCACTGGCTCACCCTCAAACTCTATCTCAATGATGAACCTCCAGTATATTGGGGTCATCATCACCTCACAGTCTAACAAGTGGAGAGACTGAGTCTGGTGGAACCAGCGCTCAGATAAAGCCTTTATAAAACCCCAGGGGAAACGGCGGGGAAGAATATAAAAGAACGCCTGAAACCCCTAGGTGTTAACAATGTCCCTGTAGTCCTGGTGCAAGTGTGATACAAAGAATACACATTAAACCAGTTTCCTCGAGGCTGCGTAAGCCAGTAACTTGCATTACAAGCTAACCCATGTCAAAAACCTGTGCCCCGAGAATGGCAAAAGGAACAATGAAAATCCAAAAATAGAAAAAGCTTTAGTCACCTCATTGACGTGGAGGAACCTCGAGGGATGATGACTCAAATCTCTCAGCAGATCCTGGGTTGGCAAAACAATGCCTGGAAGCTCCGTACGTGGGGCCTGGCCTGGAACGGGAGCAACAAATAGAGCATCCTCATCGTCTATATCGACCGGCGGCTCATCATGGGTCGGACGAATCATCGACTTCGCTAACCTACGAGGCTGCCGGGCTGGACGTGGCTGAGGAATATCAGAAGCTCTCCTCTGCCTAACACCTGAAACAACCCTGCTGGCACTACCAGGTCTATCTCTGTCCATAGTTGGGACAAAGTCTCCAAATCACCTTAGAAAGGGTGTGGTAAGCCTAAAACCTGTGGCTTATTAATTTAAATCAGTACTTTATGCATTTCTAAGTCCTAAAACAAGCGTGGGTTAATTAACAATCCCAGTAGAGTCAAAACTACATATTCTTCAAATGCTAAATCCTAAAAAAATGCATGGGTCAGCCAAAAATCCCCAGTAGAGTCAAAACTGCATATGTATTAAATGCTCGGGCTTTTGAAAATTTTTTGCCAGAGTCTCCTTTGTAAAATTGACTGTCCACATGCACACAGGCATGTCTAGGTGGCCATTCAGTAACACACCTTCTCAAAAGTAGGAACAATTCATATTTATGAAAAAAATCAAAAATAAACTTCACATGGTAGCCAAATTACCATGGATATCTTTTAGTTAAAAATCTAGGCTCACTAGGCCTCAAAAAGGATAAGTAAACTGATCAAAAAGAACAAAAATTGATTGTCTTAGAATTTGAATTTTCTTACATCAAAACGTGCATTGCAGTAAAATACGCATACTTATGAAGTAATAAAATTTTTAGTAGGTCATATAGGCATACATTTTTGATACATTGCGTTTAAAAGAACCCTACGTTGTTTACATACTTCTAACGGTCAAAACTTGAAAAGAAAGGATGTAAACGTTACCTGGGATTTGCAGAATGCGTGGCCGCTGACGGAATCTGAAAAAAACTGCCCGAACTCCGTAGATCTGAAAGAGAAAATCGAATTTCTATCAAAACGAAAAAACTAAAAATGGCTTATGAGCGCTTCTGCTACCCAATTTAAAAACGCAAGTGTTGGGTAAAATCTAGTTACGCACAACACGCAAGTATACGTGGTCAACAAGTAATAAAGTGAAAGTAAAGTATCGTTCCCACGATAAATTATTTAATAAGAATCACCAAGTACTAACCCGTAACAAACTTAATCTTATTTAAACGAATGAATTTCAAATAGATAATTAAACTACTACTAAATACCACTAGTTAAGATAAGATAACAGAGATTTAAGATCACAACTTCACTTATTGCTTTATTTAAGTTAAAACACTTCTCATCAATTATTCTCACTATTTTGAATTGTTAATCAAGAACATTAACGCAGATAAAACCACCTCTCGATACATAATATCCATACTCACTCACATCCACAGATGACAGATTTAAGCAAGACACCCTAATTAACTAATTCACTATATCTCTATGTGACTTACAATTAAAGATTTATATCAAGTTCTCTATCAGATTACATATGACGTAAAGGCATATCTCTATCCTAAACACGAATCATGAATTCCATCTACGCAGAAATCATAAACATATGCTATTATGATCAGATCTAAATCTATACTCCTCTCTCAATTCATATAGATTATCACGGTAATTGATAATTAGACAATAAAACAGTTAAGTCCAATTCACAATAGACAATCTCACGATAGATCTTAACAATTAATAGAGAAGCAAATTAAAATAAACTACACAATAAGATCCATTGTAATCTTAAACAAAGAATTAGTTCATTGATATTAAACTAAAACTAAGAATCCACACTTGAATACACATTAAAGGATAAGAATAAGATTAAGGGAAAGAATTGAATCTGTTGTCGGCAAATTCTTGCTCTTGATCTAGATCTCCAATGGCCTCCAAGTGCTTCAATCTCCCAAATCCCCTTTTAACTAGGGTTTATTATTTTTATTATAAGCTAATATTAAAGCTAAACTACTAATATCTAATCGTCTTCTATATAAGCTGCTCCATGCTCTTTTTATATCTCCAGGTTAATTCCTAATTGCTAGCATCCCAATCCGAATGGGAAAAGGACTCGAGCTGCTTGGGCTTTTGATAGCCCACGTCCACGTCATCCCACTTGATCCAACAACCTTCAATTAATAGCACACGTTATATCGGTTCAAGTCCTACTTGGAATAGGAGTCACCAACAGCTCCTCATATCCATATATATTATTATTCCCCCAAGCTGCTCCGTATATCCCTCCAAGTTGAGTCCCTTTTAATATCACATACTCGTGGGCCCCTTTTTCAAAACAATTTAAGTCTCCTTTTAATCTCTTATTTAGCCTTACGCTAATGCAGCCTTCATCATGCCTTATTTTCGCAAGTCCAAGTCAGCAAAGGAAATAATCCCCTTTTTCTATTAGGTTCGGTTCAGTCTCCCAAGCTACTCCTTATGATTTTTTATACCAGGCTAAGTCCATTATATATATATATATAATAATTGGTACCCCACAATTATCTCCACTTGCATCAATCCGAATTGGAAAAAGAAACTGCCAGCTGCTTGCCTTGTATCCAGTTAATTCCGCTTTTTATAGATGATCCAGTCCCTTATATATATAATATATATATAGCCCACTTATCAGCCCAAAAATCCAAAATGGCACAGGAACAGGAAACAGCAGCTGCTGCCGTCTCCCCGCCCCAGCGGGGAATTCCAAGCATACTGCCTCGCCCCAGCGGGTTCCACTACTGTCCAGCCGAATTGCAATTGCTGATTTCTTCTTGGCTAGCTTCAACAACCGTGGCCCACATACATATATACTTATTACATAATTTCGTGAGCTTCTATGAAATGGGCTGCTATGAATTTGTGATGCATGCGTGGCCCACTTGATCATTATCTTGCTTGCATGATCCATTGGTCCATTAATTTCTGAATTAAGTCAACTCAATTGGGTCTGTCCTGTTTCAACATTTTAGCTCTAATTTCTCTTTTTGCATCCAATTCGTTTCCTGCACACAACAATATAAATTCGAGGTAAATTTATAGGAAAATTACTTAAAAACAACGAGAATCAAACTATAACGAATTCCAATTAGTGGGTATTAAACCCCCTCATCAAATACTCCTAAACTTGAGACTTTGCATGTCCTCAAGTAAACACACAAATTAGATAGACTCATTCTCTAGCAATGATCCACTAGGCAATTAGTCAATATGAATTTGAATAGTGGCCTCAAAGGTTACAACAAATGATAATCCACAGAAAATTTCAAAACAATGCCATGTCTAAAAATTTCAACAACTTTCATTAGTTCCACATCTACTCATGATCCTTTAAGTGCGTGTGTGCATCCAAACGTTCAACTAGTCATGATTTAGCTAATCAACCAACACTCATAAAAGATTTTCAAAAACATCTCTCAAAACCTCTTATCACATCAATCTCCATAATAAAGACAAAGCACAAATTTTTCTTGAGGATCAACTGGATATTTAAACATTTAAGCACATATGAACCCTTTCCAAGTATTTCAGAAATACTCTTTTCCCTTTTCCCTTTTTTTTCTTTTTAGTGAGTGCGTTTTACGCTCCATCTCACTTTCTATTTTCATTAAACGAGTGCGTTTTACGCTCCATCTCGTGCCTGTGTTTATGGGGAGTGCATTTTACGCTCCGTCTCGACCCACCACAAGATTCAAGTATTCAACTCGGGAAAGGTTCCAATAATTTTTTTTCAAAGATACCTCAAGATTTCCCCCAAACTTATGTGAGTGCCTAATTTTCACTTTGAATGATGCTCAAATAAGATTTCTCAAGTTGCAATGATATTTTTCATAAGCATTTAGTTTAAAATTTTTCAACCCCAACTAGCTAAACAAATGGATATGTGTAAATTTTGTCAAAAAAATTCGCAAGTAGTGTGAAAACCAACTAATGAGTCGAAATATAGACTAAGCATGCTCATCAATTCTCCAAGAGTTAAAAACATTCATCAACCACTTATCATTGGCCAAAATCAAATTCCATCAAAACATTGCCCAAGTAAATACCAACCATGATTAATACCCCCAAACTTAAAACAGACATTGTCCTCAATGGCTAAGATAGGAAAAATTAAAGTAGAGGACTTTCCTAAAAATATAGCAATTTTCCTTCTAGTCTGCTAAGTATGAAGAATAGGCTAGGCACATTGGATTGAATCGGGCACCACACTTGAGTTGGATTTGACTAACCTGTGAACACAATAGAAGCAAGTTTATTAAATCCTAAAAAAAATAAATTAAAAATTTTATCAAATACTATTAAACCTAAAAACTAAAAATAAAAATTAAACTTGGGTTGCCTCCCAATGAACACTTGATTTATAGTCCTTCAGCTGGACTTTGTCTGGTCAACGCTATCCAATTCCTTTTCGGAAGTTGAGGAACCCTCCATCCATCAGTAGCAAATAATCATTTGGGAGGTTCCCACAAGCAATGGACAGTGCATCCAAGTCACCTAGTATGCTCTGATTAGGTATGATCTCCATGAAGAAGGGCATATTACTAGGTGCTATCTCCATTGTGTTTGTGACCATATTTGGGTATGGAAGTTAGTCAAACACAATGGACTCTTCGTCTATCTTCTCTTTCTCGTCCCACCATGGCTTTAAAATTGTACTCGCTCTTATGTCATACAGAGCTTCACCGATGACATGACTACCAAGCGGGCATGGTTTTGCAAATCTGACTGAATCCTTGATCTTTGGTGGAGAAGGCACTTGGGGAACTAGCAGAATCGGTTCGTCTTCTTTGGAATGCACATTTAGATCTTCGTCGACCTTCCTATCATTATCCCCATTTGTCTCCTCTCTTTAGATATCTTGTGGCTCATCCAATAGTAGATTTAATTCGGGTTCTCCGTAAGTTTCATCATCCATGTCATAAAGTTAAGTGTTTGGAGGAAGGTTGTTTACAGCTTTGGTCATTTGCTGCAGCTGATTCGCAAGATTTTCAATTTCCCTCTCCATCTGATTCTTAAGATTTTGAATTTCCCTCGCTTGATTAATCATCATCTCCTCATTCGACGCTATAAACTTGAACACCATTTCCTCCAGCCTTGAATTATCTATTTTTGTTTTGAAAGACATGTATTGAGGACTATTGGTTGAGGTAGTGACGAGTTGTTCCATTTGATTATTAAGATTTTGAGTTGATAACTCCTGACTAATCCTCATCTCCTCTAGGTCCGATATGCCCTTCAATATTACTTCCCTCAGATTTGGCTTTTCTTCTTGTGGCAATGGAGGTGGACATGAAAATTTCGGTGTGTATGATGAATTTGGAGCGTAGCATTGGTCTTCGTCTTCATAATTGTAGCTCCATGAAGAATCCGGGTGATACCCCCAATCTTGGTGATAGTTAGGCTCAGCATAGTTGATGATGTAATCACCACTATATGGTACCGGTTCAAAACTGACGGTGCATTGATGACTCGAATGATTGCCAGCACAATAATCACACGTAACTGCAATCCTTCGACTCCGTTGGGCTTCGATAACCTCTAATGTCTTCGAATTTGCCTCAATTTGTATTGGCACTACAGAAAATGTATTAAGTCCATCAATCCCTGTTTCCCTTGGTTGAGTCATGTTCGTGTATGACCATTGATACGCAAAGTCGTCCATGGTACCTGAAAAGAGAGAAATATAGGAAGAGAATTAAAAATAAAAATAAAATGTTTAAATTAAGACTAATTTGACTAATTTGATTGAAATTAATATTGGTAAATAATTATTAAATTAATTCCCCGATAACGGCGCCAAAAACTTGTTGGGTAAAATCTAGTTATGCACAACACACAAGTATACGAGGTCAACAAAGTAATAAAGTGAAAGTAAAGTATCATTCCCACGAGAAATTATTTAATAAGAATCACCAAGTACTAACCCGTAACCAACTCAATCTTATTTAAACAAATGAATTTCAAATAGATAATTAAACTACTACTAAATACCACTAGTTAAGATAAGATAACAGAGATTTAAGATCACAACTTCACTTATTGCTTCATTTAAGTTAACACACTTCTCATCAATTATTCTCACTATTCGAAATTGTTAATCAAGAACACTAACGCAGATAAAACCACCTCTCGATACATAATATCCATACTCACTCACATCCACAGATGATAGATTTAAGCAAGACACCCTAATTAACTAATTCACTATATCTCAATGTGAATTACAATTAAAGAGAGTTTAATATCAAGTTCTCTATCAGATTACATATGGCATAAAGGCATATCTCTATCCTAAACACGAATCATGAATTCCATCTACGCAGAAATCACAAACATATGCTATTATGATCAGATCTAAATCTATACTCCTCTCTCGATTCATATAGATTATCACGGTAATTGATAATTAGACAATTAAATAGTTAAGTCCAAATCACAATAGACAATCTCACGATAGATCATAACAATTAATAGAGAAGCAAATTAAAATAAATTGCACAATAAGATCCATTGTAATCATAAACAAAGAATTAGTTCATTGATATTAAATTAAAACTAAGAATCCACACTTGAATACACATTAAAAGATAAGAATAAGATTAAGGGAAAGAATTGAATCTGTTGTCGGCAAATTCTTGCTCTTGATCTAGATCTCCAATGGCCTCCAAGTGCTTCAATCTCCCAAATCCCCTTTTATCTAGGGTTTATTATTTTTATTATAAGCTAATATTAAAGCTAAACTACTAATATCTAATCGACTTCTATATAAGCTGCTCCATGCTCTTTTTATATCTCCAGGTTAATTCCCAATTGCTAGCATCCCAATCCGAATGGGAAAAGAACTCCAGCTGCTTGGGCTTTTGATAGCCCACGTCCACATCATCCCACTTGATCCAACAACCTTCAATTGATAGCCCACGTTATATCCGTCCAAGTCCTACTTGGAATATGATCACCAACAGCTGTTCATATCCGTATATATTATTATTCCCCCAAGCTGCTCCATGTATCCCTCCAAGTTGAGTCCCTTTTAATATCATATACTCGTGGGCCCCTTTTTCAAAACAATTTAAGTCTCCTTTTAATCACTTATTTAGCCTTACACTAGTGCAGCCTTCATCATGCCTTATTTTCCCAAGTCCAAGTCAGCGAAGGAAATAGTCCCCTTTTTCTATTAGGTTCGGTTCAGTCTCCCACGCTACTCCCTATGCTTTTTTGTACCAAGCTAAGTCCATTATATATATATATATAATAATAATTTGTAACCCACAATTATCTCCACTTGCATCAATCCAAATTGGAAAAGGAACCTGCCAGCTGCTTGCCTTGTATCCGGTCAATTCCCCTTTTTATAGCAGATCCAGTCCCTTATATATATATATATATATATATAGAATCTATATGTATCCCACTTGTCAGCCCAAAAATCCAAAACGGCACAGGAACAGGAAACACCAGCTGCTGCCGCCTCCCCGCCCCAGCGGGGAATTCCAAGCATACTGCCCCGCCCCAGCAGGTTTGACTACTGTCTAGCCGAATTGCAATTGCTGATTTCTTATTGGCTAGCTTGTAAAACCGTGTCCCACATACGTATAAACTTATTACATGATTTTGTGAGCTGCTATGAAATGGGCTGCTATGAATTTGTGATGCATGCGTGACCCACTTGATCATTATCTTGCTTGCATAATCCCTTGGTCCATTAATTTTTGAATTGAGTCAGCTCAATTGGGTCTGTCCTATTTCAACATTTTAGCTCTAATTTCTCTTTTTGCATCCAATTCATTTCCTGCACACAACAATATAAATCTAAGGTAAATTTATAGGAAAATTACTTAAAAACAACGAGAACCAAACTATAACGAATACCGATTAGTGGGTATTAAACCCCCTCATCAGCAAGAGGGAGCGACCCCACCCGCGGTAGCCACACCTCTACCTGGGGCTCTCTAGGGTGGGCCCCACCCCTCCGACTCGGTCCAGTGCCAGTTGAAACGGAGTTTATATGAGCTGAAAAGTCAAATCTAAGAAAAAACTGCTATGCGATTGAGCGAATTGTCTTGAAATCCTGCGTACAAGCTGCGAATTCCTGATAGAAGGAAAGTCTTCATGAAAACCATTGGTTATTAGCCCGAAGCAATATCCAGGGACCAATAATGAAAACTGCTGAAAAATGCCAAAAATGGCACAGAACTATCGAAAATCAACACTGTCGAAGCGTCGGGTACTGACAGATGATAGTTCAGCTGTTGGCTCAACCCCAATGAAGCATCGGGTACTGACCGATGACAATTTATCCATTGGCACAACCCCAACGAAGCATTGGGTACAGACCGGTGACAGTTCAGCTGTTGGCTTAACCACAGCGAAGCGTCGGGTACTGACCGATGACAGGTCAACCGTTGGCTCAACCCCAACAAAGCGTCGGGTACTGACCGATGATAGTTTAGCTGTTGGCTTAACCTCTGCGCAGCGTCGGGTACTGACCAATGATAGTTCAGCCGTGGGCTCAACCCCAGCGAAGCGTCGGGTATTGACCGATTATAGTCCAGCCGTTGGCTCAACCCCAGCGAAGTGTCGGGTACAGACCGGTGACAGTTCAACCGTTGGCTCAACCCCAGCGAAGCGTCGGGTACTGATCGATGACAGTTCAGCCGTTGGCTCAACCCCAGTGAAGCGTCGGGTACGGACCGGTGACAGTTCAGCCATTGGCTCAACCCCAGCGAAGCGTCGGGTACAGACCGATAAAAGTTTAGCCCGATAACAGTTCAGTCATTGGCTCAACCCAGAGAAGTGTTGGGTACTGACCGATGACAGTTCAGTCGTTGGCTTAACCCCAGCGAAGCATAGGGTACAAACCGGTGATAGTTCAGCCGTTGACACAACCTCAGCGAAGCATCGGGTACTGACCGATGACAGTTCAGCCGTTGGCTCAACCCCAGAGAAGCATTGGATACAGACCGGTGACAGTTTAGCCATTGGCATAACCCCAGCGAAGCGTCGGGTACTGACAGATGACAGTTCAGCCATTGGCTCAACCCCAGCGAAGCTTCAGGTATAGGACGATGACAGTTCAGCCGTTGGCTCAACCCCAACAAAGAATCGAGTACAGACCAATGACAGTCCAGCCGTTGGCTCAACCCCAACGAAGCGTCGGGTACAGACCAGTGATAGTTTAGCCATTGGTTCAACTTCAGCGAAGCATCGAGAATGATCTGATGGAGAAAACAGTATATCAATCTATCCCCATAAAGGACAGATGATGGAATCTATTATACACATCCTTAGAGGGAGTACCAAGAAGGATTGATGATTCAACCCCCTATTGCAAACTACCGATGTAAATTATCGTTAGGAAAGGCATCGGAAGCACCCACAAAGGCAACTCGGTAACCGAGATATATCCCCAGCGGAGGAGCCTTTAGAAATGTACAACGGCATCAGCCGAAAGTAAAATATGCCTTACGAAAAGTATTGACCGACGCGGGAAACCCTTGGTCTTAAACCAAGGTAACATCAATAATATCATCCCCATCAGAGTCGACAAATCCGTCACGAATAACGTCGTCCCCAACAGAAAGTGGCGAGGACAGTTGGAGATAGCCTATCGGTGATATCCTACCAGTAACACCCTGACATTACTGCCCTAAGGGTTATCATGAATAACGTTATCCCCAGCAGAAAATGACGTGAACATTCAATGATAACCCTAATCCCTCAAAGGCATCTAGCATTCATCACATATCATGCCATGCATTACCTTGCCTTTGCATTTGAATTTTTAGTGTCTAGCAATCTTTATCATGTTCATTCCACTGCATTGCATGAACATGATAAAGAGGGGCATCTGTAGACACTCAAAATTTTGTTCCCCTATTATTAACACTGTAGGAGGGAAAAACTATCTTTTCAAATCAACCCCGGTCTCAATACCGGGCCATCAACTCAACCCCGGTCTCAATACCGGGCCATCGACTTAACCCCAGTCTCAATACCGGGCCATCAACCCAACCCCAGTCTCAATACCGGGCCATCAACTCAACCCCGGTCTCAATACTGGGCCATTAACTCAACTCTGATCTGAATACCGGGCCATCAAAGCAACCCCGGTCTCAATACCGGGCCATCAACTCAACCTCGATCTTAATACCGGGCCATCAAATCAACCCCGGTCTCAATACCTGGCCATCAAATCAACCCCAGTCTCAATACCGGACCATCAAATCAACCCCGGTCTCAATACCATGAAGCCAACTCAGCCCCGATCTCAATACCGGGTAGTCAACTCAAACCCAGTCTAAATATCGGGCCATCAAAGCAACCCCGGTCTCAATACCGGGACATCAACTCAACTCCGGTCTCAATACCGGGCCATCAACTCAACCCCGATCTCAATACTGGGGCATCAAAGCAACCTCGGTCTCAATACCGGGCCATCAATTCAACCCCGATCTCAATATTGTGTCATCAAATCAACCCGGGTCCCAATACCTGGCCATCAAATCAACCCCGGTCTCAATACCAAGCCATTAAATTAACCTCAGTCTCAATACCGGACAGTCAACTCAGTCCCGATCTCAATATCGGGCAGTCAACTCAGCCCCGGTCTCAATACCGGGCAGTCAACGCAGCCCCGGTCTCAATACCGGGCATTCAACTCAGCCCCGGTCTCAATACCGGGAAGTCAACTCAGCCCCGGTCTTAATATCGGGTAGTCAACTCAGCCCTAGTCTCAATATAAGGCAGTCAAATTAGCCCCGGTCTCAACCCGGGAAGTACAAATCAGACTCGGTCTTAACCTGAAAGGTACAGATCAGCCCCGGTCTCAACCCTGGAGGTACAGGTCAGTCCCGGTCTCAACCCGGGAGGTACAGGTTATCCCTAGTCTCAACCCAGGAGGTACAGGTCAGCCTCGGTCTCAACCCAGGAAGTACAGGTCAGCCCCTGTCTCAACCCGAGATGTACTGGTCAGCCCTGGTCTCAACCCGGGAGGTATAGGTCAGCCCCGTTCTCAAACTGGGAGGTACAGGTCAGCCCCGGTCTCAACTCGGGAGGTAGAGGTCAGCCCCGGTCTCAACCCGGGAGGTGCAAGTCAGCCTCGGTCTCATCCGGGGAGGTACAGGTCAGCCCCGGTCTCAATCCGGAAGGTATAAGGCAGCCCCAGTCTCAACCAAGGAGGTCAAGTCAACTTCGAAAACAATCTTGAAACCTCATAACATCTTCAGAGGAAAACCTGGATGGACTAAGTCAGCCTCAGAGACAACCTTGAGGACAAACAGAATCAACTGGGATCCAAACCTTGGAAACAACCCCAGGAAGTCAGCCGAAGGCCATGCCAGCATTGAAGGCAACCCCGGGAGGGGCAAAATGGTCATTTTATCAACTTAAAGCCGATTTTGTCACACTCAAGCCTAATTGATGCCACTAAGGTCATATCGAACCATAACAATAGTCCTGAGTGGAAACAGCGCAAGACAGCTCAACGGACAAACTGCGAGGAATCAAAGACCTGGTTATGAACCTGTCTTTTTGGACTCAAAAAGTTTTACTCCCATGTTATTGCGACACTCTCGGCTAGAGCTTTTCGGAAAGGTACAACACACCTCCAACGGACGCTCCGATCAAAAGTTAGAAAGTTTCGAATCTGATCTCGTATTGCTCGGAGTGCACGTACTTCGATGCAATGGGACCCTCCATGTGGGCCCTGCCATGTAGAGCCGCACCTCTACCTGTAGCTGCAGTAGGTAGAGCTACTTCTCCCGGGTCTATATATATGAGGTGACCCCCAGCTCATTTGATAATCGAAAAACGCTCTAAACCTCTGTCCGTTTCGTTTCTCAGCCATATTCTTGTCCTCCAAACCCAAATTTTTTCACTCTAACACGTAGATATACCCACATACTACCACATATCAAAGATTAACCGGTAAAAATGAACGTTTAAAGCCTACGATTTGGCAAAAAGCCCGTGTAGCAGTCCATTATGAGTATTTTTATGATCAGAAAGTTCATATTACTTCATTGTACTTTTATACACTTGCACATTAAGTTTCACTTTTTGAATATGCCCGGAACTCAGTTCAGTGGCCGTTTTTGCTTACGTTTTGTACATTTTAGTACATAAACACATTTTTTGGCATTTCTACAACTCAGATTGACGATTCGTCACTTTTAACAGCTTATATATATATATATATATATATATATACATATATGCACCCTTCACCGGACTGGGTTATCTTCCCAGTCCCGTTTTGACTATTTTCTGCCTATATTTAACTATATATATACTAACTTTTCAATTCTGTCAAGCTTGGATGTAAAATTCGAGGTAGTTTACTGCTTTTATATATATAACTATATATATACATATACATTTTTTTGACTTTATTTGGCCTAAATTTATACTTTGTGGCCTTTTTATTGCTTTAATATATATATATATATATATATATATATGTTAATTATATATATTATTATTTATATTCCAGTTTGGCTTGGATCTTTCAGTGGCCTTTTTACTGCTTTTATACAGTAATAAGAGCCAGATTGGTAGCAGCTCAAGATAGCCAGAAAAAGTACGCAGATTTACATCGACAAGACTGAGACTTTAAAGTTGGTAGTTTCGTATTTTTGAAGGTATCTCCCTGGAAAGAAAAGATACAATTCGGTAAAAGGGAAAATTGAGTCTGAGTTTCATAAGACCAATCTAGATATTGAAGCGAGTGGGCGAAGTGGCATACAAAGTAGCACTACCACCCGAAGTAGAACACATCCAAAACGTGTTTCACATTTTCGTGTTGTGACCGTACAAGTCCGACTATAAGCACGTGATTTCCTATGAGCCCATTCAAGTAGTGAATAATCTGGCATATGAAGAGATTCCTGTCCAGATATTAGATAGGAAAGAACAAACTCTAAGAAATAAAGTTATATCTTCTGTAAAAGTAGTTTGGCGAAACCACGATGTCGAGGAGGTCACGTGGGAATTAGAAAATAAGATGAGGATAGACTATCCCCAACTTTTTGTGTAACCTTGTACCAATTTCGAGGATGGGATTTTTATAAGGGGGGGGGGAGGATGTAATACTCGTAAATTTTATAAATAATATTAATATTGATATTAATAAAAGTGTGAATATTTATTTCAATATAAACGTTTATGAAGCACGAGATGAGTAACTCAATTAAATTAAATGGAATTTATGATAGTTGAGAAAGTGTGGAGAATTATGATGAGCTCGTGAAATGCCTTGTGTGGCACGATGAGGGAAATTATGATGGTTTAATTACATTAAATAATGAAGGAATTTATAAATGAAGGATTAATTAATAGTATATTGTTTATTAACTGTTATTATGAGTAAGAGCATATTAATGAATAATTAATTAATTAATATAATAGATTAATATTTATTCTATTAATTGCTATGTGCAATAAAATGTAAGGAGAAATCCTAAGTTATAAAGTGCCTACACATATTTAAAGTATGATGCGGTGTGACACTACAATGTAACTATATAATACATAAAACTATATAGTAAGATTAAATGAATCAAATAAGTTACACAAATGAGCTTATGTGACAATATGTTATGTGTGTATATATTCAAAAGTGTACCTTGTGAAATATTAAATTAAACTAAATAAATAATTGTTATTTAATAATTATTTCAATAATTAAGTATAATTGAAATAATAAAGTTTTATGATAATGTGGATGATAATACCCAACTAAATTATATTCGTTATTATCAAATGTACATGGATTATATAATGATGTATATATGTACCCCCAATTTGCTACAATGTAATGATGTTTACTCACTAAAATTTCATTGCAACTTAAAAGGAGATTTAAACCTAAGTATACATATATACATTGTGTAGGGTTATATATGTGTAAGTGTATTAAACCTAAAGTATGTGGCATTATTTCATTTCCAATTGTTGAGTATAGGAGACTTGTCCCATATAGTGTGTCATTTCTCCTTCTACACGTGAATGGCCAATGGCCTATACTACTCCTATAATACCAAACTCAGAGAATGCTAATGATGGTAATGATGGAGAGGGGTGTGGCTCCAATAGTGTTCAAATAACTCTCTATTGCCTAACATCTCTTCCTTTCTTCCATTGATTTCAAACTTTGGGCAATAGCTTTGTATGGTTATTGAACTCTCCTATAAATAACGAGCTCATCCTCTCATAATCATGTTGCTAAATTGTTGCTAAATTGATATAGAGAATGAATTGACAGAGTAATTTGAGAATTAGAGCAAGTTAGCAATTCAAGCTCAAAGAGGTGTAACTCTTACCTTATGTTCTTAGTTTTGAGTTTGATAAATTCATAGAATTGCATGAATTAGTTAAGAATTGATATGAGGAATGGTGTTAGCATGTTTATAAGAGTTTATATACATGTTATAGATGAAATGTAGTTGATTTCAAGTATAATTCATGAGTAATTTTGGGAATTATTGGAAGCTCTGTTATTGCAGAAACTTCCTGGGCTGGAACTGGAGTGGCGCGATCGAGCCACTCCCTAGTACAAACACGGCGCGACCGCGCCGATCTGCAGAAGCAAATTCCAACTTTTGTGGTTTCTGATGAATAGAGTATGTTAGTTTGACTTAAGTATGTCTATTTTTGTCCCCGACATACTGACATAGGTTGCCTTGCATGTTATCACCTACCCTAGCTTGGTTTAATGACCTTATAAAGGAAACTTAACGTTACATAATGAAAGTTAACAAACGAAGTATACTTTGAATTTTGAACTTGTGAGCATGCTATTATGGCTTAGTTATGTGTATATATGAGTATGATATATAGTATGTGAAGTTTCTTTGCATGATTAGTTGGTTTAACATGAGGTTTCAAAGAAAACTTAAGAGTTTGAATACTAACGATGCTAATAACTACCTTACGTGTATTCTGAAATTTATGACTATCATGATAAGATATTGTATGCATATAGACAAGATTGACATGTATGCCTAACTAGCCATGTACGTTACAAACTAGTCCAGCATGGTTTCAAATGAGTTTTAAAGAACTAAAACTATGTTACTTTGAAATACATGACTAGAATAACTTGGGCATGTATGATTAACTGTTTATTGACCTCATCACGTAAGTATAATGACTAAACGTGAGAAGTTATGTTAATTAAACTCATTAATCCCTGTTAAATAAGAAGTGATATAAAACTATGTTGAAAGCAAGACGGAGACCAAACCTAGCCTTGAACCTCATAACATATGTGTTCTGCATGTATCATCGCCTAAAATAAGTATTAGACAAGTTAGAATTCTGTAGAAGCAGGCCATCTCTGGTTTGAACTGGGAACAGCACGGCCGCGCCACTCCCTAGTTCAAACACAGCGTGGCCGCGCCACCCTGCAGAGTGAACTGGGCATGCTTTTTGTAATCTGAAATCTCTCGCGTGCTTATAAGTGATATCCTAAACTACAATACATGTTTAGTGAAGTGTTCAAGTGTTAAGAAGTATGTTAACATAGAACCACATATTGATAAGTGAGTATACGACTTTCAAAACGCTAAGTCAAACGATGATTACGAACTATGTTATTTGATTTCATAGTATTATATAAACTGATTATGTGCTATGTGTACGTAAAATATGTAACGATATACGTGTAGGATTGTACGACTAAGTTAGGATCTTATATATGTGTTTAACTTACATATTAAGTATGTGTATTCAACATATGTAACTAATGAATATCCTTATATGCGTAACTACGTTACAATAGGATTATAAAGTATCGATAAGCTAAAGGTTGATAAACTACATATCAGGCAAGTTTCCTAACTTCATTTAATTTTGGTATTGAATGCAAGTATTCGAACCTTACTCTCTATTGAGCAAGTTCCCTAACTCTTTTCACTTTACATATTGTATAAATTCGAATTGTTGCCATGTCAAACAAATATTGTTATTATTCGAACATCGACTTTATATCTTGATGTTGTTGCAAGCATTGAACTTATCATTCCTAAATGCATTACAAAGTTGTCTAAGCCATTTGATTTGGCTAGACTAATATCGTATGTTAGAAAGCTATCCAAATCAATTGACTTGGTGCGGACTCTTATAATTCTACTAAGATGAACAACCCTCATGAAAAGGAAAATTATATACAATTATCGGGGAACCGACGTGCGCACATGAGTACGATTAAATGTTATGCATGACGTAGGGTACTTTAGGCTGATCACCTGTTGTACTTATTTTTATTGGATTATCAGCATATTACTGTTAATTCTAGTAAGAGTTCATAGTCCTTAGTAACTGCTCAATGTTCATTATTCTTGAACCTTGAAAAGGTTAAAAATCTTGTTGATATCTTTTGTCCATAGCGACTATTATCGAGAACAATTGATACTTCTTGTTATTCTTGAACTATCATTTACTGTTGTACACTTGGGATTTGAAATCTATATTACTCACCCTTATTGCTATATTACTTGTTGAGCAAACTTGTTGCTAATTCTTGTTTTCCCTAAAATATTTCAGTTAAGACAGAGAAATGTGGACCCTCGAACACAGACACGGGCAAGGGCAAGGCTACGGCGTAGCTTTGTTCTCTTTTAGGATTATTATGATGTTGTAATAAAAACTTATTTCGTATTATGTATTAGCTATGTTTAAGCTATGTTTAAGATGTTGGAGTTATGTTTAAGTTACGAGACCGTGGGACCCGAATAATTATATTAAATAAATATAAATTATTCTATCATTCCGTTGCGTGAAATGTTATTATGTTATTAGATATTTAGAAAGTGACGAACCGAATTTGGGGGCGTCACAGCGACTCTGTAAAACGTTCAAATCGTCGACATGATACATGTTGGCCTTTTCCTAAGAAACCCTTCAAAACCTTTTTCACAATAAAAAGAATAAGGGTAGATAAAACTTAGGAAGGGAGAAAGATCCGGGTTTGACCCGACCTGAATTTTTTCCCGACGTCGACAAGGGTATTTTGTCAAATTCTAAAATGTTTATTGGGACTTGTGACTCATAATTAAGTTAGAGACTACTCCACCTTGCGGTACGGTACTGAGTTTCTACCAGTGCAGCACGGACCGTACCAGTGCAAGGCTTGGAGCGGCGTGGGGAGCGCCAGAAGAGGCCTTGGGGCGGCGCGGGGAGCGCCGGTCAGCGAGCAGCAGTTTTCTGTTCTATTTAGAAAAGGACATTATGGGTTTTTAAGGCTATAATATGAAGTAGGGTTGGAATGATTAGTAGGTATAAATATTATCTATTGTAAAGCTCTATGTAACTCAATCATTTATAATAAGAAAAGGAACGCCGCTCCCGTGGACGTGCCCGAATTGGAGAACCACGTAAATCTCTCTTGTGTTAATTCCTTATTGTCGTATGTGTGTGTGTGATCCTATTTCTAACAAATTGGTATCAGAGCTAGGTTGGATTGAACACACAAAGAATGATGACATCAAGTTCGTCCGTTTTAATTTTTGACGTGATGAAGTTTGATGGAACAGAGAATTTCAGATTATGGCAACAGAGTGTAAAGGATCTGTTGGTGCAGCAGGGATCGGTGAAGGCTTAGAAGAAGAAACCAGAGACTATAACATCAAAAAATTTGGAGGAACTCAAAGAGAAGGCGACGAGTACAATTCGTTTGTGTCTTGTAGACGAGGTTATGTATCACGTGATTGCTGATGAGTTGACATCGGGAGTATAGAGTAAATTGGAATCCAGGTATATGTCTAAGTCGCTGACAAACAAGCTATTTCTGAAGCAGAAATTGTTTGGGTTAAAGATGGTTGAGGGTTCAGAACTTATTCAACATATTCACACATTCAATCAGATTATTAGTGATTTAATAAGGATTGAGGTTAAATTTGAAGAGGAAGACCAAGCGCTGATGTTATTGTGTTCCTTACTGGGTTCCATGGAGAATCTTGTTACAACTCTACTATGGGGAAAAGAGACTCTACAATTGGAAGAAGTCACTTCTACTCTACTGATGTTTAACCAGCGAAGGCAACAGACCGAGGGTGGTTCGGGTGAAGGGCTAGTGGTAAAAAGTGGAGAGCAACGTGGCAAAAAATTAGAAAGGGGAAAATCAGGAGCGCATGGGAAATCAAAGTCCAGGGGAAAGACTCCTAAGCCTAGGGAGTATAAATGTTATAGGTGTCACGAGATAGGTCACTTCAAAAGAGATTGTCCGTACAAGAACAAGAATGATGAAATGAAAACAAGGAAGAAAACAAAATCAACAAAATCTGCAAATGTTGGGTAAAATCTATACGCGCTACACGCAAGTGTACGTGATCAACAAGTAATATAATGATAAGATCAAGTATCGTACCCACATAGACAATAATTCCAATTTTTCCAAATAAGTACCAATTTTATATTATTTCAACTTTATTAAACTAATGATTAACTGATGATTTTTATAATAAACTACTACTTAGACCAAAATTAACACTAATTCAGGATTTTAACAAGTTTTGGAGAATTAAGCCTACAACTTCACCTATTACTTCACTTCGGATAATATACTTTCCTTCAGTTTATATCAATTACTCCAGATTATTAACTAAGAACAGAAAAGCAGATATAACCAACTCTCAATGCATTACATCCATACTCACTCAAATCCACAAATGATAGAATTAAGCAAGACACCTTAATTAACTAACTCACTATATCTCTATGTGAATTATAATTGAAAAAGGTTTAATATCAAGTTCTCACCAGATTACATATGATGCATAGATATCTCTATCCTACACATGAATTATGAATCCTAACTAACAGCAAAAATTAAAAACATATGTTAATATGGCCAGTTCTAATCCCATATATCATCTCTCGAATTTATATGAGATAACAGATAATTGGTGATCAAGCAACTATATTAGTTATGCACAACACATAGTAAATAACCTAAAAATAATATTCATAAACTAAATTGAAATCAATTCAATCCTCCGTTACATAATAAGATCCGTTATAGGCTTAAATAGAAAATTAGTTCATCTTGAATGAATTAAAATCCGTAATCCACAAAGTTACAAGCATTCTGAATACAAGATATAGAGAAAGAGAGAAAATAAACTCTAGAATTGTATTACTGCTCTTCTTCACACTCCTTGCGTTGTGCTTCAACTATGCTTCAATTCTCTTCAATAGTCAATCTCCAAATTAGGGCTTGTGTAAGGCTAAGTATATATGTTATATGCTCTTTTCTGACCCCTTTTATAACCTCTTATTCGCAGCCCAACTTACAGCCTTTCGTTTAGTCCAAGTCCTATTCGAACAAGGACATCCCCTCATCAGCCGCGCCTACCCGTCCCGACGGGTCTTTATAGCTTGACACACCCGCCCCGGCGGGTTTTCCTACTGTCCGGCCATGATGCATGTCCACCCCAGCTGATATTTTCTTTACAAATGTCCGCCCCAGCGGGTCATCATAACATGCGCTGCTGAATATTGCACTTAGTCCCATTTCCATCCGTTCTCTCTCCTGCAAGCAATATTTACTCAAACAAAGTAAAATGATAAGAAAACTACTTGAAATAGCCAAGAATCAAGCTATAAAGGAAACCAATTCGTAGGTATAAAGCTAACTCATCAAATAGCTCCAAACTTGAGACTTTGCTTGTCCTCAAGAAAAATAATGCACATGCAAATAAATACAATGCTTAGGAATGCAACTGTCAGATAATACAAAGCTAACCAATATTGCCTCAGAGAAATCACATAAGATATAAAAAACAAATCCAACCAAGAACATATCCGCAGTTCCAACCAATTTATGAATCAATACCTGTTAACACCAATGTAGTGTGTGTGTGCTCAACAACAATGTGACCAACTACACGTCAAATATATCGCATAATACACATCTTAGACAGAAAAAATAGCTTTACTCAAGGAATCACTTAAACAAGGTAATGCAACAACGACTCAACATCAACCAAGTCGGACGTCAATATGAGAGATTTTTTATCTTTATTCATTTACGGGGGCATTTTGCTCGTTTTCCCGTACTTCTACTTTACTCATGACTGTGCAATGTTTAGCTCCCTTAGACTTTTCAGTGATACCCGTGTAGCGAGCTTTCGACCAACGACTCCTAAGCCAAATGGCTTTAGGGCGCTGGGTGTAAAGACATCCCCTAGGGCATACTTACTCAAGTATCAAAGGCCATGAAACCAAAAGAGTCACGGTGTTTATTCACATGTTTCTTTTCTCTTTTTCATATTTTCCAAATAATTTTTTTTCTTTTCAGATAGCTCCCATATTTTCCCCCAAACTTAGGTTTCTGCCTAATCTTAGTCATTACTACCAGTTTACGAAATTTTTGTCATTAAAGCCCAATTTCTATTAAGACGTCAATTATATGACTATTCGACCCAAGTTGAACTACATTGTCATCCTAACGTGCTTACCGGTACAACATTGTCAAACAGGCAACAATTCATGTAAAGGTCAGGAATTACATATATGCCCTAGTTATCATTATTGTTCACGTTCTATATGAGTCCAATTTCATCACTGGCTATGGTTACTCTATACATACTGACATACACGACTCTTTTTGTTATTTTTAAAATTTTTCATTTTTTTATAAGAAAGCATAAAAACACTTAAATAAACGACTAAGCAAGCTTAAACCACTAAACTATTGAAACATATAACTACTTACTGCAAATAATAATCTACTCTAACATGCAATGTTCTCACAATCACATATATGTAAAACACACCCCCAAACTTAACCATCACAATGTCCTCATTATGAAAATAAAGAACTAAAGCTTAGAGGACTTACCTGATTATACTTGTATCCGGCTCGATCACCTCCACATCAGAATTCAAAGGTGGATACCCAGACAACTAAACTACTGAAACATATAACTACCTACTGCAAATAATAATCTACTCTAACATGCAATGTTCTCACAATCACATATATGTAAAACACACCCCCAAACTTAACCATCACAATGTCCTCATTATGAAAATAAAGAAATAAAGCTTAGAGGACTTACCTGATTATTCATGTATCCGGCTCGATCACCTCCACATCAGAATTCGAAGGTGGATACCCGGACAGTGGATGTGGAGTTGGGAACTGAAATGGGTCGGTAGATGTGTTGAGTCGCGCTAAGGCCCCAGCGACAATGGCGTTAAAATTATTCTGAGTGTCGAACATGTGGCTTTGTATCACCGTCAGTCTGTCTTTCTTCTTGTCATCCCTCTTGGGCTGAAGGTCCAATTGCCGCTGAAGATCTCTGAACATGGACTTTGTCAAGCGAGGCGCACTCGAAGTAGTGGCGTCCCCTTCTTCAGGCAATGGGTCCTTCTCCAACTCATCCTCCTCAGGCAACACATAATTCGCATCAATGGCCTCATCCTCCTCCTCATCCGAGTCTAGAAAAATAAAACCTAGGCCGCGGGGATGTGAAGGTGCCCTCTTCCAGGTTTCAAATTGGGCAATCATCCTCTTGTCCAGAAGCTGCAATGGTGGCTGAAATGGCTCATCATCTGCCCACCTGACACCTACTTGCCTGCACAGCCCGGTGATGAGGGATGGCTGTGGTAATCCTCCCGTTAGGAGTCCTCTCCAACACCGGCAAATCGAGAAATTGATGATCATCCCAACATTGATTTTAAAATCCTTGGCGATCGCATATAATAGTGATATTTTTTCTTTGGTAATATATCTTGTATGTGTGGAGGGAAGTAGCTTTACACACATGAAAGAATACCATATTTTCCCATACTTGTTCAAACTAGAGCTCATGATCAGCGTACCTTCTCTCTTGCCCTTTTCCCAAACTGTATCAAGCTTGCATATCTCAGTGAGGATTTGATTATAATCTATATTGCTATTTCTCAACTCTGTGTATTGACAAACCTTAGGGTCTCGTATATTGTAGAAATTGTTTATTGCCTCTGCACTTAACGCCACCAATTTGCCTCTAACGAAAGCTTTAAATAGAGCTATGTCCTCCGCGTTTGCATAAAACTCCTTGACCACGGCTACCACTGCCGCATCGGGCTGATTCATGAAGGTTTCCCAACCCCGTTCTATAATTTGTACCTTCATATCTCCATCCAAAAGATCGGGTTTAAGGCCCCGTTCCGGTACTAGTGCCTTTCCCGCAAAGTATTCAAATCGTTCAGCAGCGAACTCTGTAATACCCGAGAATTTCCTAATATTATTAAATAAATATATTATTGAAAATGAGAATTTATTTAATATAAATGATATTATGTTATGAGATGAATTAATTCAATTATATAAAATTGAATAATTATAATAATTGAGAAAATGTGGAGTTTATAATAAACTCGTGATAGCCTTGTGTGGCACAGTGATGAGGATTATTAATGATTATATTAATTAACGAATGAATTATTAAGTAAACGATTAATCTATATTAATTGTTAATTGCTATTATAGAATATTAATTAATGGTTATGGAATATTAACTGTGATTGATTGATAATACGTGATTATTATTAATGCAAAAAATATAATAATAATAATAAAACACTTGGTTATAAAGATGCTAAGATTTATATTTGTTAATATGATAATTAATCCTATGATTATTAATTAAGTATTATTAATAATTACGAGGAATGGATTAATTAATATTATTAATTAATTGATAAGATGAATAATTTATTTATTTGACATTACGAATAATAAAACAAATAAGTAAGTTATTAATATAATAAGATTATATTAATTATTATGTGCAAGTATATTTAAATTATACTATATGATTGTACATATTAAAACTATGTGTTATGAATACATCATATGTATATATATTATAAACAATTATAGAATTAGTAGACTTTAATAATAAAGAAAATAATGTGATGTGATTATGTCCGAGTAAATTATACCAGTATGATAAAAATGTACATAGATTATATGTGTACAAGTCACACTTACTACATTATGTGAATTATAGTGTGACATTTCAATTAAAGACATATGTATAAAATATATATATGTGTAGATAGCCTAAGTATTTAATACATATGTGTATAGTGATTTAAGTGTAGTATGTTGCAAATGCTGAGTTAGTATTGTGCCTTGTCCCTAAATGCTAGTCTCATTCTCCTTCACGTGCTTGACATAAGGCTAAGGCCTATTCTCCCCATTCTTCTCCCAAGCTTAGCTATCATGATGAACAAGGGAGTGGGAATTATGATTACATTTACCAACCAATTACCTACCATCTCATAACCTCCCTGCAATTCAAATTTCCGTTGGTTTGAAATGGTAGGCAATTGCATTGTCTGTATAATGGGAGTTCTATAAATATAGCCTCATCTCTTCATATTTTTCTTTGCTGAGAATTGGTTAAGTTTGAAATTGAGAGCATATATATATATATATATATATATATATATATATATATTAGTGTTAAATATTCTGAGAAGTTGAGATTGCATTACAGAGGTATAATTTCAGAGTCCTTATTCTTCATTTTATTCTCTGTCAAAACTCCATTGCTTGTTTCTGTCAAAATCCAAGTTCTTGATCATGGGGAATTGAAGTATAATTGAATTATAGAAAGCTTGATTAACTGTTATACGTACATATATACATGTTCCTTGTCCTTCATTTTTATTTTCGGTTTATGTTCTGCAAATTCTGTGAAAACTTCAATTATTGAAATTAAGTTGGAATTCATGAATTGGTGATTCAATAATGTTAAATGATTGTTATATAAGCTAATGTAAGTGATCATAAGGTAATATAGTGGGATTGATAGTAATTTCGTAGGAATTTTCTATGTTTGGGTTTTGAAACTGCCGTTTTCTGGAACTGTTTGCCGCTGGCTGGGAGCCTGCGCAGCTGCGCCAGTTTTACACTGGGGCAGCTGCGCAGTTGCCCCAGCAGCCTGCAGCAGTTCCCTGCATCCTGCTCCAAGGCTGTTAGGTATTACTCGTTTGATTTAGTTTAAGACAACATGCTAGCTTGTGTAACATATATATATAAATATACTAAGGCATGTAAACATGTTTTAAACCAAGATGGTATACATTTCGACAAAAAGACTTATGTTCTTCAAAGTAACTTAAAGTTTTATAAACGAATGTTAGCATATTTGAAGTATGTTAGTATTCTGATTTTTCGGGCTTGTTTGTATAAACTTGAAATACATGTCGGACACATTAACTTACGTATATAGATTTCATAATGTAGCATGAATGTGTTAGAACGTATTAGCAAACTTTATTAATGAAAGTGTAAGTGTTAAACGTGAACGTCGACATGTTACATTGAGATTTGAATTTCGATAATTATGAACATGTTTGATAGAACTTGTAGACTTGCTAACGTATCATTCATGTTTGCCTACTATGTTACATATAGTGAAACCAAATTTGCGTAAATGAAGCATGTTTTCAAACTAATGACAATGATAGTTGCATATATATGATATGAAAACTCATGAACATGTTTAATATAAGTATATGATTACCTTATGTGTTTTAAAAGCGAGCATGATAGGCTTCGTAAATTTCATGACCTTGAATGACCGTAAATGTCGACTTAGAATCTATATCACATATGTTTGGAACAAGGGAAGGTTATACGAATATATAAAGACTCTTTAACATGTATATATACTATGTGATATATGTGAATCCGATTTTAACGGTTAACTTATGGGAATGCCATAACTTGCTAAAATGAAATATATTTAGTATTGATTGTGGTCTTATGTGATATTAATAAAATGCGAGTATGTTTGCTAATTGTGGTAGTCTCACATGATAGTAATAATGTATGAATATGATAAACTTGGGAAAAGAGGAACGTTAAGGATAGAAATTATATTCTATATAACTGTGTAGCTATGTTAAAACTTAGCTTATGTGTTGATCGTATATTCGAAGATAAAATGTGAAGTTAAATTATATAACTAATGAATATCATATATATATGTAACTATATTACGATAGGAATTCGAAAGTGTTGGCTAGCTTTACGTGAGTAAACTACGCATAAGGCAAGTATCCCAACCGATGCATTTACTTTATGCAAGTATCTAAACCTTAGCTCTTTGGATGCAAGTTTCCTAACTTATACTCTTTTACGGTGCAAGTATTCTATCCTTGTATATTGCGAGCTAGTTTCTTTACTTACTCGTTTGAATTGAATTAGCATACTTGAACTCTTATTTCATTAAAGCTATTATTCATGATGAACTTAGTATTGTTCTTGAATATTGTGAAAGTGTCTATGCCATTTGATTCGGCTAGACTTATATTATTGAAAAGCGACCCAAACCAATTGATTAGTGCGGGATCTTGTATTTGACTGAGAAGAACAAAATATAACTGTCAGAGAACCGACGCGCGCACATTAGTATGATTGAGTGTTATGTATAACATACGGTACTTTAGGCTGATCACCTGTTGTACTTGTTTTTGTTGAATTTTTAGTTTGTTACTGTCAATTCTTGTGGAAGTTCATAGTCCTTAGTGACTGCAGTTATCTTGAAATCTTGAATTGATTTATTATTGTCACATTGATATTATTCTGTCCTTAGCGACCGTTATTGGGAACTGTTGATATTCTTGTTATCCTTGAACTATCAAACCTGGTTATACCCTTTCGAAAATTGAGAATTATATTACTCACCCTTATTGTATATTTCTTGTTGAGCAATTTGTGCTCATTCTTGCTTTTCCTAAAAACATTTCAGTTAAGGCCGAGCAGTGCGGACCCTCGAGTACCGACAAGGGCAAGGGAAAGGCTAATGAGTAGCCTTGTAGGACTTTATGATTGTAATAAAGAACTTATGATATTATGTACTAGTTAAGGTTATTTATACTTAAGATTAGTCTAAGCTATGTAATCACTGTTTAAATTACGAGACCTTGGGACGTGAATAATTATATTATTTAAATGTAATTTATTCGGTATTAGTTGTGTATTATTCCGCTGTGCGATGTGACATTTAGTCGTATTATTATTGTGATGTATTACCATGAGCACGTGACAAACCGAATTCGTGTGACCAAGTGGCGGTCCCGAATTCGGTTCGTCACGTGCTCATGGTACTACAATGATAACTAAAATCACACATTCACAGCGGAATATCTAATTTAGAATAATATACAATGATTTATTATAATTATTCCCCCAAGTCTCGCAACCTATAGTACTTAATAGATTACATAATAATATCAATTAACGACTCATTACATAATCTAACTTAAGCTTAAACATAAACAAATCCAGTCTTACTACATCCTCTTAATATAACATTAAAATATTTAAAAATATAAAAGAGACAAGCTAGTTGGTAGCCTTGCCCTTGCCCTTATCAACGCCTGAAGGTTCGCCATGCTCTGCCGTAACTGAAATGTTTTTAGGGAAAGCAAGAATGAGCACAAATTGCCCAGCAAGTAATATACAATAAGGGTAAGTGATATAATTCTCAAT
Organism: Panax stipuleanatus; assembly: GCA_020205555.1. Taxonomy (NCBI): domain Eukaryota; kingdom Viridiplantae; phylum Streptophyta; class Magnoliopsida; order Apiales; family Araliaceae; genus Panax; species Panax stipuleanatus. The sequence goes on along the minus strand of CM035119.1, from coordinate 75,008,252 downwards.
TCTCGAAAGGGTATAACAAGGTTTTATAGTTCAAAGATAATAAGAATATCAACAGTTTTCAATAACAGTCACTAAGGACAGAATAATATCAATGTGATTCAATAATAAATCAATTTATGATTTCAAGATAACTGAATACTGAGCAGTCACTAAGGACCATGAACTTCTACTAGAATTAATAGTAATAAACTAAAAATCCAACAAAATAAGTACAACAGGTGATCAGCCTAAAGTACCATCGTTATGCATAACAATCAATCATACTCAACTGCGCACGTCGGTTCTCCGACAGTTATATTTTCCCTTCAAAGAAGGTTGTTCTTCTTCGTTAAATACAAGATCCCACACCAATCAATTGGTTTTGGGTTGCTTTTCTATAATATAAGTCTAGCCGAATCAAATGGCATAGACTCTTTCACAATATTCAAGAATAATACTAAGTTCAACATGAACAATAGCTTTAATGAAATAAAAGTTCAAGTATGCTAATTCAATTCAAACGATTAAGTAAAGAAAATAGTTCGCAATATACAAGGATAGAATACTTGCATAAAGTAAATGCGTCGGTTAGGATACTTGCACCGTAAAAGAGTGTAAGCTAGGAAACTTGCCTTATGCGTAGTTTACTCACGTAAAGCTAGCCAACACTTTCGAATTCCTATCGTAATATAGTTACGTATATATATGATATTCATTAGTCATATAATTTAACTTCACATTTTGTCTTCGAATATACGATCAACACATAAACTAAGTTTTAACCTAGCTATACAGTTATATAGAATATAATTTCTATCCTTAACGTTCCTCTTTTCTTCAAGTTGATCATATTCTTACATTATTACTATCATGTGAGACTATCACAATTAGCAAACATACTCGTATTTTATTAATATCACATAAGACTACAAGCAATACTAAAATATATTTCATTTTATCAAGTTATGGCATTCTCATAAGTTAACCGTCAAAATCGGGTTCAAGTAACACATAACATATGATATCACAAAGTATGTATACATATTTAAAGGATACTTTCATGCTTATTCAACCTTTCTAATTCCAATCATATATGATTTAGTTTTAATTCACGATCCCTAACGACTTAGGGTTATACAATGCCATGAATTTACATAAGTTGTCATGCTTATCATTTAGACATATAAAGTAGTCATATATTTTTGATACGCATGTTCATATGTTTCTATGTCATGGATGTGTGATTCTAGCACTGTTACTAGTTCGTGACTTAATCGAACTCATGCTTGATTAACTTGCATTACATCTAACAAGTACGTATATGTATGATGCCTTCAAAGCACATTCAATCATATTGAAAATATCAAAATGTAGAGTCCTAATATAACATGTCGAAGTCCACATTTAAAGCTTATGTTGTCATTAGTAAAGCTTGCTAATAAGGCCTAACATGTTCATGCTATCTACATACATATGCTATCATGTCTGACACGCATTACAAGGTCATATAATATGCTCGAAAAGTCAGAATGTATATATGGTCTTTACATGTCAATATCAATCTTCAAAACTTGTATTTTTGTTAGAAAGGTGCACTAGTTGGGTTCACATGTTCATATTATATCACGGAACCTATATACATAAGTTAGCATGCATTTCATGTGTTTCTAAGTCATACTAACATGTCTCAAAAGTCAGAACCTAACTATGGCGCTTATATATCAAAGTCCATTCTTAAAGCTCCTAAGTTCACTTCGGAAACCTAACGCTTTTTGTTAACCATGTATGCTAGTATAATACAACATGTTTACATAGCCTTAATATATTCATTGACATGTGTTACACAAGCTAGCATGCTATTTTATGCCAAATCAAACCATTAGTACGTAGCAGAAAACAAGCAGAAAGCAGGGAACTGCTGCAGGCTACTGGTGCAGCTGCCAGTGTAAAACTGGCGCAGCTGCGCCGGCTCCCAGCCAGCAGCAGACAGTTCCAGAAAACGGCAAAAACCCAGCCCAAGACAGAAATTACACTACGAATTTGATTGTAATCACACCACATTGCTTACTAACATGGTCATTAATTCATGTAACACTTAAACAATCATTATATAACCCAATTACACTTTAATTCCACATAATTAAGAATCTAAGAAATCACAGCAACAGAAACAGAAAATGAAAATGAAAAAAACATGGAAGCTATTTTGTAATCCCAACATGTATACAAGTCCATATAAGAACTACCCAGCTTCCTATAATTCAATTAGCATGAATTGTATCCATAATCCAGAAGCTTACTTTGAAAGAGAATTTCAAGAATAGAAATTTTTGACAGAAACCAAGAATGAAGAATAAAGAAATGGGATTATACCTCTATAAATGGAATTTGAATTCTCCACTTCTCAGAATACTAACACTGATGATATTTTAGCTCTCAACTCAACACTTATACAAATCTCAGCAATTGAAAAGAGATGAGAGGAGCTATTATTTATAGAAGAACATATATACAGACAATACCTTTAACTCCCAAATTAAACCAACGGAAAAGAGGATTGCATGGTGGTAATGGAAGAGTTGGTAATTGGTTGTTAGAACCCATCATGATTTCCACTCCCTTGCCCATCATTGTTATGAAAGTTAGGAATTGTTTGATGAGTTTTAAGGTTATAGGGGAGTAGGATAGCTTGAGTATATCACGTGAAAGAGATAGTGACTCTCCCAGCAAAACAAACTCAGCCTTCTAGCAACATACTACACTTAAATCATTATACACATATGTATTAAATACTTAGGCTATCTACACACACACACACACACACACACACACATATATATATATATATATATATATATATATATATTTTATACATATGTCTTTAATTGAAATGTCACGCTATAATTCACATAATGTAGTAAGTGTGACTTGTACACATATAATCCAGGTACATTCTTATCATACTGGTATAATTTTCTCGGATATAATCACATCACATTATTTCCTTTATTATTAAATTCTATTAATCAACCCTTGTTTACAACACTTTCAAGATGTATTAATTTAATGTATACTTACATACATATTGTCACATAGGTATTAATCATGTAGCTTACATAGTTTAATAAATCCCAATACATGGTCCATATATATAGTATAGTCACATAAATGTTGCATCACACTATATAATATAGTTGTATTCTATATACTTTATATTTAATTATTGCATGCTTGTACAATATAATCTTATTATATTAATAACTTACTTATGTATTTTATTATTCATAATGTCAAATAAATAAATTATTCATCTCATTGATTAATTAACGATAATATTAATTAATCCATTCCTCATTGATTAATAATGAAATTATTAATTTCCACAACCATTGCTCATTTATCACGCACAATATATAAATATAAATCTTATTATATTATAGACACGTTGCTCATTATTATTATTATATTTCTTGCAATAATCACATATTATTAATTAATCACCATTAATATTCTATAATAATTATTCTACGATGACAATTAATTAATATTCTATGATTAACAATTAATATAGATTAATTGTTCGCTCAAATTAATATAATCATTAATATTTCTCATCACTGTGCCACACAAGGCTTTCACGAGTTTATTATAAACTCCACCAATTTCTCAATTATTAGAATTATTCAATTTTATATAATTGAATTAATTCATCTCATAACACAAAATCATTTATATATGAATAAATATTCACTTCCATTAATATATTCATTTATTAATATATGGAAATTCTCGGGTATTACATCCTCCCCCTTTATAAAAATTTCGTCCCGGAATTGCTACAAGGTTACACAAATAGATGGGGATAATCCCTTATCATCCTATCTTCTAATTCCCACGTAGCCTCCTCGACACCGTGGTTACGCCAAAGTATTTTTACAGAAGATATAATTTTATTTCTCAAAGTTTGTTCCTTCCTATCTAATATCTGGACAGGAATCTCTTAATACGCCAAGTTCTTCTCCACTTGAATGGGCTCATAAGAAATCACGTGCTTGTAGTCGGCCTTATACGGTCGCAACACGAAAATGTGGAATACGTTGTGGATGTGCTCCAACTCGGGTGGTAACGCAACTTTGTATGCTACTTCGCCCACTCGCTTCAGTATCTCGAACGGTCCTATGAATCTTGGACTCAATTTTCCTTTCTTGCCGAAACGGATTTTTCCCTTCCATGGAGATACCTTCAAGAATACGAAACTGTCGACTTTGAAGTCTCGGTCCTGTCGATGCAAATCTGCGTATTTCTTCTGGCGATCTTGAGCTGCTACTAATCTGGCTCTTATTACTGTCACCACGTCTGCGGTTTATTGAACTAACTCTGGTCCGAGTATTCGTCGTTCTCCAACTTCGTCCCAACATAATGGCGTTCTGCACTTTCTTCTGTAAAGAGCTTTGTACGGTGGCATGCCGATACTCGCATGGTAACTATTATTGTATGGGAATTCTACTAAGGGTAGGTGGTCGTCCCAATTTCTCTTGAAATCCATCACGCAAGTTCTAAGCATGTCCTCCAGCGTTTGTATTGTTCGCTCACTCTGTCCGTCTGTCTGAGGATGGTAAGCAGTACTCAACCTCAACTGTGTTCTCATTTTCTCTTGCAAACTCTTCCAAAAATTGGACGTGAAGCGCGGATCTCGATCAGAGACAATTGACACCGACACTCCATGTCGTGAAATAATCTCCTTTACGTAAAGGCTCGCTAATTGGTTCAAACTGCAGCGGATCTTGATTGGTAGAAAATGTGCGGTCTTGATTAGTTGATCCACGATAACCCATATAGCATCATAACCTTTCTATGTAACTGGAAGTCCTACCACGAAGTCCATCGTAATATGCTCCCATTTTCACTCTGGTATTTCTAACGGTTGTAGTAAACCACTAGGCCGTTGATGCTCTGCTTTAACGCGTTGGCAAGTCAAACATCTACTGACGCACTCTGCGACTTCCCGTTTCAAATTAGGCCACCAAAAATGTTGCTTCAAATCTCGGTACATCTTAGTGCCTCCTGGATGAACGGAATATGTCGTGTTATGTGCCTTGTGCAAAATCTCTTCCCTCAACTCGGTTACCGCTGGTACCCATACTCTTTCTTTAAATCTCAAAATACCGTCTTTATCCATTCAAAATTTCTCTTCCTCATTTTCTGTGATCCTCTTTCGGATTTTCTCACACTCTTCATCCTTTTCCTGGGCTTCCTTTACTCTATCCAACAATGTCGGATGAGCTTCCATTATAATTAACTTCTCACCAGACTTTTCTGGTCCTTTCACTTCTATCTCCAATTTCTCGATCTCTCTTATCAACTCTTCCTGAGTCGTCAAATTTAGAAAATTTTCCCTTCCTTTTCTGCTCAGAGCATCGGCAACCACGTTTGCCTTTCCCGGGTGATAAAGAATATCGCAGTCATAGTCTTTGATTAATTTTAACCACCTTCTCTGCTGCATATTCATCTCCTTCTGTGTAAAGATATATTTCAGACTTTTGTGGTCCGTGTATATCTCACATTTTCCCCCATACAAATAATGCCTCCATATCTTCAATGCAAAAACTACTGCCGCTAACTCTAAGTCGTGAGTAGGGTATCATTTTTTGTAATCCTTCAGTTATTGCGATGCATACGCAATGACCTTGCCGTGTTGCATTAGGACACATCCAAGCCTTGTACGATGCATCACTATACACCACAAAATTTCCCGCATCATCCGGTAGTGATAACACAGATGCTTCGCTCAATCTCCTTTTCAGTTCTTGAAAACTTTCTTCGCATTTGTCGGTCCATACAAATTTCATCGTCTTTCTAGTCAAATTAGTCAACGGGGTTGCTATCTTAGAAAAATCTTGGATAAATCTTCGATAGTACCCAGCTAACCCTAAAAAGCTTCTCACCTCCGTTGGTGTTCTCGGTTGTTCCCAATTACTTACTGCTTCTACCTTCGCAGGGTCTTCTGAGATTCCATTCTTATCCACCACGTGGCCTAAGAATTGAACCTTCTCCATCCAAAATTCGCACTTAGAAAACGTCGCATACATCTTCTCCTTCTTTAGTGCCTCCAAAACAATCTTTAGTTGTTCGGCGTGTTCTTCCTCGGTCTTTGAGTAGATCAAAATGTCGTTGATAAAAACCACTACAAATTTATCCAAGTATGGCTTGAAAACTCGGTTCATCAAGTCCATAAATGCTGCCGGAGCATTAGTCAATCCAAATGACATTACCAAAAAGTCGTAGTGTCCATAACGGGTTCGAAACGCAATCTTTGGTATGTCCTCATCCCTCACTTTCAGTTGATGATATCCTATTCGTAGGTCAATTTTTGAGAAACACTTTGCTTCCTTTAATTTTCTGGAACTGTCTGCCGCTAGCTGGGAGCCGGCGTAGCTGCGCCAGTTTTACACTGGGCAGCTGCGCAGCTGCGCCAGCAGCCTGCAGCAGTTCCCTGCATCTTGCTCCAAGGCTGTTAGGAATTACTCGTTTGATTTAGTTTAAGACAACGTGCTAGCTTGTGTAACATATACATATATAAATATACTAAGGCATGTAAACATGTTTTAAACCAAGATGGTATATATTTCGATAAAAAGACTTATGTTCTTCAAAGTAACTTAAAGTTTTAAAACGAACGTTAGCATAAATGAAGTATGTTAGTATTCTGATTTTTCGGGCATGTTTGTATAAACTTGAAATACATGTCGGACACACTAACTTACGTATATAGATTTCATAATGTAGCATGAACGTGTTAGAACGTATTAGCAAACTTTATTAATGAAAGTATAAGTGTTAAACGTGAACGTCGACATATTACATTGAGATTTGAATTTCGATACTTATGAACATGTTTGATAGAACTTGTAGACTTGCTAACGTATCATTCATGTTTGCCTACTATGTTACATATAGTGAAACCATTTGTGTAAATGAAGCATGTTTTCAAACTAATGACAATGATAGTCACATATATATGATATGAAAACTCATGAACATGTTTAATATAAGTATATGATTACCTTATGTGTTTTAAAAGCGAGCATGATAGGCTTTGTAAATTTCATGATCTTGAATGACCGTAAGTGTCGACTTAGAATCTATATCACATATGTTTGGAACAAGGGAAGGTTATACGAATATAAAAAGACTCTTTAACATGTATATATACTATGTGATATATGTGAATCAAATTTCGACGGTTAACTTATGGGAATGCCATAACTTGCTAAAATAAAATATATTTAGTATTGATTGTGGTCTTATGTGATATTAATAAAATGCGAGTATGTTTGCTAATTGTGGTAGTCTCACATGATAGTAATGATGTATGAATATGATCAACTTGAGAAAAGAGGAACGTTAAGGATAGAAATTATATTCTATATAACTGTGTAGCTAGGTTAAAACTTAGCTTATGTGTTGATCGTATATTCGAAGACAAAATATGAAGTTAAATTATATGACTAATGAATATTATATATATACGTAACTATATTACGATAGGAATTCGAAAGGGTCGGCTAGCTTTACGTGAGTAAACTACGCATAAGGCAAGTATCCTAACCGACGCATTTACTTTATGCAAGTATCTAAACCTTATCTCTTTGGATTCAAGTTTCCTAACTTATACTCTTTTACGGTGCAAGTATTCTATCCTTGTATATTGGGAGCTAGTTTCTTTACTTACTCGTTTGAATTGAATTAGCATACTTGAACTCTTATTTCATTAAAGCTATTATTCATGATGAACTTAGTATTGTTCTTGAATATTGTGAAAGTGTCTATGCCATTTGATTCGGCTAGACTTATATTATTGAAAAGCGACCCAAACCAATTGATTGGTGCGGGATCTTGTATTTGACTAAGAAGAACAAAATATAACTATCGGAGAACCGATGCGCACACATTAGTATGATTGAGTGTTATGCATAACATAGGGTACTTTAGGCTGATCACCTGTTGTACTTGTTTTTGTTAAATTTTTAGTTTATTACTGTTAATTCCTGTGGAAGTTCATAGTCCTTAGTGACTGCTCAGTATTCCGTTATCTTGAAATCTTGAATTGATTTATTATTGAATCACATTGATATTATTCTGTCCTTAGCGACTGTTATTGAGAACTGTTGATATTCTTGTTATCTTTGAACTATCAAACCTGGTTATACCCTTTCAAAAATTGAGAATTATATTACTCACCCTTATTGTATATTACTTGCTGAGCAATTTGTGCTCATTCTTGCTTTCCCTAAAAACATTTCAGTTAAGGCCGAGCAGTGCGGACCCTCGAGTACCGACAAGAGCAAGGGAAAGGCTACTGAGTAGCTTTATAGGACTTTATGATTGTAATAAAGAACTTATAATATTATGTACTAGTTAAGGTTATTTATGCTTAAGATATGTCTAAGCTGTGTAATCAGTATTTAAGTTACGAGACCTTGGGACGTGAATAATTATATTATTTAAATGTAATTTATTTGGTATTAGTTGTGTATTATTTCGCTGTACGATGCGATATTTAGTCGTATTATTATTGTGATGTATTACCATGAGCACGTGACAAACCGAATTCGTGTGACCAAGTGACGGTCCCGAATTTGGGGGCGTCACAAACTCACTCCGTAATTTCCTTCGATCAAATGTCCTCGCGGGGGTGGATGATCCTTCACCCTTTTGTCTCTTTTGTGCACGTGGTGGCATGCTGTCTCAGTTACTCAAAATTAAAGAATTACTTAAGAACTTTGGTTGTGGTCTTTTATCGAACAGGTGGTGTGCGATGGCAATGGAACTTGATGTTGGTGAAGTTTAATTCTTTGCTTTTTCCTATTTTTGTCACACACATCCAACTCAGGCAAGATATATCAATCAATTTCACTAATATTCACTAGCCCTGAGAATCCTAAACTAGAATCCTAACTTTGCATCCACACTTTCGACCAAGAGGAAAATTGAGAGTTTATACCTTGCTTTGTGCTTGTTGATGTTAGATCGTGGGATTTTGTTGATGTTCCAAAAGGAGTAGTTCGTTGGTTCTTGAAATTCCAATTGAGTGAAGCTTTGGAAGTGAATTCGTAGGTTGGGATGGGTTTTAGAGAGACTTTCGGTAGGCTAGGTTTCACTTTCTGAGTTGGAAAGGCCCAAATAAATTGCTAATAGGCATTTTTAAAAACAGATGTGCTGACCCCCCTGCTAGGGCGGATATTTTAGGTATGGAAAGTTCGTCGGGACGGACCCCTTACAACGCCCAAACCCGCTGGGGCAGGTGTTTTGTGCACAACCTATCCGCCGGGGCAGACATGGGAATTTCCTGGCCAAAATTTTTGAAGTGTTTTCTTCTAATTGTTGCCTTGGTTAACCTCCCTTCATTGATTTGTTGTTGGCAACTTTAGGATTTTCATGAATAGGCGTTGTTCTTGACTATACCTGTACTGAATACCATTTTAATTGTTAGAACACACAATTTTAAGAAAAATCACTACTTAGTATACATTATTACAACTAATTGACATCTGTGTATGAAAAAAAATGTAAGGGATGGGTTGCCTCCCATCGAACGCTTGAGTTTAAGTCGTTCAGCCTGACAACTCCCTATTTTAGATTGGCTCGGTTTGGTCGACCTCGGTCGCCTGACGATCGATGTCACCACCCCAGTAGTGCTTTAAGCATTGATCGTTGACTTTGAATATTTTAGACGAATCTCGGCTGTACACTTCAACGACACCGTGTGGAAACACAGTCTTGATGGTAAATGGCCCCGAGCACCTAGATTTTAGTTTCTCGAGAAAAAGTTTCAACCGAGAGTTGAATAATAGCACTGACTGGCCCGGTTCAAACTTTTTGTCCACTATCTTCTGATCATGCCATTTCTTGACCTTTTCTTTGTATAACTTTGAATTCTCGTATGCTTGCAGGCGAAATTCGTCTAGCTCATTGATCTGTAACAATCTTTTCTCCCCTTCTGCTGATAGGTCAAAGTTAAGTTTCTTGATTTCCCAATACGCTTTATGCTCGAGTTCCACCAGAAGGTGACACGCCTTTTTTGTAGACCAACTGATATGGAGACATGCCGATCGAGGCCTTGTAGGCGGTCCAATATGCCCAAAGAGCATCGTCTAGTTTCAAGGACCAATCTTTTTGATTCGAGTGTACCACTTTCTCCAAGATTCTTTTCACCTCCTTATTAGATACTTCGGCTTGGTCACTCATCTAGGGGTGATAGGTTGTGGCTATTCTATGGTTGACCCCATATTTCGTCATGAGAGCGATGAAGTAGTTGTTGTAGAAATGGCTCCCTTCATCACTGATAATTTCCCTCGGGGTGCCAAATCGTGTGAAGATGTTCTTTTGCAAGAATTTCAGTACCACCTTCGTATCATTCGTTGGTAGTGCAATAGCCTCAACCCATTTTGACACATAGTCGACTGCCAATAGGTTATACAAATTACTGAACGATGACGGAAAGGGTCCCATAAAGTCGATTCCACATGCATCAAAAACCTCGACTTCCAAAATCATGTTTAAGGGCATCTCGTTCTGCTCCAAAATATTTCCCACTCGTTGATATCTATCACAATTTTTCACGCACGGATGTGCGTCTTTGAATAATGTGGGCCAGAAGAAACTTGCTTGGAGAACTTTCACGGCAGTTCTCTCACTCCCATAGTGTCCCCCGTATAATAAGGTGTGACATGCTTGTAAGATGCTCTCTACTTCACTTTCCGGTACACATTGCCAGATTCTGTCAGCACGTTGTCGGAATAGATACGGTTCATCCTACATATACTGTAAGACCCTGAATTTTATGAAATAAAAGTATTCAAATTTTCTTATAATTAGTATTCTATTCAGTAAATGGTTAAATTGATAAAAAGCTAAAGTTAAGGGTGATATGCATGTGCAAATTTTATAAAGTAAACAAGTTGTTATAAAATATTCGTTTGGTCGGGAAATATTTTTTCGATCGGGGAATATTATATTCACTAAAGTACAATGGCGGCGCCGAAATAACCAATAATTAGTGGACTCGACAACGAAATAAAGGTCGGATATAGAAAGCGATAGAAGTAACATTTTTATAAAAATAACGACAAAACTTTTACCGTTAAACTATTCAAATACCCGGAGATAAAAATACAATATTACGCATTGTTGCACAGTAGCACACGGTATTGCACAGTAATTTCTAATTATTGATTCTTACGTAAGAAGTCACTGATTCAATAATTGTTATAGTAATTACTGTTTAATATCTTATATTATTGATTCAATAATTGCTACATTGATAGTTGCTTATTATTTTATATTATTGATTTAATAATTGTCACAGTAACTACTTCACAGTATTTCACATTATGAAATCAATAAGTCATATTATCTGAATAATATTATTAGATAGCATTATTGACAATGTCTAGAAAGTTATGTCGAGAAAAGGGGTTAGGTTATATAATTGCGCGCCAATAAGGAGAAATCCTTATCGAAAAGCCTCCTCTTTCCTGGGAACGATCTAGTTGTCAATATTGTGAATCTATAATATTAATTGTGAATAAATATGGAAGGATTAAAAAGTGTTGATTAATTGTGTGATGAGTAAAATAACCATTAGAAGAAGTTGCCGACACTCGAAGGAAATAATGGTGATATGTGGCATTTTGTAAGTTTGGGACTCATAGGTCATCATTTAAGAGTCACTTTCGCCAATAGTACTTGCCTTTACCAGACGTCAAACCACTTATCGTTTCACATTATAGACGTCAAACCACTTACCTTTTCACATTACAGGCGTCAAGCCATTTGCCTCTTCACATTGCAAGGGCTAAGCTAGAATTCTTCTATAAATATAAGCTCATTCATTCCTTCTTTCTCACCAATTCACTGAAGCTTTAGAGAGAGAAAGTATAGAGAGAGAATAAGAGAGAAAGAAGAAGAGTATTCTACTACTACACTATTGTAATATTCAATCTCCTACTAAGGTAAAGGATATTATTTTTCTCATAAAGGATGTTATTTTCTTTCAATACTCGTAAGGGTTGTTATTCTACTCCTTATTAAATTATGGGAATAACCTGTCTACTCGGATTACCGCATACATGGTGAACAACCCTTCATATTCATTCTTTATTAATCTGTGGGAATAACCTTTCTACGCGGACTATCGCATGCCTGGTGAATAACCTTTCGTATTCATTTTATTCCTTATTAATCTGTTGGAATAATCTATCTACGTGGACCACCGCATGCATGGTGATTAACCATTCGTATTCATTTTATTAAATTGTGGAAATGATCTGTCTACGCAGATTACCGCATGACGAGTGAAAATCAATTTAAAGTTTCGTATATTCTTTCATACTCGTATGAAATATTATTTTAATGGAATATTAGTCTGAACTTGTTATTGAGATTTTAATCTTTTCATGTCGGGGTACTATTCATCCGAGGTACTATTTATACCGGAGTATTATTCACAGGGTACTATTCACGACAAAATTAATTTCTTTTTTTGTCCAAATTATCTTTTATTCATACAAGAGTACTATTCATCCAGGATACTATTTATGCCAGAGTACTATTCACGGGATACTATTCACGTGATACTATTCAGGGGTACTATTCATAGGGTACTATTCATGACAGAAATTGGTTTATTTTTCTGTCCAAATTATCTTTGATTTATGAAATATATTCTTGTAATTGGATCCATGTTTTGATCTTCACGTTGACAATTTGGAAATTCTTGAATTTTAGATAAATTGAATTATAAATCTCTAATATTTGTCCTTGATCTCACTGGATTCATTCTTTATATCATTGTCATTAATCTCAGACTTATATTATGGTGAAAGTTATCTTTGGCCCGTAGTGCAAAGATGAACTGTTGATTGATGAATATCTTTGGCCTGTAGTGCGAAGATGAACATTTGATTGGTGAATATCGTTGGCCCGTAGTGTAAAGATGGATAAGTGTTTGGCATGATCATGATCATTGATGTCACTGTTGAATATCTTTGCCCCGTAGTGCAAAGATGGACAGGTGTTTGGCATGATCATGACCATTGATGTTATTGTTGAATATCTTTGGCCCGTAGTGTAAAGATGAATTGACTTACATGGTTATGACTAAAGGCTGTAGACTAGTATAATCTTGACCACTGATGTTACAAATGAATATCTTTGGCCTGAATGCAAAGATTAATTTATTAGCATGCTTATGAAAAGGAACTGTGATTTGGTATAACCTTGATCTTTGGTGTTTCAGGTAAAAACAAGTGATGAAAATTATCTTCGTTCTGGGTGCGATGAGGAATTTATCAACATAATTATGATCATGAAATATTTATATAATTATGGGAAGGAACTATTGATTGATGTTACAAGGATGAAATATTATTGGTGGACTTTTAACATGGAGAAGATAGTAGACATTATGTAACAAATGAGATTTTTATATATTAATTGTAAATATTTTTTGAATTAGATAAATATTTTTATTGATTTATTTATCGAGTTAAATAAATTATGTGATTGTCATGGAGTAATTTAATTAAGTGTAATATGTTAATTAAAAGAATATTTAATAATTTAATTGAGATAATTAAATAATCGTTGCATGAAATTATAATTAGCGAGTAATTATAATTTTTACGTGGCAATTTTTTTATATGAGTAGTTGATGTTAAGCTGTTATTTAATTGAATTAGGAGATTGAAATTTAATTAAATAAAGTGTAGCATTTAAACTATAGGTTAAAGGATTTATTAAAAGAATAAAAAGGATTTTTAATTAGTTTTACCCAAACAAGGCCCTTGCACTTGTTTTAATTTTGTTTTGCCAAACAGGGCCTTAGCTAATAATAATCTGTTTTAAAAATAAAGCTGTTTTTGCCAAACATGACCTTATGGCTTTTTAAATTCAAAATTTTGTAACCTATATATTAATTAGTAATTAGTATATGTAATTAATATATAGCATTTACATATTCTATATAATTATATGTATTATATGTATAATATATGTATATTAGTTATATATGTTATACAAAATAGTACGTTAGAAAGTTAGAACAACAAAGAAAGAAAGAACAGAGAAAAAGTTAGAGAGAAAATACTCAAAGAAGAAGAAGAAAAAGAAGAAGTAGAGAAGTCCTTGCTAAAAGCCATCAAACATCATCTTCTTCTTCCTCACAATCAAAGGGAATAGTCTCTAGGTTTCAATTTTCTATAATATGTTTTATGTCTTCTATGTTTTTCAAAAAGAAATTATCTATAATAATCTTTTTACTGAAATTTTTTTGATTATGATATATACATATGTGATGTATATATATATATATATATATATATATGCTTATACATGATTCTTATAGTTGTTTAAGTGATTCAATTCACGTAGATACGATGAACATGAAGAAATCATGTTCATAGTAATTTACTGTGAACTTATTTTGAAAATAGTCTTTAAATTATCAAAATTGGTGTGTGTTTGTTAATTGTTATTTAAATTGATCATGGATTTTGTTAATATGTTAAGAAACAGAGTTAACACAATTGGAATTACATGAATTGGTATAAAAATGAACTCGCAGTATAAATTTTCGTCAAGAACACTTGATAATGTGTTTTTCTTCAAAAATCATGAAAATTGTGTTTTGATTATGTGTTGTAGTATTTGGGTATGTTAAAATCATGTTAAGAGTCTAAGATTTTGTTTTCATAAAGTTTCATGTACATTATGTTGATAAAAATCAGACTTTGGTGCGAAAAAAATAAGCCAATTGGCTTATTTCTCTGCACAATCGTGAGCTGGGGGGGAACCCACCAGAGGGGGATGCCACCCCAATGGGAAATTTGGCCTAGGATGACCTGCCCCAGCGGGGCTAGGGAACATTTTGTGCTTCGTTGAGTTTTTGTGTTGTGCTTGTTTAGCTAACTTAAATTGATGACTTGTTAAGTGTATTAGACAATGAGATAACATATTTTTAATATAATTAAGATAATTTGAAGTCTCATGTTAATATGTTATATATATACTTGTATATTACTTTCATAAGGCAGGACATGGTAGTTTAAAAGCGTTATTAGCTTGTGAGGTGTATGTTGCGGGTGTAGTCTCACGTATGTGGTTAGCTAGCAACTATTGTTATAAACCACGTTGTGAGTTGAACTTAAGTAAGAATTTTAACAATTTAAACGTCTTGGTTATGTACTAATTGATGTTATAAACATAATGTAAAATATAGGATAATTGTGGAAGTGAATTGTAATTGTAAAGTGTAGCTTGCACTTGAGGCAAGTTTCCTAAACCTTTCTTTTACATTTCTACAAGTCCTCTCATTGTATCCTTTCATTGAGCAAGTTTTCTATCCCTAAACACTTGTTATTTATATTGTACAAGTTGTCTAATTCTTACTCTTTATATTACACAAGTTTGTTTCCAATTCTTAACTTGTTAATTATTGTACAAGTTATGTTGTCTTCTAATATTCATATTGAAGTATTGTTGAAGTATTGTTGAAGTAATGCGATCTTGACTTATTTGTTCAAGCAAGATCTACTAATCTTTCAAATACTTTAAGTTATTTCAAAAGCATGTTTAGCTATTATGAAGTATATTGTTATAGCTTACATTTGGTTCATAATTCTTATATTATAGAACTGTTAAAGTATTGTGAGTCGATTCAACTACTCCTTAGTTGATGATAGTTGAAACTCCAAATTTCTTTTTAGCTATCCAAACCAAATTTTCTTTGGTGCAGACTTGTATCAAATACTGAGATGAACAACCCTATTTATTAGCGGAGGTTACTACGTGAAAACGTTAAATATTTGTGCACAATACATGGTACGAAGGGTTGATTCCCCTAAGTACGAGTTAAGAGTCCATAGTCTATATGACTGTTAAAGGTTTTAAACAGAAATGTTTATAACCAAGGACATGGCTCAAGGTCTTATGACTCTCAGATGATTTCAATATTCGAAATTCTAAATATTGATGAAAGAATTATTATTCAATTCTTTGTTGTCGACGAAAGTAAACTTATTCCAATCTTTTAAAGTTATTCAGTTATGTCAAATTTTTGTTGTATTCCAAGTGAACTTTTGTTTGCTCACTCTTGCATATTTAATAATCCCTTGCAGTTAAAGCCGAGAATGTTGACATACCGTCAACAAGTAAAGGGAAAAGCAAAATGAACAAGTGAAGACTTGTTGTCTTTTGATGTTGATTGTAATAAGATTTCATTTGTGATGTTATATTTCCGCACTCATACCAAAGGTTTATAACTTATCAGCTCTGATACCAATCTGTGACGCCCCGAAATCCGGCCTATTTTTCACACCCGAATTCCATGCGTTACGATACTTCCCATTTCATACATACATCATTATATCATGAAGATACATGATATATTCATACATTCCCAGGTTCTATTAACTCAAAACGTTCCTTCATTAAAAATAATGGTAATTACATTATTCTTATCACATGACAATCGTGACTTAACTAATCACCGTATCTACAGAATAGTTTTAAGTAACTATTCTACAAGACTTGGCTTGATCTTCACGCTTGTTCATAACATGAACAGTACTTCATCTTACGACGCTAATGGTATTCGCAACCATAACATCTCACCATAGCAGGACATCGATCCACTTAATCTTTGTCAGGTCCTTTAACATATACTACCGTCGTTCGCTGAAAATATTTTTATTTCAAGCAAGTGTGAGCATTCAATTGCTCAGCAAGTCATAGTAGTTGAATAATAACCAAAGCAAGAATCAAAGTTCTTTTAAGTCTTCAATAACCGAACAATGGTTACGAAGCAGCTCGATTAATCGGAATACGTTCTGATTCCTATCATTTTACAACATACATCACATGTACTTCGTCATACTTCCATTTTCTACTTATTCATATACATTCTGTGTGGCTAGAAACAATAGCACAAACTTAGTAAGTACGGTTCAGGAATGAACCGAACTCTTTTTCACTTAGCAGTTCAATCATAGAATAGTTTATTTCAAAGAAACACTGAAGTGTTAACATTGTGGCACAAGGCCTCATTCATACTATCACCTTGTACAAATATCGTACATTTGCACATACAAAATTACTTCCTCATGTCCAACATCTGAGGAAGTTAAGAACTAGCATTCATATGGAAATGAACGCAGTTAGGAAACTTGCCTTAGGGATGCATACTGTTTATGCCTTATCGGTCATCATTTTCCCTATAAAGCATATAGAAAACACATCCAATTAGTCAAATACTTGACTTAAGCATTATCTTATACTTCTCTTTAATTATTATGGTTCGCGTTCTTGTAATCTACGTCTACGCGACCAATCTTTACTTCATTCTTGCTATTATTTCAGTATATTCCCTTACCACGTCCGTTCCATACAACTCTAAACGTTTATCCAAGTTATTAACATTAACTCAGCTTTTCACATTATACGTTCTTCTTTCTATTATTACCGTTCATTACGGATTATTACCAATCACATGCCAACATTCATTTATGTCTAAGTTATACAACTAATGTATACTTAGAACGTTCACTCAACGCCGATACTATTCGCGAGAAATATTCACGTATCCTGCGTTGACGTTACTCGTCTCTTAATCTCATTCAACCTTTACTTAAGGTTTAAATCACTTGTTTAAGTGTTACATTAAGTGAATTCAATGTTCACTCGAACTCTCATTAATTATCAGTAAGTATGATGATCGACGAGATCTTAACTTGTTCTTCAACTTAAACTTTGGTTAATGTTTCCAAGCTTAAGTTAAATTACATTTGTTAATCATTTAACTCTCATAAACATTGATTAAACATGTTATTTAAAGCTTACATTACATCACTTGCTAGCCCCTTAATTGATATGCAAAAGGTTAAGTACTTACTAGCAATGTCAGAATTTTCTGCCATACTGGTGCTGCGGCGCCATATTTTTCTCTTGAAGTGGCGCTGCAGCACTACCGCTCTAGAGATTTCTCCCCGGAGTGGCGCTGCGGCGCCGTTTTAAGCCTATTGGGTGGCGCTGCAGTACTATCTCTGCATCTCAGAATTTCTTTGTCTTTGAAAATTCTGAAATTCCCAAGCTCGTAACGTAACCGTTACACCTCGGAATTAGCTCGTTCCAAAGCCAAAAGTTCACAAATGACATGTTCTACCATCCTATCAAGTCGGAATTCATTTCCAAATATGTTGCTGAGAAATTCGCCGATTAGTCTATTTTTACATGTTCATCGAACTTTCGAGAACATTCGACGCATGTTTCTTCGTTTTAACTCGGAATTCGTTTGTTCTTGCTCTTGCAAGTCTTGTTTACATAAATACACGTGTTGCAATCGAAAACCATCATTTCTGAATCATACGATGACTTTTGACTTTCATTTCGAGAAATTTTACGATTTCCATGCTAAACGTTTAATCGCATAAACTTCTGCTGAAACTTCGTTTCTCCTTATTTTTACGTCCAACCAAATGGAATTAATCCATTGGTAATTCATCTATGATTCTCACCATCTAAAACATCTAAGTTTTAATGGCTTTCTTCATTACGTTCTTCGTGTTCTTCGTATTCTTCATTCGTTCTTCGTTCTTAATCAATGTTATGATTATGATTTTACGTTTTCTCGCATTCTAACGTTATAAGTTTGATAATTCAATCTTATAACATCGGAGAGTTAATATAACTCATCCGAACCATCCACTAACATCTTTTCGTTCATTAACCATTTCATTATGGTTTTTAACTCATTCCTTCCTTAACTTCTTAACCATTTTAATATGGTTTCACCTGTTCTAGATTATTAATGGTTTAAAGTCCACTAATATCAATCTCCATACATCCTACAATTCATTCTGTATCCATTTTCACTTCTCTATCAATCTAAGAATTGAGAGAAAAGAAGAAAAATCAAAGTTAACACTTATACCTTATAAGTGTTCTTGAACTCTTAGACTTTGTGTTCTTGACAAAGTCTTAAGCTAACTTCTCTTTGCTTCTTGGTTTCATGTCCAAGTTCTTCCTCCTCTTCCCTTCTTCTCTCTCTAAATATTGGTGGGATTTCAAACAAAGAAAAAATGAAGGGCCAAGTCCTCTATTTATAGGCAAAGCAAGACCAAGGGCTTAAGGGTCTTTTAGGCCCAACCTTCTCACTATTCCCACCTCCTCACCCTTTCTTTGTGCCCAAGTTTGAGCCCATATGCAACCTATTTCTCCCCATGTGCTAGCACATGCTAGCACATGGCCACCTTGTGCACTCACAAGCCCATGGGTTGCCCCGTGGGTTTAAACCATCCATTTACCAGTCGGTTCGACCCACGTGTTTAATTCTTAGTATTTAATTCAAATTAAATACATTTTTACTTCGTATAAAATTCGTATTATACGTCGTATTAATCCTCGTACCCTCTTCATATTATACTCATATAATAATTAGAATTATACGCGTATTCTTTATGTATAATAATCATTTATTATTACATGTAATCATTTCGTTCTTTAATTTCACTTTCCCGAACCCTTTGGGTTTTAAGTCCACAAGCGAAAACTTTGCGAGCCATAAATGAAAAATTATTACATATTCCATCTCGTCCCAAAATCCTATCATTACACGTTTCTCAGAATTTCAAAATAAATTCCCGGGCAGAAACGAATGAATAGTGATTTTTGTTATTTTATTCCCTAAAAAATGTTTCTCGACTAACTTAACTTTTCACGGTATATTTCCATCAAATCTTTCGACAGAATGTCATTCCGACATTCCAATCTCCCGAAAAGGCTTAGGGTTAAAACCCTAACCTCAAACCCTAACCTTTAGGGTTAAACCCTAACATTTAGGTTTTCATACATGAATAGTGACTACTTCGTCTTTTTCTCAAAAATATTTTTATTCTCGAAATTTTTTTATTTTCGTCTTGAAAATTTTTACTCGTTCATTCTAGCTCGTAGCCAGAATTCTCCCCATTTCTAATCATCCTATGTCATAGAATGATTAATAACCACATAATCAAGAATATAATAAAGAAAAATCCATTTTATTAATTATAAATTCTTTAATCTTAATTTCTGGACAATCCGATTTTCCTGGTTGTCACATTCTTCCCTCCTTATAAAAATTCCGTCCTCGAAATTTCACAAACCACATCCATACCCTGATGCGTTATCTTTACAACCCTTCGACGAAGAGTTAATCATACCACTTCTTAGTTATATTGAAAAATCTCAACATAATAATTCAATTAGGTATTACCTAATTATTCCTTCTCATTACCTCTTCAACATCCTTCCCCCAAGGATCATTATCTGTTATACTCGTCAAATAATAAACATCATGACAACTATACTACAAATTTCTCGGGATATCACATTCACCCCTTCTTCAAAAAATTTCGTCCTCGAAATTGTTAACATTGCCTTTTCTCAACTTCTCTTTACAGAAGTTATCATCCTACGCTCATTCAAGAGCATTGCATAACAGAACATCCCAGCACTAAGGTTGTATGCTCGAAATTGTTAACTTATCCTTATTCTCAACTTCTCGTTGCAGAAGTTATTATCCACCGCCCATCCAAGAATGTTTCATTCGTAAGTGAACATCCCGGCACCAAGGCCGTATGCTCAAACTTGTTAACATACTCTTCTTCTCAACTTCTCTTCCCTGAAGTTCTCATATTCCCTTCATTCAAGAATCTTCACAACTATAAATGAATTATGAAGTTGAATGAAGGACTAGGAATATAAAGATTCCTTTAAAACATTTTATTGAGGGGTTCTAAAAACCATGAACCATTGAACTTGATTTGTCAGTATTTACTGAGAACCAATTCCTTGTCGGTCAGTTTACAATCACAAAGAATGTAAACTACCTCTTTCGGTACATTAGGTGATCAATCTATTGTACAACCCTAAAATGGTGGGTTTGTTCACCTTAGACTTATTTGTCAGATTCCGCACCAAAATAATTTATTTTGGGACAACTTCTCAAAGAAAGCTTGATTTCTTTTAAACATGATATACCATTTGTCTAGCCAAATCAATAGCTCAGACCACCAATAAATTGGACTCCAACTTGAAACAGTCGTTTAGTCAAATCAATTGACATCGATAATTCTTTTTAAATTCTTTCACAATAATTCATAACGTGTAATGACGTCGTGATACCGTACTAATTTTAGCACATTGAGGACTTCTTCATTTCCTGACTTTGCCATACTACATACTATCATACACTTCAAGGTATGTTCAGATGTAATAATAACTCCGTCTTTTTACCATCTCTGCATCCACTGTATAGATGACATAAAATTTATTTTGATATTTCAAATCAAACTCTGTCTAGCCGAAATGATTAGCATAGACATACAAAAATAGATGTTTTAAAAACAAACCATTGATTTCCAAAAGTTGAAACCAATATTTTCGATCCAAAGATATACACATCCGCACGATGTCAATAAATTTTGAAATCTAGCATAGCTAGAAGACATGGAATTTTCTACTTCTACTCCTTTTATTGTCATACTTGTGACAATATTAACCTCTTCTAGCACTTAAGGTGCTATCTATACTGAAAATCTCTCATTTTTAGTCTAAACTTCCTATACCTTAGTATAGTTCATCAAACTTGCCACATTTTATGTGGTCAGGAACTTTCCACAACCATATGTGTTTAAGAACTTATCTTCGCAATATGTAATCCAAGAACAAATCAAGGACTGTCCATATGCTCATGGCTCAGAAATATAGCATCCAACTATGAGTCACAAACTTTTCATAAGTATGAGTTTCAAGAACTCACACCTAACTTAATACATTCTACTATATAATTCACACATGAGAAAAGATTCACCTTCTCGTCATATCCATAGTGATAGCGCGACATTACTATTCCAATAATTATCATTGTAATAGACTGAGTGGTTGTTACACCAAAGTACAAACCGTTGCCCATAACAAAAGTTTATACAACTCAACCATCACATGTGTCCTCAATTGACTTACTACGAATTTCTTTAACTCGTATTTCATCCTCTATCACTCAATCTGAGTTCCTTTCACCCGTACTATTTATAGTACCCTTTTTATTATATCCATCAGTTATAACCCATCCATCGTTTAACAGGAAACCTGTTCTTACGATTTAACACGATCACGTAGTGACCTCTTTCCTTAATCGTTTATCTCAATGATTTTCTTACCCTCCTCTCTCAGGCTATAGTCTTAGGTACTCATACCTAAGGTTTATAACCTATCAGCTCTGATACCAATTTGTGACGCCTAGAAATCTGGCCTATTTTTCACACCCAAATTCTGTGTGTTACGATACTTCCCATTTCATACATACATCATTATATCCGGAAGATACATGATATATTCACACATTCCCAAGTTCTATTACCTCAAAACGTTCCTTCATTAAAAATAATGGTAATTACATTATTCGTATCACATTAAAATCGTGACTTAACTAGTTACCGTATATACAGAATAGTTTTAACTAAATATTCTACAAGACTTGTCTTGATCTTCACGCTTGTTCATAACATGAACAGTACTTCATCTTACGACGCTAATGGTATTCGCAACCATAACATCTCACTATAGAAGGACATCGATCCACTTGATCTTCGTCATGTCCTTTAACACATACTACCGTCGTTCGCTGAAAATGTTTTTATTTCAAGCAAGTGTGAGCATTCAATTGCTCAGCAAGTCATAGCAGTTAAATAACAACCAAAGCAAGAATCAAAGTTCTTTTAAGTCTTCAATAACTGAACAATGGTTACGAGCAGCTCGAATAATAGGAATACGTTCTAATTCGTATCATTTTACAACATACATCAAATATACTTTGTCATACTTCCATTTTCTACTTATTTATATACATTCTGTCTGGCTTGACTGGCTGGCCCTCCCATGCTCAGTCCGTTGTTGTTGTTGTTGTTGCGATTGCCGCTAGCTGCATCGCCCTTTCTCTTCGGGCAGTCCTTAATTTGATGGTCTAGGGCTCCACACGAGAAACACCCTCCTTTCTGCTTATTCGGACACTGAGGAGCCATGTGCCCCTGTTTTCCACAACGATAACAAGCGCTCTTTCCCTTCAGACATTCCCCGAAGTGGTTCCTCCCGCAGTTACTGCACTTCACACTTTTCTTGGCCTCTCCCCCAGACTTGTTACCTCCAGAGG
The DNA here is from genome assembly GCA_020205555.1 of Panax stipuleanatus. NCBI lineage: Eukaryota > Viridiplantae > Streptophyta > Magnoliopsida > Apiales > Araliaceae > Panax > Panax stipuleanatus. The sequence goes on along the minus strand of CM035119.1, from coordinate 74,985,028 downwards.
ATTGGCTCTCCATCTATTTACTCTTGTTGGGGTTGCTGCCTCCTCTGCTTCCCCCTTTTGGTCCTTCATGTCAGGTCTTTTTTCTTGTTTAAATCGAGCAATGGCTTCATTTCCTCCTTCGGTAATGATAGCCCTTTCCAGTAGATCAGAGTAAGTCTTAATCTTTAATACCGCGATTGCTTTCTGCACCTATGGTTTCAGTCCTAATTCGAACCTCCTTGCCTTCCTGGACTTCGTGTCAACCTGATGTGAAGCGAATCGGGCCAACTCGTTAAACCTTGCCGCGTACTCTGCGACAGATATACTACCTTGTTTCAGTTCCAGAAACATAACTTCCATATCCTGTTGCGTATTCTCCAAGATGTAATTCTCGAGAAATAGCTCCTTAAATTTATCCCAAGGAATAACTCCTTCACCTGCTCGTCCCTTATTGGCCTTCCACCAATAGTTAGCTTCGCCCTTCATCATGAAAGTGGCAAAACTCGTCTTCTGTGCTTCGGCCACTTGTGCAACCTCAAACACTTTCTCCATCTCTTCTATACAGGTTTGGGCTTCGATTGGGTCTAAGGTTCCCAGGAACTCCGGTGGTCCTACCAATTTAAAATCCTTAAAGCTAGCCAAGTGATGACCTGGCTGCCCTGCTGCTGGTTGCGGTCTATTTTGCATTGCTTCTGTTAATAGGTCAACGAAGTTCTGCATTGGGTCAGCATTTCCCCCTCCGTTGTTAATGGATCCTTCCTCCCTCTGGTTCCGTGGTAGTCTCCTAGGCGGCATGATCTGAGGAAAGGAAGAAAATATTAGGTTTTACATGATATGCTATTCATGTTAGCATTAAGAAGTTTAAGACGTCTGTCAATCATATTTGATTCAAATAAACAACTTCAGTATCACAATAAAACTCGATGGATCTCCTCAACCCATCACTTACGTACTCTAATTGAGTTTTCTAGTAAGGTTATAACCTAGGTTTCGCATTCCTAACGTTTATAACCTACGGCTCTGATACCAACCTGTGACACCCCCGAATCCGGGTTCTCTGACCTCGGTCCGATCGTCACGATACAATACAAATATCCACCTTTAAACAACACACAATAACTAAATACGAAATATAATAAACGTATGTCGTTCATTCAAAAGGCGTTACTAGTTCCAAGATTAGATAACCTTAATATAATCATACAAACATACCCTAGAATAATCATTAGGGTTCATATTACATAACAGTAATTAAACTAATCATAAAGTAAAGTCTGCTTCTCGTAAACTAATCCTACATTTTTCCTTTACCCTTGTCCTTTCCTGAAGTCTCGTGCTTAACTGCAATATAAGTTATGATATAGCAAGAATGAGCAACAAGTTTGCTCAGCATGTTTAAATACAACAATAAAGGATATATCATGATGAAAGGAATATATCTGACAATGAATTCAACAATATGAATATCGGAAGCAAGAATAATAATTGCTTTTAGAATAACTGATAGTGAAGTAGACTTTTGAACTATAAAACTCCAACGGAATCAATAGCTGATTGACCCTTTGGTTACTGGATACAGAATAGTACTTGAGGGGATCAGCCTCGCGTATGCCATGTATATGCATAACATTCAACTCTGCTGTTTGTATCTTTATACTAGATACTTGGGGTACTCCCCTATATATATAAGGGGTGTTCTTTCAGTCTAAGAATCCTTACCATCAATTGGTTTGGATAGCTTTTATAAAATTTTATACAATTGTCTGACCGAACAAGGGTTCAGACTCTATCTAACACAGTTCAAGAATTATAGAACTTTAAACAATGTACAAGTCCAAGACTGTACGAACTCAAGTGCACTAAGTGCGAATATCAAAAAGATTGATGTGGAATAATTGTAAAAAAAATTAAACCACCTAATAGCATACTTGGAAATAAGGTCCAAGCGTCAATAAATAACTAGCAACACAATAATAACCTGTTCAATACAATATGAGAAGGATATGAAACTTGCCCAATAAAAAGTGAAGTTCAGAAACTTGCACTATATTCGAAGTTGTGTAAGATAGAGAACTTGCATTCAATATAACAATCAAATGAAGTTAGGAAACTTGCTTACATGATTCATTAAATAAAGTAGTGTAAGGGTCTAGAATACTTGCAACACAATAAAAGTAGGGTTCGGATACTTACCTGATTGCTCAGCTACGAATAAGTTCTAGCTCTAATTAAACTCGTTGAAACAACCTATCATTAATAAGTCGGTATTTCAATTAGCATATGTAAACCAATATAAGTCTACGCTTATAATAATCCACTTATCATATAAGTTTATCACATAAGATCACGTTTAGTATCAAACATACCATTTATAGCATCATAATATTTTAATTATTAAAATTAGACTTTAAACAAATTATCCGGACCTGAAAGTGTTTCGACGCAACTCTAGCATGCAACTACTGATATTAAACCAATACATATGCTTATTAAGTTATAATTTCTCATTCGAATCTAGCATTTTCATTCTATATTCAATTTGAAGTCATATGTTCTCATGCCGGCAAACCTTAAGTTAAACAAGTTCATACTTCAAAGGTCCGCTATTCCGGTCATACTATTTCATAACGAGACCAAACAATACTTAATATATATGCTCGAGTATACTACACACATATACTTTAATCAATACAAATTCATGCTTCTAAAGTCATGTTATCACATAAAAAAGTTAAATAATGTTTAAGTAGTCATGCTTATGCGTATACTATATGTGTATCCTTAACTCACATTAGTCCATTCTTGAAGTTCATTTCCTATGGTTTAAGTATACATATGTGAAATCCATGTTCTACTATTTAACGATACATATGACTAGCTAGCATGCTTGTAAATCATGACACACTTAACCATGATATTAGATCCTAGAATACTTGTAATGTAGTTATTGACAAATAGTCTTCAAGGTTTCCTTTAGAAAAGTTCTTTAATGCCAAGCTATCAAAACTGATCATTCATGAAGCAAACATATGCCTCATGTTATACTTCTTCATATGCATATCTAAGTTATTTACACATGTTCACAAGGTCAGAAATCACAAGATAAAATCTTGGTCAAGTTTGTTTTCAAAAGTCTAAAGTTTCTCCTTTGAAAACCTTTAAATCCATCAATCTCGTATGCTAACGTGTTCAACATTTTAAACATGCATTTCAAGTTAATATAAACCTACTATCATGTTTATAATATCATAATACATATATGTTACTTATATGACAAAGTTCGCATTCAAAGCTACAAGTTTCATTTTCAAAACATAAGTTGTAAACCTTATGCTTTCCTTTCATAAAACATGCTAACATGGCCATGTAATACCAAGAAGTTTATATTATAGATTCATATCAGTTTCCATGCTTGACTAAAGGTTACCATCAAGATAGCACGGACAGAAAATGAAACAGAAAGCACAGTTGCTGGTGCAGGCATGGCGCAGTTGCGCCGATGCCCAATGTAATACTGGCACAGCTGCGCAGGCTGGCGGCCAGACTAGTAGCTGTACAGTTTTTGGCAGTTCAATAACCCAACTCACAAATTTCCTATAAAATTTAATCTAAGAATGATATAATACAATTTTAACATGATTGTAACTTCATATAACACTTCAATAATCATATCCCATCATTCAACTACCATCAATTCATACTTAACTCAAGAATCCATAACTTAGCATGTTACAGAAATTGGAAGAATAAGAATGGGAAATGGTTATACCTTTGTAATGGATGTTCAAAATCTCCTTCACTGATAACTCACAATACTACTATACTAATATATGTATTACTCTCAGCTCAATACTCAAGCAAAATCTCAGCATTTGAAAGTGAGAATGAGAGAAGCTCTTATATAGGCAATTGAATACACGGTTCTTGATGTTGTTCACCAAATCAAAACAAAGGATTACATGATTGTATATTGGTTGATGAATGGTAGTTGAGAAACACTGTGTTGCCCACTCCCTTTGAAATCATTGGCTATTTTTGTTGAAATTAAGAAGAGTTATAGGGTAGCTAGCTAGCCCTTCACGTGGGAAGAATGAGATGGGCACATATATGGGACAAGGAATCCTCAGCAATATGCAAAGTGTAATACAACACTAAGGTCATATAATATATATACACATAGTATATACTTAGGCTATATGTATTTATTCTAATTACATTTTAAGTCCCAATGTTACTCCAAATAAGAAATTAACATCATGTATCACATAGGCACATACATATATACCAACATATAACCCATGTACATTTTTCTTAATACCGAATGTAAATCAATTGGGTATTATTGCTACTCATTATTATAACTGCTATTATTATAATAACTTTCTGAGATCAATTAATAATTATTTACTGCTATTACTACATGTTAATGAGGTACACATGAATATTACCCACATACTTTATGTTACATAAACCATATTATTATGCAACTCTATTAATGCCGTTAATCTTATTATATAGTATATATATATATATATAGACATATTAATGACAACCTTGTACTACATATAATATATAGTTAACTACCATATATTACAAGGTTTAATATATCGCATACTTGTATAAAATAATTAATCAATTAAATATGATATTATTATATGTATTAATCTCTTATTCATTAATTATTATTTATTCATAATAATTATTAATCAACACATTATCAATTAATTAATCATAATTGAAATTAATCAAACACGTTCAAATTCTACCACGATATTCAAATAAGTTGAATATTTAATTATTAATAATCTTATCAATTCTCTGATATTAAAGTCTTAGGGTTAGTCCACTAATTTAAATAACTATTAGTGACTCCCTTTACTCATTTCAATAAATTCACATAACCACATAAGGTTTAAATAAACTCACAAAACTAACTCGTTAAAATTAAATCACATATTTAATTAATAAAGAGTTTAAAATTCATGGTCGTTACAATTGTGGCACAAGGCCTCATTCATACTATCACCTTGTACAAATATCGTACATTTGCACATACGAAATTACTTCCTCATGTCCAACATCTAAGGAAGTTAAGAACTAGCATTCATCATAAAGGATGAAGGAAGTTTAGAAACTTGCCTTAGCGATGCCTACTGCTTACGCTTTATCGGTTATCATTTTCCCTATAAAGCATATAGGTAACACATATCCAATTAGTCAAATACTTGACTTAAGCATTATCTTATACTTCTCTTTACTTTTTATGGCTCGCGTTCTTGTAATCTACGTCTATGCGACCAATCTTTACTTCATTCTTCCTATTATTTCATTACATTCTCTTACCACGTTCGGTTCATGCGACTCTAAATGTTTATCCAAGTTATTAACATTAACTCGGCTTTTCACATTATACGTTCTTCATTCTCTTATTACCATTCATTGCAGTTTATTACCAATCACATGCCAATATTCATTAACGTCTAAGTTATACAACCAATGTATACTTAGAACGTTCACTCAACGTCGATACTATTTGCGAGAAACATTCACGTATCTTGCGTTCACATTACTCGCCTCTTAATCTCATTCAACCTTTACTTAAGGTTTAAATCACTTGTTTAAGTGTTACATTAAGTGAATTCTATGTCCACTCGAACTCTCATTAATTATCACTAAGTATGATGATCGACGAGATCTTAACTTGTTCTTCAACTTAAACTTTGGTAATGTTTCCAAGCTTAAGTTCAATTACATTTGTTCAACGTTTAACTCTCATAAACATTGATTAAACATGTTGTTTAAACCTTACATTACATCACTTGTTAGCCCCTTAATTGATATGCAAAAGGTTAAGTACTTACTAGCAATGTTAGAATTTTCTGCCATGCTGGCGCTGCAGCGCCATATTTTCCTCTTGGAGTGGCGCTGCAGCACTACCCCTCTAGAGATTTCTCCCCGGAGTGGCGCTGCGTCGCCGTTTTAAGCCTATTGGGTGGCGCTGCAGCTCTATCCCTACATCTTAGAAAAATTTCTAAGTTTTGAAAATTCTGAAATTCCCAAGCTCGTAACGTAACCGTTATAACTCGGAATTGGCTCGTTCCAAAGCCAAAAATTCACAAATGATATGCTCTACCATCCTATCAAGTCGGAATTCATTTCTAAATCCGTCGGCGAGAAATTCGCCGATTAGTCCATTTTTATGTGTTCGTCAAACGTTCGCGAACGTTCGACGCTCGTTCCTTCGTTTTAATTCTGAATTCGTTCCATTCTTGCTCTCGCAAATATTGTTTATATATTTAAACTTGTTACAATCAAAAACCATTGTTTCTAAATCATACGGTGACTTTTAACTTTCATTTCGTAAAATTTTACGATTTCGACGCTTAACGTCTAATCGCATAAACTTCGGCCGAAACTTTGTTTCTTCTTATTTTTACGTCCAACCAAATGGAATTAATCCATTAGCTATTCATCTATGATTCTCACCATCTAAAAAATTTAAGTTTTAATGTCTTTCTTCATTACATTCTTTGTTCTTAATCAATGTTATGATTATAATTTTACGGTTTCTCGCATTCTAACGTTATAAGTTTGATAATTCAACCTTATAACATCGGAGAGTTAATATAACTCATTCGAACCGTCCACTAACATCTTTTCGTTCATTAACCAATTCATTATAGTTTTTAACTCATTCCTTCCTTAATTTCTTAACCATTTTATTATGGTTTCACTTATTCTAAATTATTAATGGTTTAAAGTCCCCTAATATCAATCTCCATACTTCCTACAATTCATTCTCTATCCATTTTCACTTCTCTGTCAATCTAAGAATTGAAAGAAAATAAGAAAAATCAAAGTTAACACTTATACCTTATAAGTGTTCTTGAACTCTTAGACTTTGTGTTCTTGACAAAGTCTTAAGCTAACTTCTCTTTGCTTCTTGGTTGCATGTCCAAGTTCTTCCTCCTTTTCCCTTCTTCTCTCTCTCTAAATATTGGTGGGATTTCAAATAAAGAAAAAATGAATGGCCAAGCCCTCTATTTATAGGCAAAGCAAGACCAAGGGCTTAAGGGTTTTTTAGGCCCAACATCCTCACTATTCCCACCTCCTCACCCTTTCTTTGTGCCCAAGTTTGAGCCCATGTACAACCTATGTCTCCCCATGTGCTAGCACATGGCCACCTTGTGCACTCACATGCCCATAGGTTGCCCCATGGGTTTAAACCACCCATTTACCCGTCGGTTCGACCCACGGGTTTAATTCTTAGTATTTAATTCAAATTAAATACATTTTACTTCGTATAAAATTCGTATTGTACGTCGTATTAATCCTCATACCCTCCTCATATTATACTCGTATAATAATTAGTATTATACGCATATTCATTATGTATAATAATCATTTATTATTACATATAATCATTTCGTTATTTAATTTCACTTTCCCTAACCCTTCGGGTTTTAAGTCCACAAGAGAAAACTTTGCGAACCATAAATGAAATATTATTATATATTCTATCTCGTCTCAAAATCCTATCATTACGCGTTTGTCAGAATTTCAAAATAAATTCCCGAGCAGAAATGGATGAATAGTGATTTTCATTATTTTCTTCCCGAGAAAACTTTTCTCGACTAACTTAACTTTTCACGGTATATTACCATCAAATCTTTCGACAGAATGTCATTCCGACATTCCAATCTCCTAAAAAGGCTTAGGGTCAAAACCCTAAACTCAAGCCGTAACCCTTAAGGTTAAACCCTAACCTTTAGGTTTCATACATGAATAGTGACTATTTTGTCTTTTTCTGGAAAATATTTTTATTCCCAGAAATCTTTTATTTTCGTCATGAAAATTCTTACTCGTTCATTCTAGTTCGTTGCCAGAATCCTCCCCATTTCTAATCATCCTATGTCATAGAATGATTAATAACCACATAATCAAGAATATAATCAATAAAAATCCCTTTTATTAATTATAAATTCTTTAATCTTAATTTCTGGATAACAAGGGAATAGAACGGTGGTCTATAACTGTTGAAGATTCCCATAAAATAGTATGAGAATAATTGTATTGAGAACTTTAAATGTGTGTGTCGTATTTTATACGTCATTCAACAATTAATTTTGGTGACCCATATAGGGTGAGGTGAACCCGATTTTGGAAGGTTGTGTTGCCACTATCATACAAGACGTCTAACCACATACGACTTCATGTTATCATAAAAAGTGGTTGTGTGCATCCACTTGCTGATTATATCTATGAGCACTACCTATATAATCTTAGAGTATGGTTGGAATATAATCCTCAATTTGAGACAATGGAGATAATTATATGGCAAGAGAATACCCACCATTGGAATGAACAGGATAGTAATTTTCTCGTTCTTCTTTGGGGTCTATTGGGTCAACCAAGGTTAATTCTCAAGTCCTACGATATGTATTATAAGTTAGAAGCATAGCCTCCCATGTATGAAAGTTTCCTTCAGCATTTTCCAAATATTTTTTTTTCTAAAACAGTTATTGACTGTACCTTTATGTAACGTATCATTGATAAGGAGTATGAGTATTATTATTTGTATTGAAACTCATAGTTCATATGTGGTCGTATTGTGCACGACAAAGTATTAGTTGGAATATGAAGATTTGTATTCGGATTTTGTAGTGTGTATTTGGCGACTCAGAATGGGTTGTGTGGACCTATTTTACGGGCGTTATAGTTGGTATCAGAGCCATAAGTAAAGAGCCCCGAGCCTCTATCTGGTGACTCCCTGTGTGGGATGCACCGAAGCCAAACTCTCCGTAGGGGACGCCGTGAATAACGGTGGCAAACTGATAGGTATCATTGTGAGGTGCTGTCCAAGGTTGGGATATGAGTCACAGTTGGTATCAAAGCTTAGGGATATGGTCTCTGGCGGAGATTTGAGACTAAAACTAGGAGGGGAGAGACGAGTAATATCCTTCGCTAGTGCGTGTCGTAACTAAGCTGAATTTTCTTACTTAATAAGTTGACAAAATGTTTATATGTCAATTAACCTTTGTTTTGAAGCTGTATTCTGGAATGATATCTAAAATCCAAGATATGAACAATGAAAAAATCTTGATACAGGGGAAATGACCGGGAAGATAGAATCTGAAATGAAAGCAAGGTATCCTCACCTCTTCGAATTACCAAATACGTAAATTTCGGGTACCAAATTTCATAAGAAGGGGAAATTGTAAGACCTCGAATTTTATGAAATAAAAGTATTCAATTTTTCTTATAATTAGTATTCTATTCAGTAAATGGAAATTGATAAAAGGTTAAAGTTAAGGGTGATATGTGCAAATTTTAAAATGTGAGCAAGTTGTCATAAAATATTCGTTTGGTTGAACAATATTCCTTCTATCGGGGAATATTATATTCGGTAAAGAACGACAGCAAATAACCAATAGTTAGTGGGCCCCACAACGAAATAACTATCGAATATAAAAAGCGACAGAAGTAATATTTTTATAAAAATAACGGCAAAATTTTTACCGTTAAACTGTTGAAATACCCAGTGATAAAAATACAGTAATACGTGTTGTTGCACAGTAGCACACGGTATTGCACAGTAATTTCTAATTATTGATTCTTACTTAAGAAATCACTCATTTAATAATTGTTACAGTAATTACTGTTTAATATCTTATATTATTGATTCAATAATTGCTACATTGGTAATTGCATGTTATTTTATATTATTGATTCAATAATTGTCACAGTAACCACTGCACAGTATTTCACATTATGAAATCAATAAGTCATATTATTTGAATAATATTATTAGATAGCATTATTGACATTGTCTAGAAAGTTCTGTCGAGGAAAGGGGTTAAGTTATATAATTGCACGCCAATAAAAAGAAATCCTTATCGGAAAGCCCCCTCTTTCCTGGGAACGATCTGGTTGTCAATATTATGAATCTATAATATTAATTGTGAATAAATATGGAAGGATTAAAAAGTGTTGATTAATTGTGTGATGAGTAAAATAACCATTAGAAGAAGTTGCCGACACTCGAAGGAAATAATGGTGATATGTGGCATTTTGTAAGTTTGGAACTCATAGGTCATCATCTAAGAGTCAATTTCGCCAATAGTACTTGCCTTTACCAGACATCAAACCACTTATCGTTTCACATTATAGACGTCAAACCACTTACCTTTTCACATTACAGGCGTCAAGCCACTTGCCTCTTCACATTGCAAGGGCTAAGCTAGAATTTTTCTATAAATATAAGCTTATTCCTTCCTTCTTTCTCACCAATTCACTGAAGCTTTAAAGAGAGAAAGTATAGAGAGAGAATAAGAGAGAAAGAAGAAGAGTATTCTGCTACTATACTATTGCAGTTTTCAATCTCCTACTAAGGTAAAGGATATTATTTTTCTTGTAAAGGATGTTATTTTCTTTCAATACTTGTAAGGGTTGTTATTCTATTCCTTATTAAGCTGTGGGAATAACCTGTCTATGCGAATTACCGCATGCATGGTGAACAACCCTTCGTATTCATTCTTTATTAGTATGTGGGAATAATCTGTCTATGCGGACTACCGCATGCCTGGTGAATAACCTTTTGTATTCATTTTATTCCTTATTAATCTGTGGGAATAACTTGTCTATGCGGACCACCGCATGCATGGTGATTAACCCTTCGTATTCATTTTATTGAATTGTGAAAATGATCTGTCTACGTGGAATACCGCATGACGGGTGAAAATCCATTTATAGTTTCGTATATTCTTTCATACTCGTATGAAATATTATTTCAATGGAATATTAGTCTGAACTTGTTATTGAGATTTTAATCTTTTTATGACGGGATACTATTCATCCGAGGTACTATTCATGCCAAAGTACTATTCACAGAGTACTATTTATGACAAAATTGGTTTTTTCTTGTCTAAATTATCTTTTATTCATACAAGAGTACTATTCATCCGGGGTACTATTCATGCCGGAGTACTATTCATAGGGTACTATTCACGTGGTATTATTTACGAGATACTATTTACGTTATACTATTCACGGAGGTACTATTCAATGGATACTATTCATAGGGTACTCTTCACGATAAAAATTGGTTTATTTTTCTGTCCAAGTTATCTTTGATTTATGAAATATATTCTTGTAATTGGATCCATGTTTTGATCTTCATGTTGACAATTTGGATATTCTTGAATTCTGGATAAATTGAATTATATATCTCTAATATTTGTCATTGATCTCACTAGATTAATTCTTTATATCATTGTCATTAATCTCAGACTTAAATTGTGGTGAAAGTTATCTTTGGCTCGTAGTGCAAAGATGAACTGTTGATTGATGAATATCTTTGGCCCGTAGTGCAAAGATGAACATTTGATTGGTGAATATATTTGGCCCATAGTGCAAAGATAGATAAGTGTTTGGCATGATTATAATCATTGATGTTACTGTAGAATATCTTTGGCTCGTAGTGCAATGATGGACAGGTATTTGGCATGATCATGACCATTGATGTTACTATTAAATATCTTTGGCCCGTAGTGCAAAGATGAATTGACTAACATGGTTATGACTAAAGGCTGTAGACTAGTATAATATTGACCACTGATGTTACAAATGAATATCTTTGGCCTCCGTGCAAAGATGAATTTATTAGCATGATTATGAAAAGGAACTATGATTTGGTATAACAATGATCTTTGATGTTTCAGGTAAAAATAGGTGATGAAAATTATCTTCGTTCTGTGCAAAGAGGAATTTATCAACATAATTATGATCCTAAACTATTTATATGATTGTGGGAAGGAAACTTGACTCTTCTAATGGATTGCTTGTTCCACTGCAGTTGTTGATCTAAAACTTGTTGTCTATTGTATTTTATCAGATTTCTCCCTGTTGAGGGCTAAGGTTATAAAGATCTGATTCATTACTGATGAAGCCTATTGATAATTTAATTATCTTTAGTCATAATATTCTTTATTGGGCTATTTGTGCTAACACTTTTGCTTCACAATTCCATTCAGGTAATAAGAGTGTAGCTTGGTCGAGTGGGGATAATAGGGGAATAGAACGGTGGTCTATAACTGTTGAAGTTTCCCATAAAACAGTATGAGAATAATTGTATTGAGAACTTTAAATGTGTCTGTCGTATTTTATAAGTCATTTAACAGTTGATTTTGGTGACCCAAATAGGGTGAGGTGAACCCGACTTTGGAAGGGAGTGTTGCCACTATCATACAAGATGTCTAACCACTTACGACTTCATGTTATCATAAAAAATGGTTGTGCGCATCCACTTACTGATTATATCTATGAGCACTACCTATATAATCTTGGAGTATGGTTGGAATATAATCCTCAGTTTGAGACAATGGAGATAATTATATGCTGTGACAACCCGAAAATTCAGATTGTCCATAAATTTATATTAAAGAATTAATAATTAATAAAAGGTATTTTATATATTATTATTTTATAATATATGGTTATTAATCATTCTATGATATAGGTGTTGGGTTTGTACGTAACGCAATCATGCAATCAAATCACATAAATAGGGCGGAAGTGTAAAAAACTAGGTTTTCAAAATTTATACAAACCCATTACCATGATCATTCTTGTGCATCAATTATCAGTGAATGAAGAAGGAGAAAAATAGAATTATACCTTTGAAGATACAAGCTTCCTCAGGTACAAGTTCTACTCCTTTGATTCCTTTGATTCCTCTGTAGTGGCTCCTTCCCTTGATCAATGTCAGCCACCCAAATGTTTGGCCTCTAACGGTGATCCACCAAGGAAGATGAAGAACTCAGTAAGATGGGTTATTGGCTTAACCCTTGTTTCTATCTCTATAGAATATGTGTACTTCCAACTTTTGAAAAATTCACGTACCTTATTTCTGATATAAGACTCTCTTATATAGATATTAGGTTAACCCTCCTAATCCAATTAGAATAGGGTTTTAATTAATTAATTAATTAATTACTTTTAATTAATTTATATCCTAATCTTTATTAGGATTGAGAGAGAGTACTGATATTATATTAATTCCTAAACTCCTTTAGAATTAAAATAATAATAATAATAATATTAATAAGACTCCTCTTATTAATTTATATTTAATATTTCTAAAATATTAAATAATAAACATTAAGCTATTTAATTTATTCTATCATCATAGATTAAATTAATTATACTTAATGCATTATTACTATCATGTCATTTTCTTCTTAAATAATTTTTCTTCCTTTTATGGTGTGACCCTTTAGGTTCTCCATATTAAACCGGTTGTGAATAAATCAATTAGAACAATTCTAATCTTATTTAAATAAACAAATTAAACTAATAATCTATTTAAATAAATAACATTTATTCTACAACAGGGATAAGCCTCCCTAGCGATCAACGACTTTCCAGATAATATAGATTTCAACATTAATCATAAAAGAACCTGTGAGTTAATAGTTACCGTACAATTCAATCCTTCCACCATACAATGTCCCAATTAAATATAAGACATGGATTTACTGTCAAGTCTTAATTTATTTAATCATATGTATTTCGATTAGAAAATGCACAACTCCAAATAATGCAAATTAGAAACATCTTTCTAATTTTATTCTACCTTGGCCAAGGATTCTTGGGTTGTCATTTAACGAATCACATAGGACATATCTCCTCTTTTACTAGAGGTGGTAGATTCTTTATTGATCATTCATTATCTCCATATGTAACTCATTACACCCAAGCATACCCTATATATGCCTTAAAAGGCCTTAAGGAATTAGTCAAAGTATAATTTGTTACATACAAGATACTATGATGATCTCAAGTCCAAGGATCACATGTACTACTATCACATTAGGAATTCCTATTGACAGGCGAGTAAAACTCCATTAGGTATTCCATAGCGAGTCACGTTCAGTGAACTTATTCTCCAATAAGCACCTACATACTTGCTTTAGTGTCTCCACACAAATGACCATGAGATCAGTCATCCTCATCCAATGAGCAAGCAACATATGTACCTATCTATCCGGATTTACTAATCCCCATTTTAGTAATCTCACAATTGGGAACTATTTTAGTTTTTAAGCTTTCTAAGAATTTAGATCTCATTATCATGATCTCATCATGATTCTAAAAGCATTGCTTAAAACTATGGGTTATTTACATATTATAAAAACAGCACCATGTAGATAATTATATGCCTTAAATGAATATTTTATTAATAAATAAATAAGATTGTTTACAAAGTATGTGCTTTGTCATCATACATGATTGGCTTGTATGCACACTACTATCAATCTCCCACTTGCACTAAAGCCAATCGCCATGGTATCTCATACCCATCTTCTCTAAGTGACGATCAAACTGCTGTTGTGTTAAAGCTTTAGTAAATGGATCTGCAATGTTGTCTTGAGAGTCCACACGCTCCAAGGTGACGTCTCCTCTTTCAATGATCTCCCTGATCAAGTGAAATCGCCGCAACACGTGTTTAGATTTCTGATGAGACCTAAGTTCCTTAGCCTGTGCAACCGCTCCGGTGTTGTCACAGTATACGGGAACTGCTTCTCTAATGCTAGAAACCACACCAAGTTCAGTTATGAACTTCTTCATCCAAACAGCTTCCTTTGCAGCTTCACTTGCAGCTATATACTCTGCCTCTGTCACTGAATCAGCAACCGTTTGCTGCTTGGAACTCTTCCAACTCACTGCACCTCCGTTCAAGGTAAACACATACCTTGAAACAGATTTTTTGTCATCTTGGTCTGTTTAAAAACTTGAGTCTGTGAATCCCTCGAGTTTTAATTCAGACCCACTGTAGACAAGAAAAATATCTTTAGTCCTTCTCAAGTACTTTAGAATATTTTTCACTGCCTTCCAGTGCTCTTCTCCTGGATTCGACTGGTATCTGCTTGTTACACTAAGTGCGTGAGCAACATCCGGTCTAGTACATATCATATAGTACATGATAGATCCTATTGCAGAAGCATAAGGGATCTTACTCATACGGTCTCTCTCCTCAGGTGTCTTTGGGGCCTGTTTCTTGGAGAGATTTATTCCATGGCTCATCGGCATGAGACCTCTTTTGGAATCTTCCATGCTAAACCTCTTTAGCATCGTATCAATGTACGTTTCTTGGGATAAGCCGAGCATCCTTTTAGATCTATCTCTATAGATCTTTATCCCCAAAATATAGGATGCTTCACCCAAGTCCTTCATGGAGAAGTTTTTAGATAACCAGATTTTAATGGATTGTAACATAGGAATGTCATTCCCTATCAGTAATATATCATCAACATATAATACAAGGAATGATACTGCGCTCCCACTAACCTTCTTGTATACTCATGGTTCATCCTCATTTTTGATAAAATCAAACTCTTTGATAGTCTCATCAAAACGAATGTTCTATATACGAGAAGCTTGCTTCAACCCATAAATGGATCGTTGTAGCTTACAGACTTGATTTGTTCCAACTTTTGAAATAAATCCCTCTGGCTGTGTCATATACACATCCTCCTCAAGTTTCCCATTGAGGAAGGTCGTTTTCACGTCCATCTGCCAGATCTCATAGTCATTGTAAGCTGCAATCGCAAGCAAAATCCGAATGGACTTGAGCATGGCTACTGGTGAGAAGGTTTCATTATAGTCAACTCCTTGTCTTTGTTTGAAACCTTTTGCAACCAGTCGGGCCTTATAGGTCTCTACCTTTCCGTCTGCTCCAGTCTTTTTCTTAAAAACCCATTTACACCCAATAGGTTTAATACCTTCAGGTGGTGAAACCAAAGACCATACTTTTTTTTCATACATGGAGTCTATTTCGGATTTCATGGCTTCAAGCCATTTCCCTGAGTCTTTATTACTCATAGCCTGTTCGTAATTCAATGGATCATCATCATTCATGATGTGTACCTCATCGTTATCCTCTATAACGAATCCATACCTCTCAGGTATCTTCGGTACTCTTCCAGATTTACGAACAGGGTGTGGTACAGTAGGTTCTTCTACTTGGTTAGGTACCTGACTTTGGTCCGTGGTAACTTGTGGTTCTTGAACTTCTTCAAGATGTATCTTGCTCCCACTGACCCCTTCATGGATAAACTCTTTCTCCAAGAAGGTAGCATATTTCGCAACAAACACCTTTTGATCAGTTGGATGATAGAAATAATACCCTACGATTTCTTTAGGGTATCCCATAAATCTACACTTATCGGATTTAGTCTGTAGCTTATCATTTTCAAACTTTTTGACATAAGCTGGACAACCCCAAGTCTTAACATGCTTAAGATTTGGTTTCCTCCCTTTCCACATCTCATATGGAGTCTTTGGGGCGGATTTGGTAGGTACCTTGTTAAGTAGGTATGCAGCCGTTTCTAAAGCATATCCCCAGAAGGAAATTGGAAGGTCGTTAAAACTCATTATGGATCGAACCATGTCCAACAGTATTCGATTTCTCCTTTCAGATACTCCATTTAACTGTGGTGTACCTGGAGGAGTCCATTGTGAGATTATACCATTTCCTCTGAGACAATTGAGAAACTCACTGCTTAAGTATTCTCCACCTCGATCTGATCGAAGTATCTTAATACTCTTACCCGTTTGTTTCTCTACTTCGCTTCTGAAATCTTTGAACTTTTCAAATGATTCTGATTTGTATTTCATTAAATACACATATCCAAATCTTGAGTGATCATCAGTGAAAGTAATAAAATAAGAATACCCACCCCGTGCACTTGTTATCATAGGTCCACAAACGTCTGTGTGAATCAATGCCAACAACTCTGTAACTCTCTCCCCTTTTCCACTAAAAGGAGATTTAGTCATTTTACCCATGAGACAAGATTCACAAGTTGGATATGATTCATAATCAGATAGCTCGAGGAGCCCATCTTTATGCAACTTGGATAATCTTGTTTCATTGATATGACCGAGTCTACAGTGCCACATATAGGTATAATTAATATCATCTCTTTTCCTTTTCTTAATTTATTCAATTTGAAATATATTTTCTTGTAAGTCAAGTGTATAAAGTCCATTTCGCAAATTTCCAATACCATATAAAACATCGTCTTTATAAATAGAACAACCATTGTTCTTTATAATAACGCCAAAACCTTCCATATCCAATACAGAAATTGAAATAATGTTTTTAATAATATTCGGAACATAATAACAATTATTAAGATAAATGGATTTGCCCGAAGGCATTGCTAAACAATAAGTTCCTACAGCTAATGCAGCAACTTTTGCTCCATTTCCTACTCGTAGGATCACCTCATCTTTGTTCAGCTTTCTACTTCTGACCAGTCCCTGCACAATATTACACATGTGAGAACCACAGCCGGTATCCAATACCCAAGTAGAATTATGAGTTTCAGAAAAATTAATTTCAATCATAAACAAACCTTGATTGGAAGTCGAAGCTTCTCCAAGCTTCTTCTCTGCTAGAAACTTCTTGCAGTTCCTCTTCCAATCTCCCGACTCATTGCAATGAAAGCACATTCCTTTAGCTGGTTCAGGTTTCTTTTGCTCCTTTTCTTTCCCTTTTCCCTTAGCCTTCTTAGATTTCTTCTTTTCAGAAGACACCTTGGGCCTCTTCCTTTTATTGGAAGAATCCACCATCAAGACATGGTTCTTCTTGGATGAGAAGTGACCTTCTGCAATTTTCAGCATGTTAAGCAGCTCAGGTAAGCTGACATCTAGCTTATTCATGTGGAAATTAACCACAAACTTGGAGAAGGTCTCAGGGAGTGACTGCAAGACCAAGTCTTGACTCAACACCCTATCCATGACGAACCCAAGCTGTCCAAGGCGTTCAATCAAATTGACTACCTTCAGAACATGAGTCTCGACGGCAGTGCCCTCGGTCATCCGAGATCGGAAGAGCTCCTTAGATATCTCATATCTAGCAGTCCTACTCTGTTCACCATACAACTCCTTGAGGTGAAGCAGCATAGCAGGAGCATCCATTTTTTCGTGCTGACGCTGAAGCTCGTTATTCATGGATGCGAGCATGATGCATTGAGCCACAGATGTATCATCTTGCCACTTATTGAAAGTGGCAATCTCTTCCTCAGAGGCGGTTTCTGAAACAGATTCAGGGATAGTGGAATTTAGGACATAAGAAATCTTTTCAGCAGTGAGAACAATTCTCAGATTTCTTAGCCAGTCCTCATAATTCGGGCCGGTAAGCTTATTTGCATCAAGTATGCTTCGTAGTGAGATTAGTGATTTTGATATTTTTAAAATTCTGCATGTGAAAAGGCAACATTTTAGCAAACATTCATTTTATTAACTTTGCATACCAAAATAAATTTAGGTCTTTATTTTAAATTGGTATCTCCCACTATTTTCACCAAACTATATTACCCTCACTCATATAGTTCGGCAACATCTAATTAAAGATTTGCTAGTGACATTAAGGATCCCATTTCAAATGTATATAACCTTGTGGATAGCACAACAAGCGATATACAAATAAATAGGTAGACAACTCTTGTCAATTACATCACCATGTAACTCCTTTTATTTTGCCTCTTAAATCATAATGGTCATGTGTGTGCACATCCGAACTAAAATGATTTAAGTTAAGTCCAGCCTAGAACTTCCATAAAATCAAAAAAGAAAAATTTTCGTCCTTGTGGATAGCACAACAAGACTAGATCGTTCAATTTTCTTGATAAGCATCAAATGTGATTAATTAACATTTTAAATATTCAATACTCGCCTTGTGGATAGCACAACAAACTCATATTAAATATTTAATATTCTATTAACTAATCATGCTAGAAGGCGACGTTCGATATTCCAACTATCATTTGAACGCTTTAGACTTAATAATGTTTCTTTGAGGGGTTTGTTATTATTTGTCTCATCTTTTTAAGCGCGCATGCACATATATATATAAAATACGCGTCATTTTATTAAACATGCGAAGTATGTTTGTATAAAATATAATATATATAATATTTAGCATGCAAAATATAGAATACTATATTCTACCCGGATTGATTATGGACTTTTATTCTAGTTTGGTTCACTAGAGCCACCAAGTGAACCAAAAGGTCAAACCTAGGAGTGCAAAAATTTAAATTTAAACGTAACTGTTACATTTAAACTCGGGCTCCATACAAACGGGTCTTCACGCGCTCCTTGCTCCTTGGTCTCCAGTTTCTTCAAGATAATTCTAACTATCTCTATTACATAAATTATTTTTAAATTGAAACCTTGATCAGCAGTCAAGGGGAAGTACATAGAAGGGAGATAAAATTTTACACCGAGAATAAAATCAGAGAAGACGAGGTACGCAGACCCCATTTTATAAAACCCATACATTTAAGCATTCATCTAAAATAAAATCCAATCACATTGGTCATAGTCCATAATCAATCCCTTTTATTACCATACATATCATCATACGTATCGATAAAAATTATTCATCTCATGAAAGTAAATTCATTCCATATATGTATTAATATCAGTTAATGGGCAAAAGTTTGCTAAACTTTGTTTTTTGGAAAAATAAACTCCTTTATTTCATTCAAAAAATAATTCCAAATTAAACTCTTTAATTTTAGCAATTCTGAAATCTCATTTCATATAAAATAAACATCTTTATTTTAAACCTTTATTAATTAAATAAATCATTCATTTAATTAAATAAAACAAAAAAAAATTCCGATTCTGTTAGTGGCGCAGCTGCGCCAGGAATATAAAAAGAACCAGCGCAGCATGAAAAACCAGGCCAAGACACCGGCGCAGCTGCGCAGCAAGAAGGCCAGGAACCGGCGCAGCTTCGCAGAATCAGAAAAAATTTTATTGCCCAGAACTCGATCCAATCGCATATTATACATGTATGGAATCACATAGACTGATAATTAGCACAAGATTGGCTCTGATACCACTGTTGGGTTTGTACGTAACGCAATCATGCAATCAAATCACATAAATAGGGCGGAAGTGTAAAAAACAAGGTTTTCAAAATTTATACAAACCCATTACCATGATCATTCTTGTGCATCAATTATCAGTGAATGAAGAAGGAGAAAAACAGAATTATACCTTTGAAGATACAAGCTTCCTCAGGTACAAGTTCTACTCCTTTGATTCCTTTGATTCCTCTGTAGTGGCTCCTTCCCTTGATCAATGTCAGCCACCCAAATGTTTGGCCTCTAACGGTGATCCACCAAGGAAGATGAAGAACTCAGTAAGATGGGTTATTGGCTTAACCCTTGTTTCTATCTCTATAGAATATGTGTACTCCCAACTCTTGGAAAATTCAATACCTTATTTCTGATATAAGACTCTCTTATATAGATATTAGGTTAACCCTCCTAATCCAATTAGAATAGGGTTTTAATTAATTAATTAATTAATTATTTTTAATTAATTTATATCCTAATCTTTATTAGGATTGAGAGAGAGTACTGATATTATATTAATTCCTAAACTCCTTTAGAATTAAAATAATAATAATAATAATAATATTAATAAGACTCCTCTTATTAATTTATATTTAATATTTCAAAAATATTAAATAATAAACATTAAGCTATTTAATTTATTCTAACATCATAGATTAAATTAATTATACTTAACGCATTATTACTATCATGCCATTTTCTTCTTAAATAATTTTTCTTCCTTTTATGGTGTGACCCTTTAGGTTCTCCATATTAAACCGGTTGTGAATAAATCAATTAGAACAATTCTAATCTTATTTAAATAAACAAATTAAACTAATAATCTATTTAAATAAATAACATTTATTCTACAATAGGGATAAGCCTCTCTAGCGATCAACGACTTTTCAAATAATATAGATTTCAACATTAATCATAAAAGAACCTGTGAGTTAATAGTTACCGTACAATTCAATCCTTCCACCATACAATGTCCCAATTAAATATAAGACATGGATTTACTGTCAAGTCTTAATTTATTTAATCATATGTATTTCGATTAGAAAATGCACAACTCCAAATAATGCAAATTAGAAACCTCTTTCTAATTTCATTCTACCTTGGCCAAGGATTCCTGGGTTGTCATTTAACGAATCACATAGGACATATCTCCTTTTTTACTAGAGGTGGTAGATTCTTTATTGATCATTCATTATCTCCATATATAACTCATTACACCCAAGCATACCCTATATATGCCTTAAAAGGCCTTAAGGAATTAGTCAAAGTATAATTTGTTACATACAAGATACTATGATGATCTCAAGTCCAAGGATCACATGTACTACTATCACATTAGGAATTCCTATTGACAGACGAGTAAAACTCCATTAGGTATTCCATAGCGAGTCACGTTTAGTGAACTTATTCTCCAATAAGCACCTACATACTTGCTTTAGTGTCTCCACACAAATGACAATGAGATCAGTCATCCTCATCCAATGAGCAAGCAACATATGTACCAATCTATCCGGATTTACTAATCCCCATTTTAGTAATCCCACAATTGGGAACTATTTTAGTTTTTAAGCTTTCTAAGAATTTAGATCTCATTATCATGATTCTAAAAGCATTGCTTAAAACTATGGGTTATTTACATATTATAAAAACAGCACCATGTAGATAATTATATGCCTTAAATGAATATGTTATTAATAAATAAATAAGATTGCTTACAAAGTATGTGCTTTATCA
This sequence comes from Panax stipuleanatus, assembly GCA_020205555.1. Lineage (NCBI taxonomy): Eukaryota > Viridiplantae > Streptophyta > Magnoliopsida > Apiales > Araliaceae > Panax > Panax stipuleanatus. The sequence goes on along the minus strand of CM035119.1, from coordinate 74,963,378 downwards.
TCATACATGATTGGCTTGTATGCACACTGCTATCAATAGGATGATTAGAAATGGGGAGGATTCTGGCTTTGAGCTGAAATGAACGAGTATGAATTTTCAAGACGAAAATAAAGGATTTCCAAGAATAAAAATATTTTTGAAAAAAGACGAAATATGCACTATTCAACCTTAAGGGTTAGGGTTTGACCCTAGACCATTTTGAGAGTTCAAAATGTCAGAATGACATTCTGTCGAAAGATTTGACGATAATATGTCATGAAAAGTTAAGTTAGCAGAGAAAAGTTTTCTCGAAAAGAAAAGGACAAAAATCACTATTCATCCATTTCTGTTCGAAAATTTATTTTGAAATTTCGAGAAAAGCATAATGATAGGATTTTGAGACGACATGAATTATGTAATAATATTTCATTTATGGCTCGCGAAGTTTTTGCTTGCGGACTTAAAATCCTAAACGTTAGGAAAAGTGAAATCAATGATTTAATTGATTACGTATAATAATAAATGATTATTATACGGAGGGAATATTCGTATAATACAAGGTATTGTACGAGAATAAAATGGAGAAGATACGAGAATTAATACGACGTATAATACGAATTTTTATATGGAGTAAATACGTTAAAATAAATTGATTTGGAATTAAAATTTAATAAGATGACCCGTGGGTCGAACCATTGGGTAAACGGGTGGGTTTAGCCCAAGGTTCAACCCAAGGTGGTGATGTGGAGATGAGGTGCCCATGTGCCCATGTGCTAGCACATGGGAGGACATGGGGAGACATAGGTTGCATAGGGGGGGGGGGGTGAGGGTGAGGTGGAGAGGAGGTTTGGTCTAATGACCATTCCACCCTCCATCTTGCTTGCCTAATGACCAACCTACCCTTAGCCTTGAATTGCCTATAAATAGAAGGCTTGGCCTTCATTATTTGGTGTTTTTGAAATCACTAACTCAAGAGAGAAGAGAGGAGAAGAGGAAGAGCTTGATGAGCAAAGCAAAGGAAAGCCATTAGAGACTTTGTCAAGAACACAAAGTCACAAGCTCAAGAACACTTATAAGGTGTAAGTGTTAAACTTAAGTTTCATCTTTTTTTCAATTCCTAAGTTGATAGAGAAGTGAAAATGGATGAGCATGAATTATAGGAAGTAATAAGGTTGGTATTATTGGACTCTTAAACTCTAAGAACCAAGAATGAGTAAAACCATAAGTAATTGGTTAAGGAGTTGTTGAAGAAAATGAGTAAAACCATAATTGAATGGTTAATGAACTAAAAGAAGAATGAATGACGTGAGTGGATGATCCAGATGAGTTATGTTAACTCTCCGATGTTATAAGGTTGGAGTATCAAACTTATAATGTTAGAATGCGGGAAAATGTAAAATCATAATCATAATATTGATTACGAACGAAGAACGAACGAAGAACGTAATGGTGGAAGCCATTAAAACTTAGATGTTTTAGATGGTAAGAATCGTAGATGAGCAACCGATGGATTGATTCCATTTTGTTTGACATAAAAATAACGAGTAAAAAGATTTGGCGGAAGTTTACGCGATTAGACGTTAGGTGTCGAAATCGTAAATTTTTTCGAAATGAAAGTCAAAAGTCGTCGTGTGATTCGAAAACGATGGTTTTCAATTCCAACATGTGTAGTTATGCAAAAAAGACTTGCGAGAGCAAGAATAAATGAATTCAGAGTTAAAATGAAGAACTGAGTGTTGAACGTTCACGAACGTTTGACGAACGCGTAAAAATGGACGAAACGGTCAATTTTCTGCCAACGAATTCAGAAATGAATTCCGACTGGATGGAATCGTAGAGCGTAAGATATGTGAACTATTGGCTTTGGAATGAGCCAATTTCGAGTTATAACGATCACGTTACGAACTCGGGAAATTCAGAAATTTTAGAAGTTAGAAATTTTTTTTTGAATTGCAGGTCAGGTGCGGGGCTCGTCGTTTAGAAGGCATGACCAGCGTGGGGTACGCTAGCCCAAGGATGGGCTACTGTAGGGGTAGCGCGGGGCGCGCTGCTGCAAAGGCAAACCTGGCATGGGGCGCGCCAGGCAGAGGAAAATGTTAACCATGTTTTAGATTAACCTTTTTTCCATGGGGATTAAAGGGTTAGTAAGTAATGAATGAACATGAATGTATACCCTTTAAACAACAATATTTAACCAAAGGTTTATGAGGATGAAACGTTGACAATGCGTAATTGAATTCTAAAACTTAAAACCCTAAAATATGAACTGAGGTTCGTGGTCGAGTTTGATGAATGCCTTAAGGTTACATGTTATGTAATAGAGGTGTGGCATACGAGAATGTAAAGAAATGAAGTTAAAACTTATGTAATTTCTATACGGAGTCCGATGAACGGAATCCGGTGGAAATACAATCGATTAGGGTTTTGCTTGTCGTGAGGTCTAACGACGATCGATGAGAGTCGGTTAATGACACACGAAAGATAGTGAACATATAATTCATTTAGTGTAACACTTAAATAAGTGATTTAAACCTTAAGTAAAGGTTGAATGAGATTAAGAGACGAGTAACGTGATCGCAAGATACGTGAACAATTCTCGTGAATCATATCGACGTTGAGGGAACGTTTTAAGTATACATTGGTTGTATAGCTTAGACGTTAATGCATGTTAGCATAGTATGATGTTAATAATGTTGGGTTTGTATGTAACGTAATCATGCAATCAAATCACATAAATAGGGCGGAAGCGTAAAAACTAGGTTTTCAAAATTTATACAAACCCATAACCATGATCATGCTTTGTGCTTGTTATCAATAACAGAAAAGAGAGAACATAGAATTATACCTTTGAAGATCTAAGGTTCCTCAGGTACAAGTTCTACTCCTTTGATTCCTTTGATTCCTCTGATAGTGGCTCCTTCCCTTGAATAATGTCAGCCACCCAAATGTTTGGCCTCTAACGGTGATCCACCAAGGAAGATGAAGAACTCAAGAAGATGGGTTATTGGCTTAACCCTTGTTTTTATCTCTATAGAATATGTGTACTCCCAACTCTTGGAAAATTTCACATCCCTTATTTCTGATATAAGACTCTCTTATATAGATATTAGGTTAACCCTCCTAATCCAATTAGAATAGAGTTTTATTTAATTAATTAATTAAATACTTTTAATTAATTTATATCCTAATCTTTATTAGGATTGAGAGAGAGTACTGATATTATATTAATTCCTAAACTCCTTTAGAATTAAAATAATAATAATAATAATAATATTAATAAGACTCCTCTTATTAATTTATATTTAATATTTCTAAAATATTAAATAATAAACATTAAGCTATTTAATTTATTCTATCATCATAGATTAAATTAATTATACTTAATGCATTATTACTATCATGCCATTTTCTTCTTAAATAATTCTTCTTCCTTTCATGGTGTGACCCTTTAGGTTCTCCATATTAAACCGGTTGTGAATAAATCAATTAGAATAATTCTAATCTTATTTAAATAAACAAATTAAACTAATAATCTATTTAAATAAATAACATTTATTCTACAATAGGGATAAGCCTCCCTAGCGATCAACGACTTTTCAGATAATATAGATTTCAACATTAATCATAAAAGAACCTGTGAGTTAATAGTTACCGTACAATTCAATCCTTCCACCATACAATGTCCCAATTAAATATAAGACATGGATTTACTGTCAAGTCTTAATTTATTTAATCATATGTATTTCGATTAGAAAATGCACAACTCCAAATAATGCAAATTAGAAACCTCTTTCTAATTTCATTCTACCTTGGCCAAGGATTCCTGGGTTGTCATTTAACGAATCACATAGGACATATCTCCTCTTTTACTAGAGGTGGTAGATTCTTTATTGATTATTCATTATCTCCATATGTAACTCATTACACCCAAGAATACCCTATATATGCCTTAAAAGGCCTTAAGGAATTAGTCAAAGTATAATTTGTTACATACAAGATACTATGATGATCTCAAGTCCAAGGATCACATGTACTACTATCACATTAGGAATTCCTATTGACAGGCGAGTAAAACTGCATTAGGTATTCCATAGCGAGTCACGTTCAGTGAACTTATTCTCCAATAAGCACCTACATACTTGCTTTAGTGTCTCCACACAAATGACCATGAGATCAGTCATCCTCATCCAATGAGCAAGCAACATATGTACCAATCTATCCGGATTTACGAATCCCCTTTTTAGTAATCCCACGATTGGGAACTATTTTAGTTTTAAAGCTTTCTAAGAATTTAGATCTCATTAGCATGATCAACATCATGATTCTAAAAGCATTGCTTAAAACTATGGGTTATTTACATATTATAAAAACAACACCATGTAGATAATTAAATGCCTTTAATAAATAAATATTTTATTAATAAATAAATAAGATTGTTTACAAAGTATGTGCTTTATCATCATACATGATTGGCTTGTATGCACACTACTATCAATCTCCCACTTGCACTAAAGCCAATCGCCATGGTATCTCATACCCATCTTCTCTAAGTGACGATCAAACTGCTGTTGTGTTAAAGCTTTAGTAAATGGATCTGCAATGTTGTCTTGAGAGTCTACACGCTCCAAGGTGACGTCTCCTCTTTCAATGATCTCCCTGATCAAGTGAAATCGCCGCAACACGTGTTTAGATTTCTGATGAGACCTGGGTTCCTTAGCCTGTGCAACCGCTCCGGTGTTGTCACAGTATACGGGAACTGCTTCTCCAATGCTAGGAACCACACCAAGTTCAGTTATGAACTTCTTCATCCAAACAGCTTCCTTTGCAGCTTCACTTGCAGCTATATACTCTGCCTCTGTCACTGAATCAGTAACCGTTTGCTGCTTGGAACTCTTCCAACTCACTGCACCTCCGTTCAAGGTAAACACATACCCTGAAATAGATTTACTGTCATCTTGGTCTGTTTGAAAACTTGAGTCCGTGAATCCCTCGAGTTTTAATTCAGACCCACCGTAGACAAGAAAAATATCTTTAGTCCTTCTCAAGTACTTTAGGATATTTTTCACTACCTTCCAGTGCTCTTCTCCTGGATTCGACTGGTATCTGCTTGTTACACTAAGTGCGTGAGCAACATCCGGTCTAGTACATATCATACCGTACATGATAGATCCTATTGCAGAAGCATAAGGGATCTTACTCATACGGTCTCTCTCCTCAGGTGTCTTTGGGGCCTGTTTCTTGGAGAGATGTATTCCATGGCTCATCGGTATGAGACCTCTTTTGGAATCTTCCATGCTAAACCTCTTTAGCATTGTATCAATGTACGTTCATTGGGATAAGCCGAGCATCCTTTTAGATCTATCTCTATAGATCTTTATCCCCAAAATATAGGATGCTTCACCCAAGTCCTTCATAGAGAAGTTTTTAGATAACCAGATTTTAATGGATTGTAACATAGGAATGTCATTCCCTATCAGTAATATATCATCAACATATAATACAAGGAATGATACTGCGCTCCCACTAACCTTCTTGTATACACATGGTTCATCCTCGTTTTTGATAAAATCAAACTCTTTGATTGTCTCATCAAAACGAATGTTCCATCTACGAGAAACTTGCTTCAACCCATAAATGGATCGTTGTAGCTTACAGACTTGATTTGTTCCAACTTTTGAAATAAATCCCTCTGGCTGTGTCATATACACATCCTCCTCAAGTTTCCCATTGAGGAAGGCCGTTTTCACGTCCATCTGCCAGATCTCATAGTCGTTGTAAGCTGCAATCGCAAGCAAAATCCGAATAGACTTGAGCATGGCTACTGGTGAGAAGGTTTCATCATAGTCAACTTCTTGTCTTTGTTTGAAACCTTTTGCAACCAGTCGAGCCTTATAGGTCTCTACCTTTCCGTCTGCTCCAGTCTTTTTCTTAAAAACCCATTTACACCCAATAGGTTTAATACCTTCAGGTGGTGAAACCAAAGACCATACTTTGTTTTCATATATGGAGTCCATTTCAGATTTCATGGCTTCGAGCCATTTCCCTGAGTCTTTATTACTCATAGCATGTTCGTAATTTAATGGATCATCATCATTCATGATGTGTACCTCATCGTCATCCTCTATAACGAATCCATACCTCTCAGGTATCTTCGATACTCTTCCAGATTTACGAACATGGTGTGGTACAGTAGGTTCTTCTACTTGGTTAGGTACCTGACTTTGATCCGTGGTAACATGTGGTTCTTGAACTTCTTCAAGATATATCTTACTCCTACTGACCCCTTCATGGATAAACTCTTTCTCCAAGAAGGTAGCATGTTTCGCAACAAACACCTTTTGATCAGTTGGATGATAGAAATAATACCCTACGGTTTCTTTAGGGTATCCCACAAATCTACACTTATCGGATTTAGTCTGTAGCTTATCATTTTCAAACTTTTTGACATAAGCTGGACAACCCCAAGTCTTAACATGCTTAAGATTTGGTTTCCTCCCTTTCCACATCTCATATGGAGTCTTTGGGGCGGATTTGGTAGGTACCTTGTTAAGTAGGTATGCAGCCGTTTCTATGGCATATCCCCAGAAGGAAATTGGAAGGTCGGTAAAACTCATCATGGATCGAACCATGTCCAACAGTGTTCTATTTCTCCTTTCAGATACTCCATTTAACTGTGGTGTACCTGGAGGAGTCCATTGTTAGATTATACCATTTTCTTTGAGACAATTGAGAAACTCACTGCTTAAGTATTCTCCACCTCGATCTGATCGAAGTATCTTAATACTCTTGCCCGTTTGTTTCTCTACTTCACTTCTGAACTCTTTGAACTTTTCAAATGATTCTGATTTGTATTTCATTAAATACACATATCCAAATCTTGAGTGATCATCAGTGAAAGTAATAAAATAAGAATATCCACCCCGTGCACTTGTTGTCATAGGTCCACAAACGTCTGTGTGAATCAATGCCAACAACTCTGTAACTCTCTCCCCTTTTCCACTAAAAGGAGATTTAGTCATTTTACCCATGAGACAAGATTCACAAGTTGGATATGATTCATAATCAGATAGCTCGAGGAGCCCATCTTTATGCAACTTGGATAATCTTGTTTCATTGATATGACCGAGTCTACAGTGCCACATATAGGTATAATTAATATAATCTCTTTTCCTTTTCTTAATTTGTTCAATTTGAAATATATTTTCTTGCAAGTCAAGTGTATAAAGTCCATTTCGCAAATTTCCAATACCATATAAAACATCGTCTTTATAAATAGAACAACCATTGTTCTTTATAATAACGTCAAAACCTTCCATATCCAATACAGAAATTGAAATAATATTTTTAATAATATTCGGAACATAATAACAATTATTAAGATAAATGGATTTGCCCGAAGGCATTGCTAAACAATAAGTTCCTACAGCTAATGCAGCAACTTTTGCTCCATTTTCCACTCGTAGGATCACCTCATCTTTGTTCAGCTTTCTACTTCTGACCAGTCCCTGCATAGTATTATATATGTGAGAACCACAGCCGGTATCCAATACCCAAGTAGAATTATGACTTTCAGAAAAATTAATTTCAATCATAAACAAACCTTGATTGGAAGTCGAAGCTTCTCCAAGCTTCTTCTCTGCTAGAAACTTCTTGCAGTTCCTCTTCCAATGTCCCGGCTCATTGCAATGAAAGCACATTCCTTTAGCTGGTTCAGGTTTCTTTTGCTCCTTTTCTTTCCCTTTTCCCTTAGCCTTCTTAGATTTCTTCTTTTCAGAAGACACCTTGGCCTCTTCCTTTTATTGGAAGAATCCACCATCAAGACATGGTTCTTCTTGGATGAGAAGTGACCTTCTGCAGTTTTCAGCATGTTAAGCAGCTCAGGTAAGCTGACATCTAGTTTATTCATGTGAAAATTAACCACAAACTGCGAGAAGGTCTCAGGGAGTGACTGCAAGACCAAGTCTTGACTCAATTCCCCATCCATGACGAACCCAAGCTGTCCAAGGCGTTCAATCAAATTGATTACCTTCAGAACATGAGTCTCAACGGCAGTGCCCTCGGTCATCCGAGATCGGAAGAGCTCCTTAGATATCTCATATCTAGCAGTCCTACTCTGTTCACCATACAACTCCTTGAGGTGAAGCAGCATAGCAGGAGCATCCATTTTTTCGTGCTGACGCTGAAGCTCGTTATTCATGGATGCGAGCATGATGCATTGAGCCACAGATGCATCATCTTGCCACTTATTGAAAGTGGCAATCTCTTCCTCAGAGGCTGTTTCTGAAACAGATTCAGGGATAGTGGAATTTAGGACATAAGAAATCTTTTCAGCAGTGAGAACAATTCTCAGATTTCTTAGCCAGTCCTCATAATTCGGGCCGGTAAGCTTATTTGCATCAAGTATGCTTCGTAGTGAGATTAGTGATTTTGACATTTTTAAAATTCTGCATGTGAAAAGACAACATTTTAGCAAACATTCATTTTATTAACTTTGCATACCAAAATAAATTTAGGTCTTTATTTTAAATTGGTATCTCCCACTATTTTCATCAAACTATATTACCCTCACTCATATAGTTCGGCAACATCTAATTAAAGATTTTCTAGTGAGATTAAGGATCCCATTTCAAATGTATATAACCTTGTGGATAGCACAACAAGCGATATACAAATAAATAGGTAGACAACTCTTGTCAATTACATCACCATGTAACTCCTTTTATTTTGCCTCTTAAATCATAATGGTCATGTGTGTGCACATCCGAACTAAAATGATTTAAGTTAAGTCCAGCCTAGCACTTCCATAAATTCAAAAAAAGAAAAATTTTCGTCCTTGTGGATAGCACAACAAGACTAGATCGTTCAATTTTCTTGATAAGCATCAAATGTGATTAATTAACATCTTAAATATTCAATACTCGCCTTGTGGATAGCACAACAAACTCATATTAAATATTTAATACTCTATTAACTAATCATGCTAGAAGGCGACGTTCGATATTCCAAATATCATTTGAACGCTTCAGACTTAATATTATTTCTTTGAGGGGTTTGTTATTATTTGTCTCATCTTTTTAAGCGCGCATGCACATATATATATAAAATACGCGTCATTTTATTTAAACATGCGAAGCATGTTTGTATAAAATATAATATATATAATATTTAGCATGCAATATAGAATACTATATTCTACCCGGATTGATTATGGACTTTTATTCTAGTTTGGTTCACTAGAGCCACCAAGTGAACCAAAAGGTCAAACCTAGGAGTGCAAGAATTAAATTTTAAATGTAACTATTACATTTAAACCCGGGCTCTATACAAACGGGTCTTCACGCGCTCCTCGCTCCTTGGTCTCCAATTTCTTCAAAATAATTCTAACTATCTCTATTACATTAACTATTTAAAATTAAATAGAAACCTTGATCAGCAGTCAAGGGGAAGTACATAGAAAGGAGATAGAATTTACATCGAGAATAAAACTAGAGAAGACGAGGTACGCAGACCCCATTTTATAAAACCCATACATTCAAGCATTCATCCAAAATAAAATCCAATCACATTGGTCATAGTCCATAATCAACCCCATTTATTATCATACACATCAACATATGCATCAATAAATATCCATTCATCTCATGAATAACAATGCTATTCTATATATGGATCGATGTTATTTAATGGACAAAAGTTTTGCTAAATTTTATTTTTGAAACAAAATAAACTCTTTTATTTTAATCAAAAATAAATCCAAATTAAACTCCTTTAATTTTAGCATTCTGAAATCATATTTCAGATAAAATAAACTTCTTTATTTTAAAACTTTATCAATTAAATAAACAGTTTACTTAATTAATTAAAATCAATTTTCAGGGTCTGTCCAGGTACCGGCGCAGCTGCGCCAGTAATGAACTGGGTAGCTGCGCAGGTAGACGGAAGCAGCAGTTTTTGCAGACCGGCGCAGCTGCGCCAGTAATGAACTGGGCAGCTGCGCAGCTGCGCTGTTCGCCGCAGAAACTTGCAGAAAACGATTTTTGTCCAGAAAAACGATCCAATTTTCACATCAATTCATACATGGAATTATAAAATTGATAATTAGCACAAAGTTAGGCTCTGATACCACTGTTGGGTTTGTATGTAACACAATCATGCAATCAAATCACATAAATTGTAAAACTATTCTTTAGATACGGTGAACAAGAGTGAAGATCAAGTCGAGACTTGTAGAATAGTTTGTTAAAACTATTCTTTAGATACGGTGACTAGTTAAGTCACACTTGTAATGTGATAAGAATAATGTATTTATCGAGGTAATAGAACTTGGGAATGTGTGAATATATCATGTATCTTTAGGATATAATGATGTATGTATGGAAAGGGGTTGTATCATAATGCATGAAATTCAGTGAAAATATTAGGCTGGATTTCGGGGCGTCACAGATTGGTATCAGAGCCGATAGGTTATAAACCTTAGGTAGGAGTACCTAAGACTATAGCCTGAGAGAAAAGGGTATGAAAATCGTTGAGTTAAATGTTTGAGGAAGAGATCACTATGTGCTCTTGTTAAATTGTAAGAACAGGTTTCCTTTTAAACGATGAATGGGTTATAGCTGATGGCTATAATAAAAAGGGTACTATAAATAGTACGGAGGAAAAAAGAACTCAGATGAGTGATAGAGGATGAAATACGAATTAAAGAAAATTCGTAGTAAGTCAAGAGATAGGTAGAGGGTGGTAAATTTTAATTGAGGACTCATGTGATAGTTGAGTTGTATAAACTTTTGTATGGCGAAGGTTTGTGCTTTGGTGTAACAGCCATTCAGTCTATTACAGTGATAATCATTGGAATAGTAATGTCACGCTGTCGATGTGTATATGATGAGAGGGTGAATCCTTTCTCATGTGCATATTGGATAGTAGAATGTATTAAGTTAGTTGCGAGTTCTTGAAACTCGTACTTATGAAAAGTTTGTTACTCATAGTTATATGCTATATTTCTGAGCCTTGAGCATATGGACAGTCCTTGATTTGTTCTTGGATTACATATTGCGAAGATAAACTTCTTAAACACATGTGATTGTGGAAAGTTCCTAAACACATAAAGTGTGACAAGTTTGATGAACTATACTAAAGTATAGGAATGTGGTAGACTGAAAACAAGTTATTTTCAGTATAAATAGCACTTTAGGTGCTAGAAGAGGCTAATATTGTCGCAAGAATGAAAATGAAAGAAGAAGAAGGAAGTAGAATATTCCAAGTCTTCTAGCTATGCTAGATTCAAAATTATTGACATCGTGCGATGTGTATGCCTTTGGATAAAAAATGTTGGTTTCAACTTTTGAAAACCAATGGATTTTAAAAAGAGCTATTCTTTGGATGTCTATGCTAATCATTTCGGCTAAACAAAATTTAATTTGAAATATCAAAATGAATTTTATGTCATCTGTGCATTTGATGCAGAGATGGTAAAAAGATGGAGTTATTATTACATCTGAGCATACCTTGAAGTGCATGACAGTGTGTAGTATGACAAAGTCAGAAAATGACGAAGTCCTCAACATGTTGTGAATCAGTACGGTATCACGACGTTATTACACGTTTTGAATTATTGTGAAAGAATTTATAAAGAGTAGTCAATGTCAATTGATTTGACTAAACGACTGTTTCAAGTTGAAGTCCAATTTATTGGTGGTCTGAGCTATTGATTTGGCTAGACAAATGGTTTATCATGTTTAAAAGAAATCGAGCTTTCTTTAAGAAGTTATCCCAAGCCAAATTATTTTGGTGCGGAACCTGACAGATAAGTCTGAGGTGAACAAACCCACCGTTTTGGGGTTGTACAATAGGTTGATCACCTAATGTACTGGAAGAGGTAGTTTACGTTATTTGTGATTGTAAACTGACCGACAAAGGAATTGGTTCTCGGTAAACACCGATAAATCAAGATCAATGATTCATGGTCTCTAGGACCCCTCAGCAAAATGTTTTAAAAGGAATCTTATATATTCCTTGTCGTTCTTTCAAACTTCATAATTAGTGTGTAGATTAAGAAAATTACTGAATGGGGAAGATAAGAAGTACGGGGGCCTTAATGCTGGTATGCTCCTTTATAAATATAAAGGCAACATATGACATGTTCTTAAATGGACGATGGATAATAACTTCTGTATGGAGAAGTTGAGAAATTAAGTTATGGCAACAATTTCGACAGTAATTTTTTTAGAAGAATTGGTGAATGTGATAACCCGAGATTTTAGAGGTATAGTTGTCAGGATTTGTATTCTCTGACAATTATAACAAGATAATGATCCTTGGGGGGGAAGGATGTAGAAGAGGAAATGAGAAGGAATGACTAGGTAAATACCTAAATGATTCGTATGTTGAGATTTTTTCAACATAAATAAGAAAATTAAGGTTAACTCTTCGCCGAAAGATTGTAAGGATGACGCATCTGGGTATGGATGTGGTTTGGAAAATTCCGAGGACGGAATTTTTATAAGGAGGAAAGAATATGACAACCCAAAAATTCAGATTGTCCAGAAATTTAGATTAAAGAATTCATAATTAATAAAAGGTATTTTATTGATTATTATTTTGTGATATATGGTTATTAATCATTCTATAACATAGGATGATTAGAAATGGGGAAGATTCTGGCTATGAGATGAAATGAACGACTAAGAATTTTCAAGATGAAAATAAAAGATTTTTGAGAATAAAAATATTTCTGGGAAAAGACGAAATAGGCACTATTTAACCCTAAGGGTTAGGGTTGGACCCTAGGCCATTTTGAGAGTTTGGAATGTCGGAATGACATTCTGTCGAAAGATTTGACGACAATATGTCGTAAAAAGTTAAGATAGCCGAGAAAAGTTTTCTCAGAAAGAAAAGGACGAAAATCACTATTCATCCATTTCTGTTTGAGAATTTATTTTGAAATTTTGAGAAACGCATAATGATAGAATTTTGAGACGAGATGAAATATGTAATAATATTTCATTTATGGCTCGCGAAGTTTTCACTTGCGGACTTAAAATCCTAAACGTTAGGGAAAGTAAAATCAATGATTTAATTGATTATGTATAATAATAAATTATTATTATACGAAGGGAATATGCGTATAATACAAGGTATTGTACGAGAATAAAATGGAGAAGAAAGGAGAATTAATACAACGTATAATACGAATTTTTATACGGAGTAAATACATTAAAATAAATTGAATTGGAATTAAAATTTAATAAGACGACCCGTGGGTCGAACCATTGGGTAAACGGGTGGGTTTAGCCCATGGTTCAACCCAAGGTGGTGATGTGGAGAGGAGGTACCCATGTGCCCATGTACTAGCACATGGGAGGACATGGGAAGACATAGGTTGCATTAGGGGGGTGAGGGTGAGGTGGAGAGGAGTTTTGGTCTAATGACCATTCCACCCTCTATCTTACTTGCCTAATGACCAACCTACCCTTAGCCTTGAATTGCCTATAAATAGAAGGCTTGGCCTTCAATATTTGGTGTTTTTGAAATCAACAACTCAAGAGAGAAGAGAGGAGAAGAGGAAGAGCTTGATGAGCAAAGCAAAGGAAAGCCATGAGAGACTTTGTCAAGAACACAAAGTCACAAGCTCAAGAACACTTATAAGGTATTAGTGTTAAACTTAAGTTTCATCTTTCTTTCAATTCCTAAGTTGATAGAGAAGTGAAAATGGAAGAGCATGAATTGTAGGAAGTAATAAAGTTGGTATTAGTGGACTCTTAAACACTAAGAACTAAGAATGAGTAAAACCATAAGTAATTGGTTAAGGAGTTGATGAAGAAAATGAGTAAAACCATAATTGAATGGTTAATGAACTTAAAGAAGAATGAATGATGTGAGTGGATGATCCGGATGAGTTATATTAACTCTCCATTGTTACAAGGTTGGATTATCAAACTTATAACGTTAGAATGCAAGAAAATGTAAAATCATAATCATAATATTAATTATGAACGAAGAACACGAAGAACGTAATGAAAGAAGCCATTAAAACATAGATGTTTTAGATGGTTAGAATCGTAGATAAACAACCGATGGATTTATTCCATTTGGTTTGACTTTAAAATAACGAGAAAAGAAGATTCGGCGGAAGTTTACACGATTAGACGTTAAGCGTCGAAATCGTAAATTTTTCTAGAATGAAAGTCAAAAGTCGATGTGTGATTTGGAAATGTTGGTTTTTGATTCCAACATGTGTAATTATGCAAACAAGACTTGCGAGAGCGAGAACGAACGAATTCGAAGTTAAAACAAAGAATTGAGCGTTGAACGTTCACGAAGGTTTGACGAACGCGTAAAAATGGATGAAACGGTCAATTTTCCGCCAACGGATTCAAAAATGAATTCCGACTGGATTGAATCGTAGAGCGTAAGATATGTGAACAATTGGCTTTGGAATGAGCCAATTCCGAGTTATAACGATCACGTTACGGACTCGGGAATTTTAGAAATTTTAGAAGTTAGAAAATTTTTCTGAACTGTAGGTCAAGCGCGGGGCTCACCACCTAGAAGGCATCACCAGCGCGGGGTGCACCAGCTTGGAGCTGGGCTACTGCAGGGGTAGCGCGGGGCGCGCTGCCACCAAGGAAAACCTGGCGCGGGCCGCGCCAGGTAGAGGAAAATGTTGACCAAGTTTTTGATTAACCTTTTTTCCATGGGGATTAAAGGGTTAGTAAGTAATGAATGAACATGAATGTATACCCTTTAAACAAGAATGTTTAACCAAGGGTTTATGAGGATTAAACGTTGACAATGTGTAATTGAATTCTAAAACTTAAAACCCTAAAATATGAATTGGGGTTCGTGGTCGAGTTTGATGCATGCCTCAAGGTTATATGTTATGTAATAGAGGTGTGGCATACGAGAATGTAAAGAAATGAAGTTAAAACGTATGTAATTTCTATACAGAGTTCGATGACGAGAATCCGGTGGAAATACGTGGGACCTAGCGAACCGATTAGGGTTTCGCTTGTCGTGAGGTCTAACAACGATCAACGAGAGTCTGTTGATGACACACGAAAGACAGTGAACATATAATTCATTTAGTGTAACACTTAAAGAAGTGATTTAAACCTTAAGTAAAGGTTGAATGAGATTAAGAGACGAGTAACGTGAACGCAAGATACGTGAACGATTCTCGTGAATCGTACGATGTTGAGGGAACGTTTTAAGTATACATTGGTTGTATAGCTTAGACGTTAATGCATGTTAGCATAATATGATGTTAATAAGCCGTATGGAATGGTAATAAAAAAATGAAGAGCGTATAATGTGAAAAGCCGAGTTAACGTTAATAACTTAGATGAACGTTCCGGGTCGTATGGACCGGACGTGGTAGGAAGGTAATAAAGGATAACTTACTGAACATTATAGTGATAATGGTTTGGATAAGTTAAGTCTAAAATGGTAATGCAGTCGTAGTCTATAATGGTCGGGATATAGTATTTGGGCTAAACGATTTCGTCAGAGAGCGACGGTATATACGAACTAGCAATCGATCTAACTCACTGTGTAAGACAGTGTAGAAGAGACGAGAAACTAGTTTATTGGTCGTTTGTGGGAAACTACTCCGAGTACTATATGTGACTACTACTAGAGACTCGATGTATGATAAGTAAAATGCTAGTGGAAGAATGGAAGTAAAGATTGGTCGCGTAAATGTAAATTTCAAGAACGCGAACCGTAAGAAGTAAAGTGAAGTAAAGCTAATGTTTAAGTCAAGTATTTGACTAATTGGTATTTGTTATTCCTTATGTGCTACATAGGAATTTCGATGAGCAGCTCAGCATAAACCCTAAGTGGTAGCTGTGCGTAAGGCAAGTTTCCTAACTACGTTCATTTTTGTATGAATGATAGTTTCTGAACTTCCTCAGATGTTGAACATGAGGTAGTATTTCTTATGTGCAAATGTGCGATGTTTGTATAAGGTGATAGTATGTATAAGGCCTTGCGCTACAACATTAACACTTCGGTGTTTCAGTGAAATGAACTGTTCTGTGATTGAACTGTTGAGTATAAAAGAGTTCGGTTTATTCATGAACCATTCTTGTTAAGTCTGTGCTAATGATTCTAGCCAGACAGAATGTGAATGAAAGAAGTAGAAGGATGAGAGTTTGACAAAGTATATGCGATGCATGTTGTAAAATGATAGGAATCAAAAAGTATTCCTATTATTCAAGCGGCTTCATAACCATTGTTCGGTTATTGAAGACTTAAAAGAACTTTTATTCTTTCTTTGGTTGTTATTCAACTGCTATGACTTGCTGAGCAATTGAATGCTCACACTTGCTTGAAATAAAAACATTTTCAGCGAATGACGATAGTATATGTTAAAGGATATGATGAAGATCGTGATGATGGATGTCCTGCTATGGTCAGATGTTGTGGTCACGAGCACCATTAGCTTCACCAGATGAAGAACTGTTCATGTTATGAACAAGCGTAAAGATCAAGTCGAGACTTGTAGAATAGTTAGTTAAAACTACTCTTTAGATACGGTGACTAGTTAAGTCACACTTGTAATGTGATAAGAATAATGTATTTATCGAGGTAATAGAACCTCGGAATGTGTGAATATATCATGTATCTTTAGGATATAATGATGTATGTATGTAAAGGGGATGTATCGTAATGCATGAAATTTGGTGAAAAGATTAGGCTGGATTTCAGGGCGTCACAGCAAGAGAATACCCACCATTGGAATGAACAGGATAATAAACTTTTCGTTCTTCTTTGGGGTCTATTGGGTCAACCAAGGTTAATTCTCAATTCCTACGATATGTATTCTAACTTAGAAGCATGGCCTCCCATGTATGAAGATTTCCTTCAGCATGTTCCAAAGTTTTTTATTCCTAAAACAGTTATTGACTGTACATTTATGTAACGTATCATTGATAAGGAGTATGAGTATTGTTATTTGTTTTGAAACTCATAATTTATATGTGGTCGTATTGTGCACGACAAAGTATTTGTTGGAATATGAAGATCTGTATTCGGATTTTATAGTGTGTATTTGGCAATTTAGAATGGGTTGTGTGGACCTATTTTGGGGGCGTCACACATACCACTTCACATCGTGTAAGAATTTTTTCTTTTGTTGGCATGTCAAATCTAGTGGTAGAATGTTACTTACCAAGTAATTCGCAAAATCCGCATACTATGGAAACTCGCCGTGGATCAAAAATAACTAACTGTTCATCAAGAAAAGACTCGTTGATCACTACTTTGTCTGTATCGTCCAGATTCGGGTTTTTTCCAGTCATGAAAGATGATCAGTCACCTGATTTTCTGTCCCTTTCTGATCTTTAATCTCTAAATCAAATTCTTGAAGGAGCAAAATCTAGCGAATCAGTCTCGACTTTGCGTCCTTCTTTGCAACTAGATACTGGATGGCTGAGTGATCTGTGTATATCACCACCTTTGTCCCCACCAAGTACGAGCGAAACTTATCAAATGCGTACACAACCGCAAGTAATTCCTTTTTAGTGGTTGTGTAGTTTAACTATGCATCGGTCAGTGTTTTCCTTGCATAATAGATGGCATGAAACACTTTCTCCCGGCATTGTCCAAGCACTGTTCCTATTGCATAGTCACTGGCATCACACACGAGCTCGAAAGGCATTGTCCAATCCGGTGCTATGATCATAGGGGCTGTGGTTAGCTTCTTCTTCAAATGCTCAAACGCCGGTAGACAGTGTAATGACCGTGAATTTTAAACTTCATTATTAATTTAATCTGTGATTTAAATTTTAATGAGTTAGTTTTGCGAGCATATTTAAACCTTATGTGGTTATGTGATTATGTGAGTTGAGCCTATGCGATTAAATGCTAGGATGTTATTAAAGGGAGTCACTAATAGTTTATTCAAATTAGTGAGCTAGCCCTAAGACTTTTATATCAAAAGAATTGATAGAAGTGTTAGTAATAAATATTCAATTTACTTGAATATAGTGACAGATTTAAATGTGTTGATTAATTATTATTGTGGATAAATAATATATTAATGAGCAAAGGATTAATAAATATAATAAGATTAAATTTACTTGATTAATTATTTTATACAAACATGTGATAAGTAAACTTTTGATATATGGTAGTTAACTATATATTACAAGGTGACACATTGATATGACTATACATTATAAACTATATAGTGAGATTAATGACATGATATGTGTGGGTAGAATTTAACGAATACCCTATTACCTTATATTAATATCAATAAATAATTGTTATTTGATAACGATTTAATAAGTTATTATAATTATAATAATAACCATTATGTTATAATAATACCCAATTGCATTATATTCGGTATTAAGGAAAATGTACATGGATTATATGTTAATATATGTGTATCCTTATTTGATACATTGTATTATTAATTGCTAAGTGAAATAACATGGTAACACCCATTTTAATGTATAACTTAAGTATATGCTATGTGTATATATAGTATATAACCTAGAGTATTTATTATATAACCAAGTATTGGACATATATGATATATACTTACAAGTTGCTGAGTTCTTAATACATTATCCAAATATGAGAGTTCCTCTTCATTCTCCCTCACGTGAACTCTACAAGCTAGCTACTCTTCATCTAGTTCTCTCAAACTCAGCAAAATGTAGCTAATCATACAAGAGGGAGTGGGTTTCATGATGAGTTTACCAACTCTCAACAACCCTCCCCTTAACCATTATACAATCTTGTTTTCTCTTGGTTTGAATTGGGAGTTTAGACCTTTGTCTGGATATCTATTTTGCTATAAATGAAGCTTCTCTTCTTCTCATTTATTTTGCTGGGAGTTTCAATTGAGTTAAAAGGGAACATTATAGCTGCATTGTAAGCATCATATAAACAGCAAGTTTAGTCCATATAACAGAGGTATAATCAATTACATTCTTGTTCTTCATGTTTTTGTAATTTTCTAAGTTTTTGAATTCTTGATTTCATTTGAATTAGATGTTAATTGATTGAAGAGATGTTGTTAAGTGGTATATAAAGATTATAAGCATGATAGCAATGTAATATAGCATGGCTAGATAGAATTCGAATAGAATTTTTGAGTTGGGTTTGCAGTCACTGCCGAAGCAGCTTGTTCCTGGTCTGGCCGCACTCCTATGCAGCTGCACCAGTTTTGCACTGGTCAGCAGCGCAGCTGCGTCGGGCCCTGGACAGAGTTTCCTGCTTCTGTTAAGCTGCTGATATGTACTAGCATATAGCATCACTTAGGACAAGCTTGTGAACATGATTTAACTTGTACAATGACATGATATAAGTATGTATTCCTTGGTGCTACACGTATATGTTGTGGCTATGTTAGTATGTTTAATGAAAGAAAAACATATGTTTTAAAAGGAAACTTGTAGTTCGAAAGTGAACCTTATCACGAACACATCATATGAGCATTCTGATTTTTAAACATGATAGTATGGTTTATATTGACATGAAGAGCATGTTTAAAGTTTTAATCATGCACTAGCATACTTGATCGTAAGTTAAGACGTTTTCAAAAAAAAAACTTAAGACTTTCAAAGTGAACTTGACCAAGAATTTTGTCTGGAGATTTCTGACCGTATGAGAACGTTTATGTGACTTAGTTATGTGTTCAAAGACATGTGAGTTATGATCACGAGACACTTAACATGTACTGTGATGCCTTTATTGACTTAGTGTGATTTTTCAACGAAAAGCTTAGAACGTGAAAGATTATATCATCGATCACCATGTGGATTACGTATTGATCATGCAAGCATGTATATTAGAGTTCATTATGCCTATAGACATATTAACATGGACCTCATTTGTTTATACATGGATTTCGCATGTGCACGTATATTCATAAAAAATAAATTTCTAAGGCATAACCTATGTGATTTAAGTATATATGAGTAATATACGCACAAGCATGCTTACTAAGTATGGTTAGTCCGTGATGTGGTAATATGACTATGTAGCTAACCCTCGTAACATGGAATTGATTAACTTAAGGTATGTGAATTACCGGCATGAAGACATATGATTTTGAATTGAATAGGGTGAGCATGCTAGGATTCAAACTTGAAAGTATATTCTTGAAGCATGATTACTTGAAATGCTAAATGTTTAAACCTATGTTGATGTATAGAAACTAGATATTCTAGCACTATTAAATCAAGGACAGAGTTAATTGTTTATAGACCCAGTCAAAGTGATTGACTTACGTGAATTACGTGATAAACTTATATGATAAGTAGATTCTTGTAAGTATAGACTTATATTGGTTTACACAATACTAATTGAGAGACCGACTTGTTAATGTTAGGTCATTTTAACGCAGTTTAATTAAAGCTAGAATTATTTGTAGCTGAGCAAACAGGAAAGTTTCTTAAACTCGTTCTCGTATTATTATTTGAGCCAGTTCCCGAACTTCACTATTTGATTGTACAAGTTCCCTATCTTACTCAAGTTATATTTGAGCAAGTTCCCTATCTTACACAACTTTGAATATTGTGCAAGTTTCTGAACTTCACTTTTTATTGTGCAAGTTTCCTATTCTTCTCATATTGTATTGAGCAGGTTATGATTGTGTTGCTAGTTATTTATTGACGCTTGGACCTTATTTCCAAGTATGCTATAGGTGGTTTAATTACTTTGCCATTATTCCACATCGATCTTATTGATATTCGCACTTGGTGCACTTGAGTTCGTACAATCTTGGACTTGTACATTATTTAAAGTTCTATAATTCTTGAACTGCGTCAGATAGAGTCTGAACCCTTGCTCGGTCAGACAATTGTATGAAATTTTATAAAAGCTATCCAAACCATTTAATGGTAAGGATTCTTAGACTGAAAGAACACCCCTTATATATATAGGGGAGTACCCCAGGTATCTAGTATAAAAATACAAATAGCAGAGTTAAATGTTATGCATATACATGGCGTACGCGAGGCTGATCCCCTCAAGTACTATTTCTGTAGCCAGTAACCAAAGGGTCAATCAGCTATTGATTCCATTGGAGTTTTATAGTTCAAAGTCTACTTGACTATCAGTTATTCTAAAAGAAATCATTATTCTTGCTTTCGATATTTATATTATTGAATTCATTGTCAAATATTTTTTATTCATCATGATATATCCTTTATTGTTGTATTTAAACTTGCTGAGCAAACTTGTTGCTCATTCTTGCTATATCATGACTTCTATTGCAATTAAGCCCGAGACTTCAGGGAAGGACAAGGGTAAAGGAAAGATGTAGGATTAGTTTGCAAGGAGCAGACTTTATATTTATGTTTAATTAAATTACTGTTATGTAATATGAACCCTAATGACTATTCTAGGGAATGTTTGTATGTTTATATTAAGGTTATCGAATCTTGGGACTAGTAACACCTTTTAAATGAACGACATACGTTTATTATTTTCCACATTTAGTTATTGTATGTTGTTTAGAGGTGGATATTTGTATTGAATCGTGACGACCGAATCGGGATTAGAGAACCCGGATTTGGGGGTGTCACAGACAGTCTTCATCAAATTTGAACGATACATCCTTTTCCAAGAGACTGCATAGTGGCTTTGTGATTTTGGAGAAGTCTTTGATGAATCGGCGGTAGAATCTAGCATGACCAAGAAAGTTCCGAATACCCTTTAATGACGTTGGCGGTGGCAGATTCTCTATTGTCTCTAATTTAGCCCGATCCACTTCCAAACCCTTTTCCAGAAACTTTATGCCCAAGTATTATCCCCTCTTGGACCATAAAATGGCATTTTTTCCAGTTGAGGACCAGATTCGTCTCAACACATCTTTTCAGCACCGGGACTAGATTTTCGAGGCACATGTCAAAAGATTCCACGAATACTGAAAAGTCATCCATAAACACTTCGACACCGCGCTCCACCATATCTGAGAAGATTGCCATCATGCATCGCTGAAAGGTCGTCGGTGCATTACACAATCCAAATGACATCCTTCTAAAGGCAAAGGTGCAATATGGACATGTGAACGTCATTTTCTCTTGATCCTCCAATGCAATCACAATCTGGTTGTATCCGGAATACCCATTTAGCAAGCAGTAGTACTCATGTCCAGCTAGTCTGTCCAACATCTGGTCAATAAATGGCAAGGGGAAATGATCTTTTCGGGTCGCCTTATTTAGTTTCTTGTAATCCATGCAAACCCTCTAGCGAGTCACTGTCCTCGTCGGTATCAGTTCATTTTTTTCATTCTTTACTACCGTCATCCCACCTTTCTTTGAAACACATTGAACCGGACTTACCCATGCACTATCTAAAACGGGGTAGATAATTCCAGTATCTAGCCATTTCAAGATTTCATTCTTCACTACCTCTTTCATGATTGGGTTAAGCCTCCTTTGTTGTTTTACTGTTGGCTTGCCATCTTCCTCCATCAAAATCTTGTGCATACAGAATGAAGTGTTGATTCCTTTAATGTCGGCGATAGTCCATCCAATAGCAGACTTGTATTCCCTCAAAACTCTTAACAGCTTACTTTCCTGCAATTCGTTAAGCACATATGCAATAATAACAGGTAAAGTAGATGAATGACCCAAATAAGCATACCTGAGGTGATTGGGTAACGGTTTGAGTTTTAGTGCCGGTGGTTCCTTTAGAGATGGCTTCATCCTTGCTGATGAATTTCCTGCTGCTTCCAATGGCTCAAATGGTAATTTGAATCTGCTAACTCCAGGATGTGCCTCTAACAACTGCAAATATTCCAATAACTATGGCTCATCTCCATCATAGTCTCCCATCAATGTCGATTCTAACGGGTCTGTACTCAATATTCGATGTTGTTCAACTCCCACCACTTTATCGATTATATCCATCCTGAAACACTCCTCATCCTCTTTGGGGAAATTCATGGCCTTAAGCACGTTGAAGGTTATCTCTTGATCTTGAACTCTCATGGTCAACTTTCCTTTCTGAACATCAATGAGAGTCCTACCGATTGCCAAAAATGGTTGCCCAAGGATTATTGGAATATCCTTATCCTCTTCATAGTCAAATATGATGAAGTCCACTGGGAAGATGAACTTGTCTACTTTTACCAAAACATCCTCAACAATTTCCCGTGGATATGTTACCGATCTATCCGCCAGCTGTAAGGAGATGTTTGTGGGTCTAGGTGCCGGTAAACCTAACTGAGTATAGACTGATAGTGGCATGAGGTTTATACTTGCACCTAAATCACACAAACATTTGTTGAAGGCCAAGCTCCCTATTTTACGTAGAATAGTGAAACTACCCTGATCATTCAACTTTGGTGGAACCTTCTTTTGTAATATCGCACTACATTCCTCCATTAGTGCCACAGTTTTGAAGTCCTCTAACTTCTTTTACTTTGACAAAATGTCATTCATGAACTTGGCATAACTAGGCATATGCTCTAATGCCTCAGCGAAGGGGATGTTGATGTGAAGCTTTTTGAACACTTCCAGAAATTTAGTGAATTGCTTCTCTAGTTTCTATTTTTGGATCCTTTGTTGAAAAGGTGGTGGTGGATAAATTGTCGGTGTAACAACCTGTTCCTGTACCGCAGATTTTTCATCTTCTTTGTTCTATTCCATTGTCTCTTCCATACTAGTCTCGACTTTTTTCTTGGTTGTCGGCTTTTCTGAATCTTGCTCGGCTAGCTGTTTTCTACTTCGAAGTGTAACGACTTGACATTGTTCATGACCTCCCCTCGAATTTATTTCTGTGTCACTCAGCAAGGTTCCTCGGGGTCTAATGTGATAGTAGTGTGCATACAAGCCAATCATGTATGATGATAAAGCACATACTTTGTAAACAATCTTATTTATTTATTAATAAAATATTTATTTATTAAAGGCATTTAATTATCTACATGGTGCTGTTTTTATAATATGTAAATAACCCATAGTTTTAAGCAATGCTTTTAGAATCATGATGTTGATCATGCTAATGAGATCTAAATTATTAGAAAGCTTTAAAACTAAAATAGTTCCCAATCGTGGGATTACTAAAAAGGGGATTAGTAAATCCGGATAGATTGGTACATATGTTGCTTGCTCATTGGATGAGGATGATTGATCTCATGATCATTTGTGTGGGGACACTAAAGCAAGTATGTAGGTGCTTATTGGAGAATAAGTTCACTGAACGTGACTCGCTATGGAATACCTAATGGAGTTTTACTCGTCTGTCAATAGGAATTCCTAATGTGAAAGTAGTACAAGTGATCCTTGGACTTGAGATCATCATAGTATCTTGTATGTAACAAATTATACTTTGACTTATTCCTTAAGACCTTTTAAGGCATATATAGGGTATGCTTGGGTATAATGAGTTACATATGGAGATAATGAATAATCAATAAAGAATCTACCACCTCTAGTAAAAGAGGAGATATGTTCTATGTGATTCGTTAAATGACAACCCAGGAATCCTTGGCCAAGGTGGAATGAAATTAGAAAGAGGTTTCTAATTTGCATTAATCGGAGTTGTGCATTTTCTAATCGAAATACATATAATTAAATAAAATAAGACTTGACAGTAAATTCATGTCTTATATTTAATTGGGACATTGTATGGTGGAAGGATTGAATTGTATGGTAACTATTCACTCACATGTTCTTTTATAATTAATGTTGAAATCTATATTATCTGGAAAGTCGTTGACCGCTAGGGAGGCTTATCCCTATTGTAGAATAAATATTATTTATTTAAATAGATTATTAGTTTAATTTATTTATTTAAATAAGATTAGAATTGTTCTAATTTATTTATTCATAACCGGTTTAATATAGAGAACCTAAAGGATTACACCATAAAAGGAAGAATAATTATTTAAGAAGGTAATGGCATAATCGTAATAATGCATTAAGTATAATTAATTTAATCTATAGTGATAGAATAAATTAAATAGCTTAATGTTTATTATTTAATATTTTAGAAATATTAAATATAAATTAATAAGAGGAGTCTTATTAATATTATTACAATTATTATTATTTAAATTTCTAAAGGAGTTTAGTAATTAATTTAATATTAGTACTCTCATTTATTCCTAATAAGATTAGGAGACAAATTAATTAAATGAATTTAATTAATTATTCCCATGTGGTGGGAAGCCTAAATTAATTAAAGGAGTTTAATTAATTAAAAGAAATCCCATGTCTAATAGGATTAGAAGGGTTGACCAATATCTATATAAGAGAAGTCTTATAATAGATATTGATTGATGAAATTCTAATTGTTGGAGAGTACTCCTTTTCTATAGAGGATACACAATTAAGGTTTAGTCAAACACCCTCATTCTTGATAATTCCTCTTCCTTGGTGGATCACCTCTAGAGGCCAAACACTTGGGTGGCTAACGTTGATCAAAGGAAGGAATCTAACCCGGAAATTCAAAGAGATCACGAAGAACAAGGAGTTGAACTAGTACCTGTGGAAGCATCGTTCTACAAGGGTATGATTTCATAACTTCTTATTTATCGTTTTAAATTAATAATTTGCATAAAGGATGATCCGGGTAATGGTTTTGTAGAAATTTTTTTAAACTCTGATATACCATGCTTCCGCTAATTTTTGCAATTTGATTGCGTCACGATTTCGTACAAACCCAACAGTGGCCTCAGAGCCAAACCTTTATGCAATTATTAATTTATTTTTGATTTCATATACATATGGGTATGTATTTAAAATAATTTATTGGGCATAATTTTATTGTATAAAATTAATTTTTTTTAAGAAAAAAAAATGACGTTTTTTTTTGGGACAAATCACATTTTTTTTTTGGTGCTAATCTTGAATTCTGCAAAGAAAAGGTGTTGTCTCTTTCTTACTCCAAAAAGAAGGTGACCCATCAGGAAAGGACTCTTTTAATAAACCTGCAGGACTCTTTTAATAAAAGAAGGTGACTTCTTTTTAAAAAATCAATGTGAATTTATATTATAAATATATATATATATATGTATATATAACCTGATTCGTTATATAAATATATATAATATATACGGTAATATCAAATATATATATATATATATATATATGATATATATATATATATAATATATTCTAAATAATTTTATAATTAAAATAAAGAGTTTATTTTAATCTTGAAATTGGATTTCATGCAATTTAAAATTGCCCATTAAATGATACTCATATATATATGGAATGTTTTATTTAATGAGATGAATATTTATTTATTGATATATATGGTGATATGTATGATAATAAATGGGGATTTATTATGGATTATTTGACCAATGTGATTGGATTTTATTTTAGTTGAATGCTTGAATGAATGAGTTTTATTAAATGGGGTCTGTGTACCTCGTCTTCTCTAATTTTTTTTTCTTGATGTAAAATTCTATCTCCCTCATATGTACTTCCCCTTGACTGCTGATCAAGGTTTCTATTTAAATTAAATAATTTAATGTAATAGAAATAATTAGAATTATCTTGAAGAAATTGGAGACCAAGGAGCAAGGAGCGCGTGAAGACCCGTTTGTATGGAGCCCGGGTTTAAATGTAATAGTTATATTTAAATTTAAATTCTTGCACTCCTAGGTTTGACATTTTGGTTCACTTGGTGGCTCTAGTGAACCAAACTAGAATAAAAGTCCATAATCAATCCGGGTAGAATATAGTATTCTATATTGCATGCTAAATATTATATATATTATATTTTATGCAAACATGCTTCGCATGTTTAATAAAATGACGCATATTTTATATATATATATATATATATATATGTGTGTGTGTGTGTGTGTGTGTGTGTGTGTGTGTGTGTGTGTGTGTGTGTGTGTGCATGCGCGCTAAACAAGATGAGACAAATAATAACAAACCCCTTAAAGAAATAATATTAAGTCCGAAGCGTTCAAATGATATTTGGAATATCGAACGTCGCCTTCTAGCATGATAAATTAATAGAGTATTAAATATTTAATATGAGCTTGTTGTGCTATCCATAAGGCGAGTATTGCATATTTAAGATGTTAATTAATCACATTTGATGCTTATCAAGAAAATTGAACGATCTAGTCTTGTTGTGCTATCCACAAGGACGAACATTTTTCTTTTTTGAATTTATGGAAGTGCTAGGCTAGACTTAACTTAAATCATTTTAGTTCGGATGTGCACACACTTGACCATTATGATTTAAGAGGCAAAATAAAATGAGTTATATAGTGATGTAATTGACAATAGTTGTCTACCTATTTATTTGTATATCGCTTGTTGTGCTATCCACAAGGTTATATATATTTGAAATGGGATCCTTATTCTCACTAGCAAATCTTTAATTAGATGTTGCCGAACTATATAAGTGAGGGTAATATAGTTTGATAAAAATAGTGGGAGATACCAATTTAAAATAAAGACCTAAATTTATTTTGGTATGCAAAATTAATAAAATGAATGTTTGCTAAAATATTGTTTTTCACATGCAGAATTTTAAAAATGTCAAAATCACTAATTTCACTGCGAAGCATCCTTGATGCTAATAAGCTTACCGGGCCGAATTATACGGACTAGTTAAGAAATCTGAAAATAGTTCTCACTGCTGAAAAAATTTCTTATGTCCTAAACTCACCTGTCCCTGGAACTGTTCCAGAAACAGCCTCTGAGGAAGAGATTGCCACCATTGTAAAGTGGCAAGATGATGCATCTGTGGCTCAATGCATCATGCTCGCATCCATGAATAAGGAGCTTCAACGTCAGCATGAAAATATGGATGCTCCTACTATGTTGATTCACCTCAAGGAGTTGTATGGTGAACAAAGTAGGACTGCTAGATATGAGATATCTAAGGAGCTCTTCCGATCTCGGATGACCAAGGGCAAAATGAACATAAAGGAACAAAAGAAATATGATCCAGCTAGCAAAGGAATGTGCTTCCATTGCAACGAGTCAGGTCATTGGAAGAGTAACTGCAAGAAATTTCTGGCAAAGAAGAAGCTTGGAGAAGCTTCGACTTCCAATCAAGGTTTGTTCATGATTGAAATTAATTTTTCAGAAAGTCAAAATTCTACTTGGGTATTGGATACCGGCTGTGGTTCTCACATATGTAATAATGTGAAGGGACTGGTCAGAAATAGAAAGCTGAGCACTGATAAGGTCATCCTACGAGTGGGGAATGGAGCAAAGGTTGCTGCATTAGCTGTAGGGACTTATTGTTTAGTAATGCCTTCGGGCAAGTCCATTTATCTTAATAATTGTTATTATGTTCCAAATATTATTAAAAACATTATTTCAATTTCTGTATTGGATATGGAAGGATTTAACGTTGTTATAAAGAACAATAGTTGTTCTATTTATAAAGACGATGTTTTATATGGTATTGAAAATTTGCGAAATGGACTTTATACACTTGACTTACAAGAAAATATTTTTCAAATTGAATACACTAAGAAAAGGAAAAGAGATGATATTAATTATACTTACATGTGGCACTGTAGACTCGGTCATATCAATGAAACAAGATTATCCAAGTTGCATAAAGATGGGCTCCTTGAGTTATCTGATTATGAATCATATCCAACTTGTGAATCTTGTTTCATTGGTAAAATGACTAAATCTCCTTTTAGTGGAAAAGGAGAAAGAGTTACAGAGTTGTTGGCATTGATTCACACAGACGTTTGTGGACCTATGACAACAAGTGCACGGCGTGGGTATTCTTATTTTATTACTTTCACTGATGATCACTCAAGATTTGGATATGTGTATTTAATGAAATACAAGTCAGAATCATTTGAAAAGTTCAAAGAGTTCAGAAGTGAAGTAGAGAAACAAACGGGCAAGAGTATAAAGATACTTCGATCAGATCGAGGTGGAGAATACTTAAGCGGTGAGTTTCTCAATTGTCTCAAAGAAAATGGTATAATCTCACAATGGACTCCTCCAGGTACACCACAGTTAAATGGAGTATCTAAAAGGAGAAATCAAACAATGTTGGACATGGTTCGATCCATGATTAGTTTTACCGATCTTTTAATTTCTTTCTGGGGATATGCCCTAGAAACGGCTGCATACCTACTTAACAAAGTACCTACCAAATCTGCCCCTAAGACTCCATATGAGATGTGGAAGGGGAGGAAACCAAATCTTAAGCATGTTAAGACTTGGGGTTGCCCAGCTTATGTCAAAAAAGTTTAAAAATGATAAGCTACAGACTAAATTCGATAAGTGTAGATTTGTGGGATACCCTAAAGAAACTTTAGGGTATTATTTCTATCATCCAACTGATCAAAAGGTGTTTATTGCGAAACATACTGCCATCTTAGAAAAGGAGTTTATCCATGAAGGGGTCAGTGGGAGTAAGATATATCTTGAAGAAGTTCAAGAACCACAAATTACCATGGATCAAAGTCAGGTACATGACCAAGTAGAAGAACCTACTATACCACACCCTGTTCGTAAATTTGGAAGAGTACCGAAGATACCTGAGAGGTATGGATTCGTTATAGAGGATGACGATGAGGTACACATCATGAATGATGATGATCCATTGAATTACGAACAGGCTATGAGTAATAAAGACTCAGAGAAATGGCTTGAAGCCATGAAATCTGAAATGGACTCCATGTATGAAAACAAATTATGGACTTTGATTTCACCACCTAAAGGCATTAAGCCTATTGGGTGTAAATGGGTCTTTAAAAGAAAGACTGGAGCGGATGGCAAGGTAGAGACCTATAAGGCCCGACTGGTTGCAAAAGGTTTCAAACAAAGACAAGGAGTTGACTATGATGAAACCTTCTCACCAGTAGCTATGCTCAAGTCCATTCGGATTTTGCTTGCGATTGCAGCTTATAACGACTATGAGATCTGGCAGATGGACGTGAAAACGGCATTCCTAAATGGGAAACTTGAGGAGGATGTGTATATGACACAGCCAGAGGGATTTGTT
The DNA here is from genome assembly GCA_020205555.1 of Panax stipuleanatus. NCBI lineage: Eukaryota > Viridiplantae > Streptophyta > Magnoliopsida > Apiales > Araliaceae > Panax > Panax stipuleanatus. Next base: position 74,933,471 of record CM035119.1, on the reverse strand, counting down.
TCAAAGGTTGGAATAAATCAAGTCTGTAAGCTGCAACGATCCATTTATGGATTGAAGCAAGCTTCTCGTAGATGGAACATTCGTTTTGATGAGACAATCAAAGAGTTTGATTTTGTCAAAAATGATGATAAACCATGTGTGTACAAGAAGGTTAGTGGGAGCGCAGTTTTATTCCTTGTATTATAGGTTGATGATATATTACTGATAGGGAATGACTTTCCTATGCTACAATCGATTAAAATCTGGTTATCTAAACACTTCTCCATGAAGGACTTGGGAGAAGCATCCTATATTTTGGGGATAAAGATCTATAGAGATAGATCTAAAAGGATGCTTGGTTTATCCCAAGGAACGTACATTGATGCGATGCTAAAGAGGTTTAGCATGGAAGATTCCAAAAGAGGTCTCATGCCGATGAGCCAAGGAATACATCTCTCCAAGAAACAGGCACCAAAGACACCCGAGGAGAGAGACTGTATGAGTAAGATCCCTTATGCTTCTATAATAGGATCTATCATGTACGATATGATATGTACTAGACCGGATGTTGCTCATGCACTTAGTGTAACAAGCAGATACCAGTCAAATCCTGGAGAAGAGCACTGGAAGACAGTGAAGAATATCCTAAAGTACTTGAGAAGGATTAAAGATATTTTTCTTGCCTATGGTGGGTCTAAATTAAAACTCGAGGGATTCACAGACTCAAGTTTTTAAATAGACCAAGATGAAAGTAAATCTGTTTCGGGGTATGTGTTTACCTTGAACTGAGGCACAGTGAGTTGGAAGAGTTCCAAGCAGCAAACAGTTGCTGATTCAGTGACAGAGGCAGAGTATATAGCTGCAAGTGAAGCTGCAAAGGAAGCTGTTTGGATGAAGAAGTTCATAACTGAATTTGGTGTGGGTCCTAGCATTGGAGAAGCAGTTCCCATTTACTGTGACAACACAGGAGCAGTTGCACAGGCTAAGGAACCAAGGTCTCATCAAAAATCTAAACACGTGTTGCGGCGATTTCACTTGATCAGGGAGATCATTGAAAGAGGAGACGTCACCTTGGAGCGTGTAGACTCTCAAGACAACATTGCAGATTCATTTACTAAAGCTTTAACACAACAGCAGTTTGATCGTCACTTAGAGAAGATGGGTATGAGATACCATGGCGATTGGCTTTAGTGCAAGTGGGAGATTGATAGTAGTGTGCATACAAGCCAATCATGTATGATGATAAAGCACATACTTTGTAAACAATCTTATTTATTAATTAATAAAATATTTATTTATTAAAGGCATTTAATTATCTACATGGTGCTGTTTTTATAATATGTAAATAACCCATAGTTTTAAGCAATGCTTTTAGAATCATGATGTTGATCATGCTAATGAGATCTAAATTATTAGAAAGCTTTAAAACTAAATTAGTTCCCAATCGTGGGATTACTAAAAAGGGGATTAGTAAATCCGGATAGATTGGTACATATGTTGCTTGCTCATTGGATGAGGATGATTGATCTCATGATCATTTGTGTGGAGACACTAAAGCAAGTATGTAGGTGCTTATTGGAGAATAAATTCACTGAACGTGACTCGCTATGGAATACCTAATGGAGTTTTACTCGTTTGCCAATAGAAATTCCTAATGTGAAAGTAGTACAAGTGATCCTTGGACTTGAGATCATCATAGTATCTTGTATGTAACAAATTATACTTTGACTTATTCCTTAAGACCTTTTAAGGCATATATAGGGTATGCTTGGGTATAATGAGTTACATATGGAGATAATGAATGATCAATAAAGAATCTACCACCTCTAGTAAAAGAGGAGATATGTTCTATGTGATTCGTTAATTGACAACCCAGGAATCCTTGGCCAATGTGGAATGAAATTAGAAAAAGGTTTCTAATTTGCATTAATCGGAGTTGTGCATTTTCTAATCGAAATACATATAATTAAATAAAATAAGACTTGATAGTAAATTCATGTCTTATATTTAATTGGGACATTGTATGGTGGAAGGATTGAATTGAATGGTAACTATTTACTCACAGGTTCTTTTACGATTAATGTTGAAATCTATATTATCTGGAAAGTCGTTGATCGCTAGGGAGGCTTATCCCTATTGTAGAATAAATATTATTTATTTAAATAGATTATTAGTTTAATTTATTTATTTAAATAAGATTAGAATTGTTCTAATTGATTTATTCACAACCGGTTTAATATAGAGAACCTAAAGGGTCACACCATAAAAGGAAGAATAATTATTTAAGAAGGTAATGGCATAATCGTAATAATGCATTAAGTATAATTAATTTAATCTATAGTGATAGAATAAATTAAATAGCTTAATTTTTATTATTTAATATTTTAGAAATATTAAATATAAATTAATAAGAGGAGTCTTATTAATATTATTACAATTATTATTATTTAAATTTCTAAAGGAGTTTAGTAATTAATTTAATATTAGTACTCTCATTTATTCCTAATAAGATTAGGAGACAAATTAATTAAATAAATTTAATTAATTATTCCCATGTGGTGGGAAGCCTAAATTATTAAAAGGAGTTTAATTAATTAAAAGAAATCCCATGTCTAATAGGATTAGAAGGGTTGACCAATATCTATATAAGAGAAGTCTTATAATAGATATTGATTGATGAAATTCTAATTGTTGGAGAGTACTCCTTTTCTATAGAGGATAGAAAATTAAGGTTTAGCCAAACACCCTCCTTCTTGATAATTTCTCTTCCTTGGTGGATCACCTCTAGAGGCCAAACACTTGGGTGGCTAACGTTGATCAAAGGAAGGAATCTAACCCGGAAATTCAAGGAGATCACGAAGAACAAGGAGTTGAACTAGTACCTGTGGAAGCTTCGTTCTACAAGGGTATGATTTCATAACTTCTTATTTATCGTTTTAAATTAATAATTTGCATAATGGATGATCCGGGTAATGGTTTTGTAGAAAATTTTTTAAACTCTGATATACCATGCTTCCGCTAATTTTTGCAATTTGATTGCGTCACGATTTCGTACAAACCCAACATAATGTTCAATGCACTAGCAATCTGTCCCAACTGAATTTCCAAATTTTTAATTGCAGCCGCTTGAGTTTTCATTGACGCTTCATTTCCCGTTATGTACTTGGCCATTAGCTTCTCGAAATTTGTCTTTTTCTCTTGCTATGGAGCTGACTGATGATGTTAATTCTGAAAACCAGGGGGTATGATGGTCGTGGAGCCTGCTGTTGATTTTGATTTTGGTTCTGATTGTTACTCTATACAAAATTTGGATGGTTCCTTGCCCCCTGATTTTATGCATTCTGATAAGTGTTGGGTTGCCTGTTATAGCTACCCACAAACTGTACTGAAGCTGGATTGATTACACACCGTTCTGTCGGATTCTCACCTGCACAAAGCTCATATATAAATCTACCTGTTGTACGTTTCCCATAGACATGGCATCCATCTTCTTTGAAAATGCTGCTAGTTGTGCCGATAGAGTTGTTATAGTGTCCACTTCTAAAATACCTGCTGCTTAAGGTTGAGTCATTCTCTCAGTCGACCATTGATAGTTGTTTGCAGCCATTGTGTCTATCAATTTTCATGCCTCCTCAAATTTCTTTGCTAGAAAAGCTCCACCTGAGGCTGTATCGATGCTGGTCCGTATATGACTCCCTAACTCGTTGTAAAATGTATTCATCTGCATCCAATGCGGGAATCCGTGGCGTGGACATTTTCTCAAAAGCTCCTTGTACCTTTCCCATGCTTTATATAGTGGCTCCCCTTGTAGCTGTACAAATGAAGATATCTCTATTCTCAATTTATGTGTCTTTGAAGGTTGGAAGAACTTAGAAATTTCTAAGCCAAATCGTTCCATGTGGTGATTGACCCCGATGGCAGAGAATGGAGCCAACCCTTTGCCTTGTCTACGAGTCTGAAAAGAAATAATCTTAATTTAATCGCATCGTCTGACACCCCGTTGCACTTGAAGGTGTTGCAAATTTCTATTAAACTAACAATATGCTCGTTCAGATCATCATTCGGAAGACCCCCAAACTGGCAATTATTTTGCACCATATGTATCGTTCCAGGCTTAATCTTAAAGTTATTAGCATTAATCGCCGGCCTAGTGATACTTGATTAAATTTTAGTATTCCATGGTGTAGCATAATCCTTCAGTGGTTTATCTTCCTCTGCAGCCATATTTTCAATGGGTGTTTCAAGTTCTTCTCGAGTTTCTTGTACCCACTTGCTCAACCGCTAAAATCGCTTGTCGATGTCATCCTCGTAAGGCAATAATTCTAGTTTCTGTGACCGAGTTTGCATGCACTACTCGAGCATACCTGAAATAACCAATCAAACAAAAATATGAATATATATATATATATAAATGTTTAACTAAAACTGATCTAATTAAACTAATATTGTAAGTAATAAACGCAATTACTATCCCCGGTAACGGCACCAAAAACTTGTTAGGTAAAATCTATACACGCTACAAGCAAGTGTACGTGGTCAACAAGTAATATAATGATAAGATCAAGTATCGTACCCACAGAGACAATAATTCCAATTTATTCAAATAAGTACCAATTTTATATTATTTCAGCTTTATTAAACTAATGATTAAATGATGATTTTTATAATAAACTACTACTTAGACCAAAATTAACACCAATTCAGGATTTTAACAAGTTTTAAAGAATTAAGCCTACAACTGCACCTATTACTTCACTTCGGATAATATACTTTCCTTCAGTTTATATCAATTACTCCAGATTATTAACCAAAAACACAAAAGCAGATATAACCAACTCTCAATGCATTACATCCATACTCACTCAAATCCACAAATAATAGAATAAAGCAAGACACCTTAATTAATTAACTAACTCACTATATCTCTATGTGAATTATAATTGAAAAAGGTTTAATATTAAGATCCATATTTCAATTATAATTCGGAAAGCATTTTTCAATTAAATCTTTCTAGTGAGCTAAGATCCATATTTCATTATGCCTTAAGTTAGCTTTGGCTATTCTCTCAAAACATAATTATTTAGGTAAACAACCCTTTGTCAATTATATCATATATAACTCTTAGATAGTTTGGTGAACAACATTTGTTTCTAGTCCATCTAATGGTACCTACCAAACTCTATGCCTCTAAGTCCACAATCCTATTGTGATAACTTAGTTAAGTCTGGCCCAATGATTTTAACAGTTTGGATATCACAATTATCCTATCGCATCTTACCAAGATAAATGGGGTACTTTACTTTAGCAAACCTACATCCATCGGTCAAGGTTTTGATGAGTGTTATTCATTGGAAGGCATCTGATTTAGACTTAATAATTTTATGAGGGATTTTAATAATTAATTTAGATCTCACCACTTTTAATCTTATTAAACATGCACATTATTATCATATCATATCGTATACAAGCATAAATAAAGTGCAAAATTAAATGTGTCACAGTTATGGCCCCAACCCTATGCCAATCTTTTCAAGCTAATGAAAAGATTGAAGGTCAGTCTAAGGTGGTAAAAGGTCTTCAAAATAGTAGCTTCCTTGGACCTTCCTCATGCATGTGTCTCCTCTCCATCATCATCTTGTCATCTTGATAGGTTACAATTGTACATTACATGACATAAAGAAACCTCGAGTTACATTCGAGGGGATTTAGATGAGAAGAGAATATTACATCAGAATTTATAGAAAGGCACGACATGCAAGCCGCATTTCAAAACCAAAACCACTAACCTATGGGTCAAAAGGGCCATAACTGTGCACCATGCATATCACAATAAGCACATGACACAATTTATATAATTAAAGAAAACTATATACAAAATATTGGGGTCACGACCATCGTGCGCTACGACGGGGGGGTCCAAGGGGGGGGGGGGGGCTCCCCCCCTGGCGGTGGTCCGGCTGACCGATCAGATATGGATGGATTTGAAATTATAATAAAGAACAACAGTTATTCAATTTATAAAAGTAATGTTTTATATAGTATTGGAAATCTGCAAAATGGACTTTATATACTTGACTTGCATGAAAATATACTTCAAATAGAACAAACTTGTAGGGTTTTCGGCTCATAAACGCAGCGGAAATTAAAAATTTTTGAAACCCTAAAACAGGATCCATGCGAAAACATATTAATTCAGAGGTTAAGATATGTTTTACCGATTATTCAAGCCTGAAAGGAGACGATGGAGATTCTGGAACTGCTTCGAATCCTCAACGCAATCCAACGGAACTGCACCTCTACGGTATCCACACGAACGTCCCCCGAATCGTCACACGATCTGCAGCAAGGAAAGCTGCGGTACTAGCCGCCAAGGATCTGGACTTTTTGAAATTTTTCTCTCTAGTCTCTCTTTAAGAGCGGCTAGGGTTTTGATATCGATGATACCCTAAACGGCTGATATATCATATATATAGCAGTTAAAGGAATTAACCAAAACCTAATCCAATTAGAAATATAAAATCCGAATTTATATATATATATATTATATCTTAATTAAGTCTTACTTAATTAATATACATATATATATATATATACAAATTATCCTATTAATTTAAATTCATAATTTAAATACTATCAATCATATTGATATATTTAAATCCATACAATTTAAATTAATTCCCTTTTAATTACGTTCTAAGTGTGTGACCCTATAGGTTATTATTATGTTGGCAATAATTTTAAAATTATATTATAAAATTATAAACAGTGAGCGGCATCTAGTAATGCATCACTGCTACCCAAATAATAATAAGATCGGTGATTCGATACAACCTTTTCGTGACCAATGTTTCAATGTAATTTAATCCTTTTAACCTTGACATCCTAGATTAAACTCGAGGCATGGAATGTGTCATCCTCTTCATAATTTAATCTGAGTTTTCTTGATCGATGAGTAGACTATATGAAACAAATCACTATTTGAGCATGGCCATGCATTTCATAGTCCTACTCAATCAAGAGGACTATGGATATCACCCCTAATATATAGGAGGGTTAAATTCCATCTAGATCACTCATATTCCTCACACGATTCATGATATACCCAATAATCACCTTTATCGTCCACCTATTAAAGGTGGCCTTTGATGATATCAAAGTACATAAATTCTCGTGTAGTAATATAGTGATTTCAGGTCGGAGGATCATTACATCATTGTCACTATAAGAATTGCTTATGACACTTTGCATAATGCTCCACGTAGAATTCTCATGGTGGGTCTGCCCAGTACATTGTTCTCTAACATGTACCTATGCATTGACTCAATATCTCATATATTTATGACCAATGAGATTTGGCCATCAGTCAATCCACATACTAGTCTCAATGTATCATTGTTGTCCCATTAACAATGACACTCGACTAGGGACATTTAAGAGTAATGATACTAATTGTAACTATATGATCTCATGTTCAAGTCACATACTTGAAGTCATATAATTTGTATCACTATTCTAAGGACTTTTATTATGTTAACATTTATATAACGCAGTAAATAAAACCATAATAAAATAATTCATTTATTCAATCAAATATAATATCAAAAATGTTTAAGCAATTACATCAAAGAATTAGCCTCTAGGGCATAAACTCTAACAGATATCTCTATCCTACACATGAATTATGAATCCCAACTAACAGCAGAAATCAAAAACATATGTTACTATGGCCAGTTCTAATCCAATATATCATCTCTCGAATTTATATGAGATAACAGATAATTGGTGATCAAGTAACTATATTTGTTATGCACAACACATAGTAAATAACCTAAAAATAATATTCATAAACTAAATTGAAAGAACTTCAATCCTCTATTACATAATAAGATCTGTTATAGGCTTGAATAAAAAGTTAGTTCATCTTGAATGAATTAAAATCCAAAATCCACAAAGTAACAAGCATTCTGAATACAAGATATAGAGAAAGAGAGAAAATAAACTCTAGAAATGTATCACCGCTCTTCTTCACACTTCTTGCGTTCTTCGTGCTTCAACTATGCTTCAATTCTCTTCAATAGTCAATCTCCAAATTAGGGCTTGTGTAAGGCTAAGTATATATGTTACATGCCCTTTTCTGACCCCTTTATAACCTTCTATTAGCAGTCGAACTTGCAGCCTTTCGTTTAGTCCAAGTCCTATTCGAACAAGGACAGCCCCTCATCAGTCGCGCCTACCCGCCCTGGCGGGTCTTTATAGCTTCACACATCTGCCCTGGCGGGTTTTCTTACTGTCCAGCCATATTGCATGTCGCCCCAGCTGACATTTTCTTTACAAAAGTCCGCCCCTGCGGGTCATCATGCCGTGCACTGCTGAATATTGCACTTAGTCCCGTTTCATTCCGTTCTCTCTCCTACAAGCAACATTTACTCAAACAAAGTAAAATGATACGAAAACTATTTGAAATAGCCAAGAATCTAGCTATAAAGGACACCGATTCTTATAAAACCAACTCATCAGCAAACGTTGTGGAAGAGTCATCGGATGATGGGGATATGTTGTAATTTTTAACAAACACAGACATAGCAGACTCATGGATTCTGGATTCAGCATGTTCGTTTCACATGTCACCTAACAGGGAGTGGTTTGACACATACACGTCTGTAAATTGTGGTACCGTTCTGATGGTGAAATTCAGATAAGGCACACTTAGAAGGGGGGTTGAATAAGTATAGGAACAATCTATGACCAATTTTTAAACTTGAACAAAAACTACTGAATTCAGCCTACTATATTAATGAATGCAGCTTGCTGGATAAATATGGCTTATTGGATTAGATTTTTTTAATCTTGTTATTTAATGAAAATAACTTGCTGAATTTATAGCTTTGTAAAAATGCTTAGTGTTACCAATTTATCTTAAGATAGAAACAATATTTAATTTTTAACAATTAAATATCTTATGTGAGCAAATAAGATAAAGCAAGTAATAAGATGAACACTAAGATTTTTACGTGGTTTAGCTATTACCCTCTATAATAATAGCCTAGTCCACGTCCAATACCAACTAGTATTGGAGACTCAATTTATTTCTTTAAATTGACCCCTTTTACAAAACAGATTCTTTCAATACTTGAATTACAATAATTCACTTGAGCACTTTTGCTCTTTGTGCACCAATGCACTCCTTAAGCACCTATGCTTCCTTGAACCTGTTTGTAAACAATTCTTAATCCACTCGGATTAAATACCTTTAAACAACATTTAGTCTAAATCAAAAAGAATTATAAATATAGAGGTCTAATGATCAAAGAAAATAATCAATTTAACAATGCAAGGCTCAACTAATGTACGCTATGATCAAATAGTAAAGAGATAACACCAATTTAGAGCTCAAGAAAATTAGCCAGAAATAATCTGAAAATTAATTACCCAGCAGCTTGTATGATTGCACCAAAAATAATAGAATAACTTTTCAAGTATAATAGTGCAAGATTAATTCGTGTGTTGTACCAAACTGAGATAACCCAATTGATTATTTTTATAGCCCAAAAATATTACCGTTGTATTTTTATTTCTATCCGTTATAAAGCATATCTCCCAATCTCAGAATGATATCTATTAGAAAATAATTAGGACTATATCACGTAACTTTAATTCCTTCAAACAGATAACCCATAAAAACTTTTCATAACAAACTCCCAATATGTATCTGTTAACCGCCAAAGCAATAAGAGTCCCAATAATATCTCACTCTTCAAAGTCCCACTAACTTCAAAAGTGATATACATTAAAAACTGATAACTTTTCCAACGCAACAAACTCGGCATATATCATGATTACACTCAGTAAATACTTATCCCATAACACCTCATATAGTCAAAACAAGAAACATCAGGATAATCATTACTTAATAGTTCCGAGACTAAACATTTCAAAGGAGACTCATATAAATATACTTCCTCAATAAACCCATCAACTTCCTGATAATGGTTAAGCATACATAGCAACATATAAATAATAACCACTTAACATCAATAAAATCAGTTAGTATGTTGGCTTAAAACTCTTTTTTAAGTATGCATAAAATAATTATCATATAATATGCACATAAGATGTCCTAGAGCCTTGAATTGAAAAAGCAAACATTTGCAATGACCTTATATAAAATCTTAGGGCACAAAATCTTCAAAAACCTTCTGATCAAATCATCAATAATCCTTTTATCAATTTCCTAAAATTTCATAGTAAACGATTTAGTACAAAAACCAAATCATCATCAAAACTTACGGTTAGAATATGAACAAGTCAATATTCTTCCCCTTTTTGATGATGACAACACCAAAAATTATTACTCCCCCTAAATCCATACATACTATATTTCAGGATATTTATAAAATCAAAATACCCATTATGCTTTCTATAAAGCATTATTTATCACCTGCAAATATGTTAGACATTAAACAAAAATATTCAATAGCAATTTATCCAAAATGTCATCAAACGTTTGGTGTAGTCCACCCATAACAAAAACATAAATAGTCTTTAGAAAAAACATAAACACCAGGAAATCATCACCAGCAACCAGCAGCATCATCCCCAGCATCCAAAAAAATCTCCCCCTTTGTTATCATGCAAAAAATACGTTCAATCAATATCTTTAACATTGACAAAGATGGGAGGACGAGTAGTGAAATAAGGACGATGAAGAATGCGATGAAGTCGTTCTTCCAAAGATAAAGTATCAGCAAATCGAGGGGGACGAGGAATTAACATAGCATTTGGAAGAGGAAGGTCCATAAAATCGCCAACATATTCTGCCATCCAGTTGTAACGAGGTCATTCAGGGATGGTGGAATACATATTCTGAAAATGTAATTTCTGACCAACATCATTAAATTTGACAGCCACAAAATCAGCAAACTCCCCAAGCTGATAACTGACAAACTTCATCTCTACTGGCATGAATTACGATTAATCTTGCATTGTAAAGGTTTAACTATAGCAACAGTCTGTAATTCAAACCCAGCCTACAAATCAATAAACTCATCCTCCATCCGAGTAATACATTGTTGTAAATCATTTGCCCTTATGAACAACTTGCCTTTTTCCAACACATGAAGTCTATGCTTATTTTTAATAATGTCAATCTGCATAGCTTCTTAATTTTGAAGAAAAGTAGTTAGCATACTCAAGATTTCAGGAGAGGAGTCAGAGTGATTCGGCAGAGTAGAAGAAGAAGAAGTGGGTGATATTGGGATAGAATCAGGAATAATACGAACGAACGAACCATTAACAAGAGACAGATGAGATTGTTTTAAATATGCAGAATCAACAAATTTATTGTGAGAGACAACAACTTCATCATCAAGATAAATATTAAAATGTTGGAAAACTTTGGTTAGAAAATAGCCATACGGAAGACACTTTTTAGTTTGATGAATACAACTTAACATGTGAGATAACATCATAAGAGAAAAATTAAAAGAAATGCCTTTAAGAATCATGGCCACAACCACCAAATCTTGATACGTAAAATATGAACCTCCACCAAGGCGGGGAAACAAATTGTAGCGAATCAATTTATGTATAACACCGGCAGTAAGACAGACATCAACCGTCTTTGGAGTAAACAGAGTTGTGAGATTAAAATTGTTCATGACAATTTGAAGTGGTTCAAGAGGTGGAAAAGGAATGTTAGCAGCACCTTTTAACGTGAATGGACACAATCCAGCAGAAGGAATATCAAGAAAACTACCAAAATCCACAACCGTAATGAACAACGATTTGACTTTGACTATAACAATCACTATGACACTCAAGATTGGTATAAAACCGTTGAACCAACCGTGGGTAAGCTTTGGTAGGAGGAAAAAACATAGATGTTAAGCCACTCGATTTAAAAAGTTGTCATAGAGGAGAATTTTTAATATAGAACAGATCTAAAATTTTCTCATAAATAAATTATTTTGTAGCAATTGAAGTTTTAAAACGGTCTTCAAAACTGTGACCTCTAAAGAAATTTTCCAGTAAATCAAAAAAAGAAGAACCATAATTTATTAGAACCGAAGGAGATTCAAGTTGTGAAGAAGGATGTTCCATGTCTGGAGACTGTTTCATCTTCTGTTATTGAAAGGATTCTGAAAACTTTAAGAAGGAAAAGCTTGAATCTGAACCATCTAAAAGAGTGGCATCATCAGAAGATACATGCATAGATGTTTGCCTTTGCTGTCGTTTGGACTTCTTCTTTGTTTTCACTGTATATGGAGATCGGGTCTATGGACCGTCGTTGATGGAAATACCAGAAGAACGCTTGCTTGCTCTCGTTTTCATGTTTGCAAAGATTTGAGAGAGTATTAGCAAGAAGAGAGAAAAGGGGTTTACAAGGTAATAACAGGAGTGCATTGGTGAAGTGAAAGAAAAAAAAATTAATACGAAAGAGTTGGAAATCGAGAAGACGTCTCGAGAAGATAACTCCTTTTAGCTTTCATATCTTTTCAAATTCTAAAGATAATTATGATATCTAGAACACTGTTATGATGTGATAATACCGAGAATTGAGCCACATACATCGGTACATATCCCAGTAACACATAGCCATCAATATTAATATACTCATGAATAGAGAAGAAGTATCAGACAGATATATTTTATTTAATAATATACAGATATACTATAGGAACAAAATAAATTGTATATAAGTACGTGAACCCTAATTATACCATTCACATTCAAAGTTCTCTCCTTAACATACAAAATCGTTCTTCACTTAAGGGTTTAGTAAAAATATTAGCTAACTGATTTTCTGTAGGAATAAAAATTAATTTAATTAATCCTTTTGAAACATTTTACCTTAAGAAATGATGCCTTACCTCTATATGTTTTGTACGTGAATGCAAAATAGGATTTTTAGATATGTCAATAGTGCTATAAGTATCATAATAAATAGGCACACTATCACATAAAATATCAAAATCACATAGGGTTTGTCCCATCCATAATATTTGAGAGCAACAATTTTTTGCAGCTAGATATTCACCCTCAATGGTTGATAAAGCATCAAAAGTTTGTTTTTTACTGTGCCAAGTCACAAGACTTTGTCCCAAAAAATGTGCAAGCACCACTGGTACTTTTTTTTATCAATTTGACATCCTGCATAGTCAGCATCTGAGTAGCCAATTAGTTCAAAATTATTGTAAATTGGATAAAATAACTCCAAATTAATAGTACCACTTAAATACTTAAAAAATCTTTTAACAGCTTGTAAATGGAATTCCTTAGGTTTTGCTTGAAACCGAGCACAAAGACATACACTATACATTATGTCAGGTCTAGATGCAGTTAAATATAATAAACAGCCAATCATACCTCGGTATTTGGTTAATTATACATCTATACCTTTTTCATCAGAAGTAAGCTTTATTGATGTACTCATTGGTGTAGCGTTTGAATTGGATCCTTCAAAACCAAATCTTTTGAGTAGCTCTTTTGTGTATTTGGGTTGATGGATATAGATTCCATCTTTTGTTTGTTTGATTTAGAGTCCCAAGAAGTAATTTAGTTCTCCCATCAAGCTCATATTGAACTCCTTATGCATACACTTTGAAAACCACTCACAATGAAAATCAATAGTAACACCAAATATTATATCATCTACATATATTTGCACAATAATAATATCCTTATTTGCATGCTTAATAAATAATGTAGAATCAATTTTTTCTCTAGTAAAACCATTTGATAGAAGATACTTACTCAACCTCTCGTACTAAGCCCTTGGAGCTTGTTTGAGACCATAGAGAGCTTTCTTTAGCTTATAAACATTATTTGGATACTTTTTATGTTCGAATCCGGGAGGCTGCTTTACATATACCTCTTCATTGATGTATCCGTTGAGGAAGATGCTTTTCACGTCCATTTGATAAAGCTTAAATTTCTTATAACAAGAAAATGATAGTAAGATTCAGATAGACTCTAGCCTTGTAACTGGGGCATAAGTTTCCTCGTAGTCGATCCCTTCTTGTTGATTGTATCCTTGAGCTACTAACCTTGATTTGTTGCGAGTGATAGTTCCATGCTCATCAAGCTTATTCTTAAACACCCATGTTGTTCCAATAATGGAAAAACCTTCAGGAGGAGGCATAAGTTCATAGACTTGGCATCGTTCAAATTATTGAAGTTCCTCTTGCATTGCCATTAGCCAACTTTCATCAAGGATAGCTTCCTTAGCATTCTTTGGCTCGACTTTTGAAAAAAAAGTAGATAATGCACAATGATTTTGTAAGCCTCTCCGTGTGGTGATTCCTTTGTTTATATCTCTAATGATGTTTTCCGGTGGATGATTCTTTAGATATCTTACAGTCTTTGGCATTTGGACATCATGTATTATCTCTTCTTAATGGAAAAAATCTTCTTCAAGCTCTTGTGTTGTTTCTTGTTCCACTTCATGCGAATTCTCCAATTCAGCTTGTTGTATTCCTTCATTCGGTCTGCTGAATGTACTTTTTCAGTTTGATGGATTGACTGAAGTCTCCAAATTACCTGCATCCTCATCTTTTTCTTTTGGAAGATCATTGTTAGTCTCACTAAATGTAACATGAACAAATTCTTCAACACATAACTTTTTAACATTAAATACACGATATGCCTTGCTAGTTTGTGAATAACCAATGAAAATACCTTCATAGGATTTAGCATCAAATTTTCCCAAGTTATCACTAGTATTAAGAATAAAGCATTTAGATCCAAAAACTTTGAAATAGCTTATGTTAGGAATCTTATTATTTAAGAGCTCATAAGGAGTTTTCAAAATAATTGGACGAATAAGTACTCTATTTAAAACATAACAAGATGTGTTTATAGCTTCGGCCCAAATCTTCTTATGAAGTTTAATTTCTTGTAGCAAAGTTCTAGCTGTTTCTTGTAACGTTCTATTCTTTCTCTCAACTACTCCATTTTGTTGAGGAGTTCTTGGGGCTGAAAAGTCATGGCTAATTCCTTTTTGATCACAAAATATTATGAAGTCCTTTTGAAATTCAGTACCATGATCACTTCTAATTCTAATGAGTTTGAAACTATATCTTATTTTAAGATTTCTTATCAATTTTTCAAACTATTTAAATGCTTCATATTTTGTTCTTAAAAATAATACCCATGTGTATCTAGAAAAATCATCAACTATTACAAATGCATAAAATTTACCATTAATACTAGCATGTCTTTCTGGTCCAAACAAATCAAGATGAAGTAATTGCAAGGGAGAAGAAGTTGATATCTTATTTTTTGTGGTAAATGATGTTTTAACTTGTGTCCCAAGTTGACAAGGAACACAAACTCCCTTCTTTTCATATTTTATTTTCGGCAATCCTTTGACGAAGTTCTTTGAAGATAGTTTCTTGATTAAACCCATATGAACATGTCCCATCCTTTTATGCCATAGATTAGCTTCATCTTGTACGGTGGCAAGACACAGTTTTTCCTCCTGTTGCTCAAAATCAAGAGTATATATATTTCCTTACCTTTGTGCAACTAGAGTAGTATTGTTAGTACTATGAGAAATTGTACATTTTTCTTTTTCAAATGTTACTTGATGACCATTATCCATTAATTGACTAACACTTATAAGATTAAATTCAAGTCCACTAACAAGATGTACATTATTAATATTGACCTTACCATTACCAATTTTACCTTTCCCGATAATTTTGCAAGTTTGATTATATCCAAATGTAACCGTTCCATTTTTCTTCCTGATTTTTAACTCCACGAACTTTGATTCGTCACCAGTCATGTGACGAGAGCATCCACTATCAAGAATCCATTTTTGAGATGGAACCCTTGCCATGAGACATACCTGTCAAGAAAAGATAAATCATCCTTTTGGTACCAACATCTTTTTGGGTCCTTTAATGTTAGTTGCAAGTAAATCACCCTTTTTAAACCATACCTTTTTAATCTTATTTTTCTTATAACAATTTATGTCCAAGTGACCTTTAATACCACAATTTCTACATGTTGTGAAAGGAGAACAATAGTTTAATTTAAAACGTGACTTAGATTTCAACATGTTCACATTTTCCTTTTTATGCATAGGAATGTAACCGATTCCTTGTCTTTCAAAACTAGGTCTTTGTTTACCCAAAATGACATTTAAGTTTTCTTCTCCTTGAACGAATTTAGCAAGAGATGATTTTAATGAATCTATTTCCTTTTGAAGTCCATTAGTAGGAATAGTTTTACAATGAGATTCATCACTAAATGAATAAATACATACATCTCTCATTTTAAGTTCATTAGTCATTTTTTGAACTTCATTATTCAAATAGTTTACCTTATTGAAAAGTATTTTGTTATAATTATCAAGGTAATCATTCTTTGCAATCAAAATCTTTTCTTCTTTACAAGATGACTCTTTTTCGATTTCTTTCTTTTCATCTATTAAACAATCAACTTCACTCATTAATGAATTAACTAAGCCTTTTAAACATGCATTCTTTTCTTTTAATTTTTCATTTTCTTGTTTCAAAGAATTAAACTCATAAATAGATACCTCGTTTGATTAACCTTCTATTCCCATAAAGCAAACTTGAGCTAGTTCATCCTTGGCATCGACCTCAACTTCGGACTCCTCTTCATCACTCCAAGTGATAAGTGCTTTGTTTCGTTTATTATCCTTGAAACCCTTTTTTCCTTTGTTCTTTAGTTGAAAGCAGTCCTTTTTAAAGTGACCAGGACGTCCACATTCGAAGCATGTCTCCTCGGTTTGCTTTCCCATGAACTTGTTTGAGTTGAACGTATTCCTCCTCTTGTTCTTCCTTTGGAGTAGTCCTTTGAGTCTTCTTGACATCATAGTTATTTCTTCATCTGAGTCATCATCAAGTTCCTCTTCATTTCCTGCATTAAGAGCTAAAACTTTTATTCGAGGGGTTTCGTCCTCATCATCATATCTCTTTAATTGATGTTCATATTCCTCAAGTTCACCAAAAAGAGTTAGGGTATCCATAGTAGAAATAGTAGCAGAATCTTGAAGAGTTGTAATTTTAGAAGCAAACCTTTTGGGCATAGCCCGAAGTAATTTACGATTAATCTCACTTTGTGGGATGGATTTGTCAAGTAGCTTCAGAGAGTTTAGGAGAACAAGGAACCTTACTTGAGCTATCTTTATGGTTTCGTCTTTCTCAAGTTTGAACATTTCATAGTCGTGCATGAGCATGCTTAGTTTGACTTCTCGTACCTTTGATGTACCTTCATGGCTTACTACTAGAGTGTCGCACATTTCCTTAGCTGTATTGCATGAGGAAGCTTTGTCGATCTCAGATTGTACCATGCCGCTAAGTAACGTGTTCATAGCCCTTGAATCATAGGAAGCCGCGTAAGTTTCAATTGAGTCCATTTCTAGCAAAGTCTTTGGAGTGCCGTCATCTTTCCTTGGAGTAACCGGTCCATTCTCCACGACCCACCATTCCCAAGGATCTCTTTTAAGATACATCCTCATTCGGAATTTCCAGAAGTTATAGTTTTCTGTTCCATGCAGCAGAGGAGGTCTATTGGTTGATTGACCTTCTTGATTGTTGTTCCCGAATTGTGCCATGTTAGAATCTTTCCCTTCAGGTCACCTTTAAGACCAAGATAAGTAGAGCCAAGATTTGATACCAAATGAAATTCAGATAAGGCACACTT
The DNA here is from genome assembly GCA_020205555.1 of Panax stipuleanatus. Classification (NCBI taxonomy): domain Eukaryota; kingdom Viridiplantae; phylum Streptophyta; class Magnoliopsida; order Apiales; family Araliaceae; genus Panax; species Panax stipuleanatus. The sequence continues at coordinate 74,915,816 of CM035119.1, read as the reverse complement.
AGAAAGGGGGGTTGAATAAGTGTAGGAACAAACTATGACCGATTTTTAAACTTAAACAAAAACTACTGAATTCAGCCTACTATATTAATGAATGCAGCTTGCTGGATAAATATGGCCTACTAGATTAAGTTTTTTTTTTAATCTTGTTATTTAATGAAAATAATTTGCTGAATTTATAGCTTTGTAAAAATGCTTAGTGTTAACAATTTATCTTAAGATAAAAACAATATTCAATTTTTAACAATTAAATATCTTTTGTGAGCAAATAAGATAAAGCAAGTAATAAGGTGAACACTAAGATTTTTACGTGGTTCAGCTATTACCCTCTATAATATTAGCCTAGTCCACGTCCAATACCAATTAGTATTGGAGACTCAATTTATTTCTTTAAATTTAAATTGACCCCTTTTACAAAACAGATTCTTTCAATACTTGAATTATAATAATTCACTTGACCACTTTTGCTCCTTATGCACCAATGCACTCTTTAAGCACCTATGCTTCCTTGAACCTGTTTGTAAACAATTCTTAATCTACCCAAATTAAATACCTTTAAACAACACTTAGTCTAAATCAAAAAGAATTACAAATATAGAGGTCTAATTATCAAAGCAAATAATCAATTTAACAATGCAAGGCTCAACTAATGTATGCTATGATCAAATAGTAAAGAGATATCACTAATTTAGAGCTCACGAAAATTAGCCGAAAATAATTTGAAAATTAATTGCCCAGCAGCTTGTATGATTGCACCAAAAATAATAGAATAACTTTTCAAGTATGATAGAGCAAGATTAATTCGTGTGTTGTACCAAACTGAGATAACCCAATTGATTTTTTTTATAGCCCAAAAATATTATCATTGTATTTTTATTTTTATCCGTTATAAAGCATATCTCCCAATCTCAGAATGATATCTGTTAGAAAATAATTAGGAGTATATCACATAACTTTAGTTCCTTCAAACAGATGACCTATAAAAACTTTTCATAACAAAAATGTGACGCCCCCAAAATAGGTCCAATCAACCTAACCCATTCTGAGTCGCCAAACACATGGTACAAAATCCAAATACAAAATTTATATCAAACGGTCGTGAGAAAAATGATCACACAAGCTGTGAGCTTCAATACATATCGTATGGAATAAGAAATATAAACGCTCAAATTCAGTCCTCCTTTATTACAATTATTATCACACTATTGTACAAAAATAGTGAGGACTTCTACTGCTCTAACTATGACCATCACTTTGTTCCCCGACTAGTCCTTGCAACATTCTCATTTCCTGAAGAGGACAATAGAATAAAAGGGTGAGCTCAACTAGCCCAGTAAAGAATATTATGACTAAGATAATGAAAAATAAATTATCGTTAGTCTTCAACAAATCAGATAAAATATTATGGACAACAAGTTTTAGATCAACAACTGCATCGAAAATAACAATTCATCAGAAGAGTTAAGTAAAAAATGATGTCTACCATCTTCTATGATTTAAAAGTTCATCATCTATATTTTATCCTTATCAATCAATATATATCTCAAATCAAATATTCATCTTTGCACTACGGGCCAAAAATATTCATTTGTATCACCAGTGGTCATGTTCATCTCAACACCTGTCCATCTTTGCACTACGGGCTAAAGATATTCATCAGGTAATCATTTATCTTTGCACTACAAGCCAAAGATATTCATCAAATAATCATTCATCTTTACACTACAGGCCAAAGATATTCATCAAGTAACCATTCATCTTTGCACTACAGGCCAAAGATATTCTTTTGTATCACCATTTAAGACTGAAGATGATGAAAAATATTTTAAAGAAACGAATCCAGCGAGATAAAGGACAAAAATTAGGGATTCGTAAATCAGTCTATCCAAGTTCAAAAATACTTCATAATAATCATTTGTGGAGCAAAATTCAAGAATGAAGTTCAAAACATGGATCCAATTAAAGATAGGAACCATAACAGACAACTTGGACAAAGAAAATAAAATTTAATTTTTTTGTGAATAGTACCGTATTCGTAAATAGTGTTATATACGTGAATAGTGCCGTATACGTAAATAGTAACCCCGACATGACATGGTAGAAATTTAACATGAAAAATCATACTTCATGAATAGTACTCGTGAATAGTACTGTATTCGTGAATAGTGCCGTATATGTGAATAGTGTCGTATACGTGAATAGTAATAGCGACATGAAAAGGTAAAAATTTCATAATAAAATTCATAACAATATTTTGGTGAAATGATATTGAAGAAAATAACATCATTTACTTGAAAAATAGCATCCCTTACCTCAAAAGAATAGTACTTCTGATTGAAATATCGGATATAATGCTGAAGGAAACTTGCACTGTATAGCAACACTCAAAGTATTGAAATACTAACAAAAATATGCTCGATATTATAGAGAAAGAAACTTCTGATTCTGGTGTGATTTTCAATTCTAACTAAGCACCCTATTTATAAGAAAATGCTGAGAACGCCAAAGCAGAAAATTTAATAAAATATTATTATTATTTTTTTCTCATGGACGCCAACCAGCAAAATTTTCTAGCAATTAGCCAACCACAAGTGGGACGCACCCACACAAAACATGCTTTAATCACCTTTTGCAACAAACAAAATAATTCAGACCCAATATTCCGGAACTTCAATAATTTATAATAAATAGCCCTTTTATCAGAAAAATAATAACCTCATATCCATTCCATGTGAAATTTAATTCTCTACAACTTTGTAAAAGAAAGTTTTTCTAAATTTCGAACGAAAAATGACCCGAATTTACATACGGATGATTTTTCCACACCTCTATTCTGACAAAAACCTCAGTATGCCAACTTTGAAAAATCAAAATCAGCATTTACAACAACAAGTGGGCCCCACTAACTCACAAAACATGTTTTTAGCATTTATTGTAACAAAATCGATTCCGACCTAATTTGCTCTCTTTTTCCTCATTTTATTCATATATCGTGAATTTGTTGTAAAAAATATCATCACTATTATATTATTATATTATCATATTATACAGTTATAATGTAATATAATATTATATTTGAATAAATTATTTTATCAGAAAAGATAAAATATCAATTCTCAATAATTGTCTCCTTTGCTAAAAAAATTCCTCCATTTATATCCATATCGAATAAATATTTCCTTATCAATTTTTTATCAATAATTAATTTTTCATAAATAATATTACAGAACCACAGTATTGACAACCAGGTCGTTTCCAGGAAAGAGGGGGCCTTCCGATAAGGATCTCTCCTTATTGGCGCGCAATTAAATAACCCCTCCTAGACAGAACTTCCTTAGACATTGCCAATAATGCTATCTAATAATATTATTCAAATAATATGAATTATTAATTTGATAATATGAAATACAGTGCAATGACAATTATTGAAATATAATACACTGTGCAATACCGTGTGCTACTATGCAACGACGCGTATTATTTTATTTTTAACCACCGGGTATTTCAACAGTTCTAACGGTAACGGTTACGCCGTTATTTTTAGAAAACTTATTCTTGTCATTTTCTTCATCCAACAGTTTTCAGTTATGGGGCCCACAAATGGCTACGTCGTCGTACGAATATTCCCCGACAACAAGAATATTCCACGACTGACGAATATTCCCCGATAACAATGAATATTTTATCACCACTTGCTTATTTTAAAATATTTGCGCATTTTACCCATAACTTACCACATTAATCAAATCAACCCCTTACTATTTCAAAAAATATATAGAGGAAATTCAATTTTATTCATAAAAGGGTGGGGTCTTACAACCTCCCCTCCTGATGAAATTTCATCCTCAAAATTGACGTACGTACCTGGTATGTCAAAAAGGTGAGGATACCTCGCTTTCATTTCCGATTCTAACTCCTAGGTCATTTCTTCAATAACATGGTTCCTCCACAAAACTTTGACTTGTGGTATAACCTTTGAGCGTAGGGCATGCTCCTTCCTATCCAAGATCTTGATAGGTACCTCCTCGTATGTTAAATCTTTGGCTATCTCGTCTGGTTCTAACTCAATAATGTGGTTTGGGTCTTTCACATATTTACGTAGCACGGATATATAAAAAACGTTATGAACACGAGACATACTTGGAGTAAGGCGAGTTTATAGGCCACATTTCCTACTCGGTCAAGGATCTCAAATGGACCAATAAATCGTAAATCGGTGCCCATAGCTTTTTGCAGGCTGACCCTTTGGCACTTGATGCTCCACCTTGACACGTTTATACGTTAAACACCTGGAGATAAACTCTGCGATCTCTCTTTTTCATATTGCTCCACCAAAATATATATCGAAGATCACGATACATTTTGGTACTTCCAAGATGGATTGCGAACGGTGTGTTGTTTGCTTCCATCATGATTTTATACTTTAAATTAGAGTCGTTAGGAACACAAAGTCTGGAGTTGACTCAAAGTATTCTCTCTTCATCGATTCTTGCTTCTACAATAGAATCTTCTTGAATTTTCTTCATATTCATCAGCTCGAGGTCTTTAGCTTGAGTAGCTTTAACTCTATCAATAAAAGCTGGTCTGCGCGTATATTTGACATCATCACGTAGGTCCCCGGAATCTTGAACTCTATCTCCATCTTTTGTAAGTCATACAAAATGACCTTTGTGTTGACAGCATCGCACTCGTTCCCGCATACGATCTTCTACTCAACGCGTCATCTACCACGCCCGCTTTTCCAGGATGGTATTGAATAGTATGATCGTAATCTTTCAACAGCTCGAGTCAACGTCGTTGTCGCATGTTGAGTTCGTTCTAAGTAAAGAAATATTAGGATGTCATCAATAATGACAACCATGAAATGATCTAAATATTTCTCAAATATTCAGTTCATCATGTTCATGAACGCAACATGGACATCGGTCAATTCAAAAAATATAACTAGAAATTTGTAATGCGTGTATCGAGTTCTAAAGGCAGTCTTTGGAATATCCTCAGTTTTAATCTTCAGCTGATGATATCTAGAACAAAGATCGATCTTTGAGAAGAATTGCGCACCTCGCAACCGATCGAACAGGTCATCAATACGAGGTAATGGATACCTATTCTTGATGGTGACATGGTTCAACTCCTGATAGTCAATAAAACGTCGCATACTACCGTCTTTCTTCTTTATGAATAAAAAAGGAGCACCCCAAGGAGACGTACTAGGATGAATAAAATCGATGTCTAACAACTCATGTAGTTGGACCTTTAACTCCTGAAGTTCAATAGGAGCCATTCAATATGGGGTTTTATAAATGAGTTTTGTACCGGGTTCAAGGTTAATAAATAATTCAACATCACGTTCTAGGGGTAGACCAGGAATTTCCTTGAAAAATACATCAGAAAACACATTAACAATAGAAATATCATTCAAACCTGACGTCTTTTAGTTTAGATCAGTGACATGAGCTAGGAAAGCTTGACATCCGTTTTTCAATAAATGAATATTTTTACGACTTGAAATGACAATGATTGATTTAAATTCGCACAACAAGTTGTTTAGGAATATGAAAATAACAACCTTATGAAAAAAATCAATTTTGGCATGATGAGTTGTTAACCAATCGATTCCTAAAATCACATCAAATGCAAGTATTTTTAAAGATATAAAATCAATAGGTAGGGTGAGGGTACCAATCTGAATCAAGCAAGATTTTTAAACTGTAGATGTAACGAAAGTTTCTCCTAACGAAGTTTCAACAGAAAAGTCAAAGTCTAATTTCTCAAAAGTCAAGTTCAAACGTTGAGCACAAGTAGGTGAAATAAAAGAATAGGTAGCATCGGTATCGAATAAGGTATAGACTTTGTAAGAATTTATGATTAACTAACCCGTGATAACCTCGTTCGGGTTCCTCGCATTTTGGGTAGTCACGACAAACGCTTTTCCAGGAACCACCGACTTTGACTTGTTCGGGACAGCCTTTGGAATCACAACCCCCGTTGGACTTGATTTTGCTACTGGACAATCTCGAGCTATATGACCTTCCTTTCCACAGTTATAACATACCTTGAATTATTGTGGGCAGTTTGGACTGATGTGTCCCTCTTGCCCGCATTTATAGCATACGACCGGTGGTCGTTCTCCTCCCCTAAAAACAGTTGATGCTGGTGCAGACGTCTTTACGTTGTCATTATTGTACCTCCCATTTTTAAACCCCCCCCCCCGACTCACTTCTTCTATTATCCTGGCCATGATTACCATTGAAGTGGTTACCATTTTTAGCCTTATAATTTCCTCCTCTCTAGTTATCGTTGTTCCGATGACTGCTGCCATCGGTACGACTATGTTCTCCCTTGGTTGAACAGACTCATTATCTCGCTCATTGAGCCCTGTTAACAACATCTGAATATAAAGAAAGTTTGTGAAAATTTAGGTATTGACGAATTTTGGGTTTCAAACCTCTTAGAACATCCGCGTCATACGTTCCTCATTTTTCACCAAATAAGATGCGAACCAAGATAACTCCGCGAACTTAGCCTCATACTGGGATGCAGTTATGTTGTTCTGTTCCAGTTTGATAAACTCTACCTCTTTCATATGCCGAATACTTTCTGGAAAGTACTTGTCATTGAACAGTTTCTGGAAGGCCTCCCATGACATCTTGAGTGAGGCAGGCTGGGTATGCTCAATAGATTCCCACCCGTAATCTGCCTCTCCACCGAACATAAAGGTGGCGAATGGAACTTTTTGTTCCTCCATGCATCCTAATACATCAAATATCTTGGTAATTTGCTTAACCCACGTTTTCGCCTTGATTGGTTCTGGCTTTCCTAAAAACCCTGGTGGTCCCAACTCTTTGAACTACTTGGCAGTGACAAGCCGCGAGTTATTATTATTTCCACCCGTATTTTGAACACGAGTCTCCCTCGTCTAGTTTTGCATGAACTGCAAAAAGCTTTTAAACATCCCATTGTTCATCATTTGATCGATCGTGTCGTTTACAGAAGGAATATTGCCTTCTTGTTGCACGTTCTATTCGTTGGTGATTAAAGGTATCTCGACGGTCTCATTCACTCCATTGTTAACATTTTCAGCTGCTATTCTCAAATATATTGGCATAAAATAAGTGTTAATTAAACAAATTAACATAGCACATACTAAACTTATGTTCCGACCGACCAATTGAATACCACATAAGCTTAGGTAGGACACACTAGCGAAGGATTTACTCGTTTCTCCCCTACTAGTTCTATTCCCATATCTCAGCCAGAGACCATATCCCTAAGCTCTGATACCAACTGTGACGCCCCCAGAATAGGTTCAATCAACCCAACCCATTCTGAGTCGCCAAACACATGGTACATAATTCAAATACAAACTTTATATCAAACGATAGTGAGAAAAACGACCACACAAGCTGTGAGCTTCAATACATAGCATATGCAATACGAAATATAAACGCTCAAATTCAGTCCTCATTTATTACAATTATTATCACACTATTTTACAAAAATAGTGAGGACTTCTATTGCTCTAACTCTGCCCATCACTCTGTTCCCCGACTAGTCCCTGCAACATTCTCATTTCCTGAAGAGGACAATAGAATAAAATGCTGAGCTCAACTAGCCTAGTAAAGAATATTATGACTAAGATAATAAAAAATAAATTATTGTTAGTCTTCAACAAATCAGATAAAATATTATGGACAACAACTTTTAGATCAACAACTGCAGCGGAAATAATAATTCATTAGAAGAGTTAAGTAGAAAATAATGTCTACCATCTTCTATGATTTAAAAGTCCATCATCAATATTTTATCCTTGTCAATAAATATATATCTCAAATCAAATATTCATCTTTGCACTACGGGCCAAAGATATTCATTTGTATCACCAGTGGTCATGTTCATCTCAACACCTGTCCATCTTTACACTATGGGCCAAAGATATTCATCAAGTAATCATTCATCTTTGCACTACAGGCCAAAGATATTCATCAAATAATCATTCATCTTTGCACTACAAGCCAAAGATATTCATCAAGCAACCATTCATCTTTGCACTACAGGCCAAAGATATTCTTTTGTATCACCATTTAAGACTGAAGATGATGAAAAATATTTTAAAGAACTAATCCAGCGAGATAAAGGACAAAAATTAGATATTCATAAATCAGTCTATCCAAGTTCAAAAATACTCCATAATAATTATTTGTGGAGCAAATTCAAGAATAAAGTTCAAAACATGGATCCAATCAAAGAAAGAAATCATAACAGACAACTTGGACAAAGAAAAGAAAATTTAATTTTTTTATGAATAGTATCGTATTCGTGAATAGTGCCGTATACGTGAATGGTAATCTCGACATGAAAAGCCAGAAATTTTATAAGAAAAATCATACTTCATGAATAGTACTCGTGAATAGTACCGTATTTATGAATAGTGCTGTATACGTGAATAGTAACTCTAACATGAAAAGATAAAAATCTCATAATAAAATTCATACCAATATTTTTGTAAAATGGTATTGAAGAAAATAACATCATTTACTTGAAAAATAACATCCCTTACTTCAGATATAATGCTGAAGAAAACTTGCACTGTATAGCAACACTCAAAGTATCGAAATACTCACAAAAATACACTCGATATTATAGAGAAAGAAACTTCTGATTCTGGTATGATTTTCAATTCTAACTAAGCACCCTATTTATAGGAAAATGTTTAGAACGCCAAAGCAAAAAATTTAATAAAATAATATTATTATTTTTTTCTCACGGACGCCAACCAACAAAAATTTCCAGCAATTAGCCAACCCCAAGTGGGATCCACCCACACAAAACATGTTTTAATCACCTTTTGCAACAAAAAAATAATTCAGACCCAATATATCAGAACTTCAATAATTCATAATAAATAGCCCTTTTATCAGAAAAATACGAACCTCGTGTCCATTCCATATGAAAATTTAATTCTCTACAACTTTGTAGAAGAAAGTTTTTCCAAATTTCGAACGACAAGTGACCTGAATTTACATACGTATGATTTTTCCACACCTCCATTCAGACAAAAACCTCAGTATGCCAACTTTGAAAAATCAAAATCAGCATTTACAACAACAAGTGGGCCCCACCAACTCACAAAACATGTTTTTAGCATTTATTGTAACAAAATCGATTCGGACCCAATTTGCTCTCTTTCTCCTCATTTTATTCATATATCGTAAATTTATTGTAAAAATATCACTATTATTATATTATTATATTATCACATTATACACTTATAATATAATATAATAATATATTTGATTAAATTATTTTATTAGAAAAGATAAAATATCAATTCTCAATAATTGTCTCATTTGCTAAATAATTCCTCCATTTATATCCACATCGAATAAATATTTCCTTATCATTTTTTTTATCAATAATTCATTATTCACAAATAATATTACAGAACCACAATATTGACAATCAGGTCGTTCCCAGGAAAGAGGGGGCCTTCTGATAAGGATTTCTCCTTACTGGCGCGAAATTAAATAACCCCTCCTAGACAGAACTTCCTTAGATATTGCCAGTAATGCTACCTAATAATATTATTCAAATAATATGAGTTAATGATTTGATAATATGAAAAATGTTGCAATGACAATTATTGAAATATAATACACTGCGCAATACCATGTGCTACACGTATTACTTCATTTTTAACCACCGGGTATTTCAACAGTTCTAACGGTAATGGTTACGCTGTTATTTTTTGAAAACTTCTTGTTGTTTTCTTCATCTGACTGTTTTTCGTTATGGGGCCCACTGTGACACCACGAAATTCGGGTCTTAAACACTCGGATTCGATCATCACGATCCAATACAAACATTTACCTCTAGACAACATACAATAACTAACTGCGGAATATAATAAACGTATGTCGTTCATTCAAAAGGTGTTACTTGTCCCAAGATTCAATAACCTTAATACAATCATACAAACATACCCTAGAATAATCATTAGGGTTCAAATTACATTAATAGTAATTTAACTAAGCATAAAGTACAGTCTGCTCCTTGCAAACTATTCCTACATCTTTTCTTTACCCTTGTCCTTCCCTGAAGTCTCGGGCTTATTTGCAATTGAAGTCATAATACAACAAGAATGAGCAACAAATTTGCTCAGCAAGTTTAAATACAGCAATAAAGGATATATCATGGTGAACGGAATATATCTGATAAGGAATTCAACAATATGAATATCAGAAGCAAGGATAATAATTGCTTTTAGAATAATCGATACTCAAATAGTCTTTGAACTATAAATCTCTAATGGAATCAATAGCTGATTGACCCTTTAGTTACTGGCTACAGAATATGTACTTGAGGGGATCTATAACAACCAGAAATTTTAAGCTCCTTATTAATTTTATATGTGATTTAAAATTTTTAGGAGTTAATTTTTTAAACTTATTTAAACCTTATGTGGTTATGTGCTTATGTGAATTTAACTTATGCGAATAAATGCTAGGATTTTTATTAATGGTAATCACTAATGGTTATTTAACTTAGTAGATTAACCCTGAGACTTTTATTTCAGAATATTGATAAAAGTGTTAGTAAATTATATATTCAAATTTCTTGAATATGGTGTAGAGTTTTAATCGGGATTAATTATTTATATTTGAGTAATTAATTGATAACGTATGAAATTATTATTGTTGTTGATTAATAATTATTATGAATAAATAATAATTAATGAGTAAGAGATTAATAAATATAATAATATTATATTTACTTGATTAATTGTTTTATACAAGCATGTGTTATATTAAACCTTTGGTATAAGGTAGTTACCTTTATATATTGTATAAGGTGCTATGTGACATATTAATGTAGCTTACATTGTATGTAGGGACTATATGGTAAGATTAACTGTATTAGATGAGTTACATATAATTCCTTATGTAACATGATAGGTATGGATAGACATTACTCTATATACCCTGTTATATTACAGTAATATCAATAAAATATTGTTATTCGATAATAATTCTTAATAAGTTATTATAATTATAATAATAACCGTTGTGATGATAATAAAACCCAATTATATTATATTTGGTGTTAATAGAAAATGTACATGGATTATATGTATGTACACTACTTGATACCTTGTAATTAGGAAATACATTGTATTCCCTTTAAATTATTATAACCTATGTTATATGAAATAAATTGTGTATGCATATTATATAACCAAAGTCTATATGATATGCCCCAAGTGTAGTATTTGCTAGTTGCTGAGAATTGTCCCAATATGAGAGCTCAGCTTTTTCTCCTTCGCGTGAAACACCCACATGCTACTCTATCTTCTTCTTCTCAAATTCATCCAAGCTAGCCATTATCATTATAAGGGGAGTGGGATTCATGACGAGTTCCACCCACTTCTCACCAACTCTCTCTTGTCCATTGAACAACCTTACAATCCATGGGTTTGATTTGGGAGAGTATTACATTAACTGGTTATCTTGTTTGCCTATAAATTGAACCTTCCCTTCCTCTTATTTCAATTGTTGAGGTTTTATATTGATTTAAGGTAGAGTAGCATAGTAGCATTATATAATTTGATAGCAGCAAGTTCAGTTTCTATTTTGCAGAGGTATACTTTCTACCATTCTCATTCTTGTTCTTCAATTTCTAAAAATTTATAAGTTCTTAATTCTTGATTCCATTTGAATTGAATGTTTATTGATTGGAGAGATGTTGTTAAGTGGTATATAAAGATTACAAGCATGATAAGAATGTATTATAGCATGGCTAGATAGGATTCAAAATTATTTTCTGAGATGGGCTGAAGGAACTGCTGAAGCAATCCAGTCTCTGGTTGGACCAGACGCCGGCGCAGCTGTGCCGGGTTTATGCCTGGTAGCAGCGCAACTACGCAGGTCCTGGAAACCAGATTCTCATTTTCTGTTACAACACCTGTTATGCCATTATGTAATACCTTGTTAGACCAAACATGTAAGTTAGATTAGCACACATATATGAGTATATTAACATTGTGTAAACGTGTTTTGCTATGTTTGCATACAAGGTTTATAAAATAACATGTAGTTATGAAAATAAACTTAAGATTTCATGAACGAACGTCAACATATGTGAAACATGCTAGTATTCTAACTTTGCAAGCATATTAGTATGATTTAAAGATGTATGAGAAGTATGCTAACTCGCGTATATAGGTTCCATAATGAATTGTGATCATATGAACCTTACTAGTGCACATTCCTAACGAATATGGAAGTTTTGAAAATAAACTTTGACATGTGTGTAACACATTTAGGTACTGATTTTGCAAGCAATTTAGTGTGGTTTAGAAATGTATGAATAATCCATTGACTTGTGTTTATATGACTCGTAATGAAGCATTAGCATGTTGAACTCATTAGTGAACGTTACTAACAACAGCATAAGCTTTAAATGTGAACTTGACGTATACGTAGTATGTATGAATTTGATTTCATGGGCATGATTGTGTGTTCTATAAACATGAGAACTTAGTCTAATATGATAGAACACACTAGCATACTTGATCGTAAGTTAAGACGTTTTCAAAAGAGAGACTTAAGACTTTCAAAGAGAACTTAACTAAGACTTGTGTCTTTTAGATTGTGACCATTTAAATACATGTATGTGACTTATGTATGCGTTCTAATACATGAGGATAACGGTTACGAGATGCTTTACATGTACCATGTTGTCTTTTCGACTTAGTGTACTTTGCAATTGAAAACTTAGAATGTGGAAGCTAACTATCACTGATTACTATGTGAATTACATTATAATCATGCGAGCATAAGTATTAAGATTTCCTTATGACTATAGACGTATTGACATGAACCTCATTTGTTTATATACAAATTTTACATATGCATGCTCATTCATAAGAAATGAACTTCAAGTATGAACTACGTGATTAAAGTATATGTGTGTAGTATAGTCGAGCATACATATTAAGTATTGTTTGACCTTGTTATGTGATAACATGACTTTAGTAATCAATCTTGAAGCATGGACTTATATTGTTCAAAGTATGTGAATGTCCGACATAAAAATATGTGTTCTTGAAGTGAACATAGAATGAACATGTTAGCTTTCGAACTTGAGTTAGATAAACTTGATAAACATGTGTGTCGATTTATATCAGTAACTGGAAGTGCTATGTGTTCAAGCCTATATTGACGCATATAAACTAAGTAATCTACAATTATTAAATCTAAGACAAGATTAGATTGACTTACGTGAACTATGTGATAGAATTATGACTAGACTCTTGTATGTGTGAACTTATATTAGTTTGTATATACTAATTGGAGAGACCGACTTGTTAGGTCGTTCCAACGCCGTTTAATTAAAGCTAGAATTATTTGTAGCTGAGCAAACAGGCAAGTTCCTGAACTTCACTCTTTGACTGTGCAAGTTCCTTTGAAACCATTATTGTATTATATGCAAGTCTCCCTAACTTTACTCAAATTTATATTGAGCAGGGTATTATTATATTGCAAGTTTTCTTGAACTACTCTTTTATTTGAGCAAGTTTTCCTTAACTTATAGTTATTTATTGTACAAGTATCCGGACCCTATTGTGCAAGTATTCTAAATTCTTGTACTACCTTATTCAATGAAGCGTGTAAGCGAGTTTCTAAACTTTACTTATTTTTGGTGAAAGTTTCCTATCCTTCTCATATTGTATTGATTAGGTTATTATTGTATTGTGCAAGTTCCCCGAACTTCACACTTTGAGTATTGTGAAAGTTCCCCGAACTTCACACTTTTGTTATTGTGAATATTCCCCGAACTTCTCACTTTGGTTATTGTGAAAGTTCCCCGAACTTCACATTTTGAGTATTGTGAAAGTTCCTCGAACTTCACACTTTGGTTATTGTAAAAGTTCCCCGAACTTCACATTTTTAGTATTGTGAAAGTTCCCCGAACTTCACACTTTGGTTATTGTGAAAGTTCCCCGAACTTCACATTTTGAGTATTGTGAAAGTTCCCCGAACTTCACACTTTGGTTATTTTGCAAGTTCATGAACTTCATTTCTTTATTATGCAAGTTCTCTAAACTTATACAAACTAGTATATTGTGCAAGTATCTTATCTTTGTGTTTACTCAAAAAACGTTGTAAGCAAATGTCCTAACCTATGCATTTACTTTATGCAAGGGATCTATTATGGTGAAATTCCGCGAATTTCAGTCTTTGATGTTGTAAGTGTCTAAGCCTATGCATTTATTTTATGCAAGGAATCTATTATTGTGCAAGTTCCCCGAAGTTCACACGTTGAGTATTGTGCAAGTTCCCCGAACTTCACACGTTGAGTATTGTGCAAGTTCCCCGAACTTACACAAATTCATGTATTGTGCAAATTCTAAACTTCAGTTTGTGCAAGTTCTCTATCCTTCCCATGTTGTATTGAGTAGGTTATTGTTGAATCGAAAGTTGTTTACTTAATTGCTTGAACTTTATTTCCAAGCATGTTATTTAATGGTTTAATTACTTATCAATTATTCCACATTGATATTATTGATGTCCGCACCTAGTGCATTTGAGCTCGTACAGTCTTGGACTTGTACATTATTCAAGGTTCTAAATTTCTTAAACTATGTCAGTAAGAGTCTGAACCTTTGCTCGGTCAGACTAGTGTATGAAGTTTTCTTTAAAGCTATCCAAACCAATTGATGGTAAGGATTCTTAGACGGAACAGAACACCCCTCATATGTAGGAGTGTACCCAGGTATCTAATATATATGATACGAGTAAGCAGATATAAGTGTTATGCATATTCACGTTGTACTCGAGGCTGATCTCCTCGAGGTACTAAGTTTCTGTAGCCAGAAGCCAGTAATCCAAAAAGGGTCAATTAGCTATTGAACCCATTGGAAAGTTATAGTTCAAAGTCTACTCGACTACCAGTCATTCTAAAAGCAATTATTATCTTTGCTTTTATTAGTCATACTATTGAATCTTTCAGATATTCATAGTGTTGAATCATGTAGGTTATTGAACCTTACAGATATTCATAGTATTGAATCATACAGATTGTTGAATCATTCTAACATTCATATTGTTGAATCTTTAAGATATTCATTTTATTAAAATCATTGTCAAATATTTTTTCATTCATCATGATATATCCTTTATTGTTTTATTTAAACTTGCTGAGCAAACTTGTTGCTCGTTCTTGCTATATCATGACTTATATTACAGTTAAGCCCGAGCCCTCAAGGAAGGACAAGGGTAAAGGAAAGATATAGGATGGTTTGCAAGGAGCAGACTTTTTCTTTATGGTGTGTTTAATTACTATTAATGTAATATGAACCCTAATATTTATTCTAGGGTATGTTTGTATTGATGTATTAAGGTTATCGAATCTTGGGACTAGTAACACCTTTTAAATGAACGACGTACGTGTATTGGATTTCGCATTTTAGTTATTGTATGTTACTTAAGGGTGGATGTTAGTATTATTTCGTGGCGACCTGACCGGGGTCAGAGGACCCGAATTTGGGGGTGTAACAGGTTGGTATCAAAGCTTTAGGTTATAAACGTTAGGAATGCGAAACCTAAGTTATAACCTTAGTAGAAAACTCAAGTAGAGTTTGTAGGTGATGGATTGAGGATATCCATTGAGTCTTATTATGATACTGAAACTATTTATTTAAATCAACTATGATTGATAGACGTCCTAACTTCTTAATGCTAACATAAATAGCATATCACATAAAGCCTAATCTATTCTTCCTGTCATCAGGATCATGCCGCCTATGGGATTTTCGCGGAGCCAGAGGGAGGAAGGATCTGTTAGCAATGGTGGAGGGGGAAATGTTGACCCAATGCAGAGCTTCGTTAACCTATTAACAGAAGCAATGCAGAACATAACCCCGCCAATAGCTGAGAAGCCAGCACAATACTTGGCTAGCTTTGAGGACTTTAACTTGGTAGGACCACCAAAATTCCGGGAAACCTTAGACCCAATCGAAGCCCACACATAGATAGGAAAAATGGAGAAGGTGTTTGAGGTCGCACGGGTGGCCGAAGCACAGAAGACGAGTTTTGCAACTTTCATGATGAAGGGCAAAGCTAACTATTGGTGGGAAGCCAATGAAGGACTAGCAGGCGAAGGAGTTATTATGTGGGACAAATTTAAGAATTTCTTTTTGGAGAATACGCAACAAGATGTGGAAGTTAAGTTTCTGGAGCTGAGACAAGGAGGTATGTCAGTCGCAGGGAACGCGTCAAGATTTAAAGAGTGGGATCGATTCACCTCGTATCAGGTGGATACTGAGGCCAGGAAAACAGAGAGATTTGAATTAGGATTAAAACCATGGTTGCAGAAGGTAGTAGATGTATTGAAAATTAAGACCTTTTCTAATCTTTTGGAAAGGGCTATCATTGCCGAAGGAGGTAATGAAGCCATAGTGCAATTTAAGCAAGTTAAGAAGATCGGTCAGGAAGGACAGAAAGGGGGAAGCGACAGAGGTAGCAACCCCAATAATCGTAAATGGATGGAGAGCCAATCATCCGGAGGTAGCAAATCTTGGGGAGAGGCTAAGAAAAGTTTAAAGTGCAGTAACTGTGGAAGGAACCACTCGAGGAAATGCTTGAAGGGGAAGAACGCATGTTATCATTGTGGACAACCGGGGCACATGGCTCCTCAATGTTCGAATAAGTCAAAAGGAGGATGTTTCGCATGTAGAGCCACATACCATCAAATCAAGGACTGCCCGAATAGAAAGGGCGTTGCAGCTAGCGGTAACCGCAATGACAAGGACGTAGTGTCAGGTATCATCCCGATCTATTATATATATGCATATGTGTTATTCGATTCGGGTGCTACCTTCTCTTTTATTTCTAAAGAATTTGCTAAACAGTTAGACTTACCCGTGAGGAATTAGAACACCCTATGGGCGTAGGAGTAGCAAACAAGGAAGTTATCCCCGTAAAATACATTCATAAGAACTGTTATACCGATTTGAAGGGAATTCGTGGATGTCTTCCCAAACGATATTTAGCAGCAGTAGTTTTTGCCTTGGAGTTTTGGAAGCATTATTGGTATGGTGAGAAATGTGAGATATACACAGTCTAAAGTATATCTTCACACAAAATGAATTAAACATGAGGCAGCGCCGATGGCTAGAATTGATCAAAGATTATGATTGTGAAATTCTGTACCATTCAGGCAAAGCAAATGTAGTGGCAGATGCCTTGGATAGGAAAGGAAAAGGGAAGTTATCGAGGTTGACCATTCAGGAGAATTAGTGAAAGATTTTCAAAAGACTAGACTTAGAGGTTAAGTATTCAATGGGGACCAAAGAGAAATTATTTACAGTGTTAGCAAACCCGACGTTATTAGATAAGGTTAAGGAGACACAAGAGAAGGACGAAGATTATGATAACTTTAAGAAGCGATTAGTTGAAGGTGATGAGTTGAAATTTAAGATTGATAGCACTGGACTGCTAAGATTTGAAGGACGAATTTGGGTACGGTTAGTACCAGAACTAAGAGAAGAGATTTTACTAGAAGCATTTTGTGGGAGAAAGTGTCAATCACCGTTGTGTTGGGACGAAGTAGATGAACGTCGACTGTTGGGACCAGAAGTGGTACAGCTGACGGTAGAGATTATCTAAGTGATAAGAGCGAATTATCCGTTTTTATTTGAGTAACCTTACTTTTACAATTCCGAGGACGGAATTTTTATAAGGGGGGAGGAATGTAACAACCAGAAATTTTCAGCTCCTTATTAATTTTATATGTGATTTAAAATTTTTAGGAGTTAATTTTTCAAAATTATTTAAACCTTATGTGGTTATGTGCTTATGTGAATTTAACCTATGCGAATAAATGCTAGGATTTTTATTAAAGGTAATCACTAATGGTTATTTAACTTAGTACATTAACCCTGAGACTTTTATATCAGAATATTGATAAAAGTGTTAGTAAATTATATATTCAAATTTCTTGAATATGGTGTAGAGATTTAATCGGGATTAATTATTTATATTTGAGTAATTAATTGATAACGTATGAAATTATTATTGTTGTTGATTAATAATTATTATGAATAAATAATAATTAATTAGTAAGAGATTAATAAATATAATAATATTATATTTACTTGATTAATTATTTTATACAAGCATGTGTTATATTAAACCTTTGGTATAAGGTAGTTACCTTTATATATTGTATAAGGTGCTATGTGACATATTAATGTAGCTTACATTGTATGTAGGGACTATATGGTAAGATTAACTGTATTAGATGAGTTACATATAATTCCTTATGTAACATGATAGGTATGGATAGACATTACTCTATATACCCTGTTATATTACAGTAATATCAATAAAATATTGTTATTCGATAATAATTCTTAATAAGTTATTATAATTATAATAATAACCGTTGTGATGATAATAAAACCCAATTATATTATATTTGCTGTTAATAGAAAATGTACATGGATTATATGTATGTACACTACTTGATACCTTGTAATTAGGAAATACATTGTATTCCCTTTAAATTATTATAACCTATGTTATATGAAATAAATTGTGTATCCATATTATATAACCAAAGTCTATATGATATGCCCCAAGTGTAGTATTTGCTAGTTGCTGAGAATTGTCCCAATATGAGAGCTCAGCTTTTTCTCCTTCACGTGAAACACCCACATGCTACTCTATCTTCTTCTTCTCAAATTCATCCAAGCTAGCCATTATCATTATAAGGGGAGTGGGATTCATGATGAGTTCCACCCACTTCTCACCAACTCTCTCTTGTCCATTGAACAACCTTACAATCCATGGGTTTGATTTAGGAGAGTATTACATTAACTGGTTATCTTGTTTGCCTATAAATTGAACCTTCCCTTCCTCTTATTTCAATTGTTGAGGTTTTATATTGATTTAAGGTAGAGTAGCATAGTAGCATTATATAATTTGATAGCAGCAAGTTCAGTTTCTATTTTGCAGAGGTATACTTTCTACCATTCTCATTCTTGTTCTTCTGTTTCTGAAAATTTATAAGTTCTTAATTCTTGATTCCATTTGAATTGAATGTTTATTGATTGGAGAGATGTTGTTAAGTGGTATATAAAGATTACAAGCATGATAAGAATGTATTATAGCATGGATAGATAGGATTCAAAATTGTTTTCTGAGATGGGCTGAAGGAACTGCTGAAGCAATCCAGTCTCTAGTTGGACCAGACGCCGGCGCAGCTGCGCCGGGTTTATGCCTGGTAGCAGCGCAGATCCTAGAAACCAGATTCTCATTTTCTGTTACAGCACCTGTTATGCCATCATGTAATACCTTGTTAGAACAAACATGTATGTTAGATTAGCACACATATATGAGTATATTAACATTGTGTAAACGTGTTTTTCTATGTTTGCATACAAGGTTTATGAAACAACATATAGTTAAGATTTCATTAACGAACGTCAACATATGTGAAGCATGCTAGTATTCTTACTTTGCAAGCATATTAGTATGATTTAAAGATGTATGAGAAGTATGCTAACTCGCATATATAGGTTCCATAATGAACTGTGATCATATGAACCTTACTAGTGCACATTCCTAACGAAAATGGAAGTTTTGAAAATAAACTTTGACATGTGTGTAACACATTTAGGTACTGATTTTGCAAGCATGTTAGTGTGGTTTAGAAATGCATGAATAATCCATTGACTTGTGTTTATATGACTCGTAATGAAGCATTAGCATGTTGAACTCATTAGTGAATGTTACTAACAACAACATAAGCTTTAAATGTGAACTTTGACGTATACGTAGTATGTATGAATTTTGATTTCATGGTCATGATAGTGTGCTCTATAAACATGAGAACTTAGTCTAATATGATGGAACACACTAGCATACTTGATCGTAAGTTAAGACGTTTTCAAAAGAGAGACTTAAGACTTTCAAAGAGAACTTAACCAAGACTTGTGTCTTTTAGATTTTGACCACTTAGATACATATATGTGACTTATGTATGCGTTCTAATACATGAGGATAACGGTTACGAGATGCTTTACATGTACCGTGTTGTCTTTTTGACTTAGTGTACTTTGCAAATGGAAACTTAGAATGTGGAAGCTAACTATCATTGATTACCATGTGAATTACATTATGATCATGCGAGCATAAGTATTAAGATTTCATTATGACTATAGACGTATTGACATGAACCTCATTTGTTTATATACAAATTTCACATATGCATGCTCAATCATAAGAAATGAACTTCAAGTATGAACTACGTGATTAAAGTATATGTGTGTAGTATAGTCGAGCATACATATTAAGTATTGTTTGACCTTGTTATGTGATAACATGACTTTAGTAATCAATCTTGAAGCATGAACTTATATTGTTCAAAGTATGTGAATGTCTGACATAAAAATATGTGTTCTTGAAGTGAACATAGAATGAACATGTTAGCTTTCGAACTTGAGTTAGATAAACTTGATAAACATGTGTGTTGATTTATATCAGTAACTGGAAGTGCTATGTGTTCAAGCCTATATTGACGCATAGAAACTAAGTAATCTAAAATTATTAAATCTAAGACAGGATTAGATTGACTTACGTGAACTATGTGATAGAATTATGACTAGACTCTTGTATGTGTGAACTTATATTAGTTTGTATATACTAATTGGAGATACCGACTTGTTAGGTCGTTCCAACGCCGTTTAATTAAAGCTAGAATTATTTGTAGCTGGGCAAACAGGCAAGTTCCTGAACTTCACTCTTTGATTGTGCAAGTTCCTTTGAAACCATTATTGTATTATATGCAAGTCTCCCTAACTTTACTCAAATTTATATTGAGCAGGGTATTATTATATTGCAAGTTTTCCTAAACTACTCTTTTATTTGAGCAAGTTTTTCTTAACTTATACTTATTTATGATACAAGTATCCGGACCCTATTGTGCAAGTATTCTAAATTCTTGTACTACCTTATTCAATGAATCGTGTAAGCGAGTTTCTAAACTTCACTTATTTTTGGTGAAAGTTTCCTATCCTTCTAATATTGTATTGATCAGGTTATTATTGTATTGTTCAAGTTCCCCAAACTACACACTTTGAGTATTGTGAAAGTTCCCCGAACTTCACACTTTGGTTATTGTGAACGTTCCCCGAACTTCACACTTTGGTTATTGTGAAAGTTTCCCGAACTTCACATTTTGAGTATTGTGAAAGTTCCCCGAACTTCACACTTTGGTTATTATGAAAGTTCCCTGAACTTCACATTTTAAGTATTGTGAAAGTTCCCCGAACTTCACACTTTGGTTATTTTGCAAGTTCTCGAACTTCATTTCTTTATTATGCAAGTTCTCTAAACTTATACAAACTCATATATTGTGCAAGTATCTTATCTTTGTGTTTACTTTACTCAAAGAACGTTGTAAGCAAATGTCCTAACCTATGCATTTACTTTATGCAAGGGATCTATTATGGTGAAATTCCCCGAATTTCAGTCTTTGATGTTGTAAGTGTCTAAGCCTATGCATTTATTTTATGCAAGGAATCTATTATTGTGCAAGTTCCCGAAGTTCACACGTTGAGTATTGTGCAAGTTCCCCGAACTTCACACGTTGAGTATTGTGCAAGTTCCCCGAACTTACACAAATTCATGTATTGTGCAAATTTTAAACTTCACTTTATGCAAGTTCTCTATCCTTCCCATATTGTATTGAGTAGGTTATTGTTGAATCGAAAGTTGTTTACTTAATTGTTTGAACTTTATTTCCAAGCATGTTATTTAGTGGTTTAATTACTTATCAATTATTCCACATTGATATTATTGATGTCCGCACCTAGTGCATTTAAGCTCGTACAGTCTTGGACTTGTACATTATTCAAGGTTCTAAATTTCTTAAACTATATCAGTAAGAGTCTGAACCTTTGCTCGGTCAGACTAATGTATGAAGTTTTCTTTAAAGCTATCCAAACCAATTGATGGTAAGGATTCTTAGACGGAACAGAACACCCCTCATATATAGGAGTGTGCCCAGGTATCTAATATATATGATACGGGTAAGCAGATATAAGTGTTATGCATATTCACGTTGTACTCGAGGCTGATCTCCTCGATGTACTAAGTTTCTGTAGTCAGAAGCCAGTAATCCAAAAAGGGTCAATTAGCTATTGAACCCATTGAAAAGTTATAGTTCAAAGTCTACTCGACTACCAGTCATTCTAAAGGCAATTATTATCTTTGCTTTTAATAGTCATATTATTGAATCTTTCAGATATTCATAGTGTTGAATCATGCAGGTTGTTGAACCTTACATATATTCATATCGTTGAATCATATAGATATTTATAGTATTGAATCATACAGATTGTTGAATCATTCTAACATTCATATTGTTGAATCTTTAAGATATTCATTTTGTTGAAATCATTATCAAATATTTTTCCATTCATCATGATATATCCTTTATTGTTGTATTTAAACTTGCTGAGCAAACTTGTTGCACATTCTTGCTATATCATGACTTATATTACAGTTAAGCCCGAGCCCTCAGGGAAGGACAAGGGTAAAGGAAAGGTATAGGATGGTTTGCAAGGAGCAGACTTTGTCTTTATGATTTGTTTAATTACTGTTAATGTAATATGAATCCTAATGTTTATTCTAGGGTATGTTTGTATTGATGTATTAAGGTTATCGAATCTTGGGACTAGTAACACCTTTTGAATGAACGACGTACGTTTATTAGATTTCGCATTTTAGTTATCATATGTTACTTAAAGGTGGATGTTAGTATTGTTTCGTGGCGACCGGACCGGGGTCAGAGGACCCGAATTCGGGGGTGTCACAAGATCAGCCTCGCATATGCCATGTATATGCATAACATTCAACTCTGTTGTTTGTATCTTATATTAGATACCTGGGGTACTCCCTTATAATATTAGGGGTGTTCTCTTCAGTCTAAGAATCCATACCATTAATTGGTCTGGATAGCTTTTATAAAAAGTTCATGCAATTGTTTGACCAAACAAAGGTTGAGACTCTATCTGAAGCAGTTCATGAATTATAGAACTTTAAATAATGTACAAGTCCAAGACTGTACGAACTCAAGTGCACCAAGTCTGAATATCTATAAAATCGATGTGGAATAATTGTAAAGAAATTAAACCACTTAAAGCATACTTGGAAATAAGGTCCAAGCGTCAATAAACAACTTGCAACACAATAATAACCTGCTCAATACAATATGAGAAGGATAGGAAACTTGCATAATAAAGAGTGAAGTTCAAAAACTTGCATTCAATATAATAATCAAATAAAGTTAGGAAACTTGCACATTATACGAGTTGTGTAAGTTAGGGAACTTGCCTGTGCTCAGCTACAAATAATCTAGCTTTACTTAAATTGCGTTAAAACGACCTAATATTAACAAGTCGGTCTCTCAATTAGTATTATGTAAACTGTTATGAGTCCACACTTACAAGAATCTAATCATCATACTACGTTATCATTTCATATAATCATATATCAGTAGGGATCAGACTCTGCTTAACAGTCTAGGTAGCCTTGCAAGTCAGTTGGCAAAAATAGAAAACAAACAGACTGCACCAATCCTGAAAACATACTGGCGCAGCTGCGCTGGTATTTGCCTTAGGAGTGGCGCAGCTGCGCCACTCACTGGTCAGGCCAAGAAATGGAATTTCATTCTGATAAAATTCGGGCCAACTCTATAGCATACAAACTACTGATAATACTCAACTACACATGTTTATAAGGTTATAAACTTAAGTTCGAAACCTAGCATGCTCATTCTATGGCCACTTCAAGGTTATATGGTTTTTATGTCGGCAACCTTAAGCTAATCAAGTTCATGATACATGGGTCAGCTACTAAAGTCATATTACCACATAACGAGGCTAAACAATACTAAGTATGCATGCTTGTATGTATACCACACATGTATACGTTAATCCACATAGTTTATACTTTAGAAATTTATTTTCTTGAATATGCGTTCATAGGTGAAATCTATGTTTAACCAAGTGATGCTCATGTCAACATGTCTAGAGGTATAATGAATCCTATTATACATGCTTGCATGATCATAACGTAACTCACACAATGATCGATGATATTTGTAACGACCAGGAATTTTAAGCTTCTTATTAATTTTATCTGTGATTTAAAAATTTTGAGAGTTAATTTTTCAAACTTATTTAAACCTTATGTGGTTATGTGCTTATGTGATTTAACCTATGCTAATAAATGCTAGGATTTTTATTGAAGGGAATCACTAATAGTTATTTAAATTAGTAGATTAATCCTGAGACTTTTATATCAGAATATTAATAAGAGTGTTAGTAAATTATATATTCAAATTTCTTGAATATAGTGTAGAGATTTAATCGAGATTAATTATTTATATTTGAGTAATTAATTGATAATGTGATGATTAATTATTATTATGAATAAATAATAATTAATGAGTAAGAGATTAATAAATATAATAATATTATATTTACTTGGTTAATTGATTAATTGTTATATGCAAGTATATGTTATATTAAACCTTTATTATATGATAGTTATCTATAAGGTATATTATACAAGATGACCTTTGATATGGCTATGTATATTATATATAGACTTTATAGTAACCTTAATTGTATTATGTGAGATTGATAAGTGTAATATGTACATTAGAGCATGTGACCATACATGGATAGACATTAATATGTATACCATATTACTTTATATTATATCAATAACATTATTAATTGATAATGATTTCAGTAAGTTATAATAACAGTTATGGTATTGAATAATGAGCAATACACAATTATATTATATTTGGTGATAGTAATAATACCCAATTGCTTGATATTCGGTGTTTATATAATGTACATGGATTATATGTATATAACTTACTTGATGCATTTTATCATTATTTGTTCATTAGAAAATAACATTGTAGCTCCCATTTAAATGTATATGGAATGGATACATGTAGCTTAAGTATATACTATATGTATAAATATATATTACATTAGTATAGTATATTGCTCATCCAAGTTGCTGAGGTTTGTTTGAGAGTTTCATTTCTTCACGTGAACAAGCATTGAGCTACTAGCTACTCTACTTCCTCTCAATTTCCTCACAAGATAGCTCATGATTGTAAGAGATGTGGGATTCATGATTGAATCTACCAACTACTCACCTACCATTCCTTAACCATTGTACAAACAATTATTCCTTTGATTTGTTCCAATGGAGAATTGAAATGTCTGTGTATTGAATTGCCTATATATATCCACTCTTCTCCTCTTACTTTCATTTGCTGAGTATTTTCATTAGAGTTAAGAAGGAGTTAGTATAGCAGCATTGTAGAAATTGTTTAGCAGCAAGTTCAGTTTCCATATCAGAGGTATAAATTCCACTTCATGCTTTCCCTATCTTATTCTCTGTAAAATTTTCAAAGTTCTTGATTATTGAATTATTCATGGATGGAGAAATTATTGGATTGGAACATGATTGTTAGGTGGTATATAAGTTATTATACATGTTAGAATTATGTTATAAATTGCTAGAATGAATTTTGTTGGAGAAATTTTGAGTTGGAATTGCAGAACTGCCGAAACTGCAAAGCTCCTGGCCTGGCCGCCAGCCTGCGCAGCTGCGCCAGTATTGCACTGGCCAGCGGCGCAGCTGCGCCAGTGCCTGTACTGAGCTTCTTGCCTTCGGTTTTAGTGCTGTTAAATGTTAGCCTATAATACCTTATGTGGCAAGCATGTATACATGATTAATATATATATATATATATATATATATATATACATACGTAGGCATAGTATAAGTATTTATAATCATGTTAGTACACTTTAATGATAAAGGGAGTTAATGTTTACAAATAAACTTAGAGTTTCGTGAACGAACGTTAGCGTATACGAAGCATGTTAGTGTTCTGACTTTGCAAGCATTGTAGTATGATTTAAAGATGTATGAGAAGTATGCTAACTCGCGTATGTAGGTTCCCTAATGAATTATGATCATATGAACCTTACTAATGCACGTTCCTAACAAAAATGAAACACAAACCTTGACATGCTATGCCATGTTACTATTCTGATTTTTGTGAGCATAATAGCATGGTTTATATTAACTTGAAATGAATGTTTAAAAAATGTTAAACACGTTAGCATACTTGATTGAAAGCTCAAGAGGTTTTTCAAGTGAAACTTAAAGACTTTCAAAGTAAACTTAAACCAGACTCATGTCTTTAGATTGTGACCACTTAAATACATGTATGTGACTTATTATATGCATGCTAATACATGTGAGTAACGGTTACGAGATGCTTTACATGTACCGTGTTGTCTTTTTAACTTAGTGTACTTTGCAAATGGAAACTTAGAATGTGAAATAGCATTGAATTATATTATGATCATGCAAGCATGTTTATTAGGATGTCATTATGCCTATAGACGTATTGACATGAATCTCGTTTATTTATGCACATATCTCACATATGCATGCTTAATCATAGAAAATGATCTTCAAATATGAACTATGTGATTTGAAGTATATTTGTCTAGTATACTCAAGCATACATATTAGGTATTGTTTAGCCTTGTTATGAAATAGTATGACCGGAGTAGCGAACCTTTGAAGTATGAACTTATTTAACTTAAGGTCTACCGGCATGAATACATATGACTATGAAATTGGATTAGGATGTTAGTTTCGAATGAGAGATTATAATCTATAGGCATGTGTGTTGATTTATATCAGTAACTTAAAGTACTATGTGTTTCAAGCCTATGTTGATGCTTATGAACTAGACAATCTAAAATTATTAAATCTAAGACATGATTAGATTGGCTTACGTGAACTATGTGATAGAATTATATAATGACTAGAGTCTTGTATGTGTGAACTTATATTAGTTTACATATACTAATTGGAGAGGCCGACTTGTTAATGCTAGGTCATTCCAACGCAGTCTTATTAAAGCTAGAATTTATTTGTAACTGAGCAAACAGGCAAGTTCTCTAACTTTACTCAAATTTATATTGAGCAAGTTTCCCTGACTTACACTTATTATTTGTGCAAGTCTCCCTAACTTTACTCAATTTTATATTGAGCAGGGTATTATTATATTGCAAGTTTTCTAACTTCATTTAATTGTGATATTGAATGCAAGTACCCTAGACCCTTGTTTTACTTTATTCAACGGATATTGTAAGCTAGTATCCGAACCCTACTTTTATTGTGCAAATATTTTAAATCCTTGCACTACTTTATTCAATTACTCGAGTAAGCGAGATTCTAAACTTCACCTTTATTGTGCAAGTTCCTATCCTTCTCATATTGTTTTGAGCAGGTTATTATTGTATTGTGAAAGTTCCCCGAACTTCACATTTTGAGTATTGTGAAAGTTCTCCGAACTTCACATTTTGAGTATTGTGAAAGTTCCCCGAACTACACACTTTGGTTATTGTGAAAGTTCCCCGAACTTCACACTTTGGTTATTTTGCAAATTCCCGAACTTCATTATATAAGTTCTCTAAATTTATACAAACTCGTATATTGTGGAAGTATCTTATCTTTGTGTTTACTTTACTCAAAGAACGTTGTAAGCAAATGTCCTAACCTATGCATTTACTTTATGCAAGGGATCTATTATGGTGAAATTCCCCGAATTTCACTCTTTGATGTTGTAAGTGTCTAAGCCTATGTATTTATTTTATGCAAGGAATCTATTATCGTGCAAGTTCCCCGAACTTCACACGTTGAATATTTTGCAAGTTCCCCGAACTTCACACGTTGAGTATTGTGCAAGTTCCCCGAACTTACACAAATTCCTATATTGTGCAAATTCTAAACTTCACTTTGTGCAAGTTCTCTATCCTTCTCATTTTGTATTGAGTAGGTTATTGTTGAATCGAAAGTTGTTTACTTAATTGCTTGAACTTTATTTCCAAGCATGTTATTTAGTGGTTTAATTACTTATCAATTATTCCACATTGATATTATTGATGTCCGCACCAAGTGCATTTGAGCTCGTACAGTCTTGGACTTGTACATTATTCAAGGTCCTAAATTTCTTGAAATATGTCAGTAAGAGTCTGAACCTTTGCTCGGTCAGACTAGTGTATGAAGTTTTCTTTGAAGCTATCCAAATCAATTGATGGTAAGGATTCTTAAACGGAACAGAACACCCCTCATATATAGGAGTATGCCCAGGTATCTAATATATATGATACGAGTAAGCAGATTTAAGTGTTATGCATATTCACGTTGTGCCCGAGGCTGATCTCCTCGAGGTACTAAGTTTCTGTAGCCAGAAGCCAGTAATTCTAAAAAGGGTCAATTAGCTATTGAACCCATTGGAAAGTTATAGTTCAGAGTCTACTCGACTATCAGTCATTCTAAAGGCAATTATTATCTTTGCTTTTAATATTCATATTGTTAAATTGTTCAGATGTTCATAGTGTTGAATCATGCAGGTTGTTAAACCTTACAAATATTCATATTATTGAATCATTATATTATTCGTACTGATTCGTTCAGATATTCATATTGTTGAATCGTTTAGATATTCATATTATTGAATCGTTTTAATATTCATATTGTTGAATCTTTAAGATATTTATTTTGTTGAAATCGTTGTCAGATATTTTTCCATTCATCATGATATATCCTTTATTATTGTATCTAAACTTGCTCAGCAAACTTGTTACTCATTCTTGCTATATTATGACTTATATTGCAGTTAAGCCCAAGCCCTCAGGGAAGGACAAGGGTAAAGGAAAGATTTAGGATGGTTTGCAAGGAGCAGACTTTATCTTTATGTCTAGTTTAATTACTGTTAATGTAATATGAACCCTAATGTTTATTCTAGGGTATGTTTGTATTGATGTATTAAGGTTATCGAATCTTGGGACTAGTAACACCTTTTGAATGAACGACGTACGTTTATTATATTCCGCATTTTTAGTTATCGTATGTTGTTAGAGGTGGATGTTAGTATTGTATCGTGGCGACCGGACCAGGGTCAGAGGACCCGGATTCGGGGGTGTCACAATATTAGCTTTCAAATTCTAAGTTTTCATCAAAAATTACACTAAGTCAACTTAGTACATGCAAGGCATCTCGAAATCATAACTCACACGCATTTAAAACACATATCTAAGCCACATATACATACTTAAAGTCAGAACTTAAAAGACACAAGTTTTGTCATGTTCACTTCAAAGTTCTTAAATTTTTCATTTGAAAACATCTTAACCTTCAATCATGTATGCTAGTGTGTGCTCACACTTTAGACTAACTTCTCATGTCTATATAGACCATACGATCATGCTCACAAAGTCAGAATATGCACATGTTACATATATGTAAAAGTTCACTTTAACAATTCTAAGTTCATTTTGTAAATTATAAATCTTTTCATCAATAGGGTGTACTAACATAGTTATACATGCTCATGCTACGCCAAGATACTCATATATGCATGTTAATCATGTTCACATGCTTGCCTAACGTGATACCATATGTTAGCACCTAACAGAACTTAACAGAAGCAGAAAAATAGATTTCAGGGCTTGGCGCAGCTACGCTGCATCTCAGCACAAAGCTGGAGCAGCTGTGCCGGGGCTTGGCCAGAGCAGAAGCAGTTTTTGCTTCAGCAGTTACAAAGCCAAATCAAAATTTTCTACACGAAATTCATTACAGCCATGATATATCACAGTTCTAACATACATGTGAACTTATATACTACTTAACAATCATATTCCAATCAATTAACATCTAGTTCACATAATCAAAAATTTGCCATTAATGAACATGAAAGGAAGTATAGGAATTCTACCTCTCCAATTGCTATATGAACTTGATGTTATAATAACTCCTCCTTAATTCAAATGAAAACTTAGAATGCAAGCTCTACTTATCAATAACTCAGCAAAAGAAAATGAAGAAGGTGAGGGTCTTATTTATAGAGTTTTGATTGTCCATACAATGCTATCTCCCACTAATTCAAACCAATGGGTAGAATGAGAATTTGATGGTTAAGGAATGGTAGTTGAGTAGTTGGTATATCTCATCATGAAACCCACTCCCCTCATAATCATTGGCTAGATTATTGGTGAATTTGAGAAGAAATGTAGAGTAGCTAGCTATTGGGAGTTCACGTGAAGAAGCATTCGGGTCACTTATAATGGGACAATGTTAGAAACTCAGCAACTTGAAAACACACACTAATGTTATATATATATATATATATATATATATATATATATATATATATATATATATATATATATATATATACCTACCATGCGTATTTAGGTTATATAATATATACACATTTCATTTCATATAACTTAGGTTATAAATGAATTAGGGGGTGCACAATGTCATTACCAATGAGCAACTAAGTAATACAATGTATCAAGTAGAGGTACATATATACCAACATATAATCCATGTACATTTTCTTAATACCGAATATAATTTAATTAGGTATTATTATTACTTATTATCATAATGGTTATTATTACAATTATAATAACTTATTTGAAATCATTATCAATTAACAATTGTTTATTGATATTACTATATATTAATAAGGTATACCTTAATGTCAACCCACACACATCTTGTTACATAAGCACTATTATTATGTAACTCACATAATGCAATTAATCTTACTATATAGTCTATATATATAATATATAGCCACATTAATGCGTCACTTTGCACTTTATACAATATAGAGGTAACTACCTTATATTATAGGTTTAATTATCGCATGCTTGCATGAAACAATTAATCGAGTAAATATAATCTTTTTATATTTATTAATCCTTTGATTATTAATTTACTATTTATTCACAATAACAATTAATCAACACGTTTAAATTTCTTCACTATATTCAAGTAAATTGAATATTTAATTACTAACACTTCTATCAACTCTTTGATATAAAAGCCTTAGGGCTAGTCCACTAATTTAATTAAACCATTAATGACTCCCTTTAAATATTCCTAGCAATTATTCGCATAGGCACAAACTCACATAACCACATAACCACACAAGGTTTAAATAAGCTTACAAAACTAACTCATTAAAATTAAATCATATATTTAATTAATAATGGAGTTTAAAAATTTACGGTCATTACATCCTCCCCCCTTATAAAAATTCCGTCTTCGGAGTTGTAAAAATAAGGTTACTCAAATAAAAACGGATAATTCGCTTTCATCTTCTCTTTAAGTTCCCACGTAGCTTCTTCGACTTCGTGATTCCTCCAGAGAACCTTGAAGGAATGGATGACCTTATTCCTCAGCTTTTGTTCCTTTCTATCGAGTATCTGGACAAGAACTTCCTCATACGATAAGTCCTTCTCGACTTGGATCGGTTCATAGGAGATAACGTGCTTGTAGTCTGGTTTATACGGCCGCAATATTGACACATGAAACACGTTGTGAATGTGCTCAAGTTCAGGAGGTAACGCCACCTCGTATGCCACTTCACCGACTCGCCTCAGAACCTCAAATGGTCCTATGAACCTAGGGCTCAACTTACCTTTACTCCCAAAAAGAATCTTCCCTTTCCAGGGAGATAGCTTCAGAAAATGCATTGCTTCCTAATTCAAAATCTCTCTTCTTGCGATGTAAGTCCGCATACTTCTTCTGGCGATCTTGAGCTGCTACTAGTCGGGCTCTTATCACCTTGATGATCTCTACAGTCTGCTGCACCAATTCTGTTCCCAACTGTCGACGGTCACTAACTTCTTCCCAACATAATGGCGTTCGACACTTTCTCCCATATAGCGCTTCGTACGGTGGAATTCCGATACTAGCGTGATAACTATTATTGTATGCGAACTCTACTAATGGAAGGTAATCCTCCCAGTTACCCTTGAAGTCCATCACACAAGCTCGAAGCATGTCTTCAAGTGTTTGAATCGTTCTCTCGCTTTGCCCATCGGTCTGCGGATGATACACGGTACTCATTCGTAGTTGTGTCCCCATTCTTTCTTGAAGACTATTCCAGAAGTTTGACATGAATCACAGATCTCTATCCGATACAATAGATACCGTCACCCCATGTCTCGAGATAATTTTCTTGACATATAATTTGGCTAGCTGGTCCAAACTATACTTAATCTACAGGCCAAAGATATTAATCAAGTAACCATTCATCTTTGCGCTACAGGCCAAAGATATTCTTCTGTATCACCATTTAAGACTGAAGATGATGAAAAATATTTTAAAGAACGAATCCAGCGAGATAAAGGACAAAAATTAAGAATTCGTAAATCAGTCTATCCAAGTTCAAAAATACTTCATAGTAATCATTTGTGGAGCAAAATTCAAGAAAGAAGTTCAAAATATGGATCCAATCAAAGATAGGAACCATAACAGACAACTTGGACAAATAAAAAAAAATTATTTTTTTTATGAATAGTAACGTATTCGTGAATAGTACCGTATACGTGAATAGTAATCCCGACATGAAATGATAAAAATTTAACAAGGAAAATCATACTTCATGAATAGTATTTGTGAATAGTACCATATTCGTGAATAGTATCGTATACGTGAATAGTAACCCCGACATGAAAAGGTAAAAAATTCATAATAAAATTCATACCAATATTTTGGTGAAATGATATTGAAGAAAATAACATCATTTACTTGAAAAATAACATCCCTTACCTCAAAAGAATAGTACTTCTAACTGGAATATCGGATATAATACTGAAGGAAACTTACACTGTATAGAAATACTCAAAGTATTGAAATACTCACAAAAATACGCTCGATATTATAGAT
Source organism: Panax stipuleanatus (assembly GCA_020205555.1). NCBI lineage: Eukaryota > Viridiplantae > Streptophyta > Magnoliopsida > Apiales > Araliaceae > Panax > Panax stipuleanatus. The sequence continues at coordinate 74,882,943 of CM035119.1, read as the reverse complement.
AAAGAAACTTCTGATTCTGGTGAGATTTTCAATTTTAACTAAGCACCCTATTTATAGGAAAATGCTTAGAACGCCAAAGTAGAAAACTTAATAAAATATTATTATTATTTTTTCTCACGGACGCCAACCAACTAAATTTTCCAGCAATTAGCCAACCACAAATGGGACCCACCCACACAAAACATGTTTTAATCACCTTTTGCAACAAAAAAAATAATTCAGACCCAATATTCTGAAACTTCAATAATTCATAATAAATAGCCCTTTTATCAGAAAAATGCGAACCTCATGTCCATTCTATATGAAATTTAATTCTGTATAACATTGTAGAAGAAAGTTTTTCCAAATTTCGAACGAAAAATGACCCGAATTTACATACGAATGATTTTTTCACACCTCCATTCTGACAAAAACCTCAGCATGCCAACTTTGAAAAATCAAAATCAGCACTTACAACAAGTGGGCCCCACTAACTCACAAAATATGTTTTTAGCATTTATTGTAACAAAATCGATTCGGACCCAATTTGCTCTCTTTCTCCTCATTTTATTCAAATATCGTGAATTTATTGTAAAAATATCACCATTATTATATTATTATATTATCACGTTATACACTTATAATGTAATATAATAATATATTTGAATAAATTATTTTATCAAAAAAGATAAAATATCAATTTTAAATAATTGTCTCCTTTGCTAAAAAATTCCTCCATTTATATCCACATCGAATAAATATTTTCTTATCATTTTTTATCAATAATTAAATATTCACAAATAATATTACAGAACCACAATATTGACAACCAGGTCGTTTCCAAGAAAGAGGGGGCCTTCCGATAAGGATTTCTCCTTATTGTCCCGCGCAATTAAATAACCCCTCCTAGACAAAACTTCCTTAGACATTGCCAATAATACTATCTAATAATATTATTCAGATAAAATAAATTATTGATTTGATAATATGAAATACTGTGCAATGACAATTATTGAAATATAATACATTGTGCAATACCATGTGCTACGCGTATTACTTCATTTTTAACCACCAGGTATTTCAACATTTCTAACGGTAACGTTTACGCCGTTATTTTTAGAAAACTTATTCTTGTCATTTTATTCATCCGACAGTTTTCCGTTATGGGCCCACAAATGGCTGCGCCGTCGTACGAATATTCCCCGACAACAAGAATATTCCATGGCCGACGAATATTCTCAGATAACAATGAATATTTTATCACCACTTGCTTATTTTAAAATATTTGGGCATTTTACCAATAACTTACCACATTAATCAAATCAACCCCTTACTATTTCAAAAAATATATAGAGGAAATTCAATTTTATTCATAAAAGGTTAGGGTCTTACAACCTCCCCTGCTTATGAAATTTCATCCTCGAAATTGACGTATGTACCTGGTATGTCGAAAAGGTGAGGATACCTCGCTTTCATAGCCGATTCTAACTCCCAGGTCATTTTCTCAATAGCATGGTTCCTCCACAAAACTTTGGCTTGTGGTATAACCTTTGAGTGTAGGACATGCTCCTTCCTATCAAAGATTTTGACACGTACCTCCTCGTACGTTAAATCTTCAGCTATCTTGTCTGGTTCTAACTCAATAATGTGGTTTGGGCCTTTCACATGTTTACATAGCACGGTTATATGAAAAACGTTATGAACATGAGACATACTTGGAGGTAAGGCGAGTCTATAGGCCACATTTCCTACTCGGTCAAGGATCTCAAATGGACCAATAAATCGTAAATCGGTGCCCATAGCTTTCTGCAAGCTGGCCCTTTGGCACTTGATGCTCCGCCTTGACACGTTTATATGTTAAACACCTCGAGATAAACTCTACGATCTCTCTTTTCATATTGCTCCACCAAAATGTTTGTCGAAGATCACGATACATTTTGGTACTTCCAGGATGGATTGCGAACGGTGTGTTGTGTGCTTCCATCATGATTTTATACTTCAAATTAAAGTCGTTAGGAACACAAAGTCCGGAGTTGACTCGAAGTATTCCCTCTTCATCGATTCTTTCTTTTGGAATAACATCTTCTTGCACCTTCTTCATATTCATCAGCTCGGGGTCTGTAGATTGAGCAGCTTTAACTCTATCAATTAAAGCTGGTCTGTATATTTGACATCATCACGTGGGTCCCCAGAATCTTGAACTCTATCTTCATCTTTTGTAAGTCATACAAAATGGCCTTTGTGTTGACAGCATCGCACTCGTTTCTGCATACGATCTTCTAGTCAACGTGTCAGCTACCACGTCCACTTTTCCAAGATGGTATTGAATAGTATGATCGTAATCTTTCAACAGCTTGAGTCAATGTCGTTGTCGCATGTTAAGTTTGTTCTAAGTAAAGAAATATTAGGATGTCATCAATAATGACAACCACGAAATGATCCATATATTTCTCAAATATTCGGTTCATCATGTCCATGAACGCAACATGGACATCGGTCAATTCGAAAGATATAACTAGAAATTCGTAATGCGCGTATTGAGTTCTAATGGCAGTCTTTGGAATATCCTCAATTTTAATCTTCAGTTGATGATATCCAGAACGAAGATCGATCTTTGAGAAGAATTACGCACCTTGCAACTGATTGAACAGGTCATCAATACGAGGTAACGGATACTTATTCTTGACGGTGACATGGTTCAACTCCCGATAATCAATACAACGTCGCATACTACCGTCTTTCTTCTTTACGAAAAAAACAGGAGCACCCCAAGGAGACGTACTAGGACGAATAAAATCGATGTCTAACAACTCCTGTAGTTGGACCTTTAACTCTTGAAGTTCAATAGGAGCCATTCGATATGGGGTTTTAGAAATGGATTTTGTACCGGGTTCAAGGTCAATAAAAAATTTAACTTCATGTTCTGGGGGTAAACCAGTAATTTTCTCGAAAAATACATCATGAAACTCATTAACAACAAAAATATCATTCAAACCTGACGTATTTTGGTTTAGATCAGTGACATGGACTAGGAAAGCTTGACATCAATTTTTCAATAAACGAATAACTGTTTGACTTGAAATGACAATGATTGATTTTAATTCGTGCAACAGGTTGTTTAATAATATGAAAATAACAACCTTACAAAAACAATCAATTTTCGCATGATGAGTGGTTAACCAATCGATTTCTAAAATCACATCAAATGCAAGTATTTTCAAAGATATAAAATCAATAGGTAGGGTGAGGGTACCAATCTGAATCAAGTAAGATTTATAAACTGTAGATGTAACGAAAGTTTCTCCTAATGGAGTTTCAAAAGATAAGTTAAAGTCTAATTTCTCAGAAGTCAAGATCAAATGTTGAGCATAAGCAAGTGAAATAAAAGAATGGGTAGCACCAATATCGAATAAGGTATAAACTTGGCAAGAATTTATGATTAACTAACCCGTGATAACCTCGTTCTGGTTCCTCACATTTTGGGCAGTCACGACAAACGCTCTTTTAGGAACCACCGACTTTAACTTGTCCGAGACAACCTTTGGAATCACCACCCTCGCTGGACTCGATTTTGCTATAGGACAATCTCGAGCTATATGACCTTCCTTTCCATAGTTATAATATACATTGAATTGTTGTGGACAGTTTGGACTGATGTGTCCCTCTTGCCCGCATTTATAGCATACGACCGGTGGTCGTTCTCCTCCCCTAGAAACAGTTGATGCTGGTGCTGACGTCTTTACGTTGTCATTGTTGTACCTCCTCTTTTTGAAATCTCCCCCCGACTCACTTCTTCTATTATCTTGGCCATGATTACCATCAAAGTGGTTACCATTTCTAGCCTGATAATTTCCCCCTCTCTAGTTATCATTGTTTCGATGACTGCTGTCACCGGTACGACTATGGTTGTTCTCCCTTGGTTGAACAGACTCATTATCTCGCTCTAATAATTAAGCCCTGTTCACAACATCTGAATATAAAGAAAGTTTGTGAGAAATTAGGTATTAACGAATTTCAGGTTTCAAACCTCTCAGAAACATCCATGTTATACATTCCATATTTTCTACCAAATAAGATGCGAACCGGGATAACACTGTGAACTTAGCCTCATACTAGGATACAGTCATGTTGTTATGTTCCAGTTTGATAAACTCTACCTCTTTCATATGACGAATACTGATAGTAGTGTGCATACAAGCCAATCATGTATGATGATAAAGCACGTACTTTGTAAATAACCCTATTTATTTATTAATAAAATATTCATTTATTAAAGGCATTTAATTATCTACATGGTGCTATTTTTATAATATGTAAATAACTCATAGTTTTAAGCAATGCTTTTAGAATCATGATGATGATCATGCTAATGAGATCTAAATTCATAGAAAGCTCTAAAACTAAAATAGTTCCCAATCGTGGGATTACTAAAAAATGGGATTAGTAAATCCGGATAGATTGGTACATATGTTGCTTGCCAATTGGATGAGGATAATTGATCTCATGATCATTTGTGTGGAGACACTAAAGCAAGTATGTAGGTGCTTATTGGAGAATAAGTTCACTGAACGTGACTCGCTATAGAATACCTATTGGAGTTTTACTCGCCTGTCAATAGGAATTCCTAATGTGATAGTAGTACAAGTGATCCTTAGACTTGAGATCATCATAGTATCTTATATGTAACAAATTATACTTTGACTTATTCCTTAAAACTCTTTAGGATATATAAAAGGGTATGCTTGGATATAATGAGTTACATATGGAGATAATGAATGATCAATAAAGAATCTACCACTTCTAGTAAAAGAGGAGATATGTCCTATGTGATTCGTTAAATGACAACCCAGGAATCCTTGGCCAAGGTAAAATGAAATTAGAAAGGAGTTTCTAATTTGCATTATTTGGTGTTGTGCATTTTCTAATCGAAATACATATAATTAAATAAAATAAGACTTGACAGTAAATTCATATCTTATATTTAATTGGGACATTGTATGGTGGAAGGATTGAATTGTATAGTAACTATTTACTCACAGGTTCTTTTATGATTAATGTTGAAATCTATATTATCTGAAAAGTCGGTGATCGCTAGGGAGGCTTATCCCTATTGTAGAATAAATATTATTTATTTAAATAGATTATTAGTTTAATTTATTTATTTAAATAAGATTAGAATTGTTCTAATTAATTTATTCACAACCGGTTTAATATAGAGAACCTAAAGGGTCATACCATAAAAGGAAGAATAATTATTTAAGAAGGTAATGGCATAATCGTAATAATGCATTAAGTATAATTAATTTAATCTATAGTGATAGAATAAATTAAATAGCTTAATATTTATTATTTAATATTTTGGAAATATTAAATATAAATTAATAAGAGGAGTCTTATTAATATTATTACAATTATTATTATTTTAATTTCTAAAGGAGTTTAGTAATTAATTTAATATTAGTACTCTCATTTATTTCTAATAAGATTAGGAGACAAATTAATTAAATAAATTTAATTAATTATTCCCCATGTGGTGGGAAGCCTAAATTAATTAAAGGAGTTTAATTAATTAAATAAAATCCCATGTTTAATAGGATTAAAAGGGTTGACCAATATCTATATAAGAGGAGTCTTATAATAGATATCAGTTAATGCAATTCCAATTGTTAGAGAGTACTCCTTTTCTATAGAGGATAGAAAACTAAGCCAACCACCCTCCTTTTTGATAATTCATCTTTCTTGGTGGATCACCTCTAGAGGCCAAACACTTGGGTGGCTAACGTTGATCAAAGGAAGGAATCTAACCCGTAAATTCAAGGAGATCACGAAGAACGAGGAGTTAAACTCGTACCTGTGGAAGCTTCGTTCTACAAGGGTATGATTCTATAACTTCTTATTTATCGTTTTAAATTAATAATTTGCATAAAGGATGATCCGGGTAATGGTTTTGTAAAAAAAAATTAAACTCTGATATACCATGCTTCCGCTAATTTTTACAATTTGATTGCGTCACGATTTCGTACAAACCCAACAAATACTTTCTAGAAAGTACTTGTCATAGACTAGTTTCTGGAACGTCTCCCAGGACATCCTGAGTGCGACAGGCTGGGTACGCTTCATAGATTCCCACCAATAATTTGCCTCTCCACGGAACATAAAGATGGCGAATGGAACTTTTTGTTTCTCCGTGCATCCCAAGACATCAAATATCTTTGAACTGCTTGTTAGTGGCAAGCCGTGAGTTGTTATTATTTTCACCCATATTTTGAACACAAGTCTCCCTTGTCTAGTTTTGTATGAACTGCAAAAATCTTTTAAACATCCCATCGTTCATCGTTTGATCGATGGTGTCGTTTACAGGAGGAATATTGCCTTCTTGTTGCACGTTCTCTTGGTTGGTGATTAAAGGTGTCTCAACGGTCTCATTTACTCTATTGTTAACATTTTCAGCTGCTATTCTCAAATACTGGCATAAAACAAGGGTTAAGTAAATAAATTAACATATCACATACTAAACTTATGTTCCGACCGACCAATTAAATACCACATAAGCTTAGGTAGGACACACTAACGAAAGATTTACTCGTTTCTCCCCTCCTAGTTCTATTCTCAGATCTCCGCTAGAGACCATATCCTTAAGCTCTGATACCAACTGTGACGCCCCCAGAATAGGTCCAATCAACCCAACCCATTCTGAGTCGCCAAACACATGGTACAGAATTTAAATACAAACTTTATATCGAACGGTAGTGAGAAAATCGACCACACAAGCTGTGAGCTTCAATACATATCGTATGCAATACGAAATATAAACGCTCAAATTCAGTCCTCACTTATTACAATTACTATCACACTATTTTACAAAAATAGTGAGGACTTCTACTGCTTTAACTCTGCCCATCACTCTGTTCCCCGACTAGTCCCTGCAACATTCTCATTTCCTGAAGAGGACAATAGAATAAAAGGCTGAGCTCAACTAGCCTAGTAAAGAATATTATGACTAAGATAATAAAAAATAAATTATCATTAGACTTCAACAAATCAGATAAAATATTGAGATCAACAACTGCAGCGGAAATAACAATTTATCAGAAGAGTTAAGTAAAAAATGATGTCTACCATCTTCTATGATTTAAAAGTCCATCATCAATATTTTATCCTTGTCAATCAATATATATCTCAGATCAAATATTCATCTTTGCACTACGGCCAAAGATATTCATTTGTATCACCAGTGGTAATGTTCATCTTAACACCTGTCCATCTTTGCACTACGGGCCAAAGATATTCATCAGGTAATCATTCATCTTTGCACTACAGGCCAAAAGTATTCATCAAATAATCATTCATCTTTGCACTACAGGCCAAAGATATTCATCAAGTAACCATTCATCTTTGCACTACAGGCCAAATATATTATTTTGTATCACCATTTAAGACTGAAGATGATGAAAAATATTTTAAAGAATGAATCCAACGAGATAAAGAACAAAAATTAGGGATTTGTAAATCAGTCTATCCAAGTTCAAAAATACTTCATAATAATCATTTGTGAAGCAAAATTCAAGAATGAAGTTCAAAACGTGGATCTAATCAAAGATAGAAACCATAACAGACAACTTGGACAAAGAAAAAACATTTAATTTTTCTGTGAATAATATTGTATTCGTGAATAGTGCCTGTGACACCCCCAAATCCAGGTACTTCGTTTCCACATGATTTGGTGTTCACTTTCTAATATAACATATATCTACCCAATGAATAATGCAAAATAAACTACAACTTAAATTAAAATAACTAAATCTCCCTTAAAACACGGGTTACAACCTTCTCAAAATCAATCCCAGGGTTACTCTAACCTTGACATGAATATAATAAAGTGCGGAAATAAAACATAACATTCAATTATTACAATCATTCTCAATTAAAAAAAAACAAGTCTTCACTTGCTTTGCTTTCCCTTGCCCTTACTTGTAGACGGAGCATCAGCGTTATCAACCTTAACTGAAATTGTTATTTAATGCAAGAGTGAGCAAACCACAGCTCACTGGAGTTTAACAATAATATATACATGAAAGAATATCTTTAAAAAAATCTGAACAACTTAGCTTGCTTCAATAATAAAGAATTGAATAATAATTTTCTATCAATATTAAAATTTGGATATAGAATTTATCTGAGGGTCATAAGACCTTTGAACTCTTGTCCTAGGTTATAAATATTTCTATTTAAACCTTTAACAGTCAATAAGACTATGGACCTTAACTCGTACTTAGGGGGATCAGCCCTTCATACCATGTATTGTGCACAACCATCTTAACGCTATGCGTGGTAACCTCCCCTAGTAAATAGGGTTGTTCAACTCAGTAATTTGAATTCAAGTCCGCACCAAAGAAAGTTTGGTTTGGATAAGCTTACAAGGGTAATTTAGAATTCACGTTCATCAACTAAGGATTAGTTGAATCGACTTCCAATAATTCAAAATAAAAGAATTATGAATTAACATATGCTTTAGAATCAACTTAAAGCATTTAAAATAATAACTGGATCTTACTTGAACAATAAGTTAAGACCATTTCAATTAAATAAACAATTGTTCAATACTGAAATGGAAAGGACATTGTCAACAATGAATATATGAATTCAAGAAATCATATAAAATCAATACAAGATTAGGGTTTAGAAAACTTACGTAAAATTAACGAGTTTAGGGTTTAGAAGACTTGCCTCAAGCGCAAGCTACTTAACACAATTCACGTACTTTAATACTTCCTACACATATATATTCAATCACAATAACCTAAATTAGTTAACACGTAACTAATTCACATAAGTGGTTAACCCTCATGGTTAACTCACATTCTGATTAAATAGTAATAATACTCAATCATCACATAGTTAATTACATCACCTACATATTCACATAATTAAATTAATTATGTATTTAACTCAATTATAATTCAAACACTTAATCAAATTATAATTACTTAAATTATCATTACCTTTTAAATTATAAATAATTTATAATTTAAAATCAATTAAACCACATTCATGCATTTATAATTACACAATTTATAATTAATCATGTATTTATCAATTATAATCAATAATTAATTAAACTATAACATGCATTATAATTACACAATTCATAATTAATTATGTAATTATCAATTAAAAATTCACAATTAAACATGCATTTATTAAATTATAATTTAAATTAACATCTAATTGATTAAAATAAATCAACTTCTATACATTATAATTTCACAGAATTATAATTTAAATTAAACATTTACTCTTAATTATAATTAATCAAATTATAATTAAGTAACTTATTAAACAATTATAGTTTTAGATACCATATTAGGTTTTCAAAATTTCTTTTATTTTCCAAACATGAAACTATCATAATCATATAACAACATGTTATATCATTCAAAATATATATCCCCTTATCCATGAAAAATTAAACTAAGGTCTTTAAAATAAACTGTACAAGCAAGCAAAACTCACTGCCCAAGCACTGTGCCCGGCGCAGCTGCGCCGGCGCAGCTGCGCAGGGAAGGAATCTGGGAAGGACCAGCGGCGCAGCTGCGCTGCTCCTAGCCTTGCTGCCGGCGCAGCTGCGCAGCAACTCGGCCAGACGCAGACAGCCACGTTACTCTGCTTCACCGATTAACCCATACAAGCCAACAACGCCAAAAATACAGTACTATAGACTCTGTAAAACATATATACGCTATTACACATATATAAAGCATGCTTCCAAAATACAAAATCATTTAAACAATGATAATCATAAGTTTTGAAAATCTATTTTGGCCATTTTATGAAAACTCATATTTTCATAAAATAATTCTCTGTAATAAAATTTTCTTACCAATTCCACTTATAAAACATGCATTATGTTTGAAATTGAAGATATTATCACAAAAATTCTAAATAGGCATATTAACACACAATCAAATCATAACTTTTACTCTAAAATTGGCCAATAACATACAAAATCATAAGAACATCAATTTCTCCATTAAAACATGTTCTGACAAAATTTTAATTTCTGAAAATCCTTGATCATGACATACAATTCATATAATAACCATTATAAACACAATTTATATATGTACATCATATTTGTATAACTTTCATGCTAAATCATAAACATAGAGAACTCATATTCATGAATATTATAAAGAAACACATAAAAATATAATATAATTAAAATAATACCCTTTTTGCTTAGATGATTGAAGAAGAAGATGATAGTGATTCCCTTCAAGCTTCTCAAGCTATACCTTTTCTCTCTATCTTCTTCTCTGTTATTCTTCCTCTCTGCTCTCTCTTTTCTTCTTAGTCTTAGGCTTAAACTAACGTAGTTTTTCCTTACGTAGGATATAGATATATAACTGGCATATATTAATAATATACGTACTAACTAATATTTAATAATCCAATTAAATTAGGAGTTACAAAATTTAAAAGTCCTTTTGGCTTGTTTGGCAACAGGAAAATTAGAAACTAGTTTTACTAATTTAGGCATGGTTTAGGTAAATTAGGTTTAAGCTAGTTTAAGGGCCCTGTTTGGCAACAGTCTTTTAAAACAAAAGCAAAGGCCTTGGTTGTTTAAAATTATTTAAAATCTTTTTTTCTTTATTTTAATAAATTATTTGACGCATACTTTAATGTCACATTTTAATTAATTAAATATTAATCATCTAATTTAATAAATTAAAATCTAACATCAATAAATCACATAAAATTGCCACATAATTATAATTACTCGCTAATTATAATTCATATAACACTTCATCACATAATTCATCTAATTTAATTATCTCAATTAAATTAGAATTATAATATAAAATTAATATACATTAATTAAATAAACATTACACATTCAATTAATTAATATATACACTTAATTAAATCACTCCATAAATCACATAATTTATTTATTTAACTCAATAAATAAATCACATAAAACATTTATTTAATTCAATAAATATTTAAAATTAAATATAAAATCACAATCGTTACAGTGCCGTATACGTGAATAGTTCCGTATACGTGAATAGTAATCTCGACATGAAAAGGTAGAAATTTCAGAAGAAAAATCATACTTCGTGAATAGTACTTGTGAATAGTAACGTATTCGTGAATAGTATCGTATACGTGAATAATGCCGTATACTTGAATAGTAACCCCAACATGAAAAGGTAAAAATTTCATACCAATATTTTGATAAAATGATATTGAAGAAAATAACATCATTTACTTGAAAATAACATCCAATACCTCAAAAGAATAGTACTTCTGACTGGAATATCGGATATAATGCTGAAGAAAACTTGCCCTGTATAGCAACACTTAAAGTATTAAAATACTCACAAAAATAGACTCGATATTATAGAGAAAGAAACTTCTGATACTGGTGTGATTTTCAATTCTAACTAAGCACCCTATTTATAGGAAAATGCTTAGAACGCCAAAGCAGAAAATTTAATAAAATATTTTTTTTTCTCACGGACGCCAACCAGCAAATTTTTTTAGCAATTAGCCAACCACAAGTGGGACGCACCCACACAAAACATGTTCTAATCACCTTTTGTAACAAAAAAATTAATTCAGACCCAATATTCTAGAACTTCAATAATTCATAATAAATAGCCCTTTTATCAGAAAAATACAAACCTGATGTCCATTCCGTATGAAATCTCATTCTCTACAACTTTGTAGAAGAAAGTTTTTCCAAATTTCGAACGAAAAATGGCCTAAATTTACATACGGATGATTTTTCCACACCTCCATTCTGACAAAAACCTTAGTATACCAACTTTGAAAAATCAAAATCAGCATTTACAACAACAAGCGGGCCCCACCAACTCACAAAATATGTTTTAGCATTTATTGTAACAAAATCGATTCGGACCCAATTTGCTCTCTTTCTCCTCATTTTATTCATATATCGTGAATTTGTTGTTAAAAAATATCATCACTATTATATTATTATATTATCACATTATACACTTATAATATAATATACTAATATATTTGAATAAATTATTTTATCAGAAAAGATAAAATATCAATTCTCAATAATTATCTCCTTTGCTAAAAAATTCCTCTATTTATATCCACATCGAATAAATATTTTCTTATATTTTTTTTATCAATAATTAATTATTCACAAATAATATTACAGAACCACAATATTGACAACCAGGTCGTTCTAAAAAAAGAAGGGGCCTTCCGATAAGGATTTCTCCTTACTGGCACGCAATTAAATAACCCCTCTTAGACAGAACTTCCTTAGATATTGCCAATAATGTTATCTAATAATATTATTTAAATAATATGAATTATTGATTTGATAATATGAAATACTGTGCAATGAAAATTATTGAAATATAATACACTGTGTAATACCGTGTGCTACTGTGCAACGACGCGTATTATTTCATTTTTAACCATTGGATATTTCAACAGTTCTAACGGTAACGGTTACGCCTTTATTTTTAGAAAACTTATTCTTGTCGTTTTCTTCATCCGACAGTTTTTTATTATGGGGCCCACAAATGGCTGCTCCGTCGTACGAATATTCCCCGACAACAAGAATATTCCACGACCAACGAATATTCCCCGGCAAAAATGAATATTTTATCACCACTTGCTTATTTTAAAATATTTGCGCATTTTACCCATAACTTACCATATTAATCAAATTAAACCCTTACTATTTTAAAAAATATATAGAGGAAATTCAATTTTATTCATAAAAGGTTGGGGTCTTACAAAAAATCCCAATATGTATCTGTTAACCGCTAAAGCAATAAGAGTCCCAAAAATATCTCACTCTTCAGAGTCCCACTAACTTCAAAAGTGATATACATTAAAAACTGATAACTTTTCCAACGCAACAAACTCGGCATATATCATGATTACCCTCAGTAAATACTTATCCCATAACACCTCATATATTCAAAGCAAGAAACATCAGGATAACTATTACTTTATAGTTCCGAGACTTTGCATTTCAAAGGAGACTCATATAAATATACTTCCTCAACAAACCCATCAACTTCCTGAGAACGGTTAAGCATACATAGCAACATATAAATACTAGCCACTTAACGTCAATAAAATCAGTTAGTATGTTGGCTTAAATTTTTTTTTTTGTAAGCATGCATAAAATAATTATCATATAATATGCACATAAGATGTTCTAGAGCCTTGAATTGAAAAATCAAACATTTGCAATGACCTTACATAAAATCTTAGGACCCAAAGTCTTCAAAAACCTTCTGATCTAATCATCAATAATCTTTTTATCAATTTCTTGAAATTTCACAGTAAACGATTTAGTATAAAAACCAAATCATCATCAAAACTTATGGTTAGAATATGAACAAGTCAACATATGGGTAACGATGCTTCGTGTAATATCATTGGAATAGGCACAGTGAACATCAAGATGTTTGATGGTGTCGTGAGAACTCTGGCAGAGGTAAGGCATATTCTAGGTTTAAGGAAGAACCTAATTTCATTGGGAACCTTAGACTCTAATGGTTGTGAGTATAAAATAGGTGGTGGAGCCATGAGGTGACTAAGGGTGCGCTAGTGATCATGAAAGGTTCTAAGGTTAGTGGAAATATCTATCGTTTGATATGGAGCACAGTTGTAGGTGGAGCTGCTGCCACTACAGTTGATGATACTGATGAAACTTTGTTGTGGCATATGCGGTTAAGGCATATGGGAGAACGTGGAATGTTGGAATTACATAGAAGAAATCTGTTGAAAGGGGTGAAATTGTGCAAGCTTGATTTCTACAAGTTCTGTGTTCTAGGTAAACAGTGTAAGGTGTCCTTTAGGCCTGCAGTGAACAAAACTAAGGGAATACTTGACTATGTACATTCTGATGTTTGGGGACTAGTGAGGGTAGCTTCAAAAGTAGGATCACTGTATTTCGTGACTTTTATCGATATTTTTTGAGGAAGGTTTGAGTGTACTTCATGCGACACAAGTATGAACTTTTTATGAAATTCAAAGTGTGGAAAGCTGAAGTGGAAAATCAAACATGGAAGTGATTAAAGTGTCTCAGATCAGATAATGGAATAGAGTACAAGTATGAGCCGTTTGTGAAGTTTTGTGAGGAGCATGGAATTCAGCGGCACTGACTGTTAGAAAGACATCACAACAGAATGGGGTGGCAGAAAGGATGAACAGAACTATAGCAGAGAGGGCACGGTGTATCAGGTTGAATGCAGGGCTTTCAAAGGATTTTGGAGCAGAAGCAGCGAGTATGACAGTTTACATTATAAACAGGTCACCTAGTACTGCTCTGGATAGTAAGGTAGCATAGGAGGTGTGGATAGACAAAGAGGTAGATTACTCAGGTTTGAAGATCTTTGGGTGTCTAGCCTATGTACATGTTTCTAGTGATGAGAGGTCAAAGCTTGACGCGAAGTCCAAATAATATCTCTCTTGGGTATAAGAAAGGTGTGAAGGGGTACAAGCTTTGGGATCCATAAGCAAATAAGGTTGTGATCAGTAGGGATGTGGTTTTTGATGAAGCTTCTATGGTAAAGGCACATCAGGAAGTTCAAAAAAACAAAGCTGAGGAAGACACCAACAGACAGCAACAAGATATACAGGTTGAGTTGGAAAGTTGTGACACTAGCAATCCACCGCTATTAGAACAGGTTGATCAGCAACAATAGGAAAACATAGCCGCAAGGAGACCCAGATGCACTATCAATCCACCAAAGAGGTACAGGTTTGATGATATGGTTGCATATGCACTCTCTACCACTAGTGGGGATCCGTCTACTTTTCAGGAGGCTATTACTAGTCCTGAAAGGGACAGATGGTTGGAAGCCATGGTGGAGGAGATGAATTCTTTGAATAAGAACAAGACTTGGGAATTGTCAAAATTGCCTGAGGGAATGAAACCAGTGGGGTGCAAGTGGGTATACAAGAAAAAGGAAGCTGTATCAGAAAAAGAAAAGGAAAGGTTCAAGGCTCGATTAATTGCAAAGAGATACTCACAGAGGAAGAGGATTGACTACGATGAAGTGTTTTCTCCGGTAGTGATGTTTACTTCAATCAAGATTATATTGGCATTGGTGGCAAGCTATGATCTAGAGTTAGAGCAGCTCGATGTGAAGATAACTTTTCTTCATGGTGATTTGGAGGAGCTTATATTCATGGAGCAGCCTGAGGGGTTAAAGAACCCGGAGACTCAGCACGTATTTTGCACGGTTGAAGATATCATTATATGGGCCGAAGTAGTCTCCAAGACAATGGTATAAGAAGTTTGATTCATTTATGATCCGGATTGGGTTCACAAGATGTGAGTATGACTGTTGTGTTTATGTTAAGAGTTTTGAAGATGATTCTGATATTTTTTTGTTACTTTATATGGATGATATGCTTATTGCTGCAAAAAGTATGGTTGAAGTCAATTGGTTAAAGACCTTGTTGGGAAAGGAGTTTGAAATTAAGGATTTGAGTGCTGCTAAGAAAATACTTTGTTAGTTCCCAGGGGGCACACAATAGATATAGAAGGGGGGTTGAATAGATCCTTTTAATTTTAAAAGATTTTTCATTTTATTTTGTATTGCTAAGTAATTAGCAGATTACAAACATAAGAATCAGTTCATGCACAACGGAACAAGTTAAAGATCCCCTTTAAAGATATATTGATAAACAATTTTCTAATGTTAGTTTAGGTGTTAGTGGTTATAGCAGTTATAGTGCATAATGTAAATGACATAAAGTAAATGACAAAAGTGATTTTAAGTGGTTCAGAGACTAAAGCTCCTAATCCATTCTTCTGTTTCAACAAGTAGGAATTCCACTATAAAAAGGGTAACTCTTGAATCACTAAGATTCCTTCAAGGCCAGCAGCCTTGGAACTATTGTTCACTAAGAAGTCTTCAAGCCCAGCAGACTTGGAACTGTAGACTAAGCCCAGCAGATTTATAATCTCTTGTACCCTCTAGTATTCAGCAAGCCCAGTAGACTTGACTTTGATTTAGTAATGAAGACAAGGACCCCTCAAGTCCTGATTGATTGTTGATTTGTTGTTGTCGGTGCTGAGCTCCTAAGATGACATTAAGCTTGTTCATCTTCTAGTACTTAGCAGCTTGGTGTGATCATCTGGCATTCTGTATCAAGACTGTATCACCACTGATGGACTGCTAATATGTTCATGAATTTTGACATCCTTGAGTACTTAGCAATTTATCACATTTCCTTGGTGCAGCTAATCTTTGTTGTTGATGCTTGACTTCATCTAATTTCAGCATAGCATACTGTCACCATTGAGGATATGCTAACTCTTTGCACTTCAGGTAGACTCCATCTGGTACTTAGCATCCCTTGAACATTGGTTATCTTGTGTGCAGATTCTGCTCTGCAACTACTTCTCTTCATCTTCAGTTGTTCATGGTGAATCATTGCTAGGACTCCATAATCAGACAACCGAATCCACGATTCTGATGCAGACGTCTATGTGCTTGATCATAGTTTGTTTATGGATGTTGCACGTTAACTGGCTTTAACAGCATTACGAATCTGAGAGTGTTCTTTGGATTGACAATGTAGAACCTCTCGCTCTTCAATCTTGCAGTGATTCAATAATTTTTCTTGCCTTGACTCGCATTAGGAACAGATAACTTGACTAACTGCTTTGGCCCTTCTGGTTTGCAAGACTCTTTTGATTAGTCATGCTCAGCACTCTTAACATTCTTCTCTATGATCTCTCGTTCAGTCTTCATGGTGAGGCTGAGTATAGACAATCCTTTTCGTCTGTTCTCTAAGTTGGCCAATATCTCTGTATGTGCTTCATCAGTTTCTATTGCTTGTTTGGCAAACACCATGATCGTCGTTACCACTACGATCGTTCTCTTCTGTTGGTTTGACAGACACTGCAATCATTGTCTTCCTTTTGACAGTCACTTCATTCAGTTTCTTCTAAAGATCGCTTGTAGAAGACTTCTCCTGAATGGCTTCACTTTTCAATCAGTCTTGTTGATTGAGTTGGTGTTTCGATCTTCTATTTGCTTGCAGACCATTCAGAGAATTTTCTTTGATCTTCTTTAGGTAGATTGTTGTCTGAACCTTGACTACTCTTTCCAAAGACTACGATCTTTGTATACTTCAGTAGTGCTCAGTTGTTGAGAATCGTGGAGTGCTCTATGATTCTTCCTTAGCATTTGTGAGCACTTGACTGATTATATTTTGGCCTTAGTTCTGTAGACTACGATCTGGCTCTGACTGTGCAGACACTACAACTCCGAGAGCAGATCATATAACAGACTATGATTTATGCCTTAACAACTGAAGTCTCTTGACTGATCTGCCCGACTAGGATTTTTTCCTCTGATATGATCTACAGGCTCCACGACTTCGAGTGAGGCCTACGATTCTAGACTTGGCTTGGCAGGCGCTCGTTATGCGCTCGATAGGTTGTCTCCACGATTCTGAACTTGGCTTCCTTGACAGACTACGACTCCGAGAAGGTCTTTCTCGACACACCACAATTCTGCCATGTCTTTTCTTGGCAGACTACGACTTTCGAGAGTGACTATCTTTACAGACTATGGTTCTGCCTTGATAGACTCCGATTCTTACTTATCTCTCCTGGCAGACTACGAAGGCTAGTGAAGTACTCGACGATGAGACTGGCCTATCTATTACATTTTATAAGATTAACCTAACAAGCTTGATCTTTCTATTCATAGTCCTTGTACATTGTAATCGTTTGAAGGACTTCACAAAGCTGTTCGCGGAAATAAAATATCATAAACTAGTCTTATTACAATTAAGATTGAAAACAACATGCCTTCACTTGCTCATCTTTCCTTTCCCTTTACTTGTTGATGGTATGTCAACATTCTCGGCTTTAACTGCAAGAGTTATAAAAAAAGCAAGAGTGAGCAAACAAAAATTCACTTGACATATACAATGATATTCCATGACTGAATATCTTCAAGAGAGTTTGAATAACTTTACTTTCATCAAAAATAAAGAATTGAATAATAATTCTTTCATCATTTCTAAAGTTCGAATATAGTTTTTATCTGAGGGTCTTACGACCTTGAACTATGTCATAGGTTATAAATATTTATATTTAAACCTTTAACAATCATTGAGACTATGGACCTTTAGCTCGTACTTAGGAGGATCAGCCCTTCATACCTTGTATTGTGCCCAAACATTCAACGCTTTCGCGTAGTAACCTCCCCTAATAAATAGGATTGTTCATCTCAGTATTTGAGTACAAATCCGCACCAAAGAAAGTTTGGTTTCGATAACTAAAAGGAAATTTGGAGTTTCAACTATCATCAACTAAGGAGTAGTTGAATCGACTCACATTACTTTCAACAGTTCGATAATATAGGAATTAAGAACCAATAGACTTCTTAGTAAGCTTTGGAAATAACTTAAATCGAATTGAAAGAGTAAGTAGATCTTGCTTGAACAATTTAGTCAAGATCAGAACATTGTGACAATAACGTATTATGAACATTAGAATACAATATGACTTGTACAATACATAACAAGTTAAGAATCAGAAATAAACTTTCATGATATATTGAGCAATGGTTAGAGAACTTGCACAATGAAAAGATACAATGATAAAGCTTGTATAGCGTAAAAGAATGGTTTAGAAAGCTTGCACAATATAAATAACAAGTTTAAAGATAGAAAACTTGCGTAACGTAAAAGAATAAGGATTAGAAAACTTGCTGAAGTAAAAGATAAGGAGTAGAGAACTTGCCTCAAGCGCAAGCTACACTTTAATAATTACAATCACTTCCACAATTATCCTACACATTACATTACGTTTAAAACGTCTATTAGTACTTAACTATAATGTTTAAACCGTCAAACTTCATACTTAAGTCCAACTCACAACGTTGTTTGCAACATAGGTTGCTAACTAGCCACATACGTGAGTCTATACTTACGACATACATTTCACAAGCTTATAATGTGACAAACGAAATTTCTGTAATTTAATTTGACTATTTATTGAATTAAATAAATATTTTTCGATGATTTAATTGTTGAGTGAAATAATTAATTGATGAATTTGTGGTAGATTAATTTAATTATATGTCTTACATTGATTAAATTAATGTGAAGAATTTTATTATTCAATGTATGTATTTAATTGAGCTTAATTGATTAAATGACTTAATTAATAAGCATGATGTTAATCTAATTAATTTAATAATTAATTAGAGATTTAATGATTTGACATAATTAATAAATGAGAATTTTAATTATGTGACTATGTGATTTATTGTAGAATTATGCTATTTTATTTAATTGATTTAAATAAAATTATTTGATTAATTGGGTGTGACATTATTTAACTATATAATAAGAGTTAATTAAATTAACGGAAAAAGGCATATATGAGGCTAGCCAAACAAGGCCCTAAGGGGAGTAAGATCAGTTAACCCATTACGGATTAACTGACGCCACTAACTCACCCATTACTCACCCATTATGTAATACCCGAGATTTTTCTAATATTATTAAATAAATATATTAATGAGAATGAATATTTATTTAAATATAAATGAATTGTGACTTAACTCAGTTATATTAAATTGAATGATTATAATAATTGAGAATATATAGAGTTGCGATAAACTCGTTGAAAGCCTTGTGTGGCACAGTGATGAGATATATTAATTGACGAAGGATTTATTAAGTGAACAATTAATTAATTGCAAATTGTTGTTAATTGTTATCGTATAATATTAATTAATTGTTATAGAATATTAATGATAATTAATTGAAGATGTGGGGATGATTATTATTGCAAATAATATAATAATAATAAGCAACGTGTTCATAAATATAATAAGATCTATATTCATGTGATAATTAATCCTATGATTATTAATTAAGTGTTATTAATAATTACGAGGAAGGGATTAAGTAATATTATTGTTAATTTATAAGATAATGAATTTATTAATTCATATGTGCAAGCATGCAATATTAAAAGTGTAACGTATAATAACCAACTATATTATATAGTGCAATACAACATCTATATGACTATATTATATATAGAAACCATATAATAAGATTCATATTTATTGAAGCCATATGAATGCATCATGAAATGCTTATGTGAGAATGTGTATATGAATATACATTAAAATAATATACATGGGTTGTATGTGTGCAATTTTTCCTTACTATATTAACATATTACTTATTCATTGGGAATACATTGTGGCATTTCATTATAGCTTAACCATACATTATACAACCTAAGTGGATATATACATGTTGAGCCTTAGTGTTGTATATATGCATGAATGCTGAGTTTATTTTTGGTTGTCCCTTATTATTAGTCTCATTTCCCTTTTCACGTGCATAGCATCATGAAGCTAAAGCCTATTTCCTCAAACTCACAAACTCAGCTTGCTAGCTATCATCATGAAGGAGAATGGCTGATTGCTACATCTTCACTATTTCACTAACTAATCTATCTACTACTCGTTAACCCCTATGCAATTCACAAATCCCGTTAGTTCAATTTGATGGACAATTGTATTGTTTGGGTATGAATTCCTCTATAAATTGAACTCTCTCCCTCACAAACTCACTTGCTGAGATTTTGGTTAAGATAAATTGAGCTTCATTTTCGTTTTCTGTAAAAATCTCATTTCTTGATTATACCAAATTAGATTTTGTTTGGGTTGTAGAACCCGTATATTGTTGTTATATGAACATACATACATGATGGAACCACTATATAGCTTTCTTGTCTTTCATTTCCATTTTCCTCTACAATTTCTATAAAAATATCAAATTCTTGAATTTAGTTGGAGTTCATGAATTTGGGAATTGATAAATGGCGATTGACTATTATATAAGCACATATATATATATATATGTGTGTGTGTGTGTGTGTGTGTGTTAGTAAGTTAAAGAGGTCTAATAGCATATAGGTATGTTGAAATCGATGAAATGGGAAGTTTTGGGTCGATTTTGGCTGCAGCGTGAACTGCAGAAATTGAGTCTGCATCGCGGCTCCGCAGCACCGATGAGCAGCGTTATCTGCGCGCTGCAGCGGCACAGTGCCTCAGTCCTAGCGTCCCCACGCCGCAGCACCGATTCCAGGTATTGTGTCTGCGCCACAGCGCCTCCAGCGCCGCAGCGCCAACTTTTTGCTGTTGTTACCGCGCTGCAGCGCCGCTGTGCCGACAGGCCCAGAAATGACTATCTATTTGTCCAGTCCGAGAGCAGTGAAATTATAATTCATACTAAGTAAATGTAACATGATTTATGGAGTCCCTCTTGTGAAATACATGTTTCCATAATTTACTTAACATAAAAAGAGAACTCATGATTTTGAAAACAACCCTTGACGAAGCATGTGTTATTTAAGTCCGAACTTGCTAGCATATGCTCGTAACTTAACTAGGTGTGAGATATGATTTGAAATTGCCTATATGAACTAGATTGCTTTGGCTTGGTTTAAAATGACTATTAAAGACTAACTCGGATATGTTTGCAAACTAAGTTTCGTACACGTTGCATGGTTGTATTCTGAACTTATAGGGTTGTATGCTAGTATTATTTATGTCGCTATGCATGATCTATATGAACACTCACATAGTTGGACACGACGTAAACTATTCAAGTATGATTTTCTAAGACAATTACAAGTAAGGACTATAGTTGATTATTAAACTATGTGATTTGTTAATATATAGTTATACGATTTGATTGTGTAGCTAAGATAGAACTTGATGTATGTGCTCAATTTACATGTCAAGTATGTGAATCTGATGTGTATAACTAATGTGTGTGTATATATATATACGTTAATAGGATATCATAATTCTTTGAAGCAATATTAGGCTTTACGTGGATAAACTACGCTTCAGGAAAGTATCCTAACCGACGGATTTACTTTATGCAAGGAAATCTATGATTATGCAAGTTTCCTGACTTACACTCATTTATAGTGCAAGTATCCTAACCGACGCATTTACTTTATGCAAGAAAATCTTTGATTGTGCAAGTTTCCTGACTTACACTCATTTACAGTGCAAGTATTTGAACCCTACTTTTATTGTGCAAGTTTTCTGACTTACACTCATTTATAGTGCAAGTATCCTAACACTTGTATTACTTTATTCAACGAATATTGTAAGCGAGAATCTAAACTTTATCTCTTTGAATGCAAGTTGTCTTACTCGTTCATTTGAGCTAGTATGTTTAAACTTTTGTGAAAGCTATTATTCATGTTGAACTTGGTATTGTTCTTAAATATTGTGAAAGTGTCTATGCCACTTGATTCGGCTAGACTATATGCATATTTATAAAACTGTCCAAACCTTTTTATCGATGCGAAAATCTTAAAAACTGAGTTGAACAACCCTTATGGTAAGGGGAGTGTTTATTATTGGAAGCCCCAACACACACGTGAATATTACTGTGGTTATGCATAACATAGAGTATTGTAGACTGATCATCTATTATACTTGTTTCTTTTGGGTTATCAGTTTAATATTGGTAATTCTAGTAGATGTTCAATAGTCCTTAGTGACTGCTCAGTATAAATTGCTTTATCCAGTTGGATACGTTGATAGCCTTTGAATTCATATATATCTGTTGATCTATATTGAATTATCATTTCATATTCCAAAGATGTGATTTGAGAATTGTTAATATTTGTTGTTCCTGATATTATTTTGAAACTCTAAACTATCTTAGAGATTATAATTCGATATTTCAAACTCGTGATATAATACTCATCACCCTTGTTGTATATTACTTGCTGGGCAATTTGTGATCATTCTTGCTTATTTTAAAACCTTTCAGTTAAGGCAGAACATGAAAGTGTCTCTGGGAAAGACAAGGGCAAGGGCAAGGCTACCGACTAGCTTGTTCCTTTATGTTTCAAATTGTTATGTTGTATTAAAACTGCCTTCAAACTATGTTTAAGCTTAAGTAGGATTATGTAATAAGTCTTTATTCGATATCATTATGTAATCTATTATGTACTGTAGGTAGCGAGACTTGGGGGAATAATTATAATAAATCATTGTATATTATTCTAAATTAGATCTTCCGCTGTGAATGTGTGATTTTAGTTATTATTGTATTACCATGAGAACGTGACGAACCGAATTCGAGTGACCAAGTGGCGGTCCCAAATTTGGGGGCGTCACACATTATATATTATACGCATTATACTTATATCTTATATCATATGCCATATCAGTTCCTACCTTCATCAAAGAAAAACTGCAGAGAAAATTGAGAGAAAAGATTTGAGAATTGATTAGAGAGGAATTGGAGAATTCAAGTTTATATCACCTTCAAATAGAGAAAGTAAGGGTAAACACTAATCTAAGTTTTATATTTCACGTATTATATTTTCTCCCAACTGAGTTCTCTGATAATGGAATTTCATGAGTTTCTTATTTATTACTTAATGTTAGATGTCTATTAACATACATAACTCAATTGTATATGATTTATATCTGTTTTAGAGTAATTAATCCATGAAAGCATGTCTAAATTGGGTTTTCAAAAGTTATAGAGTATAAAAGTTGTATATATGGCTTATATAGCCCTTGTATACAAATTAAATGCTTTAATCAATTGTTTAACCTTAAATTGACGATTGAATATAATTATACATGTTTAAACGAACAAAACAAAATTTAAACAGACGGATTCGGTATATTAACGAATCTGTAATGTCGAAATTCATGCTTTTCCTTAAAGTTTTACAAAATATTGAAAACAACGAAATTAAATATTTTAATTTGTGTAATTATGTGATTTAAAGTGTTAGAAGCATGCTAGAATCGATTTATGATGTTCCTGTGAAGTTTATACTTCATGGGTAGCATTACAAATCGTTATATTTGTATAAATTGGAGTTAATTAGGCTGTTCTATGTGTTCTTTGCGAACTGCAGAATCTGGGTCTGTGTGCAGCGCGCCCAAGCCGCTCCCAATAACAAATGGAGCGCGGCCGCGCCGTGCGTGCAGAATTTCAGAAATATATTTTAAGTGTTGAAGTGTCAAAGATGTGTTTTAAAACTTAATGTAATGAACATGAAGACATGTTGAGCATATAATAAGATGTTAATAACTTATATTATGTCATTAATTAATAAGTTAATTTCATAACTTAAAATCGTTATTATAAAGTCCAATAACATATTCAAAGACCAATGTTGTGATTCGATAGGTATATTGAACTATTGATTAATGGGTATTGTGAATGAATTGATATGTAGGATTTAATAAGGAACGTGAATTAATTGTAGCTTGTGCAAGAGGCAAGTTTCCTAAACTCAAATCTTTAAATTGAGCAAGTTTCTAAACTTTACTTTTATTGAGCAAGTTCCTTAAGTTCTAAATTATTCATTGATGACGTCTTAGACTTGTATTCTATATCGAGTAAGTTCTTGTTTTTAATTGTTCAAGTTCAAGATTTCATATTAGATGCTATAATTCTTTTAAAGCATGAATACAGTTATACAATACTTATTCGATTGTATACCTTTTGAAAATTATTATTCGAATTGAGTATCAGTTTATTCTGGAACCTTGTAAAATTAGCGAACCTTTATTGATTCGACTAGTCCATAGTTGATGAACATTCTTAATTCTAGAACTTTTATTGAGTTTATCCAAACCAAACTTCCTTTGGTGCAGAATCTGATGTCGAACTGAGATGAATAATCCTTTAATAGGGGATTATTTACGCTTTAGCGTTGAGATATTGTGCACAGTATGGTACTAAGGGCTGATCCCCCTAAGTACGAGAAGTAGAGTCCATAGTCTTATGACTGTTAAAGGTTTAAAGTATAAACACTTTACAACCTAGGACATAGTTCGAGGTCTTATGACCCTCAGAATTTCTTTTGATTCTTGTTATTCGTTCTTGATTCAAAAGCCGAGTTTTCTTTATTCAGAAGTCTTTGATTCACTCGCATGTTATTATATTGTTGTTATATTTTTATACTTCTGGGCAATCGTGCTCACTCTTGCGTAATAATAACATTGTAGTTAAGAACGAAAGGTCCGACGAGCCTTCCACTAGCAGAGGCAAGGGGAAAGTTAACAAGTGTTGAAGACTTGTTATTAAATTTTAAGAATGTTTATTGTCAAGACTTGATGTTATTTAAGACTTATTTATTTGTTTATATTTTCGCACAGATGTTTAAGGTTAGTTTGACCTGGGATTATATTTATTTTTCAGATGTTGTAACCTCATAATGGGAGGATTTATTTCTATCTATTGCATGGTTTGTATTTATTATAGGTAGATAGATAGATGATATTTGTACAGTGAACACCAAATCCCGTGGAATTGAAGTACCCGAATTTGGGGGTGTCACATATAACGCTTTAAATCATTATGTGTACCTTATGAAAGTAATACACCCATACAAATGTAATACATTCATATAAGACTTCAAGTTATCTTAAACACATCAAAAGTAGGTTATCTCATTACCTCATGAAAATAAGTTAGCTAAACAAACGCGGAATAAAAACTCAACGAAGCAAAAATAAATTTCCCGGACAGCATGGTGCCCCACTGGGGGGGGCCCCATTGCTAGGGAGCCCCCCCAGCTCGCGAACGGCAGAGAAATAAGCCAATTTGGCTTATTTCTCCACACCAAAGTTCGATTTTTCTCAACATGATGAACATGAAACTTGATAACAACAAAATTTTGGACTCTTTAACATGATTATAACATATAAAATCCTTACAACACATAATCAAAACCAAGTTTTCTTGATTTTTTTGAAGAAAACTACAATATCAAGCGTTCTTGACAAAATTTGCTATTAAAATTCGTTTTTCAATCAATTCATGTTATTCCAATTGCAATAACTCTAATTTTTAACATATTAACATAACCCATGATCAATTTAAACAATAATTCATAATCAAACACCAATTTAATAGTTTAAAAAAGCTATTTTCAAAATTAGTTCACAATAAATTATTATGAACATGATTTCTTCATGTTCATCTTAATTACGTGGATTGAATTGTTAAAACAACTATATAACTCATATAATAACATCAATATATATATATATATATACATCACACATATACAGCATGATCACATAATTTACACAAAAATGCTTTTATAGAGAAGTTCTTTTATAAAGAAACATGGAATATGTGAAACACAAAATAGAGAAGATTTAAGCATGGAGATTATACCCTTTTCTAGCTTGGATAGGAGAAGAGATGGAGATGATGATGGTAACCTCAAAACTTTTCTTCCTCTTCTTCTTCCTTCCTCTTCTTTTCTCTCTAGACTACTCTATATTCTCTATAACTTTTCTCTGTTTTGTTCTAACACTGACCAATTCTAACTTATCGTATATCTATATTACTTAACTGATAATATAATATAGATATAGTAGATATAGCATATAAATATATATATGTAACTTACAAAATTATAATTGCATATAATAACTCCTACAATAATTACATAGGTTACACTTATTTGAATTTAAAAAGCCATAAGGCTTGTTTGGCAAAAACTGTTTATTTTTAAAAACTAACTTTTTGAGCTTAAGGCCCTGTTTGGTAAAATATGATTAAAACAAAATTAAGGGTCTTGTTTGGTAAAACTTTTTAAAATCCTTTTTCTTATTTTAAATAAATTATTTTAACGCATACTTTAAATATTACACTTTAATTAATTAAATCTTTAACATTCTTATTTAATTAATTAAAATCTAACATCAATTAATCACATAAAAAAAATTATCACATAACAATTATAATTACTCACTAATTATAATTCATGTAATACTCATCACATAAATCATCTAATTTAATTATCTCAATTAAATTAGAACTATACTATAAAATCAATATATATTATTTAAATTAAATATTAAATATTCACTTAATTAATATATAACTCTTAATTAAATCACTCCATAAATTCACATAATTTATTTATTTAACTCAATAAATAAATCACATAAAATATTTATTTACTCAATAAATATTAAAATTTAATATATAAAATCTCAATCGTTACAATCTTCCCACCTTAAAAGGATTCTGTTCCCAGAATCACACATAAAAAAAATTCTTGTCTACTACAATACTCGTGCATATTCCTAACATACTTGGAATAGAGATTCACAAGGATAGGTTAGCGGGTAAGCTGTGGTTGTCCCAAAAGAATTATATGAGGGAAGTATTGGAGAGGTTTAGTATGGTTAATGCTAAACAGGTCAGCACTTCATTGGTGAGTCATTTCAGGTTGTCTATAGCACAGTGTCCGAAAAAGGCTGAAGAGATTCAGGATATGTCAAACGTGCCTTATGCGAGTGCAGTTGGTTGTTTGATGTATTCGATGGTATGTACAAGACCCGATTTGGCACATGTAATCAGCACAGTGAAGGTCATGGGAAATCTAGGCAGAGAGCATTAAAAAGCGGTAAAATGGATATTCAGATATTTGAAAGGTACTGCAGATCAGGGAATTATGTTTGCAAGGCAAAAAGATCAGATATCAGTGGTGGGGTATCTAGATGCGGATTAAGCTGGAAGGTTGGATGATTTGAGTTCTACAACAGGGTATATGTTCACATTAGCAGGTGGACCGATTTGTTGGAGATCTATAGTACAATCTCTAGTAGCTCTATCGACTACTGAATCAGAGTATATGACTTTGGCTGAGGCTAGGAAAGAAGCATTGTGGTTAAAAGGTTTTGTGACAGAGCTGGGCATAGATCAAGGTGGAGTACAGTTGTATTGTGATAGTCAGAGTGTCATTTACTTGACAAAGCATCAGGTATATCATGCAAGGACCAAGCATATTAATGTAAGGTTTCACAAGGTGAGAGAGTTAATTGCCATGAGTTATGTGATATTGGAAAAGGTGCACACTTCTAAAAATACAGCTGATATGTTAACAAAGACTGTGACTGCAGACAAGTTCAAGCATTGCTTGGACATGGTTAATTTCTCCGAATGCTAGTAGGAGTAATTCCCCCCGATTTGGTGGGAACAAGTGACTTATTTTCATAATGGGAGAGGTTATTCGTCAAGGTGGAGTTTGTTGGGACTTGTGACACATAAGTTAGAGACTAGTAAAAAAGGCTAGTGCGGAGCATAGCGACGCACTAGACCATCAGGGTTGAACCAAAGTTGGGGGGTGCGGGGGGGGGGGGGGGGGGGGAGCCCCCTGCTTTACGGTACAAAGTTGCTGCCAGGGCAACACGAACTGCGCCAGTGCAAGACTTGGAGCAGGGCGGGGCGCGCCAGGCTGGTGGACTAGATCTGTAGGGGTAGCACGGGGCGCGCCAGAAGAGGCCTTGGGGCAGTGCGGGGTGATAAGTAGGTTTTTAACCTACTTAATAGGTATTTATTAGCTTGATATATTGCATTTACTTAAGTGTGCATATTACTTTTCATATGTTTTGTGTGCATGTGCAGGAATGGAGTGAAGCTAAGCTTAAAGGGACAAAAGGGAGGATTAAAGAATAAAAGAATAAAAGAATTGCAAGTCAATAATGCTGACAGCCTAGCGCGAGGCGCGCTGGCTCAACACTACAAGAGGCGCGGGCCCGCCGCAAAGAGGTTATAGTTGCTGCATACCTAGTGCGGGGTGCGCCAGGTTGTGAAGAGGATGGGCGCGGGGAAAGCCAGGCAGACGGGGCTGACAAGAAATTAGGATGTTATAGCACAATTTGACTTAAAAAGGGATTGTACACTTTCCTTATCTAATTAGGGTTTTGATAAGCTATAAATAGGAGTTGTTTTCCTAGGTTTAAACCATCTTGGATCTGATTTATTCTATCTCTTGGATTGCTTGGAGGCTACAAACCTTTGTTTTGGGAGATTCAAGCATGTCAGACTAAGTTCTTTATTTTTAATTTTGAAGGAATGTTGAACTTAGTTATCAATTAATGATTTGATCAAGTTATTCTATTTTTTCTCTCATATTGAAATTTATTTTGATTATCCATATAAACTTTCATGTATGATATCTAATTGACTAATTTGGTTTCTGCAGGATTAAATTAGTAAATTGATATCATCTGCTAGATTAAGAAAGATTTTAAGCAAACGAAGTGTGTCTAATCTAAGTAGCAATTAACAGTATTTTATTGTGGTCAAGCTCTGAAATATTGTTGTGGTTTTCAGAAGACAAGTTAAATAATTTTTGATTGTGTGATTATTGCTTGGAATAATCTAATTCTCCTGCTTAATGCTTCTATCATATTAAATCTAGGCTGATAGTTCTAGGTTGTATGTTAGTTAGAATCTGTTGTTGGCGATCGTCGCATTAGATTTACACTTAAGGAGAAATTCGGGTAATTTGCGATCACGGTTATCTAGGGTTATTAATCTCAGTGGATGATAAATAGTGTAAACACTTGGTTAAATCATAATTGTAAAAATGGGAAACTGAACTAAGGAATTGATCTTTCTACTCATTAATATTTTCTTTAAACTTACCTTTGTTAATTATAGTTTTTCAAACTAAAACCCCCCAATTCATTGGAAATCATTGGATAATTAAAATACAATTCACTCTCTGTGGGATCGATCCTTGCTTATTGTTGTACTTAATATTGAGTTAGTAGAACCTGAGTAAGGTAAATTTTGTACTGGTAAACAACAGCTACCAAATTTTGGCGCCGTTGCTGGGGAGTGTTATTTGTTTTTATTTATTCTATTTTTTTCTTTTTTTATTTTTATTTGTATGCCTCGATACTCTCACTCTCTTGATTTGAAATTTGATCTAGAAATAGAGAGAACCACACGAAGGCTTAGGACGGAAGCTCAGAAAAACCAAGGTTCACTTACAGATTCTGAAGAAGCTCCATCACTGGGCCTCAACATCGCACTCGTACTACTTTCGGCCCAATCTTCTTCGAGCGAATCAGAAGAGGAGATGTCGGTGCCAAATAGCAAGACTTTGAAGGAGTTGTCTACTCCTAATCTTACTTAACAACTTCTTTGTATTGAATATCCTGCTTTAAATGTTTCATTTAAGCTAAAATCTGGACTAATTTACCTTTTGCCTACTTTTCGTTGTCTTACAAGTGACGATCCATACAAACATTTGCAGGAATTCCATGTTGTGTGCTCCACCATGAAGCTACACAATGTCACGGAGGATCAGATTAAGCTCAGGGCTTTCCCATTCTCACTAGGAGACTTAGCAAAAGATTAGTTATTTTATCTCCCCGAGGGATCAATTCAATCATGGAACGACATGAAAAGGCTATTTTTGGAGAAGTACTTTCCTGCTTCAAGAGTAGGCAACATACGGATGGAAATTTGCGGAGTCCGATAATTCAGTGGAGAAACACTATATGAGTATTGGGAGAGATTCAAGAAGCTTTGCTCCAGCTGTCCACCCCACCAGATCGACGATCAACACCTCATCATCTACTTTTATGAAGGACTCATACCGATGGATAGGAATATGATCGACGCTGCTAGTGGAGGGGCGTTAGTGGATAAAACACCAGAGGCTGCAAAGAATTTGATTGCAAATATGGTGGCTAATGCACATCAATATGGAAGAAGGAATGATCATCCAGCACAAAGGGTAAGTGAGGTAAGCACGACTAATGTCGAGCAATAAATTTCTGACTTAACTGCTTTGGTGAAACATTTAGCTACAGAACGCACCAGTTGCACAAGCTTGCCAAATCTGTTTAATGGCGGGGCACCCTACAGATGTATGCCCGACATTACAAGAGGAAGATAGCACACAACAAGCTAATGCAGTGGGAAACTACCAAGCTCAGCCGCAAAGGAAATATGACCCTTTCTCCAACAAATACAATCCAGGATGGAGGGATCATCCTAACTTCAGTAATGGGGGTGCTAGGCCGCAGGCGTAAGGGTTTTACCCAGTTAAACCGTAGTTTCATCAAAATCAGCCACAATACCAACCCAGACCAGCAGCACCGGCCAATCTTGAAACATCATTGGAGGACATGTTCAAGGCGTTCATGCAACAGACACAACAATTCCAACAAGAGACGAAGTCTTCCATCCACAGCTTGGAGAGTCAAAAGAGCCAATTAGCCACTACTATAGGTCGGTTGGACTCTCAAGGTTCAGGGAAGCTTCCATCGTAGATTATTGTGAACCTAAAGGATAATGCCAGTGCCATAACCCTGCGGAGAGGAAAAAAGATGGATACACCAATAGAAATAGTTGAGTATGAGAAAGAGCAAACAAAGGAGGAACCGGAGACACCTCAGGTAAACCCTAACCCTCCTTGTCAAATTAATGATATTCCATTTCCCTTTCCTCACATAAATTCTAGAAAATCAAAGAAGGAAGAATAAGATAAGGAAATTCTAAAAACCTTTAGGAAAGTAGAAGTAAATATTCCACTACTTGACGCAATTAAACAAGTGCCACGGTATGCTAAATTTTTAAAAGAATTGTGCACTAACAAACGTAAATTGGAAAATGATGAGAAAGTCATAGTTGAGGAGAATGTATCAGCAGTTTTGCAAAGAAAAATGCCACCTAAATGTAAAGATCCAGGCATGTTTACGATCCCATGTAAAATAGGAAACATTAGATTTGAAAAGGCCATGCTAGACTTAGGTGCTTCAATTAATGTTATGCCATTATCTGTTTATAAGTCTCTAAATCTTGGACCTTTGAAAAATACTGGTGTTATTATTCAATTTGCTGATCGTACTAACACCTACCTCCGAGGGGTAGTTGAAGATGTCTTGGTGCAGGTGAACGAACTAATCTTTCCTGCAAATTTTTACATTGTGGATATGGAAGATGATACATCCCCGAACCCATCACACATCTTGCTAGGAAGACCCTTCCTAAAGACAATAAGGACCATGATCGATGTGCACAATAGGACCTTGACAATGGAGTTTGATGGTGTGAAGATCCAATTCAACATATATGATGCCATGAGGTACCCTAGTGATATTTGTCAAGTTTTTGCAATTGATGTGTGTGACTCTCTAATGCAGAAGTCTTTTGAGCAAATTCAAAGCTGTAGCTTGGAGGTGGCTATTTCTAGCAGTTTGGACTTGGATGGGACATATGAACTTGAGCACATTCAAGAATTGAAGGAAACTGTGGCTGCACTACATTCATTGCCTAAACACATAGATCAGCTTGTAGTCCAATTAATTCAATTACCTGTAACTCATTGAAAATTATTACCATCTGTGGAGCAAGCTCTAACTCTTGAATTGAAACAATTATCGGCACACTTGAAATATGCATATTTAGGGTCTAATGAAACTTTGCCTATGATAATTGCTAGTAATCTAACTAAAGTGCAGGAAGAAAAATTGTTGAGAGTCCTTAGGAACCACATCACAGTGTTTGGTTGGACTGTAACAGACATCAAGGGTATTAGTCCCGCGATGTGCATGCATTAAATTTTGTTAGAAGAAGGAGCTAAACCAACGAGAGATGCGCAAAGACGATTGAACCCATCGATGATGGAGGTAGTAAAAAAAGAGGTAATTAAATTATTTGATTCATGACTCATTTACCCCATCTCCGACAGTCAATGGGTAAGTCTAGTGTTGGTAGTTCCTAAGAAATTCGGAATCACGGTTGTCAAGAGTGACAATAATGAGTTAGTGCCCACACGAATGCAAATAGGTTGGAGAGTGTGTATCGACTATAGGAAGTTGAACACCGTAATTAGAAAAGATCACTTTCCCCTTTCTTTTATTGATCAGATGTTAGAACAATTAGCTGGGCATTCTTATTATTGCTTTCTAGATGGTTTTTCAGGTTATAATTAGATTGTGATCGCCTTTGAAGACAAGGAGAAGACCACATTCACGTGTCCCTTTGGAACCTTTACCTACCGGCGAATGTCCTTTGGACTTTGCAACGCCCTAGGTACTTTTCAACGATGCATGGTGAGTATTTTTTCTGATCTTTTAAAAGAATGCATCGAAGTCTTTATGGATGATTTCACAGTTCATGGTGATTTATTGGATGCCTATTTAGATAATCTGACACGTGTGTTGGATAGGTGTTTAGAAACAAACCTTGTGCTCAATTGGGAAAAATATCAATTTATGGTAGATCAAGGAATTTTTCTTGGTCATGTAGTGTCAGTTAATGTCTTAGAAGTCGATAAAGCTAAAATATATATTATATCTGCATTGCCTTATCCTGTCAGTGTATGGGAGATTCGTTCTTTCCTTGGACATGCAGGATTTTATCGCAGGTTTATCAAAAATTTCACCAAGATAGCATTGCCCTTATGCAAGTTGCTTAAGAAAGATGAAGAATTCTAGTTTAGTGATGAATGGAAGGTAGCTTTTGATACCTTGAAAAAGTTTTTGACTTCAGCCCCTATCATTCAACCACCGAATTGGAAGCTCTCGGTCGAGATAATGTGTGATGCAAGTAACTATGCTGTCGGAGCCGTCTTGGGCCAAAAGAGTGAGCTGTCCATGCCATCTATTATGTCTCTCGGACGTTGAACGCGGCTCAGATAAACTATTCAACAACGGAAAAAGAACTCTTATCTGTTGTATTTGCTTTAAAAAAATTTAGATCATATCTACTTGGTACTAAAGTAATAGTTTATTGTGACCATGCTACTCTCAGGTACCTATTGACCAAGAAGGAGTCCAAACCTCGAATCATACGGTGGATCTTGCTGCTGTAAGAATTCGACTTGGAAATCAAAGATAAGAAGGGTGCAGACAACTTAGTGGTGGATCACCTGAGCAGAATTCTCAAAGAGAAGGAAGCACTACCTTTACATGACATGTTCCCGGACGAACATCTACTGTCCATTGGCAACACAACTCCATGGTATGCCGATATTGTGAATTTTCTAGTAAGTGCGTATTTACCAAGTGATTTTTCCAAATCTTAGAATGAAAAGCTTAGGAGTGATGAAAAACATTATGCGTGGGATGACCCATATTTGTGGAAATTTTGTGCTGATCAGATAGTTAGACGTTGTGTACCTGATAATGAATTCAACTATATTCTAACTTTCTATCACTCCTATGCTTGTGGGGGTCATTTTGGACCTAAGCGAACAGCACGTAAGGTGTTAAAGAGTGGTTTCTTTTGGCCCTCTATTTTCAAAGACTTGTATGAATTTTGTAAATATTGTGAAAATTGTCAAAGAACTGGTAATATTTCTCATAAAAATCAAATGCCACAAAACCTTATACTAATTATAGAAATCTTTGATGTTTGGGGTATTGATTTTATGGGACCTTTTCCTGTTTCTTTTGGAAATATTTACATCTTGCTGGCAGTAGATTATGTTTCAAAATGGGTGGAAGCTAAAGCCACTAGAACTGATAATTCTAAAGTCATTGTAGAATTTGTCAGGACTAACATTTTTGTCACGTTTGGAGCACCATGGGCCATCATCAGTGATTGCGGCACTTTTTTCTGTAATAGGGTGTTAGCAGCCTTGTTGAAGAAGTACAACGTTCTTCACATGGTCTCTACATCCTATCTCCGCAAAGCAATGGATAGGATGAGGTATCCAACTGAGAGATCAAGTCCATTTTGGAAAAGGTAGTCAACCCAAACAGAAAGGATTGGAGTCTTCGATTATAGGATGCACTGTGGGCATATAGGACGGCATACAAAACTCCAATCGGTATGTCGCCTTATAGGCTAGTGTTCGGGAAACCATGCCACCTACCTGTGGAGCTCGAACATAAAGCTTTCTGGGCGATCAAACAATGCAATATGAACATGGATCAAGCTGGTGTCAATATGAAGCTGAAGTTACAAGAAATCAAGGAGTTACGGACCGAAGCATACGAGAGTTCTAAGCTGTACAAAACGAAGACAAAAGCTTTTCATGATAAGCAGATCGTGAGGAAAAATTTCACTCTGGGACAGAAAGTTCTTCTTTTCAATTTACAATTGAAGTTATTTCCAGGAAAATTGCGCTCTCGCTGGGAGGGACCATTTGTCATCCCTCATATTTTTCCACATGGTGAAGTTGATATCCAAAATCCAAAAGCAGGAAATGTGTTCAAGGTGAACGGGCATCAACTAAAGCTGTTTCTGGATAGCAGTCAACTAGAGGAAGTCGAAGTCGTGATGCTGATGGATCAGCCCTCCGGATAATTGATCGGAATTACAGTCGAGCCAACGACGTCAAACACTGGAAGCTCATTGGGAGGCAACCCAATTTCTTAACTTTAAGTCGTATTAGTACTTAATTTAATGTATATAAATGTCTATCATATCCTAATACAATTCATCTTCATTGTGGGCAAGAGACACAGAAAAGGGGATTCAAAAGTCCAAAAGTTGCATAAACATCACTAGTCTGGCGCGGGGCGCGCCCACATATATAGTCCCCTCGCGCGGGGTGCGCCACCTATGCAGAAATATTAAGGCCAAAAATAGCAGGCAGGTGCGAGGCGCGATTCCCCAGGCGCGGGGCGCGCTAGGAGTCTAGAAAGCTCAACTCGCTGCAAGCGCGGGCCTTGCTAAAAGGGTACAAGACCGTGCACGGGGCACGCCGGTCAGAAGGGCTGGTTTTGAAAACACGACTTTGTTCTTTCTTTTCCCTCTCCTAATCCAAATCAGCCTCTCCTCTCTCTACTCATCCTCCTATATAAACTCCCTAAACCTAATCTAAGTCCAACACTCTCTAAATGAAAATCCTTTTCTACTTCTACTCTCTTTCTAAACCTAACCCACTACAAATATTCAATCCACTTCCACCCATCCACAACTACCCCTCACTCCCGAATTCCATCAATCACTACACAAATCTTCACAGAAATAGAAAATAAGAGACATTGGAAGCAATTGGACTTGGGAGCAATGATATCAAAGGTAGTCAATCAACAAACATCCAAATTTCAAATCAAAGCAACCAAAGGTATCAAAAGTATTCATTGATAATTGGATTGTATTGTCTAAGGATCAAAACTTTCATTGAATTTGTGTAAATTGTTTTGGGAATCCTTTGGTTACTGAATGACCAAAGGGTAATTTGAATTGCTTGAATTTGGGATATTTGCTATTATAAATTGTACTAATTTTGGGGGAGAGACTTTGTCGCGCACCACATGTTCGTGAAATTGTTTCAATAGGATTTCCCTTTTATTGTTAATTTGTTGTGAGCAATTCGACACCAGAACTTCATAATGACATCCAAAAGAGCTAGGACTTCATCCTCTAGTGCTCCTCAACATTTTCATGCCACTCGATTCTTGAGCGAAGGAACGGCAACACGTTATGCCAATGCTATAGACAAAAATACAATGGTTCTAGAAAGAGGGCTGAAGCCGGATGCAAACTTAGACTGCGACATATCACAGATGATTGCAGAGCGTGGATGGTTTTAGATAGTAAAGCAACCAAGGCCAGTGGTGATCAACATTGCGAAGGAGTTCTATGCCAACGTAATAGATCATGTTGATCGTGTGGTCAAAGTTTGGGGCAAGCCGGTGTCATTCAGAGCAACGGCAATCAACGACTATTTTGGGGTGGAGACACCGCATATGGACTGATACGAAGATCGTCTGCCTAATCTGGATAAAATAATAGTTCACCTTTGTAGGCCCAGCACTCAATGGGTGACAAATACAGAAACTGGGGAAAAAGTCCATTTCCCACACGCCGCATTGAGTTGTTATGGTAAAGCCTAGTACGCCTTCAAATGTGCTCGCCTAATGCCAACGCTTCATCAAAATGACGTAACCAAAGAACGCGCAAGGCTTCTCTACGGAATCGTCACTCATGAGGTCGATGATAATAATGAGGTTGAGATTTTAAATGTAGACATCGGTCTTTGCATTCAATAGTCAATTGACCGAGCTCTGTGAGGGAGCACCTCAGGCGGACTACTGCATGGGTTTCTGATCATCGACCTGTGCCGCTAAGCAGGAGTTCAGTGGCATACTTCATAGCCTATACAGCAACCTATGCCCGTTATTGACCATCGCACCATTAAACAGTACAGACCTTGGACATGGGAAACATCTCATCCACGGGGAGAAGGGTTCACCATGATTCCACCATCCACACCAACTTTGCCGCCACAAGCTGACGAGTCATCGGATGATGAGGCCGAACCAGAGTCGCCGCCAGAGTCGCCTACTACTTTCCAGTGACGAAGTCAACAAAAGAGTATGCGACTGGCCCAACGCCAAGCTGCGATGCACATCTACAATGTTGGGACCTTTACCGCATTGGCTGACGCATTCTCGCATTTCTCTCCAAACTCCACCCCAGTCCAGCTGCCTACTCCTCCAGTTTTGCCTTTATACCCCCTAGCAGACTCCGATGAATCCGATGAGTTTTAACTCGTCACTTAGGGAAGTCCTCGTTTTTCTTATTTCATATGCAAAGTAATGAGGACATTCCTTGATTTAAGTGTGGGGGGAGTACATTCAAATTTTTAGTGTTTTAGTGTAAGACCCCAACTTTTATGAATAAAGATTTAATTTTCTTTATATATTATTTCGAAATAGTAAGGTGTTGTTTTGATAAATATGAAAAGTTATGGGTGATATGTGCAAATATTTTAAAATAAGTAAGTGGTTATAAAATATTCTTGTTGTCGGGGAATATTCGTTTGGTCGTGGAATATTCTTGTTGTCGGGGAATATTCGTATGACGGCCCAGCTATTTGTGGGCCCCACAACGGAATAACTGTCGGATATAGAAAGCGACAGAAATAACCTTTTTATAAAATAACGGCGTAGTTGTTACCGTTAGTACTGTTGAAATATCCAGTGGTTAAAATACAGTGATACGCGGTGTTGCACAGTAGCACACGGTATTGCACAGTATTTCGAATTATTGATTTTTACATGAGAAGGCACTTACTCAATTATTGTTACAGTAATTACTGTTCAATATTTTATATTATTGATTCAATAATTGCATGATATTTTATTGATTCAATAATTGCTACGTTGATATTATATATCAATAATTGTTACGTTGCTATTTTATATGATTGATTCAATAATGGCTACAGTTGATATTTTGTATTATTGATTCAATAATTGTCACTGCATAGTATTTCACATTATCAACTAAATAATTCATATTATTTGAATAATATTATTAGATAGCATTATTGACAATGTCTAAGGAAGTTCTGTCTAGGAGGGGTTATTTAATTACGCGCCAGTAAGGAGAAGTCCTTATCGGAAGGCCCCCTCTTTCTTGGGAACGACCTGGTTGTCAATATTGTAGTTCTGTAATATTATTTGTGAATAATTAATTATTGATTTATATGATAAGAAAATATTTATTTTGTGGATATAAAAGAAGGAATTAGCGCTGATGTATTTTTATCAGTATTTTGGTGTGGAAAATCATCCGTTTATGAATTTCGGGTAATTTATGTTTGGAATTTGGAAAAACTTCCTTCTACAAAGTTGTTGAGAATTAAATTTCCTATGAAAAGACATAGAATTTGTATTTTTCTGACAAAAGGGCTATTTATTATGAATTATTGAAGTTTCGAAAAATAAATATTTTTTTAATGGGTGGGCCCCATTTTTGTTGTTTTGTTGAAAATTTCTGATTTTTTTGAAAGCAGCAGGCGGTGGAAAAAAAATTTAAAAAAATATTATTTTATTAATTTAGTCTACTTTGACATCCTAAGATTTTCTTATAAATAGGGTGCTTAGGTTAGAATTGGAAATTACACCAGAATTAGAAGTTTTCTCTCTCTATAATATCAAGCGTATTTTTTTGAGTATTTATATACTTTGAGTATTACTATTTAGTGCAAGTTTCCTTCGGTATTATATCCGATACTCCAGTTAGAAGTACTATTCTTTTGAGGTAAGGGATGTTATTTTCTTTCATAAATGATGTTATTCTCTTCAATATCATTATACCAAAATATTGTCATGAATTTTGTTATGAAATTCTTAATTTTTCCGTCGGGGTTACTATTTACGTATACGGCACTATTCACGAAAAAATTAAATTTTATTCTATATGTCCAAATTGCTTGTTAAGGTTTTTATCTTTGATTGTATCCATGTTTTGAGCTCTATTCTTGAATTTTGCTCCACAAAGTATTATTATGGAGTATTTTTGAACTTGGATAAACTAAAATGCGAATCCTTAATCTTTGTCTTTTATCTCACTGAATTCGTTATTTATAACGTTTTTCATCATCCTCAGTCCTAAAAGGTGATATAACTGAATATCTTTGGCCTGTAGAGCAAAGATGAATGATTACCTGATGAATATCTTTGGCCGTAGTGCAAAGATGGATAGGTGTTGAGATGAACATG
This sequence comes from Panax stipuleanatus, assembly GCA_020205555.1. Taxonomy (NCBI): domain Eukaryota; kingdom Viridiplantae; phylum Streptophyta; class Magnoliopsida; order Apiales; family Araliaceae; genus Panax; species Panax stipuleanatus. The sequence goes on along the minus strand of CM035119.1, from coordinate 74,843,665 downwards.
ACCACTGGTGATACAAATGAATATCTTTGGCCGTAGTGCAAAGATGAATATTTGATTTGAGATATATGTTGATTGATGTTCAGGGATAAAATATTGATGATAGGCTTTTAAATCATAGAAGATAGTAGACTTCATTCTCTACTTAACTCTTCTAATAAATTGTTATTTCCGCTACGAATATTGATCTAAAACTTGTTGTCAATAATATTTTATCTGAATTGTTGAAGACTAACGATAATTTATTTTTCATTATCTTAGTCATAATATTCTTTACTGGCTAGTTGAGCTCACTCTTTTCATCTATTGTCCTCTTCAGGAAATGAGAATGTTGCGGGAACTAGCCGGGGGACAGAGTGATGGTCCGAGTTAGAGCAGTAGTAGTCCTCGCTATTTTTGTAAAATAGTGGGATAATAATTATAATAAATAAAGAATGAATTTGAATGTTAATATTTCGTATTATATACGATTTGTATTGACACTCACAGTTGTGTGGTCGTATTTTGCACGACCGTGTGATATAAAAGTTTGTATTTGGATTCTGTACCATGTATTTGGCGACTCTGAATGGGTTGGGTTGACTGGACCTATTCTGGGGGCATTATAGTTGGTATCAGAGCTTAGGAATATGGTCTCTGGCGGAGATCAGGGAATAGAACTAGGAGGGGAGAGACAAGTAAATCCTTCACTAGTATGTCCTACCTAAGCTTATGTGGTATTTAATTGGTCAGTTGGAGCATAGGGTTAATATGTGATATGTTAATTTGTTTAATTAACCCTTATTTTATGACAGTATTTGAGAATGGCAGCTGAGAATGTTAACAATGGAGTGAATGAGACCGTGGAGGCACCGCTAATCACCGACCAGGATAATGTGATGTCGGGGGAAAAAGAAATTAGAAATATCCATGTGGTAAGTGAAGAATTAATAGTTGCACCCGAGCTAGTCGCAGAGGTAGCAGCTGAGAGTGAGGAAGAAGAGGAACTTGAGGAGGAGGATTTATTAGGAGAATTTTATGATCAAAATGTAGAACTGCAAAATCGTATTCTTGAGTTAGAAGAGCAGGGTGAAGAACGACAGACAGCCGTGGAACAAAGGGATACAACAATTAAAGAAAGGGATATAGAAATTCAAGATTTTGCTAATCGTTATGCGAGGCTTGAACAGAAGCTCTCTCTGGCAGAGCATATGATATTAGAGCTAGAATCTGAAAATGCAAATGTCAATGATCAACTAAAAGAAGAAGCAATGGAACGAGTGAGAATTGAAGATGCATGGGTAAAAGCCGCACGACGCGTTGATATTTTAGAAAGAGACGTCCGATCTAAGAAGGCCAAAATAGACGATATGGATTTCACTTTTTGGACAGCAATCGGAAGAATCCAACATCGAGTTTGGAATTATCCTATGCATAGCGGTCAACCTCAATTCGATATGGTTCGAAGAGTAATGATTCAAATCATGGATCAGGAGTGTGACGAAGCAGTTGAGGGTGGAATGAGCTGTATAGCAAAGTCAAGACCAGTTGGGATAGTGACACCAAAGACTGTTCCAGACAAATCAAAGTCGGTGGCCCAAAACGCGATGAACCCGAATGAATTTATCACGGGTTAGTTAATCATAAATTTTTACGAAGTTTATACCTTGTTAGATACCGGTGCTACCCATTCTTTTATTTCACCTGCTTGTGCTCAACGTTTGAACTTGACTTCTGATAAATTAGACTTTGACTTATCTGTTGAAACTCCGTTAGGAGAAACCTTCGTTACCGCTACAGTTTACAAATCTTGTTTGATTCAGATTGGTACCCTTACCTTACCTGTTGATCTTATATCTTTGAAAATACTTGCATTTGATGTGATTTTAGGAATTGACTGGTTAACCACTTCCCATGCCAGAATTGATTGTTTTCGTAAGGTTGTTAGTTTTCATATTCCTAATCAACCTGTTGTGCGAATCCAAACCACTAAAATCAATCAATATCATTTCAAATCACAAGGCTATTCGTTTATTGAAAAACGGATGTCAAGCTTTCTTAGCTCATGTCACTGATCTAAACCAAAATACATCAGATTTGAATAATATTTCCGTTGTTAATGAGTTTCCTGATGTATTTCCCGAAGAACTTCCCGGTCTACCCCTAGAACATGAAGTTGAATTCTTTATTGACCTTGAACCCGGTACAAAACCTATTTCTAAAATCCCATATCGAATGGCTCCTATTGAACTTCAGGAGTTAAAGGTCCAATTACAAGAATTGTTACACATCGGTTTTATACGTCCTAGTACGTCTCCTTGGGGTTCTCCTGTTTTATTCGTAAAGAAGAAAGACGAGAGTATGCGACTTTGTATTGACTATCGGGTGTTGAACCATGTCACCATCAAGAATAGGTATCCGCTACCTCGTATAGATGACCTGCTCGACCAGTTGCAAGGAGCACAATTCTTTTCAAAGATTGATCTTCGTTCTGGATATCATCAGCTGAAGAAATGCGAGTTCTGGTTTGAGGAAGTAGCATTTCTTGGGCACGTGGTATCGAAACGTGGAGTATCTGTTGACCAAACGAAGATTGAAGCAATACAAAGCTGGGAGCAACCTAAGTCGGTGACCGAAGTACAAAGCTTTCTGGGCTTAGCTGGTTATTATCGAAGGTTCGTAGAGGGATTTTATCGAATCGCTACTTCATTAACTCAGTTGACTCGGAAAGGTACAAAATTCATTTGGAGCGAGGAATGCGAGAAGAGCTTCCAAGAGCTCAAGAGGAGACTTATTTTGGCACCTGTTCTGACAATACCATCTGGTTCGGATGAATTTGTTATCTACAGCGATGCTTTAGGCAAAGGGTTAGGATGTATTCTCATACAACATGGGAAATTCATAGCCTATGCCTCGCGATAATTTAAAAAATATGAGAGGAATTATCCTACTCATGATTTAGAGTTGGCAGCAGTCATTTTCGCGTTGAAGATCTGGAGACATTACCTGTACGGAGAGAAAGTAGAGATTTATATGGATCATAAGAGCCTTTAATTTTTCTTCACTCAGAAGGAACTCAACATGCGGCAACGACGTTGGCTTGAGCTATTGAAAGATTACGATCATACCATCCAATACCATCCTGGAAAACCGAACTTGGTAGTTGATGCGTTGAGTAGAAGATCATATACGGGAACGAGTGCGATAATGAGTATACGCGTAGAACCAGCTTTGATTGATAAAGTTAAAGCTGCTCAAGCTACGGATGCGGAGCTAATGAAGATGAAGAAGAAAGTGCAAGAAAGTGCCATTCCAGAAGCGAGAATCGATGAAGAGGGAATACTTCGAGTCAACTCCAGACTTTGTGTTCCTAACGACTCCGACTTGAATCATAGAATCATGATGGAGGCACACAACACACCATTTACAATCCATCCTGGGAGTACCAAAATATATCATGATCTTTGACATACATTTTGGTGGAGCAATATGAAAAGAAAGATCGCGGAGTTTATTTCGAGATGTTTAACTTGTCAACGTCTAAATGCGGAGCATCAAGTGCCGAAGGGTCCATTGCAACCACTGGAGATTCCGAAATGGAAGTGGAAACACATTACGATGAATTTCGTTACGGGTCTTCCCAAGGTTTCTCAAGGCATAGATGCGATTTGGGTTATTGTTGATAGATTAACCAAGTCTGCTCATTTCTTGCCTATACGAGAGACTTATTCCCTTGAACGTCTTGCTCGTATGTACGTGAATGAGATTGTAAGGTTGCATGGCATGCCAGTATCCATAGTTTCGGATCGTGACCCAAGATTCACTTCACAATTTTGGATCAGTTTGCAGAAAGCTATGGGCACGATTTATGATTCAGTTCGGCTTATCATCCTCAAACAGACAGACAATCGGAAAGGACTATTCAAACTCTTGAAGATCTATTGAGACTCTGTGTTCTAGACTTCAAAGGGAGTTGGGATAAGTTCTTACCATTGGTGGAATTCTCCTACAACAATAGTTATCAGGCAAGTATAGGCGTGGCTCCATTCGAAGCATTGTATGGGAGAAAGTGTCATTCTCCAGTTTGTTGGGATGAGGTGGGTGAAGCAACATTGTTGGGACCCGAGTTAGTACGTATGACTACGGAAAAGATCCAAATAATCCGACAACGTATACAAATAGCACAAGATCGACAAAAGAGTTATGCGGATCTTCATCGAAAGAACGTAGAATTTAATGTTGGGGACCATGTGTTATTACGTGTTACTCCGTGGAAGGGAGTTACGAGATTCGGGAAGAGAGAAAAGCTCAATTCGCGATTCATTGGTCCATTTGAGATCCTTGACCGAGTAGGAAATGTGGCCTATAGACTCGCTTTACCTCCAAGCATGTCTCGTGTTCATAACATTTTTCACATATCCGTGCTTCGTAAATATGTGAAGGATCCAAACCGCATTATTGAGTTAGAACCAGACGAGATAGCCGAAGATTTAACGTACGAGGAGGTACCTGTCAAGATCTTGGATAGGAAGGAGCATGTCCTACGCTTGAAAATTATACCTCAAAGTAAAGTTTGTGGAGAAACCATACAATTGAGGAAATGACCTAGGAGTTGGAATCGAAAATGAAAGCGAGGTATCCTCACCTTTTCGACATACCAGGTACGTACGTCAATTTTGAGGACGCAATTTCATAAGGAGGGGAGGTTGTAAGACCCCAACTTTTATGAATAAAGATTTAATTTTCTTTATATATTGTTTCGAAATAGTAAGGTGTTGATTTGATAAATATGAAAAGTTATGGGTGAAATGTAAAAATATTTTAAAATAAGCAAGTGGTTATAAAATATTCTTGTTGTCGGGGAATATTCGTTTGGTCGTGGAATATTCTTGTTGTCGGGGAATATTCGTACGACGGTGCAGCTATTTGTGGGCCCCACAACGGAATAACTGTCGGATATAGAAAGCGACAGAAATAACCTTTTTATAAAATAACGGCGTAGTTGTTACCGTTAGTACTGTTGAAATACACGGTGATTAAAATACAGTGATACGCGGTGTTGCACAGTAGCACACGGTATTGCACAGTATTTCGAATTATTGATTTTTACGTGAGAATGCACTTACTCAATTATTGTTACAGTAATTACTATTCAATATTTTATATTATTTATTAAATAATTACATGATATTTTATTAATTCAATAATTGCTACGTTGCTATTTTATATGATTGATTCAATAATGGCTACAATTGATATTTTGTATTATTGATTCAATATTTGTCACTGCACAGTATTTCACATTATCAACTCAATAAATCATATTATTTGAATAATATTATTAGATAGCATTATTGACAATATCTATGGAAGTTCTGTCTAGGAGGGATTATTTAATTGCGCGCCAGTAAGGAGAAGTCCTTATCGGAAGGCCCCCTCTTTCTTGGGAACGACCTGGTTGTCAATATTGTAGTTCTGTAATATTATTTGTGAATAATTAATTATTGATTTATATGATAAAGAAATATTTATTTTGTGGATATAAAAGAAGGAATTAGCGTTGATGTGTTTTTATCAGTATTTTGGTGTGGAAAATCATTCGTTTATGAATTTCGGATAATTTATGTTTGGAATTTGGAAAAACTTCCTTCTACGAAGTTGTAGAGAATTAAATTTTCTATAGGAAGACGTAGAATTTGTATTTTTCTGACAAAAGGGCTATTTATTATGAATTATTGAAGTTTTAGAAAATAAATATTTTTTTAATGGGTGGGCCCCACTTTTGTTGTTTTGTTGAAAAATTTTGATTTTTTTGAAAGCAGCCGGCGGTGGAAAAAAAATTTAAAAAAATTTTATTTTATTAATTTAGTCTACTTTGACATCCTAAGTTTTTCTTATAAATAGGGTGCTTAGGTTAGAATTGGAAATCACACCAGAATCAGAAGTTTTCTCTCTCTATAATATCGAGCGTATTTTTGTGAGTATTTATATACTTTGAGTATTACTATTCAGTGCAAGTTTTCTTCGGTATTATATCCGATACTCCAGTCAGAAGTACTATTCTTTTGAGGTAAGGGATGTTATTTTCTTTCATAAATAATGTTATTCTCTTCAATATCATTATACCAAAATATTGTCATGGATTTTGTTATGAAATTCTTACTTTTTTCGTCGGGGTTACTATTCACGTATACGGCACTATTCACGAAAAAAATTAAATTTTCTTCTATATTTCCAAATTGTTTGTTAAGGTTTTTATCTTTGATTGTATCTAAGTTTTGAGCTCTATTCTTGAATTTTGCTCCACAAAGTATTATTATGGAGTATTTTTGAACTTGGATAAACTAAAATGCGAATCCTTAATCGTTATCTTTTATCTCACTAGATTCGTTATTTATAACGTTTTTCATCATCCTCAGTCCTAAAAGGTGATATAACTGAATATCTTTGGCATGTAGAGCAAAGATGAATGATTACCTGATGAATATCTTTGGCCGTAGTGCAAAGATGGACAGGTGTTGAGATGAACATGACCACTGGTGATACAAATGAATATCTTTGGCCGTAGTGCAAAGATGAATATTTGATTTAAGATATATGTTGATTGATGTTACAGGGATAAAATATTGATGATGGGCTTTTAAATCATAGAAGATAGTAGACTTCATTCTCTACTTAACTCTTCTAATGAATTGTTATTTCCCCTACGAATATTGATCTAAAACTTGTTGTCAATAATATTTTATCTGAATTATTGAAGACTAACGATAATTTATTTTTCATTATCTTAGTCATAATATTCTTTACTGGGCTAATTGAGCTCACCATTTTCATCTATTGTCCTTTTCAGGAAATGAGAATGTTGCGGGAACTAGCCGGGGGACAGAGTGATGGTCCGAGTTAGAGCAGTAGTAGTCCTCGCTATTTTTGTAAAATAGTGGAATAATAATTATAATAAATAAAGAATGAATTTGAATGTTAATATTTCGTATTATATACGATTTGTATTGACACTCATAGTTCCGTGGTCGTATTTTGCACGACCGTGTGATATAAAAGTTTGTATTTGGATTCTGTACCATATATTTGGCGACTCAGAATGGGTTGGGTTGACTGGACCTATTCTGGGGTCGTCACATTTAGCATATAGATTAGGCTGCATTTAGAGTAGATTAGATTCATATGTATCCTAAAAAAAATAAAAAATATTGCATTCATGTAGGATTTTGTCAGTAAAAGCTTGCATATAGGATCATACGTAGAGATTGAGTAATAAGTCAAGGTAAAGAAATACATGGTTGATAATTTTGATTCTCACTAAATCTTGCATAAAATTGAGCTTCTTGATCTGATTAGTTTTATACATAGTAACGTCGTTGTATGATTATAGTTTTCTCTCAACTTTCAAGCACACCAATTAACTGTCAGTAGTGATTAAGAATTCGTATGTACTAGGAACACGAACACGTACTTGATCATAGATGAGAGATAAAGAATTGGCTGAAACATAAGTTTGGGGAAATTAAGGCTCAGAAAAGAAAAAAAAAGGATATAAAGAGAGAAAAAAAATTGAAAAAAAAGTACTTGTGAAATAAAAACTGATTTAATTTGACCACGTGGCCTTTGTTACTCGGACAGGTAAACCCTAGGGGATGTCTTAATACCTAGCGCCCTAAAGCCTTCTAGTTTGGGAGCCGTTGGCCGAAAAACCGTTACATGGGTGGCATTGAAGAGCCTAAGGGGGTTGAACTTTCACTACAAAAAAAAGGGTCAATGCCGACGGGATCATTAACGACGGTCGTACTCCCGTCGGTAATGACATCTTTCTCGACGGCAGTGCTGTCGCCAATACTGACCGTCGGTAATAACCTTTCTTGGGTCTAAATTTGGTGGGATTTTTTTCGCGGGAGTGGGAAACCCATAGGCGACGGCACAAAATGCTATGGGCGACTGCACGTCCGTCGTAATAGAGTCAATAGCGACGGGGGTAATAGCGACGGCTACGCCGTCGCTAATGAGTCTGTTTTAAAAAACCCCAGGCTCGACGGGAACAACTACTTTCTTTTCCCATTTTGATTTTCCCTCCTGCCAAGAGTTCCCCCTGCCATCTCCGGAGTCCCTCCATCCCCTGCAACCTCCGGCGTCCCCCCTCCTGCCTCTGATCGACCCCCCCTGCCATCTCCGGCGTCCCTCCCTCCCTTTCCACCTCCGGCGTCCCCCTGCCTCCGATTGAACCCCCCTTCTGCCACCTCCGGCCATTTAGCTACTGCAACTTCAGAGGTTGCACGAGCCTGTACAAGGATTGGGTTGATTTGGTACTCTTATAAACATGTAAGTTTTTCAGTTTGTATCCCTCTCTATAATTGATTTTATCATCTTGTTAATCTTTAATATTTGGGGGGTATGTTGTTTAATTGTTTATATACATGATTAGTTTATATTTTTGTGGGGGTATGTTGTTTAATTGTATTGTATTTGGGTAATATATTGGCAGCTGATTTCGATTAGGAGTGGAAGCTCGAATTGGATCTCTAAGACTGTATAAGACTGTATGTTACTATTTTTTTGATTTTTAAAAAAAAATTTATGATTAGAATTATATAATCATACTGTAAAACTGAATTGGTGCTTGAATTCTCAATTCTTCTTAAGAATGACATGATTAAAATGACTAAATTATGTGTGCTATTGCCATTCTAAAACATAGTAGTTTGGAGTTTTAAATTGCTTCTTAACTAGTGAGGATAGTGGTTATATATTTTATTCAAATACTTGACAAACCCTTAGTTGCTACTATTAATTACTTGTGCTTAAGATATATATATATATATATATATATATACACACACACACACACACACACACACACATGTCTTGTTAATTTGTTAGATTAAATGCCTTGCTAAAGATTTGGGAGTTTTTTTTTAAATTACATGTCTAGTTAAATATTTAGAATGAAAACATTGATATCACCGTATTTGCAGAATTCAAAATAATATCAATTAGCTTCATCATATTTCATTTTCTTAAATAAGTTTTTGCTTTTATAAATGGCTGAAAATTAATAAAACGAAAATGATCAACTTGATAACATTAAAATGAGTAGTTTACATTTTAATAAGCTAATGATGTGTGTGTATTGTGTGTTTCTTATCTAGCTTAAGGACTGCCATATTCTTTTCTTTGTAATACTCCAATGAGAATATTGTTTCAATATTCAAACTTATCATTGTGATTATTGCATTTGCATATTTTTTCATATAGTTTAGGAAGCCTAGAAACCCGTTCGAGATTCACTTAATAGAAGTGAATCTCGAATAGTCCCCATTTTGGGACTGTTCTTGAATGTTTCGATCCCACTTAGGTCGGTGTTAACGGCTTGAGCATGTCTTTATATTTTGAGAATTTTCGGTGAATATCTCTTGATGCTCTTCGGGTGTATATTTAGGCTACGACGTGGTAGTCTATTTTGTGTACTTGAAGACCATAGGGAGGTGCTGCCGAAATTTCTTAAAATATAAAGATGTGTTCATGTTGTTGGCATCAGGTGGGGCGACGCATTCGGGAATGGGATAGAAGTATGACCCGTTAGAGTGGAGATGAAGTTAGGAAACTCATACGCTTGCATATACATAAACTTGGAGACTTGATTGTGTTTGTCTAACTGTCCAGATATATAGCAGCCTGTTGTCCAAGATGTCTGTTGATCGAAGTTGGATGGAACGTAGGGTAGCCACTGATAAGAGTGGGCTTAGCTCTGAGTACCGTAGTGGGGTTGAACAGTTTATCAATTTTACGTTTGAGCACGTCAGTGGCGATGAGATCAGATGTCCTTGTAAGAGGTGTGTGAATGAAGTGTGGAAGGAAATGAGTGATGTCATGTGCGACTTATTTGCGTATGGGTTCAAGCAGGGTTATACGACATGGATCTATCATGGGGAAACCTGGTTGGATGAACATGAATCAGAACCGAAATCCAGATGTGACGAAACCTTTGATTGTACTAACATAATAGTCGAAGCTGCTGGTTCATACTTTCAGTGGAATACAGATAGGGATGACGGTAGCACTGAGCAAGAGCCGAATGACGGGGCTAAGGGTTTCTATGAGTTATTGCAGGAATCAGCGACGCCATTGTATGACGGGCACGAAAAGCACACCGTCTTATCTGCAGTGACTAAGTTTTTACACTTCAAGAATGAGCATGATTGCAGCGAGAGAGGTTTTAATGAACTCCTAAACATTGTGAAGGAGTGCTTACCTGCAGGCAATAAGTTACCGGAGTCGTACTATGATGTGAAGAAAATGGTCAAAAGACTCAATCTAGGGTATGAGAAGATTGATGCTTGTGAGAATGACTGTATGTTGTATTACGGTGATGTCAATAAAAATAAGAGGTCATGTGATATTTGCGGTACAAGTAGATACTGTGAACGGCGCAAGAAAAAGGGAAAAGACGTGCCGAAAAAGATCTTACGTTACTTTCCCATTGCGCCGAGGCTTCAGCGGTTGTTCATGTCAACACATACCGCCGAGGATATGAGGTGGCACTCTACACGGGACATAGTCGAAGGTCAACTGACTCACCCGGCAGATGGGCTTGAGTGGAAAATTTTTGATAAAAAGCACCCCTCGTTTGCTGAAGAGGTTCGCAATGTTAGGCTTGGACTTGCTACAGATGGGTTTAATCCGTTTAACGGGCCTTACACAAAGCCCTACTCAACTTGGCCGGTGATTATTGTTGTGTATAACCTCCCGTCTTCGATGTGCATGAAAGATCCCTACATGTTCATGCCTTTACTGATTCCGGGTGATAAGAGTCCAAGTAAAGACATCAATGTATACCTCAGGCCGTTAATTGATGAGTTGAAGATGTTGTGGGAAAAAGGGGTTCAAACTTATGATGTATCTCTTAAGCAGAACTTTGACATGAGGGCAGCTTTACTGTGGACAATAAATGACTTCCCGGCATTAGGAATGATCAATGGATGGTCGACTCACGGGGGCTTATCATGTCCCGTGTGCATGGGGTCAGTTAAAGCTATGCGGCTCAAACATGGGGGGAAAATGAGTTTCTTTGCAATATCCAGACAGTTTTTGCCGATTGAACATCGTTATCGACGGATGAGTAGACAATTCAATCGAAAAATAGAGAAACGTCAAGTACCTGGCCGTCTTTCTGGGTCAGCAGTGTTGAGTTGGATTAGTCATTTAAAGTTTCCACCTCCAGGGAAGAATCACAGATTAGAGCGAGCTTATGGTTACGGCAAGGTTCACAACTGGACACACAGATCCATGTTCTTTGACCTGCCTTATTGGGCTACACACTGCATCCGTCATTGTTTAGATCTGATGCATACTGAGAAGAACGTATTTGATAACATTTTTTATACAGTCCTAGATGCAAGTGGTAGAACAAAGGACAACAACAAGTCGAGGCTTGATTTGGTAGAAATGAACATTAGGGAAGATCTGTGGCTGTATCAGGAGGGTAGTAAGACGGTAATGCCTAAAGCTGAATATACTTTGACCAGGGAACAGTTGATATTGATATGTAATTGGATCAGTGGACTGAAGCTCCCAGATGGATATTCTTCGAATATAGCAAGGTGTTGTAAAGTCGAAGACCTGAAGTTTCGGGGTCTCAAAAGTCATGATTGTCACGTATTCATGCAAAAGTTGATCCCTGTGGCATTTATCGACTTGTTACCAAAACGTGTGGTTGAAGCACTGACGGAGCTTTCTAATTTCTTCAGAGATCTATGCTTGACGGAGCTCCAGCTCAAAGACATAGATAAAATGGAGATGCAGATAGTGGAAATAATGTGCAAGTTAGAAATGATCTTCCCTCCATCTTTATTTGATTCAATGGAGCATTTGCCTATTCACTTGCCATACGAAGCTAAGTTTGGCGGTCCCGTGCAATATAGATGGATGTATCCATTCGAGAGGTAATGACATTAATGTTTTTAATACGGTAAAATGTTCATTCTTGTTTGCTAATCTATATATCACATAGGTATATGCGACGTCTAAAGCAAAAGGTGAAGAATAGAGCCCGTGTAGAGGGGTCAATTGCTAAAAGTTATGTTATGGAGGAACTTGTTAATTTCTGCTCGTTGTACTTTGAGCCGAATGTTCAGACGAAGCACAATCGCTTACGTCAGAATGAGGCTGTTGCGCACGAGGAAAATGGAGAATTAACGGCTTTTAGTCATCCTGTACGGCCATTCGGCGGTAAAAAAAGGCGATTCTTGACCGATAGTGAGTATGCAGCTGCCACATTGTATGCACTTGTCAACATGAATGAAGTAGCGCCATACATTAAGTAAGTAGTCGTAACTATATATAAATTTCTGGTGTAACTGTGTCAAGTTTCTTTACAAACACTTTAAGTATATAACTGTGCTGCAGTCAATATGATGCTTAAGTACGTGAAACGAATCCGAGTATATCGGACGGGGATTTGCAAAATTTGAGAAATGGACAATTTGTGCAATGGTTTAGAGATCATGTAAGTCTAACCTTTACAAGTTCAATGAATCTACCATCATAGATTTTCTACATGACGTAATTAACTTCAGAATATGTTGTGTTAATATACATTAGGTCTTCACAGATGAGTTAGCTGACAATCGACTAAAGCTTATAGCCGACGACCCTGAAAGATCTGTAGATACTTATATATGTTGCATTGTTAACGGTTACAGATTTAAGTGTTGCGATATTGGGGAAGCCGCTTCTGCTGATTCTGGTGTTGTGGTTAAAGGCAGCTGCTACGATAACATTTGGGATGACTGGTATGGACGATTACTAGAAGTTGTCATTCTCAAATATTGGGGTTAGAAAGAGTTAGTTTGCTTCAATTGTCATTGGTTTGATGTTGAGAATGGAGTTAAAGTTAATAAAAAATCAGGACTGGTGACTATTAATGTTAAGTCAAAACTAAGACTGATGACTGGTATGGACGAGCCTTTTATTTTAGCAAGTCAAGCAACACAGGTGTACTACGCGCGGAGTGTTAAGACTCCTGCAAGCCCATGGTATGCTGTTATAACCACCAAAGCCCGTGGTTTTCAAGGCACAGCTCCTCGTCCAGACGATGAACCTTTACAAGTCGAGTCTACTAGTGTCACACCTACTGATGTGACAATTATTAGTGAGTCTAGTGAAGAAGAGGATGATGTTGTCACTGTCGAAAGTGAAGACGATGTTGTTGAGGATGTTGATATAATTGAAGAAATCGTTGAGGATGACGAAGATGGTGATGACAACGATAGTGAAGATATACTGCTCGAAGATGACGATTCTAATGTTGATGGCTTTGATGATATAAATGATTAGGAGTATGTACTCTTTATGTCCTTTTAGTTGTATTCAAATGTAATAGTTTGTAGTAGTGCAATCATTATCTAAAACTTATATTGTATTCAAATGTAATAGTTTATATCCTTTTAGGTTACCATTTATGTTGTATCCTTTTAGTTGTATCCGCATGTTATCCTCTTTGTTACTGTTAAAAATATTGTGATTACGAATGTCTAATAATATTTTGTTGATGTTTTGACAGTATATATACAGATATGGCGCGTACACCACACGGCGGTCGTGGTGGGCGTGCTGGTAGTTCAGGCCGTGGAGGTAGTGGCGGTGATGATCAGGCCGGATCATCAGGTATAATTACATGTTTTGCTGTTATACATCTTATTGTTTTTAATTTTATATAGTATTGACATTATATTCGTTTAATAAATATTGTTGTATTTCACTACATAGGTGATCGACGTAGGCCTCCGCGGGGACTAGCACGTGGATTGCTAGGGAATCCCCCCAGGTGCCGCTTATTTGTCGTGTTGGGGGTAATAGGTAATTATATATTTGACATTGTTTTTGTAATAATTATTTAGTTATTATATATTCTTTGTAATTTGCAAATGTATCTGTGGCAATTTTCGTATCCTTGACGCGACGCCAAGGAACACGTTGCTTGGGATCGTCCGCAACCGATTCTCAAGCCCGTGGATGAGGTGGGGGGATGTGGATGACCGCTCACGTGGGCTCATTATTGCTGAGTTTAGGGTAAGATGTCATTCATTCATATATGTTAGTTTTATATTCCATTTGAATATTTTTTTACCGATTTGATTTAACACAGGTCTACTAAGCTTATTAATGTGTAATGTGCAAAGATATTACCGGTTCGAGGACGGTAAGGAAGCCCAGGGCATGACTGTTCTCCAGAGGTATCTCGAGATAAACTGGCACAAGTGGGTCTACGACTGGAAGAAGAAGGCCCAGACCAAGATGGCTGATGGACAGACACTTAGAGATGTCCGGCCAGATTTCATTGGTGCTGTGGTATGGGAGCAGATGTGCGATATTTGGGAGGGCGAGGCGTTCAGGAAGATGTCGGCACAACGTATAGCTGCCCGACAGCAGAGTCGTCTCCCACACTGCACTGGGTCTCAGTCATACGACCTTTACAGGGAGAGACTCGAGGTGAGTCTAAAGCACCCACCTTCCAGCCTTGAGTTTTGGTGGCACGCTCACCAGAAGAAAGGTGAAGGTGGTTATATCTCACCTGAGGCAGAGCGCACTGCTGTAAGTAATATAATTCTTTTATTTAGTATGTATTTAAAATCTTAAAATTCTTTTGTATTTTTTTGTTTTATACTTTGCTTTTCATCTATTTATGTGTTTTTTCAGACAAGGTTCGAGGACCTTGCTGTGGTCCGGAGCAGCCAGAGAGGTGACACTCCTGTAGATGATGCTACGCATGCGAATGAGGAGATGGAGGATTGGCTGCAGGCTATAGGGGGGCCGAAGAAGGGTAGAGTTGTGGGCTATCCCCGGGTCCCCGCCTACACTTTAGTCCCTGCTGCGAGATCTCGACGTCGCCCACCTACCTGAGGTAGTGGTGCGAGTGGATCGGGCGCCGGCCCTTCATTATCTGACGACTTCTTCAGGCGGATCATCAGGGGTGCATGGCGAGCAGTGTAATGCAGTCAGGCGCACCGTTACGCGAGCGGATCTACCAGCTTGCTCAGGAGGTTGTCCACAGCTCCATAGATCCTACAGCTGTCGCTGAAGACCTCATGGGTGTAGTCCGGGAGGAGGCCATCCGTGTATGTGCGGTTGTCTTGGCCAACATCTTTCCTCCACATATTCGACAGGTAAAAACAATTATTGATATATTTCCTTATTTGTAATTATATTGCTTTTATAAACTATCAAACAAATAGTTAACATATACATTTTCGACACCCGCCTCGATAGTCAAAATAACACGCAAACACAGATATAGCACCGCATAGCCATTAGGCACGCGTTACAACTGACGGGATTCGATTTCGATATACGGAGCCCGAGTTCGAGTCCCGTCTGCCTAATTAGTCGAAAACTTAGAAAAAAGTCGAAAAAGAGGCCAAAACCCACCTCGGTCGTCAAAACGACACACAAACACAGACATAGGACCGCATAGGCATTAGACACGCGTTACAACTGACGGTGCTCGATTCCGATATACGGAGCCCGAGTTCGAGTCCCGTCTGCCTAATTAGTCGAAAACTTAAAAAAAGTCGAAAAAGAGGTCAAAACCCGCCTCGGTCGTCAAAACGACACACAAACACAGACATAGCACTGCATAGGCATTAGACACGTGTTACAACTGACGGTGCTTGATTCCGATATACGGAGCCCGAGTTCGAGTCCCGTCTGCCTAATTAGTCGAAAACTTAGAAAAAAGTCGAAAAAGAGGCCAAAACCCGCCTCGGTCGTCAAAACGACACACAAACACAGACATAGCACCGCATAGGCATTAGACACGCGTTACAACTGACGGTGCTCAATTCTGATATGCGGAGCCCGAGTTCGAGTCCCGTCAGCCTAAATAGTCAAAAATATAGAAAATAGTCCAAAAAGAGGCCAAAACCCTCCTCGGTCGTCAAAACGACACGCAAATACAAACAATAGCACCGCATAGGCATTAGACACGCGTTACAACTAACGGTGCTCGATTCCGATATACGGAGCCCGAGTTCGAGTCCCGTATGCCTAAATAGTCGAAAACTTAGAAAATAGTCAAAAAGAGGCCAAAACCCGCCTCGATCATCGAAATGACACGCAAATACAAACAATAGCACCGCATAGCCATTAGGCACACGTTACAACTGACGGGACTCGATTTCGATATACGGAGCCCGAGTTCGAGTCCCGTCTGCCTAATTAGTCGAAAACTTAGAAAAAAGTCAAAAAAGAGGCCAAAACTCGCCTCGGTCGTCAAAACGACACACAAACACAGACATAGCACCGCATAGGCATTAGACACGCGTTACAACTGACGGTGCTCGATTCCGATATACGGAGCCCGAGTTCGAGTCCCGTCTGCCTAAATAGTCGAAAACTTAGAAAATAGTCGAAAAAGAGGCCAAAACCCGTCTCGATCATCGAAACGACACGCAAATACAAAAAATAGCACCGCATAGCCATTAGGCACACGTTACAACTGACGGGACTCGATTCCGATATACGGAGCCCGAGTTCAAGTCCCGTCTGCCTAATTAGTCGAAAACTTAGAAAAAAGTCAAAAAAGAGGCCAAAACCCGCCTCGGTCGTCAAAACAACACACAAACAAAGACATAGCACCGCATAGGCATTAGACACGTGTTACAACTGACGGTGCTCGATTTCGATATACGGAGCCCGAGTTCGAGTCCCGTCTGCCTAATTAGTCGAAAACTTAAAAAAAGTCGAAAAAGAGGTCAAAACCCGCCTCGGTCGTCAAAACGACACACAAACACAGACATAGCACTGCATAGGCATTAGACACGTGTTACAACTGACGGTGCTTGATTCCGATATACGGAGCCCGAGTTCGAGTCCCGTCTGCCTAATTAGTCGAAAACTTAGAAAAAAGTCGAAAAAGAGGCCAAAACCCACCTCGGTCGTCAAAATGACACACAAACACAGACATAGCACCGCATAGGCATTAGACACGCGTTACAACTAACGGTGCTCGATTCCGATATACGGAGCCCGAGTTATTAGCCCATCTGTCTAATTTGTTATAACTTGAAGAACACAAACTAAAATAATGTAAATATGTTCTCATTTCTACTTTGTTATTAATATTTTAATTTTGTAGGGTCTTGTTGACGAGTCTCGTGGAGGTGGAGGTGGAGGCACAGGCGACGGGACCGGTGACGGGACAGGCGACGGGACCGACGACAGTACCAGCGACGGGACAGGCGACGGGACCGGTGGTGATGATACTGTCACTCCTCCTGATTTGGGTTGTAGTTAGTTTATGACATATATTTTGAGTTTCATGTATGTATGATGTACAGTTTTTGATCGAGTTGTACAGACGGCCATTTTTTATCTATATATTTGATTTGGATTACTATTTGATTGTTAGGATAATTTTGTATGATATTTGATTGTTATTTGATGGTTTTTTTAGTTTATAACAGGTTATATGTATATATTTGTAAATGAACAGGGAAAATTTGAAATTTTTTAAAAAAAATCAAAAAAAATGTAGGCATTGCCGACGGTGGCAATACCGACGGGGTTGCCGTCGCCAATGACATTCAGCGACAGACACAGTGGCAGACATGTACTAATCCGAAAAAAATTTAAAGAGGTCATTACCGACGGCACAAAGTCATTGCCGACGGCCGTGTAGTCTCCAATGAGTGCGGCTTCAAAAAATTTGGGTTTCTATTGCTGACGGCTTAACCGTCGTTCTGACCGTCGTAAGTCAGTATACGCCATCGCTAGTGAGTCCCGTCGCCAATGATAATGTTGCCGACGGCTAACGACGGGGACCAGGGGCGACGACCTTAGCGGCGACGGTACTCGCGACGGTTACTGTCATCGCTAATGACATCAATGCCGACGGCAGTGTAGTCATTGGCGACGGCAGTGACCGTCGGTAATGACTATTTTTTTTGTAGTGTTTGTACAAATTAGAAATATGAAATATTTAGTGGGATGGAGTGTTAAAACGCACCCACAAAAGCATGAGCTTTGATGTTTATTCTGTTATTGCTTATTTAGCCTAATTTTCGCAATGCTTATGTGAATGCTATGTTTGTGAAAGATATCTGTGTAAATGTAGGATGTTTGTTGGGAATAATTATGTGAATTACTTTGAACTGCTGATATGAGATTGGACACACACACACGAGAGTTGATTAGAGTCATGTATGTGATGTGATGATGCGAGAGTCTATGATTGGTTGTGAGTCAAGATGAATTGTGAGCAAAAGTGTTAATTTGTAAGGATTATAAACCTATGTTTGGTTACTGAGATGTCTGCTTAATTTCATTAGGCTGCATTCATTCTGTTAGTTGCATTCATTGTGTTTGTTTGCTTGAGGACAAGCAATTGTTCAAGTTTGGGGGTATTTGATAAGTAGGTTTTTAACCTCCTTAATAGGTATTTCTTAGCTTGATATATTGCATTTACTTAAGTGTGCATATTACTTTTCATATATTTTGTGTGCATGTGCAGGAATGGAGTGAAGCTAAGCTTAAAGGGACAGAAGGGAGGATTAAAGAATAAAAGAATTGCAAGTCAATAATGCTGACAGCCTAGCGCGGGGCGCGCTGCCTCAACACTACAAGAGGCGCGGGCCCTCCGCAAAGAGGTCATAGTTGCTGCATACCTAGCGTGGGGTGCGCCAGGTTGTGAAGAGGATGGGCACGGGGAAAGCCAGGCAGACGGGGCTGACAAGAGATTAAGATGTTATAGCACAATTTGACTTAAAAAGGGATTGTACACTTTCCTTATCTAATTAGGGTTTTGATAAGCTATAAATAGGAGTTGTTTTCCTAGGTTTAAACCATCTTGGATCTGATTTATTCTATCTCTTGGATTGCTTGGAGGCTACAAACCTTTGTTTTGGGAGATTCAAGCATGTCAGACTAAGTTCTTTATTTTTAATTCTGAAGGAATGTTGAACTTATTTATCAATTAGTGATTTGATCAAGTTATTCTATTTTTTCTCTCATATTGAAATATATTTTGATTATCCATATAAACTTTCATGTATGATATCTAATTGACTAATTTGGTTTCTGCAGGATTAAATTAGTAAATTGATATCATCTGCTAGATTAAGAAAGATTTTAAGCAAACGAAGTGTGTCTAATCTAAGTAGTAATTAACATTATTTTATTGTGATCAAGCTCTGAAATATTGTTAAGGTTTTTCAGAAGACAAGTTAAATAATTCCTGATTGTGTAATTATTTCTTGGAATAATCTAATTCTCATGTTTAATGCTTCTATCATATTAAATCTAGGCTGATAGTTCTAGGTTGTATGTTAGTTAGAATCTCTTGTTGGTGATCGTCGCATTACATTTACACTTATGGAGATTTTCGGGTAATTTATGATCACGATTATCTAGGGTTATTAATCTCAGTGGAAGATAAATAGTGTAAACACTTGGTAAAGTCATAATTGTAAAAAGGGGATACTGAACTGAGGAATTAATCTTTTTACTCATTAATATTTTCTTTTAACTTACCTTTGTTAATTATAGTTTTTCAAACTAAAACCCCCCAATTCATTGGAAATCATTTGATAATTAAAATACAATTCACTCTCTGTGGGATCGATCCTTGCTTATTGCTATACTGAATATTGAGTTAGTAGAACCTAAGTAAGGTAAATTTTGTAGTGCTAGACGACAGCTACCACGGGGCGCACTGGTCATCGAGCAGCAGTTTCCTTTTCTATTTATAAACGAACATTATGGGGGTATTAAGGCTATAATGTGAAGTAGGTTTGGAATAGAATTAGTTGGTATAAATACTATCTATTGTAAAGCTCTATGGAACTCAATCATTCATAAAGAAAAGGCAAGCCAGTCCCGTGGACATGCCCGAATTAGGGAACCACGTAAATCTCTCTTGTGTTAATTCCTTATTGTCGTGTATGTGTGTGATCCTATTTCTAACAATGTCCTACATCAAAACGCCTTTAATCTTAATACAATAGATGTCTGTTATGGGCCCTATTGCTGTGAAACAAAAAAAAAATTAGTTTGTTAATTTTATCTCATGTGTTCAAACTTCAGTGATATAAATAGAATAATCAAAATATAATACTAGGATACATAATAGGTATAAATTTGTAGTTTTAAAATATAAAATCAAGTTTGACCTTTTTGAGTTTATGAGGTTTTAGAGTATATTTGGATTATTTAAAATCAGGAATTCTGATTATTGTTTCGACATGTAATTAATTTTAAAAAAGTAATTTGTGTTAATTTGATAAAAAAACACTTAAACTAGTAAAATTAAAGTGTTTGATATAACAAAAATTATTATTATTTATTG
The DNA here is from genome assembly GCA_020205555.1 of Panax stipuleanatus. Taxonomy (NCBI): domain Eukaryota; kingdom Viridiplantae; phylum Streptophyta; class Magnoliopsida; order Apiales; family Araliaceae; genus Panax; species Panax stipuleanatus. Next base: position 74,823,339 of record CM035119.1, on the reverse strand, counting down.
AAGTATATACTACTAAAAATGAAGGTTTGGAAAAGTAAACATAGGTAATGTGTAGAGTTACTAAAATAAATAGGGATAGATTATTAATATATTTGGTCAAACCTGATAATTAAATTATGATAAATAATCCAAAACTTCAAATCGGAGGTTTTGATTATGTTAGGAATATGCATGAGAATGTTATTCCTATTTATATAAGATTTAATTATGAACTTAATGAATGACTATGCAAATATGTCTGCATTGATGAAAGCTATAAAGCTTAATAGATGATAGACATATGTACAAGGACTTAAACTGAAAAGATCAAATATGTTAGGTTGATCATACATAAACAAACATCTTTGTGAAGTCCTTCAAAAGATTATAATGTACAAGGACTATAAATAGAAAGATCAAGCTTGTTAGGTTGATCTTATAAAATGTAATAGAAAGGCCAGTCTGATCGTCGAGCACTACACCAGTCCTCATAGTCTGCCAAGAAAGAAAAGGAAGAATCGAAGTCTATTAAGGCAGAATCGTAGTCTGTAAAGATAGTCACTCTTGAAGTCATAGTCTGCCAAGAGAGACAAAGCAGAATCGTGGTTTGTCAAGGAAGACTTTCTGGAAGCCGTAGTATGTTGAGAAAGCCAAGTTCAGAATCGTGAAGACAACCTATCGAAGCACATGCTGAGCGCCTGCCGAGCCAACTCTAGAATCATAGGCCTCACTCAAAGTCGTGGAGCCTACAGATCATATCAAAGGCAGAAATCGTAGTTGGGAAGAACAGTCAAGAGACTGCAGTTGTTAAGGTAAAAATTGTAGCCTGTCTTATGATCTTCTCTCAGAGTCGCAGGCTACACTCAGAGACATAGTGTCTGCAAAGCTAGAGTAAGAGCTAGATCATAGTCTGCATAACCAAAGCCAGATCGTAGTCTACAGAACTAAGGCCAAATCATAATCAGTTAAGTGCTCACAAATTCCAAGGAAGAATCATAGAGCACTCCATAATTCTCAACAACTGAGCACTACTGAAGTATATAAACATCGTAGTCTCTGGAAAGAGTATTCAAGGTTCAGACAACAGTCTACCTGAAGAAGATCAAAAAGCACTCTCTGAATGGCCTGCAACCAAATAGAAGATCGAATCACCAACTTTATCAGGATAACAGACTGACTGAGAAGTGAAGCCTTTCAGGAGAAGTCTTCTACAAATGACCGTTAGAAGACAATGAATAAAGTTACTGTCAAAAAGAAGACAATGACTGCAGTGTCTATCAAACCAACAAAAGACAACGATCGTGGTGTTTGCCAAACGAGCGACCGAAACTGATGTAGCACATACAGACATATTGGCCAACCTATAGAGAATAGACGAAAAGGATTGTCTATGCTCAGCCTCACCATGAAGGGTGAACAGGAGATCACATAGCAGAATGTTGACAAAGCTGAGCATGACTAATCAGAAGAGTCTTGCAAGCTAGAAGGGCCAAAGCAGTCTGTCAAGTTATCTGTTCCTAATGCGAGTCAAGGCAAGCAGAATTGTAGAAGCACTGCATGATTGAAGAGCGAGAGGTTCTACATTGTCAATCCAAAGAACACTCTCAGAATCGTAGTGTTGTCAAAGCCAGTCAACTTGTAACATCCATAGACAAAATATGATCAAGCACATAGACGTCTGCATCACAATCTTGGAGTTCGGTTGTCTTATTATTGAGTCTTAGTGATGTCTCAATATGAAGACTAACAATCAAACGTTGTTGATTGAGAGCATCGATGCAGTTAGTCAACTCCTTTGGTTCGGATCGAAGAAACAAAAAGGAGTAGTAAAGGTGACTGCCAGCCTGACTTGTTAAAGTGACATCTCAGAGGTGGTAGGTGAAGCAGCAGACTATTGTGTCGGGAAAGTTAAAAAGTTGATGTCACATCAAGTCAACAGTCTGCACTAAATAGCTCAGAACCTTTAAAGCAATTCAAATAGCTTCCAATGGCTATATTTTAATGGGAAACTGATAGAGGAGTACATAACAGCTGAAGCTTCAAAGGTGAAGAAGTTGTTAACTCTACGAGAGTTCTATAAAGCTTAACAGAAAATGTCTCAGTGGTAGTGAGACTACCATAGTAGGAGTGAAGCAGATATGCTGAAGATCTTTAACTGCTAAAGGCTTCGTTCAACACGAAGAAGAATGCCAACCACATTGGCATCTGAGCTGAGAGCCGAAAAGGCCAAGAAGACAAGAGAAAGAGTGGCAGACCAGAAAGCAGATATCCAAGACCACTCTATGATTCACCATGAACAACCAGAGCTAAAGAGAAGTAGATGGAGAGCAAAATCTGCACACAAGATAACCAGTGTTCAAGGGATGCCAAGTACCAGATGGAGTCTACCTGAAGTGCAAAGACTTAGTAGATCCTCAATGGTGACAGTGTGCAAAGTTGAAATCAGATGAAGTCAAGCATCAACAACAAAGATCAGCTGCACCAAAGAAGTTTGATAGACTGCTAAGTACTCAAGGATGTCGAGATTCATGAACATCTTAGCAGTCCATCAGTGGTGATCCAGTCTCTATGCAGAATGCCATAAGATTACACCAATCTGCTAAGTACCAAAAGATGAACAAGCTTAAAGTCATCTTAACAGCTCAGCACCAACAACAACAAACCAACAAACAACTAGGGCCTGAGGGTTCCTTGTCTTCGTGACTTAATCAAAGTCAAGTCTGCTGGGCTTGCTGAGTACCGGAGGGTATAAGAGATTCTAAGCCTGCTGGGCTTAGTCTACAGTTCCAAGTCTGCTGGGCTTGAAGAGTTCTTAGTGAACTAGAGTTCCAAGGATGCTGGCCTTGAAGGAATCTTAGTGATTCAAGAGTTACCCCTTTCCTTAGTGAAACCTGGTTGTTATAGAGGAAGAGTGGATTAGGAGCTTTAGTCTCTGAACCACTTAAATTCCCTTGTGTCATTTACTTTATGTTATTTACATTATGTGTTCTGACTGCTATAACTGCTACAACCATTTACACCTAAACTAACATTAGAATAATGTTTATCAATATATCTTTAAAGGGGATCTTTAACTTATTTCACTATGCATGAACTGATTCTTATGTTTGTCATCTGCTAATTACTTAGCAATATAAAAGAAAAGGGAAAAAACTTTTAAATTAAAAAGGATCTATTTTACCCCCCCTTCTAGATATATTGAGTGCCCTTTAGGAACTAACAATTGTTATTAGAGCAAGTTCTCATGCTATATCCTAAAGCTAATGCTTTGAGTTTGGTCCTAGGCACAAACAAAGTTTTAAACTTAGTTTTAGTTGTAAGTCACTTGTGAATATAGATGAGCTCACACGTTGAAAATTGTACGTACAAGTAAATGTGCATATACACCTAAAGCTGTCCATATTGGTCCCTATCCTTAAATGCTATTGCAATTAGGCTAATCCTTGCCCATAGTCAATCAGCAGTCTGCAGCCCTGTGATGAGAAGTTAAGAAGCATCAAGAGTTAAAAGCCTGACGTATAATGTCCTAAAAAATAAGATTCTTATCCAGAGGAGAAAAGAGAATTCCTTAAACATGTATTTGGCTAAATCCATGTATCTGAACCTTGAGGTTCGAGGTTGTCAAAGAATTCAAGATGCCAAGACTTTCGTCTAATCATAACTCCAAGACTCTGCTTGATTGAGCTAAGGCCTTATGAAGCAACAAAAGATGACGGCATTAACAATGTAAAGATTTGCACAACAATGCCTCATATCATTGTGCAAATATGCGGGACAAATGACTGTCAAGTAACTGACAGTGTCAAGGTATAATTCCTCATTAATATATACATGCATCATATTGCATCACCTTATGTGCTATAATAGTAGTCTATCAAGAGATCATGTTCTTTCTAAAAAGGGAATGAGAGAGCGTACATTTGTAGTTGGAAACTAATTGTTAACAGACTTTCTCTCCACCCATGTTTTAGGTTGAAGATAACATTTTGAAAGAAATCTGACATATGCCTTAAGTATATTACAAACTAAGAAGTTTAAGTTGCTCAACCTTTGCTAATGGGTTGGTATGCATGTAAATTCATACAAGTCAATGTTTTGTGTTTTTGATAAAAACGTAGAGTATGATCAACACTACAGATGCATCTTGAAGGTTCTTAGAAATTGATCAACTCCACGAACCAACCAGATGCAAATAAGTAATAAAGCTTATCTTTACTCTGAGAACATGGCATAACAAAGGGTGTAACAACCAAAGAAAAATATTATCATATCAAAATGTTTAATCAGACACACACTCATAATCATGAATTATAACTGTGACATCTAAATTTGATATATGCATGAATTTGATTGTTGATGCTTATATGTAAATCCAAAAATATGAGGAATTTGGATTTTAAGAAAACTAACCTAGCAGGACCCAAGTAACCATGGGTACCAAGATAGAAATCTGCTTAACGTGCAGGTACTTGGTCTATCTAACCTCACTAAGGAAAACTGAAGCACATGATTTCAGTTACAAAGACTCAACCGACTACACATTCAAAGATATCTCAGTAATGCTCTAACTCAAGATCATCCAATGCCAAAGCTTGCTCTTGAAGATTTGCTGAGTCCCCAAGAATGAAGATCACATGAACTTAAATGGATTCCAAAATCCTTTGTTGACCATCATAAGGAAACAGGCTATTCATGTCAAGATGTAAGAGACCTTCCATGCTTATCCATGCAAAGCATATCATCTCAAAAGGAACATCAAGAAATTTCATATCAAGGGATCACCAACCAATGGTTATAAAGTATGCATCATAGAAGCAATGCTCCACGAGTACAGAGGATGCTAAAGTCTAAATGATAGAAACTATGTTCGTAGTGTCTAGTCAGCAATCGTGGAGTAACCAGTTCTGAAGAAATCACTCTATGATCCAATGAAGCTTATTTAACCATGAAGATTCCAGCCAGAAAGAGATATGTAAGGCTACCTTACTTATGTATGTATAGAAGAATAGTCCATCTTTCTCTAAGATGATAATAACAACTATGGGAGAGCAATAATCTGCTATGGGTAGCAACACTAATGTTTACAAAGGATCACAGTGAAGAAAATCCTTCAGATCTTCCAAACAATGGAGATAACTATACTTAATGACAAGGGAAGAACAACTGAAGAGATGAAGGTGGTGAAGATTATGGAAGGACAACTAAAGATAAGGAGGTGGTGGAGTTTAAGGATTAAATGAAAAAGTGTGATTCTAACTATAAGTCATGAGAGAAGCTCAGAAGATAGGTTAACCTCTCTTGCATATCTGTTGACCATTCCACAAATATCAAGTCCACTTCTGATAAGGTGGTTCTATCCGTTGATGCCATGGCTGAAGGTATCCACTACTGGAGATAAAAGTTACTTCAGATGGTGCTACTCACACTTTCCCAACATAGAGCTGGTATCTCAAAACTTCCCAAGGGTCAAGTCATTTACAAATAAGTTGTTCAGAGACCTGCCTCACTTCAAGGTCTATCGACAAGCCAGCAACATCTACATTCCATGCAATCTACGAGAAAGCTTAGAAAGTGGAAAGATCCCATCAAAGTCCACGATCATAGAGCCTCTTCACTCTACCATTGGTAGTGATCTAACTCAACCTACGAAGTCAAACCTTGCTCCAGCAATGTTATCTGATATCAGTTATTCCTCCAACAACGAATGGTATTCAAATATCTATGAAATTCTCACTACGTTTGAAAAACTCTCTAAAAGTGAGAAACGTTGCGTCCAACCAGTTGCTCAGTAAGAGGCTGCCCAACCAAATGTCAAAATTCTTCAAGAGCAAGAGTTACTGAAAAACTCAGAAGAATTAGTTGAGAAATTCCTCTCATTGCTGAAGAAGCTAAGATCCTGTCATGAGAAGAAGGCAGTGAGTATCACAACAAGCTTCAGGCTACAGTCACAGATATATCTTTCAAGCTTTAACAGAGAGATCAAAGCTATCTAAAGTCCATAAGGGATCAGAGGGAAGAAGCTCTGCTAGCTCAAAAGAAAAGAGAAAATAGACACTCTGAATCAGTCTCTTTCTCTACAGCTAGAGCTCAGCCAACATGAACTTAAGATTGAAGTTGGCAACACATCTCACCTGATGGAGCAGCTTATGTCTAATGTCCAGCATCTCTCTCAAATGATTGATGACAAAAAAAGGGAGAAAAAGAGGCACTCAAGGAGGCACTGGAAGAGAATAATGAACAAAGAAGAGAAGAGCAAGAACAAGAGCCGAAGCAGCAAAGCAAAGGACCTAAAGGGGAAGCATACGAAGGAAGCAACAGTGGAGTCATCATCTGAGGGGGAGCTGAAAGAAGATGACTCCATGAAGACAAAGACTGAGAGGGAGCCAAAGCTAGATGAAGAAATGATGCATTCATCTGAGGGGGAGCAGAATCAAGAAGACATACAAGATGAGTAGCTGAATAAAAAGTACATCCTAAAGACATACAAGGAGTAGACAATAAAAAAGAGAAGGTACATTTTTAATTATAATAGTATATTCCGAATCCAGAATGTAGAGTGTCATATCTCTTGTAAGTGTCATATCTTTTGTAAGCTTGCTAAATTTTCATTAATGATTATCTGTTCCAGCAATACAGCAGCTCACTATATATTAAGATTCATTCATCTCATACATATGCACTTAATATTTTTGTCATAATCAAATAGGGGGAGATTGTTAAGAATATGCATGAGAATGTTATTCCTATTTATATAAGATTTGCTTATGAACTTAATGAATGAATATACAAATATGTCTGCATTAATGAAAGCTGTAAAGTTCTTAATAGATTATAGACATATGTACAAGGACTTAGACTGACAGGATCAAATGTGTTAGGTTGATCCTACATAAACAAACAGCTTTGTGAAGTCCTTTAAAAGATTATAATGTACAAGGACAATGAATAGAAAGATCAAACTTGTTAGGTTAATCTTATAAAATGTAATAGATAGGCCAGTCTGATCGTCGAGCACTACACCAGTCCTCGTATCCTACCAAGAGAGACAAGGAAGAATCGAAGTTTATCTTCTGGTAGATGGAACATTCATTTTGATGAGACAATCAAAGAGTTTGATTTTATCAAAAACGAGGATGAACCATGTGTGTACAAGAAGGTTAGTGGGAGCGCTGTTTTATTCCTGTATTATATGTTGATGATATATTACTAATAGGGAATAACATTCCTATGCTACAATCAATTAAAATCTGGTTATTTAAACACTTTTTCATGAAGGACATGGGAGAAGCATCCTATATGTTGTGGATAAAGATCTATAGAGATAGATCTAAAAGGATGCTTGGCTTATCCCAAGGAACGTACATTGACTCGATGCTAAAAAGGTTTAGCATAAAAGATTCCAAAAGAGGTCTCATGTCGATGAGCCATAAAATACATCTCTCCAAGAAACAGGCCCCGAAGACACTTGAGGAGAGAGACAGTATGAGTAAGATTCTTTATGCTTTGATAATAGGATCTATCATGTGTAATATAATATATACTAGACCAGATGTCGCTCATGCACTTAGTGTAACGAGCAGATATCAGTCGAATCCAAGAGAAGAGCACTGGAAGGCAGTGAAAAATATCATAAAGTACTTACGAAGAACTAACGATGCATTTCTTATCTACGGTGGGTCTGGATTAAAACTCGAGGGCTTCACGGACTAAAGTTTTCAAACGGACCAAGATGACAATAAATCCGTTTCTGGGTATGTGTTTACCTTGAACGGGGATGCAGTGAGTTGAAAGAGTTTCAAGCAACAAACAATTGCTGATTCAATGACAGAGGCAGAGTACATAGCTGCAAGTGAAGCTGCAAAAGAGGCTGTTTGGATGAAAAAGTTTATAACAGAACTTGGTGTGGTTCCTAGCATTGGAGGAGTAGTCCCCTTGTACTGTGACAACACCGGAGTTGTTGCACAAGCTAACGAACCCAGGTCTCATCAAAAATCCAAACACGTGTTGCAACAATTTCACTTGATCAGGGAGATCATTGAAAGTGGAGATGTCACCTTAGAGCGTGTAGACTCTTAAGACAACATTGCAGATCCATTTACTAAAGCTTTAACACAACATCAATTTGATCGTGACTTAGAGAAGATGGGTATGAGATACCATGGCGATTGGCTTTAGTGCAAGTGGGAGATTGAAAGTAGTGTGCATACAAGCCAATCATGTATGATGATAAAGAATGTACTTTGTAAACAATCTTTTTCATTTATTAGTAAAAGTATTCATTTATTAAAGGCATTTAATTATCTACATAATGCTATTTTTATAATATATAGATAACCCAAAGTTTTAAACAATGCTTTTAGAATCATGATGTTGATCATACTAATGAGATCTAAATTCTTAGAAACTTAAAACTAAAATAGTTCTCAATCATTGGATTACTAAAAGAGGGGATTAGTATATCTGGATAGATTGGTACATATGTTGCTTGCTCATTAGATGAAGATGATTGATCTCATGATCATTTGTGAGGAGACACTAAAGCAAGTATAGAGGTTCTTATTGGAGAATAAGTTCACTGAACGTGACTCGCTATGGAATACCTAATGGATTTTTACTTGCCTGTCAATAGGAATTCCTAATGTGATAGTAGTACAAGTTATCCTTGAACTTGAGATCATCATAGTATCTTATATGTAATGAATTATACTTTGACTTATTCCTTAAGACCCTTAGGGTAGATCAAAGGGTATGCTTGGGTATAATGAGTTACATATGAAGATAATGAATGATCAATAAATAATCTACCATTTCTAGTAAAAGAAAAGATATGTCCTATGTGATTTGTTAAATGACAACCCAGTAGTCCTTGGCCAGGGCAGAATGAAATTAGAAAGGAGTTTCTAATTTACATTATTTGGAGTTGTGCATTTTCTGATCGAAATACATATAATTAAATAAAATAAGACTCGACAGTAATTCCATGTCTTATATTTAATTGGGACATTGTATGGTGGAAGGATTAAATTGTACGGTAACTATTACTCACAGGTTCTTTTATGATTAATGTTGAAATCTATATTATTTGAAAAGTCGTTGATCGCTAAGGAGGCTTATCCCTATTGTAGAATAAATATTATTTATTTAACTAAGATTAAAATTGTTCTAATTGATTTATTCACAACTGGTTTATTATGAAGAACCTAAAGGTCACACCATAAAAAGAATAATAATTATTTAAGAAGATAATGACATAATCGTAATAATGCACTAAGTGTAATTAATTTAATCTATGGTGATAGAATAAATTAAATAGCTTAATATTTATTATTTAATATTTTGGAAATATTAAATATAAATTATAAGAGGAGTCTTAGTAATATTATTACAATTATTATTATTTTAATTTATAAAGGAGTTTAGGAATTAATTTAATATTAGTACTCTCATTTTTTTCTAATAAGATTAGGTTGCAAATTAATTAAAGGAGTTTAATTAATTAATCCCAATATATTGGGAAGCCTAATTAATTAAAGGGTTTTAATTAATTAAATGAAACCCTATGTCTAATAGAATTAGAAGGGTTAACCAATATCTATATAAAAGGAGTCTTATTTTAGATATCAGTTGATGCAATTCCAATTGTTGGAGAGTACTTGTAATGACCGTAAAATTTTAAACTTCGTTATTAATTAAATATATGATTTAATTTTAATGAGTTAGTTTTGTAAGCTTATTTAAACCTTGTGTGGATATGTGAGTTTGTGCCTATGCGAATAATTGTTAGAAATAATTAAAGGGAGTCACTAATGGTTTATTTAAATTAGTGGACTAGCCCTAAGGCTTTTATATCAGAGAATTGATAGAATTGTTAGTAATTAAATATTCAATTTACTTGAATATAGTGTAGTAGTTTAAACGTGACTGATTAATTGATGCTTTGGGTAATTCATCGATAACGTGTGAATTTATTGTTGTTGAGAATAATAAAACATAAGCGTCTAATTATTAATAAATATAATGAGATTATATTTAATTGATATATTATTTTATACAAGCATTTGATAAGTAAACCTATAATATAAGGTAGTTACCTCTATATGGTATAAAATGCAATGTGACGTATTAATGTGGATATATATTATATATATAGACTATATAGTAAGATTAATTACATTATGTGAGTTACATAATATTATTGCTTATGTAACATGATGTGTGTGGGTAGACCTTAATGTATACCCTATTACCTTATATTAATATCAATAAACAATTGTTAATTGATAATGATTTCTATAAGTTATTATAATTATAATAATAACCGTTATGATAATGAGTAATAATAATACCCAATTGCTTTATATTCGGTGTTAATAAAATGTACATGGATTATATGAATGTACCGTTATTTGATACATTGTATTATTGATTGCTTATTACAAGTAACATTGTGACTTAAGTGTATATAGAATATATATATATATATATATATATATATATATAACCTAAGTGTGGGCATGCATTATATACAATTACAAGTTGCTGAGATTATTTGTTTGTCCCATAATATGAGCCCATTTCATTTCTCACGTGAAGCCTAAGTCTACTCCTATATTTATCAAACTCAGCATTCTAGCCAAAATCATTATAAGGGGAGTGGGATTCATGATGAATTCACCACCTCTCAACCACCATCCCTTAACCATTATACAATCCTACATTCCTTTGGTTTGATCTAATGGAGAATTGCAATGTCTGGTTATCCAATTGCCTATAAATATCAACCCTTCTCCTCTCATTTTCATTTGCTGAGTATTTCAATTGAATTAAGGGAGAGTGATATAGCAGCATTGTAGGAATTACTTTAGCAGTAAACTGAATTCAATAGAAGAGGTATAAATTCCAATTCTTGTTCTTCATTCTTAATTTTGCTAACTTCTTGATTTTGGATTAAGCATGGATTCTATGATAATTTGGGTTGGAATATGATTTGTCAAGTGTTATTTAAGTTGATAAGCATGATAGAAATGTGTTGTAGCTAGTGTAGAATCGAATTCGTATGAATTTTTTGAGTTGGATTTGTTAAACTGCCGAAGCAGTTCAGTTCCTGGTCTGGCCGGACACCGCGCAGCTGCGCCAGTTTTGTACTGGGCAGCAGTGCAGCTGCGCCAGGACCTAAACCAAAAATTTTGTTTTCTATTTCTAATCTGATGATGCTATCTTGGTTGTACCACTTTAGACAGGCATGAATACTGGTTTAACTCATGTGTATGTATTTGTTGATGCTACATACATAATTTTGACCATGCTGGTATATGTTATGGAAGGAAACCTTATGGTTTTAAAATGGACCTAGTCTAGTTAAAATGAACCTTCTCGTGAACCTATCATGTGTATATTATAATTTTATGAACATGATCTTATGGTCTATTTTGACATGAGAACTAAGTCTAAAGTGTGGGCACACACTAGCATACATGATTGAAGAATAAGAGGTTTTCAAAGAAAAACTTAAGAACCTTGAAAGCAAACTTGACAAACTTATGTCTTGTAAATTTTGACCATTTGAATACGTTTATATGGTATAGATATGTGTTTCAAATGCATATGATTTATATATTGAGATGCCTTGCATGTACTATGTTGACTTAGTGCAATTTTCAAAGAAAACTTAGGATTTGGAAGCTAATATCATTAATTACCATATGAGTTACATTATGATCATGCAAGCATGAATATTAGGATTCATTATGCCTTTAGACATGGTGATGTGAGAATCATTTTGGTTAAACATGGATATCACCTATGCACACGTATTCAAAGAAATGAATTTCAAGTATGAACTATGTTATTAAAGTATACATGAGTAGTATACGCACGAGCATGCATACCTAGCATTGTTTAGCCTCGCTATGTGGTATTATAACTTTAGTAGTGGACCCTTGAAGCATGAACTTGATTTGCTTAAAGTGTAAAAATGAACGGCATTGAACCTTATAACCTTGAGTTATGGACAGAAACTTGCAATATGTGTATCTTAAACTGTATTGCATGCTTAAATTGAAATGCTATGTGTTTAAGCCTATGTTGATGCATAGAGACTAGATATTCTATAGTTATTAAATCTAAGATAGGATTAGATGTTTATGGACTCAGGCATAGTAAATTGACTTACGTGAACTATGTGATAGACCTATATGATGATTAGATTCTTGTAAGTGTAGACTAATATTAGTTGACACATACTAATTGAAAGATCGACTTGTTAATGTTAGGTCATTTCAATGCAATTTAATTAAAGCTAGACTATTTGTAGCTGAGCAAACAGGCAAGTATCCGAACCCTACTTTTATTGTGTTGCAAGTATTCTAACCCTTGCACTATTTTATTCGACGAATCTTGTAAACAAGTTTCCATGACTTACATTCCTTATTTGTGCAAGTTTCCTATCCTTCTCATGTTGTATGGAGTAGGTTATTATTGTTTTGAAAGTTATTTATTTAAGCTTGAGCTTTATTTCCAAGCATGCTTTAGGTGGTTTAATTACTTTACAATTATTCCACATCGATCTTATTGATATTAGCACTTGGTGAACTTGAGTTCGTACAGTCTTGGGCTTGTACATTATTTAAAGTTCTATAATTTTTGAACTGCGTCAGATAAAGTTTGAACCCTTGTTCGGTCAGACAATTGTATGAAATTTTATAAAAGCTATCCAAACCAATTGATGGTTTAGGATTCTTTGGCTGAAGAGAACACCCCTTATATTATAGGGGAGTACCCTAGGTATCTAATATAAGATAGAAACAGCAGAGTTGAATGTTATGCATATACATGACGTACGCGAGGCTGATCCCCTCAAGCACTTATTCTGGAGCCAGTAACCAAAAGGGTCAATCAGCTATTGATTCCATTGGAGTTTTATAGTTCAAAGTCTACTTGACTATCAGTTATTCTAAAAGTAATCATTATTCTTGCTTTCGATATTCATATTGTTGAATTTATTGTCAGATATTTTCTATTAATCATGATATATCCTTTATTGTTGTATTTAGACTTGCTGAGTAAACTTGTTGCTCATTCTTGCTATATCATGACTTCTATTGCAGTTAAGCCCGAGACTTCAGGGAAGGACAAGGGTAAAGGAAAGATGCTGGAATAGTTTGGAACGAGCAAACTTTGACTTATGATTATTTTAATTACAATTATGTAATATGAACCAGAATGACTATTCTAGGGTATGTCTGTATGGTTGTATTAAGGTTATCAAATCTTGGGACTAGTAACAGCTTTAAAATGAATGACATACGTTTATTATATTCCGCATTTAGTTATTGTATGTTGTTTAGAGGTGGATATTTGTATTGTATCGTGACTACAAAATCAGGGTTAGAGAACCCGGATTCGGGGGGTGTCACAGGTTGGTATCAGAGCCGTAGATTATAAACGTTAGGAATGCGAAACCTAGGTTATAACCTTAGTGCAAAACTCAAGTAGAGTATGTGGGCGATGGGTTGAGGAGATCCATCGAGTTATATTGTGATACTGAAGTTATTTATTTGAATCAAATACGATTGATAGACGTCCTAACTTCTTAATGCTAACATAAATAGCATATCACGTAAAGCTTAAAGCTTTCTTCCTTTCTTCAGATTATGCCGCCCAGGAGACTACCATGAAACCAAAGGGAGGACGGATCCGTTAATAATGGAGGGGGAAATGCTGATTCGATGCAGAACTTCGTTGACCTGTTAACAGAAGTAATGCAAAATAGACCCTAGCCAGTGGCAGGGCAGCCAGGACCGCACTTGGCTAGCTTCAAAGATTTTAAGTTGGTAAGACCACCAAAATTCTGAGAAACCTTAGACCCAATCGAAGCCCAATTATGGATAGAAGAGATGGAGAAAGTGTTTGAGGTCGCACGGGTGGCCGAAGCATTGAAAACGAGTTTTGCCACTTTTATGATGAAGGGCGAAGCTAACTATTGATGGAAAGCCAATAAGGGACGAGCAGGCTAAGGAGTTATTCTTTGGGACAGATTTAAGGAGCTATTCCTTGAGAATTACTTCTCGAAGAATACGCAACAGGATATGGAGGTTAAGTTTCTGGAACTGAAACAAAGTAGTATGACAGTCACAAAGTACGCGGCAAAATTTAACGAGTTGGCCCAATTCGCTTCACATCAGGTGGACACGGAGGCCAGGAAGGCAAGAAGGTTTGTGTGACGCCCCCAAATTCAGACCGTCACTAATCTTGAATTCGGTTCATCACGTACTAATTCTAATAACAACTAAAATCTCAGATAATGGAATAACAGAATAATTTACATTGATATAACATAAATATTCTCGTCCCAAGTCTCGAAACTATTACTAATACACTTCATAACTTAAACCAAACATTTCTTAATACATAACATTTAAATATGTCTTAATACAACATAACAAAAACATCCTAATATAGAAAAGCATAGCTACTCTATAGCCTTGCCTTCACACTTGTCCTGTCTTGGGGTTCTACCTTGCCCTGCCCTAAATGAAATGTTTATGGGAAGCAAGAGTGAGCAACAAATTTACTCAGCAATAATCGCTCAAGATTTCAAATAAGAATGTTGTGAACAAAATAAATAGCAATGACTTCCAAATCTATTCCGTGAAGTTGAACAAGGACCACTACGGGTCGAGAAGTTATTAAAGGTTTCGAAAGTTTCAACAAATTCAAGTGAATGAATAGACATCACTGAGTGTCGCTGTGGACCAAGGATTAATAAAAGAATCCAAAGAATTCAAAGTTTCAAGTTAACAAATACTGGATACTGAGTGGTTGCTAAGAACCACGAACTTCTACTAGAATCACCAAAAATATTTCTGGTAACCCAAACAAGTAGAATTAGGGGATCAGCCTATCGTACCTGGTGTTATGCATAACCTGTCACACCACTGTCGACACCCCGACTATATATTTCCCCTTTTTACAAGGGTTGTTCAACTCAGTCAATTTATAAGAGTCCGCACCAAGGCAATTGGTGTGGATTGCTTTCTAATTCATAATATTGGTCTAGCCGAATTAAATGGCGTAGACAATTTCAACAATGTATATAAGAACAATTTATGAGTTCAATACTCGCAACAATAATTCGAAGAATATAATCGTGATTTAAATCAAACTATGAAACATAAGTTTATAAGGCAAGAATTATCCTAGCACCTATTTACTTGTACGACAAAAGTTAGTACAAGCTCGAATATGTGTTCAATAAAGAGTATAAATCAAATACTTGCTCAATAAAAGAGTAGTCAGATACTTGCAATTAATATACAAGAACGATTTTAAGGAAATTTGCACAATGAAAGAGTATAAGTTAGGGAACTTGCTTACGACGTTCCTCGAATAAGTAACCACAAGGGTAGGATACTTTCAACACAATAAAAGTAGGGTTCAGATACTTGCACTATAAATGAGTGTAAGTTAGGAAACTTGCCTTATGCATAGTTTATCCTCGTTAAATAAATCGACACTTTCGAATCCCTATTGTAATATAGTTACGTATAAATATATGATATCCATTACTCATATCATATCATATCTTGGATATATGATCAACACATAAGTCAGGTCTTAACCTTACTACACAGTTATAACACATATAGCATTGTATTAAATCATAATGCTTAACCGATTAGGTCATTATTATCTAGGGAATCCCTTCTCTCAAGTTAAACATCTTCATAGTATCTTATTATTTACTTACACACATGTCGTACGAAATTAGATTTTCGTGAAATCAAGTAACATAGTTATATCATGTATGGCATTGTAGTAAATCATAACACTAAATTGGTTATGTCTTTATTATCTCTAGAGTTCCTCATATAAGTAAAACTTCCTCATATATTATTATTGTCACATAAGACCACAACTAGTACCAAACATACTTTATTTAGCAAGTTATGGCATTGCTATAAGTTTACCGTCAAGATCGGATTCAAGTATCAACATATGATATCACATAGTATATATACATATTAAAGGATGCCTTCATGCTTCCTAAATCCATCTAAGTTATCTCTTTCATGATATGGTTCAAAGTTAACACTTTTGACAACTTACGGTCATTCAAGGTCATGAAAATCAGAAAGTCTAACATGCTTGCTTTTTAAACACATAAGGTATTCGTATAACTTGTATTAGGAATACTCATGAATATTCATATCGTATACATGCATGCAACTAGCATCGTTTTGGTTTGAAAATATGCTTCATTTATACTTAACTTGAATCACGTCACCTAATCATGGTGTATATACATGTATGATACATGAGTGAGTCTAAGAGTGCTATCACATATGTCCATACATTTCAGAATTCAAATCTCAAAGTAGCATGTTAACGTTCATGTTCAAAGTTCGTATTTTGTTTAGTAATGTTCACTAATTAGTCCAACATGTGCATGTTATCTATATACATATGTCAACATGTCAAAAATGCATTTCTAGACCATATAACATGCTGAAAATAACAGAATTTAGAATCCTAATATAACATGTTAAAGTCCATGTTCAAGGCTTGTGTTTCCGTTAGTAGCATTTACTAATGAGGTCCACATGATCATGGTACATTATAAAATCCATATACACAAATTAATATGTCTTTCATACATCTTTACGTCATACTAACATGTCTCCAAGGTCAGAATACTAACATGGCATCCATACATATTAAAGTTTACTTTAAGAACTTATAAGTTCAATCCCAAACTACAAGTCTTTTCGTCAATCATCCATGCAACATAATGAAACATGCTTATTTTAGTTCTAAGTATCTATATATGTAGGTTACTCCCACTAGCATGCTTTATCTAAGTCACCTTGAACAACTTAACATTCACAGTTTATAGAAGAAATTACAATCTGTTTGCAGAGGCTGGCGCAGCTGCGCTGTGTCCAGTCCATGACAGTGAACTCCCTGCTTCGGCAGGACTTAGGCCAAACCTCAAAATTCCTTCACAACAATAGTTTTAAGCAGCCATATTGTAATCCCAACATGCATATAAGTTCATATATCAACTATATAAGTGTTTTACAACCCAATTACAATCCAATTTGGCATAATCAAGAAATTAAAATTCAAGAATAGGAAGTTTTGACAGAGAATGCAAATGAAGAACAAGGAATGTATATTATACCTTTGTAACACGAATTAGCTTGCTAATGCTGCAATAGAAGTCCTCCCTCAACTCAATAGATAATCACAGTATACTAACCTCACTTGGAATTCTCAGCAAATGAATTTAGAAGGAGAAGGGGCTATATATATAGGAAAACCCATTTCTAGACAAAGCCTTCCTCCCTTGAATCAAACTAACAGAAATATGAATTGTATGAAGGTTAAGGAGGAGTAGGTAATTAGTTGGGGAAGGCACTCATGAAAGCCACTCCCCCATTAATGATTATAGCTAGAATGCTGATTTTGAGAGAAGAGGCAATCGTCTAGCCATTGAGTTATACACGTGAGGAGAGATGAGTCTCTTATTTTGGGATAAGCCAATAGAGCTCAGCAACTTGGAAACATACAATACTGCATACTTAGTTTTATAATACATATTCATATAACATACTTAGGTTATAAATCCAATTAGAATTATAATGTAGTTTTAATGAGGAAATAATATTATATGTAGTAAGTTTAATATACACATGATATAATCCATGTACATTTTATAATTTCGAATATAATCTAGTTGGGTATTACCTTTCCACATTACTATATTATTTTAATTATTTATATTTATTGAAATAATTATTATTTCAATTTCACATTAATATTAAAATAGATAACCGTTTATTATCTCCTCTCATATATTTAAATATACACTTGGTTCAACTTAATAATCCATAAGATACACCTCTAATGTATCCATACATATACGTTGTTACATAATGTCATTACAATTCTATTATTTCCAATTATATCTATTGAAATATTTACCACATAACATTTGTTTATTTATGATAGTACATCTTTTAATGTAGCCACATACCACATGTTGTCACATAAGCTTTATTATGTAACTCATATAATTTATTTAATCATAATACGTGGTTTCTATATATAGTATAGTCACATAGATGTTGCACTACACTATATAATATAGTTTTAATAAATCTTAATATATGGTTTCTATATATAGTATAGTCACATAAATGTCGCACTACACTATATAATATAGTTGTATCCCATATATTTTATATATTTAATTTCGCATACATACACATAACAATTAATATAATTTCATTATATTAATAACTTACTAATTTTTTTTATTATTCATAATGGCGATTAATAAAATATTAATCAATTCATTCCTCATAAATTAATGAAGTTATTAATTTACATAGTAATTAACTAACATTTATATGATTAATTATCACGTTAAATAAATATAAATCTTATTATATTTATAAACAAGTTGTTTATTATCATTATATTATTCGCAATAAAAATAATCAACACATTATCAATTAATCATCATTAATATTCTATTTTCTCATAATAGAAAGTAAATAACAATTAATATCGATTAATTGTTCACGTAGTAATTCCTTCATTACTTACTCTTATCGATTATTATTATACGATAAATAATCACATTCCTCAACAATATAAATCCTATTATATTTATAAACCATTTTCTTAGTATCCAATCATTACTTGCAAAAATACTAAATCAATAGATTATTATTATATTTCGCATAATAACAATTAACAATTAATATAGATTAATTATTCACTTAATAATCCATTTACTCTTTAACCGATTATTATTCATAATAACAGTTAATAACATTATTGTATGATTAACTATCACATGTATTGCACTCAACAAATAATCAATTAAATATAACTCTTATCATATTCATCAATTACTTACTCGTAAATGTTTTGTTACTCACAATAACATATTATTAATAATTACTCATTAATAGGCTATCACTAATAACAAAAATTAATTAACAATATAATATTAATTAATCTTTCACTTATTGATTTTCCTCTTGAATTAATTAAATCATCACCATTTTCATTCTCATGCCACACAAGGCATTCTACGAGTTCGTTGAATTCCTCTATATTTCCTTCTAGATTCAATTTAATATAATCGGATTACTTTTCTCATAACTCATAAACATTTATGTTCAAGTAATATTCATTTTCTTATTATATATATAAAAAATTAAATCGTGAAATTCACGGTTCTTACATCCTCTCCCCTTATAAAAATTTCGTCTTCGGAATTGGTACAAGGCTACACAAATAGATGGGGATAGTCCCTCGTCGTCCTATTTTCTAATTCCCATGTGGCCTCCTTAGCATCGTGGTATAGCCAAAGCGCTATCACAGAAGATATAATTTTATTTCTTAATATATGTTCTTTCTTATCTAGTATTTGGACAGGAATTCCTCATATGTCAGATTCTTTCCTACTTGATTGGCTCATAGGGTATCACACGCTTATAATTAGGCTTATATGATCGTAAGACAGAAACATGAAACACACTGTAGATATGTTCCAGTTCACTAGGTAAGGCTACCTCGTACGCCACTTTTTCTGCTCTCTGCAATATTTCAAAAGGTTTCACGAACCTTAGACTCAATTCTTCTTTCGTACCTAATCTTATCATCCCCTCACAGGGAAACATTTACAAAACTACCGTCTTCAAAATTTTGATTATGACGATGCCAATCTGCGTGTTTCCCATGTTGATCTTGAGTTGCTACTAATCTGGTTCTTTATGTCTTCACAATGTCTGCCATTCGTAGTACTAAATCCGGTCCCAATTGAAGTCGTCGTTCTCTGAACTCATCCCAATGTAGCGGTGTTCTGCACTTTCTTCCGTGGAGAGTTTCGTACGATGGCATACTGATATTCGTATAATAATTATTACTATAAGCAACTCCTACTAAGGGTGAATGATATTCCAAGTTACCTTTGAAATCCATTACGCAAGCTTTTCCAAAACTTTGAAGTGGAGCGCGGGTTTCGATTGAAATTATTTGACATCAATATGTGTCGCAAAATGATTTTCTTTGCGTGTGAGTTTGTTAACTGATGTAAATTGAATCGAATATCTATAGATAGAAAGCGCGTCATCTTCTTTAATCGGTCGATGCATTCTACAACTTCTCGTCTTATATTGACCACCAATAGTGTCTTCGAAGATCCCGATATGTTTTTGTGCTTCTTGAGTGAACGAACTATGTCCAACTATATGCCTCATGAAAACTCTTATCTCGCAAATTTTAGTTACGGTTGACTCTCACGCTCGATCTACAAATTTCAAGATACCATTATTATTTCTTCTGAACTTTTTCTCTTTATCTACTGGCACTTTTTATCTTTATCTTGTTATCCTTTCACTCTATCCAACAACGCTGGACAAACCTCCGTTATAAACTTCCCTTTGGACCCTCTAGGTTCCAATCTCTTCATCTTCCTAATTAGTTCCTCTCGAGTTATCAACTTGAATAATTTCTCCATTCCTTTTTCCTACTTAGCATATCGGCTACTACGTTCGCCTCTTCCAAGTGATAGAGAATTTTGCAATAGTAGTCTTCGTCTGCTCCCAATTACTTACCGCCTTCACCTCTGCCGGATCTGACGTGCCCTAAAACTAACCTTCTCCTTGACTCACAACACTGGTGCTCCTTAAGGGAAAACACACTCGACTGAATATATCCTTTATCTAACATTTCTCTCAATTGTATTAATAATTCTTCATTTCTACCGGCGCCATAAGATAGGTGCTTTCGAAATCAGTGCAGTCTCTGGTACTAAATCTATTACGACTTGTTTTCTTTCTCTAGCGAAAGGCCGGGCAGATCGTCTGGGAATACGTTTTGAAATTCTGTTTCTACTAATACATTATTTATTTCTACTCCCGCTTTCTTAGTATCTACAATATGGTGAAACAGTCTACACAAACTTTTCTTAATAATATCTTGGCCTGCATCATCGTAAGGCAAAATAATTGCCTAAGTGATGAGCTACCATAAAACATTTCCTTAGACAGGTTTTGATTCTAAATGTTCATATTTTTCTTCTAACAGCCAATTATCGTAGTATGGTTATGTAATCAGTCCATTTTTATTATCCCATCACACTTTCCAAATTTTATCGGAATCCAGTCTATGCTTAGTTTACATCCCCTAATTTATGTGTAACAATTACGATAAACGAATTGCTACGGGAATTACTTCCTTATTCACAACTTCTATTTTCAAAGGATCTTCTAATCGTTCTTGGGATAACTTAGTCGTCTCACAGTTCTTTAGATGCAAAAAGGAAAGATAGCACTCTAATTAGATAATATATACGCATTTATATTATAGATTAAGACAGCACCTGACATCACAACTTGGAATGCCACTGCATCATGTATCATAACATTAGTCGTACTTGGCATTAGTTCACTCGATTGAGCTAGTTCAATTATCGTCGGCTTCCCGCTATGGCTTCCTTTGTTGCTGTCTTCTTCCTTCCTTCCTTTCTTTGGGCAGTTCTTAACCTGATGATCCGTTGACCTACAAGCGAAGCATCCTTCAATCTTCTTCGGGTTTGGGCAATTCGGGGAAATATGCCCTTCATGGCCGCAGCTATAGCAAATGCCTCGTCCCTTCCAGCACTCTCCTTGATGACTTTTTCCACATTTCGGGTAAACCTTGTTCTTTTTCTTGAGTCCTTCTTGGTGACTTCTCATCGGATTGTTGTTGATGTTGTTGTTGTCCTGTCTTCCTTTGTTTGCTTCCTTCTGCCAATTGCGTATTTGACGTTTTTCAGATCTATACGCAAAACACTCTTTAGTTTTCTCCTCCCTAGGACAGTTAGGAGAAATATGACCCTTCTCATCGCACTTATAACATACATGTTTTCCTTTCAAACACGCTCCCATGTGGTTCTTTCTACATTTCTTACAGGCTTCTACCTTCTTCTTCCGTGATTGTCCTTCTTCTCTTACATACTTATTCTCATTCCACTTCCTCTTGAAATTCTTGCTGCTACCACTACTACTCTCTCCCATTCTACCTTCGTTTGCTTTCTTTGAATTATTAACCACTCCTTCTTTAGTCAAATTAATATCTTTTCCTACCTCTGAAGTTTCCGTCTGTCTCTTCTTATAATCATTAATTCCTTTTTCAAAAGCATTTACTATAAGATCTACCAATTGTCGTAAGGATTCTTGATTCAATTCCATATTTCCATTCTCCATTGCTTGACGAGTCTCTCCTTGGGGTATTGACATTTCTCTGCGTAGAAATAAAATGGTATTATCATCTCTTTGTTAAACATCTAATACTTCTTAAGACGTATAAGTTTTATTGCTATTCTCCCTTGTTTTTATTTAACATAATCTGATTACTACATGCACGTTTAATAAAAACATGCCACAAGAAAACATATCACATCGTATAGCAATCTGCTAGTCTCATTACATACCCCTCTCGGGTACCACTAAAGTTGGGGTTAAAAAGATACTTCCCACATTATCCATAAAATTGGGATTCACAACACCGTTTCGCATCTATATTTATTGTATCATCCGCGACACTTATTCCAATAACTACCTACTTCCTTTCCTCCCACTATGTCTGTAACTATTAATTACTAATCTGAAGGTTTGAAACTTCGCCTCCCACTATTGTATCTTATTTTTCATTTTAAAGAAACTTAAACATGTCTCCATCCTAAAAGAAAACTTCCACCGTGGATTTCCGTTTATATCCCGATTCCATTTCTTCCTATGTTAAGGTTACTGCTGAAAAAGGCTTAACTTCAAGGGGTGTTGTGGACACCACATGTATAACACATGGTTCCTCCTCCATGACCCTACCATGTTTACCTATCTCTGACATCCATAATCACATAACTAATAAACTTTATTATTATCTCCAAATAAAACATAATTTCATTGTATGGATTGAAAATATATTTCATAACACTATTAGCTTTCTAAGAAAACTCTACATGAGTTTTATCTCCTTCTACTCTCTAAATTCTTCTAAGGTTATAGTCTAAGGACTCGCTCCTAAGGTTTATAACCTACAGCTTTGATACCAACCTGTGACGCCCCCAAATTCAGACCGTCACTAATCTTAAATTCGGTTCATCACGTACTAATTCTAATAACAACTAAAATCTCAAACAATGGAATAACAGAATAATTTACATTGATATAACATAAATATTCTCGTCCCAAGTCTCGAAACTATTACTAATACACTTCATAACTTAAACCAAACAATTCTTAATACATAACATTTAAATATGTCTTAATACAACATAATGGAAACATCGTAATATAGAAAAGCATAGCTACTCCATAGCCTTGCCTTCGCACTTGTCCTGTCCTTGGGTTCCACCTTGCCCTGCCCTAACTGAAATGTTTATGGGAAGCAAGAGTGAGCAACAAATTTACTCAGCAAGTAATATGCCAATAAATGTGAACATGAATATATACAGTTCTAAAGCTCAGGGGTAAAATGATAATTAATCGCTCAAGATTTCAAATAAGAATGTTGTGAACAAAATAAATAGCAATGACTTCCAAATCTATTCCGTGAAGTTGAACAAGGACCACTACGGCTCGAGAAGTTATTAAAGGTTTCGAAAGTTTCAACAAATTCAAGTGAATGAATAGACATCACTGAGTGTCGCTATGGACCAAGGATTAATAAAAGAATCCAAAGAATTCAAAGTTTCAAGTTAACAAAAATTGGATACTGAGTGGTTGTTAAGAACCACGAACTTCTACTAGAATCACCAAAAATATTTTTGGTAACCCAAACAAGTAGAATTAGGGGATCAGCCTATCGTACCTGGTGTTATGCATAACCTGTCACACCACTGTCGACACCCCGACTATATATTTCCCCTTTTTACAAGGGTTGTTCAACTCAGTCAATTTATAAGAGTCCGCACCAAGGCAATTGGTGTGGATTGCTTTCTAATTCATAATATTGGTCTAGCCGAATTAAATGGCGTAGACAATTTCAACAATGTATATAAGAACAATTTATGAGTTCAATACTCGCAACAATAATTCGAAGAATATAATCGTGATTTAAATCAAACTATGAAACATAAGTTTATAAGGCAAGA
This sequence comes from Panax stipuleanatus, assembly GCA_020205555.1. Lineage (NCBI taxonomy): Eukaryota > Viridiplantae > Streptophyta > Magnoliopsida > Apiales > Araliaceae > Panax > Panax stipuleanatus. The sequence goes on along the minus strand of CM035119.1, from coordinate 74,799,206 downwards.
ATTATCCTAGCACCTATTTACTTGTACGACAAAAGTTAGTACAAGCTCGAATATGTGTTCAATAAAGAGTATAAATCAAATACTTGCTCAATAAAAGAGTAGTCAGATACTTGCAATTAATATACAAGAACGATTTTAAGGAAATTTGCACAATGAAAGAGTATAAGTTAGGGAACTTGCTTACGACGTTCCTCGAATAAGTAACCACAAGGGTAGGATACTTTCAACACAATAAAAGTAGGGTTCAGATACTTGCACTATAAATGAGTGTAAGTTAGGAAACTTGCCTTATGCATAGTTTATCCTCGTTAAATAAATCGACACTTTCAAATCCCTATTGTAATATAGTTACGTATAAATATATGATATCCATTAGTCATATCATATCATATCTTGGATATATGATCAACACATAAGTTAGGTCTTAACCTTACTACACAGTTATAACACATATAGCATTGTATTAAATCATAATGCTTAACCGATTAGGTCATTATTATCTAGGGAATCCCTTCTCTCAAGTTAAACATCTTCATAGTATGTTATTATTTACTTACACAAATGTCGTACGAAATTAGATTTTCGTGAAATCAAGTAACATAGTTATATCATGTATGGCATTGTAGTAAATCATAACACTAAATTGGTTATGTCTTTATTATCTCTAGAGTTCCTCATATAAGTAAAACTTCCTCATATATTATTACTGTCACATAAGACCACAACTAGTACCAAACATACTTTATTTAGCAAGTTATGGCATTGCTATAAGTTTACCGTCAAGATCGGATTCAAGTATCAACATATGATATCACATAGTATATATACATATTAAAGGATGCCTTCATGCTTCCTAAGTCCATCTAAGTTATCTCTTTCATGATATGGTTCTAAGTTAACACTTTTGACAACTTACGGTCATTCAAGGTCATGAAAATCACAAAGTCTAAAATGCTTGCTTTTTAAACATATAAGGTATTCGTATAACTTGTACTAGGCATACTCATGAATATTCATATCGTATACATGCAACTAGCATCGTTTTGGTTTGAAAATATGCTTCATTTATACTTAACATGAATCACGTCACCTAATCATGGTGTATATACATGTATGATACATGAGTGAGTCTAAGAGTGCTATCACATATGTCCATACATTTCAGAATTCAAATATCAAAGTAGCATGTTAACGTTCACATTCAAAGTTCGTATTGTATTTAGTAATGTTCACTAATTAGTCCAACATGTGCATGTTATCTATATACATATGTCAACATGTCCGACATGCATTTCTAGGCCATATAACATGCTGAAAATATCAGAATCTAGAATCCTAATATAACATGTTAAAGTCCATGTTCAAGGCTTGTGTTTTCGTTAGTAACGTTTGCTATTGAGGTCCACATGATCATGGTACATTATGAAATCTATATACATAAATTAATATGTCTTTCATGCATCTTTACGTCGTATTAATGTGTCTCCAAAGTCAGAATACTAACATGGCATGCATACATATTAAAGTTTACTTTAAGAACTTATAAGTTCAATCCCAAACTACAAGTCTTTTCGTCAATCATCCATGCAACATAATGAAACATGCTTATTTTAGTTCTAAGTATCTATATATGTAGGTTACTCCCACTAGCATGCTTTATCTAAGTCACCTTGAACAACTTAACATTCACAATTTATAGCAGAAATTACAATCTGTTTGCAGAGGCTGGCGCAGCTGCGCTGCGCCTGGGTATAAACCCGGCGTAGCTGCGCTGTGTCCAGTCCATGACGGTGAACTCCCTGCTTCGGCAGGACTTAGGCCAAACCTCAAAATTCCTTCACAACAATAGTTTTAAGCAGCCATATTGTAATCCCAACATGCATATAAGTTCATATATCAACTATATAAGTGTTCTACAATCCAATTACAATCCAATTTGGCATAATCAAGAAATTAAAATTCAAGAATAGGAAGTTTTAACAGAGAATGCAAATGAAGAACAAGGAATGTATATTATACCTTTGTAACACGAATTAGCTTGCTAATGCTGCAATAGAAGTCCTCCCTCAACTCAATAGATAATCACAGTATACTAACCTCACTTGGAATTCTCAGCAAATGAATTTAGAAGGAGAAGGGGCTATATATATAGGAAACCCCATTTCTAGACAAAACCTTCCTCCCTTGAATCAAACTAACAGAAATATGAATTGTATGAAGGTTAAGGAGGAGTAGGTAATTAGTTGGTGAAGGCAATCATGAAAGCCACTCCCCCATTGATGATTATAGCTAGAATGCTGATTTTGAGACAAGAGGCAATAGGATAGCCATTGAGATATACACGTGAGGAGAGATGAGTCTCTTATTTTGGGATAAGCCAATAGAGCTCAGCAACTTGGAAACATACAATACTGCATACTTAGTTTTATAATACATATTCATATAACATACTTAGGTTATAAATCCAATTAGAATTACAATGTAGTTTTAATGAGGAAATAATATTACATGTAGTAAGTTTAATATACACATGATATAATCCATGTACATTTTATAATTTCGAATATAATCTAGTTGGGTATTACCTTTCCACATTATTATATTATTTTAATTATTTATATTTATTGAAATAATTATTATTTTAATTTCACATTAATATTAAAATAGATAACCATTTATTATCTCCTCTCATATATTTAAATATACACTTGGTTCAACTTAATAATCCATAAGATACACCTCTAATGTATCCATACATATACGTTGTTACATAATGTCATTACAATTCTATTATTTTTAATTATATCTATTGAAATATTTACCATATAACATTTGTTTATTTATGATAGTACATCTTTTAATGTGGCCACATACCACATGTTGTCGCATAAGCTTTATTATGTAACTCATATAATTTATTTAATCATAATACATGGTTTCTATATATAGTATAGTCACATAGATGTTGCACTACACTATATAATATAGTTTTAATAAATCTTAATATATGGTTTCTATATATAGTGTAGTCACATAAATGTCGCACTACACTATATAATATAGTTGTATCCCATATATTTTATATATTTAATTTCGCATACATGCACATAACAATTAATATAATCTCATTATACTAATAACTTACTAATTTGTTTTATTATTCATAATGGCAATTAATAAAATATTAATCAATTCATTCCTCATAAATTAATGAAGTTATTAATTTACATAGTAATTAACTAACATCTATATAATTAATTATCACGTTAAATAAATATAAATCTTATTATATTTATAAACAAGTTGCTTATTATCATTATATTATTCGCAATAAAAAAATCAACACATTATCAATTAATCATCATTAATATTCTGTTTTCTCATAATAGAAAGTAAATAACAATTAATATCGATTAATTGTTCACGTAGTAATTCCTTCATTACTTACTCACGATAAATAATCACAATCCTCAACAATATAAATCCTATTATATTTATAAACCATTTTCTTAGTATCGAATCATTACTTGCAAAAATACTAAATTACTAGATTATTATTATATTTCTCATAATAACAATTAACAATTAATATAGATTAATTATTCACTTAATAATCCATTAACTCTTTAACCGATTATTATTCATAATAACAGTTAATAACATTATTGTACGATTAACTATCACATGTATTGTACTCAACAAATAATCAATTAAATATAACTCTTATTATATTCATCAATTACTTACTCGTAAATGTTTTGTTACTCACAATAACATATTATTAATAATTACTCATTAATAGGCTATCACTAATAACAAAAATTAATTAACAATGTAATATTAATTAATCTTTCACTTATTGATTTTCCTCTTAAATTAATTAAATCATCACCATTTTCATTCTCATGCCACACAAGGCATTCTACGAGTTCGTTGAATTCCTCTATATTTCCTTCTAGATTCAATTTAATATAATCGAATTACTTTTCTCATAACTCATAAACATTTATGTTCAAGTAATATTCATTTTCTTATTATAACAAAAAATAAATTAAATCATGAAATTCACGGTTCTTACAGTTTGAATTAGGATTAAAGCCATGGGTACAGAAAGCAGTAGCTGTGTTGAAGATTAAGAGTTACTCTGATCTACTGGAAAGGGCTATCATTGCAGAAGGAGGCAATGAAGCCATATCACGATTTAAACAAGAAAAAAAGACGTGTTAGGAAGGACCGAAAGGGGGAAGCAGCGGAGGCAGCAACCTCAACAAGCATAAATGGATGGAGAGCCAATCCTCTGGAGGCAACAAGTCTGGGGGAGAGGCCAAGAAGAGTGGAAAGTGCAACAACTGCTGTGACGCCCCCAAATCCACGTTCCTTCGAAACCTCAGATTTAGTGCAGTCACGAAACTACTATCGTCAAACTATTACATCTTTTAATCATTAGTAAAAGATTACAACTTTGCGTATTACAATTTAGAATATAAATTCTATTCATATCTAGGATCTTGTATGATGACTCCAAACTTTTACAAGTTTCAAAACCCGATCATATACCATCCCTGTCTAAACATAACATTCGATGTTACTAAAATGCAGAATAACTTAAACTATTCAATATCCTTTAAATAAAATCTTTTATTGATTTCATAACTTGAATCAATTACAAATCCCTGAATCAACGTTATAATATGATTCATTCTATTTGAGTTATCGTATAACGTTTACAACTCGACTTGATATCCTCTATGTATCAACTAATACATCTTTACAGTGCGACAAGTTTTAAACATCGTAAGTATATATCAAGCACACTCCTAGAACCTAAACGTGGTTTAAGTAACAATCTAAACAGTATTATTCATTGCGATACTATCTATCTTTATCAATCAAGAAGCACGAAGTCTTTATCATAAGTCCTTAACCTGCAAAAGTGGTTATTTGCAAGAGTGAGCTCGACAGCTCAGCAATTCTAACAGTTTTCATGCATCACATAGCATACAACATCATACTCAGTTCATGCATTTATAAACAATTTATATTTACTACGCATGTTACTTTTCACATAACAAGTATATCATCAAAGATCAATTTTCAATCTCATTTATATCTCATATACAGTTCATATATAAGTTCACATTATCACAGCATAATATAATTCAACTAACAGTTATTGAATTCATATATCAAATAGGAACTGAAAGACTTTCCTGATTCGTAGTTTACCAACTACGACTTAACTGCTTAAAGATATTTGCACTTCGTGTAATCCTACACAATTATATAATCATAGATTCACACTTATCAGTTATATGTATCCACACATTCTCAATGTAATAATAAAGGTTACATTGTTGTCTAACTTGGTTCTTGGAACCTTCGTCTCACTTTCTTATCGTATTCTTAGAATAACTATGTACATATAAGTATACTTTAACCATGCGTACTTACATTCTTCATATACACATGCCTGTCTACCACTAATCTATTTACATATAGCTAGTGTAGCCCATCTTTTGAGTTAATCATTCTCATTTATCATTACTAACACATAAGACCATAACAAAGCAAATATACTCTATTAACTGTCGAAATCGAATTCAAGTATTAACATATGGTCCTACATAGCATGTATACACATTAAAGGATACTTTCATGCTCGTTCAACCTTTTCACGTTCAATTTACATGATATAGGTTCTAAGTTAATACCCATAAAAACTTAAGTCCATTCAAGGCTATAAAGTCATAAAGTCTATCATGCTCGTCTTTTAAACATATGAGGTGATCACATAACTTGTTTTAGGCATGCTTGCAAGTTTTCATATAGTATTTCTTGATAGTAGTGTGCATACAAGCCAATCATGTATGATGATAAAGCACATATTTTGTAAATAATCTTATTTATTTATTAATAAAATATTCATTCATTAAAGGCATTTAATTATCTACATGGTGCTGTTTTTATAATATGTAAATAACCCATAGTTTTAAGCAATGCTTTTAGAATCATGATGATGATCATGCTAATGAGATCTAAATTCTTAGAAAGCTTTAAAACTAAAATAGTTCCCAATTGTGGGATTACTAAAAAGGGAATTAGTAAATCTGGATAGATTGGTACATATGTTGCTTGCTCATTGGATGAGGATGATTGATCTCATGATCATTTGTGTGGAGACACTAAAGCAAGTATGTAGGTACTTATTGGAGAATAAGTTCACTGAATGTGACTCGCTATGGAATACCTAATGGAATTTTACTCGCCTGTCAATAGGAATTCCTAATGTGATAGTAGTACAAGTGATCCTGGGACTTGAGATCATCATAGTATCTTGTATGTAGTAAATTATACTTTGACTTATTCCTTAAGGCCTTTTAAGGCATATATAGGGTATGCTTGGGTATAATGAGTTACATATGGAGATAATGTATGATCAATAAAGAATCTACCACCTCTAGTAAAAGAGGAGATATGTCCTATGTGATTCGTTAAATGACAACCCAAGAATCCTTGGCCAAGGTAGAATGAAATTAGAAAGGAGTTTCTAATTTGCATTATTTGGTGTTGTGCATTTTCTAATCGAAATATATATAATTAAATAAAATAAGACTTGACAGTAAATTCATGTCTTATATTTAATTGGGACATTGTATGGTGGAATGATTGAATTGTATGATAACTATTTACTCACAGGTTCTTTTATGATTAATGTTGAAATCTATATTATCTGGAAAGTCGTTGATCGCTAGGGAGGCTTATCCCTATTGTAGAATAAATATTATTTATTTAAATAGATTATTAGTTTAATTTATTTATTTAAATAAGATTATAATTGTTCTAATTGATTTATTCACAACCGGTTTAATATAGAGAACCTAAAGGGTCACACCATAAAAGGAAGAATAATTATTTAAGAAGATAATGGCATAATCGTAATAATGCATTAAGTATAATTAATTTAATCTATAGTGATAGAATAAATTAAATAGCTTAATATTTATTATTTAATATTTTAGAAATATTAAATATAAATTAATAAAAGGAGTCTTATTAATATTATTATAATTATTATTATTTTAATTTCTAAAGGAGTTTAGTAATTAATTTAATATTAGTACTCTTATTTATTCCTAATAAGATTAGGAGACAAATTAAATAAATGAATTTAATTAATTATTCCACATGTGGTGGGAAGCCTAAATTAATTAAAGGAGTTTAATTAATTAAAAAAAATCCCATGTCTAATAGGATTAGAAAGGTTGACCAATATTTATATAAGAGGAGTCTTATAATAGATATCAGTAGATGCAATTTCAATTGTTGTAGAGTACTCCTTTTCTATAAAGGATAGAAAACTAAGCCAACAACCCTCCTTCTTGATAATTCATCTTCCTTGGTGGATCATCTCTAGAGGCCAAACACTTGAGTGGCTAACGTTGATCAAAGGAAGGAATCTAACCCGGAAATTCAAGGAGATCACGAAGAACAAGGAGTTGAACTAGTACCTGTGGAAGCTTCGTTCTACAAGGGTATGATTCCATAACTTCTTATTTATCGTTTTAAATTAATAATTTGCATAAAGGATGATCCGGGTAATGGTTTTGTAGAAATTTTTTAAACTCTGGTATACCATGCTTCCGCTAATTTTTGCAATTTGATTGCGTTACAATTTCGTACAAACCTAACAGTGGCATCAGGGCCAAACCTTTATGCAATTATTATATATTTTAATTTCATATACATATGGGTATGTATTTAGAATAATTTATTGGGCATAATTTTAGTTGTATAAAATTATTTTTTTTATGAAAAAAAAAAAAACGCGAAAACGAATTTTTTTTTCTCGTTCGCTGGTGGCATCCGTGCTGTTGAGTGATGTAGCAATCCGCGAAAGTTTTTTTTTTTTTTTTTTTTACGTACGAATCACGAATTGTTATTTTTTTTAAAAAAGGTATTCTGATTACCTTTAATGGTCCACGAATTGGTTCTTTTAAAAAGTATCCTGATTGCCTTTAAGTGATACTGTTAGTAGAAAATGAGGTTTCACCTTATATATAAAAAGTTTATGCAAGTTTTCCTGAATCACTTTTATAAAGAAAAATTCGTGGGTCATGTTTTATATATTTATATATTATATTTTTAATAATTTTGTAATTAAAATAAAGAGTTTATTTTAATCTTGAAATTAGATTTCATACAATTAAAAAATGCCCAATAAATGATACTCATATATATATATAGAATGCTTTAATTCATGAGGTGGATATTTATTTATTGATATATATGGTGATATGTATGATAATAAATAGGGATTGATTATGGACTATTTGACCAATGTGATTGGATTTTATTTTAGTTGAATGCTTGAATGAATGAGTTTTATTAAATGGGGTCTGCGTATCTCGTCTTCTCTAATTTATTCTTGATGTAAATTCTATCTCTCTCCTATGTACTTCCCCTTGACTGCTGATCAAGGTTTCTATTTAAATTTAAAATAGTTTATGTAATAGCATTAGTTAGAATTATCTTGAAGAAATTGGAGACCAAGGAGCAACGAGCGCGTGAAGACCCATTTGTATGGAGCCCGGGTTTAAATGTAATAGTTACGTTTAAATTTAAATTCTTGCACTCCTAGGTTTGACCTTTTGGTTCACTTGGTGGCTCTCGTGAACCAAACTAGAATAAAAGTCCATAATCAACCCGGGTAGAATATAGTATTCTATATTGCATGCTAAATATTATATATATTATATTTTATGTAAACATGCTTCGCATGTTTAATAAAATGACGCATATTTTATATATATATGTGCATGCGCGCTAAACAAGATGAGACAAATAATAACAAACCCCTCAAAGAAATAATATTAAGTCCGAAGCGTTCAAATGATATTTGGAATATCGAACGTCACCTTCTAGCATGATAAATTAATAGAGTATTAAATATTTAATATGAGCTTGTTGTGCTATCCACAAGGCGAGTATTGCGTATTTAAGATGTTAATTAATCACATTTGATGCTTATCAAGAAAATTGAACAATCTAGTCTTGTTGTGCTATCCACAAGGACGAACATTTTTCTTTTTTGAATTTATGGAAGTGCTAGGCTGGACTTAACTTAAATTATTTTAGTTCGGATGTGCACACACTTGACCATTATGATTTAAGAGGCAAAATAAAAGGAATTACATGGTGATGTAATTGGCAAGAGTTGTCTACCTATTTATTTGTATATCGCTTGTTGTGCTATCCACAAGGTTATATACATTTGAAATGGGATCCTTATTCTCACTAGCAAATCTTTAATTAAATGTTGCCGAAATGTATAAGTGAGGGTACTATAGTTTGATGAAAATAGTGGGAGATACCAATTTAAAATAAAGACCTAAATTTATTTTGGTATGCAAAGTTAATAAAATGAATGTTTGCTAAAATGTTATTTTCTTTCACATGCAGAATTTTAAAAATGTCTAAATCACTAATCTCACTGCGAAGCATACTTGATGCAAACAAGCTTACCGGGCCGAATTATGAGGATTGGCTAAGAAATCTGAGAATTGTTCTCACTGCTGAAAAGATTTCTTATGTCCTAAATTCAACTGTCCCTGAATCTATTTCGGAAACAGCCTCTGAGGAAGAGATTGCCACTTTCAATAAGTGGCAAGATGATGCATCTGTGGCTCAATGCATCATGCTCGCATCCATGAATAACGAGCTTCAGCGTCAGCACGTAAACATGGATGCTCCTGCTATGCTGTTTCACCTCAAGGAGTTGTATGGTGAACAGAGTAGGACTGCTAGATATGAGATATCTAAGGAGCTCTTCCGATCTCGGATGACCGAGGGTACTGCCGTCGAGACTCATGTCCTAAAGGTGATCAATTTGATTGAACGCCTTGGACAGCTGGGGTTCGTCATGGATGGGGAGCTGAGTCAAGACTTGGTCTTGCAGTCACTCCCTGAGACCTTCTCGCAGTTTGTGGTTAATTTTCACATGAATAAGCTAGATGTCAGCTTGCCTGAGCTGCTTAACATGCTGAAAACTGCAGAAGGTCACTTCCCATCCAAGAAGAACCATGTCTTGATGGTGGATTCTTCCAATAAAAGGAAGAGGCCCAAGGTATCTTCTGAAAAGAAGAAATCCAAGAAGGCTAAGGGAAAGGGGAAAGAAAAGGAACAAAAGAAACTTGAACCAGCTAAAGGAATGTGCTTTCATTGTAACAAGCCGAGACATTGGAAAAGAAACTGCAAGAAGTATCTAGCAGAGAAGAAGCTTGGAGAAGCTTCGACTTCCAATCAAGGTTTGTTTATGATTGAAATTAATTTTTCTGAAAGTCATAATTCTACTTGGGTATTGGATACCGGCTGTGGTTCTCACATATGTAATACTGTGCAGGGACTGGTCAGAAGTAAAAAGCTGAACAATGATGAGGTGATCCTACGAATGGGGAATGGAGCAAAGGTTGCTGCATTAGCTCTAAGAACTTATTATTTAGCAATGCCTTTGGGCAAGTCCATTTATCTTAATAATTGTTATTATGTTCCGAATATTATTAAAAACATTATTTCAATTTCTGTATTGGATATGGAAGGATTTAAGGTTGTTATAAAGAACAATAGTTGTTCTATTTAAAAAGACGATGTTTTATATGGTATTGGAAATTTGCGAAATGGACTTTATACACTTGACTTACAAGAAAATATATTTCAAATTGAACAAACTAAGAAAAGAAAAAGAGATGATATTAATTATACCTACATGTGGTACTGTAGACTCGGTCATATCAATGAAACAAGATTATCCAAGTTGCTTAAAGATGGGCTCCTCAAGCAATCCGATTATGAATCATATCCACCTTGTGAATCTTGTCTCATGGGTAAAATGACTAAATCTCCTTTTAGTGGAAAAGGAGAAAGAGTTACAGAGTTGTTGGCATTGATTCACACAGACGTTTGTGGGCCTATGACAACAAATGCACGACGTGGGTATTCTTATTTTATTACTTTCACTTTTGATCACTCAAATTTTGGATATGTGTATTTAATGAAATACAAGTCAGAATCATTTGAAAAGTTCAAAGAGTTCAGAAGTGAAGTAGAGAAACAAACAGGCAAGAGTATAAAGATACTTCGATCAGATCGAGGTGGAGAATACTTAAGCGGTGAGTTTCTCAATTGTCTCAAAGAAAATGGTATAATCTCACAATGGACTCCTCCAGGTACACCACAATTAAATGGAGTATCTGAAAGGAGAAATCGAACACTGTTGGACATGGTTCGATCCATGATGAGTTTTACCGACCTTCCAATTTCCTTCTGGGGATATGCCCTAGAAACGGCTGCATACCTACTTAACAAGGTACCTACCAAATCCGCCCCAAAAACTCCATATGAGATGTGGAAGGGGAGAAAACCAAATCTTAAGCATGTTAAGACTTGGGGTTGTCCAGCTTATGTCAAAAAGTTTAAACATGATAAGCTACAGACTAAATCCGACAAGTGTAGATTTGTGGGATACCCTAAAGAAACTGTAGGGTATTATTTCTATCATCCAATTGATCAAAAGGTGTTTGTTGCGAAACATGCTGCCTTCTTGGAAAAGGAGTTTATCCATGAAGGGGTCAGTGGGAGTAAGATATATCTTGAAGAAGTTCAAGAACCACAAATTACCACGGATCAAAGTCAAGTACCTGACCAAGTAGAAGAACCTACTATACCACACCCTGTTAGTAAATCTGGAAGAGTACCGAAGATACCTGAGAGGTATGGATTCGTTATAGAGGATGACGATGAGGTACGCATCATGAATGATGATGATCCATTGAATTACGAACAGGCTTTGAGTAATAAAGACTCAGGGAAATGGCTTGAAGCCATGAAATTCGAAATGGACTCTATGTATGAAAATAAAGTATGGACTTTGGTTTCACCACCTGAAGGCATTAAGCCTATTGGGTGTAAATGGGTCTTTAAAAAAAAGACTGGAGCGGACGGCAAGGTGGAGACCTATAAGGCCCGACTGGTTGCAAAAGGTTTCAAACAAAGACAAGGAGTTGACTATGATGAAACCTTTTCACCAGTAGCTATGCTCAAGTCCATTCGGATTTTACTTGCGATTGCAGCTTATAACGACTATGAGATCTGGCAGATGGACGTGAAAACGGCCTTCCTCAATGGGAAACTTGAGGAGGATGTATATATGACACAGCCAGAGGGATTTGTTTCAAATGTTGGAACAAATCAAGTCTGTAAGCTGTAACGATCCATTTATGGATTGAAGCAAGCTTCTCGTAGATGGAACATTCGTTTTGATGAGACAATCAAAGAGTTTGATTTTATCAAAAACGACGATGAACCATGTGTGTACAAGAAGGTTAGTGGGAGCGCAGTTTCATTCCTTGTATTATATATTTATGATATATTACTGATAGGGAATGACATTCCTATGCTACAATCGATTAAAATTTGGTTATCTAAACACTTCTCCATGAAGGACTTGGGAGAAGCATCCTATATTTTGGGGATAAAGATCTATAGAGATAGATCTAAAAGGATGCTTGGTTTATCCCAAGGAACGTACATTGATACGATGCTAAAGAGGTTTAGCATGGAAGATTCCAAAAGTGATCTCATGCCGATGAGACATAGAATACATCTCTCCAAGAAACAGGCCCCAAAGACACCTGAGGAGAGAGACCGTATGAGTAAGATCGCTTATGCTTCTGCCATAGGATCTATCATGTACGGTATGATATGTACTAGACCGGATGTTGCTCATGCACTTAGTGTAACGAGAAGATACCAGTCGAATCCTGGAGAAGAGCACTGGAAGGCAGTGAAGAATATCCTAAAGTACTTAAGAAAGACTAAAGATATTTTTCTTGTCTACGGTGGGTCTGAATTAAAACTCGAGGGCTTCACAGACTCAAGTTTTCAAACGGACCAAGATGACAGTAAATCTATTTCGGGGTATGTTTTTACCTTGAACGAAGGCGCAGTGAGTTGGAAGAGTTCCAAGCAGCAAACAGTTGCTGATTCAGTGACAGAGGCAGAGTATATAGCTGCAAGTGAAGCTGCAAAGGAAGCTGTTTGGATGAAGAAGTTCATAACTGAACTTGGTGTGGTTCCTAGCATTGGAGAAGCAGTTCCCATTTACTGCGACAACACAAGAGCAGTTGCACAGGCTAAGGAACCCAGGTCTCATCAGAAATCTAAACACGTGTTGCGGCGATTTCACTTGATCAGGGAGATCATTGAAAGAGGAGACGTCACCTTGGAGCGTGTAGACTCTCAAGACAACATTGCAGATCCATTTACTAAAGCTTTAACACAACAGCAGTTTGATCGTCACTTAGAGAAGATGGGTATGAGATACCATGGCGATTGGCTTTAGTGCAAGTGGGAGATTGATAGTAGTGTGCATACAAGCCAATCATGTATGATGATAAAGCACATACTTTGTAAATAATCTTATTTATTTATTAATAAAATATTTATTCATTAAAGGCATTTAATTATCTACATGGTGCTGTTTTTATAATATGTAAATAACCCATAGTTTTAAGCAATGCTTTTAGAATCATGATGATGATCATGCTAATGAGATCTAAATTCTTAGAAAGCTTTAAAACTAAAATAGTTCCCAATCGTGGGATTACTAAAAATGGGATTAGTAAATCTAGATAGATTGGTACATATGTTGCTTGCTCATTGGATGAGGATGATTGATCTCATGATCATTTGTGTGGAGACACTAAAGCAAGTATGTAGGTACTTATTGGAGAATAAGTTCACTGAACGTGACTCGCTATGGAATACATAATGGAGTTTTACTCGCCTGTCAATAGGAATTCCTAATGTGATAGTAGTACAAGTGATCATCATAGTATCTTGTATGTAGCAAATTATACTTTGACTTATTCCTTAAGGCCTTTTAAGGCATATATAGGGTATGCTTGGGTATAATCAGTTACATATGGAGATAATGTATGATCAATAAAGAATCTACCACCTTTAGTAAAAGAGGAGATATGTCCTATGTGATTCGTTAAATGACAACCCAGGAATCCTTGGCCAAGGTAGAATGAAATTAGAAAGGAGTTTCTAATTTGCATTATTTGGTGTTGTGCATTTTCTAATCGAAATACATATAATTAAACAAAATAAGACTTGACAGTAAATTCATGTCTTCTATTTAATTGGGACATTGTATGGTGGAAGGATTGAATTGTATGGTAACTATTTACTCACAGGTTCTTTTATGATTAATGTTGAAATCTATATTATCTGGAAAGTCGTTGATCGCTAGGGAGGCTTATCCCTATTGTAGAATAAATATTATTTATTTAAATAGATTATTAGTTTAATTTATTTATTTAAATAAGATTAGAATTGTTCTAATTGATTTATTCACAACCGGTTTAATATAAAGAACCTAAAGGGTCACACCATAAAAGGAAGAATAATTATTTAAGAAGGTAATGGCATAATCGTAATAATGCATTAAGTGTAATTAATTTAATCTATAGTGATAGAATAAATTAAATAGCTTAATGTTTATTATTTAATATTTTGGAAATATTAAATATAAATTAATAAAAGGAGTCTTATTAATATTATTATAATTATTATTATTTTAATTTCTAAAGGAGTTTAGTAATTAATTTAATATTAGTACTCTTATTTATTCCTAATAAGATTAGGAGACAAATTAATTAAATGAATTTAATTAATTATTCCCCATGTGGTGGGAAGCCTAAATTAATTAAAGGAGTTTAATTAATTAAAAGAAATCCCATATCTAATAGGATTAGAAGAGTTGACCAATATCTATATAAGAGGAGTCTTATAATAGATATCAGTGGATGCAATTCCAATTGTTGTAGAGTACTCCTTTTCTATAAAGGATAGAAAACTAACCCAACAACCCTCCTTCTTGATAATTCATCTTCCTTGGTGGATCACCTCTAGAGGCCAAACACTTGGGTGGCTAACGTTGATCAAAGGAAGGAATCTAACCCGAAAATTCAAGGAGATCACGAAGAACAAGGAGTTGAACTAGTACCTGTGGAAGCTTCGTTCTACAAGGGTATGATTCCATGACTTCTTATTTATCGTTTTAAATTAATAATTTGCATAAAGGATGATCCGGGTAATGGTTTTGTAGAAATTTTTTAAACTCTGGTATACCATGCTTCCGCTAATTTTTGCAACTTGATTGCGTTACAATTTCGTACAAACCTAACATTTCTATCATCGTTACATACTTTGAAACATGCTTCAAACTCATGCTTGGTTTTCTTCCATTATATCAAATACACAAGAAACATGTTTAGAGACATAACAAACGTAAACATGTTATCTTAGATTCTTTTCTATTCCTACTAATACAATTGGTTTGAAAATATCTTCAAGTTTGCCTTTAAAATCATTTTAAGCTTGAACGATGCAATTCAACACATACAAGATCACTTTAAAGCTCTTATAATATGTAGTCAAGTCATGTTAACATCTTCTCAAGATCAGAATGTACATCATGTAGTATTCATGCATATTTGCTTTGATATATCAAGCTTTACTTGAAAATGTTCTCTAACACAAAGTCCAATGAGTTTGGTCATAAACAAATGAACTATAAATCTTATCTCATAAAACATATACGTACATGGTATCACATTCTTCATGCATTTCTAGGTTCTACTTATATACTCAAAGTCAGAATATAGTCATGGTTCACACATGTTAAAGTTCGCTTAGGAAACTTTAAGTTTATTTCAACGCTATACGTCGCTTCATTAATCTTGCATGAAATCATAGTAAAACATGTTTGCGTTAACTCCATGTACTCCTATAGGCATGCTACTTATGTTTCCAAACTTGTTCCAAAGTGTTATCATAAGTTCGCACGTAACAGCTTGGATCAGAAGCAGAATCTGGAACCAGTGACCGGCGCAGCTGCGCAGCTCCCCAGTTCAAAACTGACGCAGCTGCGCAGGGCCTTGGCCAACAAAACTCAAGTCTTGTACTGGCGCAGCTGCTCAGCACCCTAGTATAACCAGGGCGCAGCTGTGCCGTTGCCTGGATCAAGGTGATTGTTATTGCTTTGGCAGAAGCTAAGCCACATATCAATTCTTTCTACGAATTAACTATCAAATCAACTATATTACCTTACTAACACATATATGAGCTTATAACCATCAATTAACATCATAAAATCATAAACTCCAACTAAAATCATGAATTAAAAATTTACAGCATTTGCAGAAATGTGAATTGAAGAACATGAAAGGTATATAATACCTTTGTTAGGCGAATTAAGCTAGCTCAACTTAACTCTCTCAAATGCTATGACTGATATATATATTAGCTCTCAACTCAATACTTAGGAAATCTCAGCAATTAAAAATGTGAAGGAGAATAGCTTATATATATAGAGAAGCTAATGTCCAGTCTAAGCTTTTCTCTCCCAAATCAAACTAACGGATTGACAAATTGCATGAAGGTTATGGAATGGTAGGTATTTAGTTTTTAGAACCCATCATCAAAACCACTCCCCATTTCATGATTGCTAGTCTATGTTGCTGAGTTTGAGGAATAGAGAGCTATGAATTGTTTGCTAAAATTGAGAAAATAGAGTAGAGTAGCTTGTATGCTACACACGTGAAGGAGAATGGGTCTCATATAACGGGACAAGCCAATTTCAATCTCAGCATTCCAGCAATTGTACAATGAAATGTTATAACATATATCATACACTTAGGCTATTACATATATATTCATACTATATATTTAGATTATAATTAACATTATAATCTAAGTCACATGCTTAATAGTAGTAGATGTGATATGGCAATGTAACATACATATAATCCATGCACATTTATTAATACCGGATATAATTTACTCCGCTATAATCACATCACATTATCTCCTTTATTTAATTCTATTATTCCATTATATATATAATTAATCATCAATTATTATTTATATTCATGATACATTATTTTAATGTTCACACACTCACATAATCAAATTGCACTTTACACTTCGTATAACATATAGTTAACTATCATACATTATACTTTTAATATCGCATGGTTGCACATAGAAATTAATAAATTACTTATCTTATCAATTAATTAATAATAATATTAATTAATTTTTCCTTGTAAATTAATTATTAATCTCTATAACAATTGATTAATATAAATCTTATAATATTTATAATTCATTTATTCATTAATCAACATATTATCAAATAATTACTTGATAATAGTATATTGCCCATAACGATTATAAGACAATATATCTCATTCTTCATCAATATAATTCCGATTATATTTATAATCAATTTTTTTATTACGATACTATTACTAGCCACGATAATAAATCAACATATTATTATAATAATAATTAATATATATTAATTATTTAATTAATAATTCTTCCATTCTGGAATTAATCAATTCATTACCGAATCTAATATCGTGCCACACAAGGCATTTCTCACAAGCTTAATATTAAGTTTATTATTATTCCCATCACTTACAACTTATAACATGCTCAATATAATTAGAACTCTTAAGTTACAAGGTCCACATATAAATATATTACGAATAGAAATATTCAAATATTATTTATAATATTTAAGGTACTATAGCAACTTAAGTTATTAAAATAATTTAGGTTCCTTTTATAAATTAAACTTTCTTGAAAAATACATTAGAAATTATGTATTTTGCCATAACATAAATATTATGTTTTCTCCGAATAAAAACATTCATTATTAGAAAATAATTTACTTATTGTCTCATGATATTATTCTTAATATAATATCAAATAACTATATGTATGACACATGTACATATATTATATATAGAAAATAGATAATAAGTTTAGTTTATATTATAATAAATCGCTTCCATCAATTTATTTACAAATAGCAAATATGTTTTAATATATTTACCATATTAATTAATCATACTTATTACTTCATACAAAAACTTATAAGGAAATATTATTATTCAAAAATTATATTTTCTCTTTTTATTAAAATAATTCAATATTAAAAATTATTTTAATATCCTTTATTAGAAATATATAATAGTCATTTCTCTTTCTTTTCTATAAATTATCCCCAAAACAATTTCTTCAAATATTAAATATTCATTTAAAATATAATGATTTCCATCTCCCTTTAATAACGTATATATATTTATTAACGTTTTTCGCACATTAGACTTTTCTCACATATTACCATTCTAAGTAATATATAAAAGTACCAACTATAATTTCATATCCAACACATATATTAATTCACTCCTTTACTTAAATAAATTAAACACTGCACCATATCATTAAGGTTCAATATTAACATTATATTATTCCATAATATAACTCCCAACTTAAATTAACTAATATTTATTCTTATTAGCTAATTCTCTTAACTAACTCATGCTTTACTATCCCAACCCATTCACGGATAGCTTAAGTACTATCAATAACCTATATTATAAACATACTAGTTATTAATACACATACACAAGAATATGGTGATTATACATTAAGGATATTTAATGTCACCAACTTACTAAATTATTTAATATCGATAAGAATTTATCCACTTCCTTTATCTCAACTAAATCGTCCCTACGTTAAGTAACAAATATATATATATATATATATATATATATATTAATAGTATATTTATAAATCACAAAAATACATATTACATAGTCCATATTACCCTATGTAACATAATACCACATACCTCATATCATATATATATACTCTTATTCGAACACATCTCACATTTTAAGAATTTTATTTATTAAATCCTTATTTAATAATATCTAAAAATTCGGGTTCTTACATCCTCTCCCCCTTATAAGGATTCCGTCGTCGGAATCACCGAAACTTCCTCTACTCGGTGCTATTCCGAATATTACATATTCTCTTGAATAATTTTATTCATTCTCTTTTCAGAAGTTTTATTATTATAACCTTCTCAATCGCATTCTGCACTTTTTCTTTTTAAGGAATATTCTACTTGAAAGTAGTATGCATACAAGTCAATCATGTATGATGATAAAACATATACTTTGGAGACAATTTTAATTATTTATTAATAAAAATATTCATTTATTAAAGGCATTTAATTATCTACATGGTGCTGTTTTTATAATATGTAAATAACCCATAGTTTTAAGCAATACTTTTAGAATCATGATGTTGATCATGCTAATGAGATTTAAATTTTTAGAAAGCTTAAAACTAAAAATGTTCCCAATCGTGGGATTACTAAAAAGGGGATTAGTAAATCCGAATAGATTGGTACATATGTTACTTGCTCATTGGATGAGGATGATTGATCTCATGATCATTTGTGTGGAGACACTAAAGCAAGTGTGTAGGTGCTTATTGGAGAATAAGTTCACTTAACGTGACTCGCTATGGAATACCTAATGGTGTTTTACTCTCCTGTCAATAGGAATTCTTAATGTGATAGTAGTACAAGTGATCCTTGGACTTGAGATCATCATAGTATCTTGTATGTAATGAATTATACTTTGACTTATTCCCTAAAGTCCTTTAGGGTATATAAAAGGGTATGCTTGGGTATAATGAGTTACATATGGAGGTAATGAATGATCAATAAAGAATCTACCACCTCTAGTAAAAGAGGAGATATGTCCTATGTGATTCGTTAAATGACAACCCAGGAATCCTTGGCCAAGGTGGAATGAAATTAGAAAGGAGTTTCTAATTTGCATTATTTGGAGTTGTGCATTTTCTAATCAAAATACATATAATTGAATAAACTAAGACTTGACAGTAAATCCATGTCTTATATTTAATTGAGACATTATATGGTGGAAGGATTGAATTGTACGGTAACTATTTACTCAAAGGTTCTTTTATTATTAATGTTGAAATCTATATTATCTGAAAAGTCGTTGATCGCTAGGGAGGCATATCCCTATTGTAGAATAAATATTATTTAGTTAAATAGATTATTAGTTTAATTTATTTATTTAAATAAGATTGGAATTGTTCTAATTGATTTATTCGCAACCGGTTTAATATGAATAACCTAAAGGGTCACACCATAAAAGAAAGAATAATTATTTAAGAAGATAATAGCATAATCGTAATAATGCATTAAGTGTAATTAATTTAATCTATAGTGATAGAATAAATTAAATTAATTAATGTTTATTATTTAATATTTTAGAAATATTAAATATAAATTAATAAGAGGAGTCTTATTAATATTATTATAATTATTATTATTTTAATTTCTAAAGTAGTTTAGTAATTAATTTAATATTAGTACTCTAATTTATTCCTAATAAGATTAGGGGGTAAATAAATTAAATAAATTTAATTAATTATTCCCAATGTGGTGGGAAGCCTAAATTAATTAAAGGAGTTTAATTAATTAAATGAAATCTCATGTCTAATAGGCCTAGAAGGGTTGACCAATATCTATATAAGTGAAGTCTTATATTAGATATCAGTTGATGAAATTCTAATTGTTGGAGAGTACTTCTTTTCTATAGAGGATAGAAAACTAAGGTTTAGTTAAACACCTTCCTTCTTGATAATTTCTCTTCCTTGGTGGATCACCTTTAGAGGCCAAACACTTGGGTGGCTAACGTTGATCAAAGAAAGGAATCTAACCTGGAAATTCAATGAGATCACGAAGAACAAGGAGTTGAACTCGTACCTGTGGAAGCTTCGTTCTACAAGGGTATGATTTTATAACTTCTTATTTATCGTTTCAAATTAATAATTTGCATAAAGGATGATCCGGGTGATGGTTTTGTAGAAATTTTTTAAACTCTGATATAACATGCTTCCACTAATTTTTACAATTTGATTGCGTCACGATTTCGTACAAACCCAACAGTGGTATCAGAGCTAAACCTTTATGCAATTATTAATTGTTTTGATTTCATATACATATGGGTATGTATTTAGAATAATTTATTGGGTATAATTTTATTGTATAAAATTATTTTTTTATGAAAAGAAAAAAAAAAGAAATAGTTCGCGGAATTTATTTTTTTTCGCTGTGACTTCTTTTTTTAAGAGACTCGCGATTTGCTTATTCCTTTAAAAGTAACGTGCCGTATGATTCTTAAAAAAATTGATTGCTTGATTCTTATAAAAGTTACCCAAAAGTGATTCTTTCTGATTCAGGAGAAAACTTCAAAAAACGCGGTATATATATATATAGGTTATATATATTATATATATATATATATATATATATATATATATTATAAATAATTTTATAATTAAAATAAAGAGTTTATTTTAATCTTGAAATTAAATTTCATATACAATTTAAAATTATCCATTAAATGATACTTATATATATATAGAATGTTTTATTTCATGAGATGAATATCTATTTATTGATATATATGGTGATATGCATGATACTAAATGTGAATTGATTATGGACTATTTGACCAATATGATTGGATTTTATTTTAGGTGAATGCTTGAATGAATGTGTTTTATTAAATGGGGTCTGTGTACCTTGTCTTCTCTGGTTTTTTCTTGATGTAAAATTCTATATCTCTCTTATGTACTTCCCCTTGACTGCTGATCAAGGTTTCTATTTAAATTAAATAATTTAATGTAATAGAAATAGTTAGAATTATCTTAAAGAAATTGGAGACCAAGGAGCACGTGAGGACCCATTTGTATGGATCCCGGATTTAAATGCAATAGTTACGTTTAAATTTAAATTCTTGCACTCCTAGGTTTGACCTTTTGGTTCACTTGGTGACTCTAGTGAACCAAACTAGAATACAAGTTCATAATCAATCCAGGTAGAATATAGTATTCTATATGTGCATGCTAAATATTATATATATTATATTTTATGCAAACATGCTTCGCATGTTTAATAATATGACGCGTATTTTATATATATATATGTGCATGCGCGCTAAACAAGATGAGACAAATAATAACAAACCCCTCAATGAAATTATATTAAATCAAAAAAGTTCAAGTGATATTTGGAATATCGAACGTCGCCTTCTAGCATGATAAATTAATAGAGTATTAAATATTTAATATGAGTTTGATGTGCTATCCACATGGTGAGTATTGCGTATTTAAGATATTAATTAATCACATTTGATGCTTATCAAGAAAATTGAACGATCTAGCCTTGTTGTGCTATCCACAAGGACGAACATTTTTCTTTTTTGAATTTATGAAAGTGCTAAGCTGGACTTAACTTAAATTATTTTAGTTCGGATGTGCACACACTTGACCATTATGATTTAAGAGGCAAAATAAAAGGAGTTACATGTTGATGTAATTGACAAGAGTTGTCTACCTATTTATTTA
This sequence comes from Panax stipuleanatus, assembly GCA_020205555.1. Lineage (NCBI taxonomy): Eukaryota > Viridiplantae > Streptophyta > Magnoliopsida > Apiales > Araliaceae > Panax > Panax stipuleanatus. The sequence goes on along the minus strand of CM035119.1, from coordinate 74,776,829 downwards.
TATATCGTTTGTTGTGCTATCCACAAGGCTATATATATTTAAAATGGGATCCTTAATCTCACTAGAAAATTTTTAATTAGATGTTGCCGAACTATATAAGTGACGGTAATATAGTTTGATAAAAATAGTGGGAAATACCAATTTAAATTAAAGACCTAAATTTATTTTGGTATGCAAAATTAATTAAATGAATGTTTGCTAAAATATTGTCTTTTCACATATAGAAATTTAAAAAATGTCAAAATCACTAATTTCACTGCGTAGCATATTTGATGCTAATAAACTAACCGGACCAAATTATACGGACTGGTTAAGGAATCTGAGAATAGTTCTCACTGCTGAAAAGATTTCTTATGTTCTAAATTCACCTGTCTCTAGAACCGTTCCCGAAACAACATCTGAGGAAGAGATTGCCACCATTGCAAAGTGGCAAGATGATGCATTTGTGGCTCAATATATCATGCTCGCATCCATGAATAACGAGCTTCAGCGTCAGCACGAAAATATGGATACTCCTACTATGCTGCTTCACCTCAAGGAGTTGTATGGTGAACAAAGTAAGACTGCTAGATATGAGATATCTAAGGAGTTCTTCTGATCTCGGATGACCAAGGGCAAGGTTAACATAAAGGAACAAAAAAAACCTGATCCAGCTAGCAAAGGAATGTGCTTCCATTGCAATGAGCCGGGTCATTGGAAGAGAAACTGTAAGAAGTTTCTGGCAAAGAAGAAGCTTGGAGAAGCTTCGACTTCCAATCAAGGTTTGTTCATGATTGAAATTAATTTTTCAGAAAGTTAAAATTCTACTTGGGTATAGGATATCGGCTGTGGTTCTCAAATATGTAATACTGTGATGGGACTGGTCAGAAGTAGAAAGCTAAACAAGGATATATTTTATATTAAAAACTGGTGATTCAATTCGGATTCTAATACTTGCAGATTGAAAAAGGCGTTATATATATAATATATAATGCTTTTATCCGAGATTCACGTTAGTCACTTTTTAGCAAAACAAAAGCTTCCTGATTGAAAAGTGACTTTGGCTTGTTTGATTTGTTTTAAAATGAGAATCAAAAAGGTTACTGTATATATATATATATATATATTAAGTATCCTGGATCACTTTTAAAAAGAGAATCAAAAATTAATATAATATTCTAAATAATTTTATAATTAAAATAAAGAGTTTATTTTAATCTTGAAATTGGATTTCATGCAAATTAAAATTGCCCATTAAATGATACTCATATATATATATATGGAATGTTTTAATTCATGAGATGGATATTTATTTATTGATATATATGGTGATATGTATAATAATAAATAGGGATTGATTATGGACTATTTGAGCAATGTGATTGAATTTTATTTTAGTTGAATGCTTGAATGAATGAGTTTTATTAAATGGGGTCTGCGTACCTCGTCTTCTCTAATTTATTCTTGATGTAAATTCTATCTCTCTCCTATGTACTTTCCCTTGACTGTTGATCAAGGTTTCTATTTAAATTTAAAATATTTTATGTAATAGGATTAGTTAGAATTATCTTGAAGAAATTGGAGACCAAGGAGCAAGGAGCGCGTGAAGATCCGTTTGTATGGAGCCCGGGTTTAAATGTAATAGTTACGTTTAAATTTAAATTCTTGCAGTCCTAGGTTTGACCTTTTTGTTCACTTGGTGGCTCTAGTGAACCAAACTAGAATTAAATTCCATAATCAATCCGAGTAGAATATAGTATTCTATATATTCATGCTAAGTATTATATATATATATATATATATATATATATATATTATATGTTATGCAAACATGCTTCGCATATTTAATAAAATGACGCGTATTTTATATATATATGTGTGCATGTGCGCTAAACAAGATGAGACAAATTATAAAAAACCCCTCAAGGAAATTTTATTAAGTCGAAAGCGTTCAAGTGATATTTGAAATATTGAACGTCTCCTTCTAGCATGATAAATTAATAGAGTATTAAATATTTAATATGAGCTTGTTGTGATATCCACAAGGCGAGTATTGCGTATTTAAGATATTAATTAATCACATTTGATGCTTATCAAGAAAATTGAACGATCTAGTCTTGTTATGCTATCCACAAGGACGAACATTTTTTTTTTGAATTTATGGAAGTGCTAGGCTAGACTTAACTTAAATCATTTTAGTTCGAATGTATACACACTTGACCATTATTATTTAAGAGGCAAAATAAAAGGAGTTACATGGTAATGTAATTGACAAGAGTTGTCTACCTATTTATTTGTATATCGCTTGTTGTGCTATCCACAAGGTTATATACATTTGAAATGGGATCCTTATTCTCACTAGCAAATCTTTAATTAGATATTGCCGAACTATATAAGTGAGGGTAATATAGTTTGATGAAAACAGTGGAAGATACCAATTTAAAATAAAGACCTAAATTTATTTTGGTATACAAAATTAATTAAATGAATGTTTGCTAAAATATTGTCTTTTCACATACAGAAATTTAAAAAATATCAAAATCACTTTCACTACGTAGCATACTTGTTGCTAATATACTAACCAGACCAAATTATACGGACTGGTTAAGGAATCTGAGAATAGTTCTCACTGCTGAAAAGATTTCTTATGTCCTAAATTCACCTGTCTCTGGAACTATTCCAGAATCAGCATTTGAGGAAGAAATTGCCACCATTATAAAGTGGAAAATGACGCATCTGTGGCTCAATACATCATGCTTGCATCCATGAATAACGAGCTTCAGCGTCAGCATGAAAACATGGATGCTCCTACTATGTTGCTTCACCTTAAGGAGTTGTATGGTGAACAAAGTAGGACTGTTAGATATGAGATATCTAAAGAGCTCTTCTAATCTTAGATGACCAAGGGCAAGGTGAATATAAAGGAACAAAAGAAACCTGATCCAGCTAGCAAAGGAATGTGTTTCCATTGTAACGGGCCAGGTCATTGAAAGAGGAACTGCAAGAAGTTTTTGGCAGAGAAGAAGCATGGAGAAGTTTTGACTTCCAATCAAGGTTTATACATGATTGAAATTAATTTTTCAGAAAGTCAAAATTCTACTTGGGTATTGGATACCGGCTGAGGTTCTCACATATGTAATAATGTGAAGGGACTGATCAGAAGTAGAAAGCTAAACAAGGATGAGGTTGTCCTACGAGTGAGAAATGAAGCAAAGATTGCTGCATTAGCTGTAGGCACTTATTATTTAGCACAGCCTACGGGCAAGTCCCTTTATTTAAATAATTGTTATTTTGTTCCGAATATCATTAAAAACAATATTTCAAATTCTATATTAGATATGGATGGATTTGAAATTATAATAAAGAACAACAGTTGTTCAATTTATAAAAGTAATGTTTTATATGGTATTGGAAATTTGCAAAATGAACTTTATATACTTGACTTGCATGAAAATATACTTCAAATAACAAACTTGTAGGGTTTTCGGCACATAAACGCAGCGAAAATTAAAAATTTTTGAAACCCTAAAACAGGATCCATGCGAAAACATATTAATTCAGAGGTTTAGATATGTTTTACCGATTATTCAAGCCTGAAAGGAGACGATGGAGATTCTGGAACTGCTTCGAATCCTCAACGCAATCCAACGGAACTGCGCCTCTGCGGTATCCACACGAACGTCCCCCGAATCGTCACACGATCTGCAGCAAGGAAAGCTGCGGTACTAGCCGCCAAGGATCTGGACTTTTTGAAATTTTTCTCTCTAGTCTCTCTCTAAGAGCGGCTAGGGTTTTGATATCGATGATACCCTAAACGGCTGATATATCATATATATAGCAGTTAAAGGAATTAACCAAAACCTAATCCAATTAGAAATATAAAATTCGAATTTATATATATATATATTATATCTTAATTAAGTCTTACTTAATTAATATACATATACATATATATATATACAAATTATCCTATTAATTTAAATTCATAATTTAAATACTATCAATCATATTGATATATTTAAATCCATACAATTTAAATTAATTCTCTTTTAATTATGTTCTAAGTGTGTGACCCTATAGGTTATTATTATGTTGGCAATAATTTTAAAATTATATTATAAAATTATAAATAGTGAGCGGCATCTAGTAATGCATCACTGCTACCCAAATAATAATAAGATCGGTGATTCGATACAACCTTTTCGTGACCAATGTTTCAATGTAATTTAATCCTTTTAACCTTGACATCCTAGATTAAACTCAAGGCATGGAATGTGTCATCCTCTTCATAATTTAATCTGAGTTTTCTTGATCGATGAGTAGACTATATAAAACAAATCACTATTTGAGCATGGCCATGCATTTCATAGTCCTACTCAATCAAGAGGCCTATGGATATCACCCCTAATATATAGGAGGGTTAAATTCCATCTAGATCACTCATATTCCTCACACGATTCATGATATACCCAATAATCACCTTTATCGTCCACCTAGGCCTTTGATGATATCAAAGTACATAAATTCTCGTGTAGTAATATAGTGATTTCAGGTCGGAGGATCATTACATCATTGTCACTATGAGAATTGCTTATGACACTTTGCATAATGCTCCACGTAGAATTCTCATGGTGGGTCTGCCCAGTACATTGTTCTCTAACATGTACCTATGCATTGACTCAATATCTCATATATTTATGACCAATGAGATTTGGCCATCAGTCAATCCACATACTAGTCTCAATGTATCATTGTTGTCCCATTAACAATGACACTCGACTAGGGACATTTAAGAGTAATGATACTAATTGTAACTATATGATCTCATGTTCAAGTCACATACTTGAAGCCATATAATTTGTATCACTATTCTAAGGACTTTTATTATGTTAACATTTATATAACGCAGTAAATAAAACCATAATAAAATAATTCATTTATTCAATCAAATATAATATCAAAAAATGTTTAAACAATTACATCAAAGAATTAGCCTCTAGGGCATAAACTCTAACAGTCTCCCACTTGCACTAGAGCCAATCACTCATGTATCTAATACCCATGGAACTAGTGTGACCTTCATACTTATGCTGCGACAAAGCTTTGGTCAGTGGATCTGCAACATTATCATCTGTTGGCACTCTACTTATATGTACATCTCCTCTATCAATGATTTCACGGATGAGATGGTACCGCCTAATTATATGCTTGGATCGTTGGTGAGATCTGGGTTCCTTAGCCTGTGCAATGGCTCCATTATTATCACAGTATAGCTCAACCGGATCAACAATGGTTGGAACAACACCAAGTTCAGTGACGAACTTTTTAATCCATACAGCCTCCTTGGCCGCACTAGAAGCAGCAATATACTCAGCCTCTGTTGTAGAATCGGCTACTGTCTCTTGCTTCGAACTTTTCCAGCTAACAGCACCACCATTAAGGCAAAACACAAAACCTGACTGAGACTTATAGTCATCTGTGTCAGTCTGGAAACTAGCATCTGTGTAACCCTTTACTGTCAGTTCGTCTTCACCTCCATATACCAAGAATGAATCCTTAGTCCTTTTCAGGTACTTGAGGATATTCTTGACTGCTGTCTAGTGACCTTCACCTGGATTCGACTGGTATCTGCTCGTCATGCTCAAAGCATACGAGACATCCGGACGAGTACATATCATTGCATACATGATAGATCCAATTGCCGAAGCATAAGGGATCTTTCTCATACGCTCCTCATCATCATGTGATTTAGGACATTGGGCCTTAGAGATCTTAACACCATGAGACATGGGTAAGTGTCCTCTTTTTGCCTCTTGCATGCTGAACCGTTTCAGCACTTTATCAATATATGTACTTTGACTTAGGCCGAGCATTTTTCTCGATCTATCTCGATAGATCTTGATACCTAAAATGTAGGTTGCATCGCCCAAATCTTTCATGGAGAAACATTTTCCTAACCATGTTTTTACAGCCTGTAAGGAAGGAATGTCATTCCCAATAATTAATATGTCGTCAACATATAATACCAGGAATACAATGTGACTCCCACTAACCTTCTTATATACACAAGGTTCATCTTCATTTTTTATGAAGCCAAACTCTTTGACTGCTACATCAAATCGAAGATTCCAACTCCGAGAGGCTTGCTTCAATCCATAAATGGATCGCTGCAGCTTACATACCTTTCCAGCATCCTTTGGATTGGAAAAACCCTCAGGTTGTGTCATATACACATCCTCAAGGAGATTTCCGTTAAGGAAAGCAGTTTTGACATCCATCTGCCAGATTTTGTAATCATAAAAAGCTGCAATAGCAAGTAAGATCCTGATGGATTTAACCATTGCCACTGGAGAGAAGGTTTCATCATAGTCAACACCTTGAACTTGTTTGAAACCTTTTGCTACCAGTCGACCTTTATAGGTTTGTACATTACCATCCATGTCGGTTTTCTTCTTAAAAATCCACTTGCACCCGATTGGTTTTACCCCTTCGGGTGGATCAACCAAAGTCCATACTTGGTTAGTATACATGGAGTCCATCTCAGATTTCATGGCTTCAAGCCATCTCTCAGAATCTGGTCCATTCATAGCTTCTTGGTAGGAAGCAGGTTCATCATGATCTATGAGCATCACATCGCCGTTTTGAGTCACAAGAAATCCATAATATCTCTCGGGCTCTTGGCGTGTCCTACCAGATCTACGAATGCCTCGTGTAATTTGAGCAGGTTCACTTTCCACAATATCTTGTGGTTCCTGCTCATGTTCCAACTCAGGTTCAATGATATTTTGTGGTTCTCGAACTTCTTCGAGTTCTACTTTCCTCCCACTATTTTCTTTAGAGACAAATTCTCTTTCTAGAAAAATACCAGTTCGAGCAACAAATACTTTATTCTCAGAAGGTTTGTAGAAATAATACCCTTTTGTTTCCTTTGGGTATCCCACAAAATTACATTTGTCAGATTTAGGTCCGAGCTTGTCAGAAGCCAGACGTCTTACAAACGCCTCGCAACCCCAAATCTTCATGAACGACATACTAGGACGTTTCCCAGTCCACATCTCATATGGTGTCTTATGAACCGTCTTTGTATGAACACGGTTAAGTGTGAATGCAGCTGTCTCTAGGGCATGACCCCAGAAGCTTATTGGAAGATCTGCATGACTCATCATCGATCGTACCATGTCCAACAAGGTGCGATTCCTCCTCTCAGACACACCATTCCATTGTGGTGTTCCAGGTGGAGTGAGCTGTAATATAATACCACACTCCTTTAGAAGGTCATCAAAGTCTTGGCTTAAGTATTCACCTCCTCGATCGGATCGAAGGGCTTTTATGCTTTTGCCAAATTGGTTTTGAACTTCATTCTTGAATTCCTTGAACTTTTCAAAGGATTCAGATTTGTGTCTCATAAGATACACATATCGATATCTACTGAAGTCGTCAGTAAATGTAATGAAGTAATAAAACCCACCTCTTGCTAACGAACTTATGGGTCCGCATACATCACTATGTATAAGTCCCAATACATCGCTAGCCCGTTCACTGTGTCCAGTGAAAGGGGCTTTAGTCATCTTGCCTAATAAACAAGACTCACATGTCTCATATGATTCAACCCATCTTTATGGAGTTTGGATATGCGTTTCTCATTTATATGGCCTAAACGACAGTGCCAAAGATATGTCGAATTTGAATCATTTGATTTAAATCATTTTGTATTTATGTTATAGATAGGCATTTCTAAATTAAGAATATAAAGACCATTAAACAATTGTGCAACACCATAACATATTTCATTTAAGTAAAATGAACAACTGTTGTTCTTTATTAAAAATGAAAAACCTTTCTTGTCCAAACAAGAAACAGAAATAATGTTTTTGCTCATAGCAGGCACATAATAACAATCCTCTAATTCTAATACTAGCCCAGTGGGAGAAAAATAAATGATAAGTTCCTACAGCTAGTGCAGCAACTTTTGCTCCATTCCCAACTCGTAGGTCAACCTCGCCTTTCGCCAAAGTCCTACTCCTTCGGAGTTCCTGCACATTAACACAAATGTGAGAACCACATCCAGTATCTAATACCCATGATGTAGAAGTGGACAAATTGACTTCTATAACATATATACCTGAATCAGAAGTCATACTTCCTTTCTTTTTCTTCAGTTCTTCCAAATAAGCATGACAATTCCTTTTCTAGTGTCCAGATTTTCCACAGAAGTGACAATCACCTTCTTTAGCCACCCCACCTTTAGGTTTTAAAGCCTGTTTGGTTTTGGGATTGGGTTTGGCAGATTTAGATCCTATCTTCTTCTTGCCTTTCCTCATTCCCTTAGCATTCCCCTTTTGCACCATCATTATGGGAGCGGGTCCTGTCTTTTTCATGTTGTTCTCCGCAGTTCTTAACATGCTCAACAACTCAGTAAGTGGTTTCTCAATTTCATTCATGAGGTAATTCATAACAAATTGAGAGTAGCTGCTGTTCAAAGATTGCAAAACAAGATTAGTTTGGGCTTCCGGAGTAATCGGAAAACCCAACCTACCAAGGTACTCAATATACCCAATCATTTTCAGCACATGTGGACCAACTGGATCACGTTCACCCATCTTGCAGTGATACAACGCCTTGCTTGTATCATACCTCTCCTGTCGAGCATGCCCTTCGAACAATTTCTTGAGATGCTCGATCATCTCATAAGCATCCATTAACTCATGTTGCTTCTGAAGCTCAGAGTTCATAGTTGCTAGCATGAGACAACTCACATCCAGAGCATCATCTTGATGCTTCTTGTAAGCATTATGCTCTACACGTGGTGCAGTGTTAGCTGGTGTTGCAGGAATGGGCCCATCAAGGATATATAGCTTGCGCTCCTGTTTGAGGACAATCCTAAAGTTCCTATGCCAGTCTAGGAAATTAACTATACTCAGCTTTTCCTTCTCAAGGACTGATCGTACTGAAAGACTATTTGTGTTGTTGTTTGCCATTGATATCTACAATTTATAAGTGCAAAAATAATAAGTCAAATTGCAGAATTTTGATATTATGTAATTGATAATAGTACATTCAAAATATACCTCCCACTATTTTATTCAAATTAATAGCCCTCACCATTAATTCGGAAAGCATTTTTCAATTAAATCTTTCTAGTGAGCTAAGATCCATATTTCATTATGCCTTAAGTTAGCTTTGGCTATTCTCTCAAAACATAATTATTTAGGTAGACAACCCTTTGTCAATTATATCATATATAACTCTTAGATAGTTTGGTGAACAACATTTGTTTCTAGTCCATCTAATGGTACCTACCAAACTCTATGCCTCTAAGTCCACAATCCTATTGTGATAACTTAGTTAAGTCTGGCCCAATGATTTTAACAGTTTGGATATCACAATTATCCTATCGCATCTTACCAAGATAAATGGGGTACTTTACTTTAGCAAACCTACATCCATCGGTCAAGGTTTTGATGAGTGTTATTCATTGGAAGGCATCTGATTTAGACTTAATAATTTTATGAGGGATTTTAATAATTAATTTAGATCTCACCACTTTTAATCTTATTAAACATGCACATTATTATCATATCATATCGTATACAAGCATAAATAAAGTGCAAAATTAAATGTGTCACAGTTATGGCCCCAACCCTATGCCAATCTTTTCAAGCTAATGAAAAGATTGAAGGTCAGTCTAAGGTGGTAAAAGGTCTTCAAAATAGTAGCTTCCTTGGACCTTCCTCATGCATGTGTCTCCTCTCCATCATCATCTTGTCATCTTGATAGGTTACAATTGTACATTACATGACATAAAGAAACCTCGAGTTACATTCGAGGGGATTTAGATGAGAAGAGAATATTACATCAGAATTTATAGAAAGGCACGACATGCAAGCAGTATTTCAAAACCAAAACCACTAACCTATGGGTCAAAAGGGCCATAACTGTGCACCATGCATATCACAATAAGCACATGACACAATTTATATAATTAAAGAAAACTATATACAAAATATTGGGGTCACGACCATCGTGCGCTACGACGGGGGGGTCCAAGGGGGGGGGGGGGCTCCCCCCCTGGCGGTGGTCCGGCTGACCGATCAGATATGGATGGATTTGAAATTATAATAAAGAACAACAGTTGTTCAATTTATAAAAGTAATGTTTTATATGGTATTGGAAATCTGCAAAATGGACTTTATATACTTGACTTGCATGAAAATATACTTCAAATAGAACAAACTTGTAGGGTTTTCGGCTCATAAACGCAGCGGAAATTAAAAATTTTTGAAACCCTAAAACAGGATCCATGCGAAAACATATTAATTCAGAGGTTAAGATATGTTTTACCGATTATTCAAGCCTGAAAGGAGACGATGGAGATTCTGGAACTGCTTCGAATCCTCAACGCAATCCAACGGAACTGCACCTCTACGGTATCCACACGAACGTCCCCCGAATCGTCACACGATCTGCAGCAAGGAAAGCTGCGGTACTAGCCGCCAAGGATCTGGACTTTTTGAAATTTTTCTCTCTAGTCTCTCTTTAAGAGCGGCTAGGGTTTTGATATCGATGATACCCTAAACGGCTGATATATCATATATATAGCAGTTAAAGGAATTAACCAAAACCTAATCCAATTAGAAATATAAAATCCGAATTTATATATATATATATATTATATCTTAATTAAGTCTTACTTAATTAATATACATATATATATATATATATATACAAATTATCCTATTAATTTAAATTCATAATTTAAATACTATCAATCATATTGATATATTTAAATCCATACAATTTAAATTAATTCCCTTTTAATTACGTTCTAAGTGTGTGACCCTATAGGTTATTATTATGTTGGCAATAATTTTAAAATTATATTATAAAATTATAAACAGTGAGCGGCATCTAGTAATGCATCACTGCTACCCAAATAATAATAAGATCGGTGATTCGATACAACCTTTTCGTGACCAATGTTTCAATGTAATTTAATCCTTTTAACCTTGACATCCTAGATTAAACTCGAGGCATGGAATGTGTCATCCTCTTCATAATTTAATCTGAGTTTTCTTGATCGATGAGTAGACTATATGAAACAAATCACTATTTGAGCATGGCCATGCATTTCATAGTCCTACTCAATCAAGAGGCCTATGGATATCACCCCTAATATATAGGAGGGTTAAATTCCATCTAGATCACTCATATTCCTCACACGATTCATGATATACCCAATAATCACCTTTATCGTCCACCTATTAAAGGTGGCCTTTGATGATATCAAAGTACATAAATTCTCGTGTAGTAATATAGTGATTTCAGGTCGGAGGATCATTACATCATTGTCACTATAAGAATTGCTTATGACACTTTGCATAATGCTCCACGTAGAATTCTCATGGTGGGTCTGCCCAGTACATTGTTCTCTAACATGTACCTATGCATTGACTCAATATCTCATATATTTATGACCAATGAGATTTGGCCATCAGTCAATCCACATACTAGTCTCAATGTATCATTGTTGTCCCATTAACAATGACACTCGACTAGGGACATTTAAGAGTAATGATACTAATTGTAACTATATGATCTCATGTTCAAGTCACATACTTGAAGCCATATAATTTGTATCCCTATTCTAAGGACTTTTATTATGTTAACATTTATATAACGCAGTAAATAAAACCATAATAAAATAATTCATTTATTCAATCAAATATAATATCAAAAAATATTTAAACAATTACATCAAAGAATTAGCCTCTAGGGCATAAACTATAACAAAACTAAGAAAAGAAAAAGAGATGATATTAATTATACCTATATGTGGCACTGTAGACTCGGTCATATCAATGAAACGAGATTATCCAAGTTGTATAAGGATGGGCTCTTAGAGCTATCTGATTATGAATCATATCCTACTTGTGAATCTTGTCTCATGGGTAAATGACTAAATCTCCTTTTAGTGGAAAAGGAGAAAGAGTTACAGAGTTGTTAGCTTTGGTTCACACAGACGTTTGTGGACCTATGACAACGATTGCATGGGGTGGGTATTCTTATTTTATTACTTTCACTAATGATCACTCAAGATTTGGATATGTGTATTTAATGAAATACAAATCAGAATCATTTGAAAAGTTCAAAGAGTTCAGAAGTGAAGTAGAGAAACAAACGGGAAAGAGTATTAAGACTCTTCGATCAGATTGAGTTGGAGAATACTTAAGCGGTGAGTTTCTTAATTGTCTCAAAGAAAATGGTATAATCTCATAATGGGCTCCACCAGGTACACCACAGTTAAATGTAGTATCTGAAAAGAGAAATCAAACATTGTTGGATATGGTTCGATCCATGATGAGTTTTACCGATCTTTCAATTTCATTCTGGGGTCATGCCCTATAAACGACTCATATCTACTAAATAAGGTCCCCTCGAAATCCGTCCCCAAGACTCCATATGAGATGTGGACAGGGAGGAAACCTAGTCTTAAGCATGTTAAGATCTGGGGATGTCCAGCTTATGTGAAAAAGTTTTAAAATGATAAACTAGGGACAAGATTTGATAAGTGCACGTTTGTGGGATATCCTAAAGAAAGTTTGGGATACTATTTCTACAATCCTACTGAGCAAAAGGTGTTTGTTGCAAAACACACTGCCTTCTTAAAAAAGGAGTTTATCCTTGAAGGGGCTAGTGGGAGAAAAATAGATCTTGAAGAAATTCAAGAACCACAAACCACTACAGATATAGTGGATGAACCTGTCCAATTAGAGACACCTACTGTACAACACCTTATTCCTAAATCTGGAAAAGTACCGAAGATACCTAAAAGGTATGAATTCGTCATAGAGGATGACGATGAGGTAAACATCATAGATGATGATGATCCATTGAATTACGAACAGGCTATGGGTAATAAAGACTTAGAGAAATGGTAGATGACCATAAAATCTAAAATGGATTTTGAAGCTATGCTCAAGTCCATTTGGATTTTTCTTGCGATTGCAGCTTATTTTTACTTAATCTGGCAAAATGGACGTAGAGACGCCCTTCCTCAAATATACATTATTAGAGAAGAATGTCTGTATGATACAGCCAGATGATTTTTTGTTTCAATGGTTGAAGCAAATCATGTATATGAGCTACAACAATCCATTCATGGATTGAAGCAAGATTCTCGTAGATGGAACATTGGTTTTGATGAGATAATCAAAGAGTTTGATTTTATCAAAAACGAGGATAAACCATATGTGTACAAGAAGGTTAGTGGGAGCGCTGTTTCATTCTATGTATTATATGTTGATGATATATTAATGATAGGGAATGAAATTCCTATGCTAAAATCGATCAAAATAAAGTTGTCTAAACATTCCTCCATGAATGATTTGGGTAGAACATCCCGCATTGGGGATATAAATCTGTATTAATAGATTTAAAAAGATGTTCGGCTTAACCCATGGAAATGTATATTCATTAGATGCTAAAGGTGTTTAGCATGGCAAACTCTAAAAGGTGCCTCATGATGATGAGCACTGACACTAAGGATGTCATCATGACACATGATGGGTCTGAATTAAACTAGAAGACTAAACAGACTCAAGTTTTCAGACTGATCAAGATGACAGCAAAATCCACTTTATGGTAAGTCATTACCTTAAAAAGGTAGTGCAGTAAATTGGAAAGGTTCCAAACAGCAAAAAGTTTCTAGGTTAGTGACAAAGACAAAGTATATAACTGTAAGTGAAGCTGTAAGTTGATGTTTCGGATGAAAAGTTCATTAAAGAACTAGGAATAGTTCCTAAGTCTCATCTTGAATCTAAACATGTGTTGCGGCACTGTGATTAAAGAAATCATTGAAAGAGAGAGTATAGACTCTCAAGACAACATTGCAGATCCATTTACTAAAGCTTTAACACAACAGCAGTTTGATCGTCACTTAGAGAAGATGGGTATGAGATACCATGGCGATTGGCTTTAGTGAAAGTGGGAGATTGAAAGTAATATACATACAACCCAATCATGTATGATGATAAAGCATATACTTTGGAGGCAATCTTATTTATTTATTAATAAAAATATTCATTTATTAAAGGCATTTAATTATCTCTATGGTGCTGTTTTTATAATATGTAAATAACCCATAGTTTTAAGCAATGCTTTTAGAATCATAATGTTGATCATGCTAATGAGATTTAAATTCTTAGAAAGCTTAAAACTAAAATAGTTCCCAATCATGGGATTACTAAAAAGGAAATTAGTAAATTCGGATAGATTGGTACATATATTACTTGCTCATTGAATGAGGATGATTGATTTCATGATCATTTGTGTGGAGACACTAAAGCAAGTATGTAGGTGCTTATTGGAGAATAAGTTCACTGAACGTGACTCGCTATGGAATACCTAATGGTGTTTTACTCGCCTGTCAATAGAAATTTCTAATGTGATAGTAGTACAAGTGATCATTAGACTTGAGATCATCATAGTACCTTGTATGTAATGAATTATACTTTGACGTATTCCTTAAAGCCCTTTAGGGTATATAAAAGGGTATGCTTGGGTATAATGAGTTACTTATGGAGATAATGAATGATCAATAAAGAATCTACCACCTCTAGTAAAAGAGGAGATATGTCCTATGTGATTCGTTAAATGACAACCCAAGAATCCTTGGCCAAGGTGGAATGAAATTAGAAAGGAGTTTCTAATTTGAATTATTTGGAGTTGTGCATTTTCTAATCGAAATACATATAATTGAATAAACTAAGACTTGACAGTAAATACATGTCTTATATTTAATTGGGACATTGTATGGTGGAAGGATTGAATTGTACGGTAACTATTTACTCACAGGTTCTTTTATGATTAATGTTGAAATCTATATTATCTGAAAAGTCGTTGATCGCTAGGGAGGCTTATCCCTATTGTAGAATAAATATTATTTATTTAAATAGTTTATTAGTTTAATTTATTTATTTAAATAAGATTGTAATTGTTCTAATTGATTTATTCACAACCGGTATAATATGAAGAACCTAAAGGGTCACACCATAAAAGGAAGAATAATTATTTAAGAAGATAATGGCATAATCGTAATAATGTATTAAGTGTAATTAATTTAATCTACGGTGATAGAATAAATTAAATTGCTTAATATTTATTATTTAATATTTTAGAAATATTAAATATAAATTAATAAGAGGAGTCTTATTAATATTATTACAATTATTATTATTTTAATTTCTAAAGTAGTTTAGTAATTAATTTAATATTAGTACTCTAATTTATTCCTAATAAGATTAGGAGGTAAATTAATTAAATGAATTTAATTAATTATTCCCAATGTGGTGGGAAGCCTAAATTAATTAAAGGAGTTTAATTAATTAAATAAAATCCCATGTCTAATAGGATTAGATGGGTTGACCAATATCTATATAAGTGAAGTCTTATAATAGATATCAATTAATGAAATTCTAATGGTTGGAGAGTACTTCTTTTCTATAGAGGATAGAAAACTAAGGTTTAGTCAAACACCCTCCTTGATAATTTCTCTTCCTTGGTGGATCACCTCTAGAGGCCAAACACTTGGGTGGCTAACGTTGATCAAAGAAAGGAATCTAACCTGGAAATTCAAGGAGATCACGAAGAACAAGGAGTTGAACTCGTACCTGTGGAAGCTTCGTTCTACAAGAGTATGATTTTATAACTTCTTATTTATCGTTTTAAATTAATAATATGCATAAAGGATGATCTGGGTGATGGTTTTGTAGAAATTTTTTAAACTCTGATATAACATGCTTCCGCTAATTTTTACAATTTGATTGCGTTACGATTTCGTACAAACCCAACACTACTTACTACATTCCTTCTTCAGAAGAATAAGAATCTTCCATGATTTTTCAATAATCGAGAAGTAGTATGAATAACTCAGATTCCAAATTATACTGATGGGTCACAAGACCGTGAACTTTTTTCCAAGTTTACTAATGCTTCAACACAATTCTTCACACTGCAAATCAGAGTGTTTATCAATCACAAAGACTGAAAACACCCTCCACTCGTACTCTAGGTGGCTGTCCTATTGTACCACTACGTTGGGCCACAACGTAGTGTGTTGTAACGACTATATGTGTTACGCTCGGAACCATTGTCCTCAAAAACATGTCCCCTTATATGGTTGTTCACCTCAGCTTTTCAATATCTGAATCCGCACCAGAGCAATCTGGTTTGGCACAATTACACAAGAATGTTTGAATTCTACAATCATTTTTTAACAGTCGTCTAGCCGAATCAAATAGCTTAGACTTTTATCAACAACTCGGACATCAATCGAAATAATTTAATCAACTTTTCATAACTCGAAAGAAAACTAAAAATTGTTTTATGACGTCAAAATGATGTACCCACTTAATAGTACGTTGAAGATTCTGTCATTTTGTGACTTTGCCATAATACATCATACCATAGTGGGCTGACGATCTTACGATCACTTCCGACACTATGTTCGATTACATTAATGACTCCATCGTTTACCATCATACACCATATCAAATGATGTATACGATCAAAATACATTTTGAAAGATTTTCAAATTATTTTTGTCTTAGCCGAAACAAGTAGCTTAGACATACGAATAACGGTGTTATTTTTAAAACTCATTGGTTCAGTCACTTGACCCAATGTTTTTCTCAAGAAAACAGAAGTGCAAACACTAGCACGAAGTCAATAAATATTAAAACTCTAGCGTAGCTAGAAGATTTAGGAAAAATCCAATTTCTCCATCACTTTAATCTCTTACCACCATCAATGCTCACTATTCCAAAACTCTTATATAATATATCTATTCTCAGTATAGTTCACCAACTTACCATACCATGGAAGTTCAGGAACTTACCACAATCATATGGGTGTAGGAACTTATCCTAGTCAGACCAAAGTCGTTCATTCGTTGAGGGGTCCCACCATACTATTATGAGTCACGAACTCGTCATAGGCATGAGTCTTAAGAACTCGCACCTAATCTTAGTATTATCTAAATTAATCTTAGAAATCTCTATCTATCAAAATAAATATGAGAAAAGAATCACTTTTTCGCCATATGTATAATGATACTGCGACACTAACATTCCAACGATTATCAATGTGACGCACTCAGTGCAAGCACAAAACTTCTGCCCATACAAAAGTTTGTACAACTAAGCCATCACATGAGTCCTCAATGGAAGTCCAACACTTAACTCTATCTTACTCTATCACTTGCTCGTTACGAACTTTCTATGTTTCATCACATATAACTCCTCATGAGTTCATCTCGTACTTTTTATAGTACATTCTCTCATAGCACCAAGCTATACACACTTAGTCGTTACAGACTATCTATCATTTCACAGTTCAATCTAATCACATCGTGATCATCGCTATACCTCAGGGTTCTTTCCCTACTATCAACTAAACTCCATTTGAGTTCATTCTCACTATTTTTGTCATATACATCTTATAGACATCATCTTAACATTTTCATTACTGGAGTTAGGAAACTCCTGATTCTCATTCTCTAGATACTTCGAGATTCTTCTTTGAATCTTCACGTAAATATTTTAATCTTTATCTTTCCCTCTCTCAGGTTATAGTCTAATGTACACTTACCTAAGGTTTATAACCTACAGCTTTGATACCAACCTGTGACGCCCCCAAATCCAAGTTCCTTCGAAACCTCAAATTCGGTGCAGTCACGATACTACTATCGTCAAACTATTACATCTTTTAATCATTAGTAAAAGATTACAACTTTGCTTATTACAATTTAGAATATAAATTCTATTCATATCTAGGATCTTGTATGGTGACTCCAAACTTTTACAAGTTTCAAAACCCGGTCATATACCATCCCTGTCTAAACATAACATTCGATGTTACTAAAATGCAGAATAACTTAAACTTTTCAATATCCTTTAAATAAAATCTTTTATTGATTTCATAACTTGAATCAATTACAAATCCCTAAATCAACATTATAACATGA
The DNA here is from genome assembly GCA_020205555.1 of Panax stipuleanatus. Lineage (NCBI taxonomy): Eukaryota > Viridiplantae > Streptophyta > Magnoliopsida > Apiales > Araliaceae > Panax > Panax stipuleanatus. Next base: position 74,758,828 of record CM035119.1, on the reverse strand, counting down.
TTCATTCTATTTGAGTTATCGTATAACGTTTACAACTCGACTTGATATCCTCTATGTATCAACTAATACATCTTTACAGTACGACAAGTTTTAAACATCGTAAGTATATATCAAGCACACTCCTAGAACCTAAACGTGGTTCAAGTAATAATCTAAACAGTATTCTTCATTGCGATACTATCTATCTTTATCAATCAAGAAGCACGAAGTCATTATTGTAAGTCCTTAACCTGCAAAAGTGGTTATTTACAAGAGTGAGCTCGACAGCTCAGCAATTCTAACAGTTTTCACGCATCACATATCATACAACATCATACTCAGTTCATGCATTTATAAACAATTTATATTTACTACGCATGTTACTTTTCACATAACAAGTATATCATCAAAGATCAACTTTCAATCTCATTTATATCTCATATACAGTTCATATATAAGTTCATATTATCACAACATAATATAATTCAACTAACAGTTATTGAATTCATATATCAAATAGGAACTGAAAGACTTGCCTCATTCGTAGTTTAACAACTACGACTTAACTGCTTAAAGATATCTGCACTTCGTGTAATCCTACACAATTATATAATCATGGATTCACATCTATCAGTTATATGTATTCACACATTCTCAATGTAATAATAAAGGTTACATTGTTGTCTAACTTGGTTCTTAGAACCTTCGTCTCACTTTCTTATCGTATTCTTAGAATAACTATGTACGTATAAGTATACTTTAACCATGCGTACTTATATTCTTCATATAAACATGCCTGTCTACCACTAATCTATTTACAAATAGCTAGTGTAGTCCATCTTTTGAGTTAATCATTCTCATTTATCTTTACTAACACATAAGACCATAACAAAGAAAATATACTCTATTAACCGTCGAAATCGAATTCAAGTATTAACATATGGTCCTACATATCATGTATACACATTAAAGGATACTTTCATGCTCGTTCAACCTTTTCACGTTCAATTTACATGATATAGGTTCTAAGTTAATACCCATAAAAACTTAAGTCCATTCAAGGCTATAAAGTCATAAAGTCTATCATGCTCGTCTTTTAAACATATGGGGTGATCACATAACTTGTTTTAGGCATGCTTGCAAGTTTTCATATAGTATTTCTATCATCGTTACATACTTTGAAACATGCTTCAAACTCATGCTTGGTTTTCTTCTATTATATCAAATACACAAGAACCATGTTTAGAGACATAACGAACGTAAACATGTTATCTTAGATTCTTTACTACTCATACTAATACAATTGGTTTGAAAATATCTTCAAGTTTGCCTTTAAAATCATTTTAAACTTGAACGATGCAATTCAACACATACAAGATCACTTTAAAGCTCTTATAATTTGTAGTCAAGTCATGTTAACATCTTCTCAAGATCAGAATGTACATCATGTAGTATTCATGCATATTTGTTTTGATATATCAAGCTTTACTTGAAAATGTTCTCTAACACAAAGTCCAATGAGTTTGGTCATAAACAAAGGAACTATAAATCTTATATCATGAAACATATACGTACATGGTATCACATTCTTCATGCATTTCTAGGTTCTACTTATATGCTCAAAGTCAGAATATAGTCATGGTTCACACATGTTAAAGTTCGCTTAGGAAACTTTAAGTTTATTTCAACGCTATACGTCGCTTCATTAATCTTGCATGAAATCATAGTAAAACATGTTTGCATTAACTCCATGTACTCCTATAGGCATGCTACTTATGTTTCCAAACTTGTTCCAAAGTGTTATCATAAGTTTGCACGTAACAGCCTGAATCAGAAGCAGAATCTGGAACCAGTGACCGGCTCCCCAGTTCAAAACTGGCGCAGCTGCGCAGGGCCTTGGCCAACAAAACGCAAGTCTTGCACTAGCACAGCTGCGCAGCACCCTAGTATAACTAGGGCGCAGCTGCGCCGTTGCCTGGATCAAGTTGATTGCTTCTGCTTCGGCAGAAGCTAAGCCAAATCCCAATTCTTTCTAAGAATTAACTATCAAATCAACTATATTACCTTACTAACACATATATGAGCTTATAACCATCAATTAACATCATCTAATCATAAAATCATAAACTCCAACTAAAATCATGAATTGAAAATTTACAGCATTTGCAGAAATGTGAATTGAAGAACATGAAAGGTATATAATACCTCTGTTAGGTGAGTTAAGCTAGCTCAACTGAACTCTCTCAAATGCTATCACTGATATATATATTAGCTCTCAACTCAATACTTAGGAAATCTCAGCAATTAAAAATGTGAAGGAGAAGAGCTTCTATATATAGAGAAGCTAATGTCCAGTCTAAGCTTTTCTCTCCCAAATCAAACTAACAGATTGACAAATTGCATGAAGGTTATGGAATGGTAGGTATTTAGTTGTTAGAACCCATCATCAAAACCACTCCCCATTGCATGATTGCTAGTCTATGTTGCTGAGTTTGAGGAATAGAGAGCTATGAATTGTTTACTGAAATTGAGAATATAGAGTAGAGTAGCTTGTATGCTACACACGTGAAGGAGAATGGGTCTCATATAATGGGACAAGCCAATTTCAATCTCACCATTCTAACAATTGTACAATGAAATGTTATAACATATATCATACACTTAGGCTATTACATATATATTCATACTATATATTTAGATTATAATTAACATTATAATGTAAGTCACATGCTTAATAGTAGTAGATGTGATATGACAATGTAACATACATATAATCCATGTACATTTATTAATACCTGATATAATTTACTCCGATAAAATCACATCACATTATCTCCTTTATTTAATTCTATTATTCCATTATATATATAATTAATCATCAATTATTATTTATATTCATGATACATTATTTTAATGTCCACACACTCACATAGTCACATTGCACTTTACACTTCGTATAACATATAGTTAACTATCATACGTTATACTTTTAATATCGCATGGTTGCACATAGAAATTAATAAAATTACTTATCTTATCAATTAATTAATAATAATATTAATTAATCCCTTCCTCGTAAATTAATTATTAATCTCTATAACAATTGATTAATATAAATCTTATAATATTTATAATTCATTTATTCATTAATCAACATATTATCAAATAATTACTTGATAATAGTATATTGCCCATAACGATTATAAGACAATATATCTCATTCTTCATCAATATAATTCCGATTATATTTATAATCAATTTTCTTATTACTATACTATTACTAGCCACGATAATAAATCAACATATTATTATAATAATAATTAATATAGATTAATTATTTAATTAATAATTCTTCCATCCTCGAATTAATCAATTCTTACCGAATCTATTATCGTGCCATACAAGGCATTTCTCACAAGCTTAATCTCAAACTTATTATTATTCCCATCACTTACTACTTATAACTTGCTCAATATAATTAAAACTATTAAGTCACAAGGTCCACATATAAATATATTACGAATAGAAATATTTAAATATTATTTATAATATTTACGGTACTATAGCAACTCAAGTTATTAAAATAACTTAGTTTCCTTTTATAAATTAAACTCCCTTGAAAAATACATTAGAAATTATGTATTTTGCCATAACATAAATATTATGTTTTCTCCGAATAAAGACATTCATTATTAGAAAATAATTTACTTATTTTCTCATGATATTATTCTTAATATAATATCAAATAACTATATGTATGACACATGTACATATATTATATATAAAAAATAGATAATAAGTTTATTTTCTAATATAATAAATCGTTTCCATCAATTTATTTATATTTAGCAAATATGTTTTAATATATTTACCATATTAATTAATCATACTTATTACTTCATACAAAAACATATAAGGACATATTATTATTCAAAAATAATATTTTCTCTTTTTATTTAAATAATTCAATATTAGAAATTATTTTAAAATCCTTTATTAGAAATATATAATAGTCATTTCTCTTTCTTTTCTATAAATTATCCCCAAAATAATTTCTTCAAATATTAAATATTCATTTAAAATATAATGATTTCCATCTACCTTTAATAACGTATATATATTTATTAACGTTTTTCGCACATTAGACTTTTCTCACATATTACCATTCTAAGTAATATATAAAAGTACCAACTATAATTTCATTTCCAACACATATATTAATTCACTCATTTACTTAAGTAAATTAAAGACTTCACCATATCATTAAGGTTCAATATTAACATTATATTATTCCATAATATAACTCCCAACTTAAATTAACTACTATTTATTCTTATTAGCTAATTCCCTTAACTAACTAATGCTTTACTATCCCAACCCATTCACAGATAGCTTAAGTACTATCAATAACCTATATTATAAACATACTAGTTATTAATACACATACACAAGAATATGGTGATTATACATTAAGGATATTTAATGTCACCAACTTACTATGATAAAATAATTCTATAAATTATTTAATATCGATAGGAATTTATCCACTTCATTTATCTCAACTGAATCGTCTCTACGCTAAGTATCAAATATATATATTAATAGTATATTTATAAATCACAAAAACACATATTATATAGTCCATATTACCCTATGTAATATAATACCACATACCTCATATCACATATATATATACTCTTATTCGAACCAATCTCACAGTTTAAGAATTTTATTTATTAAATCCTTATTTAATAATATCTGAAAATTCGGGTTCTTACAACTGCGGAAGGAATCACTCGGGGGAATGCATGAAAGGGAAGAGCGTTTGCTATAGTTGTGGACAACCGGGCCACATGGCTCCTCAGTGTCTGAACAAACAGAAAGGAGGATGTTTCTCGTGTGGAGCCCCAGATCACCAGATCAAGGATTGCCCAAAGGGAAAGGGCGATGCAGCTAGCAGCAATCGCAACAACAACAACAACAACAAGAACAATGGGCTGAGCATCGGAGGACCAGCCAGTCAAGCCAACAGGCCATCGGCACACACGTTCAATATGATTGTACAAGATGCGGTGGAGTCTAAAGACGTGGTGTCAGGTATCATCCCAATCAACGATATAGATGCCTATGTGTTATTTGATTCGGGTGCTACCTGCTCTCTTGTTTCTGAAGAATTTGCTAAACAGTTAGACTTACCCCGTGAAAGATTAGAACGCCCTATGAACGTAGAAGTAGCAAACAAGAAAATTATTCCCGTAAAATGCATTTATAGGAATTGTTATACCGAATTACGAGGATTTAAGCTCAACGTGGATTTGATACCGATTCGTTTAGGGGAGTGCGATGTAATCCTTGGACTGGATTAGTTATCGAATCATAGAGCAGTTATTGACTGTAAGAAGAAATGAGTACACCTGAAGACTCCAAATAAGTCGAAGATGGTATTTTATGGTAGTAAATCACCAAGACAATCTCATTATCTGACGATGATGCAAGTGCAGAGATTGCTTTGGAAGGGTTGTATAGTTTATTTGGCTCACGTGGTTGATACTCGATGAGTCGAGGGTGAACTAGGTCAGATACCTATTGTAAGGGAATTCACCGATGTCTTCCCAGATGAGATTATGGGATTACCACTGGATAGAGAGATAGAGTTTGTTATTAATTTGGCACCAGGGACAACACCGGTATACAAAGCACCGTATCGTATGGCTCCGGTAGAAATAAAAGAACTGATGGCTCAATTACAAGAGTTATTAGATAAGGGATACATTCGACCGAGCGTATCTTCGTGGGGAGCACCAGTCTTATTCGTAAAGAAGAAAGATGGGTCGTTAAGGCTTTGTATCAACTACCGAGAGTTGAACAAGGTTACCGTTAAGAACAAGTACCCGTTGCTCAGGATCGACGATCTGTTTGATCAATTGAAGGGGGCAAAATACTTGTTAAAGATTGAATTGAGGACCGATTATCACCAACTGAAAGTGAGGTCGGAGGACATTCCAAAGACGGCATTCAGAACTCGGTATGGACAGTTTGAGTTTCTGGTAATGTCATTCGGATTGACGAACGCGCCGACAGCATTTATGGACTTGATGAACCGAGTATTCAAATAGTATTTGGATAAGTTCGTTGTCGTATTCATCGATGACATTCTGGTGTATTCAGAGACGGAGGAAGAACACACCGAGCATCTTTGGATAGTGTTGGAGACATTAAGGAGGGAGAAGCTGTATACAAAATTCTCCAAGTGTGAGTTTTGGTTGCAGAGAGTGCAGTTTTTGGGGCACGTTATCTATAAGAATGGTGTTTCGGTGGATCCAGCAAAAGTAGATGCGGTTATCAATTAGGAGTAGCCGAAGAGGCCAACAGAGATCAGGAGTTTCCTAGGATTAGTAGGATATTATCGAAGATTCATTCAATATTTTTCAAAGATAGCGTCGCCGTAGAATAATCTTACCAAAAAAAGAATTAAATTTGTTTGGACGGAGAAATGTGAGGAGAGTTTCCTAGAATTGAAGTAGAGGCTTAGTCAATCATCTGTGTTGGCTTTACCGGACAACACGGGAAGGTTTGTAGTGTATAGTGATGCGTCACACAAGGGTCTTGGCTGTGTAGTAATGCAGCACGGCAGGGTCATTACATACGCTTCACGTCAGCTGAAGGATTATGAGAAGGGCTATCCGACTCATAACCTGGAGTTAGCAGCGGTTGTTTTCGCTTTGAAGATTTGGAGGCATTATTTGTACGGCGAGAAGTGTGAGATATATACGGATCACAAGAGTCTGAAGTATATCTTCACGCATAAGGAGCTAAAGATGAGGCAGCATCGATGGCTAGAATTGATCAAAGATTATGATTGTGAGATTCTGTACCATCCAGGCAAAGCAAATGTAGTGGCAGATGCCTTGAGCATAAAAGGTAGAAAGAAGTTATTGAGGTTAACCATTTAAGAGGAATTGGTGAAAGATTTCGAACGACTAGACTTGGAGGTTAATTATGTGATGAAGACCAACGAGAAATTATTTACAGTTAAAGCGAGCCCGACTTTATTGGATAAGGTTAAAGAGGCACAAGAGATGGACGAAGATTGTAATAACATCAAGAAGCGGTTGGCTGACGGTGATGAACTGAAATATAATATTGATAACATTGGACTGCTGAGATTCGAAGAACGAATCTGGATACCGATAGTACCAGAACTAAGGGAGGAGATTTTGCAAGAAGCGCACAGTACGAGATACTCGATACACCCAAAAAGCACAAAGATGTACCAAGATTTGCGTCACCACATCTGGTGGCCAAACATAAAGAGAGAGATTACGGAATACGTAAGCAGATGTCTAACTTGTCAGAGAGTCAAGGCAGAGCACCAACGACTAAGCGGGTTATTATAACATTTAGAGATTCCAGAATGGAAGTGAGAGCACATTACAATGGACTTTGTGGTGGGACTTCCGGCAACGCAGAAAGGGCACGACGCCATATGGGTGATTGTAGATCGTCTTACCAAGTCGGCTAACTTTTTGTTAATTAAGATTAAGTATAGTTTGGACCAGCTAGCCAAATTATATGTCAAGGAAATTATCTCGAGACATGGGGTGCCGATATCTATTATAAGGGGGGAGGGATGTAATGACCGTAAAATTTTAAACTTCATTATTAATTAAATATATGATTTAATTTTAATGAGTTAGTTTTGTAAGCTTATTTAAACCTTATGTGGTTATGTGAGTTTGTGCATATGCGACTAATTGCTAAAAATAATTAAAGGGAGTAACTAATGATTTATTGAAATTAGTGGACTAGCCCTAAGGCTTTTATATCAGAGAATTGATAGAATTGTTAGTAATTAAATATTCAATTTACTTGAATATAGTGTAGTAGTTTAAACGTGATTGATTAATTGATGCTTTGGGTAATTCATCGATAACGTGTGAATTTATTATTGTTGAGAATAATAAAACATAAGCGTGTAAATATTAATAAATATAATGAGATTGTATTTAATTGATTAATTATTTTATACAAGCATGTGATAAATAAACCTATAATATAAGGTAGTTACCTCTATATGGTATAAAATGCAATGTGACGCATTAATGTGGATATATATTATATATATAGACTATATAGTAAGATTAATTGCATTATATGAGTTACATAATATTATTGCTTATGTAACATGATGTGTGTGGGTAGACCTTAATGTATACCCTATTACCTTATATTAATATCAATAAACAATTGTTAATTGATAATGATTTCTATAAGTTATTATAATTATAATAATAAACGTTATGATAATGAGTAATAATAATACCCAATTGCTTTATATTCGATTTTAATAAAATGTACATGGCTTATATGGATGTACCCTTATTTGATATATTGTATTATTGATTGCTTATTAGAAGTAACATTGTGACTTAAGTGTATATAGAATATATATATATATATATATATATATATATATATATATATATATATAAATATATAACCTAAGTGTCGGCATGCATTATATACAATTGCAAGTAACTGAGATTATTTATTTGTCCCATAATATGAGCACATTTCATTCCTCACGTGAAGCCTAAGTCTACTCCTATATTCATCAAACTCAGCATTCTAGCCATAATCATTATAAGGGGAGTGGGATTCATGATGAATTCACCAACTCTTAACCACCATCCCTTAACCATTATACAATCCTACATTCATTTGGTTTGATCTAATGGAGAATTGTAATGTCCGGTTATCCAATTGCCTATAAATATCAACCCTTCTCCTCTCATTTTCATTTGCTGAGTATTTCTATTGAATTAAGGGAGAGTGATATAGCAGCATTGTAGGAATTACTGTAGCAGTAAACTGAATTCAATAGCAGAGATATAAATTCCAATTCATGTTCTTCATTCTTAATTTTGCTAACTTCTTGATTTTGGATTAAGCATGAATTCTATGATAATTGGGTTGGAATATGATTGTTAAGTGTTATTTAAGTTGATAAGCATGATAGAAATGTGTTGTAGCTAGTGTATAATCGATTTCGTATGAAATTTTTGAGTTGGATTTGTTAAACTGCCGAAGCAGTTCAGTTCCTGGTCTAGCCGGACACCGGCGCAGTTGCGCCAGTTTTGTACTGGGCAGCAGCGCAGCTACGCCAGGACCTGAACCAAAAATTTTATTTCCTATTTCTAATCTGATGATGCTAGCTTAGTTGTACCACTTTGGACAGGCATGAATACTGGTTTAACTCTTGTGTATTTATTTCTTGATGCTACATACATAATTTTAACCATGTTGGTATATGTTATGGAAGGAAACCTTATGGTTTTAAAATGGACCTAGACTAGTTAAAATGAACCTTGTCATGAACGTATCATGTGTATATTATGATTTTATGAACATGATCTTATGGTCTATTTTGACATGAGAACTAAGTCTAAAGTGTGAGCACACACTAGCATACATGATTGAAGAATAAGAGGGTTTCAAAGAAAAACTTAAGAACCTTGAAAGCAAACTTGAAAAACTTATGTCTTGTAAATTCTGACCATTTGAATACATTTATATGGTATAGATATGTGTTTCAAATGCATATGAATTATATATTGAGATGCCTTGCATGTATTAAGTTGACTTAGTGCAATTTTCAAAGAAAACTTAGGATTTGGAAGCTAATATCATCAATTACCATGTGAGTTACGTTATGATCATGCAAGCATGCATATTAGGATTCATTATGCCTATAGACATGGTGACGTGATAATAATTTTGGTTAAACATGGATATCACATATGCACACGTATTCAAAGAAATGAATTTCAAGTATGAACTATGTGATTAAAGTATACATGAGTAGTATACGCACGAGCATGCATACCTAGCATTATTTAGCCTCACTATATGGTATTATGACTTTAGTAGTGGACCCTTGAAGCATGAACTTGATTTCCTTAAAGTGTAAAAATGACTGGCATTGAACCTTATAACCTTGAGTTATGGACAGAACCTTGCAATATATTTATCTTAAACTGTATTACATGCTTAAATTGAAATGCTATGTGTTCATCCCTATGTTGATGCATAGAGGCTAGATATTTTATAGTTATTAAATCTAAGATAGGATTAGATGTTTATGGACTCAGGCATAGTAAATTGACTTATGTGAACTATGTGATAGACCTATATGATGATTAGATTCTTGTAAGTGTAGACTCATATTAGTTTATACATACTAATTGAAAGACCGACTTGTTAATGTTAGGTCGTTTCAACGTAATTTAATTAAAGCTAGACTATTTGTAGCTGAGCAAACATGCATGTATCCGAACCCTACTTTTATTGTGTTGCAAGTATTCTAACCCTTGCACTATTTTATTCGACGAATCTTGTAAGCAAGTTTCCCGGACTTACATTCCTTATATGTGCAAATTTCCTATCCTTCTTATGTTGTATGGAGCAGGTTATTATTGTATTGAAAGTTATTTATTTAAGCTTGAGCTTTGTGACGCCCCCAAATTCAGGTACTTGAAACCCGAACTTGGTGCTACACGATATCATTTCTTTGAGCTGAATAATTTCATAAAACAGATAAACAAACTTAATTTACATATCAGAGTTGTCTAATCCCAGGTACACGACATTTAAAACATTAATTACATGATAGATAATAAAAATTATCGTATTAATAAAGTCTAACTATTACACAAGATACCATAAACTTATTCTTGCATCTTTCCTTTCCCTTTTGTTGTTGTCAGAGACTTTTGGTTTATCACGCTTAGCTAAAAATATTTAATTTAAAGCAAGAATGAGCATTCAATTGCTCAGCAAGTAATAACAGTTAATAAACTTTAGCTGAAAGAAGTAAATGTTTTCTTTGAGGTATACTTCTACAACGAATCAATAGTTGTGAAGTCTGTCAAAACATATCTTAATAGCATATCAAATCGTTTAAAATTTTGAAACGACGTAGTGACTATAAATGCTGAGCGGTCAATGGACCATGAATTTTTATTTTTTTCATTTTCAAAAAGGTTTAAACAGAAATTCATCTGCACACTGCTCTGGTCTTACGGACGTGTAGGGTGATCAGCCCCGTTATGTCCTGTATTGATCACTACTATCTGTTTAAACGATAAATGCGTTCACTCTGTTCGCCTTGGGCACAAAAATAATTTTCCCATTTTGGGTTGTTCATACTCAGTCTGGAGTCCTAACTAAACAATTCAGTTAGACGATCTTATCATAAATAATACTATTTAACAGTACAATTCAAACTATGTCTAGCCGAGTCAAATAGCTTAGACAATCTTTAAACCATAAACGCATACCGAAGTTTAATAGTATGTAACAGAATTTATCATATCAAAGAAGTTCTAGTTCAAGAGTTCTTGCATGAGTACAACAGTTCGTACAAGTGGGGACACTTGTATGATAACAGACAATAATGAGATATTAATAAATAATAACTGAATTGAATAAAATTTTACAATATAAGAATAATTTTCATAAACGTATCCTGGATATCATTATGGATATGAATAATTTACAACAATTATTCATGAACATGCTTTTCGCTTACTGGAATCCATCGCATAAAGTAAATGCAATGAGTAGAGAGATACATGCTCAATAATAAATTGAGATAAGAAACTTGCAATGTAAACTATTTCAAGTAAGAAAAGAATGATGTACTTGATAGTATCTTAACTATTCTTTTTGAAGCTGATTGGAATAAAAAGGTTATAAAACCTTGTATTATCCATAAATAATGAGACAGACAGTTCAAAAATTTAGAGAGCCTGTCCAGCTATGAAAAATTCTAGAATATTTGCTCAATAAAGAGTAAGATTTAGAAACTTGCTTACTTAGATCCATTGCATAAAGTAAATGTAAGGGTTAGAATACTTGCCTTGATAGCTGATTACTGCTACGTAATATAGCTTACGCTGTTATCTTTAATACAAAGGCCTATCATCAATTGAATTATTATTTTAATTAGAATAATATAACTTAACACATAATACTGCTTAAACACGTTGTTACATATTCATGTCAGTCATTAAAACACATAAGAACGTGTACCTAGTCAAACTACGTCGATTTAGTGTGAGTTCAGTATCGTTTCGGCATCCCGATTGCATTATCGGATAATTAATGAATTTATTTTTAATGAAACATTGTTTAAGAACTTAAATATTATATTAGATAATTTAATTATCATTTATAATATTTTTCTAAACATTAAAATTATTTATAATAATTTTTGAAACATTTATATCATTTTTAATGATTTAATTGTCAATTAATATCATTATCATTAATGTTTAAATAATTTAAAATATTAGTGAAGTTCATGTCAACACTTTAAAATTTATTTATTATAACTTAAAAATATTTTCAAAATATTAATATTACTTTCAAATAATTTTTAAAGTATTAAAATTATTTTTAAATAATTACCATTAATATTAAAATATTAATGTTATTCATATCAAAATATTAAAAGTTATTTATTATAACTTAAAATATTTTTAAAATATTTATTTTATTTTTATAATGATTTATAAAATATTTAAATTATTTTTTAAATAATTTATTTAATATAATTTATTAAATAAATTCATTATCATTAATATTAAGACATTAATGAAATTCTTATCAAAATATTATAAGTTATTTATTATAACTTAAAATACTTTTTAAAACATTAATATCATTTTTAAATAATTTTTTTTAATATTAAAATTATTTTTAATAAATTTATTTAATACAATTATTAAATAAATTTGTTATCATTAATATTAAATTATTAATGATATTTATGTCAAAATATTAAAAGTCATTTATTATAACTTAAAATATTTTTTAATACTTTAATATTATTTAAAATGATTTTTAATATATTAAAATCATTTTTAACTAATTTATTTAATAAAATTATTAAATAAATTAAATATCACTAATATTTAATTAAATTAAAATATTAATGAGATTTATGTTAAAATATTAAAAGTTAATTTTTATAACTTAAAATAATTTTTAAAATAATTTTATGAATTTTTAATAATTAATTTCTATTTATTTATAATTAATTTATATTTAAAACCGTCGTTAAAGGCCTATCGCAACGGAAAGAGTCGCTATAGGTGTTCTTGATACTCAAGAACATTCAAACTCAGTGTTCAAGGTACCTACTTTGACCACTTATAATCCTTTGATTTTTATGTTTTCTGAGTTGGCTAATGCATTGATCTTGTAGTATTGATGTAATACTACATGATCCAACAACATACAAGGTCATACTGCATCACACAAGCAAGATCTAAGCTTGCAAAAATCATGTCAGAGCTGTTCTTCATTTTCTGGGTTACCCAAAAAATAAGAACAGCCTAAGGGGTCACTTTTGGGCTTCCACAACTTGATTTCCAGGTAATTCTTTGGTGTTTTAATGGTTCCAGATTGTAGTCCACATGTAAAGGAACAGATCTATTATACTAGGTTAGCTTAACTACAACAACATCACAAAATCCAAGCTGGTCAAACCATGTCAGAACTCATGTTCTTGAGTTTTCCAAATATTAGATAGGAAAAAGCAAGCCTTAAGAAATAAAGTTATATCTTTTGTAAAAGTACTTTGGCGTAACCATGATGTCGAGGAGGCTACGTGGGAATTAGAAGATAGGATGATGAGGGACTATCCCCATTTATTTGTGTAACCTTGTACAAATTCTGAGGACGAAATTTTTTTAAGGGGGGTAGGATGTAGTACCCGAGAATGTTCGAATATTATTAATGAATAAATTAATAGAAATGAATATTTATTTGAATATGTATGATTATGTGTTGTGTGGTGAGTTAATTCAACTGAATTCAAATTAAATTTATAATAATTGAGAAGAATGTGGAGTTTATGATAAGCTCGAAGAATGCCTTGTGTGGCACAGTGATGAGAATTACGATGATTTAATTAATTAAAGAAAGAATTAATAAGTGGATGATTAATTAATAATATATTGTTAATTAATGGTTAATGTTTGTTCAAATTAATTGCTTAGTGTAAAGTTATGTAATCATTTAGTACATAGTAACTATATCTATATTATATAAGATGTAATGTGACACTACAAGAGACTATGTGATATATATAAAACTATAAAATAAGATTAATGAATTGTATGAGTTACATAATAGATGCTTATGTGACCATGTGATAGGTATAATACATTAATGTATACTTTATAAAATATTAAATTAAAGTATGTGAATAGTTAATATTTGTAACGATTGAGATTTTATATTTAATTTTAAATATTTATTGAGTTAATGATTTATTTATTGAGTTAAATAAATTACGTGAATTATGAGAGTGATTTAATTAAGTGTTACATATTAATTTAATGAATGTTATTTAATTGATGTGTATCTATTAATTTTATATTGTAGTTCTAATTTAATTGAGAGAATTAAATTAGATGAATTGTGTGTTAAGTGTTACATGAATTATAATTAGCGAGTAATTATAATTATGTGACAAATTATTTTCTATGATTAATTGATTTTAATTGATTAAATAAAAATGTTCTATGTTTAATTAATTAAAATGTGACATTTAAAATATGTGTTAACATGATTTGTTAAAATAAAAGAACAAAGGATTTTAAATAAACAAGGCCTTGCATTTGTTTTTAAATCTATTTTCCAAACAAGGCCTTAGCTAATAATCCGTTTGAAATAAAGAGTTTACCAAACATGACCTTATGGCTATTCAAATTCAACTTTTGTAACTTACGTAATTAGTAGTAGTTAGTGTATATAATTATTATATGGGAGTTACATATTCTATTATATGTATATTGTATATACACTTAGTACGTTAGTTTTATAATCCTAAGTTATTCTAAAGCTAAGAAAAGAGAGCAGAGAGTAAGAAGAGCAGAGAAGAATTTGAGAAGAAGAGAAGGAAAGAAAGGAAAAACGTAAAGAAATTACCATATTCTTCTTCAAACATCTAAGCAATAAGGGTATGTTTCATTTCCCTTAAATATTTTATATATTTTCCTTATGATATCCATAGGTATGAACTCTCTGTGTATATGATTTAGCATGAAAGTTATACATGTATGATGTACATATATAAATTTTGTTTATAATGGTTTATATATGAGTTGTATGCCATAAACAAGGATTTTCAGAAATCAAAGTTGTCAAAAACATGTTTTAAATGAATAGTATGAGTTCATATGGAATTTCATGTATTTGGTTGATTTTAGAGTAAAATTGATGAATTAGTATATGCTAGCATCGTTATTAGGAATTTGTTTGATGTTATCTTCAATTTTGTATATAATGTATGTATATAAAGTTGAATTGCTTGAGAAATTTTATTTCAGTAGATTATTTTATGAAAAATATGAGTTTTGTGAAAATAGCCAAATTTAATTTCTAAAGCTCTTGATTCTTGTGGTTTAGATGACTTTTGTGCTTTAGAAACATGTTATATATACGTATTATTGCATTGGTATGATTTACAATGTTTAAGTTACTGTGAATTACCGTTTGTTGGCTTGTTTGGGTTAATCGGTGAAGCAGAGTATCGTGGCTGTCTGCCTCTGTCTGTGCTCCTGCGCAGCTGCGCCGGTAGTACAGCCAAAAGCAGCGCAGCTGCGCCGCTTGCCTTTCCCAGATTCGACCCCTGCGCAGCTGCGCCGGTACCAAGGCTGCTGGCAGCGCAGCTGCGCCGCTGGCTGTGCAGAGACAGTGAGTTGGCTTGATTAGATTGTGTAGTTTTTATTCTAGCTTAAGCTAAATGGTTATGATGATGAGCATGTATTCAGTGACTATAACATGTGATTAACATGAAGTTGACAATTTTATAATTCGAGAAAAAGAAGTTTTGGAAACCTTAATATAGTATTTAAATTAAGCTATAATTGTTAAATTGTAAAATAAGTTACTTAATTATAATTTGATTAATTATAATTAAGAGTAAATATTTAATTTAAATTATAATTCTGTGAAATTATAATGTATAGAAGTTGATTTATTTTAATCAATTAGATGTTAATTTAAATTATAATTTATATAATTATAATTTAATAAATGCATGATTATTATAGATTATAATTGATAAATACATGATTAATTGTAAATTGTGTAATTATAATGCATGATGTAGTTTAATTGATTTTAAATTATAATTATTTATAATTTAAGTAATTATAATTAGATTAAGTGTTTAAATTATAATTGTTTAATTATAATTTAGTTAAACACATAATTGATTTAGTTATGTGAGCATGCATATGTGATGCTTAATTGTTATTTAATTAGAATGAGTTAACCATGAGGGTTGGCCAATTATTTGAGTTAGTTATGTGTTAACTAATTTAGGTTATTGTAATTAAATATATATGTGTAGGAAGTATTAAAGTACGTGAATTATGTTAAGTAGCTTGCGCTTGAGGCAAGTCTTCTAAACCCTAAACTCGCTATTTCTACGCAAGTTTCTTGAGTTCATATATTCATTGTTGAGAATGTCTTTTCCATTTCTGTATTGGACAATTGTTTATTTAATTGAAATGATCTTAACTTATTGTTCAAATAAGATCCAGTTTATTATTTTAAATGCTTTAAGTTTACTTCTAAAGCATATGTTAATTTATAATTCTTTTATTTATGAATTATTGAAAGTCGATTCAACTAATCCTTAGTTGATGAACGTGATTTCTAAATTACCCTTGAAAGCTTATCCAAACCAACCTTTCTTTGGTGCGGACTTGAATTCAAATTACTGAGTTGAACAACCCTAATTATTAGGGGAGGTTACTACGCATAGCGTTAAGATGTTTGAGCACAATACATGGTACAAAGGGCTGATCCCCCTAAGTACAAGTTAAGGTCCATAGTCTTATTGACTGTTAAAGGTTTAAATAGAAATATTTATAACATAGGACAAGAGTTCAATGGTCCTATGACTCTCAGATAAATTCTATATTTGAATTTTAATGTTGATAGAGAATTATTATTTAATTATTTAATGTTTTAGTAAGCTAAGTTATTCAGATCTTTTTAAAGATATCATTTCATGTATTTATTATTGTTAAACTCCGGTGAGCTGTTGTTTGCTCACTCTTACATTAAATAACAATTGCAGTTAAGGTTGATAACGTTGATGCCCCGTCTACGAGTAAAGGCAAGGGAAAGATGAACAAGTGAAGACTTGTTTAATTATTTTGAAATGATTGTAATAAGACTTTTATGTTATGTTTTTATTCCGCACTTTATTGTTTATGTCAAGGTTAGAGTAACCCAGGGATTGAGTTTTGAGAAGGTTGTAACCCTTGTTTTAAGGGAGATTTTATTATTTTGAATAAAGATTGTAATTTATTTTGAGATATATTGGGTAGATGTTTGTTATAGTTAGAAAGTGAACACCAAATCATGTGGAAATGAAGTACCCGGATTTGGGGGTGTCACAGGTTGGTATTAAAGCCGTAGGTTATGAAACCTTAGGTGGGGAAAAACCTTAGGTAGTAGCCTTATGGTAAGATCGAAAAGATAGGTGTGATAGGTAATAATAAACTACCTTATGTACTATGTGTTTACATTTTAGTATTCGAAGAGTGACGATTCGTTAGCACGTAATAATGAACTTTAAAATTCTTTTGTCAGTATGTCAAACGTTGAAGAACCTAGTCAGGCTAGAGAGGATGTACCTCAAATGCCTAGAGAGGAGGAGCCCCGTGACATACATGTTGTCTAGGAGCAGCTGGTTAGGAGAGAGCCATCTCCAGTGATCACCGTAGCTGGTCGGGAGCGTGAGCTGACACCTATTCCAGAAGAAGAGGACGAGGACGGGTCTGAAGAGGAGGAGGAGGAGGAGGAAGAGGATCCCGAAGAGGAATTCCCACCTCACTCTATTAGTGCTGAGATGTACGAGGCAGTCTACGA
The DNA here is from genome assembly GCA_020205555.1 of Panax stipuleanatus. Classification (NCBI taxonomy): domain Eukaryota; kingdom Viridiplantae; phylum Streptophyta; class Magnoliopsida; order Apiales; family Araliaceae; genus Panax; species Panax stipuleanatus. The sequence goes on along the minus strand of CM035119.1, from coordinate 74,740,888 downwards.
TAGCAACGTGGAGCTTCATAGTCCAGTCGGAGAGCTCGAAGAAACCATTCAGCAACGAGACGAGACGATCTAGGAAATGGCAAGTGACCTAGGAGATGCACAGTGGAACCTCATACATATGGAGGTTGATAGAGATGCTTCTCGATTTGAACTGGCAAAGCTGAAGCAAGACATCTAGGAGGAGTCGAGGAAGCGTGCCAGAGCTGAAGAGTCACGCTTGAGAGCTAATCAACGAGTCGATCGAGCTAAAGGTGAAGCTGAAGCCAAGAGGGCCAAGCTGAGGGAAACATAATATGCTTTTCAAACAGCTATAGAAAGAGCTCAGGACCGTGTTTTCTACTACCTAGCTCAGTTCCAAGGTTTACCGTGGTATGTGGTGGACCGAAGAACGACATTTCGGGTAATGAAAGAGGAACGTAGAGAGGCTGTGCGACGTATTAATATGCCTAGGCAGTAGTAGTAGTAGCAGTAGTAGTAGTAGCAGTAGCAGTAGTAGTAGAGCTTTTGTTTATGTGTTGCTTTTTGTAGTAAATAAAGTAAATCCCATAGTTTGAGATAAGAATGGGATAAGTTAATAATGTAATCCTGCAACTTTTCTAGTTTAGGAAGGATGATGTAAATGGCAGAAATGCTATCTGATTGATGTTTTTAAACCACGACTAATGAATAAAAGAAGTTTATTGATGTGCTATGTGTTCTATGTGAACTAAGTTATTCGAACGTTTAAGTATGAACTTGAATACTTAGTCTAATAATAATATTTTCCTAACAGAAAATGCCTCCTAGAAGAAGAACAACACGTCAAAACCCCGAGGGTTCGACAAATAACAACAATAACGATGGGATGAATCCCAACTCGATTCAGCAGTTAGTGAACCTATTGACAGGAGCTCTTGCGAATCAGCCGCAGATGCAGGGTACTACGTTCAAGGAATTCAAGGCTGTAGGACCGCCTGAATTCAAAGGATCGACCAACCCTATTGAGGCTCAGACGTGGGTTATGGAAATGGAGAAGGTATTTGACGTAGCCCGAGTAGGTGAAGACCATAAGACAGCATTCGATGCTTCCATGTTGAAGTCGGATGCTAGCTTCTATTGGCAGGCTAATAAGACCTGGGAGGGAGAAGGAGTCATAACGTGGGAATGTTGCAAGGAAATGTTCTACGAAATGTACTTCCCAGTGAGTTCCCAGGACCAGATGGAGGTCCAATTCCTAGAATTGAAGCAATGAGGGATGACGGTGTCCGAGTATGTCGCTAAGTTCAACGAACTGGCCAGGTTCGCTACTTACCAGGTCAGCACTGACGCTAGGAAGGCGAGAAGGTTTGAGCGGAAACTGAAGCCCTGGCTCTACAGCAAGGTTTCCATGTTCCAGCTGAACACATTTGCGGCTGTGCTAGAGAAGGCCATACTTGCTGAGGGAGGAAGCGAAGCGGTGACGAAGTTCAACCAAGATAAGAAGAAGAAGAATGAGGTAGAAACCAAGATTGGGGGTAGCAGCGCTGTGAACTAGAAGAGGAAATGGAATGACAACACCTCTGCTGGGAGTCAGCAAGGAAGCCAGCAGAAGAGGAAGTTCGAAGCATGTGCTACATGCGGTAAGAATCACACTGGCGTGTGCATGAAGGGGAAGCGGGTGTGCTTCAACTGTGGTCAGGAAGGCCACATTGCACCTAATTGCCCAAACGCAAAGAAAGGAGCTTGCTTTACATGTGTATCCAAGGATCACATAGCTCCTAACTGCCCTAAGAATCTGACGGCAGGGTTAACAGGGAGCGGAGGGAATGGAAGCGGCAGTACCGTTACTATCGCTGCACCATTATAAGCTGTTCGACCCACTGCATGAACATTCAATATGACGGTGTCAGGTATTATTATGCTCAATAGTATAAATGCATATGTATTATTTGATTCGGGTGCTACTTGTTCATTCATAACTGATGATTTTGCTAAAACCCTAGACTTACTTGTAGAAGAGTTAGTTTACCCATTGAACATAGAGATTGCGAATAGGAAAGTTATTCCTGTTAGGTGTGTTTATAAGAACTGTAGACTGGACATTAAGGGTCAGAAGCTGAGAGTAGATTTGATTCCGATAAAACTTGGGGAATTCGATGTCATACTGGGTATGGATTGGTTGTTCAACCATGGGGCGATAATCGACTGTCAGAAGAAGTCGGTAAACCTTACGACTCCGTCGAAGTTAGTGTTCTACGGTAGCAAATTGCCTAGACAAGCGAGTTGTCTGACAGTTATGCAAGCCAAGAAACTTCTGACGCAAGGCTGTGTAGGATATCTAGCCTACATAGTAGATACGGGTAAGGAAAGCCCGAAGGTGGAGGAAATATCGGTAGTTAAAGAGTTTGTGGACATTTTTTCGAGCGATTTTCCAGGACTTCCGCCAGATAGGGAGATAGAGTTCGTGATCGATCTAATTATTTAATTATAATTAGATTAAGTGTTTAAATTATAATTGTTTAATTATAATTTAGTTAAACACATAATTTATTTAGTTATGTGAGCATGCATATGTGATGCTTAATTGTTATTTAATTAGAATGAGTTAACCATGAGGGTTGACCAATTATGTGAGTTAGTTATGTGTTAACTAATTTAGGTTATTGTGATTAAATATATATGTGGAGGAAGTATTAAAGTACGTAATTGTGTTAAGTAGCTTGCGCTTGAGGCAAGTCTTCTAAACCCTAAACTCGCTATTTCTACGCAAGTTTCTTGAGTTCATATATTCATTGTTGAGAATGTCCTTTCCATTTCTGTATTGGACAATTGTTCATTTAATTGAAATGATCTTAACTTATTGTTCAAGTAAGATCCACTTTATTATTTTAAATGCTTTAAGTTTACTTATAAAGCATAAGTTAATTCATAATTATTTTATTTATGAATTATTGAAAGTCGATTCAACTAATCCTTAGTTGATGAACGTGAATTCTAAATTACCCTTGAAAGCTTATTCAAACCAAACTTTCTTTGGTGCGGACTTGAATTCAAATTACTTAGTTGAACAACCCTAATTATTGGGGGAGGTTACTACGCATAGCGTTAAGATGTTTGTGCACAATACATGGTACGAAGGGCTGATCCCCCTAAGTACGAGTTAAGGTCCATAGTCTTATTGACTGTTAAAGGTTTAAATAGAAATATTTATAACCTAGGACAAGAGTTCAAAGGTCTTATGACCCTCAGATAAATTCTATATTCGAATTTTAATGTTGATAGAGAATTATTATTCAATTCTTTATTGTTGAAGTAAGCTAAGTTATTCAGATCTACGAGTAAAGGCAATGGAAAGATGAACAAGTGAAGACTTGTTTAATTATTTTGAAATGATTGTAATAAGACTTTTATGTCATGTTTTTATTTCGCACTTTATTGTTTAGGTCAAGGTTAGAGTAACCCTGGGATTGAGTTTTGAGAAGGTTGTAACCCTTGTTTTAAGGGAGATTTTATTATTTTGAATAAAGATTGTAATTTATTTGAGATATATTGGGTAGATGTTTGTTATAGTTAGAAAGTGAACACCAAATCATGTGGAAACAAAGTACCTGGATTTGGGGGTGTCACAATCTTAATAATTATTTTTATAAGTAACATAATTAGAATAATGAGGTTTGTGATAATGTAGTATGTCACTATTCAATTAACTCATAATTTGGCATTACCAAAATATACATGAATTATATATTAATGTGTTTATGTGTGCCCAATTGATTTTCAAAACCTAAGTATATATATATGAGTATGTATATTTAAACCTAAGTATACACATTATGTTATGTAGGGATATACATATATGTGAAGACTTAAGTAATATATAGGCCTCATTGCTTCTAAGATTTGCTGAGATTAGAAATTATCCTATATTGAATGTCTCAATTCCTTATTCTCGTGAAAGGGCCAATGGCCTATTCTACTTCACCATGTCAACTTCCTAGCTAGCAAATGATGGCCATGATGAAGAAGGGTGTGGGTGATGGGAGTAGTTGGGAACTATTGCAAGAACTCTTGAATATCCCATGAACTCTCCTTCCACCTCTTGGTTTCAATTCTTGGACAATGGCTTTAATTGGTTAGTAAATTTCCTATAAATTGAACACTCCCCCTTCATTCCTATGTTGCTAGAATTGTTGCTAAGTGATATAGAAAGAGTAGAGGGAGTGTGCAATCTGATATTTAGAGCAATTCTTGTACAACTCAAAGCTTTAATAGGTATAATCCTTATTCAACTTTGAAGTGTAACATTTTTGATTCATAGAAATTAAACATGAATTAGTTATAATTGAGTATGTGAAAGGATGCTAGAATGTTAATTGAGTTTATATACATGTTATAAATGTAATGTAGTCAATTCTTAGCATGATTCATGAAGTATTTTTGAAATGCGTTTAGAAGCTCTGCTCTAATAGAAAACTTTCTGGTCTGGAAACGGAGTGGCGCGGTCGCGCCCTTGTGCAGAGACAGTTGATGACTTTGTTATGCTTTCTGATGTTGGGAGCATGCTAGTATAACTTCATTATGACTATTGAAGCCCCTGAAATGCTGACATAAGTGACCTTGCATAGAACCACTTACCAAAACTTGGTTTTTCCAAAGAAGACTTAAAGTTTTCAAAAGCAAACTTGTCAAACTAGAACACTTTGAGTTCTGAAAATTCAAGCATGTTTATGTGGTCTATTTATATGGATATGAAAGTTTGAAAGCATGAAAGCATGATGTAGAATATGTGGACTTACCTTCTATGCTTAAATGACTTCGATGGCCTTCTAATGGAAACTTAGAGTTTCAAATATAAACTTTATAAGCTATATGTCCTTTAAGTTCTGAAACTTGTGAGCATGCTTAGGTGGTATTATTATATATGTACAAGCATGAAATATGATATGCGTAGTAGCTTTGCATGCTTGGAGGGTTAATATGAGATTTTTAAGAGAAACCTTAATAGTTTGAAAACTAGTTTAGTTGACAAACACCTTGCAAGTATTCTAAAAATTTTGACTATCTTGATAGGGTCTCATATGCCTCTAGACATGATTGAAATGTATGCCTAGCTAATCATATGCATTGTAAACTAGTTGAGCATGATTTAAGAACAAGTTTCAAGGAAGTAGAACCATAGAACTTGAAACACATGACTAAACTAACATGAGCATGTATAGTTGAGACGTAGAGACCACATAACATAAGTATATCGATTACACGTGAGAAACTTCGTTACTTGATCACTTAATGCCTTGATTGGACGAGAATGAATAGCAAACTATATTAAAGACAATATGGGGTCGAACCTAGTTATAAACATCCTGACATGTGTGTTTTACGTAAAACATTGTCTAAGTACATTGTCGGGTTAAACCTGATTTCTACAGAAGCAGCCCTGTCTTGGTTTGAACAAGGAGCAGCGCGGCCGTGCCACTCCTTAGTTCAAATCAAACGCGGCCGCGCCGACTTGCAGTGTGTTTGACCATCCTGTTTGTGATATGAGATTTGAAGCATGCATGTATTGTTGTCCTAATCTGTACTTGTTCAGAACGTTATTCAAAGTATCAATGAGCATATTATAAGGAAACCATCTTGAATTGCTAAAGTGTTTATAAAACTTCAAATGTTAAGTTAAATAACGATTTTGAAACTATGTTATGTGATTTCATAGTGTCTTATTAACGAATGTGGTGCTATGTGTGCGTAAAAGTACGTAATGACATACGTATAAGATTATACGACTAAGTTAGAATCATATGTGTATATTTAACTTACAGGTTGAGTTGGTGAATCGAATGTACATAGCTAATGAATATCCTATATACATAAATATGTTATAATAGGATTCGAAAAGTGTTGATAAGCTATACTTTGGTAAACTACGCTTGATGCAAGTTTCTTAACTTACACTCTTTTATTGTGTAAGTATCCTAAACCCTTGCATTACTTTATTCAACGGATATTGTAAGCAAGTATTCTACTCATATTGAACATGTATTGAGCTTGTACTATTATTCCTTATACAAGTAGGATAATTCCTCTCATATTCTTTGAGTTGTCGCGAGGCATAGGCTATGACTTTCCCATATTGCATGAGAACACATCCTAACCCTTTGCCCGAAGCATCGCTGTAGATAACAAATCCATCCGAACCAGATGGTATTGTCAGAACAGGTGCCGAAATAAGTCTCCTCTTGAGCTCTTGGAAGCTCTTCTTGCATTCCTCGCTCCAAACGAATTTTTTATCTTTCCGAGTCAACTGAGTTAATGGAGTAGCGATTCGAGAAAATCCTTCTACGAACCTCCGATAATAACCAGCTAAGCCTAGAAAGCTTCGTACTTCGATCACCGACTTAGGTTGCTCCCAGCTTTGTATTGCTTCAATCTTCGCCGGGTCAACAGATACTCCACGTTTCGATACCACGTGCCCAAGAAATGCTACTTCCTCAAGCCAGAACTCGCATTTCTTCAGCTTGACATATAGCTTATTCTCACGAAGCTTTTGAAATACCAACTTCAAGTGGTGCTCATAATCTTCACGGCTTTTAGAATAAATGAGGATGTCATCAATAAAGACAACAACAAACTGATCCAAATATTCCTTAAATACACGGTTCATCATATCCATGAAAGCAGCAGGAGCATTAGTCAATCCAAAAGACATGACTAAGAACTCATAATGCCCGTACCGAGATCTGAAAGCAGTCTTTGGAATATCCTCAGTTTTAATCTTCAGCTGATGATATTCAGAACGAAGATCAATCTTTGAAAAGAATTGCGCTCCTTGCAACTGGTTGAACAGGTCATCAATACGAGGTAGCGGATACCTATTCTTGATGGTGACATGGTTTAACTCCAGATAGTCAATACAAATTCGCATACTCCCATCTTTCTTCTTTCCGAATAAAACAGGAGCACCCCAAGGAGACGTACTAGGACGAATAAAACAGATGTCTAACAACTCCTGTAGTTGGACCTTTAACTCCTGAAGTTCAATAGGAGCCATTCGATATGGGGTTTTAGAAATGGGTTTTATTCCGGGTTCAAGGTCAATAAAGAATTCAACTTCACGTTCTGGGGGTAGACCAGGAAGTTCTTCGGGAAATACATCAGGAAACTCATTAACAACGGAAATATCATTCAAATATGATGTATTCTGGTTTAGATCAGTGACATGAGCTAAGAAAGCTTGACATCCATTTTTTAATAAACGAATAGCTTTGTGACTTGAAATGATATTGACTGATTTTAGTGGTTTGGTGGTTTGGATTCGCACAACAGGTTGATTAGGAATATGAAAACTAACAACCTTACGAAAACAATCAATTTTGGCATGGTAAGTGGTTAATCAGTCAATTCCTAAAATCACGTCAAATGCAAGTATTTTCAAAGATATAAGATCAACAGGTAAGGTAAGGGTACCAATCTGAATCAAGCAAGATTTGTAAACTGTGGATGTAACAAAGGTTTCTCCCAACGGAGTTTCAACAAATAAGTCAAAGTCTAATTTATCAGAAGTCAAGTTCAAACGTTGAGCACAAGCAGGTGAAATAAAAGAATGGGTAGCACCGGTATCTAACAAGGTGTAAACTTCGTAAGAGTTTATGATTAGCTTACCCGTAATCACCTCATATGGATTCCTCGCGTTTTGGGCTGTCACGACAAACGCTCTTCCAGGAATCACCGACTTTGACTTGTCCGAAACCGCCTTTGGAATCACCACCCCCGCTGGATTTGGTTTTGCAACAGAACAATCTCGAGCTATATGTCTTTCTTTTCCACAGTTATAACATGCTTTGAACTGTTGTGGACAGTTTGGGCTGATGTGTCCCTCTTTCCCGCATTTATAGCATACGACCGGTGGTCGTTCTCCTCCCCTAGAAACAGTTGATGCTGGTGCTGATGTTGACATCTTCACGTTCTCATTGCTGTACCTTCTCTGCTTGAAATCTCCTCCCGATTCGCTTTTTCTACTATCATGGCCACGATTACCACCGGAGTGGTTACCGCTTCTGTCATACTTTCCTCCTCGCTGGTTGTCATTGTTCCGATGACTGCTGTCACCGGTACGACCTTGGTTATTGTCGCTTGGTTGAACATAATCATTATCTCGTTCTAACAACTGGGCCCTGTTCACTACATCCGAATATAGAGAAATTTTATGAGAAATGAGGTATTGACGTATTTCGGGTTTCAAACCTCTTAGAAACATCCGCGTCATACGTTCCTCATTCTCCACCAAATGAGGTGCAAACCTGGACAGCTCCGCGAACTTAGCCTCGTACTGGGATACCGTCATATTGTTTTGCTCGCGTCTGATAAATTCTACTTCCTTCATATGACGAATACTTTCAAGAAAGTACTTGTCATAGAACAGTTTCTGGAACGCTTCCCAAGACATCTTGAGTGCGGCAGGCTGGGTACGCTTCACAGATTTCCATCAGTAAGCTGCCTCTCCACAGAACATAAACGTGCCAAATGGAACCTTCTGTTCCTCTGTGCATCCCAAGACATCAAATATCTTGGTAATTTGTTTAATCCACGTCTCTGCCTTGATCGGATCCGGCTGTCCCAGAAACTCTGGTGGTCCCAATTCTTTGAACTGCTTGGTGGTGACAATTCGCGTGTTGTTATTATCTCCTCCTGTATTTTGCACACGAGTCTCCCTCGTCTGGTTTTGCATGAACTGCAAAAAACTTCTAAACATCTCATCGTTTATCGTCTGACCAGCGTTGTTTTCAGGATGAACATTGCCTTCTTGTTGCACGTTCTCCTGGTTAGTGATTAAAGGTGTCTCCACGGTCTCATTCACTTCGTTGTTAACATTCTCAGCTGCCATTCTCAAATTCTGCCATAAAACAAGGGTTAATTAAACAAATTAACATATCACATATTAACCCTATGCTCCGACTGATCAATTAACTACCACATAAGCTTAGGTAGGACATACTAGTGAAGGATTTACTCATCTATCCCCTCCTAGTTCTATTCTCCGATCTCCGCCAGAGATCATATCCCTAAGCTCTGATACCAACTGTGACGCCCCCAGAATAGGTCCAGTCAACCCAGCCCATTCTGAGTCGCCAAAAACATGGTACAGAATTCAAATACAAACTTCATATCATACGGTCGTGCAAAATACGACCACACAACTGTGAGTGTCAATACAAATATGTAGAAAATATTAATATTCAAACTAAGTCCTCATTACAATTATTATCACACTATTTATCAGAAATAGTGAGGACTACTACTGCTCTAACTCGGACCATCACTCTGTCCCCCGACTAGTCCCTGCGACATTCTCATTTCCTGAAGAGGACAACAGATGAAAAGGGTGAGCTCAACTAGCTCAGTAAAGAATATTATGACTAAGATAATGGAAAATAAATTATCGTTAGTCTTCAACAATTCAGATAAAATATTATTGACAACAAGTTTTAGATCAATATTCGCAGTGAAAATAACCATTCATCATCAATATTTTATCCCTGTAACATCAATCATTATACATTTCGAATCAAATATTCATCTTTGCATTACAGGCCAAAGATATTCATTTGTATCATCAGTGGACATGCTCATCTCAACACCTGCCATCTTTGCACTACGGCCAAAGATATTCATCAGGTAATCACTCATCTTTGCTCTACAGGCCAAAGATATTCAGTTATATCACCACTTAGGACTGAGAATGATGGAAAATAATATAAATAACGAATCCAGTGAAATAAAGGATAAGATTAAGGATTCGTAATTTAGTTTATTCAAGTTCAAGAATATCCCATAATAATACTTTGTGGAGCAAAATTCAAGAATGAAGCTCAAAACTTAGATCCAATCAAAGATAATAATTATAAAAAATAATTTGGACAAATAGAAGAAAATTTAGTTTTTTCGTGAATAGTGCCGTATACGTGAATAGTAATCCCGACGGAAAAAGTAAGAATTTTATAATAAAATCCATGATATTGAAAAGAATAACATCATTTACGAAAGAAAATAACATCCCTTATCTCAAAAGTATAGTACTTCTGACTGGTATATCGGATATAAGGCTGAAGAAAACTTGCACTAAATAGTAATACTCAAAGTATCTAAATACTCATAAAAATACGCTCGATATTATAGAGAGAGAAAACTTCTAATTCTCGTGTGATTTTCAGTTATAACCTAAGCACCCTATTTATAGAAAAAACTTAGATGCCAAAGAAGACTAAAGTAATAAAATAATATATTTTATTTTTAAAATTTTCGCCGCTGGCTGCTAAAAAAATTAGAATTTTTTCAACAACCAACAAAAGTGGGGCCCACCCATAAAAATATATATTTATTTTTCGAAACTTCAATAATTTATAATAAATAGCCCCTTTATCAAAAAAATACAAACTCTATGTCTTTCTATAGGAAATTTAATTCTCTACAACTTTGTATAAGGAAGTTTTTCCAAATTTCAAACATAAATTATCCGAAATCCATAAACGGATGATTTTCCACACCAAAATACTGATAAAAACACATCAGCGCTAATTCCTTCTTTTATATCCACAAAATAAATATTTTCTTATCATATAAATCAATAATTAATTATTCACAAATAATATTACAGAACTACAATATTGACAACTAGGTCATTCCCAAGAAAGAGGGGGCCTTCCGATAAGGACTTCTCCGTACTAGCACGCAATTAAATAACCCCTCCTAGACAGAACTTCCTGAGACATAGTCAATAATGCTATCTAATAATATTATTCAAATAATATGAATTATTGAGTTGATAATGTGAAATACTGTGCAGTGACAATTATTGAATCAATAATACAAAATATCAACTATAGCCATTATTGAATTAATCATATAAAATAGCAACGTAGCAATTATTGAGTCAATAAAATATCAATGTAACAATTATTGAGTTAATAAAACATTATGCAATTATTGAATCAATAATATAAAATATTGAACAGTAATTACTTTAACAATAATTGAGTAAGTGCCTTCTCACGTAAGAATCAATAATTCAAAATACTGTGCAATACCGTGTGCTACTGTGCAACACCGCGCATTACTGTATTTTAGCCACCGGGTATTTCAACAGTACTAACGGTAACAACTACGCCGTTATTTTATAAAAAGGTTATTTCTGTCGCTTTCTATATCCGACAATTATTTCGTTATGGGGCCCACAAATAGCTGTGCCGTCGTATGAATATTCCCCGACAACAAGAATATTCCACGACCAAACGAATATTCCTCGACAACAATAATATTTTATAACCACTTGCTCATTTTAAAATATTTGCACATTTCACCCATAACTTTTCACATTTATCAAATCAACACCTTACTATATCGAAATAATATATAAAGAAAATTAAATCTTTATTCATAAAAGTTGGGCTCTTACATATGGACCACTTAGACACTGGCTTGATAGTAGTAGTTCGTACCCTTAGACAGGGTTGTACGATTCTGCCAATGATATTAGCCGAGACTCTGAGGTCGGCTACTTTTTGCAGTACCCACCCAAGGGGATTTTTCAGAGGCAGCGCCATTCTACTGTATGTGTGTTTCATTACGCATTTGAGTTCGATCGGCACCTTCAGACACCATGGGTACTTCTTTACCCATGAGAGAGCCATGTCCTACTCCTTCAGGCCAGTGGAGTGTTCAGATGCAGCATCATGGTCGGCGTTTTTGTCGATGATCGAGCATCTCTTTTCAATCTTGCCATGCTCAGGCTTAGCTCCCCTTATAGTTTCATTACGCATGTAGTAGGCATGGATTATTTTCCCCTAGCGAGTTTGAGAGGGTGACCACCTACCATCCGCTGGTAGTCATGGGCCAGTTTGATCAGTTTTAGAGCCTCTACCATTTTAAGGGGGTCGTTGATCAGTGAATATCAGCTTCATCTCTATCGTCAGCTAACCTGATCAGGATTTATGAGTGTTGGACTCATAAGGAGAGGGCTGATTTCTCTACTAGCCATCCGGACCGATCTCCAGAGTATTTAGCGTGGTTAGAGTCTGATATAGCAGTAGCTCTGATTATCCAGTTAGTTTCGATCATAGATTCAGATCAGGAGGAGCCTATGGATGCTTCTGATTCTCCCATGGAGGAATCTTTGGTCACTGGTTTGACAACCGCTTTAGTTAGTGACCCTCCGATCATTACGGTCGGGACTGATCCAGCTATTGTTGATGCACTAGCTCAGATGACCTTAGAGAGAGATCAGGCTAGGGCATTAACGTTGACTACTTTGTCTGGCAGAGATACAGCTTTTACCGTAAGAGACTAGGCTCAGGTTACTCGGGATGCAACATTGGTTGAGAGAGATGAGGCTCTATCTACCCAAGATGCAGCTCTTGAGGAAAGAGATGAGATCCGATCTATCAGAGATGCAGCCTTTGAGGAGATTAAGGAGGTTTTGATTGTCAGGGATGCTACTTTTATGGAGAGGGACGAGGCCATAGCCACCCAAGATGTATATATTGCGGGCAACACAGCCCTCAGGTCATATACAGACAGCCTGGTTGGAGAGATGAGTGCGTTTATAGATGGCCATAGCAGCACTATGTAGATGGTAGTGGATATTCTTTCTCGTATGGAGACTGGGGTTATTGCACTTGCAGCTGCTCCTCCATCTTCAAAGAGAGATGCAATGTTAGCATTTTTGTCCAGTTTATCATTAGGTCCATAGACTAGCTTTATTTTTCATGCACATACTAGATCAACCATTTTTGTCATGTACAGGACACAGTATATATATCAAACAGTTTTATATATCAGAGAAATATATTTTGATTCACTTCCCTGTTGGATATGTATCGTCGTTGCTGTCGCTTCTTTCATAACTTGCAGTTTGGATGTATCATAAGCTTTTCCTTGATGGATTGACAGTGAGATGTCAGAGAATATCTCAGATGGGCCTGTTAACCAGGGAGGCTTTATAGTATTTGGGTTTATGTTTTTGGGGTTTGAATTTTGGATGTTTCTTTTAAGGGTTAGACTGCACTAGAGATGGCTGAATAGTTGAAAAATGTTTATTTGGATTTGAGCGTGGGTTGAGGGGTTTTTAGATTTTTTATTTGGTTTGACAGCACCATAGATGGTTGCCTACGTACTCATGTGGATTGAGGAGATCAGGTCACTCGTAGTTTGGGCTTAGACAAGACCTGATTGGTTTGATTTTTTTGATTTATTTTGATTTTTTAATTTTTATATGCATGGAAAATAAAAGGTATAAAGCTAAGAAAGTGATCATGTTCCAACATCTCCTGAAACTCGCAACTTTCTTCTAGATCTACGCCTTCTTGGCTAGCTGAGGCCTGATAGTCCAGTTATCAGTGGTTATGTTGCCTTCGAGGGTAGTGATAAAGGTAGTGAATATCTTCAATAATGGCCATACCTTGATCGTCTTCTGATTCAGCATAACCCTTAAGGAGGCTAAAATTGGACTCGTCGCAAAAAGGGATGAACTCTTGATTCTTCGATGGGTTGGCTTCCTCGAGAATTTCACCAACTTTTTATTCATATGTTCCTTCACCTTTCTTATAGGCTTAATAGGATTTGAGTTTGAAATCACTCTCGAACTGTTGTATTTCTCGCAAGGAGCTTTCCTTTTTGGCTTTTTCCACACTGGGAAGGATCAATATTTCTTCCTCCTCATCATCCAGAAGGGTAAAGTCAGGAATGTGGTTGCTAACTTTTGGCAACAAGATGCTAGATGATGGTTGATGAATTTCCTTAGGGGATCCTCTTGTCTCCTCTATCACTCCAGCATTAGGATCAGTCCACCTGGTGTTCTGTCAGGATTGGTGCTCATAGCCGTCACCTCCTTTGAACTGCCTGTTTCGAGTGGACATCTTAAGCTCTATATTTCCCTTTCGCCTTTTCTGGTCATAGGGATTTGTATCTTCAGTTTTTCATTTTTAATGAGATCCTGAATTTTGTGTTTTAGAGACCAGCATTCCTCAGTTGCATGTCCAGGTGAGTTAGAATGGTAGAGACATATCTTGGTGGAATCATAACTTTTCACATGTGGCTTGGCAGGATGCAGTAACTCAGTAATCTTCTTCTGCGCCAACAACAATGCTAACACATTTTCCAATGAGTCTCCCAAAGGCGTGAATACCCTTCTCTGCTTATTCTCCCCGACTCTCGGTGCCGTAGGATTTTGAGGGTTTGTCAGTGTTTGAAATGTTGCTTGATATTTCCTGTTTGGGAATTTGAATTCTTTCAGATGATTTTTCCTTTGGCAAGATCTTCTAGTAATTTTATCATTCCACTTTTCTCGTCCATTCAGCATACTTTGACCTTCTTCATTTAGTTGACTGATCTTCGGGGGAGATAGGCTTACATTTTAAATAACCTCCTTTTTCTCTTAGCTCGCTAATAGTTGAGTGAAAAGCTGCCTTGTATCCTAATGTTGGCGCACTATCAGATTAGCCAACAAAGTCACTTAATGCTAGATAATATCAAATTTTTGCATCACTATCATACCCTCCTCTACATTTTCCAGCTCTACGACATTTATTATGTTCCTTTGGGGGTATTTGTGACGCCCCCAAATTCCAGGACTATCACGGGGTCGCTCGAATTCAGTTCGTCACGTGCTTATGGTAATACATCACAATAATAATGCGACTAAATGTCGCATCACACAGCAGAATAAGACACAACTAATACCGAATAGATTACATTTAAATAATATAATTTATTCACGTCCCAAGGTCTCGTAACTTAAATAGTGATTACATAACTTAGACATATCTTAAGCATAAATAACCTTAACTAGTACATAATATCATAAGTTCTTTATTACAATCATAAGTCTTACATAATTTAAGCTACTCAGTAGCCTTTCCCTTGCCCTTATCTGTGCCCGAAGGTCCGTACTGCTCTACCTTAACTGAAATGTTTTTAGGGAAAGCAAGAATGAGCACAAATTGCTCAGCAAGTAATATACAATAAGGGTGAGTAATAAAATTCTCAATTCTTGAAAGGGTATAACAGGGTTTGATAGTTCAAGGATAACAAGAATATCAACAGTTCTCAATAACAGTCGCTAAGGACAGAATAATATTAATGTGATTCAAAAATGAATCAATTCAAGATTTCAAGATAACTGAATACTGAGCAGACACTAAGGACTATGAACTTCTACTAGAATTAACAGTAATAAACTGATAACCCAAATCAAAAACAAGTACAACAGGTGATCAGCCTAAAATACCCTACGTTATGCATAACAATCAATCATACTCAAGTGCGCACGTCGGTTCTCTGACAATTATATTTTTCCTTCAAAGAAGTTTGTTCTTCTTAGTCAAATACAAGATCCCGCACCAATCAATTGGTTTTGGGTCACTTTTCAATAATATAAGTCTTCAAATGGCATAGACACTTTCACAATAATCAAGAATAATATCAAGTTCAACATGAATAATAGCTTTAATGAAATAAGAGTTCAAGTATGCTAATTCAATTCAAATGAGTAAGTAAAGAAACTATCTCGCAATATACAAGGATAGAATACTTGCACCGTAAAAGAGTATAAGTTAGGAAACTTGCCTTTAGTGTAGTTTATCCCCGTAAATTAATCAACACTTTTCGAATCCTATCGTAATATAGTTATGTGTATATGATATTCATTAGTCATATAATTTAACTTCACATTTTATCTTCGAATATACGATCAACACATAAGCTAAGTTTTAACCTAGCTACACAGTTATATAAAATATAATTTCTATCCTTATCGTTCCACCTTTTGAGTTTAAACACATTCTCATATCATATAAGATCGCAACAATTAGCAAACATGCTCTTAATATCACAGAAGTCCACAATTAATACTAAATATATTTTATTTTAGCAAGTTATGGCATTCCCATATGTTAACCGTCAAAATCGGGTTCAAGTAACATCATATAATATCACGTAGCATGTATACATTTTAAAGAATACTTTTATGTTTGTATAACCTTTCCTCGTTCCAAACATATGTGATATAGCTTCTAAGTCAACCCTTTCGACAACTTACGGTCATTCAAGGTTATGGAATTTACAAAGCCTATCATGCTCGCTTTTAAAACACTTAAGGTATTTATATTAAGCATACTTATAAGTATTCGCATTCTATACATGTGACTATCACAGTTATTAGTTGAAAACATGCTTCGTTTATGCTAAATTTGATTTCACAATACCTAATCATGGTATATATACATGTATGATACAAGAGTGAGTCTAAAAGTACTATCACATGTTCAAAATCATCAGATTCTAACTCTCGTCATAACATACCAAAGTTCACGTTCAAAGCTTATACTTTGTTAGTATAGTTCACTAATAAGGTCTATCATGTCCACGCTTCCTAATTGAAACCTATATATGCAAATTAACATGTATTACATGTGATGTTAGGTTATGTAAACATGTTTGCAAAATCAGTACCTCAATGTGTCACACACATGTCAAAGTTTGTTTTTTAAAACTTCCATTTTCGTTCGAAATGTTTACTAATCGAGGTTTAGCATGCTCACGTCATACTATGAAACATGTATACACAAGTCAACATTTATTTCATGTGTTTCTAGGCCATACTAACAAGCATCAAATGTCAAAACGTCAAAACAGATATAATAAGTCAATGTCTATTTTGAAACTTAAAGTTCATTGTGAAATCTATAACCTCACCATTCAAGCATGCGATCCTAATATAACATGCTTACATTAGTTCAATGTACTTATATATATATATATATATATATATATATATATATTACACATGCTTGCATGCTCAACTAAGTTATATAAACAAACCAACACTTGGCAGATTTTTAAGCAGAATGCAGAAAACCATATCCAGTGCCCGGCGCAGCTGCGCTGCGCTCCAGTTATAAACTGGCGCAGCTGCGCCACTACTGTTTCACACCAGAAATTGGCCTGTTACGGCAGAAACTTAGTCCAATCTTAAAAATTCGTCACGAATTCGATTATAACTAACAACATTGTATTACCAATATGTTTTTAAGCTAATATAGCAACTAAACAAGTATGCTACAATCCAATTACAATCTAGTATGGCATAACAAAGAATTTGAATATTTTTAGAAAACAAGAATCAAGAAATCTCAAAATTGAAGAAATAGAAAATGAAGAACAAAAAGTAATCTTATACCTTTGTAATTAGTTAATTGGACTTGCTGCTTAATTTAGAATGCTCACACTGATATATGTATATGCTCTCCCTCTCAACACTTAGCAAAATCTCAGCAAAGAAGAATGGAGAAGAAGAGCTCAATTTATAGAACAACCAATACCCAGACAATGCTTTAGTTCTTCAATTTAAACCAATGTGAATTAGGATTGCATGTTGGTTATGAAAGGGTAGGTAATTGGTTGTTGAAGGCAATCATAAAATCCACACCCTTGTTCATCATTGCTGTGATTTTACTGAGTTTGAGGAGTAGAGAGTAGGCTAGCTTGCAAGCTATACACGTGTATATATATACACGTGTATATATATATATATATATATACAATACTTGTTTTACTATGCACATTTCATATATATATATATATATATATATATCCAAGTTGTATTTGTATAATACATTCTTAGGTTGTAATTAAAATATCACAATGTAATTCACATACTGTAATAAGTGTAATTTCCACACATATAATCCATGTATCTTTTATTACACCGATATAATTTAATCGGATACTATCACATTTATTATTAAATTCTACAATCAATAATTGATTACAATATATCCATAATATATTATTTTAATGTATACCCCCATACATATTATCACATAAGCATCATGATGTACTCATAACATATATTTTCAATATAGTATAGTCACATTAATGTTGTACTACACTATATAATATAGTTACATCCCATATACTTTATATTATTAATTATTGCATGCTTGTACAATATAATCTTATTATATTATTAACTTACTTATTTGTTTTATTATTCATAATGTCAAATAAATAAATTATTTATCTCATTTATTAATTAACAATATTAATTAATCCATTCCTCGTAATTATTAATAACACTTAATTAATAATCGTAGGATTAATTATCACCTTAACAACTATAAATCTCAGCATATTTATAAACAAGTGGTTTATTATTATTATATTTCTTGCAATAATAATAATTACATATTATTAATCAATCACAGTTAATATTCCACAACAATTAATTAATATTCTACGATAATAATTAATTAATATTCTATAATTAACAATTAATATAGATTAATTGTTCGCTTAAATTAATATAATCATTCTTATATTATGTCACTGTGCCACACAAGGCTATCAACGAGTTTATCGCAAGCTCCATAAGTTTCTCAATTATTATAATTATTCAATTTTATATAATTGAATTAATTCATCTCATAACACAAAATCATTTATATTAAATAAATTCTCATTTTCATTAATATATTTATTTAATAATATTAGAAAATTCTAGGGTATTACATCCTCCCCATTATAAAAATTCCGTCCCGGAATTGCTACAAGGTTACACAAATAGATGGGGATAGTCCATTATCATCCTATCTTCTAACTCCCACGTTGCCTCCTCGACATCGTGGTTACGCCAAAGTACTTTTACAGAAGCTATAATTTTATTTCTCAAAGTTTGTTCTTTCCTATCTAATATCTGGACAGGAATTTCTTCATACGCCAAGTTCTTCTCCACTTGAATGGGCTCGTAAGAAATCACGTGCTTGTAGTCGGCCTTGTATGGTCGCAACACAGAAATGTGGAACACGTTGTGGATGTGCTCCAACTCGGGTGGTAACGCAACTTTGTATGCCACTTCGCCCACTCGCTTCAGTATCTCGAACGGTCCTATGAATCTTGGACTCAATTTTCCTTTCTTGCCTGAACGGATTTTTCCCTTCTATGGAGATACCTTTAAAAATATGAAACTGCCGACTTGGAAGTCTCGGTCCTGCCGATGCAAATCTGCATACTTCTTCTGGCAATCTTGAGCTTCTATAAGTCTGGCTCTTATCACTGTCACCACGTCTGCGGTTTGTTGTACTAGCTCTAGTCCTAGTATTCGTCGCTCTCCGACTTCATCCCAACATAATGGCGTTATGCACTTTCTTCCGTAAAGAGCTTCGTAAGGTGGCATGCCGATACTCGCATGGTAACTATTATTATACGCAAATTCAACTAGGGGTAGGTGGTCGTCCCAATTTCCCTTAAAATCCATCACGCAAGTCCTAAGCATGTCCTTACTCTATCCGTCTGTTTGAGGATGATAAACCGTACTCAACCTCAACTGCGTTCCCATTCTCTCTTGCAAACTCTTCCAAAAATTTAACGTGAAGCGCGGATCTCGATCAGAGACAATAGATACCGACACTCCATGTCGTGAGACAATCTCTTTTATGTATAAACTCGCTAACTGATTCAAACTGTAGCGGATCTTGATTGGCAAAAAATGTACGGTCTTGGTAAGTTGATCCACGATAACCCAAATGGCATCATAACCTTTCTGCGTAACTGGAAGTCCTACCACGAAGTCCATCGTAATATGCTCCCATTTCCACTCTGGTATTTCCAACGGTTGTAGTAAATCACTCGGCCGTTGATGCTCTGCTTTAACACATTGGCAAGTCAAACATCTACTGACGTACTCTGCGACTTCCCGTTTCAAATTGGGCCACCAAAAATGTTGCCTTAGATCTCGGTACATCTTCGTGCCTCCCGGATGAATGAAATATGTCATGCTATGTGCCTCGTGCAAAATCTCTTCCCTTAACTTGGTTACTGTTGGTACCCACACTCTTCCTTCGAATCTTAAGATACTGTCTTTATCCATTCAAAATTTCTCTTCCTCATTTTCTATGATCCTCTTTCGGATTTTCTCACACTCTTTATCCTTTTCTTGGGCTTCCTTTACTCTGTCCAACACTGTCGGATGAGCTTCCACCACAAACAACCTTTCTTCAGACCTCTCGGGTCCCTTCACTTCTATTTCCAATTTCTCAGTCTCTCTTATCAACTCTTCCTGAGTCGTCAAATTAAATAATTTCTCCCTTCCTTTCCTGCTCAGAGCGTCAGCAACCACGTTTGCCTTCCCTGAGTGATAAAGAATATCACAGTCATAGTCTTTGATTAATTCTAACCACCTTCTCTGCCTCATGTTCAACTCCTTATGTGTGAAGATATATTTCAGACTTTTGTGGTTCGTGTATATCTCACATTTTTTCCCATATAAATAATACCTCCATATCTTTAACGCAAAAACGACTGCCGCTAACTCTAAGTCGTGAGTAGGGTATCGTTTTTCGTAATCCTTCAATTATCGTGATGCATACACAATGACTTTGCCATGCTGCATAAGCACACAACCAAGTCCCTTGTGCGATGCATCACTATACACCATAAAATTTCCTGCATCATCTGGTAATGATAACAAAGGTGCTTCGCTCAATCTCATTTTCAGTTCTTGAAAACTTTCTTCGCATTTGTCGGTCCATACAAATTTCACCTTCTTTCTAGTCAAATTGGTCAACGGGGTTGCTATCTTAGAAAAATCTTGGATGAATCTTCGATAGTACCCAGCTAACCCTAAAAAACTTCTCACCTCCGTCGGTGTTCTCGGTTGTTCCCAATTACTTAATGCTTCTACCTTCGCAGGGTCTACAGAGATTCAATTCTTATCCACCACGTGGCCTTAGAATTTAACCTTCTCCATCCAAAATTCGCACTTAGAAAATTTCGCATACATCTTCTCCTTCCTTAGTGCCTCCAAAACAATCTTCAGATGTTCGGCGTGTTCTTCCTCTGTCTTCGAGTAGATCAAAATGTCGTCGATAAAAACCACTACAAATTTATCCAAGTATGGCTTGAAAACTCGGTTCATCAAGTCCATAAATGCTGCCGGAGCATTAGTCAATCCAAATGACATTACCAAAAACTCGTAGTGTCAATAACGGGTTCGAAACGCAGTCTTCGGTATGTCCTCATCCCTCACTTTCAGTTGATGATATCCTGTTCGTAAGTTAATTTTTGAGAAACACTTCGCTCCCTTCAGTTGATCAAACAGGTCGTCTATCCTCGGTAGTGGATATCGGTTCTTGATCATTACTCTGTTCAATTCTCGATAATCGATATAGAGCCTCATCGATCTGTCCTTCTTCTTAACGAATAGTACTGGTGCTCCCCAAGGAGAAACACTCGGTTGAATGTAACCCTTATCCAATAATTCTTGTAATTGTATCTTTAATTTCTTCATTTCTACTGGCGCCATATGATATAGAGCTTTTGAAATCGGTGTCGTTCCCGGTGCTAAGTCTATTACGAATTCGATTTCTCTGTCTGGCGGAAGACCAGGCAGATTGTCCAGAAACACATCTTGAAATTCATTAACTACAGATATATCCTTAATTTCCACTCCCTTTTTCCGAGTATTAATGATGTAAGCTAAATAACCTACACATCCTTTCCTTAACAATTTCTTGGCCTGCATCATCGTAACACAACACGATTGCTTAAGCGTTGAGCTACCATAAAACACTACCTTAGACTTATTCGGAGTCTGAAGGTTTACACGCTTGTTCTGACAGTCAATAATCGCAGCATGGTTATACAACCAATCCATTCCTAGTATCACATCAAATTCTCCCAGTCTAATAGGAATCAAGTCTACGCTCAGTTCATGTCTTCTAATGTTTGCGCGACAATCTCAATAAACGTATTCTACAGGGATTATTTCCGTATTTGCAACTTCTATGTTCAAAGGATTTTCTAACCGTTCTCGGGGTGTATTAAGTTTACTAGCAAATTCTTCAGATATAAAAGAACAAGTGGCACCCGAATCAAATAATACATAAGCATTTATATCATTGATTGGGATTATACCTGACACCATGTCCTTCGCAACCACGGCATCCTGGACGATCATGTTAAAAATTCTGGCGGTTGGGCGGTTGGATTGTGCCGGCCCGCTGATCATAAGCTTGTTTCCTCCCCCTTGTTGGCTACCACTTCCGCCACTTCCCTTCTTCGGGCAATCCTTAATACGGTGCTCAGTTGAGCCGCAAGCAAAACACCCTTGGATCTTCATTGGCTTCAGACATTTTGGCGATATGTGCCCCTCTTGGCCGCAGTTATAACACGTGCCCTTTCCTTTCCAGCACTCCCCTTGGTGACTTTTCCCACACTTATTACGAGCTCCACTCCTTTTCTTAAAATTTCCCTGGTGACTCCCAACTTGATTATTGTTTCTGCTGTTGTTGTTGTTGTTCTCCCATTTTCTCTTTCCCAAGTTGCTTCCTCTGCTACTGCTTCCTCACGTACGGTTCTCTCCTCCAGTATTCTTTCCTTTTTTCTCCTTGTTATACAGACTTAAGGCCTCACTGCCACCTTCCGCAATGATTGCCTTCTCCAGTAATGTTGCAAAGGAATCAATTTGAAGAACTGATACCTTATTGAACAGCCATGACTTTAACCCTTGCTCGAAGCGTCTAGCCTTCCTCTCTTCATCGCCAACTTGGTGTTCCGCAAATCGCGCTACTTCGTTAAACTTAGCTGCGTATTGTGCCACCGTCATCTCACCATGGTTTAACTCTAAGAATTTCACCTCCATCCTATTCTTCATGCTTTTCGGGAAGTAATTCTCAAAAAATAGCGTCTTAAACTTATCCTAAGCTATTATCCCTTCTCCAGCTCTTTGTTGATTAGCCTCCCACCAGTAGTTCGCTTCTCCCCTCATCATGTACGTGGCAAACACCGTCTTCTGATCTTCTCCTACGCGAGCTATAGTGAAAGCTTTTTCGATCTCCTTGATCCACGTTTGTGCGACGATTGGGTCGGTAGTTCCCTCGAACTCCGGCGGTCCTACACTCTTAAAGTCTTTAAAGGTTGTTACTGTCACAGCTTGAGGGTGGGCGAATGGGTTCATTGTTCCTTCCCCTCAATGCCTCTCCTAACAGGTCTACCAGTTTCTGGATCGGGTCAACTTGTTCCCTCTCGTTATTAACATATTCTTTGGGTGCAGTCAATCTACGTCTGGGCGGCATTATCTGCATCACAAATTTTCATTTTATTATTATTATTCAAGTATATTACTTAAGTATTTCTTTTAATACTAAAAGAATAAATTTATAACACGTTTCTGAAATAAGCTTCATTTATATTCATATGCCATTTCATTTCATTACATGATTATCCTAGCATACTGCTATAAATGTTATCACATATATCCCCTAATATCACAAAAGACGGGGAATATACCAACCTACTACCATACTACCCCTCTAACAAAAGCTAACTCAGGGTTTACATCATTATCCCATATCTTACACAAAAGATCAAGATTACAACATAGCATATACAATACATAAAAGACACAACTAGTACAACCACTATACTATCTAAGAAATCTCATCACATCATCCCGCGCTCCACAGCGCTCTTGTACTCCACTTGCACTATATACGGAACCAGCTCTCGACTCAAGGTATGTAGAGTATATCCCTACTTTGATATGTAGTGGTACACACCAACAATCACCCTCTCAAAAGCTGAATGGAACACATACCCCATCTTGTTTATTTTCCTCTTCTTGCACCTGACCTCGTCCTCTAGGTCGTCAGCTCTCTCATTGGCCGCTTCCCACTTCTCCTCGAAGTGTATCCTATCCATCACCTCCAACTCTAGCTGAGTACGGAGTGCCTCTTTTTCAGTATTCTCACTCAATTCTCTCTATTCTAATTCTTCCAGCTTTCCTGCCAGATCCACATTCCTTGCCACCTACATGTGGAATAAGGTTCCCATCTGGATCCCTGCCTCCCTGCGGTAAGTGATCTCTACCTCTAGCTCCTGTATGTCTAACTTCCTCTGGTGGTCTTCGTCCCTCAGTTTCTGGAACTCAGACTATCTTTCATGGGCCTCGGCTTCCAGCTCCTGGACTCTGTAGTCTAACTCTAGGATACGCTCCTCATACTCTCTTAGCATCTGCTCCTGTACAGTAGCCTCATCAGAGTCCTCTACTGGCTCATCCTCCATCGGCTCCTCCTCTCGATTAGACTCT
This sequence comes from Panax stipuleanatus, assembly GCA_020205555.1. Classification (NCBI taxonomy): domain Eukaryota; kingdom Viridiplantae; phylum Streptophyta; class Magnoliopsida; order Apiales; family Araliaceae; genus Panax; species Panax stipuleanatus. Next base: position 74,716,797 of record CM035119.1, on the reverse strand, counting down.
ATCTCAATCTCATCCTCGTTATCAGACTTGAACGGTGCAACATCCTGCACTGATGTAACCTCTAGAGGTGCCTCGTATACTACATGTATATCCCTGGGCTCCTCCTCTGCCACTCTACTAGGTACACCTGTGTCTGTCATTCTACAATCACAAACACAAGACAAACAAACAGCAACTCCATTAGAATGTTAAATAAAATATAAGTTCATTGTATAGAATGAAGTTACATTTCATAACACGCTAAGTCTCGCTCTAGGGAAAACTCTATGTGAGTTTTGTCTCCTTTCCAACTTCTAAGTTCTCCTAAGTTATAATCTAGGGATACTCGCTCCTATGGTTTATAACTACATCTTTGATACCAACCTGTGATACCCCCAAATTCCAGGACTGTCAAGGGGTCGCTCAAATTCGGTTCGTCACGTGCTCATGGTAATACATCACAATAATAATACGACTAAATGTCGCATCGCACAGCAGAATAATACACAACTAATACCGAATAGATTACATTTAAATAATATAATTTATTCACGTCCCAAGGTCTCGTAACTTAAACAGTGATTACATAGCTTAGACATATCTTAAGCATAAATAACCTTAACTAGTACATAATATCATAAGTTCTTTATTACAATCATAAGTCCTACATAATTTAAGCTACTTAGTAGCCTTTCCCTTGCCCTTATCTGTGCCCGAAGGTTCGCACTGCTCTGCCTTAACTGAAATGTTGTTAGGGAAAGCAAGAATGAGCACAAATTGCTCAGCAAGTAATATACAATAAGGGTGAGTAATAAAATTCTCAATTCTCAAAAGGGTATAACAGGGTTTGATAGTTCAAGGATAACAAGAATATCAACAGTTCTCAATAACAGTCGCTAAGGACAGAATAATATCAATGTGATTCAAAAATAAATCAATTCAAGATTTCATGATAACTGAATACTGAGCCGTCACTAAGGACTATGAACTTCTATTAGAATTAACAGTAATAAACTGATAACCCAAATCAAAAACAAGTACAATAAGTGATCAGCCTAAAGTACCCTACGTTATGCATAACAATCAATCATACTCAAGTGCGCACGTCGGTTCTCCGACAATTATATTTTCCCTTCAAAGAAGTTTGTTCTTCTCAGTCAAATACAAGATCCCGCACCAATCAATTGGTTTTGGGTCACTTTTCAATAATATAAGTCTAGCCGAATCAAATGGCATAGACACTTTCACAATATTCAAGAACAATACCAAGTTCAACATGAATAATAGCTTTAATGAAATAAGAGTTCAAGTATGCTAATTCAATTCAAACGAGTAAGTAAAGAAACTAGCTCGCAATATACAAGGATAGAATACTTGCACCGTAAAAGAGTATAAGTTAGAAAACTTTCTTTAAGCATAGTTTATCCCCGTAAATTAATCAACACTTTCGAATCCTATCGTAATATAGTTATGTATATATGATATTCATTAGTCATGTAATTTAACTTCACATTTTATTTTTGAATATACGATCAACACATAAGATAAGTTTTAACCAAGCTAGACAGTTATATAGAATATAATTTCTATCCTTAACGTTCCTCCTTTTGAGTTTAAACACATTCTCATATCATATAAGATCACAACAATTAGCAAACATGCTCTTAATATCACAGAAGACCACAATCAATACTAAATATATTTTATTTTAGCAAGTTATGGCATTCCAACAAGTTAACCGTCAAAATCGGGTTCAAGTAACATCATATAATATCACGTAGCATGTATACATTTTAAAGAATACTTTTATGTTTGTATAACCTTCCCTCGTTCCAAACATATGTGATATAGCTTCTAAGTCAACCATTTCGATAACTTACGGTCATTCAAGGTTATGGAATTTACAAAGCCTATCATGCTCGCTTTTAAAACATTTAAGGTATTTATATTAAGCATACTTACGAGTATTCGCATTCCATACATGTGACTATCACAGTTATTAGTTGAAAACATGCTTCGTTTATGCTAAATTTGATTTCACGACACCTAATCATGGTATATATACATATATGATACATGAGTGAGTCTAAAAGTACTATCACATGTTCAAAATCATCAGATTCTAACTCTCGTCGTAACATACCAATGTTCACGTTCAAAGCTTATACTTTGTTAGTATAGTTCACTAATATGGTCTATCATGTCCATGCTTCCTTATGAAACCTAAATATGCAAGTTAACATGTATTACATGTGATTCTAGGTTATGTAAACATGTTTACAAAAATAATACCTCAATGTGTCACACACATGTCAAAGTTTGTTTTTTAAAACTTCCATTTTCGTTCGAAATGTTTACTAATCGAGGTTTAGCATGCTCACGTCATACTATGAAACATGTATACACAAGTCAACATTCATTTCATTTGTTTCTAGGCCATACTAACAAGCATCAAAAGTCAGAACGTCAAAACAGATATAATAAGTCAATGTCTATTTTGAAACTCTAAGTTCATTGTGAAATCTATAACCTCACCATTCAAGCATGCGATCCTAATATAACATGCTTACATTAGTTCAATGTACTCATATATTTATATATATATATATATATATATATATATATATATATATATATATTACACATGCTTGCATGCTCACCTAAGTTATATAAACAAACCAACACTTGGCAGATTTTTAAGCAGAATGCAGAAAACCATATCCAGTGCCCCGCGCAGCGCAGCTGCGCTCCAGTTATAAACTGGCGCAGCTGCGCCACTACTGCTTCACATCAGAAATTGGCCTGTTACAGCAGAAACTTAGCCCAATCATAAAAATTCGTCACGAATTCGATTATAACTAACAACATTGTATTACCAATATGTTTTTGAGCTAATATAGCAACTAAACAAGTATGCTACAATCCAATTACAATCTAGTATGGCATAACCATGAATTTGAATATTTTTAGAAAACAAGAATCAAGAAATCTCAGAATTGCAGAAATAGAAAATGTAGAATAAAAAGCAATCTTATACCTTTGTAATTAGTTAATTGGACTTGCTGCTTAATTTAGAATGCTCACACTGATATATGTATATGCTATCCCTCTCAACACTTAGCAAAATCTCAGCAAAGAAGAATGGAGAAGAAGAACTCAATTTATAGAACAACCCATACCCAGACGATGCTTTAGTTCTTCAATTTAAACCAACGTGAATTAGGATTGCATGTTGGTTATGAAAGGGTAGGTAATTGGTTGTTGAAGGCAATCATAAAATCCACACCCTTGTTCATCATTGCTGTGATTTTACTGAGTTTGAGGAGTAGAGAGTAGGCTAGCTTGCAAGCTATACACATGAAGAGAATGTGACTACCAATATGGGACAAGGCAAAGAAATTCTAAGCATTTTAGTAACAATGATATCTATATATATATATATATATACAATACTTGTTTTACTATGCACATTTCATATATATATATATATATATATATATATATATATATATATCCATCCAAGTTGTATTTTTATAATACATTCTTAGGTTGTAATTAAAATGTCACAATGTAATTCACATACTGTAATAAGTGTAATTTTCACACATATAATCCGTGTACATTTTATTACACCGGTATAATTTAATCGGATACTATCACATTTATTATTAAATTCTACAATCAACAATTGATTACAATATATCCGTAATATATTATTTTAATGTATACCCCCATACATATTGTCACATAAGCATCATGATGTACTCATAACATATATTTTCAATATAGTATAGTCACATTAATGTTGTACTACACTATATAATATAGTTACATCCCATATACTTTATATTATTAATTATTGCATGCTTGTAAAATATAATCTTATTATATTAATAACTTACTTATTTATTTTATTATTCATAATGTCAAATAAATAAATTATTTATCTCATTGATTAATTAACAATATTAATTAATCCATTCCTCGTAACTATTAATAACACTTAATTAATAATCGTAGGATTAATTATCACCTTAACAACTACAAATCTCAGCATATTTATAAACAAGTGGTTTATTATTATTATATTTCTTGTAATAATAATAATTACAAATTATTAATCAATCACAGTTAATATTCCACAATAATTAATTAATATTCTCCGATAACAATTAATTAATATTCTACAATTAACAATTAATATAGATTAATTGTTCGCTTAAATTAATATAATCATTCTTATATTATGTCACTGCGCCACACAAGGCTATCAACGAGTTTATCGTAAACTCCATATGTTTCTCAATTATTATAATTATTCAATTTTATATAATTGAATTAATTCATCTCATAACACAAAATCATATATATTAAATAAATTCTCATTTTTATTAATATATTTATTTAATAATATTATGAAATTATCGGGTATTACAGTATTCCTCCATCCTTTATATGTATTTACGATTTGGATGCATTTCATCGCTTCTTGACCCGATCATGTTTACTACCTCTGTATCATGTTACATCATAAGGTTGGTGTTGACATTTGGATGGTCAGGTTATTGGACCACAACATTGCTGTTTTCGATCAGGTTTTGGATTTAAGCTTCAAGGACCAACAATCTTGTGTATCTTGTCTTGGAGATCCTAAATGGTAAGCACATCTCTGGCTTGGATTGTATCTTTTACTTTTTGGATCTAGGGGTGGAGCCAATTCAGTAATTTTCTTGTGATCTATTAACATCACCAACATGTTTTCAAGGGAATCGCCTAGTGGAGTGAACACTTGATTTTTCGTTCTTTCAAATTTTATTTTTCTGTCCTTGGATTGGTTGAATGCAATTTGTTGTTGTAATGACAGATTGCCTCTCCTTTTCCAAATGAGGGGACTAGGGCTGGGTCTCCTAGCTTTCCCCTGTAAAACGAGGGATATTTCTTCATTGCCTTTCATGGGCACCCTATTGGGGGCGTTCACATAGTTTATAGACAACATATGCTCGACGACTGCTTTTAAGGCAGTGAGATCTTTAATCTTGCCTGCTTTCAAGCCCATTTCAGCCATCTCTCCATGTTTTATCATCTCTGAGAATGGTTTTCCTATGCCTGCTAGGATCCTCTCATAGTAAGGTGCCTTTTGGATGTCTATGAAAGTCATCACCATTTCAGTTTCTGTCATAGGCGGGCTGACCTGTGCTGCCAGACGTCTCCATCTTTGGGCATACTCACGGAAAGACTCGTTGCTTTGCTTTTTGACCTTGGTCACTTGATATCTATCCTGAGCCATCTGAGACTAGAATCTGTATTGCTTTAGGAAGGCATGAACTTGCTCTTCTTAGCTATAGATTTTGGCATTGTCAAGTCGGGCATACCATGTCCTAACCTCTTCAGTGAGACTCTTTAGGAAAAGCTGCATTATGAGGCTTTCATCTTCAGCATAAGACCCTAGCTCGCCAATGTATAGCTTCAAGTGCGTATAGGGATTGCCTGTCCCAGTGTACTTTTTAAACTCTGGGACTTGGAATTTGTCAGGATATCTAGCCCCTGGGAATATGCAGAGATTTGAATAGGTGACACTTCCAAGGTTTCCAGTCCCTCTGATTGCCTGGATGGTTTCTTCCATTTGTTGGACTTTTCTTTGGATATCGCCCGTTTCCTGATCTTCCCTGAGATTTGTGATTTTAGGGGTCTTGTTGGTTCTTTCACTAAATCGAGGGTCAAGGATATGCATTTCCCCCTTTTTATCAGCATTTTGATTGCCACCCTGTGAGGAGGACTTTATTTGATTGGGCATTTCCCGGCCATGAGTGATTTTATTTTGTTCTTTTAGGAGGGTAACCAACTCTGTTATTTGATTCTGAAGTCCGTCAAACTCATTTCGAGATGCAGAACCTGATTCATGTTGGGCACTTTTTGCCATGTCGGTGGATAGGCATTTTGCTTTCTTAGATATAGTAATGGGACTACTCATACCTACGAGACGAGTAGGTATTTTAGTCTTAGTAAGCATTAACAGTAGACATTCTATGCAATGTGTCAGTTTTAGGTATTTTTATCTTCCTGCATAACAGGGGTTAGTTGTTTTGATGACAGGATAGTATGAATGAATTTACATGACATGGAATGTGTATTTACATTATGAAATTTACATGGAAAATTGACATTGAATTGAAAAAGGAAGGCATGAAGAAGCTTCCCTTTGGATTTAGTTAATTAAAGGCTGACCTATCTTAGGTTACTCTCGCAGTTTTTGGGCATGAAGGTCCTTAGATCATCACAATCTACTAGAGGGGAAATTAATCCGATCTTTTAATTGGAGCGGATATAAGTGGTGCGTTTCATTAGCCTCGCAAGCTTAGTCGCCTTTGAGTCCATTACTCAAACACCGACGGGTTTGCCTCCTGGTAGAGGAATCACACAGCATACATTCCTATACATCGCGTTTCACCGTATGACATGATAACATTGTGTGAAGCACTAATATAAAGCAGTAAAGCATTCATTCACATCCACTCAATGTAAAGACACAACATTCACACATACAGATATAAATGGGAATTGTTTAAAAAGATTTGAACGCGGCCTAAGCCCTCTACTTTCCCCAGCAGAGTTGCCACCTGTCGACGTCAGGAAAAAATTGTTGGTCGAATTGGACCCGAACCTTTCTCTTTTCCTAAGTTATGTTTTCTACCTTCATTTTATCTTTTTTTGTGAAAAAAGATGATGGGTTTTTTAGGAAAAGCCCAACATGAATCATGTTGACGATTTGAACGTTTTATAGAGTCGCCAGTTGGTAGATTGGAAAATTGTTGTACCAACTCAATCGAGTTTTGTTTGAAAGTAGGTCCAATTATTGGACACTGTCAAAACTGAATCTTTGAAATTGATGTTCTAAGTTCGGGGGCTTGGTTAAGTGTGGGGAAGGTGTTAGGCACCCCAAAACTCCCGTGAAAACACGGTACCGCATCTTTTCAATATTTCCCTTTTATATTTGCAATGTGTGTGTTAATGCTGGAAGAAATTCGGCCTATGCTAGTTTGATTTGAAAGTATGGGCGTGCTTCGTTGAACCTATATACGAAAGGTTAGATTTGATTTGCAAAAGTCCATTTAGACAAGATACTAAAATGATATTTTGAAATGTTGATTTTTCAAACCCTTACGCTGCCATAGGAATTGAAGCATGTTGATACTTCCATTTTTATGTTTTCAGCCTTTTTGATCAATTGGAATGGTGATTGTAGGGCTGCGAAGCATCCTCGACCACAGAATATATACAAATGTCGCTATTATCCTGGGCATGACAGCCATCGGAGTGACTCTAGCACGACAAACCATTATTTCACTATGTTAACACCCTAAACCCGGATAACCATGTTAAGGTCTTTCAGATGTACTTTTTATAAAGAAAAACTGGCAGGGAACATCGGTAAAGTGGAGTTTGTCCATCGTGGCAATTAGATTTAGATTAATTTGATCGTGAATCCCATGATTCCAAGGCTCACATAGGGAAGCCAATAAAACCTGCACATCTCAAATATGCACAGAAAATGTATATTTACATCCCTATATCGCAAGACCTAAGGGTTCATCAGTAAATCCTGGTCTGCGCATAGCTGAAGCTTCTCGTTCCCACTAGATAGCGATCTATGAGCCGTGAGGTCTCTTAAAAATGCATAAAACTAAAAATTGCTAGATTTAAGTAAATCTCAGCCATTCTAGCTTCCCGGTTTTATCTGAACCTATTTTGAACCGTTTGAAAGATAGAGTTGGCGAGATTTAAAAAAATCTAGTTTGTCCAAAGAGATGTCAGCACCGATTCATATCAAATGAATATTTACAGCAGCAATTTAATCACACTGAATAAAAGACAACTATTATGAAAAGCCCAAAAGGAAATCATATAGTAAAAAATCTACTTCTAAATCCCAAGATAAAAGTAAAATTACCTGTTATAATTGTGGTAAAAAGGGTCATTACAAGAGTGAGTGTAAACTTAAACAGAAATTGAGTCAGTTAAATATTTCTGTTGAAAACACTGATAAGGTATTAGAGTTAATAAGGATTGAGAATGATGTTGATAGTAACAATTATTCTGATATTCTTTATTCCTCTGGTAATGATGAAGATAATCAAACGCCTAGTGAAGAAAACGAAGTCACTCTGTGTACTGATAATTGTAGGTCTGATTGCTGTAAAACTATTAACGTTCTTAGCAAAGAAGGCCAAGAGAGCTCTTTGTTAATTGAGTTAATTAGTTAACTTACTGATGAAGAGTTAAAACTGCAATACATGAAACAATTAAAAGATTTGTTTTCTAAAAACAATTCTGGTAAAGGTAAGGTTATTAAGGGTAAAGATAAACCTGTTATTAGCCTTAATAAAACTTTAGAAAGATTTAAAACTTCAGATAAAGAAATCACCCTTCCAAAATATTCTTAATGAAATTTTGAATCCTTTCAATTATTTCATCATTGTTTATATTGATGACATTCTTGTCTTTTCCAAGTCAATTGATGAACATTTCAAACATTTGAACTCGTTCTTCAAAGCGATCAAAGTTAATGGTTTGGTTCTGTCTCCTACAAAATGTAGTCTGTTCCAAACAAAAGTAAAATTTCTAGGTCATAATATTCATCGTGGTCTAGTCCGTCATATTCAACGAGTAATTTAATTCGCTGATAAATTCCCAGATAAAATGATTGACAAAACTCAACTTCAGCGGTTCTTAGAATCTCTGAATTATATTGGTAAATTCTATCAAAATCTTAGAAAAATCTGTAAACCATTGTTTCTTCGTTTACAGAAAAACCCTCCTCCTTGGACAGATGAACACACTTCCATCGTCCAACAAGTTAAAAAATATGTTAAGGTTTTGCATTGCCTTGGCATTTCCAATGAATCTGCGTTCAAAATTGTTGAAATTGATGCCTCTAAAATTGGCTTTGGTGGCATTCTAAAGTAGAAATTAACTTCTGCTTCTTCTGAACAAATTGTCCGATTTCACTCTGGTGCGTGGAATCAGGCTCAACTTAATTATAGTACAATTAAAAAAGAAATTTTAGCTTTGGTTTTATGTATTAGTAAATTTTAAAACGATTTACTAAATCAAAGATTTTTGGTTCGAATTGATTGCAAGTCGACAAAATATATTCTTGAAAAGGATGTTAAAAATATTGTTGCTAAGCATATTTTTGCCTGATGGCAATCTATGTTTAGCATTTTCGATTTTGATATTGAGTATATTAAAGGAAGTCAAAATTCTATTCCTGATTTTCTTACGAGATAATTTTTTAATTCAGGTAACTTAGACAAATGAGTGTGAGAGGTGGAAACAAGAATGTTCGGCCTCCTCCAAACCCAGGTCCTCCTAGTCAAAGGCCCTTGGGAGCCGTAATCCCTCATCCAGTTACCCGTGTTACTCCTATTGATGTAGCAAATAGGTATACAATTCTTGGTACTGTTCCAAAGCCTTACAATACTGTTTTGGCCCAGTGTCCCAGGCCCATTGACCCTTTTGCTTCGTCTTCCTCAAGTAACCCTAACCCTGGCCAACATATTAATTCCCATTATGTCCCCATGTATTCAGTCAATTTATTTCATATTGAATCTCATATGAAATCCATTGACGACCCTGTTAAATTGGCTACCCAGTTCTTCCCAGCTGGTTGGCATTTTCTTCCTCTTGCTCCTTATCAATCCCTTGTGTATTATAAGGACATCCTTCTTCAAACACAGTCAATTCTAGTTAAACCCATTTATGATAGAAATGACAGTTCTAAGATCATCTATCATTCTTTATATAATAAACAGATTATTTCTATGTCTGATTGGGGTAATCATCCCTCTGATCTTCGTCAGTTAAATGATCATGATAGCCAGTTCTACTATTATGATTATATGGAAGCTTGGAATAGAGTCTTTTTGTTCCAAACTCCTTCTTTTAGTCATTCGTGGTTCATCTAGTTTGACCACAATTTTAAAAGTCAAATTCCTCATTGGTTTATTCTATGGTGGGAAAGATTTGGTCTCATGCATAGTATTTTACCTATTGAGCTTCAGTCAGTCCTTACTCATTTTTGTTGTAGATGCCCCAACAATTCGAAGAATGATTGTATTCCAGTTATTCTTCACTTCATCAGTAAATACAAAGTTCCATGGATCTTTAAATGGAATTATGGACTTTATTCTACTACTATTGAAATTGATCTTGAGTCAGCCAAAGACAAATCCATTATTACTCGCAATAATATTAGTCAATTAACTTATGTGACTCGTGAGTTTTCTATTAAATGGTGGGATAAATTTGATGTTTATCGCATTATTGGTCAAGTTCAGAAGAAATTTCCAGTTAATCCTTCTCCTATTAAATCAATTCCTCTCAAGGAATCTTCTTCTAGTAAATCCAAAAAATCTTCCCAAACAAAGTTAGATTTTGCGGATATTGATCATTGTTCTAATACTGAGTTAAAACAGTCAGCCCGACTCATTCAAAAACGAGTTAATAAGCTCAGTGACGATAGTATTCCCTCCATTTGCTCATCATCCTCGTCAAAAAATAGTCAAGAAGCTTCTAGTCCTAATGATCCATACGGTAGCATTAGCCTCCAAGATGCTCAGGATCCTTTTGTCTAGGATGCCTACAGTCACATTTTGATGCAAGCTGCAGTCAGAGACCGTTGCTTTCAAAAATAGTCATCAGCGCGTGCTCCTTTTGTCAAAAGTAGCCGAAAGATAAAGTAAAGTCGTTTGTTTTTTTGCTGAGTCATATTTTGTTTGTCGGCCATCTGGTCGTTTTAGTCAAAAGTTGTAATAATGCGTCTGTATTTTATTCAAAAGTTGTAATGATGTGTCTGTATTTAGTCAAAAGGTTCAATAATGCTTATGTCTTTTGTAAAAGCATTACGGTTCTTTAATAGTTAAAGATATTTTGTAATAATTGAGTTGTAATCAGTAAGCCTTTTCTTATCCTATATAAGAGAAGCGGAGTCATTTGTTGAAGGCAGGATTAGAAATCCAATAGAGAGTTTAGAAAGACTCAGATTCCCATCTGACAAATCTTTAACCCTCTTGCCTTCCTCTTAGTTATATCATGTTAGGCTTTCTATAATCAAGTCTACTTGTAAGTTATCTTCAATTATCTGTTTGTAAATCTTTTCATTATTCAATAAAAGTTTATTTATTTAAAACTGTTATTAATTCATATGAACTGCTGTTATCATTTCTTAGAGTTATACTAAAGTTGTGATTCAGATTTGTATGCGCCACTCTTATCATCTTCCTTTTCCGCCTTTATAGGAGCATTTTGTCAAACCAAAAGCCTGAACTACCCATTCATAATGACCAAAGGGAGTGGTAAAAGCAGTTTTATATCTATCGCTAGGATGAATACTAATTTGCCAAAACCCTGACTTGAGGTCGAATTTACTAAAAATGGTAGCATTACTAAGCCGACTCAGGAGGTCTTCTTTATTAGGCAGGGGATATCTAATCCATTCTAAGACTTTATTAAGGGGCTTGTAATTAATAACTAGTCTAGGGACACCTCTTTCTTTCTCAGCTTCATTATTTACATGAAAAGCTGGACAACACCAGGGTGATTTACTATGTTTAATTAAACCTTTTGCAAGCAAGTCATTAATTTCTTATTTGCAAAGTTCCATTTACTGATGACTCATCTGAATTGGTCTAGCCTTAGTAGGAATAAGATGTTCCTTAAATTCCTTAGCATAAGGTAGCCTAACCACATGTTTTCTTCTATGCCAGAAGGCATTGGGAGAATCAACACATAAATTTTTTGTCATAAACACTCGAAGTTCTTCAATCTTATCTTGAATTTTTTCAAGCAAAAGAAGATCTTTAACCTGCTTGTATTTAATCTCCTGTTTTAGGAATTTTAACTGTGAAGTTTTACAGTTTAACAGATTTAATGATTTTGAAATAGATTCATCTTGAATAAATTTCAAATCCCTTTCTTTGGGCTGAGTAATGAATTCAAACACTACTTTCTGACCCAAATGTTCAGTCGTTAAACCATTATTACTGGTAGTAAATGGATATAATAAATATATAAACGGAAGACCTAAAATGATCTTATCTGTCAAGTTGCGAATTTAAACAAAAGAAGTTTTAAAACACATATTGTCTTGGCAAATATGAACTTTAGAAAGTTTATATTTTATTTCCATCATACTACCATTAGCAGAATTTAATCGTTCACTAGTTTTTTTATAGAACTTAGTAGGTATCAAGCCTTCTTGAATGCAATTAAGATCTGCACCAGTATCGACTAGAGCAGGAAGTTGAATTGCAAAAGTTCCATCAATAAGTAAACGAACAATAATATACCATTTTTGAATGGTAATGTCTTTTAATCTTTTTAATGAATTTCCTTGAGCCATAAGAAGTGACTCATCATCTTTGACATTAGAAGATTCAGCTTCTTTTTCATTATCTGACGAATTAGTAATGTGAAGTTCTGAACTTTTAGTAGCCAAAGTAGCCATTTCTTTACGTAAATTAGAAATTTCAGTCTTAAGGCCAGAAATTTCCTTCTTAAGTTTATTAACATCTTGGTTTAACTCTGGAAGGGTGATTTCTTTATATGAAGTTTTAAATCTTTCTAAAGTTTTATTAAGGCTAATAACAAGTTTATCTTTACCCTTAATAACCTTACCTTTACCAGAATTGTTTTTAAAAAACAAATCTTTTAATTGTTTCATGTATTGCAGTTTTAACTCTTCATCAGTAAGTTTACTAATTAACTCAATTAACATAGAGCTCTCTTGGTCTTCTTTGTTAAGAACGTTAATAGTTTTACAGCAATCAGACCTGCAATTATCAGTACACAGAGTGACTTCATTTTCTTCACTAGGCGTTTGATTATCTTCATCACTACTAGAGGAATAAGGAATATCTGAATAATTGTTACTATCAACATCATTCTCAATCCTTATTAACTCTAATATCTTATCAGTGTTTTCAACAGAAATATTTAATTGACACAATTTCTGTTTAAGTTTACACTAAGTCTTGTAATGACCCTTTTTACCACAATTATAACAGGTAATTTTACTTTTATCCTGGGATTTAGAAGTAGATTTTTTACTATGTGATTTTCTGTTGGGCTTTTTATAATAGTTGTCTTGATTTTTAGACTGACTAGACCGCTTTTTATGATGCTTACGCATTTTACGTTTTTTCACTTGCTTCTTCCTATGCTTTCTTCTAGAGGGAGCAATAGGAGGTAAACCATATTGTTCGTAAAATGTGCCAAGCTCATATTTAGCTTTTCTTTTGTCTGTAGCAACTTGTTTAGCAATTTTAAAATCAATACACATTTTTAACCCAATCTTTTGAATATAGCTGATTATATCACCATAAGTCAGGTTATCATAATCAATATATCCAAGAGTTTTACTAAGTTCTTCTCTAACTTTGGGAGCAAATAAATTAGGCAAACCATTAACAAACTTTTATTTGCAGAAAGGTTTGTTACTATCACTACGCATCATGACTCGAGAAATAAAAATATCTTTGTACCACCTAAAAATCACTTAAAGTGGGACAAGTGTGATTACTTAACTGATCATGAATTCTCTCAGTGATATTACTAGGGGTTCCAATAAAGTGTTTTATTATAGTGAAAATTAATGTATTAATACCATCAAGAATACCAAAACCAATATCTTCTCTAAAGATAGGCTGACCATTGTCATCTAACTGGCGAGCATGAATTATAGAATTCCTTGCTTCTTCATCAAGGTGTTTTTCCCACCAAGAACGAAGGACACCAGTGAAACCATTAGTTAATATTTCAACTATTTCAAGCTGAGTTAAGCTGCTGAAAGCTGTAATATAACTATTGGCTACCATAGACAAATGATTCATGTTGGTAAGAATCTGATGTTCACTAAACCCATCAATATTCTATTCATAAATTTTATTAGACAAAACAGAAAATTGATTATCTAGATTCTTTTTCTCATACTGAAGGTCAGGAGGAGTAGGTCTAGAGTACCAATTTTTTGTAATACTAGAATGATTAAAGGTTAACTTGTTTAACTGTTCAGTAATGTCTGGAATTGAAGCAGTTTCAGAGATTTCTAATTGGCTATTACTTTCATCATCAGATTTTTCCACTTGATCTATGATAGCAACAGTTCCACTGGCTTCACCAGAACTTGAACCAATCTTTTTAAGTAGTTTGTCAATACATTTAACTAGATCAGAATTTTTATTAGGCAATCCCATTCCTTCTCTTTTTTCTTGGAAAGTTAATAAAGGTTGATCTAATTTTTTATCAAGATTTTTAACCATAGAATGATCAAATTTTTCTTCAATTTTATCTAACTGTTTACCAATTGTAGCCAAATACTGATTAGTAAAATTATTTTATTCAATAATTTTCTTTTCATCAGTTTTTCCATCAGCAACTTTGAATGGACTGGCAATAACAGGAGTATTTTTAACATGTAAAAGAATAGTTTCCAAAGGAGGATGACTTGCTAAAATTTTAGATTTATCCTCTTTCGTCCACTGACATTTAGTAAGAACTTTGCAATGTGAATGATATTTTTCATACCAATCATAAAATGTAAGGTTCCCTTGATTAATTTTTATAAATTTTTTCCATTTATTAACAATTTTATCTCTGTCATGCTTGTTGTATTTATTACGAAAAGCATGCCTTTTTTCCTTATTGGATACGGAATTAAAATTTGCAACCAGATTATCCCAATCTAATTTAAAAGCTTTAGTGATGACTCTTAACTGATGATTAATAGGGGCTTCAAAGTCTGAAGGGGTCGGTCCTACCGAAGTAGTAGGAGAAATATCTTGTCCTTCTTTTACTAGATTAGTAGGAGTATAACAAGGATGACTGGTTTGACCCTGGTTCAAAACTCCTTTCATTTTAATATCAGGAATAGAAAAATCACTTAAGACTTCAGTATCTCTTCTAGAAATAACCGAACGAACCGAAGAATTGGTAAATTCTTCTATTATTATAGGTCTTCTGGTACGTTCAAAGCTAACTCTGACAGTACCATCAGAAAATTGTTTAATATTTTATAAATTTAACAAATTATTAATAACTGGTTTTTGTGGAACTTCTTGGGGAAGAATCCACTGACTAGGAAGCGTAATATCCGTCCAAAGAATAGTCATTGGAGTTTGAATATTAGCATTATTAGTACTGCTTTGAATTAAAACAGTGTGATCTTTAGGGCTTTTATTAAGAGCAGAAATGTTTAAATTAGTCTTCATAAATTTATAATAAATTCTGTAAATTAAGGCTATAGGTTGCGAACCCTCAATCATATGAGTTATCTTTCCTGCAGTCTTAATATTCAGAGTTAATGCTTTTAATAAATTAACATCACTTAAACTCAAAGGGAGATCGGAAAAGCAATTGAAATAGATAGGTCCATCATGCAAACTCGATTCCATGATACCAATGATGCTAAGAGCATAATTAAGGTATCGTACATCTCTAAGACATAAGAAGACGCTTGAGTTTATTCCTTTAATAGATAGAGGCTTGATTGCGACCTGAACTAAACCAATATGAATAAAATTATAACCTTTCTTTCTATGTTTGTTAATAACATCAGAAGAAAGAAGATTATAATTTTCATATTCTTTGTTGATCGCATAGACACGTTCAACCGTTTTAACAATATAATCAGTTTTAAAATTATCAATAAATGTTGATTGATAAATCTCTTTAAGAGACACACTAGTTATGTTCCAATTACTAAGAGTTTGATTAATGTTTTCGTAACTATGTTCTTCCTAGTTGACTATGTCTGGAACCGGAGGTAGGGCTGATCTATTACTAACTGAAGAACTAGACCTGAATAATCTACTCATTTTTTAAAAATTAAATTTTTTAATAATTCTATGTTCTTCCATACATACCTTTCTTTCCTTAAGCAGACGCATACCTATGTCCTAGGTCAAACACCCGACACTGCTCCACACTAAGACTTACAAAGGGCAAAAAGACCGGGGCGAACATGGTGTTCTACAAAAAGAGCTTAGATGACTTCTTAAACAAAGAAAGATTACTTAACTGATCATGAATTCTCTCAGTGATATTACTACGGTTTCCAATAAAGTGTTTTATTATAGTGAAAATTAATATATTAATACCATCAGGAATACCAAAACCAATATCTTGTCTAAAGATAGGCTGACCATTGTCATCTAACTGGCGAGCATGAATTATAGAATTCCTTACATCTTCATCAAGGTGTTTTTCCCACCAAGAATGAAGGACACCATTGAAACCATTAGTTAATATTTCAACTATTTCAGGCAGAGTTAAGCTGTATATATATATATATATATATATAGTTATATATATACGAAAGGTGTAAAGGGCGATGGGTTTTCACTCCGATGCCCGGACTGGAATATACATATATATTAAAGCTAATAAAAGCCGCAAATCGACGATCCGGGCTGTAGAAATGCCAGAAAACATATAAATGTACTAAAATGTACAAAAACGTAAGCAAAAACGGCAACGAAACTGAGTTCCGGGCATAATCA
This sequence comes from Panax stipuleanatus, assembly GCA_020205555.1. NCBI lineage: Eukaryota > Viridiplantae > Streptophyta > Magnoliopsida > Apiales > Araliaceae > Panax > Panax stipuleanatus. Next base: position 74,700,262 of record CM035119.1, on the reverse strand, counting down.
GAAAACAAAACTTAACGTGCAAGTGTATAAATGCACAATGAAGTAGTATAAACTTTATGATCGTAAAAATACTCACAATGGACTGCTACACGGGCTTTTTGCCAAATTGTAGGCTTCGAACGTCTGTTTCTACCGATTATTTTTTGATATGTGGTAGTATATGAGTATATCTACATGTTAGAGTAAAAAAATATAGATTTGGAGTAGAAGAAGTCTGGCTAGAAACGAAATGGGTAGAGGTTCAGAGCGTTGTTGAATTAATTTTGGCCTGGGGGTGCACTTATATTTATAGCCCCAATGGAAGAGGCTCTACCAGAGGCAGCCGCGACTCTACCTGCGGCTCCACGTGGCAGGGCCCACTTGGCGGTCCCGTCGTCTCGAAGTACATGCACTCCGAGCAATGCGATGTCAGGTTTGAAACTTTTTAATTTTTGATCGGAGCGTCCGTTTGAGGTGTGCTATACCTTTCTGAAAAGCCCTCGCCGAGAGCGTCGTAATGACATGGGACTAAACATTTTTTGAGTCCTAGAAGACGAGTTCATAACTGGGTCTTCGTTTTCTCGCAGTTTGTCCGTTGAGCTGTCTTGTGCTGTTTTTACTCGGGATTAATGTTATAATTCTTTCTAACCCTGATGGCATCAATTCGGCTTAGTTTTGACCGAATTGGCTTCAAGATGGAAAAATGACCATTTTTCCTTTATAGGGGTTGTTTCCTGTACTATCACAGTCTTCGACCATTTTTCTAGGGTTGTGTCCGAGGTTTGAATCCAGCCGACTCTGTTTGTCCTCAGGGTTGTCTCCGAGGCTGACTTAGTGTCTCCAGGGTTGTCTCTGGGGATGATGTGATGCTTTGGGGTTGTTTTTGAAGTCGATTTGGCCTCTCGAATTTTGACCGGAGCTTGACTTGACCTTTCAGGTTTTGATCGGAGTTGACCTGTTCCTCTCGGGTTAAGACCGGGGCTGACATATTTCTCCTAAGTTTTTAACTGGGGTTGACCTGTACCTCCCGGATTGAGACTTGGGTTGACCTATACCTCCCGAATTGAGACCGGGGTTGACCTGTACCTCCCGGGTTGAGATCGGGGTTGACCTGTACCTCCCGGGTTGAGATCGGGGTTGACCTATACCTCCCGAGTTGGAATCGGGGTTAACTTGTACCTCCCGGGTTGAGACTGGGGACCTCTTATGTATTAAGATCGGGGTTGATCTGACATCCCGGTATTGAGACCGGGGTTGAACTGGCATCCCGGTATTGTGACCGGGGCTGATCTGGCATCCCGATATTGAGACCAGGGTTGAACGGGCATCCCCGTATTGAGATCGGGGCTGATTTGACATCCTAGTATTGAGACTGGGGTTGAACTAGCATCCCGGTATTGAGACCGGGGTTGATCTAGCTTCTCGGTATTGAGATTGGGGTTGAACTGGCATCCCGGTATTGAGACCGGGGCCGACCTGACATCCCGGTATTGAGACCGGAGTTGAACTGATATCTCGGTATTGAGACCGAGGCTGATTGACATCCCAGTATAGTGATCGGGGCTTCACTTAACATCCCGGTGTTGTCGGGGTTTGACTTGACGTCCCAGTATAGTGACAGGGGTTGAGCTTGACATCTCGGGGTTATCGCCGGGGCTACTTGATATCCAGGTGTAGTGACCGGGAGGAAAAAGATGATTTTACCCTCTGCAGGGTTTGTAACAGGAATGGGAAATTTCGAGTGTCTACAATAATGAATAAACAATATTAAAGGATCTACCACTTCTATTAAAAGAAGTGAATGTCCTATGTGATTCGATAAATGACAACTCAGTAGTCCTTGGCCAATACAGAATGAAATTAGAAAGTAGTTTCTAATTTGCATTATCGGAGTTTGTGCATTTAGGATCGGAATACATATAATTATATAAAATAAGACTTGATAGTAAATCCATGTCTTATATTTAATTAGGACATTATATGGTAGAAGAAATGAATTATACAGTAACTATTTACTCAAAGGTTCTTTTATAATTAATGTTGAAATTTATATTATCTAAAAAGTCGTTGAGCGCTAAGGAGGCTTATTGTTATTGTATAATAAATGTTATTTATTTAAATGAGTTATTAGTTTAATTTATTTATTTAAATAAGATTAGAATTGTTCTAATTAATTTATTCACAACTGGTTTAATATGGAGAACCTAAAGGGTCACACCATATAAGGAAGAATAATTATTAAAGAAGCTAATGGCATAATCGTAATAATAAGTTAAGTATGTTTAATTTAATCTATGGTGATAGAATAAATTAAATAGCTTAATATTTATTATTTAATATTTTAGAAATATTCAATATAAATTTATAAGAGGAGTCTTATTATTATTATTATTATTATTATTATTATTATTATTATTATTATTATTATTATTTATTTCCTAAAGGAGATTGGAAATTAATTAATAAGATACTCTCTCTCATATATATTCCTAATAAGTTTAGGAAGCTAATTAATTAAAAAAGTTTAATTATTCCCAATAAGATTAGGAAGTCTAATTAATTAAAATGGTTTAATTAAATAATATAAAACATTAATAATAAATAGTTTAGGAGGGTTGCCTACATCTATAAATAAGAAAGTCTTATTATAGAACAAGGTTAGACACTCATTCTCAGTATGGGGAGAGTAAAGAGATTCTATAGAGATAGAATTAAGGTTTAGCCAAACCCCTACCTTCTTAGTTCTTTTTCTTCCTTGGTGGATCACCTCTTGTTGCCAAACACTTGGGTGGCTTGCATTGATCAAAGGAAAGGAATCAATATCTTGGAATCAAGTTGGAGTAGAACTCGTACCTGTAGAAGCTCGATCTACAAGGGTATGAATCTCATCTTCTTCTTTTTCTTGTATGTATTGATAACTAAGCATATAGGATGATCATGGTGATGGTTTGCATTAAAATAGTAAAATTCCCTTTTGTTGTGCTTTCGATTTATTTACGTAATTTGATTTCGTAATCGCGTTACGTGCAAACTAACATTTTACAGCCTCGTTAAAGTACAGTTTCCAGAAATATTTGGTATCTGCTCGAAGGTTTTGTTGAACTGTCATTATCCCATCATCTGGGAAATAAGTTTCCAAGGGTTAAAAATTCACTGATGGTGCTTCGGTCAATTGATCTGCAATTCCTTGACCTTTGATGGACTTTTGAGTCCTGTAGATAATATCGAATTGTTGCGGAATTAATTGCCATTTGGACAATCAACAATTTAACAAGGGGTTGTTGAATATGTACTTCAGAGAATCCATGTGAGATATGAGATAGGTTGTAAACCATGAAGATAATGTCGTAACCTCATGGCATTTCATGCTAAAGCACAACAAGTTTTTTCAATCAAGGTGTACTTTTTCTCACCGCTGCTGAATCTCTTGCTGAGGTAATAGATAGCTCTTTCCTTGCCTCTATCATCTTTATGCCCCAGCATATAACCCATAGCGTTGGCATTGATCGATATGCACATAAACATGAGAACTTTGTCCCTTGGTGGTACGAAAATAGGAGCTTCAATCAACTGCTTCTTATTGGAGAGGAAAGCTTTTTGACATTCTTCATTCCATTTTTCGGAGAAATTTTTCCTCAACAGCTTGAAGATGGGCTCCCAATTTGCAGCGAGTTGAAAGATGAATCTACTTATGAAATTGATTATCCCAAGAAATCCCCGTATTTCCTTTTTTGTTTGGGGTACAGACATCTCAGTAATAGCTTTAATCTTGGCGAGATCCAGCTCAATGCCTTTGTTGCTTACCAGGAATCAGAATAACTTGGCAGATTTGACATCAAAAGCACACTTGGCTGGATTCAGCTTCAAGTTATATTTGTGGAGCTGATTGAATAGATTTCTGAGATGGTCGGCGTGGTTATCTTCCTTTATGAATTTGACGATGATATCATCCACATACACTTCTATCTCCTTGTGCATCATGTCATAAAAAAGGGCCATCATGGTTCGCTGATATGTGGCACCAGCATTGATATGGCCGAAAGACAATCGCCTATAGCAGAAGGTTCCTAGGGGGTGATAAAGGTTGTTTTCTCGCTATCCTCTTCGGCAACCATGATTTGATGATACCCAGCAAAGCAGTCAACAAATAAGTACATATCATATTGCGTCGTGTTGTCTATCTGTATGTGGAAGAAAGGTACTGGGAAGTCATCCTTGAGGCAGGCTTTGTTTAAATCCTGGTAATCCACGCATACTCATACTTTCCCTTCAGTGTTAGGCATAGGAACTATATTGGGCAACCATTCAAGATAGGTTGATACCATGATAATGCCTTCTTTTAATTGCTTGACAACCTCTTCTTTAACCTTCAGGCTCCACTCAGGCTTCAGTCTCCTAAGTTTCTATTTAACTGGTTTGAATCCCTCTTTAATGGGCAGTTGATGAATGACAATGTCAGTAGACAGGTCGATCATATCTTCATGTGACCATGCAAACACATCATTAAACTGACTTAGGAGGTCAATCAGGTCTTTTCTTGGGTTTGGGGTAAGGTCATTTCCTATTTAGATTTATTTAGGGTTTTTTGAGATTCCGATATTGACAATGGTGTTCTGATCGAGGTTTTGTTTGGGTTTGTCTTCGACCCAATCTTTGATCTCCTTAGGCGCCTCATAGTCATCTATCTCCTCTTGATCAATCCCCATCAAGTCTAAGTCCAGCTCTACAACAAAGTTGTAGTCACTGCTGAGACTTAGCAATTCATCAGCAAGGCTAAACAAATCAAAATTTGGAGTCCTGAAAACAAAATGCTTTCACTTAATATATGAAACTGTTTAATTATACAAAGTATTATTGAAAGCATGACAAAAGTAACTGCTAGTACTATGCAACAAAAGTAAGCAGTAAATAATATCTACATTTCAGGGCAGATGGACTTCATGCCCTTTTACCCTTTACGACTGATGCAAGGAGTTGTGCTCCAGTTGTCCAGGATAAGGTCCTTGTTGACAGCTTCAATGAAAGGGGGTGTTTCTATCCACCTCTTCTTTGATGATGACCATGACTGAATTCACATCAAGGTAAGTGCTTTTGTTTGGAACATTCTCCTTAGCTTTGTTTATGCAAGGGATCATGGGTTGATCTTTTGAATAGTCATCATCTAGGATATCATCGTTCATACCCTCAGTATGTGCCAAAAAATACATCTTTGTCAATCGATCTTGCACTTCTTGTAGGAACCTTTCATTCCTTTTCCTTGTTTTCCTTGACAGGAATCTAGATTTCTTTCTCACTAGCAGGTTTAACCTTAGGAATCAGCATACCTGACACAGAGGCAGGGACTTTCCTCGTAGGTTTCACAAATCCTGCATTCGTGAGATTTGGTAGTAGAATGGTGGATGCATGAACCTGCTAATGCTTATGTGGGTTCTTGTAATTTGATCCATAGGAATAGCTTAATCCAGCTTTTCTTGCCTGGCTAGGTATCTGAACTGTACTTTTGACTCCTTGTTGATTTTTCCCTAGCCCTTCGCCGGGACAGAAACACAAGGATATCATTTCTTGACCGACAGACATTACTTCGGAAGAGATTCTTGGCTTCAAGGTTGGGGCCCCAATAGGTCGATAGTCAGTGTTGCTCACTTCGAAGGCAATTCCATCATTGAGGCTGATTAGAGGCATATCCCTTTGTACGTATACTAGATACTCTGGTTCGGCATTGACAGTGACCATATTATCATTGATGATGTACTTGAGCTGCTGATGAAGAGTGGACGGAACTGCTCCTGCCATATGGATCCACGGTCCTCCCAATAGTAAATTATATCATGTGTTGATGTTTAGCACTTGGAAGGATATGTAGAAGGTATGTGGACCAATCTCCACTAGAAGTTCAGTTTCTCTTACAACATCTCGTCGAGTCCCATAAAAGGCTCTTATGACTATATGACTGCTCCAAATTCGATTTGGATTGATCTTCATTCTTTTCCAAAGTGTCATAGGGACATATATTGAAGGAAGATACTCCATCTATCAACACACCTCCTATCATATATCCAGAGGATATCACGTCTATATGCAATGATTTGCAATGACCAGTTCCTTCTGCTGGTATGAAATTGTCAGTGAAAGATATCACATTGCTATTGAAGATGTGATCTATCAAGTGATGGAACTTTTCTGTATCCACATCCTTTGACAAATGCGCTTCTTCCAGCACTTGTATTATGATTTTGCGATGATATTTCAAATAAAACACCAAATCCAGAATGGATATCTGCCGGGGTGCCTCCTTTAACTTTTGCACCACCTTGGCTTCATTATGCCCCATTTAACTGAGGAATTCTTCAATTTTCTCCTCGGGCACTCTACCCTGGGTTTTAGTGACAGGCTTTATTACTCGCTAAGGTTGATACAACCGGGTTTTCCTTTTATATAGCAGCAGTTTAATTTGATGATGATCCCTCATTCTCCCCATAATTTTAGGGGACTCTTTTCAGGCTGATTAAGGGATACTGCCGTCTTAATGGTAACATCAGTGGTTCTGGTACTGCCACTTTCACAGGGTTCTTTCCTCCTTTATCCCCCTATCATTGAATTATCAGGGGTACTACAGCAGTGTCCTTTTCACAGAAAATGACTAATATAACTTCCTTCATAATCCATGCCAGAGGAGGAAATATTACTTCTTCATTAGAAAAGCCATTATCTTGACTTACTTTTAGCAGTTTGCCACTTTCAATCAAGTTTTAAATTAGATGGTGAAGTCTCCAACATTCTTCTGTATCGTGACCAAGAGTGTTGGAATGATATTGATATATTTTGGAAGAATTGAACTTCCTTGATCGAGGGTCTAGTGGGGGTAATAGCTCTGTGACTCTTTCCTTATTGATCACCATATTGAGAATTTCTTCATTAGGCTGATTCAAAGAAGTGAACTTTCTTTTGAAAGAAAACTCTATTTGAGCTCGAAATCTCTCTTCTTTGGCAACTTTGTTTGCCTGGGTTTCGTTTTCATGGAACTGATAATGATCCTTCCTTGTAATTGGAAGAATTTTAGGTACATAAGGATTTGATCTCTGCTGGCTGACTTGAGTTATCAACTATCGCGTCACTTGGAGCTGGTATACTATCAATTTTGCCAGTTGACTAATTTGTTGCTTGATAAACTTCATTTCTTAATTTATCAGAAATTAACATTATGAATACCCCCATTTGTCAGAGCTATCCTTGTTTGTGTGGGGAGAATCCCGTACGTATTTTAGGTACTTAGAACCTTCTCCATTCCCCACACTGATCATGTTGACTCCCTCCTCATTGTGTTAAGGCAAGGGGTTATCTTGAACATATAGCTGCATTGGTTTTGTTACCACAATCTCACCATTGTATATCATATCTTGGATTTTATGCTTCAGAGACTAACATTCTTGGCTGTCATGGCCCGGAGCCCCAAAATGGTAAATATACTTCTTGCTTGGGTTAAAATTCTTCCCGCTTGGATTGGTTGGGGGAAGGAGCTGAGCAATTTTCTTCTGTGCCGTCAGAAGCTTGACTATATTTTCAGCTTTTAGCCTTCTTAGATTTGGATCTGGTAATGGGACCAATCTTGCCTATAATAAAAGTAGGTAGTTTAGTCTTGATAGATACGAATAGTATGCATGCTATGCAATGTGACAGTTTTAGGGGTTTTTTAATATTTTCCTTCAAAATAAATGTCAGTTGTTTTGATGACAGGATATAAATACAGGATTTGATATTTGACAATAGATTTGAAAAGAATTAACATTTATAATATTGACATGATTGAATATAGAAATGTATCAAAGATTGAATACTTGATATGTATTGAAAGGGGGAAGGAATGAAGAGACTTCCCTTTACGTTTGGTTTATAAGAGGCTGACCTATCTTATTTTACTGTCGCGGGCTTTTCGGCATGGAGGTTCCCATATCATCGCAATCTACTCGATGGGAAGCTAATCTGATCTTTCAATTGGAGCGGATCTGAGTGGTACCTTTCCTGAGCCTCATTTGTATTTATTCATCACTAAAGTCCAGTAATCAAACACCGATGGGTTCGCCTCCTAGTGGAGGAATCACACAACATACATTCATTGTATCTCAGCACATGCAAAATGATGAAATTGTGCGAAGCACTAATATAAAGTGTTGTAAAGAGACGTTCATTCACATCCATTCAATTTAAAGACGACATTCACACACATGCAGAAAAAATGGAATTTGAAAAGATTGAAATGCGGCTTAAGCTCTCTACTGTCCCCAGCAGAGTCGCCACCTGTCGACGTTGGGAAAAAAAATCCCTTTTCCTAAGTGTTTGATTCTTTATCCTTTATGTTTTCCATGTGGTTTAATCTTGCTTTAAAGGGTGATATTTTTAGAAATAGACCGACATACAATGTCGACGATTTGAAAATATTTATTTTAGACAAAGCCGCAAGTTGTTATGAGTGAAATGGTTGTATCAACTCAACCGTGTTTTGAAATATTTGACAATATGGACCAATATGGGACTTCATTTAATTGGTCTTGGAAACCGAGATTCATGGAGTGCGGGAGCTTGCTTAAGCAGGGAGAAGGTGTTATGCACCCCCCCGACTTTCTTGAAACACGGTTACCGCGTCTTTTCATTCCCTAATTGTTGTGTACATGTGTGTGTGTTGTAGTTAATTGGGCCTAAGTGCTTTATTTGAAAGTAGTGATGTGCTTCGTTGGACCTATATAGGAAGGGTTTGATTTATTGAAAAGTCCATTTTTAGACAATAATATTAAAATGTTGTTTTAAAAAGAGGTTTTCAAACTCTTTTGCTCGCATAAGAATTGAAGCGCTTTGATAGTTTCATTTTATTTCATATTCGGCTCGTTTTAATTTTATTTTTGAGATGCAAAGTATCTTCGACAAAATAATATATATATATATATATATATATATAAATGTCGGGATCCTTATGAGCATGAAAGCTATCAAAGTATGCTCGAGCACCACATACATGATTTTCATTATTTCAGGGCCTTAAACCCGTATAACCATTTTAAGGCCCTGGATTTACAAGTACAAAATTTGCAAGCTGGCTGTACAACTCAAAAAGGTCCATCACGAGAATCGGATCTAGATCCATTGATTGAATTGTAGATCCTGTAGCTCCTAGGCTCATAAGAAATCAAATAAACTGCCTGTATAATTAATATACTGCAACGAAATATATATCTATACTAGACATCGCTAAACGAAGGATTCATCTGTCAAATCCTCATACGCTAGTAGCTAATAGCTCCCAGTTTCCTCTAGATAAAGATCTAGGGTCACATGATTGCTAAATATTTACAAAACTAGAAAGAAAACATGATCTATACAGATCTTAGCCATTCTAGCTTCCAAGTTTAAGTTTTACAACTTTTGAACCTATTAAAAGCTAGATCTGGCTAGATCTAGTACAGATCTAGTCAATAAAGCTTAAATACTGACTATTTACAAGAAATAAAAGGTTAAAAATTTGGATCTGACAAATATAAGCTACTAAATATATGTATATAGCACTTATATACGTATTAGAGTAACCAAAGAAGACAGATCTGGAGAAATCTTCTAGTATTTCATGAGAACGGCTCTCGAATGGCTTCTAGGGCCTCAAAACTCATTTTCTACTGGTTAAAATTTGATATGTTGTAGTATATATGTATATAATTGTTTACAAAGAAGTTTTACAGAAATCGAAGTAAGATAGAAGCTTCGTTTAGCTATTATAGCTCTATTTTTTTCGTCGCGACCCTCGTTTCTTCTCTATTCTTCTCTTGGAAGCCAAACAGGGGAGGGGTTATATATAGACACGATCAACCGTGTCTCTACCTGTAGTAGTCGCAGGTAGACATGCGATTGGGCCTTGTGGGCCCCGCTATCTCGAAGTACGTGCACTCCGACTAACGCGCAGTCTGCTTGAACCTTCATAACATGAAATTCGGGAATTCGATGGAGGCCTTATATACCTTTCTGGAAAGCCCATATCGAGAGCTACACAATGAAATAGGGCTTGACCTTTTCCGAATCCGGGAAGACGGGTCTATGACTAGATCTTCGAGTCTTCATAGTCCGTCCGTTGAGTTGTCGGGCGTAGTTTTCACTCGGGATTGCTGTGATGGTTTTGTATGATCCCCTTCACAGTGACTTGATCTAATTTGATGTTGATTTGGAAAAATTACTCTTTTACCTTTTTGGGTTGGTTCCGGGCTTGATGTAGCTACAGTTGTCTTTCTCGTGGTTATCTCTGGGGTTTGACTGCTGCTGACTTCTGTCTGTCTTCAGGGTTGTCTTTGAAATTGATTTGATGATTTCCCAGGGCTGTCTCCGTGGTTCTGATTTGACGATTTCCAGGGACTGTCTCCGGGGGACTGATTTGATGATTTCCCAGGACTGTCTTCGGGGTTCTAGTTTGATGTCTAGACTTCCAAGGTTATCTTTGGAATGTAAAAGATGATTTTGCCCTCCTACATAGTTAGTAACAGGAATGAAAAATTTCGAGTGTCTACACACTATTCCAGCTAACTATGATCCAACTATCCAAGATATGATCCAAGGGATGAGGTGAGGGCCCAATCGCTACTCCCTCTAGCGGCCAGCACATGTTTTAAAAAGTTTATGTGTTGGTCGCTAGAGGGAGTAGCGGCTAGTTAAATTGTTGTCATTTTGACTGGTCGCTACTCCCTCTAGCGGCTAGCAAAGAAATTTTTTAAAATTAAGGGTGGTTTGGGGAATTGGCCTTGTTGTAGGAGGGAGTAGCGGCCAGTTTAACCAAATCTTAGGACATCCATCTAACATTGTACTCCATTTCCATCCATATGCTAAAAAACTACATAAATTTAGCTCTGGGGAGAATTTGCTAGTTCTGAGATTAGAAGAAAGTAGTGCAACTAAATTCTTCTTTCGTGTCAAATCAGGCAAAAACAATCTATTAGCTTATATTTTATGGGTAGACGCCCGATCAAGATTTATATATCAATGTTTCGGAGACGTGGTTAATTTGACACTACGTATAGGACAAATAGGTATAGTATGCCATTTGTTCCATTTACCGGGGTCAACCACCATTATCATTCTGTGTTATTTGGATTTACACTATTAAGGGATGAGACAGAAGATAATTTCAACTGGGTCTTAGAGACATGCCTCAAAGCCATGGACTAAAAGGCTCCTGTAACGATCATCACTGACCAAGATAAACCTATGAGCAATGCTATTGGTAGGGTACTCCAATCCACTCATCATTTATTATGTTCTTGGCATATTAGAAATAATTTTCCAAAAAAATTGAAGTATTTTTATGCGGAACACCCAACGTTTAAAGACGATTTTAACAATTGTGTGTATAATTCATTGTCCATCGGCGAGTTTAAAGAGTGTTGAGAAATTCTTATGAGAGAATATGATTTGTATCAAAATGAATGGCTTATAAGTTTGTATGATGTGAAGGATAAATGGATAAGTGCATATATAAAGAGGTATTTGTAAGGTTTGTAATAATCAAAGTAGCGGAAGCATAGTAAAAATATGATTTTAAATTTTACAAACCTTATACTCGTATCATTATTTATGCATAATTATTAATTAAACGAAAGAGAAAGAATTATCGAATCATACCCTTGTACAACTAAGATTCCACATGTACAAGTTCAACTCCAAATCCTTCGTGCTCTCCTTGAGTTCTCCGGGTTTGATTCCTTCCTTTGATCAACGTTAGCCACCTAAGTGTTTAGCCTTTAGAGGTGATCCACCAAGGAAGAAGAGATATTCAAGAAGGTGGGCGTTTGGCTAATCACTAATTCTATCTCTATAGAATGTGTATACTCTCCCAACTATTGGAATAGTGTAATTTCTAACCTTGTTTCATATTAAGACTTTCTTATTTATAGATGTAGTCAACCTTTCTAAACTTTTTAGGAATAGGATTTCATATTAATTAATTAAACCTTTTAATTAATTAGGCTTCCCAATCCTATTGGGAATAATTAAACTCTTTTAATTAATTAGCCTCCTAATCTTATTAGGAATATATGAGAGAGAGAGAGAGTATCTTATTAATTAATTCCCAAACTCCTTTAAAAATTAAATAATAATAATAGTAATAATAATAAGACTACTTTTATTATTTTATATTTAATACTTCCAAAATATTAAATAATAAATATTAAGCTATTTAATTTATTCTATCACCATAGATTAAATTAAACATACTTAACTTAATATTACTATTATGCCATTAGCTTCTTTAATAAATATTCTTCCTTTTATGGTGTGACTATTTAGGTTCTCCATATTAAACCGGTTGTGAATAAATTAATTAGAACAATTCTAATCTTATTTAAATAAATAAATTATACTAATAACTCATTTAAATAAATAACATTTATTATACAATAACAATAAGCCTCCTTAGCGCTCAACGACTTTTTAGATAACATAGATTTCAACATTAATTATAAAAGAACGTTTGAGTAAATAGTTACCGTACAATTCATTTCTTCTACCATATAATGTCCTAATTAAATATAAGACATGGATTTACTATCAATTCATATTTTATTTAATTATATATATTTGGATTATAAAATGCACAACACCAAATAATTCAAATTAGAAACTATTTTCTAATTTCACTATGCCTTGGCCAAGGACTACTAGGTTGTCATTTATCTAATCAAATAGGACATTCTCTTCTTTTACTAGAAGTGGTAGATCCTTTATTGATCATTCATTATCTCCATGCATAAATCATTATACCCAATCATACCTTTTGATATACCCTTAGGGTCTTATGGGACATGTCAAAGTATAACTCATCATACATAAGATACTATGATGATTTCAAGTCTAAGGATTATTTGTACTACTATCACTTAAGGAATTCCTATTAATAAGCAAGTAAAACTCCATTAGGTATTCCTTAATGAGCCACGTTCAGTGAAATTATTCTCCAATAAGCACCTACATACTTGCTATAGTGTCTCCACACAAATGATTGTGAGATCAATCATCCTCATCCAATGAGCAAGTCAACGTATGTACCAATCTATCCGGATTCACTAATCCCCTTTTTAGTAATCCAACGATTGGGAACTATTTTAGTTTTAAGCTATTTAAGAATTTAGATCTCATTAGCATGATCATCGTCATAATTCCAAAAGCATTGCTTAAAACAATAGATTTATAACATATTATAAAAACAGCAGCATATAGATAAAAGATAATGATAAGTCACGATTGGACATAAAAGATATTTGTAGTGAATTAGAACTTTATGAATCTTTTAATGGTAAGATTGTCAAACCGTATGCGAGGTACACATTGTCCAAAAAGCAAGTTGAAGATGTGTGCACATGGGTTAAGTCTCTTAAACTACCAGATGGTTATGCGTCAAACATTGCCAGGTGTGTTACGGGTGCAAAATTGCAAGGGCTGAAGAGTCATGACTGTCATGTGTTCATGGAGAGACTCATTCCTGTAACATTTCGGGATCTGCTTGATAAACCAATATGGGATGCATTAACAAATCTTAGTCGTTTCTTCAAAGACTTATGTTCAAAAATATTAAATGAGAAGGACATGTCCGTACTTGAGAAGAACATCATAGAGATCACGTGTAAACTTGAGAAAATATTCCGACCTAGTTTTTTTGACTTCATGGAGCATTTGCAGATCCATCTTCCCTATGAAGTTCGTGTCTGGGATCCAGTTCAATATATATGGATGTACCCTTTCGAGAGGGTGATGGGAAACCATAAGCAGAAGGTGAAGAATAGAGCTTATGTCGAGGGGTCGATATGTGAGGCATACAGTTTCGATGAGTTATCTACGTTTGTCTCATGCTACTTTTCGGACGAAGGCCAATCGAGTCTCGAGACATAATGATGGTGGCTATGTTGAACTAAATGGTTGACTTTCTGTATTTGGTCTATCGGGCCGCGCATATGGAAAAGGGGTGCGCATATTCCTATTTGAACAAGAATTACATACAACACATACTTACATTCTTCTCAATTGCGAGGAGATTGACGAATTTGTGAGGTACACATGTAAATAACATATTGATCCCTTAACTTTGAATGATATGTAATATACATTCCAATATGTTAATGTTTATAATATTGTATAGATCATACAATGACGAGTTAAAAGTGAAGCATCATGGCATTTCTGATAAAGATATTCAAATCAGTCATGATAAATAATTTGCAGTTTGGCTAAAGGACAAAGTAAGTTAAGTTACTTAAGAACGACATATATATACTCCATATTAACTATGACTTCATTTAATAGGATGGAGTTTTTGTAGGCTTTTATGTGGGATCAATGATTCTGGCTAATATACAAGTCCTAGCTAAGGGACCAGACAGGGACCAAGTGAGCCGCAATGATTACAAAATCAATGGTTGTGAATTTTATACCAAGGCATATGGTCACAGTAAAAGAACAAAGAATACCGGAGTGTGTGTCCAAGGAGATTGTTACAATGAGCTTGGTCGGGCCTTTTATGGGGAGTTGGAGGTAATCATAGAGTTGTCGTACAAGGACACGTAGGGGGGTCATATTAACTTGTTCAAGTCTTGTTGGTTTGATTCAGAAAAAGGGATACGTGTTGACAGACATGGAATCGTCGATGTTGACCTCCATAGGTCCGCGTACGCTAACGAACCGTTTGTGTTACCAACTCAAACAGTACAAGTATACTACACTCCTAGTCCTATTAGGAAAAGGGATAGACCATCTACAGATTGGCAAGTTGTACTTTATACTCCCGCGCGCAATCTTGTAGAAATAGTAGACGGGGAGATTTACTAAGAGCAGATGCTTCATAGACAAACAATAATAAATGTGGAGGACGATAATGATGTAATCCAATTAGATGGTGGAGATGAGCCTAATGAATTAGAGCCTGAGTCACTACTTATGCCAGATGACACTGATACTGAGGAGGAAGAGTTATTAACTAACATTGAAACTGAATCTGAAGTAGATGATGGTTATAAATCTGCAATACGTAGAGGAGATAACTCTGACTCAGACATTGATTAAAAAAGTAAAATGTATGTTTAGTATTATATGTTCTTTATATCATTGTCATGTTTATGTACTTAACTATTGTATTCAATTACCTTTCATTATTGTCATTTTATATTCATATATGCACGTATTGCCATTATTGTCATTTTATATTCAAATATAACTCATAATAATATCTTGAAATTTGTAAAATATAGATGGCTTTGTCTTCAGTAGCGCAGAAAAAGAGCGGCTTGGGTCGGGGGCCTAATCACGTGCCAAAGGCCCCTACTAATCCGGATGACTGGATTCTTATTCAGATACGTCATCCTCTTGGCACCACGTACGTCTACTTTCTATATATATACATTTTAGATTTCCACGTAAATTGCTTTAAATATTGTAATAAATCTACTTATCTTTAATGTAAATTATTGTATATTATTGTGACCTTTCAAATAACAAGATAGTCAAGTGCATTTCACAACTGTGCCTGCAAAACTGGTCGACAGCTGTGATTGCGTGGGCGAGCACACTTATCGCCCACAAGGATGCATTTTGGGCTGAATTTCAAGTAAGTTTTTAATTGTTTAGTAGTGTTGGATTATATGTTAATATATTGTACCATTTTAATATTATTATTTTTGTTTTATTTGTAGAAACGGTATAGATGGGAGGACGCGCATGCTTCAGTGATACAGACACTATTCTGGCAGAAGTGTGCGATCCGCACCAAAGATAATTTGAATAAAGAAAGCCAAAAAGCCCTACACAATGCATCGATCGACCATCCAGACCAAGGAAAGGAGCTCATGCACGAGCAAAACCCCTGGTGGTGCACCCAGTTCATATAGGCTGAGATGTGTGCCCAATGGAGAGCTGAGAGCAGGGTCAAGAGACGCAAGACTGCCGCCACCAACATATCCTCTGGTGTACCTGATGGCGAAAAGGCCAAAGACACCTACAGGGGCGGTAGTATATCACAGGTGCAACATATCGCTGCTAGGGTACGTATAAATAGTAAATTAACTTGTGAATATTTGCTAGAATATTTTTAATAAGTTTAAAATCATATATGGTTTGTAGAATATCACATATTTACTTAGTATGGGAGTATGTTTTGTATAGGAGTCTCGGTCTCAAGGTCAGCCCATCCATTGGTTGGATATGTACGTGGCCACCCGTGATGGTCTGTTTTATGTTGTCCAGATAGTGGTAATAAGTTTTGACAACTTTAATATATGTTGTTTATCAAGTTTATGTTATTATTTAGAATTTAATATTTATTTTTAAATATTTAATTGTTAACCTGCTGACAGGATACTTATAAACGCTTATTGAACGAGCATTATCCTGAAGGCACTCCACATTCGGTGATTGATCAATAGTTGTGGGAGAGGGCGTCAGTTATGAAGAAGAACTACGTCAAAGGCCAAGGACAATGACGACGCCCAACCATCAGTGGCACAGGCAGTTCTGCTACCCAGTCTACACAGTCATCGACCCATCTAGCTCAACATACTTCTGCTGACTGTGTTAGAGCGATATGTCAAGATCGTGATCTTCTTCGTATACTGGGCAGGCATTTGGCGACTCTAAGTCCTGACGAGTTAGCTGCTGCAGTGGCTGCAGCAGCATCATCATAGCATGAGGATGGTGAAGAGGTAATCTTAGTATTTATACTGTAATCAAATTAATTAGTCACTTATATGTACTATATAATATATATGTAACTTGTTTTATTATTTTGTTAATTACAGGGTGATCATCCAGATACTAATTTGGATGAAGATGCATGACGACCGACCTATAGATAATGTTGCTATATAGCTATTTATGAGCCTTGTACTTTTATATTCATTCTTTGGATGACTGTATGTTACTTACAGATTTGTATATATTTCTTCATTCATATTGATTTTTTTAATGTTTATATAGTTTATATTGTTTAGGTGTATGTGTCGGTATATAGATGGATGTTATATTGTTGTGCTTGTGTTGGGATTATATAAAACTTGGTTGGAAGTTTATATATACTGTCTGTTGTGTGTTGGGATATATAAACAGGTACAGCTTTTTGGGAAATTCAGAAAATAGGAATTTTTTTATTTTTTATTTTTATACATCAGCGACCGCAGGCGGTCGCAAACACATATTAGCAACTGCTAATTGGATCAGGGAGTTAGCGACTGATTTCAGTCGCTGATGTCGGTTGCTGACATGTGGCCCACGTTAGCCTTTCGACTATGACTATACTGACTCAGCTTAGCGACGGCACTGGTCGCTCATAGCGATTATAGATATCCCGATCGCTAATAGTGCTCGCTGATGTAAATTCCAGCGACCCGATTTAATGCGACGACTTTTGACGACCGAGTTCGGTCGCTCATAGCCAAGTGCAACCGTAGGCGGTCGCTGATAGGCCTTTTTCTTGTAGTGTTTGCTGAAGTAACCTTCAACGGCTGATAGCACCGGACCGCTCCCGAGGCTTCGCTGAAGTTGTCGCCAACGGATGATAGTGTCGAACCTTGATCAATCTCGATGTGGGGGTATTCTTTCTGACAAATCACATACTGAGATCAACCCGGATGCCCTGATACATTCAGAACCTGCCGTTCATACCGTCAGACCTTCCCAACGCCCTGATAGCGGCAGTTTTCAGTAGTTTTTCGCAGTTTTTCAGCAGTTTTCATAATTGGTCCCCGAATATCACTTTAGAACGATAACCAATGGCTTACATGAAGTTCTTCTCTCCATCAGGAATTCGCTGCTTATACGCAGGATTTCAGGATAATCCGCTCAATCGCATAGCAGTTTTTTCCCAGATTTAACTTTTTAGCCTCTATAAACTCTGTTTCCACTCGAACTGGACCGAGCTGGAGGGGGTGAGCCCCACCATAGCTGTGACTTTAAGTTGGGCAGCCATGGCTTCTTAGATTCATTTATAGTTTTGAATCCTAAAGGAAATTTAATTTTCTTTCTCAGATCTACGGAGTTCGGGCAACTTTTTTCATATTTCGTCACCGTACAAACATTCTGCATATCTCTGGTAACGTTTACATCCTTTCTTTTCTAGTTTTGATCGTTAGAAGGTTATAAACCATGTAGTATGCTTTTAAGCGCAATGTATCAATTATGTATACCTATATGACTTGATAAAAAATTTCAGACTTAGTAAGTATGCATATTTTACTATGTTAAACGTTTTGATGTTAAAATTTTTTATTTCCGAGATAGTCAATTAAAGCCCTTTTTGATTAGTGTACTCATCCATTTTGAGGCCTAGTGAGCCTGAAATTTCAACTAAAAAACGTCCATGGTAATTTAGCTACCATGTGGAGGTTACTTTTGATTTTTTTTTCATAAATATGAGATGCTTCTATTTTTGGGTAGGTGTGTTATTGAATGGCCACCTAATCATACCTGTCTGCACGCGGACATTCCATTTTATAAAGGAGACTGTAGCGATTTTTTTAAAAAAGCTTGATTATTGAATAACCATGCAATTTTGACTCCACTGGGGATTTTTGGTAACTAATGCATGTTCTAGGATTTAAAAATGCATAAAGTAGTGATTTAATTTAATAAGCCACAGATTTAAGGCTTACCTCACCCTTTCTGAGGTGATTTGGAGACTTTGTCCAGGTTATAGAGTCAGATAGACTCAGTAGTTCTAGCAGGGTCACTTCAGGAGTTAGGCGGAGGAGAGTGTCTGATGTCCCTCAGCTACGTCCAGCCCGGCAGCCTCACCGTTAGGCAGAGTATGTGATTCTTCCTATCCAGGTTGAGCCGCCAGTTGATGTGGATGATGAGGAGGTCCTATTTGTTGATCTTGCCCCAGCTCAGGCTCCACGTGGGGAGCTTCTAGGCATTGTGGTGCCACTTCAGGAGCTTCTGGGTGATTTGAGGTGCAATCCATCAAGATACCTTCATTCCAATTAGGTGACTGAAGTTTTTCTTCTTTTTGGATTTTATTTCTTTCTTTTGCCATTTTCAGGGCACATATTTAATCTAGTCTGGCTTTTTGATGCAGGTTCCTTACTTTACACAGCCTAGGGGGAACTATTTCAATGTCCATTCCTTGTACCATACTCTGCATCCGGAGTATCGGGCCATTGTTGACACTTGGGGGTTTTAAGCGTTCTTTTCTATCCTTCCCCGTCGTTGCCCCTGGGGTTATCTAAGGGCTTTGTCTGAGCGCTAGTTCCACCAGACCCAGTCTCTCCATTTGTTAGATTACGAGGTGATGATGACGCCTATGGACTGGAAGTTCATCACCAGGATAGAGTTTGCAGGTGAGCCAATGCCGGTTGTGGCTAACATTTCACCTACTGTCGTTCGGTCCCTCTTGAGATTTCTTATGATGACTATCAAGGGTCGGACGGTCCATTCTGGTCCCTTAAGCATAGATGCCCAGAGTGGGGCTTTGACTGAGCCTCTACCTTATGATCAGAGGGTTAAAGATCGCATCCTGCGGCAACCGTATTTGGTGATCATCAGGGGTTGTTTCCTTGCGAACAACTCCTCGACGGTGTCTTTTGCCCTGGTCAGCGCTACTCGATATGTGGAACGCCTCAATGATTTCGATTGGGGTACTTATAGCTTTGTCTATTTTCTCCGACGGATGCGTATACGGTCGGAGGGTGTGACAGAGGCTTGGCTAGGTTTTTACACATTCCTGCTCGTGAATACATTTCTTTTGTACCTTTTTGATTTCCTCATTTGTGTTTGATCATCTTTATCACTGAAGACTTTTGATATTTACATGGCCAATTTTGGGCATATGAGAGGCTTCCGTGCCTACGCCCTTCCACTACTTTAGGCCTGGAGACTTATCCTTGGGAACGGCGCTGACACCACTCCACTTTAACGGAGGTCCCTGAAGCCGAGGGATTCACCCATTCTCGCTTGTAACTAGAGCTATTGGTGGCCGGGTCTATCTCGTGGGTCCCATATACCTCAGACTTTTTTACAGTCGGGTTTGAGGACTGCTTTCCCACTGGTCGGGAGTTTGCATTATCCACTTGTTGAGTTCCATTTTTGACAAAAGGAGGTTGGGAGCTATATTTAGGAGAGCGTGCTATTTGGAGCACCACAGGAGATATCCGCATTCCCTTTCTTCCTCCTGCTTGGAATCATTGGCCATTAGCTCAACCACTCATATACATTCCAATGGTGGCGTAGATAGCTTCACCTTGTCAGAGGGTCCTTACAGCTAGGAGGCATTTCACTGCTAGTGGAGTCCTCGTTCCATTAAGGCTCAGACTCGTGCTACCCAATTTGTGGCAGATATGGTGCCAGGGTCTATGATGATGACAGACTGGATAGCTTGCATCTGAGATCCTACTCATCTAGATCAGATTACAATACTGACCCAATAGTTGGAGAGAGCTTATTTGTTCATCAGGCACCTTGGTTGAGAGCCATCCGAGGCAGACTCTTTTGATCCTTCCAGCTTTGGAGCTGGCCCTTCCACAGGTTCAGTTTTTGTCATCTTTGCAGGTGTTGATCCTCCCTTGTATCGATCGGACATTCCCACTAGTCGAGACTTTGTGACTCAGTAAGAGCTGGAGAAGGTTAATAGCCTGGAGACAGATGTTCTTGATCTCTTCGGATAACTTTTCTTGCTATATCTTTTGATAGGCCTCTATTTAGCTATTAGGCGGCTGTGCCCCATTTCTCATTATATCTTTTGATAGGTCTGTGACGCCCCCAAATTCCAGGACCGCCACTTGGTCTCTCGAATTCGGTTCATCACGTGCTCATGGTAATACATCACAATAATAATTAAATATCATACGATCACAGCGGAAAATCTATTCTAGAATAATTTACAATGATTTATTATAATTATTCCCCCAAGTCTCGCAACCTACAGTACTTAATAGATTACATAATAATATCAGTTAACGACTTATTACATAATCTAACTTAAGCTTAAACATAATCAAATCCAGTCTTACTACATCATCATCATACAATATTAATATATTTAAAACATAACAGACATA
Source organism: Panax stipuleanatus (assembly GCA_020205555.1). Lineage (NCBI taxonomy): Eukaryota > Viridiplantae > Streptophyta > Magnoliopsida > Apiales > Araliaceae > Panax > Panax stipuleanatus. The sequence continues at coordinate 74,679,224 of CM035119.1, read as the reverse complement.
AGCTAGTTGGTAGCTTTGCCCTTGCCCTTATCAACGCCCGAAGGTTCACCATGCTCTGCCTTAACTGAAATGTTTTAGGGAAAGCAAGAATGAGCACAAATTGCCCAGCAAGTAATATACAATAAGGGTGAGTAATAAGATTCTCAATTCTCGAAAGGGTATAACAAGATTTGATAGTTCAAGAATAACAAGAATATCAACAGTTCTCAATATCAGTCGCTAAGGACAGGATAATATCAATATGATTCAATAATAAGTCAATTCAAGATTTCAAATAATTGGATACTGAGTAGTCACTACGGACTATGAACTTCTACTAGAATTGACAGTAATAAACTAAAAATCCAACAAAAACAGGTACAACAGGTGATCAGCCTAAAGTACCCTTGTTATGCATAACAATCAACCATACTCAAGTGTGCACGTCGGTTCTCCGACAATTATATATTCCCTTCAAAGAAGGTTGTTCTTCTCAGTCAAATATAAGATCCCGCACCAATCAATTAGTTTGGGTTGCTTTTCAATAACATAAGTCCAGCCGAATCAAATGGCATAGACACTTTCACAATATTCAAGAACAATACTAAGTTCAACATGAATAATAGCTTTAATGAAATAAGAGTTCAAGTATGCTAATTCGATTCAACCGATTAAATAGGAAACTAGTTCGCAATACACAAGATAGGATACTTGCATAGTAAAAGAGTATAAGTTAGGAAACTTTCACAATCATAGATTTCCTTGCATAAGGTAAATGCGTCGGTTAGGATACTTGCACTTTAAAAGAGTGTAAGTAAGAGAACTTGCCTTTAGCGTAGTTTATCCACGAAAAGCAATCAACACTTTCGAATTCCTATCGTAATACAGTTACGTATATATATGATATTCATTAGTCATATAATTTAACTTCACATTTTCTCTTTGAATATACGATCAACACATAAGCTAAGTTTTACCTAGCTACACAGTTATATAGAATATAATTTCTATCCTTAACGTTCCTTCTTTAGAGTTTAAACGCATTCTCATATTATATAAGATCTCAACAATTAGCAAACATGCTTGCATATTATTAATATCACATAAGACCACAATCAATACTAAATATATTTCATTTTAGCAAGTTACGGCATCTTCTTAAGTTAACCGTCAAAATCGGGTTCAAGTAACATCATATAATATCGCGTAGCATGTATTCATATTTAAAGGATACTTTCATGCTTGTATAACTTTTCCAAATCCAATCGTACATGGTATAGGTTCTTAAGTTAATACTTAAAGCCATTCAAGGACACAAACTCATATGGTCTAACATGATTGCTTTTAAACACATAAGATATTCATATAACTTGTATTAGTCATGCTCATGAGTACTCATATTGCATATATGTAGCTAGCATTGTTATTATCTTGAAAACATGCTTTGTTCATGCTAAACTTTAATCACGGCAACTAATCATGGTATATATACATGCATGACACATGAATGAGTCTAAGAGTACTATCACATGTGTCCATAAATGTCAAATTCTAATTCTCGTCATAACATACAAACGTTCACGTTCAAAGCTTATACTTTGTTAGTATAGTTCATTAATAAGGTCTATCATGTTCATGCTTCCTTATGAAACCTACATATGTAAGTTAACATGCTTTTCATGTATTTCAAGGCCCTATAAACATGCTCGAAAAGTCAGAATGTATACATGCTTCATATATGTTAACGTCGTTTATGAAACTTTAAATTCGTTTCCAAACTATGTGTCGTTTGGTTAACCACGCATGCTAATATACTAAAACATGCTTACATTGCCTCATTAGGTTTATATATATGTATTAATCATGCTCCCATGCTTGTTTAAACAAAAATCAAACAATTGGTACATAACAGTTTTGCTGCAGAATGCAGAAAACTGAATACAGAGGCTGGCGCTGCGGCGCGGCAATACTGGCGCTGCGGCGCGAGTGGCGCTGCGTGCGGCGCGGGCTGCGGCGCGTGTGGCGCTGCGTGCGGCGCTACGGCGCGGGCTGCGGCGCGTGTGGCGCTGCGGCGCGGGCTGCGGCGCTGCGGCGTCGAGGCAGTTTTCTGGTTCAGACTGCAGCGAAAACCGACCCAAAACCTCCCATTTCATCGATTTACCCAGATATTATCCTTGTTTAACTTACTAACACATACATATATGCTTATATAACAGTCAATAGCAATTATCAATTCCTAATTTCATGAACTCTAACTAATTTACGAATTTCATGTATTTACAGAAATTGAAGAGGAACAATGGAAATGAAAGACTATTCAGTGGTGCCATCATGTGTGTATGTTCATATAACAACAATATAAGGTTTCTACAAACCAATCATGAACCAATTTGGCATAATCAAGAATTTCAACAAAACTCAGAAAACAACAATGGAGTTCTTTTGACAGAAAAATGAAAATGAAGACACGAAGAGGATTTATACCTCTGTTATGGAGTAAGCTTGCTGATGCTACTATAAAAATTCCTTCTGAACTAAATAGACAATCACAGTATACTCTCTTCTCTTAGAAATATTTCAGCAATGAAATGAAGGTGCAGGGAGTTCTTTATATAGAAGAATGAATACACAGTCCAAGTTTCTAACTCCCAAATCAAACTAACGGATTGTCAAATTGCATGAAGGTTATAGAATGGTAGGTATTTAGTTGTTAGAATCCATCATTAACACCACTCCCTTGCTCATCATTGCTACAAGGCTATGGAAATTTACTGAGTTTAAGGAGAAGCAATAGGCTTAGGCCATAATGGCTGTGCACGTGAATGAGGGAAAGGAGAGTGACTATTATATTGGGACAAGCCAAGCAAATCTCAGCATTCTCACAAATGGACTATATGCTACACTTATGTTATATATTATATGTACTCTTAGGTTATAATTACAATGTTCTCCCCATAATGTAATAAATGCAATTTGAATACATATAATCTATGTACATTTTATCTTACCGATATAATACAATCGGATACTACCACATTACATTATATCATATATTATTAAATTGTATTACTCAACAATTATTTATAATAGATCCATGATACATTATTTTAATGTATATCCACACATCATTTGTCACCTACACATATCATAACATATAGTTACTATACATTTAATTCGCATGCTTGTACATATAATTTCTCATCTTATAAATTGAATATTAATTAATAATATACACATATCCTACATCAATCAATATAATTGTTAACCTCCATAACAATTTAATTAACCTTTATATGATTAACTATCACTTTGATATAAATCTTATTATATTTATAAACACGTTGCTCATTATTATTATGTTCCTTGCAATAATAATAATCACATATTATTAATCAATCCTCATTAGTATTTTATAACAGTTAATTAATATTCTTCGATTAACAATTAATATAGATTAATTGTTTGCTTAAATTAATATAATCATTCTTATATTACGTCACTGTGCCACACAAGGCAATCAACGAGTTTATCACAAACTCCACCAATTTCTCAATTATTATAATTATTCAATTATATATAATTGAATTAATTCATCTCATAACACAAAATCATTTATATTCAAATAAATTCTCATTTCCATTAATATATTTATTTAATAATATATGGAAATTCTCGGGTATTACATCCTCCCCCCGTTATAAAAATTCCGTCCCGGAATTGCTACAAGGTTATACAAATAGATGGGGATAGTCCCTCATCATCCTATCTTCTAACTCCCACGTTGCCTCCTCGACATCGTGGTTACGCCAAAGTACTTTTACAGATGAAATAACTTTATTTCTCAAAGTTTGTTCTTTCCTATCTAATATTTGGACAAGAATTTCTTCATACGCCAAGTTCTTCTCCACTTGAATGGGCTCGTAAGAAATCACGTGCTTGTAGTCGGCCTTGTACGGTCGCAACACGAAAATGTGGAACACGTTGTGGATATGCTTCAACTCGGGTGGTAACGCAACTTTGTATGCCACTTCGCCCACTCGCTTCAGTATCTCGAACGGTCCTATGAATCTTGGACTCAATTTTCCTTTCTTGCCGAAACGGATTTTTCCCTTCCATGGAGATACCTTCAAGAATACGAAACTGCCGACTTTGAAGTCTCTGTCCTGCCGATGCAAATCTGCGTATTTCTTCTGGCGATCTTGAGCTGCTACAAGTCTGGCTCTTATCATTGTCACCACGTCTGCGGTTTGTTGAACTAACTCTTGTCCGAGTATCCGTCGTTCTCCGACTTCGTCCCAACATAACGGCGTTCTGCACTTTCTCCCGTAAAGAGCTTCATACGGTGGCATGCCGATACTCGCATGGTAACTATTATTATACGCAAATTCGACTAAGGGTAGGTGGTCGTCCCAATTTCCCTTAAAATCCATCACGCAAGTCCTAAGCATGTCCTCCAGCGTTTGTATTGTTCGCTCACTCTGTCCGTCTGTCTGAGGATGGTAAGCTGTACTCAACCTCAACTGCGTTCCCATTCTTTCTTGCAAACTCTTCCAAAAATTGGACGTGAAGCGCGGATCTCGATCAGAGACAATTGACACCGGCACTCCATGTCGTGAAACAATTTCTTTTACATATAGGCTTGCTAATTGGTTCAAACTGTAGCGGATCTTGATTGGTAGAAAGTGTGCGGTCTTCGTTAGTCGATCCATGATAACCCAAATAGCATCATAACCTTTCTGTGTAACTGGAAGTCCTACCACGAAGTCCGTGGTAATATGCTCCCATTTCCACTCTGGTATTTCTAACGGTTGTAGTAAACCACTTGGCCGCTGATGCTCTGCTTTAACGCGTTGGCAAGTCAAGCATTTACTGACGCACTCTGCGACTTCCCGTTTCAAATTAGGCCACCAAAAATGTTGCCTTAGATCTCAGTACATCTTTGTGCCTCCCGGATGAACGAAATATGTCGTATTGTGTGCCTCGTGCAAAATCTCTTCCCTCAACTCGGTTACCGCTGGTACCCACACTCTCCCTTCAAATCTCAAAATACCGTCTTTATCCATTCGAAATTTTTCTTCCTCACTTTCTGTGATCCTCTTTCGGATTTTCTCACACTCTTCATCCTTTTCCTGAGCTTCCTTTACTCTATCCAACAACGTCGGACAAGCTTCCATTACAATTAACTTCTCACCAGACTTTTCTGGTCCTTTCACTTCTATCTCCAATTTCTCCATCTCTCTTATCAACTCTTCCTGAGTCGTCAAATTAAACAACTTCTCCCTTTCTTTCCTGCTCAGAGCGTCGGCAACCACATTTGCCTTTCCCGGGTGATAAAGAATATCGCAGTCATAGTCTTTGATTAATTCTAACCACCTTCTCTGCCGCATGTTTAACTCCTTCTGTGTGAAGATATATTTCAGACTTTTGTGGTCCGTGTATATCTCACATTTTTCTCCGTATAGATAATGTCTCCATATCTTTAACGCAAAAACTACTGCTGCTAACTCTAAGTCATGAGTAGGGTATCATTTTTCGTAATCCTTCAATTGTCGTGACGCATATGCAATAACCTTGCCATGTTTCATGAGCACACAGCCAAGCCCCTTGTGCGATGCATCACTATACACCACAAAATTTCCCGCATCATCTGGTAATGATAACACAGGTGCTTCGCTCAATCTCCTTTTCAGTTCTTGAAAACTTTCTTCGCATTTGTCGGTCCATACAAATTTCACCGTCTTTCTAGTCAAATTGGTCAGCGGGGTTGCTATCTTAGAAAAATCTTGGATGAATCTTCGATAGTACCCAGCTAACCCTAGAAAGCTTCTCACCTCCGTCGGTGTTCTCGGTTGTTCCCAATTACTTACTGCTTCGACCTTTGCAGGGTCTACTGAGATTCCATTCTTATCCACCACGTGGCCTAAGAATTGAACCTTCTCCAACCAAAATTCGCACTTAGAAAATTTTGCATACATCTTCTCCTTCCTTAGTGCCTCCAAAATAATCTTTAGATGTTCGGCGTGTTCTTCCTCTGTCTTCGAGTAGATCAAAATGTCGTCGATAAATACCACTACAAATTTATCCAAGTATGGCTTGAAAACTCGGTTCATCAAGTCCATAAATGCTGCCGGAGCATTAGTCAATTCGAATGACATTACCAAAAACTCGTAGTGTCCATAACGGGTTCGAAACGCAGTCTTTGGTATGTCCTCATCCCGTACCTTCAGTTGATGATATCCTGTTCGTAGGTCGATCTTTGAGAAACACTTTGCTCCCTTCAGTTGATCAAATAAGTCGTCTATCCTCGGTAGCGGATACCGGTTCTTGATCGTTACTCTATTCAATTCTCGATAATCGATACAGAGCCTCATCGATCCGTCCTTCTTCTTAACGAATAGTACTGGTGCTCCCCAAGGAGAAACACTCGGTCGAATGTAACCCTTCTCCAATAATTCTTGCAATTGTATCATCAATTCCTTCATTTCTACTGGCGCCATACGATATGGAGCTTTCGAAATCGGTGCCGTTCCCGGTGCTAAGTCTATTACGAATTCGATTTCTCTGTCTGGCAGAAGACTAGGCAGATCGTCCGGAAACACGTCTTGAAATTCATTAACTATGGATATATCCTTAATTTCTACTCCCTTTTTTCGAGTATCAACGATGTAAGCTAAATATCCTCCACATCCTTTCCTTAACAATTTCTTGGACTGCATCATCGTAACGCAACACGATTGCTTAAGCGATGAGCTACCATAAAACACTACCTTAGACTTACTCGGAGTCTGAAGGTTCACACATTTGTTCTGACAGTCAATTATCGCAGCATGGTTATACAACCAATCCATTCCCAGTATTACGTCAAATTCTCCCAGCCTAATAGGAATCAAGTCTACGCTCAGTTCATGTTTACTAATATTTGCGCGACAATTTCGATAAACGTATTCTACAGGGATCACTTCCTTATTAGCAACTTCTATGATCAAAGGATTTTCTAATAGTTCTCGAGGTGTACTAAGTCTACTAGCAAATTCTTCAGATACAAAAGAACAGGTGGCACCCGAATCAAATAATACATAAGCATTTATATCATTGATTGGGATTATACCTGACACCACATCCTTCACAGCCACTGCGTCTTGGACGGTCATGTTAAAGGTTCTGGCGGTTGGGCGGTTGGATTGTGCCGGTCCACCGATCATCAGCTTGTTGCCTCCTTGCTGATTACTACCCCCGCCACTTCCCTTCTTTGGGCAGTCCTTAATTCGGTGCTCCGTTGAGCCACACGCAAAGCATCCTTGTATCTTTTTCGGTTTCAAACAGTTGGGCGAGATGTGCCCTTCCTGTCCGCAGTTGTAGCAAGTGCCACGTCCCTTCCAGCACTCGCCCTAGTGATTCTTCCCACACTTCGGGCATCCTTCAGCCCTCTTCTTGAAACCTCCACGAAAATTCCCTGATTGATTATTATTGTTGTTTTTGTTGTTGTTGTTGTTGTTCTCCCACTTTCTCTTTCCCAAGTTGCTTCCTCCGCTACTGCTTCCTCCCGTACGATTCTCTCCTCCAGTAGTCTTTCCTTTCTTTTCTTTGTTATACAGACTTAAGGCCTCACTGCCGCCTTTCGCAATGATTGCCTTCTCCAGTAATGTTGCAAAGGAATCAATTTGAAGAACTGATACCTTATTGAACAGCCATGGCTTCAACCCTTGTTCAAAGCGTCTAGCCTTCCTCTCTTCATCACCAACTTGGTGCTCCACAAATAGCGCTAGTTCGTTAAACCTAGCCGCGTATTGCGCCACCGTCATCTCACCTTGTTTTAACTCTAGGAATTTCACCTCCATCCTATTCTTCATACTCTTCGGGAAGTAATTCTCGAAGAACAGTGTCTTAAACTTATCCCAAGCTATTATCCCTTCTCTAGCTCTTTGTTGATTAGCCTCCCACCAGTAGTTCGCTTCTCCCCTCATCATGTACGTGGCAAACACCGTCTTCTGATCTTCGCCTACGCTAGCTATAGTGAAAGCTTTTTCGATCTCTTTGATCCACGTTTGTGCGACGATTGGGTCGGTAGTTCCCTCAAACTCTGGGGGTCCTACACTCTTAAAGTCTTTAAAGGTTGTTACTGGTACAGTCTGAGGGTTCGGGCGAACGGGTTCATTGTTCCTTCCCCTTAAGGCTTCTCCTAACAAGTCTACCAGTTTCTGGATCGGGTCTACTTGTTCTCTCTCATTGTTAACGGATTCTTCGGGTGCAGTCAATCTACGTCTGGGCGGCATTATCTGCATCACAATTTTTTTCATTTTATTATTATTCAAGTATATCACTTAAGTATTTCTTTTAATACTAAAAGAATAAATTTATAACACGTTTCTAAAATCAACTCCATTTATATTCATATGCCATTTCATTACATGATTTTCCTAGCATACTGCTATAAATGTTATCACATATATCCCCTAATATCACAAAAGACGGGGAATATACCAACCTACTACCATACTACCCCTCTAACAAAAGCTAACTCGGGGTTTACATCATCATCCCACATCTTACACAAAAGATCGGGATTACAACATAGTATATATAATACATAAGGACACAACTAGTACTACCACTAGACTGACTAAGGAAATCTCATCCCATCATCCCGCGCTCCACTGCGCTCTTGTACTCCAACTGTGCTATATACGCAACCAGCTCTCGGCTCAAGGTATGTAGAGTCTGTCCCTGTTCTGCCGGGTAATGGTACACACCATCAATCACCCTTTCAAAAGCTGAACGGAACACATACCCCATCTTGTTCATCTTTCTCTTCTTGCACCTGACCTCGTCCTCAAGGTCGTCAGCTCTCTCATTGGACGCTTCCAACTTCTCCTCGAAGTGTAACCTATCCATTTCCTCCAACTCTAGCTGAGTACGGAGTGCCTCTTTCTCAGTCTTCTCACTCAGCTCCCTCTGCTCAACCTCTTCTAGCTTCTCTGCCAAATCTACATTCCTAGTCACTGACCTGTGAAATAGAGTCCCCATCTGGATCCCTGCCTCCCTACGGTAGGCAATCTCCACCTCTAACTCTTGCATAGCCAGCTTCCTCTGGTGGTCCTCGTCCCTCAGCTTCTGGAATTCAGACTCTCTCTCGTGGGCCTCTGCCTCCAGCTCCTGGACTCTACAGTCTAACTCTAGGATCCGCTCCTCATACTCTCCTAGCATCTGCTCCTCTATAGTAGCCTCATCAGAGTCCTCTACTGGCTCATCCTCCATCGGCTCCTCCTCTGGATCAGTCTCTATCTCAATCTCGTCCTCGTCGTCGGACTCGATCGGTGCAACAGCCTGCACTGGTGTAGCCTCTAGAGGTGCCTCGTACACTACATGTATATCCCTGGGCTCCTCCTCTGCAACTCTACTACGTACCCCTGTGTCTGTCATCCTACACTCACAAACACAAGACAAGAAATAGCATCTCCATTAGAATGTTAAACAAAATATAAGTTCATTGTATAGAATGAAGTTACATTTCATAACAGACTAAGTCTCTCAAGGAAAACTCTACATGAGTTTTATCTCCTTCCTAACTTCTAAGTTCGCCTAAGTTATAGTCTAAGGACACTCGTTCCTAAGGTTTATAACTACGGCTCTGATACCAACCTGTGACGCCCCCAAATTCCAGGACCGCCACTTGGTCTCTCGAATTCGGTTCATCACGTGCTCATGGTAATACATCACAATAATAATAATTAAATATCATACGATCACAGCGGAAAATCTATTCTAGAATAATTTACAATGATTTATTATAATTATTCCCCCAAGTCTCGCAACCTACAGTACTTAATAGATTACATAATAATATCAGTTAACGACTTATTACATAATCTAACTTAAGCTTAAACATAATTAAATCCAGTCTTACTACATCATCATCATACAATATTAATATATTTAAAACATAACAGACATAAGCTAGTTGGTAGCTTTGCCCTTGCCCTTATCAACGCCCGAAGGTTCACCATGCTCTGCCTTAACTGAAATGTTTTAGGGAAAGCAAGAATGAGCACAAATTGCCCAGCAAGTAATATACAATAAGGGTGAGTAATAAGATTCTCAATTTTCGAAAGGGTATAACAAGATTTGATAGTTCAAGAATATCAACAGTTCTCAATATCAGTCGCTAAGGACAGGATAATATCAATATGATTCAATAATAAGTCAATTCAAGATTTCAAATAATTGGATACTGAGTAGTCACTACGGACTATGAACTTCTACTAGAATTGACAGTAATAAACTAAAAATCCAACAAAAACAGGTACAACAGGTGATCAGCCTAAAGTACCCTTGTTATGCATAACAATCAACCATACTCAAGTGTGCACGTCGGTTCTCCGACAATTATATATTCCCTTCAAAGAAGGTTGTTCTTCTCAGTCAAATATAAGATCCCGCACCAATCAATTAGTTTGGGTTGCTTTTCAATAACATAAGTCCAGCCGAATCAAATGGCATAGACACTTTCACAATATTCAAGAACAATACTAAGTTCAACATGAATAATAGCTTTAATGAAATAAGAGTTCAAGTATGCTAATTCGATTCAACCGATTAAATAGGAAACTAGTTCGCAATACACAAGATAGGATACTTGCATAGTAAAAGAGTATAAGTTAGGAAACTTTCACAATCATAGATTTCCTTGCATAAGGTAAATGCGTCGGTTAGGATACTTGCACTTTAAAAGAGTGTAAGTAAGAGAACTTGCCTTTAGCGTAGTTTATCCACGAAAAGCAATCAACACTTTCGAATTCCTATCGTAATACAGTTACGTATATATATGATATTCATTAGTCATATAATTTAACTTCACATTTTCTCTTTGAATATACGATCAACACATAAGCTAAGTTTTACCTAGCTACACAGTTATATAGAATATAATTTCTATCCTTAACGTTCCTTCTTTAGAGTTTAAACGCATTCTCATATTATATAAGATCTCAACAATTAGCAAACATGCTTGCATATTATTAATATCACATAAGACCACAATCAATACTAAATATATTTCATTTTAGCAAGTTACGGCATCTTCTTAAGTTAACCGTCAAAATCGGGTTCAAGTAACATCATATAATATCGCGTAGCATGTATTCATATTTAAAGGATACTTTCATGCTTGTATAACTTTTCCAAATCCAATCGTACATGGTATAGGTTCTTAAGTTAATACTTAAAGCCATTCAAGGACACAAACTCATATGGTCTAACATGATTGCTTTTAAACACATAAGATATTCATATAACTTGTATTAGTCATGCTCATGAGTACTCATATTGCATATATGTAGCTAGCATTGTTATTATCTTGAAAACATGCTTTGTTCATGCTAAACTTTAATCACGGCAACTAATCATGGTATATATACATGCATGACACATGAATGAGTCTAAGAGTACTATCACATGTGTCCATAAATGTCAAATTCTAATTCTCGTCATAACATACAAACGTTCACGTTCAAAGCTTATACTTTGTTAGTATAGTTCATTAATAAGGTCTATCATGTTCATGCTTCCTTATGAAACCTACATATGTAAGTTAACATGATTTTCATGTATTTCAAGGCCCTATAAACATGCTCGAAAAGTCAGAATGTATACATGCTTCATATATGTTAACGTCGTTTATGAAACTTTAAATTCGTTTCCAAACTATGTGTCGTTTGGTTAACCACGCATGCTAATATACTAAAACATGCTTACATTGCCTCATTAGGTTTATATATATGTATTAATCATGCTCCCATGCTTGTTTAAACAAAAATCAAACAATTGGTACATAACAGTTTTGCTGCAGAATGCAGAAAACTGAATACAGAGGCTGGCGCTGCGGCGCGGCAATACTGGCGCTGCGGCGCGAGTGGCGCTGCGTGCGGCACGGGCTGCGGCGCGTGTGGCGCTGCGTGCGGCGCTACGGCGCGGGCTGCGGCGCGTGTGGCGCTGCGGCGCGAGCTGCGGCGCTGCGGCGTCGAGGCAGTTTTCTGGTTCAGACTGCAGCGAAAACCGACCCAAAACCTCCCATTTCATCGATTTACCCAGATATTATCCTTGTTTAACTTACTAACACATACATATATGCTTATATAACAGTCAATAGCAATTATCAATTCCTAATTTCATGAACTCTAACTAATTTACGAATTTCATGTATTTACAGAAATTGAAGAGGAACAATGGAAATGAAAGACTATTCAGTGGTTCCATCATGTGTGTATGTTCATATAACAACAATATAAGGTTTCTACAAACCAATCATGAACCAATTTGGCATAATCAAGAATTTCAACAAAACTCAGAAAACAACAATGGAGTTCTTTTGACAGAAAAATGAAAATGAAGACACGAAGAGGATTTATACCTCTGTTATGGAGTAAGCTTGCTGATGCTACTATAAAAATTCCTTCTGAACTAAATAGACAATCACAGTATACTCTCTTCTCTTAGAAATATTTCAGCAATGAAATGAAGGTGCAGGGAGTTCTTTATATAGAAGAATGAATACACAGTCCAAGTTTCTAACTCCCAAATCAAACTAACGGATTGTCAAATTGCATGAAGGTTATAGAATGGTAGGTATTTAGTTGTTAGAATCCATCATTAACACCACTCCCTTGCTCATCATTGCTACAAGGCTATGAAAATTTACTGAGTTTAAGGAGAAGCAATAGGCTTAGGCCATAATGGCTGTGCACGTGAATGAGGGAAAGGAGAGTGACTATTATATTGGGACAAGCCAAGCAACTCTCAGCATTCTCACAAATGGACTATATGCTACACTTATGTTATATATTATATGTACTCTTAGGTTATAATTACAATGTTCTCCCCATAATGTAATAAATGCAATTTGAATACATATAATCTATGTACATTTTATCTTACCGATATAATACAATCGGATACTACCACATTACATTATATCATATATTATTAAATTATATTACTCAATAATTATTTATAATAGATCCATGATACATTATTTTAATGTATATCCACACATCATTTGTCACCTACACATATCATAACATATAGTTACTATACATTTAATTCGCATGATTGTACATATAATTTCTCATCTTATAAATTGAATATTAATTAATAATATACACATATCCTACATCAATCAATATAATTGTTAACCTCCATAACAATTTAATTAACCTTTATATGATTAACTATCACTTTGATATAAATCTTATTATATTTATAAACACGTTGCTCATTATTATTATGTTCCTTGCAATAATAATAATCACATATTATTAATCAATACTCATTAGTATTTTATAACAGTTAATTAATATTCTTCGATTAACAATTACTATAGATTAATTGTTTGCTTAAATTAATATAATCATTCTTATATTACGTCACTGAGCCACACAAGGCAATCAACGAGTTTATCACAAACTCCACCAATTTCTCAATTATTATAATTATTCAATTATATATAATTGAATTAATTCATCTCATAACACAAAATCATTTATATTCAAATAAATTCTCATTTCCATTAATATATTTATTTAATAACATATGGAAATTCTCGGGTATTACAAGGTCTCTGCTAGTAGTTAGGTGGTTGTGCCCTATTCCCTGTACTTTTTATTTTGTATTTTATTAGCAGACAGAGATGATGCTGGCAATAGATAGTTTATTCTAGATATACATGATATTTTCTATCTATTGCATCATTTTTACAATTGTCATTATGCATGTATTATGTCATAGATATACATTTAGACAGATGAGTTTAGATTTGACCCATGGATGGTCTTATGATACAGTGATACATATGTCGTCATCTACTGTCAGCGGTATTGAGAATTCACCACAGTCCTCGGTGCTTCATTGCAGTAATGGTATGACAGTCTGCCCCTCACATCTAGAGGGACAGTAGACCAGATGCTAGGGCATTCTCTAGCCCTTCTAACTTTTTAGGTTCCTTATGGATTTATGGATGGCATCTTATCATGCTGGATACCTGAGCGACAGGTTTTCTACTTCGGGCTCCACGAGTTGACTCCTACCTTAGAGGAGTATAAGCGTCTTAAAGGCTTGGCACTAGATCTGCCTTGCGCTCGTACAACCATCAGTGACATGAGGAGACCATTCATGACTATGTCGGGTCTTAGACGCCGAGTCGTTACTGAGGAGATCATTTCAGGACATGTGATATCCATTGACTTTCTAATCGATCGCTTTGGCTGGCTAGACAACTACAAGCGATATTCTGGGGGTTTTCTCATTTCGGTAGATGAGTGGTAGCTTGCCCGTGTAGACGTCTTATTGATGTGCGTCACGGCTTATGTATACATGCCACTATATTTGGACCATTTGGACATTGGCTTGATGGTAATGGTACGTGCCCTCAAACAAGGTAGTACGATTCTGTCTATAATACTGGTCGAGACCTTGAGGTCTGCTACCTTTTGTAGCACCCATCCCGAGGGGTTTTTTAGAGGTAGCTCTGTTCTGCTGTATGTATGGCTCATGATACATTTGCGTCCGATTGGCACCTTTAGACACCGTGGGTACTGCTTTACTAATGAGATAGCCACGTCCTACTCCTTTCAGCCAGTAAAGTGTTCAGATGCAGCGACATGGTTGGTCTTTTTATTAGATAGTGACCATCCATTTTCGATCTTGCCATTCTCAGGGCTTGTCTCCCCTTACATCTTCATCACCCATGCAGTCGGGATTGAGAGGGGTGACTACTTACCATCCGTTGACAGTCATAGGTCAGTTCGATCAGTTCCAAATCCTTCACCAGTTTGAGGGGGCTATTGATCAGTGGATATCAGCTTCATCTTTATTGTCAGCGGACTTGATCAGGATTTATAAGTGTTGGAATCATAGGGAGAGGGCTAATTTCTCTACTAGCCATCCGGATCGCTCTACATAATATTCGGCATGGTTGGAGGCTGATATAGCAGCAGCTGCGGTTATCCAGTCAGCTCCGCGTGTTGATTAAGATGCGGAGGAGCCTATGGAGGATCTTGATTCTCCCACTAAGGAGGATTTATTTACCGACTTGACAACGACTTTAGTTAGTAACCCTCCTAGCATTCCCGCAAGGACAGATCCAGCTATTGCTGTTTCACTAGCTCAGATGACTTTTGAGGGAGATCAGGCTAGGGCGTTGATGTTGACAGCTCTTTCTAGCAGAGACACAGCTTTTGCTGTGAGAGACGAGGCTAGAGCTACTTGGGATGTAGCATTGGTTGAGAGAGACGAGGCTTGATCTGTAAGAACCCGAATTTTTAGATATTATTAAATAAGGATTTAATAAATAAAATTCTTAAATCGTGAGATGGGTTCGAATAATAATATATATATGGGATATGAGGTATGTGGTATTATATTACATAGGATAATATGGACTATGTAAAATGTGTTTTTGTGATTTATAAATATATTATTAATATATATTTGTTACTTAGCGTAGAGACGTTTCAATTGAGGTAAAGGAGGTGGATAAATTCCTATCGATATTAAATAATTTATAGAATTATTTTATAGTAAGTTGGTGACATTAAATATCCTTAATGTATAAATCACCATTTTCTTGTGTATGTGTATTAATAACTAGTATGTTTATAATATATGTTATTAATAGCACTTAAGCTATCCGTGAATAGGTTTGGATAGTGAAGCATGAGTTAGTTAAGGAATTAACTAATAAGAATAAATATTGGTTAATTTAAGTTGAGAGTTATATTATGGAATAATATAATGTGAATATTGAACCTTAATTAACTAAGGTAATATGGTACAAGGTTTAATTTACTTAAGTAAATGAGTGAATTAATATATGTGTTGAATATGTAATTATAATTAGTACTTTTATATATATTACTTAGAATAGTAATATGTGAGAAAGTCTAATGTGCGAATAACGTTAAATATATATACGTTATTAAAGGGAGATGGAAATCATTATATCTTTAAATGAATATTTGAAGAAATTATTTTGGGGAACAATTTATAGAAAAGAAAGAGAAATAGTTATTATATATTTCTAATAAAGGATATTAAAATAATTTCTAATATTGAATTATTTTAATAAAAGGAGGAAATGTTATTTTTGAATAATAATATTACCTTATATGTTTTTGTATGAGGTGTGTTTGGTTAATATAGTAAATATATTAAAACATATTTGCTATATGTAAATAAATTGATGGAAACAATTTATTATAATAGAAAATAAACTTATTATCTATTTTCTATATATAATATAAATGTGGCGTACATGTGATTATTTCTAATAGATATTATATTAATTATAATATCTTGAGACAATAAGTAAATTATTTTCTAATAATGAACGTGCTTATTTGGAGAAAACATAATATTTTATGTTATGGCTAAATACATAATGTATTTTCAAGGGAGTTTAATTAATGAAAGGAAACTAAGTTATTTTAATATATTAAATAACTTAAGTTATTATTTGATCGTGAATATTATTATTGGAACAATTAATAGAGTATATATTAATTATTATAAGCGTAAAGGTTATACTTATTATAAGTATAATTAATTGAAGTAATTTAACATTTTAATAGCTTGAGTTATTATATTTCCGTAAAGGTTATATATAATATTTGAATATTCGATTTGTAAAATATTTATATGTGGACCTTGGATTTAATAGTTCTAATTTAATTGAACAGGTTATAAGTAGTAATGTGGTGAGAAATGAGTAAGTGATGAGAATAATGATAAGCTTAAGTTTGAGCTTGTGAGAGATGCCTTGTGTGGCACAATAATAGATTCAGTAATGAATTGACTAATTTAATGATGGAGGAATTATTAATTAAACAATTAATCTAAATTAATTGTTAATTGTTATTATGATAGTATGTTAAAATATTATGGCTAGTGATAGTATAATAATAAGGAAATCGATTATAAGTATAATCGGATTTGTGATGAGATAAATTGTCTTCTAATATTAATTATTGTTATGAACAATATACTATTATCAAGTAATTATTTGATAATATGATGATTAATGAGTAAATGATTTATAAATATAAAAAGATTTATATTTATTTAACGTGATAATAAATCATATAAAGTGTTAATCAATTAGCGTGGGAATTATAATTCCATGGATTAATGAGAAATGGATTAATTAATATTATTATTAATTAATTGATAAGATAAGTAATTTATTAATTTCTATGTGCAACCATGCGATATTAAAGTATAACGTATGATAGTTAACTATATGTTATGCGAAGTATAAAGTGCAATGCGACTATGCTATATATGAATATAAACTATATAGTAAAGTTATTGAGTTGTAATAGGTACATGAAATGTGGGTTTGACAATGTGTATATTAAGTATACAATAAAATAATATATCATAAATATATGGTAAACAATTATTGAATTTACTAATAGAGGAGACAATACACTGTGATGGTACCCGAAAGAATTATATCCGGTGGGATGAACTGTTGTGATAATGAATAATACCCAATAGATTTACATTCGGTATTAGTAAAATGTACATGGATTATATGTTATCATATGTGTAACCCAAATTGATACGTTGTATTGTTGGTTAACTAATTAAAATGACATTGGGACTTATATGTATACATAATGTGTACATATATTTTATAACTTAAGTGTTTGTATATGCTACACTTAATTTATGCTAGTTGCTGAGATATATTGGAGTCACCCCCCCCCCCCCTCAAATCCCTCTTCACGTGAACAAGCACATGGCTACTCTACTCCTTTTCTTGAAAGTCAGCAACCTTAGCTAGTAATGATCATGGGAGGAGTGGAGATCATGATGAGATTTACCAACTCTCACCTACCATTCCTTAACCATTATACAATCTTGCTATACATTGGTTTGAAATGGGGGATAAGAGTATTGTCTGTATATTCATTCTTCTATAAATAAGACCCTCATCTTCCTCATTGCAATTGCTGAGAATTCTATCTAGAAAAGTTAGTGTGGGTATATCATGATAGTGTAGAATCCATTTAGCAAGAAAGTCAATTGTTTAACAGAGGTATAACTTCCTCACCATGTTCTTCATTTTCTGTAATTTTCTAAGTTCTTGATTCTTGAATTGATCATGAATTGATTAATTAAGTTGATTGTGAAATGTTATTAGTTGCTATGTTGGCTTACTAGTATGTTAGAACTGTTTTATGGCTGGAACATGAACGAGGTTCGTAATTAATTTGTGAGTTGGGTTGCAGTTTGCCGAGCAAAAAGCTGCTCTGTCTCTGGCCGGCCAACTGTGCAGCTGCGCCAGTTTTGTACTGGCCAGAGGCGCAGCTGCGCCGGTACCAGACTTGAGTTGGGCAAGGCCCTGCGCAGCTGCGCCAGTTTTGAACTAGGGAGCTGCGCAGCTGCGCCGGTTCCTGATCCCAGTTTCTGCAGATTTTGTTTCTGCTTGATGTCTGCTAAGTGATAGATATTGAAAGAAATTAGGACAAGCATGCTGGTATGATTAATACATATATATGGACTTGTTAAACTAGTATGTGCATATTATATTCGGATCGCTTACGTGAACGATGAAGTTATAGTTTTGAAAATAAACTTAAGGTTTTATAAACAAATTTTGGCGTATATAAGTCATGTTTATATTCTGATTTTGTGAACCCGATAGTATGGTTTATATTGACATGAAATACATGTTTAAGGTGTTAATCACACTACCATACATTATTGATAGAAAAGACTTGTAGTTTGAAAATAGACTTAAAGTTTTATAAACGAACCTTGACATATACATATGATGTGTATGTTCTGATTTTTAAGGATGATTGTATGACCTAGTTATGCATGGAAATAGGTATGTCATGTGGTTTCGAACCCCTTTGAATACCATGAACCTCTTGGTCACTTTACTGTGCGGTTCTAGAGAAAACTTGAAGCCTTGAAATTAAACTTAAAGGAACTTGTGTACTTAAAGTTCTAAATATGATAACATACGTACATGGCATAAGTAGATATAAAATGATTCAAAGTAGCCTTGCATGATTAGTTAAGCATGACATTGATTTTTGGAGAATAAAACTTATGAAGTTTTGAAAGTAGAATGGTTGAACATAGAGTTACTGGCATTCTAACTTTATGAACATGCATGATAGGACTTATATGCCTCTAGTCGTGATTGGTATGTGCACCCCGCTAGTTAACCGTGATATGCACTGTGCGAGCATGTTTTGAAGATGTACTACACTAACTACAGGTAAATAGATTAGTTGTAGGCGGACATGTGTATATGAAAGATGATATTAATTGAGTATAGTTAAGGTATACCTATGCGTACCTAGCTATACTAAACGTATGATAAGAAAGTGAAACAAGGTTCTAAGAAACAAGTTAGACAACAATGTAACCTTTGTTATTACATTGAGAATGTGTGGATGCATATAACTGATGAGTGTGATCTCTATGGTTAATATAACTGTGTAGGATTACACAAAGTGCAGAGATTCTTAAGCAGTTAAGTCGTAGTTGTTAAACTACGAATCAGGCAAGTCTTTCAGTTCCTATTTGATATATGAATTCAATAACTGTTAGTTGAATTATATTATGCTGTGATAATGTGAACTTATATATGAATTGTATATGAGATATAAATGAGATTGAAAGTTGATCTTTGATGATATACTTGTTATGTGAAAAGTAACATGCGTAGTAAATATAAATTGTTTATAAATGCATGAACTGAGTATAATATTGTATGCTATGTGATGCATGAAAACTGTTAGAATTGCTGAGCTGTCGAGCTCACTCTTGCAAATAACCACTTTTGCAGGTTAAGGATTCACGATAAATATTTCGTGCTTCTTGATTGATAAAGATAGATAGTATCGCATCGAAGAATATTACTTAGATTATTGTCTGGACCATGTTTAGATTCTAGATGATGTACTCGATAGTTGTTTACACTGTTTAATACTTGTTGTATTGTAAGAATGTATTAATTAATACATAGAGGATATCGAGTTGAGTTGTAAATGTTTATACGATAACTCAGATAAGAAGGAATCATATTATATAGTTGATTCAAGATTTGTAATTGGTATCAAAGTTATGGAATCAATAAAAAGATTTTTATTCAAAGGATATTGAAAAGTTTAAATTATTCCGCATTTTAGTAACATCGAACATGATGTAAAGATGAGATCTTGGATATAAATAGAATTTATATTCTAAATTATAATAAGTAAAGATGTATTCTTTTAGTAATGAATAAAAGATATAATAATTTGGCGATAATAGTATCGTGACTGCACCGAATCCGTGGTTTTGAAGGAACGTGGATTTGGGGGCGTCACATGATCCACTCGAGATGCAGTTCTTGAGGAGAGAGATGCGGTCCAATCTATCAGAGATGCAGTCTTTGAGGATATTGAGGAGGCCTTAGTTGCCCAGGATACAACTTATGTTGAGAGGGATGAGGCCATAGCTACCTAGGATGTTTATATTGCGAATAGTAAGACACTCAGATCATATACGCACAGCCTGGTTACAGATATGAGCACTTTCATAGATGGTCATAGCAGCACTATGCAGATGGATGTGGATGTTCTTGCTCGTATGCAAACTGAGGGTATTGAGCTTGCAGATGCTCCCCCATCTTCAGAGAGGGATGCCATATTGGCACTATTATCCCTCTTGGCCACGGGTTCATAGACTAGCTTTAGTTTTCCTGCGCATACTAGATCAGCCAGTGTTATCATGTGCAGGACACTATGTATATATTAAACAGTATCATATATTAGAGAAATATATTTTGATTCACTTCCCTGTTGGATATGTATTGTCATTGCTGAGTGATTACCACTTCTTTCATAACTTGCTGTTGTTGATGTATCACGAGCTTCTCCTTGATGGATTGACATTGAGATGTCGGAGAGTATCTCAGCAGGGCATGTTGACCAGCGAGACTTGATAGAATTTGGGTTTTATCGGGTGTCGGTGTCCTGGGACTGGTTTTTATTGGTTATTTATTTTTCTTTAATGGTCACACCGTACCATGAATAACCGCCGACGTACTCCTGGGTGGAGGGAGATCAGGTCATTCGTAGTTCAAGTTTTGTGTGATAGGTTTGAGAAGGGGTTTGATGGGTATTTTGAACTTTTTGTTTGGTTTGGAGGGTTTTTTAATTTTTTGTTTGGTTTGACTGCACCAAGAATGGCTGCCTACATACTCCTGGGCGGAGGGAGATCAGGTCATTCGTAGTTCGATCTTCTATTGAAAACCAAAATGATTTGATTGATTCGCAAGACCAGGATGATGGCCGATAGGTACTTTAGACATAGTACCTTTTCACGGTGTTTAAGTTAACGAGTTGGGGAAATTCGCTCCCGTCCATCTCTTGAAATCTGATAGCTCCTCCTATCAACACTTATTTGACAATGAAAGGACCTTCCCAATTCAGAGCGAACTTTCCTTTGGGCTTCATCTTAATTGGCCAGAACTTTCTTCAATACCAAGTCGTTTTCTTTGAATTTCCTGATTCAGACTTTCTTATTGTATGATCGAGCAATCCTTTGCTGATATAACTGCCTGTGGAAAATGGTTGTAGCCCTCTTTTCATCTATCAGGGATACTGGTGGTATCGTTCTTGCAACCACTGGTATTCCTCCATCTGAGCATATATCAAGACTCGCAAGGACTCAATTTCTATATCTATGGGCAGTAGTACTTCCATGCCATAGACCAATGCATAGGGGTAGCCTCAGTAGATGTAAGCATTGACGTCTTGTATACTAACAAAGAAAGAGGCAACAGGTCAGGCCATCATTTGTGATTAGCGGACATTTTCTGCATGATCTTCTTGATGTTCTTATTGGCCGCTTCGACAGTACCATTCATTTTGGGCCGGTAGATGACGGAATTGAGATGCTAGATGTAGAACTTGCTACTTAAATCTCTCACCATCAGATTGTTTAGGTTGTTGGCATTGGCCGAGACGATCACCTCCAGCTGCCCATATCGACAGACGACATTATTTTTGATGAAACCAATGATTACCAGCTTGGTGACTTTGGGAAAGGAGGCCGCTTTAACTCATTTAGTGAAATAATCGATCACGGTGCAGATAAATCGATGTCCATTGCTGGCTTTGGGTTATATTGGCCGAATAAAAAGGCCATAGCGAACTCATATTGTGCAACTCATTTGGAGGAGCATGAATGGCATTTTCGTGGACTTGGCATTGGTAGCATCTTCTGACGTGATCGTCACAGTCAGCTTTGAGAGAGATCCAGTAATGCCCCGTTCTTAATATCTTCCTGGCCAGCAGATGACGCTCATGTGTGGACCACAAATTTTGCTATGCACTTCATCCATCAGTCTATGGGCTTGCTCTTTATCGAGGCATCTTAAAAGGCCTATTCCAGCATCCCTTTTATAGAGTGCATCTCTGCTTAGATAAAACTTCATAGTCATCTTGTGAATCCACTTTCGTCTGGCTTGACTTACCCCAGCGGGTGTAGA
Source organism: Panax stipuleanatus (assembly GCA_020205555.1). Taxonomy (NCBI): domain Eukaryota; kingdom Viridiplantae; phylum Streptophyta; class Magnoliopsida; order Apiales; family Araliaceae; genus Panax; species Panax stipuleanatus. The sequence continues at coordinate 74,656,696 of CM035119.1, read as the reverse complement.
TCCATCTCTAAGAAATTTCTTGATGTCTTGATACCAAGACTATTTTGTAGGAGGTATTCCATCTGATACATCTCCAATGTAATTCCCGTATGTTGGGGCCCTTTGGTTTATGAATTTGATGTCGAGAATCCCCTTTATACCCGATACGTTGATTAAAGAAGCGAACGTTGCTAATGCGCCAGCAGAGTCGTTCCTATCTTGAGGGATGTGGATGAAGGTTATCTCTTTAAAATCCATGGATATGTTGATGACCTACCAGTGATAGGGCAGCAAATGTAATTCTTTGGTGTGATACACCCCGGTGGTTTGTCTGATGACCAACTCAGAATCTCCAAGGACTAGTGAACGCTTGATACCAATAAACTGGTCTAGTTTCAACCCCATTATGCAGCCTTCATACTTAGTCGTGTTGTTAGTGTTGACAAACTTTAACTTGGTAGCCACAGGATACTGTTCTCCTGTACCAGAGACAAGGACTGCCCCATCTCCGGCACCTTCCATGTTCACTGCTCCATCGAAATACATTTTCCAATGTCGGACTATATTCTCTGGAGGTATTTGTTGAATTGTCATGATCCCATCATCCGAGAAATAAGTTTCCAAGGGCTCAAATCCTCCGTACGGTGCTTCAGCTAGTTGACCTGCAATACCTTGGCCTTTGATAGACTTCTGAGTCACGTAAACAATGTCAAACTGTTGGAATATCAACTGCCATTTGGATAATCAACAATTTAACATTGGCTTGTTGAATACGTATTTCAATGGATCAATTCGGGATATGAGATAGGTCGTGTGCCAATGCAGATAATGTTGTAACCTCATGGCGGCCCATGCTAACGCAAAACATGTTTTCTTAATTAGTGTGTACTTCTATTCGCTGCTGTTGAATCTTTTGTTGATGTAGTAGATAGCTCCCTCCTTGCTACTATTATCCTTCTATCCCAGCATACAGCCCATTGCGTTGGCATTGACGGACAAGTACATAAATAGGGGAACTTCATCCCTCGGGGGTACCAAGACAGGCGCTTCGATCAGCTGCTTTTTGATAGCAAGGAAAGCTTTTTGGCAATCCTCATTCCATTTCATGGATGAATTCTTTCTTAGCAGCTTGAAGATGGGTTCACAAGTCGCTGTGACCTGGGAAATGAACCGGCTTATGAAATTGATTCTTCCAAGTAACCCGCTATCTCCTTTTCCATTTGGGGTACTGGCATCTCCGTGATGGCTTTAATCTTGGAGGGATCCAGCTCAATGCCTCTATTGCTCACTAGGAATCCCAACAACTTCCCCGATTTGACTCCAAAAGCATATTTTGCTGGATTCAGCTTGAGGTTGTACTCACGCAACCTGTTAAATAGCTTCCTGAGAAGGTTGATGTAATTGCCCTCCTTCCGGGATTTGACTATGATGTCATCCACATAAACCTCTATCTCCTTATGCATCATGTCATGAAATAGGGCCATCATGGCTCGCTGATACGTAGCACCGGCATTGATGAGGCTGAAGGACAATCGTCTATAATAGAAGGTTCCATAGAGAGTGCTGAAGGATATCTTCTCCCTGTCCTCTTCAACGACCATGATTTGATGGTAACCAGCAAAGTAATCCGCAAAAGAATATATGTCATACTATGCTGTATTATCTATCAAGATGTGGATGAAAGGTACCGGGAATTGTCTTTAAGGCAAGCTTTATTCAAATCCCTGTAATCCACGCATACTCGTACATTCCTTCCGGGCTTAGGCACGGGAACTATATTTGACAGCCACTCTGGGTATGTTGATACCATGATGATGTCAGCTTTGAATTTTTTGACAACCTTTTCTTTAACTTTCAGAATCCATTCAGGTTTCAATCGCCTGAGCTTCTGCTTGAATAACTTGAATCCATCTTTGATGGGCAATCTATGGATGACAATGTCAGTGGACAAGCCAAACATGTCTTCATGCGACCATGCAAACACATCCTGGAACTGTGTTTAGATTTCAATTAAGTCGGTTCTTTGGTCTGAGGTGTGGTCTAAGCCTATTTGGATTTCTTTAAGGTTTTATGAGGTTCCAATATTGACAGTGGTGGTTTGATCGAGGTTTGGTTTGGGTTTGTCTTTAACCCATTCTTTGATTTCCTCAGGCACCTTATAGTCATCTACCTCCTCTTGATCAATCTCCATCAAGTCAAAGTTCAGTTCTACATCAAAGTTGTAGTCACTGTGACAGTTTGGCATCACATCAGCAGTAACAAACAAATCTAATTCTGGAGTCCTAAAAACAAAATGCTTTCACTTTAATATATGAGATTGTTTAAACATACAAAGCATTTAGCAAAGCATGACAAAAGTTACTACTATAGCTGTGCAAACAAAATAAGTAGTAAATGAAACCACATTTTAGGGCAGACGGACTATCTGCCCTTTTACCCTTTTTATTTGAGGCAAGGGACGCTGCTCCAATCGTCCAATGTCAAGTCCTCATGAATAGGGAAGATAAAGGAGTTGTGATCATTTGTCTCATCTCTGATGACGAATGAGACATCCTTCAGATCAGGGCCGGGATTCTTCTTTGAACTGCCACCCTTCCCCTTCTTAACGCAAGGGATTTGGATCTAGATGTAATACCCGAGAATATCTATATATTATTAAATGAATATATTAATGAAAGTTGGATATTTATTTGAATATAAATATTTATGTGATATGAGATGAGTTAACTTAATTACTTCAAATTAAAATGATGATAATTGAGAAGAGAATGTGGAGTTTATTATAAACTCGAGGAATGCCTTGTGTGGCACAATGATGAAAAGTATGTAATTTAATTCATTAAAGAAAGAATTACTAAGTGGATGATTAATTAATAGTATATTATTAATTAAGGCTGATAGCATGTTAATGGTAATTAATGTTTGAGGTTAATATTTATTCTATTAATTGTTTAGTGTAAAATTATGTAATCGTATATTGTATAGTAACTGCAACTATATAATATAATCTATAATGTGACATTTTGGCATAACTATGTAATATATATATATAAACTATATTATAAAGTGTAGTGTGACACTTTAGTAAGACTATGCAATATGGAAATTATATTGTATGAGTTACATACATGAACATATGTGACCATGTGATAGGTATAGTACTTTAATGAATACTATATGGTATATTAAATTAAGGTGTGTGAATAATTAATAACAACAATTATTTTAATGAGTTACATGATTGGAATACTAAGGTTTGTAATATTGCAGTATGTCACTATTCAATTAACTCATAATTTGACATTATTAAAATGTACATGGATTATATATCAATGTGTATACATGTATCCCAATTTGTTACCATGTAATGTTATTATGACATTTTTGGTTCATGTATGCCCTAAATAAGTTTAAGCCAAGGTAAGCACATATGTGTATTGAATGTATAATATATGGTGTTTCCTTCCTTGCTAGAATGCTAAGTTCTTATTCTTGTCCCTAAAAGAGTGTCCATTCCTCTTTCATTTCTTCTACACGTGAAAGACCAATGGCCTATACTACCTCTACATACCAACTCCAATTAGCCTCGATGAATTACCTAAACCTATTTCTTGCAAACTCACTTCTTAGCACTAGCAAATGATGAAAGGGGAGATGGCTCCAATAGTAACATTGATTTGCTATTTCACCAAACATCAAATGCCCAATATATTCTTCTTTCTTCGCTTAGTTTAATTCTATGTGTAAAGCTCTTGTATGGTTATTCATTTTTCTATAAAATAAGCTCCAATCCCCTTCAATTCACTTTGATTGAGTTATTTGCTAAGTTATATAGAAAGTAAGGATATTGTATTGAGAGGGCAATCTGAAAGTTAAGTCAGGAGAGTATCAATTCAAGCTAAAGACGTATAATCTCTAAACCCATTTGAAATTCAATTCATAGAAATTGCATGATATTGTTGGAATTGATGTGTGATAAGGTGCTAGCCTAAGTTTTTAAGTATATCTATAGGTTAGGAATGTAAAGTAGTAGTATGCAAGCATGCTAGCTAAATACATTGTGAGGAATTGCTGAAGCAAAACATTGTCTGGCCTGGAACCAAAGTGGCGCGGACGCGCCACTCCCTAGTACAAGTGGCGCGCGCCCGCGCCCCTCTGCAGTTTCTGTTGACAGTTTTGTTATGTCTTCTAATGTATTGAGCATGTTATATTAGCTAGAATATGCATATAAATCACCATGACATGTGCAATAAGGTTGTTATGTATATAGTAAGCCATGTTAGTTGTTTTAGTTGAGTATTTCAAAGGAAGCCTAAAGATTTGTAAACTAGATTGATAAACATGATGTAATACACGATCGGACCTTATGTGCAAATGTATTACGTTTTGATATGCCTTAACATGTGACAATATGATAGTTATATTGTTAGACTATCCAAGCATGAATCAAAATAAGTTTTCAAGTAAAAGAACTAACTTAGAGCTTATAAATAAACATTGATATACGTATATACCATATGGATGTTCTGATCTTGCGAGCATGGTAGTATGGTTTAGAAATGCATGAATAACCTGTTAACTTGTGTTTGTATGATTCGTAATGTAGCATAAGCATGTTGAACTCATTAGTGAACGTAACTAACAAGAATATAAGATTTAAAACGTGGACTTTGATATGTTCTAAATTCTGATATTTTAACATGTCTAATAGTACGTGTAACATCACTAGTATATCATACATATGAACAAACTTGTTAGATGTAATGCAAGTTAATCAAGCATGAGTTCGATTAAGTTACAAACAAGTAGCAATGCTAGAATCACGCATTCATGACATAGAAACATGTGAGTATGCCTACCAATATAATATGTGACCACCTTATATGCCTAAGTGACAAGCGTGGCAAATTATGTGAATCCATGGCGTTGTATGACCCTAAGTCGTTAGAAATCGTGACTTAGAATTATAACATGTATAATTGAACTTAGAAAGGTTGTACAAATATGGAAGAACCCTTTAACATATATATGAGTTATGAAATATCATATGTTGATACTTGAATCCAATTTTGACGGTTAACTTATAACAATGTCATAACTTACTAAATGAAATATGATTGGTATTGATTATGGTCTTATGTGATAATAATAATATGAGAGTATGTTTAAGTCAAAAAGAGGAACGTTAAGGATAAAAGAATATTAGTCGAGACTTGTGAATTAATATAATACTATGTATGGTATGACAGTGTAGCTAGGATAAAACTTAGTTTATGTGTTGATTGTATATCCAAGGTAAGATATGATGCTGCCATATATGACTAATGGATATCATATATATACGTAATTATATTACGATAGGATTCAAAAGTGTTGATTGATTTCGTGGATAAACTACGCATAAGGAAAGTATCATAAACCCTTGCTTTACTTTATTCAACGGATATTGTAAGCAAGTTTCTAACCTTACTCTTTATTGAGCATTCAATAATCTTGTGCTATTATTGTCGTACAAGTAAGCTTTTGAGATTGAAATTCAGATATTTTATGGAAAAGATAAAAATCGATTTATATTCTTCGAACTTAAAATCTTAAGATTGAACTTATAATTGTTGTGATCAATGCCATTTGATTCGGCTAGACTTATATTGTTGAAAGGCGACCCAAACCAATCGATTGGTGCGAGATCTTGTGTTTGACTGAGATGGACAACCTTCTTCGAAGCGAAAATATATTTGTTGGGAGACCGACGTGTGCACACTTTAGTACGATTGAACGATATGCATACCGTAGGGTACTTTAGGCTGATCACCTGTTGTACTTGTTTTGTTGGATTTGCAGTATATTACTGTTAATTCTAGTAGAAGTTCATAGTCCTTAGTGACTGCTCAGTATTCAGTTAACTTGAAATCTTAAATTGATTGAATCATATTGATATTATTCTGTCCTTAGTAACAGTTTTTGAGAACTATTGATATTCTTGTTGTCCTTGAAATATCATATCTTGATATACCCTTTTTGAGATTCGAGAACTATATTGCTCGCCCTTATTGTTATATTACTTGCTGAGCAAACTTGTTGCTCATTCTTGCTTTCCATAAAACATTTAAGTTAAGGCAGAGTAGTGCAGACCATCGACCATCGACAAGGGCAAGGGAAAGGCTACAGAGTAGCTTTATTTATGTAGAACTTTATGATTTGTAATAAGAACTTATGCTATTATGTATTAGTTAGGTTTACATATGCTTAAGGTATGTTTAAGCTATGTAATCGATGTTTAAGTTACGAGACCTTGGGACGTAAATAAATTATATTAATTAAATCTAATCTATTCAGTAATAGTTGTGTATTATTCCGCCGTGCGATGGGACATTTAGTCGTAATATTTATTGTGGTGTTAGATATTAGAACGTGACAAACCGAATTCGAGTGACCAAGTGGCGGTCCGAATTTGGGGACGTCACAGTCTTCTTCATCACTGTCTGGGATATTATCGTTCATCCCCTCGTAGTGCATCAGAAAATACATGTTACCAAATGGGTCTCGTCCTTCGTGCATGAACTTTTCCTTTCCCTTTTTGTTCTCCCCATCAAGCTTTAGGGCTTTTCTCTAACTTATCGGTATGATTGGCTGACACAATAGTAGGAATCTTCTTCATTGGCTTCACAAATCCGGCATCAGTGAGGTTTACCTGTAGTATAGTGGAAGCAAAAGTTTTTGGATGCTTGTGTGGGTTCTGGTGGTTTGATCCGGATGAATAACGCAATCTGGCCTTCCTCGATTGGCTAGGGATTTGCACTGGACTATTGATTCCTTACTGATTTTTTCCTAACTCTTATACAGGGCGAAAACCCAAAGATACCATCTCCTGTCCCACTGTCATCACTTCGGAAGAAACCTTTGGTTTCAAGGCTGGTGCCCCAACTGGTAGGTACATAATATTGCTCATCACCAATGCTTGAAAACAAGCAGGTTCAACCCATTCATCCAGACTGATCACCGGTGTAACGATTGAGATTTTATATTTAATTTTAAATATTTATTGAGTTAAATAAATATTTTATGTGATTTATTTATAGAGTGAAATAAATAAATTATGTGATTTATGGAAGTGATTTAATTAAGTGTTATATATTAATTAAATGAATGTGTAATATTTAATTTAATTGATGTATATTAATTTTATATTATAGTTCTAATTTAATTGAGAGAATTAAATTAGATGATTTATGTGTTAGTGTTACATGAATTATAATTAGCGAGTAATTATAAAATGTGACAATTTTATGTGATTTATTGATGTTAGATTTTAATTGATTAAATTAGTTGTTTAATATTTAATTGATTAAAATATGACATTAAAGTATGTGTTAAAATGATTTGTTAAAATAAAAAAAAAGAATTTTAAATCTATTTTTCAAACAAGGCCTTAGCTAATAATCTGTTTTTAAATAAAGGGTTCACCAAACAAGGCCCTTGTATTTGTTTTAAACCTATTTCTACCAAACGGGGCCTTAGTTATAAAAATATGTTTTTTTTATAAAGGGTTTTACCCAAACAGAGCCTTATTGCTTTTGAATTCTTGTAACTAACAAGTTTTAAATTAATAATTATTACGTATTAAGTAATATAACTGTTATAAGATTATATGTATATTATGCTAAGTTATATTACATTAAAAAAGTTAGTCTAAAACTAAGAAAGGAGAATAAGAAAATACAGAGAAGAGACACTCTGTGATTTTTTTTCTTAACAAAGAAGGTTGAGAGGAGTTGGAATTCTGAGAACTAAAGGAAGATTATCAGAGCTATTTTTACCCTCTAGTAAAGCTTAATCAAGGATTAAGGTAATAATTCACCTCTTGTTTATTAGTTTCTTATATTCTTGAGTTTTTGGTAAATAATTGGGATTGTAATTGATGAATTTGTTAATTACATGTTATATAAATTAAGGGATGTTGTAATCCATTACATGTATGCTATCAATGATTTTTTTAAAAAATCAAAGTACTGTAAAAATAAGTTTAATATGTGAAAATAGTGTTCTTATGAAATTTCATGTATTTGGTTGATTTTAGAGTAGAAATTTATGAATTATATGTGTGAATTGTGCAAATTGGTAGTTGTTCGTGTTACTATCTGCTATAGCAGAAATAATGTATGTATATAAAGTGGAATTGCTTGAAAAATTGAGTTACAGTGAATGGTTTTGGAAAATATATGAGATTTTGTGAAAATGTCAAAATTGAGTTTTTAAAACCTTTGATTTTCATTATTTGGAAAAATTCAGTGATTGGTAGTATATATAGCATGAGTATTAAGGCATAGGTATGATTTACAGTGTCTGTGTTGCTATATTTTTTTCGTTTGTTGGCTTGTATAGGTTAATCGGTGAAACAGGTTGTCGTTGCTGTCTGCCTCTGTCCGTGTTCCTGCGCAGCTGCTCCGGTAACACAGCCAGAAGCAGCGCAGCTGTGCCGGCTGCCTTTCATAGATTAAGCACATGCGCAGCTGCGCCGGTGCCAAGGCATGTGGCTGCGCAGCTGCGCAGCTGGCTGTGTAGAGGCAGTAAGTTTCGTTTGTTTGTGCAGTTTTATTTGATAGCTTATGCTAAATTGGTTATGATAATGAGCATGAATTCAGTGGCTATAACATGTTGCTAGTATGAAGTTGATAATCTCATAATTTGAGAAAAAGAAAGTTTTGAAAATTTAATATAGTACTTAAATTATAAATTATAATTGTTTAATTGTACTATGAGTTACTTAATTATAAATTGATTATTTATAATCAAAAGTAAGTGTTTAATTTAAAGTATGATATTAGTTGATTTATTTTAAACAATTAAATGTTAATTGAAATTATAATTATAATTTAATGCATGTTTAATTATGGATTATAAATTGATAATTGCATGATTAATTATAATTTGTGTAATTATAATGCATGATATAGTTTAATTGATTATAAATTATAATTTGTTTATAATTTAAAAGGTAATTATAATTTAAGTAATTATAATTAGATTAAGTTTTTAAATTATAATTTAGCTAAAAACATAATTAATTTAATTATGTGACTACAGATGTGATGTAATTAACTATGTGATAGTTGATTATTATTATTTATTTTATTAGAGTGAGTTAACCATGAGGGTTACCCACTTATGTGAGTTAGTTATGTGTTAACTGATTTAGATTATTATAATTGAATGTGTATAGGAAGTGTTTAAGTACATGGTTGAGTTAAGTAGCTTGCGCGTAAGGCAAGTCTTCTAACCTTAAACTTGTTAATTCTATATAATTTCTTGAGTTTATATATTCATTGTTGAGAATGTCCTTTCCATTTTTGTATTGGACAATTGTTTATTTAATTGAAATGATCTTAACTTATTGTTCAAGTAAGATCTAGTTTATTATTATAAATGCTTTAAGTTTACTTCTAAAGCATATGTTAATTCATAAGTCTTTTATTTATGAATTATTGAAAGTCGATTCTGATAGTAGTGTGCATACAAGCCAATCATGTATGATGATAAAGCACATACTTTGTAAACAATCTTATTTATTTATTAATAAAATATTTATTTATTAAAGGCATTTAATTATCTACATGGTGCTGTTTTTATAATATGTAAATAACCCATAGTTTTAAGCAATGCTTTTAGAATCATGATGTTGATCATGCTAATGAGATCTAAATTCTTAGAAAGCTTTAAAACTAAAATAGTTCCCAATCGTGGGATTACTAAAAAGGGGATTAGTAAATCCGGATAGATTGGTACATATGTTGCTTGCTCATTGGATGAGGATGACTGATCTCATGGTCATTTGTGTGGAGACACTAAAGCAAGTATGTAGGTGCTTATTGGAGAATAAGTTCACTCAACGTGACTCGCTATGGAATACCTAATGGAGTTTTACTCGCCTGTCAATAGGAATTCCTAATGTGATAGTAGTACATGTGATCCTTGGACTTGAGATCATCATAGTATCTTGTATGTAACAAATTATACTTTGACTAATTCCTTAAGGCCTTTTAAGGCATATATAGGGTATGCTTGGGTGTAATGAGTTACATATGGAGATAATGAATGATCAATAAAGAATCTACCACCTCTAGTAAAAGAAGAGATATGTCCTATGTGATTCGTTAAATGACAACCCAGGAATCCTTGGCCAAGGTAGAATGAAATTAGAAAGAGGTTTCTAATTTGCATTATTTGGAGTTGTGCATTTTCTAATCGAAATACATATGATTAAATAAATTAAGACTTGACAGTAAATCCATGTCTTATATTTAATTGGGACATTGTATGGTGGAAGGATTGAATTGTACGGTAATTATTAACTCACAGGTTCTTTTATGATTAATGTTGAAATCTATATTATCTGGAAAGTCGTTGATCGCTAGGGAGGCTTATCCCTATTGTAGAATAAATGTTATTTATTTAAATAGATTATTAGTTTAATTTGTTTATTTAAATAAGATTAGAATTGTTCTAATTGATTTATTCACAACCGGTTTAATATGGAGAACCTAAAGGGTCACACCATAAAAGGAAGAAGAATTATTTAAGAAGAAAATGGCATGATAGTAATAATGCATTAAGTATAATTAATTTAATCTATGATGATAGAATAAATTAAATAGCTTAATGTTTATTATTTAATATTTTAGAAATATTAAATATAAATTAATAAGAGGAGTCTTATTAATATTATTATTATTATTATTTTAATTCTAAAGGAGTTTAGGAATTAATATAAAATCAGTACTCTCTCTCAATCCTAATAAAGATTAGGATATAAATTAATTAAATAAAACCCTATTCTAATTGGATTAGGAGGGTTAACCTAATATCTATATAAGAGAGTCTTATATTAGAAATAAAGGTGATGTGAAATTTTCCAAGAGTTGGGAGTACACATATTCTATAGAGATAGAAACAAGGGTTAAGCCAATAACCCATCTTCTTGAGTTCTTCATCTTCACCGTTAGAGGCCAAACATTTGGGTGGCTGACATTATTCAAGGGAAGGAGCCACTATCAGAGGAATCAAAGGAATCAAAGGAGTAGAACTTGTACTTGAGGAAGCTTAGATCTTCAAAGGTATAATTCCATGTTCTCTCTTTTCTGTTATTGATAACAAGCACAAAGCATGATCATGGTTATGGGTTTGTATAAATTTTGAAAATCTAATTTTTACGCTTCCGCCCTATTTATGTGATTTGATTGCATGATTGCGTTACATACAAACCAAACAGTGGTATCAGAGCCTAACTTTGTGCTAATTATCAATTTTATAATTCCATGTATGAATTGATGTGAGAATTGGATCGTTTTTCTGGACAAAAATCGTTTTCTGCAAGTTTCTGCGGCGAACGGCGCAGCTGCGCAGCCTCCTAGTTCATTACTGGCGCAGCTGCGCCGGTACCTGGACAGACCCTGAAAATTGATTTTAATTAATTAAGTAAACTGTTTATTTAATTGATAAAGTTTTAAAATAAAGAAGTTTATTTTATCTGAAATATGATTTCAGAATGCTAAAATTAAAGGAGTTTAATTTGGATTTATTTTTGATTAAAATAAAATAGTTTATTTTGTTTCAAAAATAAAATTTAGCAAAACTTTTGTCCATTAAATAACATCGATCCATATATGGAATAACATTGTTATTCATGAGATGAATGGATATTTATTGATGCATATGTTGATGTGTATGATAATAAATGGGATTGATTATGGACAATGACCAATGTGATTGGATTTTATTTTGGATGAATGCTTGATTGTATGGGTTTTATAAAATGGGGTCTGCGTACCTCGTCTTCTCTAGTTTTATTCTCGATGTAAATTCTATCTCCTTTCTATGTACTTCCCCTTGACTGCTGATCAAGGTTTCTATTTAATTTTAAAATAAGTTAATGTAATAGAGATAGTTAGAATTATTTTGAAGAAATTGGAGACCAAGGAGCGAGGAGCGCGTGAAGACCCGTTTGTATGGAGCCCGGGTTTAAATGTAATAGTTACATTTAAAATTTAAATTCTTGCACTCCTAGGTTTGACCTTTTGGTTCACTTGGTGGCTCTAGTGAACCAAACTAGAATAAAAGTCCATAATCAATCCGGGTAGAATATAGTATTCTATATCGCATGCTAAATATTATATATATTATATTTTATACAAACATGCTTTGCATGTTTAATAAAATGACGCGTATTTTATATATATATGTGCATGCGCGCTTAAAAGATGAGACAAATAATAACAAACCCCTCATAGAAATAATATTAAGTCTGAAGCGTTCAAATGATATTTGGAATATCGAACGTCGCCTTCTAGCATGATTAGTTAATAGAGTATTAAATATTTAATATGAGTTTGTTGTGCTATCCACAAGGCGAGTATTGAATATTTAAGATGTTAATTAATCACATTTGATGCTTATCAAGAAAATTGAACGATCTAGTCTTGTTGTGCTATCCACAAGGACGAAAATTTTTCTTTTTTGAATTTATGGAAGTGCTAGGCTGGACTTAACTTAAATCATTTTAGTTCGGATGTGCACACACATGACCATTATGATTTAAGAGGCAAAATAAAAGGAGTTACATGGTGATGTAATTGACAAGAGTTGTCTACCTATTTATTTGTATATCGCTTGCTGTGCTATCCACAAGGTTATATACATTTGAAATGGGATCCTTAATCTCACTAGCAAATCTTTAATTAGATGTTGCCGAACTATATGAGTGAGGGTAATATAGTTTGATGAAAATAGTGGGAGATACCAATTTAAAATAAAGACCTAAATTTATTTTGGTATGCAAAGTTAATAAAATGAATGTTTGCTAAAATGTTGTCTTTTCACATGCAGAATTTTAAAAATGTCAAAATCACTAATCTCACTACGAAGCATACTTGATGCAAATAAGCTTACCGGCCCGAATTATGAGGACTGGCTAAGAAATCTGAGAATTGTTCTCACTGCTGAAAAGATTTCTTATGTCCTAAATTCCACTATCCCTGAATCTGTTTCAGAAACAGCCTCTGAGGAAGAGATTGTCACTTTTAATAAGTGGCAAGATGATGCATCTGTGGCTCAATGCATCATGCTCGCATCCATGAATAACGAGCTTCAGCGTCAGTACGAAAAAATGGATGCTCCTGCTATGCTGCTTCACCTCAAGGAGTTATATGGTGAACAGAGTAGGACTGCTAGATATGAGAAATCTAAGGAGCTCTTCCGATCTCGGATGACCGAGGGCACTACCGTCGAGACTCATGTTCTGAAGGTAATCAATTTGATTGAACGCCTTGGACAGCTTGGGTTCGTCATGGATGGGGAGTCGAGTCAAGACTTGGTCTTGCAGTCACTCCCTGAGACCTTTTCGCAGTTTGTGGTTAATTTTCACATGAATAAGCTAGATGTCAGCTTACCTGAGCTGCTTAACATGCTGAAAACTGCAGAAGGTCACTTCTCATCCAAGAAGAACCATGTCTTGATGGTGGATTCTTCCAATAAAAGGAAGAGGCCCAAGGTGTCTTCTGAAAAGAAGAAATCTAAGAAGACTAAGGGAAAAGGGAAAGAAAAGGAGCAAAAGAAACATGAACCAGCTAAATGAATGTGCTTTCATTGCAATGAGCCGGGACATTGGAAGAGGAACTACAAGAAGTTTCTAGCAGAGAAGAAGCTTGGAGAAGCTTCGACTTCCAATCAAGGTTTGTTTATGATTGAAATTAATTTTTCTGAAAGTCATAATTCTACTTGGGTATTGGATACCGGCTGTGGTTCTCACATATGTAATACTGTTCAGGGACTGGTCAGAAGTAGAAAGCTGAACAAAGATGAGGTGATCCTACGAGTGGGAAATGGAGCAAAAGTTGCTGCATTAGCTGTAGGAACTTATTGTTTAGCAATGCCTTCGGGCAAATCCATTTATCTTAATAATTGTTATTATGTTCCGAATATTATTAAAAATATTATTTCAATTTCTGTATTGGATATGGAAGGTTTTGACGTTATTATAAAGAACAATGGTTGTTCTATTTATAAAGACGATGTTTTATATGGTATTGAAAATTTGCGAAATGGACTTTATACATTTGACTTGCAAGAAAATATATTTCAAATTGAACAAATTAAGAAAAGGAAAAGAAATGATATTAATTATACCTATATGTGGCACTGTAGACTCGGTCATATCAATGAAACAAGATTATCCAAGTTGCATAAAGATGGGCTCCTCGAGCTATCTGATTATGAATCATATCCAACTTGTGAATCTTATCTCATGGGTAAAATGACTAAATCTCCTTTTAGTGGAAAAGGGGAGAGAGTTACAGAGTTGTTGGCATTGATTCACACAGACGTTTGTGGACCTATGACAACAAGTGCACGGGGTGGGTATTCTTATTTTATTACTTTCACTGATGATCACTCAAGATTTGGATATGTGTATTTAATGAAATACAAATCAGAATCATTTGAAAAGTTCAAAGAGTTCAGAAGTGAAGTAGAGAAACAAACGGGCAAGAGTATTAAGATACTTCGATCAGATCGAGGTGGAGAATACTTAAGTAGTGAGTTTCTCAATTGTCTCAGAGAAAATGGTATAATCTCACAATGGACTCCTCCAGGTACACCACAGTTAAATGGAGTATCTGAAAGGAGAAATCGAACACTGTTGGACATGGTTCGATCCATGATGAGTTTTACCGACCTTCCAATTTCCTTCTGGGGATATGCCCTAGAAACGACTGCATACCTACTTAACAAGGTACCTACCAAATCCGCCCCAAAGACACCATATGAGATGTGGAAAAGGGGGAAACCAAATCTTAAGCATGTTAAGACTTGGGGTTGTCCAGCTTATGTCAAAAAGTTTGAAAATGATAAGCTACAGACTAAATCCGATAAGTGTAGATTTGTGGGATACCCTAAAGAAACCGTAGGGTATTATTTCTATCATCCAACTGATCAAAAGGTGTTTGTTGCGAAACATGCTACCTTCTTGGAGAAAGAGTTTATCCATGAAGGGGTTAGTGGGAGTAAGATATATCTTGAAGAAGTTCAAGAACCACAAGTTACCACGGACCAAAGTCAGGTACCTAACCAAGTAGAAGAACCTACTGTACCACACCATGTTCGTAAATCTGGAAGAGTACCGAAGATACCTGAGAGGTATGGATTCGTTATAGAGGATGACGATGAGGTACACATCATGAATGATGATGATCCATTGAATTACGAACAGGCTATGAGTAATAAAGACTCAGGGAAATGGCTTGAAACCATGAAATCTGAAATGGACTCCAAGTATGAAAACAAAGTATGGTCTTTGGTTTCACCACCTGAAGGTATTAAACCTATTGGGTGTAAATGGGTTTTTAAGAAAAAGACTGGAGTAGACGGAAAGGTAGAGACCTATAAGGCCCGACTGGTTGCAAAAGATTTCAAACAAAGACAAGGAGTTGACTATGATGAAGCCTTCTCACCAGTAGCCATGCTCAAGTCCATTCGGATTTTGCTTGCGATTGCAGCTTACAACGACTATGAGATCTGGCAGATGGACGTGAAAACGGCCTTCCTCAATGGAAAACATGAGGAGGATGTGTATATGACACAGCCAGAGGGATTTATTTCAAAAGTTGGAACAAATCAAGTCTGTAAGCTACAACGATCCATTTATGGGTTGAAGCAAGCTTCTCGTAGATGGAACATTCGTTTTGATGAGACAATCAAAGAGTTTGATTTTATCAAAAACGAGGATGAACCATGTGTATACAAGAAGGTTAGTGGGAGCGCAGTATCATTCCTTGTATTATATGTTGATGATATATTACTGATAGGGAATGACATTCCTATGTTACAATCCATTAAAATCTGGTTATCTAAAAACTTCTCCATGAAGGACTTGGGTGAAGCATCCTATATTTTGGGGATAAAGATCTATAGAGATAGATCTAAAAGGATGCTCGGCTTATCCCAAGGGACGTACATTGATACGATGCTAAAAAGGTTTAGCATGGAAGATTCCAAAAGAGGTCTCATGCCGATGAGCCATGGAATAAATCTCTCCAAGAAACAGGCCCCAAAGACACCTGAGGAGAGAGACCGTATGAGTAAGATCCCTTATGCTTCTGCAATAGGATCTATCATGTACGGTATGATATGTACTAGACCGGATGTTGCTCACGCACTTAGTGTAACAAGCAGATACCAGTCGAATCCAGGAGAAGAGCACTGGAAGGTAGTGAAAAATATCCTAAAGTACTTGAGAAGGACTAGAGATATTTTTCTTGTCTACGGTGGGTCTGAATTAAAACTCGAGGGATTCACGGACTCAAGTTTTCAAACAGACCAAGATTACAGTAAATCTATTTCAGGGTATGTGTTTACCTAGAACGGAGGTGCAGTGAGTTGGAAGAGTTCCAAGCAGCAAACGGTTGCTGATTCAGTGACACAGGCAGAATATATAACTGTAAGTGAAGCTGCAAGTTGATGTTTTAGATGAAAAGTTCATTACAGAACTAGGAATAGGTCCTAAGTCTCATCTTGAATCTAAACATGTGTTGCGGCACTTTGATTAAAGAACTCATTGAAAGAGGAGAGTGTAGACTCTCAAGACAACATTGCAGATCCATTTACTAAAGCTTTAACACAACAGCAGTTTGATCGTCACTTAGAGAAGATGGGTATGATATACCATGGCGATTGGCTTTAGTGCAAGTGGGAGATTGATAGTAGTGTGCATACAAGCCAATCATGTATGATGATAAAGCACATACTTTGTAAACAATCTTATTTATTTATTAATAAAATGTTTATTTATTAAAGGCATTTAATTATCTACATGGTGCTATTTTTATAATATGTAAATAACCCATAGTTTTAAGCAATACTTTTAGAATCATGATGTTGATCATGCTAATGAGATCTAAATTCTTAGAAAGCTTTAAAACTAAAATAGTTCCCAATCGTGGGATTACTAAAAAGGGGATTAGTAAATCTGGATAGATTGGTACATATGTTGCTTGCTCATTGGATGAGGATGACTGATCTCATGGTCATTTGTGTGGAGACACTAAAGCAAGTATGTAGGTGCTTATTGGAGAATAAGTTCACTGAACGTGACTCGCTATGGAATACCTAATGGAGTTTTACTCACCTGTCAATAGGAATTCCTAATGTGATAGTAGTACATGTGATCCTTGGACTTGAGATCATCATAGTATCTTGTATGTAACAAATTATACTTTGACTAATTCCTTAAGGCCTTTTAAGGCATATATAGGGTATGCTTGGGTGTAATGAGTTACATATGGAAATAATGAATGATCAATAAAGAATCTACCACCTCTAGTAAAAGAGGAGATATGTCCTATGTGATTCGTTAAATGACAACCCAGGAATCCTTGGCCAAGGTAGAATGAAATTAGAAAGAGGTTTCTAATTTGCATTATTTGGAGTTGTGAATTTTCTAATCGAAATACATATGATTAAATAAATTAAGACTTGACAGTAAATCCATGTCTTATATTTAATTGGGACATTGTATGGTGGAAGGATTGAATTGTACGGTAATTATTAACTCACAGGTTCTTTTATGATTAATGTTGAAATCTATATTATCTGGAAAGTCGTTGATCGCTAGGGAGGCTTATCCCTATTGTAGAATAAATGTTATTTATTTAAATAGATTATTAGTTTAATTTGTTTATTTAAATAAGATTAGAATTGTTCTAATTGATTTATTCACAACCGGTTTAATATGGAGAACCTAAAGGGTCACACCATAAAAGGAAGAAGAATTATTTAAGAAGAAAATGGCATGATAGTAATAATGCATTAAGTATAATTAATTTAATCTATGATGATAGAATAAATTAAATAGCTTAATGTTTATTATTTAATATTTTAGAAATATTAAATATAAATTAATAAGAGGAGTCTTATTAATATTATTATTATTATTATTTTAATTATAAAGGAGTTTAGGAATTAATATAATATCAGTACTCTCTCTCAATCCTAATAAAGATTAGGATATAAATTAATTAAATAAAACCCTATTCTAATTGGATTAGGAGGGTTAACCTAATATCTATATAAGAGATTCTTATATTAGAAATAAGGGGTGATGTGAAATTTTCCAAGAGTTGGGAGTACACATATTCTATAGAGATAGAAACAAGGGTTAAGCCAATAACCCATCTTCTTGAGTTCTTCATCTTCCTTGGTGGATCACCGTTAGAGGCCAAACATTTGGGTGGCTGACATTATTCAAGGGAAGGAGCCACTATCAGAGGAATCAAAGGAATCAAAGGAGTAGAACTTGTACCTGAGGAAGCTTAGATCTTCAAAGGTATAATTCCATGTTCTCTCTTTTCTGTTATTGATAACAAGCACAAAGCATGATCATGGTTATGGGTTTGTATAAATTTTGAAAACCTAGTTTTTACGCTTCCACCCTATTTATGTGATTTGATTGCATGATTGCGTTACATACAAACCAAACAGATTCAACTAATCCTTAGTGGATGAACGTGAATTCTAAATTACACTTATAAGCTTATCCCAACCAAACTTTCTTTGGTGCGGACTTGAATTCAAATTACTGAGTTGAACAACCCTAATTATTAGGGGAGGTTACTATGCATAGCGTTAAAATATTTGTGCACAATACATGGTACAAAGGGCTGATCCCCCTAAGTACGAGTTAAGGTCCATAGTCTTATTGACTGTTAAAGGTTTAAATAGAAATATTTATAACCTAGGACAAGAGTTCAAAGGTCTTATGACCCTCAGATAAATTCTATATTTGAATTTTAATGTTGATGGAGAAATATTATTCAATTCTTTATTGTTGAAGTAATCTAAGTTATACAGATTTTTTTAAAGACATCCTTTCATGTATTTATTATTGTTAAACTCCAGTGAGCTATTGTTTGCTCACTCTTGCATTAAATAACAATTGCAGTTAAGGTTGATAACGTTGATGCTCCGTTTACGAGTAAGGGTAAGGGAAATAAGACTTGAATGTTATGTTTTTATTTCCGCACTTTATTATTTTCATGTCAGGGTTAGAGTAACCCAGGATTATTTTAAAAAGGTTGTAACTCTTGTTTTAAGGGAGATTTTATATAAAGATTGTAATTTCTTTTGAGATATATTGGATAGATGTTTGTTATAGTTAGAAAGTGCACACCAAATTATGTGGAAACGAAGTACCCGGATTTGTGGGTGTCACGGGTTGGTATCAGAGCTGTAGGTTATGAAACCTTAGGTGGGGAAAAACCTTAGGTAGTAGCCTTATAGTAAGATCGAACAGATAGATGTGATAGGTAAAGATAATAAACTAGTTTATGTGCTGTGTGTTTACATTTTTGTATTCGAAGAGTGGCGATTAGATATCGCATAATAATAAACTTTAAAATTCTTTTGTCAGGATGTCGAATGTTGGAGAACCTAGTCAGCCTAGAGAGGATGTACCTCAGGTGCCTAGAGAGGAGGAGCCTCGTGACATACATATTGTCTGGGAGAAGCTAGTTAGGAGAGAGCCATCTCCAGTGATCAACATAGCTGGTCGGGTGTGTGAGCTGACATCTATTCTAGAAGAAGAGGACGAGGACGAGTCTGAAGAGGACGAGGACGAGTCTGAAGAGGACGAGGAGGAGGAAGAGGATCCCGAAGAGGAATTCCCACCTCACTCTACTAGTGCTGAGATGTACGAGGCAATCTACGATAGCAACGTGGAGCTTCATGGACGAGTAGGAGATCCCGAGGAAACTGTCCAGCAGCGAGACTAGACGATCGAGGAAATGGGACCTAGGAGATGCGTAGTGGAACCTGATATATATGGAGGTTGATAGAGATGCTGCTCCATTTGAACTGGCAAAGCTGAAGTAAGACATCCAGGAGGAGTCCTTTCTGACTGCTCAGTATTCAGTTAACTTGAAATCTTAAATTGATGGAATCATATTGGTATTATTCTGTCCATAGCGACGGTTATTGAGAACTGTTGATATTCTTGATATCCTTGAAATGTAATATCTTGTTATACCCTTTTTGAGATTCGAGAACTGTATTACTCGCCCTTATTGTTATATTACTTACTGAGAAAACTTGGTGCTTATTCTTGCTTTCCCTAAAATATTTCAGTTAGAGAAGAGTAGTGCGGACCCTCGAGCACCGACAAGGGAAAGAGAAAGGCTACAGAGTAGCTTTATTTATGTAGAACTTTATGATTTGTAATAAGAACTTATGCTATTATGTATTAGTTAGGTTTATATATGCTAAAGGTATGTTTAATCTATGTAATCGATGTTTAAGTTACGAGACCTTAGGACGTGAATAAATTATATTAATTAAATGTAATCAATTCAATAATAGTTGTGTATTATTCCGTCGTGCGATGCGACATTTAGTCGTAATATTTATCGTGGTGTTAGATATTAGAACGTGACAAATCGAATTCGAGTGACCAAGTGGCGGTTCGAATTTGGGGGAGTCATAGGTTGGTATCAGAGCTGTAGTTATGAACCTTAGGAGCGAGAGTCCTTAGATTATAACTTAGGAGAACTTAGAAGTTAGAAGGAGATAAAACTCATGTAGAGTTTTCCTTGAGAGACTTAATATGTTATGAAATGTTACTTCATTCTATACAATGAACTTATATTTTATTTAACATTCTAATGGAGTTGCTATTTGTTTATCTTGTATTTGTGATTGTAGGATGGCAGACACAGGAGTACCTAGTAGAGTGGCCGAGGAGGAGCCCAGAGATATACATGTAGTATACAAGGCACCTCTAGAGGTTGTGCCTGTGCAAGCTATTGTACTGTCTGAGTCTGACGACGAGGACGAGATTGAGATAGAGTCCGATCCAGAGGATGAGCCGATGGAGCATGAGCCAGTGGAGGACCCAGATGGGACTACTGTAGAGGAGCAGATGTTAGGCGAGTACGAGGAGAATATCCTAGAGTTGGACTGCAGAGTCTAGGAGCTGGAGGCCGAGGCCCAAGAGAGAGAGTCGGAGTTCCAGAAGCTGAGGGGCGAGGACCACCAGAGGAAACTGGCCATGCACTAGTTAGAGGTAGAGATTGCTTACCGCATGGAGGCAGGAATCTAGATGGGAAACTTATTCCACAGGTCGGTGGCGAAGAACGTAGATCAGGCACGGAAGCTGGAAGAAGTAGAGCAGAGAGAATTGAGTGAGAAGACGAAGAAGGAAGCACTCTGTACTCAGCTAGAGTTGGAGGTTATGGATAGGATCCACTTCGAGGAGAAGTGGGAAGCGGCAAACGAGAGAGCTGACGACCTAGAGGATGAGGTCAGATGCAAGAAGAGGAAGATGAACAAGATGGGGTATGTGTTCCGTTTAGCTTTTGAGAGGGTGATTGATGGTGTGTACCACTACCCAATGGAGCAGGGATAGACCCTGCATACTTTGAGCCGAGAGTTAATGGCGTATATAGCACAGATCGAGTACAAGAGCGCCGTGGAGCGTGGGATGATGGGAGGAGACCCTTAGTCAGTCTAGTAGTAAAATTTACTTTATGTGATGTTTATACTGTGTTGTAATCCCAACTCTTTTGTGTAAGGGACAGTGATGTAAACCACAAGTAAGCTTTTGATAGAGGGGTAGTATGGTAGTATGTTAGTGTTCCCCGTCTTTTGTGATATTAAGGGATATATGTGATAACATTTATAGAAATATGCTAGGGGAAATCATGTAATGAAATGATTTGGCATATGATTATAAATGAAGCTTATTTTAGAAATGTGTTATAAAATTTTATGCATGTAGTATTAAAAGAAATACGTAATTAATATAACTGAGTAATAATAAAATAAAAATTTGTGATGCAGATAATGCCGCCCAGACGTAGATTGACTGCACATGAGGAGTCAGTGAACAATGAGAGGGAACAAGTAGACCCGATCCAGAAGCTAGTAGATCTATTAGGAGAGGCCCTTAGGGGAAAGAACAACGAACCAATTCGCCCCAATCCTCAAGGAGTACTAGTCACAAACTTTAAGGACTTTAGAAGTGTAGGATCCCCAGAGTTCGAGGGTACTACCGACCCAATCATTGCGAGACATGGGTTAAGGATATCGAGAAGGACTTCACTATCGCTCGTGTGAGTGAAGACCAAAAGACTGTATTCGCTACATATATAATGAGAGGCGAAGCCAACTACAGGTGGGAGGCTAATCAACAAAGAGCTGGAGAAGGGATAATAGCTTGGGATAGATTCAAGACTCTATTTTTCGAGAACTACTTCCCAAAAAGCATGAAAAATAGGATGGAGGTGAAGTTCTTAGAACTGAAGCAAGGTGATATGACGGTGGCGCAGTACGCGGCTAAGTTTAACGAACTAGTGCGATTTGCGGAGCACCAGGTAGGAAATGAGGAAAGGAAGGCGAGACGATTCGAATAAGGGTTGAAGCCTTGGCTTTTCAACAAGGTATCAGTGCTTCAAATTGATTCCTTTGCAACATTGCTGGAGAAGACGATCACTGCGGAAGGTAGCAGTGAGGCCTTAAGTCTGTATAACAAGGAGAAGAAAGGAAAAAATACTGGAGGAGAGAACCATGCTGGTGGAAGCAGTAGTGGAGGAAGCAACTTGAGTAAAAGAAAGTGGGAGAACAAAAACAACAACAACAACAATCAATCGGGAAATTTTTGTGGAGGTTTTAAGAAGAGGACTGAGGGATGCCCGAAATGTGGGAAGAACCATCAATGTCAGTGCTGGAAGGGACGTGGCACTTGCTACAATTGCGGATAGGAAGGGCACATTTCACCCAATTGCCCGAAGCCGAAAAAGATACAAGGATGTTTTGCATGTGGCTCGGCGGAGCACCGAATTAAGGACTGCCCGAAGAAGGGAAGTAGCTGAGGTAGCCACAAGGGGGAATCAAACTGATGATCGACGGACATGCACAATCCAACAGCCCAACCATTAGGACCTTTAACATGACCGTCCAAGACGTAGTAGCTGCGAAGGATGTGGTGTCATGTATAATCCCAATCAATAATATAAATGCTTATGTGTTATTTGATTCGGGTGCCACCTGTCCTTTTGTATCTGAAGAATTTACTAGTAGACTTAATACACCCCAAGAAAGATTAGAAAATCCCTTGAACATAAAAGTTGCAAATAAGGAAATAATCCCTATAGAATACGTTTATCGAAATTGTCTTGCAAACATTAGAGAATATGAACTGAGCGTAGACTTGATTCCTATTAGATTGGGAGAATTTGACGTAATATTGGGAATGGATTGGTTGTATAACTATGTTGCGATAATTTACTGTCAGAACAAATGTGTGAACCTTCAGACTACGAGTAAGTCTAAGGTAGTATTTTATGGTAGCTCATCGCTTAAGCAATCGTGTTGCCTTACGATGATGCAGGCCAAGAAATTGTTAAGGAAAGAATGTGTAGGTTATTTAGCTTACATTATAGATACTTGAAAAAGGGAGTAAAAATTAAAGATATATCCATAGTGAATGAATTTCGAGATGAATTTTCGGATGATTTGCCTGGTCTTCCGCCAGATAAAGAAATTGAATTCGTAATAGACTTAGCACCGGGAACATCACCAATTTCGAAAGCACCATATCGTATGGGGCCAGTAGAAATGAAGGAATTGATGATACAACTGCAAGAGTTATTAGATAAGGGTTACATACGGCCGAGTGTGTCTCCTTGGGGAGCACTAGTTTTATTCGTTAAGAAAAAGGATAGATCAATGAGGCTCTATATCGATTATAAAGAATTGAATAGTGTAACGTTCAAGAACAGATATCCGCTATCGAGAATAGATGACTTATTTGATCAATTGAAAGGAGCAAAGTGTTTTTCAAAGATAGGCCTACGGACGGGTTATCACCAACTGAAGGTACGGGATGAGGACATACCAAATGCTACGTTTCGAACCCGTTATGGACATTACTAGTTTTTGGTAATTTCATTTGGATTGACTAATGCTCCGACATCATTTATGTACTTTATGAACCGAGTTTTCAAGGCATACTTGGATAAATTTGTGGTAGTTTTTATCGACGACATCTTGATCTACTCAAAGACAGAACAAGAGCACGCCGAACATCTGAAGATAGTTCTGGAAGCACTAAGGAAAGAGAAGATGTATGCAAAATTTTCTAAGTGTGAATTTTGGATGGAGAAGGTTCAATTCTTAGGTCACGTGGTGGATAAGAATGGAATCTCAATAGACCCTGCGAAGGTCGAGGCAGTAAGTAATTGGGAGCAACTGTGACACCCCCAAATCCGGGTACTTCGTTTCCACATGATTTAGTGTTCACTTTCTAACTATAACAAACATCTACCCAATATATCTCAAAATAAATTACAATCTTTATTCAAAATAATAAAATCCCCCTTAAAGCAAGGGTTACAACATACTCAAAACTCAATCCTAAGGTTACTCTAACCTTGATATAAACAATAAAGTGCGGAATAAAAATATGACATAAGAGTCTTATTACAATCATTTCAAAATAATTAAACAAGTATTCACTTGTTGATCTTTCCCTTGTCTTTACTCGTAGACAGGCATCAACGTTATCAACCTTAACTGCAATTGTTATTTAATGCAAGAGTGAGCAAACAACAGCTCACTGGAGTTTGTCAATAATAAATACATGAAAGGATATCTTTAAAAAGATCTGAATAACTTAGCTTACTTCAACAATAAAGAATTAAATAATAATTCTCTATCAACATTAAAATTCGAATATAAAATTTATCTGAGGGTCATAAGACCTTTGAACTCTTATCCTAGGTTATAAATATTTCTATTTAAACCTTTAACAGTCAAGAAGACTATGGACCTTAACTCGTACTTAGGGGGATCAGCCCTTCATACCATGTTTTATGCACAAACATCTTAACGCTATGCGTAGTAACCTCCCCTAATAATTAGGGTTGTTCAACTCAGTAATTTAAATTTAAGTCCGCACCAAAGAAAGTTTGGTTTGGATAAGCTTTCAAGGGTAATTTAGAATTCACGTTCATCAACTAAGGATTAGTTGAATCGACTTTCAATAATTCATAAATAAAAGAATTATGAATTAACATATACTTTAGAAGTAAACTTAAAGCATTTAAAATAATAAACTAGATCTTACTTGAACAATAAGTTAAGATTATTTCAATTAAATAAATAATTGTCCAATACAGAAATGGAAATGACATTCTCAACAATGAATATATGAACTCAAGAAACTTGCGTAGAAATAGCGAGTTTAGGGTTTAGAAGACTTGCCTCAAGTGCAAGCTACTTAACACAATTCACGTACTTTAATACTTCATACACATATATATTTAATCACAATAACCTAAATTAGTTAACACATAACTAACTCACATAATTGGTCAACCCTCATGGTTAACTCATTCTAATTAAATAACAATTAAGCATCACATATGCATGATCACATAACTAAATCAATTATGTGTTTAACTAAATTATAATTAAACAATTATAATTTAAACATTTAATCTAATTATAATTACATAAATTATAATTATCTCTTAAATTATAAATAATTATAATTTAAAATCAATTAAACTACATCATGCATTATACTTACACAATTTACAATTAATCATGTATTTATCAATTATAATCTATAATAATCATGCATTTATTAAATTATAATTACATAAATTAAAATTTAAATTAACATCTAATTGATTAAAATAAATCAACTTCTATACATTATAATTTCACAAAATTATAATTTAAATTAAATATTTACTCTTAATTATAATTAATTAAATTATAATTAAGTAACTTATTTTACAATTAAACAATTATAGCTTAATTTAAATACTATATTAAGGTTTTCAAAACTTCTTTTTCTCAAATTATGAAATTGTCAACTTCATGTTAATCACATGTTATAGTCACTGAATACATGCTCATCATCATAACCATTTAGCTTAAGATAGAATAAAAACTTCACAATCTAATCAAGCCAACTCACTGTCTCTGCACAGCCAGCGGCGCAGCTGCGCTGCCAGCAGCCTTGGTACCAGCGCAGCTGCGCAGGGGTTGAATTTGGGAAAGGCAAGCGGCGCAGCTGTGCTGCTTTTGGCTATACTACCGGCGCAGCTGCGCAGGAGCACAGACAGATGCAGACAACCACAATACTCTGCTTCACCGATTAACCCAAACAAGCCAACAAACGGCAAGTCACAGTAACTTAAACATTGTAAATCATACCTATGCAATAATACATATATATAACATGTTTCTAAAACACAAAAGTCATCTAAACCACAAGAATCAAGAGCTTTAGAAATCAAATTCGGCTATTTTCACAAAACTCATATTTTTCGTAAAATAATCTACTAAAATAAAATTTCTCAAGCAATTCAACTTTATATACATGCATTATATACAAAATTGAAGATAACATCAAACAAATTCCTAATAAGCATGTTAGCATATACTAATTCATCAATTTTACTCTAAAATCAACCAAATACATGAAATTCCATATGAACTCATACTATTCATTTAAAACATGTTTCTGACAACTTTGATTTCTGAACATCCTTGTTTATGGCATACAACTCATATATAAACCATTATAAACAAAATTTATATATATACATCATACATGTATAACTTTCATGCTAAATCATATACACAAAAAGTTCATAACCATGGATATCATAAGGAAAATACATAAAATATTTAAGGGAAATGAAACATACCCTTATTGCTTAGATGTTTGAAGAAGAATATGGTAATTTCCTTACGTTTTTCCTTTCTTTCCTTCTCTTCTTCTCAAATTCTTCTCTGCTCTTCTTACTCTCTGCTCTCTTTTCTTAGCTTTAGACTAACTTAGGATTATAAAACTAACGTACTAAGTGTATATCCAATATACATATAATAGAATATGTAACTCCCATATAATAATTATATACACTAACTACTACTAATTACGTAAGTTACAAAAGTTGAATTTGAATAGCCATAAGGTCATGTTTGGCAAACTCTTTATTTAAAACGGATTATTAGCTAAGGCCTTGTTTGGAAAATAGATGTAAAAACAAATGCAAGGCCTTGTTTATTTAAAATTCTTTTTCTTTTATTTTAACAAATCATTTTAACACATATTTTAAATGTCACATTTTAATTAATTAAACATAGAACATTCGTATTTAATCAATTAAAATCAATTAATCACATAAAATAATTTGTCACATAATTATAATTCATGTAACACTTAACACACAATTCATCTAATTTAATTCTCTCAATTAAATTAGAACTGTAATATAAAATTAATATATACACATCAATTAAATAACATTCATTAAATTAATATGTAACACTTAATTAAATCACTCTCATAATTCACGTAATTTATTTAACTCAATAAATAAATCACATAAAATATTTATTTAACTAAATAAATATTTAAAATTAAATATAAAATCTCAATTGTTACAGCAACCGAGAACACCAACAGACGTGAGAAGTTTCTTAGGGTTAGATGGGTACTATCGAAGATTCATCCAAGATTTTTCAAAGATAGCAACCCCGTTAACCAATCTGACGAGGAACACGGTGAAATTTGTATAGACCGACAAATGCGAAGAGAGTTTTCAAGAGTTGAAGAAGAGATTGAGCGAAGCGCCTGTGTTGTCACTACCAGATGATACGGGAAATTTTGTGGTATATAGTAACGCATCGCCCAAGGGACTTGGTTGCGTGCTAATGCAACAAGGCAAAGTCATTGCGTATGCATCACGACAATTGAAGGATTACGAAAAACGATACCCTACTCACGACTTAGAGTTAGCGGCAGTAGTTTTTACGTTGAAAATTTGGAGGCATTATTTGTACAGAGAGAGATGTGAGATATACACGGACCATAAAAGTCTAAAATATATCTTCACACTGAAGGAGTTGAATATGCGTGAGAGGAGGTGGTTAGAATTGATCAAAGACTATGACTGCAATATTCTTTACCACCCAGGTAAGGCAAACGTGGTTGCCGATGCTCTGAGCAGAAAAGGAATGGAGAAACTATTTCGTTTGTCGACTCAGGAAGAATTGGTAAGAGAAATGGAAAGATTAGAGATAGAGGTAAGAGGACCAGAAAGGTCGAAAGAGAAGTTATTCATAATGGAAGCTCGTCCAACCATATTGGATAGAGTAAAGGAATCGCAAGAAAATGATAAAGAGTGAGAGAAAATCAGAAAGAGGATTACAGAAAATGAAGAAGAAAGATTTTGAATGGATAAAGACGGTATTTTGAGATTTGAAGGAAGAGTGTGGGTACCAACGATAACCGAATTAAAGGAAGAGATTTTGCACGAGGCACATAATACGACGTATTTCGTTCATCCGGGAGGCACAAAGATGTACCGAGATTTAAGGCAATATTTTTGGTGGCCCAATTTAAAACGGGAAGTCGCAGAGTGCATTAGTAGATGTTTGACTTGCCAACGCTTCAAAGCAGAACACCAGCGGTCGAGTGGTTTACTACAACCGTTGGAAATACCGGAGTGGAAATGGGAGCATATTACGATGGACTTCGTGGTAGGACTTCAAGTCACACAGAAGGGATATGATGCCATTTGGGTTATCATGGATCGACTAATGAAGACCGCACATTTTCTACCAATCAAGATCCGCTACAGTTTGAATCAGTTAGCGAGTCTGTACGTAAAGGAGATTATTTCACGACATGGAGTGCCGGTGTCAATTGTCTCTGATCGAGATCCGCGCTTCCCGTCAAACTTTTGGAAGAGCTTGCAAGAGAGGATGGGAACACAGTTGAGGTTGAGTACTTCTTATCATCCTCAGACAGACGGATAGAGTGAGCGAACTATACAAACGCTGGAGGACATGCTTAGGACTTGCGTGATGGACTTCAAGGGAAATTGGGATGACCACCTACCCTTAGTTGAATTTGCGTATAATAATAGTTACCATGCGTGTATCGGCATGCCACCGTACGAAGCTCTTTACGGAAGAAAGTGCAGAACGCCATTATGTTGGGACGAAGTCGGAGAGCGATGAATACTCGGACCAGAGTTAGTTCAACAAACCGCAGACGTGGTGACAGTGATAAGAGGTAGACTAGTAGCAGCTCAAGCCCACCAACAAAAGTACGCAGATTTGCATCGGCAGGACCGAGACTTTAAAGTCAATAGTATTGTATTCTTGAAGGTATCTCCATGGAAGGGAAAGATCCGTTTCGGCAAGAAAAGAAAGTTGAGTCCAAGATTCATAGGTCCGTTCGAGATACAGAAGCGAGTGGGCAAAGTGGCATACAAAGTTGCATTACCACCCGAGTTGGAGCACATCCACAACGTGTTCCACATTTTCGTGTTGCGACGTACAAGGCCGACTACAAGCACGTGATTTCTTATAAGCCCATTCAAGTGGAGAAGAACTTGGCGTATGAAGAAATTCCTGTCCAAATATTAGATAGGAAAGAGCAAACCTTGAGAAATAAAATTATTTCATCTGTAAAAGTACTTTGGCGTAACCACGATGTCGAGGAGGCTACGTGGAAATTAGAAGATAGGATGATCAGGGATTATCCCCATCTATTTGTGTAACCTTGTAGCCATTCCGAGGATAGAATTTTTATAAGGGAGGGAGGATGTAATATCCGAGAATTTCCATATAATATTAAATAAATAAATGAATGAAAGTTGGATATTTATTTGAATATAAATATTTATGTGATATGAGATGAGTTAACTTAATTACTTCAAATTGAAATGATGATAATTGAGAAGAGAATGTGGAGTTTATTATAAGCTCGAGGAATGCCATGTGTGGCACAGTGATGAAAAGTATGTAATTTAATTCATTAAAGAAAGAATTAATAAGTGGATAATTAATTAATAATATATTATTAATTAAGGGTGATAGTGTTGGGTTTGTACGAAATCGTGACGCAATCAAATTGTAAAAATTAGCGGAAGCATGGTATATCAGAGTTTAAAAAATTTCTACAAAACCATTACCCGGATCATCCTTTATGCAAATTATTAATTTAAAACGATAAATAAGAAGTTATGGAATCATACCCTTGTAGAACGAAGCTTCCACAGGTACTAGTTCAACTCCTTGTTCTTCGTGATCTCCTTGAATTTTCGGGTTAGATTCTTTCCTTTGATCAACGTTAGCCACCCAAGTGTTTGGCCTCTAGAGGTGATCCACCAAGGAATATGAATTATCAAGAAGGAGGGTGTTTGGCTTAACCTTAGTTTTCTATCCTCTATAGAAAAGGAGTACTCTCCAACAATTGGAATTGCATCAATCTAATATCTATTATAAGACTTCTCTTATATAGACATTGGTCAACCCTTCTAATCCTATTAGACATGGGATTTCTTTTAATTAATTAAACTCCTTTAATTAATTTAGGCTTCCCACCACATGGGAATAATTAATTAAATTCATTTAATTAATTTGTCTCCTAATCTTATTAGGAATAAATGAGAGTACTAAATATTAAATTAATTACTAAACTCCTTTAGAAATTAAAATAATAATAATTGTAATAATATTAATAAGACTCCTCTTATTAATTTATATTTAATATTTCCAAAATATTAAATAATAAACATTAAGCTATTTAATTTATTATATCACCATAGATTAAATTAATTATACTTAATGCATTATTACGATTATGCCATTACCTTCTTAAATAATTATTCTTCCTTTTATGGTGTGACCCTTTAGGTTCTCCATATTAAACCGGTTGTGAATAAATCAATTAAAACAATTTTAATCTTATTTAAATAAATAAATTAAACTAATAATTTATTTAAATAAATAATATTTATTCTACAATAGGGATAAGCCTCCCTAGCGATCAACGACTTTCTAGATAATATAGATTTCAACATTAATCAAAAAGAACCTGTGAGTAAATAGTTACCGTACAATTCAATCCTTCCACCATACAATGTCCCAATTAAATATAAGACATTGATTTACTGTCAAGTCTTATTTTATTTAATTATATGTATTTCGATTAGAAAATGCACAACTCCAAATAATGCAAATTAGAAACTCCTTTCTAATTTCATTTCACCTTGGCCAAGGATTCCTGGGTTGTCATTTAACGAATCACATAGGACATATCTCCTCTTTTACTAGAGGTGGTAGATTCTTTATTGATCATTCATTATCTCCATATGTAACTCATTATACCCAAGCATACCCTATATATGCCTTAAAAGGTCTTAAGGAATAAGTCAAAGTATAATTTGTTACATACAAGATACTATGATGATCTCAAGTCCAAGGATTACTTGTACTACTATCACATTAGGAATTCCTATTGACAGGCGAGTAAATCTCCATTAGGTATTCCATAGCGAATCACGTTCAGTGAACTTATTCTCCAATAAGCACCTACATACTTGCTTTAGTGTCTCCACACAAATGATCATGAGATCAATCATCCTCATCCAATGAGCAAGCAACATATGTACCAATCTATCCGGATTTACTAATCCCCTTTTTAGTAATCCCACGATTGGGAACTATTTTAGTTTTAAAACTTTCTAAGAATTTAGATCTCATTAGCATGATCATCATCATGATTCTAAAAGCATTGCTTAAAACTATGGGTTATTTACATATTATAAAAACAGCAACATGTAGATAATTAAATGCCTTTAATAAATGAATATTTTATTAATAAATAAATAAGATTGTTTACAAAGTACGTGCTTTATCATCATACATGATTGGCTTGTATGCACACTAATATCAATCTCCCACTTGCACTAAAGCCAATCGCCATGGTATCTCATACCCATCTTCTCTAAGTGACGATCAAACTGCTGTTGTGTTAAAGCTTTAGTAAATGGATCTGCAATGTTATCTTGAGAGTCTACACGCTCCAAGGTGACGTCTCCTCTTTCAATGATCTCCCTGATCAAGTGAAATCGCCGCAACACGTGTTTAGATTTCTGATGAGACCTGGGTTCCTTAGCCTGTGCAACTGCTCCTGTGTTGTCACAGTAAACGGGAACTGCTTCTCCAATGCTAGGAACCACACCAAGTTCAGTTATGAACTTCAACATCCAAACAGCTTCCTTTGCAGCTTCACTTGCAGCTATATACTCTGCCTCTGTCACTGAATCAGCAACTGTTTGCTGCTTGGAACTCTTCCAACTCACTGCGCCTCCGTTCAAGGTAAAACATACCCCGAAACAGATTTACTGTCATCTTGGTCCGTTTGAAAACTTGAGTCTGTGAAGCCCTCGAGTTTTAATTCTGACCCACCGTAGACAAGAAAAATATCTTTAGTCCTTCTCAAGTACTTTAGGATATTTTTCACTGCCTTCCAGTGCTCTTCTCCAGGATTCGACTGGTATCTGCTCGTTACACTAAGTGCATGAGCAACATCCGGTCTAGTACATATCATACCGTACATGATAGATCCGATTGCAGAAGCATAAGGAATCTTACTCATACGGTCTCTCTCCTCAGGTGTCTTTGGGGCCTGTTTCTTGGAGAGATGTATTCCATGGCTCATCGGCATGAGACCTCTTTTGGAATCTTCCATGCTAAACCTCTTTAGCATCGTATCAATGTACGTTCCTTGGGATAAACCAAGCATCCTTTTAGATCTATCTCTATAGATCTTTATCCCCAAAATATAGGATGCTTCTCCCAAGTCCTTCATGGAGAAGTGTTTAGATAACCAGATTTTAATTGATTGTAGCATAGGAATGTCATTCCCTATCAGTAATATATCATCAACATATAATACAAGGAATGAAATTACGCTCCCACTAACCTTCTTGTACACACATGGTTCATCGTAATTTTTGATAAAATCAAACTCTTTGATTGTCTCATCAAAACGAATGTTCCATCTACGAGAAGCTTGCTTCAATCCATAAATGGATCGTTGCAGCTTACAGACTTGATTTATTCCAACCTTTGAAACAAATCCCTCTGGCTGTGTCATATACACATCCTCCTCAAGTTTTCCATTGAGGAAGGCCGTTTTCACGTCCATCTGCCAGATCTCATAGTCGTTATAAGCTGTAATTGCAAGCAAAATCCGAATGGACTTGAGCATAGCTACTGGTGAAAAGGTTACATCATAATCAACTCCTTGTCTTTGTTTGAAACCTTTTGCAACCAGTCGGGCCTTATAGGTCTCCACCTTGCCGTCCGCTTCAGTCTTTCTTTTAAAGACCCATTTACACCCAATAGGCTTAATGCCTTCAGGTGGTGAAACCAAAGTCCATACTTTATTTTCATACATGGAGTCCATTTCGGATTTCATGGCTTCAAGCCATTTCCCTGAGTCTTTATTACTCATGGCCTGTTCGTAATTCAATGGATCATCATTATTCATGATGTGTACCTCATCGTCATCCTCTATAACGAATCCATACCTATCAGGTATCTTCGGTACTCTCCAAGATTTACGAACAGGGTGTGGTATAGTAGGTTCTTCTACTTGGTCAGGTACCTGACTTTGATCCGTGGTAATTTGTGGTTCTTGAACTTCTTCAAGATATATCTTACTCCCACTGACCCCTTCATGGATAAACTCCTTTTCCAAGAAGGCAGCATGTTTCGCAACAAACACCTTTTGATCAGTTAGATGATAGAAATAATACCCTACAGTTTCTTTAGGGTATCCCACAAATCTACACTTTTCGGATTTAGTCTGTAGCTTATCATGTTCAAACTTTTTGACATAAGCTGGACAACCCCAAGTCTTAACATGCTTAAGATTTGGTTTCCTCCCCTTCCACATCTCATATGGAGTCTTTGGGACGGATATTGTAGGTACCTTGTTAAGTAGGTATGCAGCCGTTTCTAGGGCATATCCCCAGAAGGAAATTGGAAGGTCGGTAAAACTCATCATGGATCGAACCATGTCTAACAGTGTTCGATTTCTCCTTTCAGATACTCCATTTAACTGTGGTGTACCTGGAGGAGTCCATTGTGAGATTATACCATTTTCTTTGAGATAATTGAGAAACTCACCGCTTAAGTATTCTCCGCCTTGATCTGATCGAAGTATCTTTATACTCTTGCCCGTTTGTTTCTCTACTTCACTTCTGAACTCTTTGAACTTTTCAAATGATTCTGACTTGTATTTCATTAAATACACATATCCAAATCTTGAGTGATCATCAGTGAAAGTAATAAAATAAGAATACTCACCCCGTGCACTTGTTGTCATAGGCCCACAAACGTCTGTGTGAATCAATGCCAACAACTCTGTAACTCTTTCTCCTCTTCCACTAAAAGGAGATTTAGTCATTTTACCCATGAGACAAGATTCACAAGTTGGATATGATTCATAATCGGATAGCTCGAGGAGCCCATCTTTATGCAACTTGGATAATCTTGTTTCATTGATATGACCGAGTCTACAGTGCCACATGTAGGTATAATTAATATCATCTCTTTTTCTTTTCTTAGTTTGTTCAATTTGAAATATATTTTCTTGTAAGTCAAGTGTATAAAGTCCATTTCGCAAATTTCCAATACCATATAAAACATCGTCTTTATAAATAGAACAACTATTGTTCTTTATAACAACGTTAAATCCTTCCATATCCAATACAGAAATTAAAATAATGTTTTTAATAATATTCGGAACATAATAACAATTATTAAGATAAATGGACTTGCCCAAAGGCATTGCTAAATAATAAGTTCCTACAGCTAATGCAGCAACCTTTGCTCCATTCCCCACTCGTAGGATCACCTCATCATTGTTCAGCTTTCTACTTCTGACCAGTCCCTGCACAGTATTACATATGTGAGAACCACAGCCGGTATCCAATACCCAAGTAGAATTATGACTTTCAGAAAAATTAATTTCAATCATAAACAAACCTTGATTGGAAGTCGAAGCTTCTCCAAGCTTCTTCTCTGCTAGATACTTCTTGCAGTTCCTTTTCCAATGTCCCGGCTTGTTGCAATGAAAGCACATTCCTTTAGCTGGTTCAGGTTTCTTTTGTTCCTTTTCTTTCCCCTTTCCCTTAGCCTTCTTGGATTTCTTCTTTTCAGAAGATACCTTAGGTCTCTTCCTTTTATTGGAAGAATCCACCATCAAGATATGGTTCTTCTTGGATGGGAAGTGACCTTCTGCAGTTTTCAGCATGTTAAGCAGCTCAGGCAAGCTGACATCTAGCTTATTCATGTGAAAATTAACCACAAACTGTGAGAAGGTCTCAGGGAGTGACTGCAAGACCAAGTCTTGACTCAACTCCCCATCCATGACGAACCCAAGCTGTCCAAGGCGTTCAATCAAATTGATCACTTTCAGGACATGAGTCTCGATGGCAGTACCCTCAGTCATCCGAGATCGGAAGAGCTCCTTAGATATCTCATATCTAGCAGTCCTACTCTGTTCACCATACAACTCCTTGAGGTGAAGCAGCATAGCAGGAGCATCCATTTTTTCGTGCTGACGCTGAAGCTCGTTATTCATGGATGCGAGCATGATGCATTGAGCCACAGATGCATCATCTTGCCACTTATTGAAAGTGACAATCTCTTCCTCAGAGGCTGTTTCTGAAACAGATTCAGGGACAGTTGAATTTAGGACATAAGAAATCTTTTCAGCAGTGAGAACAATTCTCAGATTTCTTAGCCAGTCCTCATAATTCGGCCCGGTAAGCTTGTTTGCATCAAGTATGCTTCGTAGTGAGATTAGTGATTTAGACATTTTTAAAATTCTGCATGTGAAAAATAACATTTTAGCAAACATTCATTTTATTAATTTTGCATACCAAAATAAATTTAGGTCTTTATTTTAAATTGGTATCTACCACTATTTTCATCAAACTATATTACCCTCACTTATATAGTTCGGCAACATCTAATTAAAGATTTGCTAGTGAGAATAAGGATCCCATTTCAAATGTATATAACCTTGTGGATAGCACAACAAGCGATATACAAATAAATAGGTAGACAACTCTTGTCAATTACAACACTATATAACTCCTTTTATTTTGCCTCTTAAATCATAATGGTCAAGTGTGTGCACATCCGAACTAAAATGATTTAAGTTAAGTCCAGCCTAGCACTTCCATAAATTCAAAAAAGAAAAATGTTCGTCCTTGTGGATAGCACAACAAGACTAGATCGTTCAATTTTCTTGATAAGCATCAAATGTGATTAATTAACATCTTAAATACGCAATACTCGCCTTGTGGATAGCACAACAAGCTCATATTAAATATTTAATACTCTATTAATTTATCATGCTAGAAGGCGACGTTCGATATTCCAAATATCATTGAACGCTTCAGACTTAATATTATTTCTTTGAGGGGTTTGTTATTATTTGTCTCATCTTGTTTAGCGCGCATGCACATATATATATAAAATACGCGTCATTTTATTAAACATGCGAAGCATGTTTGCATAAAATATAATATATATAATATTTAGCATGCAATATAGAATATTATATTCTACCCGGATTGATTATGGACTTTTATTCTATTTTGGTTCACTAGAGCCACCAAGTGAACCAAAAGGTCAAACCTAGGAGTGCAATAATTTAAATTTAAATATAACTATTACATTTAAACACGGGCTCCATACAAACGGGTCTTCACGCGCTCCTTGCTCCTTGGTCTCCAATTTCTTCAAGATAATTCTAACTATTCTTATTACATTAAACTATTTAATTTAAATAGAAACCTTGATCAACAGTCAAGGGGAAGTACATAGGAGGGAGATAGAATTTTACATCAAGAAAAAAAAATTAGAGAAGACGAGGTACGCATACCCCATTTAATAAAACCCATTCATTCAAGCATTCAACTAAAATAAAATCCAATCACATTGGTCAAATAGTCCATAATCAATCCCCATTTATTTTCATACATATCACCATATATATCAATAAATAAATATTCATCTCATGAATTAAAACATTCCATATATATATGAGTATCATTTAATGGGCAATTTTAAATTGCATGAAATCCAATTTCAAGATTAAAATAAACTCTTTATTTTAATTATAAAATTATTTAGAATATAATATATAAATATATCATATTCATTTTTTTTAAAAAAAATCACCTTCTTTTATTAAAAGAGTCCTGCAGGTTTATTAAAAAAGTCATTTCCTGATGGGTCACCTTCTTTTTGGAGTAAGAAAGAGACAACACCTTTTCTTTGCAGAATTCAAGATTAGCACCAAAAAAAAAATTGTGATTCGTCCCAAAAAAAGTTTTTTTTTTTTTTTTAAAAAAAAAAATATAATTTTATACAATAAAATTATGCCCAATAAATTATTTTAAATACATACCCATATATATATGAAATCAAAAATAAATTAATAATTGCATAAAGATTTGGCTCTGATGCCACTGTTGGGTTTGTACGAAATCGTGACGCAATCAAATTGTAAAAATTAGCGGAAGCATGGTATATCAGAGTTTAAAAAATTTCTACAAAACCATTACCCGGATCATCCTTTATGCAAATTATTAATTTAAAACGATAAATAAGAAGTTATGGAATCATACCCTTGTAGAACGAAGCTTCCACAGGTACTAGTTCAACTCCTTGTTCTTCGTGATCTCCTTGAATTTTCGGGTTAGATTCTTTCCTTTGATCAACGTTAGCCACCCAAGTGTTTGGCCTCTAGAGGTGATCCACCAAGGAAGATGAATTATCAAGAAGGAGGGTGTTTGGCTTAACCTTAGTTTTCTATCCTCTATAGAAAAGGAGTACTCTCCAACAATTGGAATTGCATCAATCTAATATCTATTATAAGACTTCTCTTATATAGACATTGGTCAACCCTTCTAATCCTATTAGACATGGGATTTCTTTTAATTAATTAAACTCCTTTAATTAATTTAGGCTTCCCACCACATGGGAATAATTAATTAAATTCATTTAATTAATTTATCTCCTAATCTTATTAGGAATAAATGAGAGTACTAAATATTAAATTAATTACTAAACTCCTTTAGAAATTAAAATAATAATAATTGTAATAATATTAATAAGACTCCTCTTATTAATTTATATTTAATATTTCCAAAATATTAAATAATAAACATTAAGCTATTTAATTTATTATATCACCATAGATTAAATTAATTATACTTAATGCATTATTACGATTATGCCATTACCTTCTTAAATAATTATTCTTCCTTTTATGGTGTGACCCTTTAGGTTCTCCATATTAAACCGGTTGTGAATAAATCAATTAAAACAATTTTAATCTTATTTAAATAAATAAATTAAACTAATAATTTATTTAAATAAATAATATTTATTCTACAATAGGGATAAGCCTCCCTAGCGATCAACGACTTTCCAGATAATATAGATTTCAACATTAATCAAAAAGAACCTGTGAGTAAATAGTTACCGTACAATTCAATCCTTCCACCATACAATGTCCCAATTAAATATAAGACATGGATTTACTGTCAAGTCTTATTTTATTTAATTATATGTATTTCGATTAGAAAATGCACAACTCCAATTAATGCAAATTAGAAACTCCTTTCTAATTTCATTTCACCTTGGCCAAGGATTCCTGGGTTGTTATTTAACGAATCACATAGGACATATCTCCTCTTTTACTAGAGGTGGTAGATTCTTTATTGATCATTCATTATCTCCATATGTAACTCATTATACCCAAGCATACCCTATATATGCCTTAAAAGGTCTTAATGAATAAGTCAAAGTATAATTTGTTACATACAAGATACTATGATGATCTCAAGTCCAAGGATTACTTGTACTACTATCACATTAGGAATTCCTATTGACAGGCGAGTAAATCTCCATTAGGTATTCCATAGCGAATCACGTTCAGTGAACTTATTCTCCAATAAGCACCTACATACTTGCTTTAGTGTCTCCACACAAATGATCATGAGATCAATCATCCTCATCCAATGAGCAAGCAACATATGTACCGATCTATCCGGATTTACTAATCCCCTTTTTAGTAATCCCACGATTGGGAACTATTTTAGTTTTAAAACTTTCTAAGAATTTAGATCTCATTAGCATGATCATCATCATGATTCTAAAAGCATTGCTTAAAACTATGGGTTATTTACATATTATAAAAACAGCAACATGTAGATAATTAAATGCCTTTAATAAATGAATATTTTATTAATAAATAAATAAGATTGTTTACAAAGTACGTGCTTTATCATCATACATGATTGGCTTGTATGCACACTACTATCAGATAGCA
The DNA here is from genome assembly GCA_020205555.1 of Panax stipuleanatus. Classification (NCBI taxonomy): domain Eukaryota; kingdom Viridiplantae; phylum Streptophyta; class Magnoliopsida; order Apiales; family Araliaceae; genus Panax; species Panax stipuleanatus. The sequence goes on along the minus strand of CM035119.1, from coordinate 74,617,443 downwards.
TATTAATGGGTAATTAATGTTTGAGGTTAAAATTTATTCTATTAATTGTTTAGTGTAAAATTATGTAATCGTATATTGTATAGTAACTACAACTATATAATATAATCTATAATGTGACATTTTGGCATAACTATGTAATATATATATATATATATATATATATATATATATATATATATATATAAACTATATTATAAAGTGTAGTGTGACACTTTAGTAAGACTATGCAATATGAAAATTATATTGTATGAGTTACAAACATGAACATATGTGACCATGTGATAGGTATAGTACTTTAATGAATACTATATGGTATATTAAATTAAGGTGTGTGAATAATTAATAAGAACAATTATTTTAATGAGTTACATGATTGGAATACTAAGGTTTGTAATATTGCAGTATGTCACTATTCAATTAACTCATAATTTGACATTATTAAAATGTACATGGATTATATATCAATGTGTATACATGTATCCCAATTTGTTACCATGTAATGTTATTATGACATTTTTGGTTCATGTATGCCTTAAATAAGTTTAAGCCAAAGTAAGCACATATGTGTATTGAATGTATATTATATGGTGTTTCCTTCCTTGCTAGAATGCTAAGTTCTTATTCTTGTCCCTAAAAGAGTGTCCATTCCTCTTTCATTTCTTCTACACGTGAAAGACCAATGGCCTATACTACCTCTACATACCAACTCCAATTAGCCTCAATGAATTACCTAAACCTATTTCTTGCAAACTCACTTCTCAGCACTAGCAAATGATGAAAGGGGAGATGGCTCCAATAGTAACATTGATTTGCTATTTCACCAAACATCAAATGCCCAATGTATTCTTCTTTCTTCGCTTAGTTTAATTCTATGTGTAAAGCTCTTGTATGGTTATTCATTTGTCTATAAAATAAGCTCCAATCCCCTTCAATTCACTTTGATTGAGTTATTTGCTAAGTTATATAGAAAGTAAGGATATTGTATTGAGAGGGCAATCTGAAAGTTAAGTCAGGAGAGTATCAATTCAAGCTAAAGACGTATAATCTCTAAACCCATTTGAAATTCATTTCATAGAAATTGCATGATATTGTTGGAATTGATGTGTGATAAGGTGCTAGCCTAAGTTTTTAAGTATATCTATAGGTTAGGAATGCAAAGTAGTAGTATGCAAGCATGCTAGCTAAATACATTGTGAGGAATTGCTGAAGCAAAACATTGTCTGGCCTGAAACCAAAGTGGCGCGGACGCGCCTCTCCCTAGTACAAGTGGCGCGCGGCCGCGCCCCTCTGCAGTTTCTGTTGACAATTTTGTTATGTCTTCTAATGTATTGAGCATGTTATATTAGCTAGAATATGCATATAAATCACCATGACATGTGCAATAAGGTTGCTATGTATATAGTAAGCCATGTTAGTTGTTTTAGTTGAGTATTTCAAAGGAAGCCTAAAGATTTGTTAACTAGATTGATAAACATGGTGTAATACATGATCGGACCTTATGTGCAAATGTATTACGTTCTGATATGCCTTAACATGTGATAATATGATAGTTATTTAGTTAGACTATCCAAGCATGAATCAAAATAAGTTTTCAAGTAAAAGAACTAACTTAGAGTTTATAAATAAACTTTGGTATACGTATATACCATGTGGATGTTCTGATCTTGCGAGCATAGTAGTATGGTTTAGAAATGCATGAATAACCTGTTAACTTGTGTTTATATGATTCATAATGTAGCATGAGCATGTTGAACTTATTAGTGAACGTAACTAACAAGAATATAAGCTTTAAAACGTGGACTTTTACATGTTCTAAATTCTGATATTTTAACATGTCTAATAGTACGTGTAACATCACTAGTATATCATATATGTGAACACACTTGTTAGATGTAATGCAAGTTAATCAAGCATGAGTTCGATTAAGTTACAAACAAGTAGCAATGCTAGAATCATGCATTCATGATATAAAAACATGTGAGCATGCCTACCAATAAAATCTGTGACCACCTTATATGCCTAAGTGACAAGCGTGGAAAATTATGTGAATCCATGGCGTTGTATAACCCTAAGTCATTAGAAATCATGACTTAGAATTATAACATGTATAATTGAAGTTAGAAAGGTTGTACAAATATGGAAGAACCCTTTAACATGTATATGAGTTATGAAATATCATATGTTGATACTTGAATCCAATTTTGACGGTTAACTTATAACAATGTCATAACTTACTAAATGAAATATGATTGGTATTGATTATGGTCTTATATGATAATAATGATATAAGAGTGTGTTTAACTCAAAAAGAGGAACGTTAAGGATAAAAGAATATCAGTCAAGACTTGTGAATTAATATAATACTATATATGGTATGACGGTGTAGCTAGGATAAAACTTAGTTTATGTGTTGATTGTATATCCAAGATAAGATATGATGCTGATATATATGATTAATGGATATCATATATATACGTAATTATATTACGATAGGATTTGAAAGTGTTAATTGATTTCGTGGATAAACTACGCATAAGGCAAGTATCATAAACCCTTGCTTTAATTTATTCAACGGATATTGTAAGCAAGTTTCTAACCTTACTCTTTATTGAGCATTCAATAATCTTGTGCTATTATTGTCGTACAAGTAAGCTTTTGAGATTGAAATTCAGATATTTTATGGAAAAGATAAAAATTGATTTATATTCTTCGAACTTAAAATCTTAAGATTGAACTTATAATTGTTGTGATCAATGCCATTTGATACGGCTAGACTTATATTATTGAAAGGCGACCCAAACCAATAGATTGGCGCGAGATCTTGTGTTTGACTGAGATGGACAACCTTCTTTGAAGAGAAAACATATTTGTAGGGAGGCCGACGTGTGGACACTTTAGTACGATTGAACGATATGCATACCGTAGGGTACTTTAAGCTGATCACCTGTTGTACTTGTTTTGTTGGATTTGCAGTATATTACTATTAATTCTAGTAGAAGTTCATAGTTCTTAGTGACTGCTCAGTATTCAGTTAACTTGAAATCTTAAATTGATTGAATCATATTGATATTATTCTGTCCTTAGCAATAGTTATTTAGAACTGTTGATATTCTTGTTATCCTTGAAATATCATATCTTGATATACCATTTTTGAGATTCGAGAACTATATTGCTCGCCATTATTATTATATTACTTGCTGAGCAAACTTGTTGCTCATTCTTGCTTTCCCTAAAACATTTAAGTTAAGGCAGAGTAGTGCGGACCATCGAGCACCGACAAGGGCAAGGGAAAGGCTACAAAGTAGCTTTAATTATGTAGAACTTTATGATTTGTAATAAGAACTTATGCTATTATGTATTAGTTAGGTTTATATATGCTTAAGGTATGTTTAAGCTATGTAATCGATGTTTAAGTTACGAGACCTTGGGACGTGAATAAATTGTATTAATTAAATGTAATCTATTCAGTAATAGTTGTGTATTATTCCGCCGTGCGATGCGACATTTAGTCGTAATATTTATTATGGTGTTAGATATTAGAACGTGACAAACCGAATTCGAGTGACCAAGTGGCGGTCCGAATTTGGGGACATCACAGTCTTCTTCATCACTTTCTGGGATATTATCGTTCATCCCCTCGTAGTGCATCAGAAAATACATGTTACCAAATGGGTCTCGTCCTTCGTGCATGAACTTTTGCTTTCCCTTTTTGCTCTCCCCATCAGGCTTTGGGGCTTTTCTCTCACTTATCGGTATGATTGGTTGACACAATAGAAGGAATCTTCCTCATTGGCTTCACAAATCCGGCATCAGTGAGGTTTGCCTGTAGTATAGTGGAAGCAAAAATTTTTGGATGCTTGTGTGGGTTCTGGTGGTTTGATCCGAATGAATAACACAATCTGGCCTTCCCCGATTGGCTAGGGATTTGCACCGGACTATTGATTCCTTGCTGATTTTTTCCTAACTCTTATGCAGGGCGAAAACCCAAAGATACCATCTCCTGTCCCACTGTCATCACTTCGGAAGAAACCTTTGGTTTTAAGGCTGGTGCCCCAACTGGTAGGTACATAATATTGCTCATCACCAATGCTTGAAAACATGCAGGTTCAACCCATTCATCTAGACTGATCACCGGTGTAACGATTGAGATTTTATATTTAATTTTAAATATTTATTGAGTTAAATAAATATTTTATGTAATTTATTTATAGAGTGAAATAAACAAATTATGTGATTTATGGAAGTGATTTAATTAAGTGTTATATATTAATTAAATGAATGTGTAATATTTAATTTAATTGATGTATATTAATTTTATATTATAATTCTAATTTAATTGAGAGAATTAAATTAGATGATTTATGTGTTAGTGTTACATAAATTATAATTAGCGAGTAATTATAAAATGTGACAAATTTATGTGATATATTGATGTTAGATTTTAATTGATTAAATTAGTTGTTTAATGTTTAATTGATTAAAATATGACATTAAAGTATGTGTTAAAATGATTTGTTAAAATAATAGAAAAAGAATTTTAAATCTATTCTCCAAACAAGGCCTTAGCTAATAATCTATTTTTAAATAAAGGGTTTGCCAAACAAGGCCCTTGTATTTGTTTTATACCTATTTCTACCAAACGGGGCCTTAGTTACAAAAATATGTTTTTTTTATAAAGGGTTTTACCCAAACAGAGCCTTATGGCTTTTGAATTCTTGTAGCTGACAAGTTTTAAATTACTAATTATTACGTATTAAGTAATATAACTGTTATAAAATTATATGTATATTACGCTAAGTTATATTACGTTAAAAAAAGTTAGTCTAAAACTAAGAAAGGAGAATAAGAAAATACAGAGAAGAGACACTCTGTGATTTTTTTTCTTAACAAAGAAGATTGAGAGGAGTTGGAATTCTGAGAACTAAAGGAAGATTATCAGAGCTATTCTTACCCTCTAGTAAAGCTTAATCAAGGATTAAGGTAATAATTCACCTCTTATTTATTAGTTTCTTATATTCTAGGATTTTTGGTAAATAATTGGGATTGTAATTGATGAATTTGTTAATTACATGTTATATGAATTAAAGGATGTTGTAATCCATTACATGTATGCTATCAATGATTTGTTTTAAAAATCAAAGTACTGTAAAAATAAGTTTAATATGTGAAAATAGTGTTCTCATTGAATTTCATGTATTTGGTTGATTTTAGAGTAGAAATTTATGAATTATATGTGTGAATTGTGCAAATTGGCAGTTGTTCATGTTAATAGCTGCTATAGCAGAAATAATGTATGTATATAAAGTGGAATTTCTTGAGAAATTGAGTTACAGTGAATGGTTTTGGAAAATATATGAGATTTTGTGAAAATGTCAAAATTGAGTTTTAAAACCTTTAATTTTCATTATTTGGACAAATTCAGTGATTGGTAGTATATATAGCATGAGTATTAAGGCATAGGTATGATTTACAGTGTCTGTGTTGCTATATTTTTTCTTGGCTTGTATAGGTTAATCGGTGAAACAGGTTGCGGTTGCTGTCTGCCTCTGTCCGTGTTCTTGTGCAGCTGCGCCGGTAACACAGCCAGAAGCAGCGCAGCTGCGCCGGCTGCCTTTCATAGATTAAGCACATGCGCAGTTGCGCCGGTGCCAAGGCTTGTGGCTGCGCAGCTGCGCCGCTGGCTGTGCAGAGGCAGTAAGTTTCGTTTGTTTGTGCATTTTATTTGATAGCTTATGTTAAATTGGTTATGATAATGAGCATGAATTCAGTGGCTATAACATGTTGCTAGTATGAAGTTGATAATCTCATAATTTGAGAAAAAGGAAGTTTTGAAAATTTAATATAGTACTTAAATTATAAATTATAATTGTTTAATTGTACTATGAGTTACTTAATTATAAATTTATTATTTATAATTAAAAGTAAGTGTTTAATTTAAAGTATGATATTAGTTTATTTATTTTAAACAATTAAATGTTAATTGAAATTATAAGTATAATTTAATACATGTTTAATTATGGATTATAAATTGATAATTGCATGATTAATTATAATTTGTGTAATTATAATGCATGATATAGTTTAATTGATTATAAATTATAATTTAAGTAATTATAATTAGATTAAGTGTTTAAATTATAATTTAGCTAAATATATAATTAATTTAATTATGTGACTACAGATGTGATGTAATTAACTATGTGATAGTTGATTATTATTATTTATTTTATTAGAGTAAGTTAACTATGAGGGTTAACCACTTATGTGAGTTACTTGTGTTAACTGATTTAGATTATTATAATTGAATGCGTATAGGAAGTGTTTAAGTACGTGGTTGAGTTAAGTAGCTTGTGCGTAAGGCAAGTCTTCTAACCCTAAACTTGTTAAGTCTATACAATTTCTTGAGTTCATATATTCATTGCTGAGAATGTCATTTCCATTTTTGTATTAGACAATTGTTTATTTAATTGAAATGATCTTAACTTATTGTTCAAGTAAGATCCAGTTTATTATTTTAAATGCTTTCAGTTTACTTTTAAAGCATATGTTAATTCATAATTCTTTTATTTATGAATTATTGAAAGTCGATTCAACTAATCCTTAGTGGATGAACGTGAATTCTAAATTACCCTTGTAAGCTTATCCAAACCAACCTTTCTTTGGTGCGGACTTGAATTCAAATTACTGAGTTGAACAACCCAAATTATTAGGGGAGGTTACTACGCATAGCGTTAAAATGTTTGTGTACAATACATGGTACAAATGGCTGATCCCCCTAAGTACGAGTTAAGGTCTATAGTCTTATTGACTGTTAAAGGTTTAAATAGAAATATTTATAACCTAGGACAAGAGTTCAAAGGTCTTATGACCCTCAGATAAATTCTATATTCGAATTTTAATGTTGATAGAGAATTATTATTCAATTGTTTATTGTTGAAGTAAGCTAAGTTATTCAGATTTTTTTAAAGACATCCTTTCATGTATTTATTATTGTTAAACTCCAGTGAGCTGTTGTTTGCTCACTCTTGCATTTAATAACAATTGTAGTTAAGGTTGATAATGTTGATGCTCCGTCTACGAGTAAGGGCAAGGGAAAACAAAGCAAGTGAAGACTTATTTTTATTTAATTGAGAATGATTGTAATAAGACTTGAATATTATGTTTTTATTTTCGCACATTATTATTTTCATGTCAGGGATAGAGTAACTCGGGATTATTTTAAAAAGGTTGTAACTCTTGTTTTAAGGGAGATTTTATATAAAGATTGGAATTTCTTTTGAGAAATATTAGGTAGATGTTTGTTATAGTTAGAAAATGAACACCAAATTATGTGGAAACGAAGTACCCAGATTTGGGTGCGTCACAGGTTGGTATCAGAGCTGTAGGTTATGAAACCTTAGGTGGGGGAAAACCTTAGGTAGTAGCCTTATAGGTAAGATCGAAAAGATAAATGTGATAGGTAAAGATAATAAACTACTTTATGTGCTGTGTGTTTACGTTTTTGTATTCGAAGAGTGACGATTCGATATCACATAATAATAAACTTTAAAATTCTTTTGTCAGGATGTTGAACGTTGGAGAACCTAGTCAGCCTAGAGAGGATGTTTCTCAGTTGCCTAGAGAGGAGGAGCCCCGTGACATACATATTGTCTGGGAGCAGCTAGTTAAGAGAGAGCCATCTCCAGTGATCACCGTAGCTGGTCGGGAGTGTGAGCTGACACCTATTCCACAAGAAGAGGACGAGGACGAGTCTGAAGAGGAGGAGGAGGAGGAGGAGGAAGAGGATCCCGATGAGGAATTCCCACCTCACTCTACTAGTGCTGAGATGTACGAGGCAGTCTACAATAACAACGTGGAGTTTCATGGACGAGTAGGAGATCTCGAGGAAACTGTCCAGCAGCGAGACGAGACGATCGAGAAAATGGCAAGTGACCTAGGAGATGCACAGTGGAACCTGATACATATGGAGGTTGATAGAGATGCTGCTCGATTTGAACTGGCAAAGCTGAAGCAAGACATCCAGGAGGAGTCGAGGAAGCGTGCCAGAGCTGAGGAGTCACGCTTGAGGGCTAATCAACGAGCCGATCGAGTTGAAGCTGAAGCTGAAGCCAAGACGGCCGAGCTGAGGAAAACGGAATATGCTTTTCATACAGCGATAGAGAGAGCTCAGGACCGTGTTTTAAACTACCCAGCTCAATTCCAAGGTTTACTGTGGTATGTAGTGGACCAAAGAATGGCATTTTGGATAATGGAAGAGGAACGCAAAGAGGCTGTGTGACGTATTAATATGCCTAGGCAGTCGTAGTAGTAGTAGTAGTAGTAGTAGTAGTAGTAGAGCTTTTGTTTATGTGTTGCTTTTTGTAGTAAATAAAGTAAATCCCATAATTTGAGATAAGAATGGGATAAGTTAATAATGTAATCCTGTAACTTTTCCAGTTCAGGAAGGATGATGTAAATGGAAAAAATGCCATCTGATTGATGTTTTTAAACTACGACTAATGAATAAAAGGAGTTTATTGACGTGCTATGTGTTCTATGTAAACTGAATTGTTTAAAAAGTTTAAGTATGAACTTGAATACTTAATAGTTGAATAAAAGGATCTAATAATAATATTTTCTTAACAGAAAATGCCTCCTAGAAGAAGACCAACACGTCAAAACCCCGAGGGTTAGACGAACAATAACAATAATGATGGGACGAATCCCAACTCGGTTCAGCAATTGGTGAATCTGTTGACCTGAGCTCTTGCGAATCAGCCGCAAGTGCAGGGTACTACGTTCAAGGAATTCAAGGCAGTAGGACCGCCTGAGTTCAATGGATCAACCAACCCTATTGAGGCTCAGACGTGGGTTATGGAAATGGAGAAGGTATTTGATGTAGCCCGACTAGGTGAAGACCAGAAGACAACATTTGCGGCCTTCATGTTGAAGTCGGATGCTAGTTTCTGGTGGCAGGCTAATAAGACCCGAGAGGGAGAAGGAGTCATAATGTGGGAACGTTTTAAGGAAATGTTCTACGAAATGTACTTCCCAGTGAGTTCGCAGGACCAGATGGAGGTCCAATTCCTAGAGCTTAAGTAGGGAGGGATGACGGTGTCCAAGTATGTCGCTAAGTTCAATGAATTGGCCAGGTTTGCTACTTACCAGGTCAGCACTGACACTAGAAAGGCGATAAGGTTTGAGCAGGGACTAAAGCCCTAACTCTACAGTAAGGTTTCCATGTTCCAGTTGAACAACTTTGCGGCTGTGCTAGAGAAGGCCATACTTGCTGAGGGAGGAAGCGAAGCAGTGACAAAGTTCAACCAAGATAAGAAGAAGAAGAATGAGATAGAAACCAAGGCTGGGGGTAGCAGCGTTTTGAACCAAAAGAGGAAATGGAATGACAACACCTCTGCTGGGAGTCAGTAAGGAAGCCAGCAGAAGAGGAAGTTCGAAGCATGTGCTACATGCAGTAAGAATCACACTGGCGTGTGCATGAAGGGGAAGCGGGTGTGCTTCAACTGTGGTCAGGAAGGCCACATTACACCTAATTGCCCAAACCTGAAGAAGGGAGCTTGCTTTACATGTGGTTCCAAAGATCACATGGCTCGTAACTGCCCTAAGAAGCTGACGGCAGGGTCAATAGGGAGCGAAGGGAATGGAAGCGGCAGTACCGTTACTATCGCTGCACCATTGCAAGCTATTCGACCCACTGCACGGACATTCAATATGACGGTGTAGGATATTGTGAAATCAACAGACGTGGTGTCAGGTATTATTCCGATCAATAGTATAAATGCATATGTATATTTGATTCTGGTGCTACTTGTTCATTCATATCTGATGATTTTGCTAAAACCCTAAACTTACCTGTAGAAGAGTTAGTTTACCCCTTAAACATAGAGATTGAGCATAGGGAAGTTATTCCTGTTAGTTGTGTTTATAAGAACTGTAAACTGGACATTAAGGGTCAGGAGCTGAGAGTAGATTTGATTCCGATAAAACTTGGGGAATTCGATGTCATACTGGGTATGGATTGGTTGTTCAACCATGGGGCGATAATCGACTGTCAGAAGAAGTCGGTAAACCTTACGACACCGTCGAAGTTGGTGTTCTATGGTAGCAAATCGCCTAGACAAGCGAGTTGTCTGACGGTTATGCAAGCCAAGAAATTTCTGATGCAAAGCTGTGTAGGATATCTAGCCTATATAGTAGATACGTGTAAGGAAAGCCCGAAGGTGGAGGAAATATCGTTAATTAAGGAGTTTGTAGACGTATTTTCGAGCGACTTGCCAGGACTTCCGCCAGATAGGGAGACAGAGTTCGTGATCGACTTAGCGCAGGGAACTGCTCTGATTTCAAAGGTTCCGTACCGAATGGCTCCAGTTGAGATGAAGGAACTGATGGTTCAACTACAAGAACTGTTAGATAAGAAGTATATCCAACCGAGCATTTTGCCGTGGGGAGCGCCAATTTTGTTTGTTAAAAAGAAAGATGGATCGATGCGTCTTTGCATTGATTATAGGGAGTTGAATAAAGTTACGATCAAGAATAGGTATCCTTTACCTAGGACTGATGACTTGTTTGACCAGTTGAAGGGTGCAAAGTACTTCTCAAAAATTGATTTGAGAAGCGGGTATCATCAGTTGAAGGTGAGAAGAGAAAATATATCGAAGACGGCTTTTAGGACTCGATATGGTCATTACGAGTTCTTGGTGATGTCATTTGGTCTCATGAATGCCCTAGTTGCATTTATGGACCTAATAAATAGGGTGTTCAAGCCATTTCTGGATAAGTTCGTGGTAGTGTTCATAGATAACATCCTGGATTATTCCAAGACCGAGGAGGAATACGCTGAACACTTATGACTAACCTTAGAATCGCTGAGACGTGAGAAGCTTTACGCTAAATTCTTGAAGTGCGAATTTTGGTTGGAACGTGTACAATTTCTTGGCCACGTAATCGACAAGGATGGTATTTCAGTAGATCTGTCGAAGGTTAAAGCGGTAATAAATTGGGATCAGCCGAAGACGCCGTCTGAAGTGAGGAGTTTCTTGGGATTGGCAGGTTATTACCGTAGATTTATCCAAGACTTTTCTAGAATCGCAACTCCGTTGACAAATTTGACTTGTAAAACGGTTAAATTTGTTTGGACAAAGAAATGCGAGGAAAGTTTTCAAGAGATGAAGAAGAGGTTGAGTACTGCGCCTGTATTGTCCTTACCGAATAGTTCAGGGAATTTCGTGGTATATAGCGATGCCTCACATAAAGGATTAGGTTGTGTGTTGATGCAGAGTTACAAAATCATTGCATATGCGTCACGTCAGCTAAAGGATTATGAGAAGGGGTATCTGACCCATGATCTAAAATTGGCGACAGTAGTGTTTATCCTAAAGATTTGGAGGCACTACTTATATGGAGAGAAGTGTGAAATATACACAGATCACAAGAGTCTGAAGTATATATTTACCCAGAAGGATTTGAACATACGCCAAAGAAGATGGTTGGAACTGTTTAAAGACTATGACTGCGAGATACTTTACCATCCGGGTAAAGCTAACGTCGTCGCTGACGCTTTGAGTAGAAAAGGTCAGGAGAAGCTGAACGTGTTGACTGATCATGATCAGTTAATAGAGCAGATGGCTAGATTGGAGTTAGAAGTGAAGTTTCTAAAGGAATCAGATGAGAAGTTGTTTCAAGTAACCACTGGTTCTACTCTAGTAGACAAGGTGAAAGAAACACAACTCCATGATGAAGAATGTGAAAAGATTCGGAGGAGGATAACCGATGGCGAAGAGTTCAAGTTCAAGATAGATACAGAAGGTTTATTACGGTTTGAAGGAAGAATCTGCGTACCGCCAATACCAGAGGTTAAAGAGCAGATTCTGAGCGAAGCTCACAGTTCTAGATATTCTATTCACCCTGAGAGTAAAAAGATGTACCAGGATCTCAGGCATTATTTTTGGTGACCGAATATGAAGAGGGACGTTGCTGAATGCGTTGCGAAATGCTTGACGTGTCAGAAAGTTAAAGCAGAACACCAGAAACGGAGTGGTTTGCTACAACCGTTAGAAATTTAAGAGTGGAAGTGGGAGCACATCACGATGGACTTCGTGGTGGGCCTTCCAGCAACTCAGAAGGGATTTGATGCGATATGGGTTATAGTGGATCGACTGACAAAGCCAGCCCACTTTCTCCCGATCAGGGTTAAGTACAACTTGGATCAGCTAGCGAAGCTATACGTCAAGGAAATCATTTCTCGACATGGTGTTACCGTGTCGATTGTGTCAGACAAAGATCCACGTTTTACGTCGAATTTTTGGAAGCATTTGCAAGAGTGTCTGGGAACGCAGTTACGAATGAGTATGGCGTACCATCCTCAGACTAATAGCCAGAGCGAAAGAACGATTCAGACGCTTGAGGATATGGTGAGAGCTTGTGTGATGGACTTCAAAGAAAGCTGGGAGGATCATCTACCGTTGGTGGAGTTTGCCTACAACAATAGTTACCATGCGAGTATAGGCATGCTGCCTTACGAAGCATTATACGACAGAAAATGCAGAACTCCTTTGTGCTGGGATGAAGTCGGTGGACGTTAATTATTGGGACCAGAATTGGTACAATAAACCGTCTAAATTGTGAAGCTGATCAGAACGAGATTAGTTGCTGCTCAAGACAGACAGAAGAAGTATGCCGATTTACATCGACAGAACCGAGAATTCTTACCAGGTTATTTTTCTGAAAGTATCTCCTTGGAAAGGAAAGATTAGGTTTGGCAAGAAGGGAAAACTGAGTCCCCGATTTATTAGGCCTTTCGAGGTACTACAAAAAGTGGGTGAGGTAGCTTACGAAGTGGCATTACCTCCGGAGCTCGAGAATATACATAATGTCTTTCATATTTTTGTGTTAAAACCTTACAAGCATGATTATAAACATGTAATAGAATATGAACCTTTACAATTTGATAAAGACTTAACTTATGAAAAAGTTCATGTTCAAATAGTTGATAGAAAGGAACAAGTACTTAGTAATCAAGTGATACCTTCTGTTAAGGTAATATGGAGGAACCACAATACTGAAGAAGCTACGTGGGAACTCAAAGATGTTATAATGAAATATTATCCGTATTTATTTGATTAGTTTTTTGTAACCCCTTATGTACTGATTCTGGGGATAGAATCCTTTTAAGGAGGGAAGAATGTAATAGACGATAATTTTTTTTTATATGTGATTTTGGGGACAGAATCCTTTTAAGGAGGGAAGATTGTAACGATTGAGATTTTATATTTAATTTTAAATATTTATTGAGTTAAATAAATATTTTATGTAATTTATTTATAGAGTGAAAATAAATAAATTATGTGATTTATGAAAGTGATTTAATTAAGTGTTATATATTAATTAAATGAATGTGTAATATTTAATTTAATTGATGTATATTAATTTTATATTATAGTTCTAATTTAATTGAGAGAATTAAATTAGATGATTTACGTGTTAGTGTTACATGAATTATAATTAGCGAGTAATTATATACTGTGACAATTTTATATAATTTATTTATGTTAGATTTTAATTGATTAAATTAGTTGTTTAATATTTAATTGATTAAAATATGACATTAAAGTATGTGTTAAAATAATTAGTTAAAATAAAAGAAAAAGGATTTTAAATCTATTTTCCAAACAAGGCCTTAGCTAATAATTTGTTTTTAAATAAAGGGTTTGCCAAACAAGACCCTTGTATTTGTTTTAAACATATTTCTACCAAACGGGGTCTTAGTTACAAAAATATGTTTTTTTTATAAAGGGTTTTACCCAAACAGAGCCTTATGGCTTTTGAATTCTTGTAACTGACAAGTTTTAAATTACTAATTATTACGTATTAAGTAATATAACTGTTATAAGATTATATGTATATTATGCTAAGTTATATTACGTTAGAAAAGTTAGTTTAAAACTAAGAAATGAGAAGAAAAAAGTACAGAGAAGAGACACTCTATGATTTTTTTTTAACAAAGAAGGTTGAGAGGAGTTGGAATTCTGAGAATCAAAGGAAGATTATCAGAGCTATTCTTACCCTCTAGTAAAGCTTAATCAAGGATTAAGGTAATAATTCACCTCTTGTTTATTAGTTTCTTGTATTCTTGAGTTTTTGGTAAATAATTGGGATTGTAATTGATGAATTTGTTAATTACATGTTATATGAATTAATGGATGTTGTAATCCATTACATGTATGCTATCAATGATTTAATTTAAAAATCAAAGTACTGTAAAAAAAATTATATGTGAAAATAGTGTTCTTATGGAATTTCATCTATTTGGTTGATTTTAGAGTAGAAATTTATGAATTATATGTGTGAATTGTGCAAAGTGGTAGTTGTTCTTATTACTAGCTGCTATAGCAGAAATAATGTATGTATATAAAGTGGAATTGCTTCAGAAATTGAGTTACAGTGAATGGTTTTGGAAAATATATGCGTTTTTGTGAAAATGTCAAAATTGAGTTTTTAAAACCTTTGATTCTCATTATTTGGACAAATTCAGTGATTGGTAGTATATATAGTATGAGTATTAAGGCATAGGTATGATTTATAGTGTCTGTGTTGCTATATTTTTTCCGTTTGTTGGCTTGTATTGGTTAATCGGGGAAACAGGTTGCCATTGCTGTCTGCCTCTGTCGGTGTTCCTGCGCAGATACGCCGGTAACACAGCCAGAAGCAGCGCAGCTACGCCGGCTGCCTTTCATAGATTAAGCACATGCGCAGTTGCGCCGGTGCCAAGGCATGTGGCTGCGCAGCTGCGCCGCTGGCTATGCAGAGGCAGTAAATTTCGTTTGTTTGTGCATTTTATTTGATAGCTTATGCTAAATTGGTTATGATAATGAGCATGAATTCAGCGGCTATAACATGTTGCTAGTATGAAGTTGATAATCTCATAATTTGAGAAAAAGGAAGTTTTGAAAATTTAATATAGTACTTAAATTATAAATTATAATTGTTTAATTGTACTATGAGTTACTTAATTATAAATTGATTATTTATAATTAAAAGTAAGTGTTTAATTTAAAGTATGATAGTAGTTGATTTATTTTAAACTATTAAATGTTAATTTAAATTATAATTATAATTTAATGCATGTTTAATTATGGATTATAAATTAATAATTGCATGATTAATTATAATTTGTGTAATTATAATGCATGATGTAGTTTAATTGATTATAAATTATAAATTGTTTATAATTTAAAAGGTAATTATAATTTAAGTAATTATAATTAGATTAAGTGTTTAAATTATAATTTAGCTAAATATATAATTAATTTAATTATGTAACTACGGATGTGATGTAATTAACTATGTGAGAGTTGATTATTATTATTTATTTTATTAGAGTGAGTTAACCATGAGGGTTAACCACTTATGTGAGTTAGTTATGTGTTAACTGATTTAGATTATTATAATTGAATGTGTATATGAAGTGTTTAAGTACGTGGTTGAGTTAAGTAGCTTGCGCGTAAGGCAAGGCTTCTAACCCTAAACTAGTTAATTTTATACAATTTCTTGAGTTCATATATTCATTGCTGAGAATGTCCTTTCCATTTCTGTATTGAACAATTATTTCTTTAATTAAAATAATCTTAACTTATTATTCAAGTAAGATCCAGTTTATTATTTTAAATGCTTTAAGTTTACTTCTAAAGCATATATTAATTCATAATTCTTTTATTTATGAATTATTGAAAGTCGATTCAACTAATCCTTAGTTGATGAACGTGAATTCTAAATTACCCTTGTAAGGTTATCCAAATCAAACTTTCTTTGGTGCGGACTTGAATTCAAATTACTGAGTTGAACAACCCTAATTATTAGGGGAGGTTACTACGCATAGCGTTAAAATGTTTGTGCACAATACATGGTACAAAGGGCTGATCCCCCTAAGTACGAGTTAAGGACCATAGTCTTATTGACTGTTAAAGGTTTAAATAGAAATATTTATAGCCTAGGATAAGAGTTCAAAGGTCTTATGACCCTCAGATAAATTCTATATTTGAATTTTAATGTTGATAGAGAATTATTATTCAATTCTTTATTGTTAAAGTAAGCTAAGTTATTCAGATTTTTTTAAAGATATCCTTTCATGTATTTATTATTGTTAAACTCTAGTGAGCTGTTGTTTGCTCACTCTTGCATTAAATAACAATTGCAGTTAAGGTTGATAACGTTGATGCTCCGTCTACGAGTAAGGGCAAGGGAAAGCAAAGCAAGTGAAGACTTGTTTTTATTTAATTGAGAATGATTGTAATAAGACTTAAATGTTATGTTTTTATTTTTGCACTTTATTATTTTCATGTCAAGGTAAGAGTAACCCGGGATTATTTTAAAAATGATGTAACTCTTGTTTGAAGTTAGATTTTATATAAATATTATAATTTCTTCTGATATATATTGGGTAGATGTTTGTTATAGTTAGATAGTGAACACCAAATTATGTGCAAACGAAGTACCCGGATTTGGGGGTGTCACAACCGGTATGTCTCCCTGTATGAAGATAGGGTACTCTAGTTCAGCATTCATCGTGATTTGGTTGCCATTGATAATGTACTTGAGCTGCTAAAGGAGGGTGGATGGAATTGCTCCTGCCATATGGATCCACGGCCTTCCCAGTAACAAATTGTATCTAGTGGTAATGTTGAGTACCTGGAAAGATACATAGAAAGTGTGGGGATCCATCTCTAATGGCAGCTCAATCTCTCCCACAGCTTCTTGACGAGACCCATCAAAAACCCGGATAACTACATGACTGGTACGGATCCGGTTTGTGTTGATGTTCATTCTCTCCAAGGTATCATAGGGACAAATGTTTAGGGATGATCCTCTATCAATTAGTAAACCTCCGATCACATACCCTGATGACATCACTGCTATGTGTAGTGACTTGCTATGGCCCGTCCCCTCTGCGAGTATATTATTGTTAGTGAAAGATATCACATTACTGTTGAAGATGTGTTCTATCACATGACAGAATTTCTCAACATAAACTGTTCTTGGCAGATGGGCTTCTTCTAGTACTTTCACCAGAATGTTGCGATAATCCATCGAGGATAACACCAGGTCCAGGGACATCTGCTTGGGTGCATCCTTTAAGCTTTGCACCACCTTGATCTCATTATGCCCCATTTTGCTGAGGAATTCTTTAATCTTCTCTTCAGCCACTTTCCCTTTAGCTTTGATGACTGAATTGATCACCCGCTGAGGCAGATACAATGGGTTTTCCTTCGATATAGTGGCAATGTTGTTTGAGGTCGAATCTTCATCCCTCCCATAGTTCCATAGGACTCTTTTCAGGCTGACGATAGGATATTGCAGTCTGAAGGGTAATATTAAAGGTTCGGGTGCAGCTACCTTCACAGGATTCGGTGCTTCTTGGACCCCATTCACAGGAAGTATTAAGGGTGTCACGGCTAGTTTCTTCCCACAGGAAATAACAGCCATTGTTCTCTGATTCCAAGCCATGGGAATAAAGAGTGCTTCCTCACTGGGATAGCCGTAGTCTTGATTTGCTTTTATCAACTCACCATTTTCAATCATATTCTGAATCAGGTGACGAAGTCCCCAGCAGTCTTCAGTGTTATAACCGGGTGCATTTGAGTGATACTGGCAGATTATATCAGGCTTAAATTTTTTGGATCGAGGGTTCACTGGGGGTAACAAATCTGCAACCATCCCCTCATTGATCAACATTTGGAGGATTTCCTTCATAGGTTAGTTCAAATTAGTGAAGTTCCTCTAGACAGAAAACTCCTTATCTGCTTGAAACTTCTCTTCCTTGGCCACCTTGTCGGCCCAGGGTTCATGCTCATGAAATCGATAATGATCCCTCGTAGCAATGGGGCTAATTTTTGGTGTGGAAGGACTCGCTTCATACTGGTTGGTCTGGTTTATTAGCTATTTGGTTATCTGATGTTGATACACGACCAAATCCGCTAACTGTCCAATCTGTTCCTTGATAGACTTGATTTCTTGTTCTATCAGGAACTGTCTCTCTTAGAACTCCCAATTGTCCAGGCTATTGGTGCTGGATTGAGTTGACTCTCTGACATACCGGATGTATTTGGATCCTTCTCCATTTCTTGTGCTAATCATGTTAACACCTTCCTTTATATGTTGAGGGAGGGGATTATCCTGCACATGCGGTTGCTCGGGCTTGGTCACCACAATCTCTCCGTTGTCTATCAAGTCTTGGATTTTGTGCTTAAGAGACCAACAGTCTTGTGCATCATGGCCCAGGGATCCGAAATTATATGCGCACTTCTTGCTTAGGTTGAAATTCTGCCAACCGGTACTAGTTGGTGGAAGGAGTTGAACAATCTTCTTCTGTGTTGTTAACAGTTTTAGCACATTCTCGAGTGAATCCCCTAAACGGGTAAATGTTCTTCGCCGTCTGGCCTCCATAGTTTATTCAAATGGAGGATTAGAAGGTTGGGCTGGAGCTTGAAAAGAGGAATAGTTCGTCCTTTGAATGGGCATACTGTTCAAATCACCCCTCTTATTCTGTCCTTGCAGTATTAAGGACACTTCTTCTTCTTTCTTCTTGTGTGCTCTCTGGAGATTACTCCCATAACTCCCAGATTTGATATGCTCGGCAACAGCTTCCAAGGCGGTAAGATCTTTTATCTTCCAAGATTTCAGCCCCATTTCAGCCATTTATCCGTGCTTGATCATCTTCGGAGCTTATTGAATGTCGATGAAGGTCATGAGTCATAACTATCTAAGACTTAGTCATAGGCGGGGTGACTTGTGCTGCCACACGCCTCCATTATTGGGCATATTTTCTGAATGACTCGGCGCTTTGCTTTTTGATTTTGGTTATTTGATATCTGTCTGGAGCAATTTGTGACTGAAAACTGTATTGATTGAGGAAGGCATGTGCAAACTCTTCCTATCTATGAGTCTTCGAATTGTCCAGTCGGGCATACTAGGCTCTAGCCTTTCCGGTCAGACTCTTCTTGAACAATTACATTCTGAACTTTTTATCCTCTGTATAGGATCTGAGCTCTCCAATAAATACCTTTACATGGGTTTATGGATCTCCTAATCCATCATATTTCTCAAAATCAGGGACCAAAAATTTGTTTGGATAACGAGCCCCTTGGAATATACATAAGTTTGAATAATTGACACTCCCAAACGCCCCAGTCCCTTTGATGGCCCGGATGGTTTCCTCCATCTGTTGGACTTTCTTCAAAATGTCACCAACTTCTTGTTCTTTGTTGAGGGTGGTGGTTTCAGGGGTTTTGTTGGTCATGCCCTGGTTTTGTGGTTTAGAAATTGGAGTGTCTTTCTTTCTGGTCTCTTGACTGCCATCGGGTGTAGATGGTTCTGTATAACTGGGGGTTTGTTTCCCTTAAAGGCCATTGCTTTGTTCTTTCAAGAAAATAGCCAATTCTGCTATCTGGTTCTTCAATCACTTAAACTCTTCTCTAGAGACAGGGGTAGACTCTGGCGGAGCACTTGAAGTTATGTCTGAAGATGGCCTTAGTTCTTTCTTAGATTTTGACCTGGTGACGGGACCAATTTTTACCTACAACAAACATAGGTGTGTTAATTTCCTGATGTAGGTATCAGTTGGATGCATGCTAGGAAATGTCTTTATTTTTGAGGTTTTTTAATCTTATCCTGTAAAATAAAGGTCAGTTGTTTTGATGACAGGATAGTATGACAAGATTTACAAGACATAGAAAGTATATTTACATTGAATCTTGAAATTGACATTGGAATTGGAAAATTTTACATTGAATTGAAAGAGGAAGGCATAAAGAAGCTTCACTTCGGATTTGGTTACTCAGAGGTTGACCTATCTTAGGCTACTCTCGCGGCTTTTCGGCATGAATGTCTTTATATCATTACAATCTACTAGAGGAGAAATTAATCCGGTCTTTCAATTGGAGCGGATATGAGTGGTGCCTTTCCTGAGCCTCGCAGAATTAGCCTTCTTTGAGTCCAGTAATCAAACACCGACATGTTTGCCTTCTGGTGGAGGAATCACACAGCATACATTCACATACATCGTGTCTCACCGTATGAAATGATGACATTGTGCGAAGCACCAATATAAAGTAGTAAAACAATCA
The DNA here is from genome assembly GCA_020205555.1 of Panax stipuleanatus. NCBI lineage: Eukaryota > Viridiplantae > Streptophyta > Magnoliopsida > Apiales > Araliaceae > Panax > Panax stipuleanatus. Next base: position 74,597,329 of record CM035119.1, on the reverse strand, counting down.
TACTCATCCATTTAATGTAAAACGCAGCATTCACACATATGCAGATATACAAGGAAATTTTGAAAAGATATGAATGCGGCCTAAGCCGCAGAGTCGCCACCTGTCAATGTCGGGAAAAAATCAGGTCTGACTTTGGACCCGATCTTTCTCTCTTCCTAAGTCTTTTATTTTCTACCCTTATTGCCTTATCTGTTTATTGTGAAGGGTGATGTTTTTTTTAGGAAAAGGCCAACATGTATCATGTCGACAATTTGAACTGTTTACAGAGTTACCAGTTTGAAGATTTGAAATGGTTGTACCAACTCAACCGAGTTTTATTTGCAAGTAGGCCCAATTGTTGGACACTGTCGAAACTTGATTTTAAAACCAAAATTCTGAAGTTCGGGGGCTTGGTTAAGTGGGGGGATGGTGTTAGTTACCCCCAACTCTCGTGAAAATACGGTACCACATCTTTTTAATATTTCCCTTTTTATTTGTAATGTGTGTGTGTGGATGCTGGAAATAATTGAGCCTACGTTTTGTTTGTTTTGAAAGTATTGTCGTGCTTCATTGAACCTATATACGAAGGGTTTGATTTGATTTGCAAATGTCCTTTTTTAGACAAGATATGAAAATGATGTTTGAAAAGGTTGGTTTTCAAACCCTTACGCTCACGAAGGAATTGAAGCATGTTGATACTTCCATTTTAGCCTTCGGCTCGATTTCAATGGTGATTGTAGGGCTGCGAAGCATCCTCGACCACAAAAATATAGACAAATTCTGGTCTTCTCATGGGCATGATAGCCATCAGAGTGACTCTAGCACGACACACCATTATTGCATTATGTTTGAGACCTTAAACCCGGATAACCATTTTAAGGCCTTCCGGATGTACTTTTTTTATAGAAAAACGGCAGCGTACATTTGTAATATGGAGTTTGTCCATCGTGGGAATCATATTATGATCAGTTTGATCATGCATCCCACGATTCCTAGGCTCATAAAAGGAAGCCAAGTAAACCTGCACAGCACAGATTTTATAGAAAATGTATATTTACAATAAGACGTCGCAAAAACCAAGGATTAATAAGTCAAATCCTGGCATGCACATAGCCAAAGCTTCTCGTTCCCACTAAATAGAAATCTGAGGGTTGCGAGGTCGCTTTCATATTTAAAAAAACTAGAAAGAAAGCTATATTTAAATAAATCTGAGTCATTCTAGCTTTCCGGTTCCGGTTGGGCCTATTTTGAACCGTTTGAAAGGTAGAAAAGGCTAGATTTAAATAATTCTAAACCACCAAAGTTTTTTAGTGCAGATTCATATTAAATGAATATTTACAACGAATGTTTAATCATAATGAGTAGAGAGAATATATATATATATATATATAAACTGTAAACGGCGACGGATTTCACATCTCAAGCCCGGACATAAATGTAAATATATATATAGATATATAAAAAGTTGTAAAGGGTGATGGCTTTGCAATCCCAAGCCCGGACAGAAATGTAAATATATATATATATATATATATATATATATATATATATATATATATAAAAGCTGTAAAAGAACCACTGAGTAATTCAGGCTTGACAAAAAAGTAAATATATATATATATATATATAAAAGCTGTAATTGAGTCATGGAGTAATCCAGGCTTGACAGAATATATATATATATATATATATATATATATATATATATATATATATATATATATATATGTATAAAAGCGGTAAAGAGCCACGAATTTTTCCATGCTCAACTTGAATGTAAATATATATATACATATATATATATATATATAAGCTGTAAAAAGGCCACAGATTTTCAATCCAGGCAAAACTGAAATATAAAGGTTAATATATACAGTTAGTATATATATTAAAGCAATAAAGGTCATGAATTATCAATCTAGGCCAAACGGAGTCAGAAAAATTTATATATATATATATATATATAGTTTTATATATAAAAGCAGTAACTACCATAGATTTGCAATCCGGGCTTGACAGAATTGAAAATTAGTATATATATAGTCAAATATATACATAATAAAGCCAAAAAGCCCACGAGTCAGCGACCTAGGCCGAGAAAGTTAATGCGCACACACACACACATCTATATATATATATAAGCGATTAAAAGCCATAGATCGATGACCCAAGCTGTGCAAACGAATAAAAATGCTTATATGTACTAAAATGTTCTAAAAAGTAAGCAAAAACAGTCACAGAACTGAGTTTCGGGCAAAACCAGAAGATGAAACGTTACGTGCACGTGTATAAATACGTAATCAAGTAGTAAACGAGTTCTGATTGTAAAAATACTTACAATGGATTGATACACATGCTTTTTGCCAATTCGTAGGCTTCAAACGGATGTTTCCACCGATTAATTTTAGGTATGTGGTAGTGTATGAGTATACCTACGTGTTAGAGTAATAAAATCTAGGTTTAGAGTACTAGAAGTCGGGCTAGGAAACGAAATGGGCTGAGTTTCAGAGCGTTTTCTATTTTTTTTCTTCTTTTTTTAGCAAGGGGGAGGCTTGTATTTAAAGACCCGATGGTAGAGGGTCTACCCGCGACAGCCATGGGTCTACCTGCGGCTCCACATGGTAGGCCCCACCCAACGGGTCCCGTTATCTCGAAGTACGTGCACTCCGAGCAACGCAATGTCAGGTTCAAAACTTTCTAACTTTTGATCAGAGCATTCGTTTGAGGCGTGCTATACCTTTCCGGAAAGCCCTCGTCGAGATCATCAGAATGACATAGGACTTATCCCTTTTTAAGTCCACAAAGACAGGTTCATAATTGGATCTTCATTTCTTCGCAGTTTATTCGTTGGGCTGTATTGTGTTATTTTCACTCGAAATCAATGTTAGGGTTCTTTCTAACCTTGATTGCATCTGTTCGACTTGATTTTGATTGGATTGGCTTCAAGTTGGTAAAATGACCATTTTTCCCCTGCAAGGGTTGTCGCTTGTACTACCACAGTCTTCGACTGTTTTCCCGGGGTTGTTTCCTAGGTTTTGATCCCAGCAGACTCTGTTTGTCCTCAAGGTTGTCTCTGAGGCTGACTTTGTTTCCTAGGGTTGTCTATGGGGATGATGTGATGCTTTGGGGTTGTCTCCGAAGGTTGGATTGATCTCCCAGGCTTGTCACCGGGGCTGCTTGACATCTCGGTATGGTTACCGGGGATTCACTTGACATCCTAGTGTTGCCGGGGTTTGACTTAACATCCCGGTGTAGTGACCGGGGTTGAGCTTGGTATCCCGGGTTGTCACCGAGGCTGTTTGACATCCTGGTATGGTCACCGGGGCTTCACTTGACATCTCGATGTTGCCGGGGTCTAACTTGACATCCCAATGTAGTGACTGGGGTTGAGCTTGACATCCCAATATTGCCATCGGGGCTTCACTTGACATCCCAGTGTTGTTTGGGTTTTACTTGACATCCCGGGGTTGTCATCGAGGCTGCTTGAAGTCCTAGTATGGTCACTGGGGAAAAAGACAATTTTACCCTCCTGCAGGGTCAGTAACAGGAATTTAAAATTTTGAGTGTCTACACTAGCATCAGGCGCTGCGACACCACGTCACCAGAAACCAAAGACAACTAGCTGGCACTGCGGTGCGACAAAAGAGCTGGCTTCAGACGCTACAGCGCCATGTCAGTACCATGGCTAGGGAGTCGGCGCTGCGGCGCGACAAAAAAGCTTGGAACAGGCGCTGCGGCGCTATTGGGCATAATCAGTTTTTCTGGTTCTTGAATGATGCAATTTTTCTCTAAAAACATGATTCCTAGCTAATTATTATGCCCAATTAAATTGTTCAAAACACATATTAGTATAAATATCAAATCAAAAGAATTAATAACTCGCATAAAGGTTTGACTCTGATACCACTGTTAGGTTTGCACCAATCAAAGTAGCTGAAACATGGTAAAAAATAGGATTTTAAAATTTTACAAACCTTATACCCGGATCATCATTTATGCATAATTATTAATTAAACAAAAGAGAAAGAATTATCGAATCATACCCTCGTAGAACTAAGCTTCCACAGGTACAAGTTCAACTCCAAATCCTTCGTGATCTCCTTGAGTTCTCCGGGTTTAATTCCTTCCTTTGATTAATGATAGTCACCCAAGTGTTTGGCCTCTTGAGGTGATCCACCAAGGAAGAAGATATATTAAAGAAGGTGAGTGTTTGGCTAAACCCTAATTCTATCTCTATAGAATGTGTATACTATCCAAACTATTGGAATAGTGTAATATCTAACATTGTTCCATAATAAGACTTTCTTATTTATAGATGTAGACAACCCTCCTAAATCTTTTAGGAATAAGATTTCATAATAATTAATTAAACCTTTTAATTAATTAGGCTTCCCAATCCTATTGGGAGTAATTAAACTCTTTTAATTAATTAGTCTCCTAATCTTATTAGGAATATATAGGAAAGAGAGAGTATCTTATTAATTAATTCCTAAAACTTTAGAAATTAAATAATAATAATAATAATAATAATAATAATAATAATAATAATAATAATAATAATAATAATAAGACTCCTCTTATTAATTTATATTTAATAATTCTAAAATATTAAATAATAAACATTAAGTTATTTAATTTATTTTATCACAATAGATTAAATTAAACATACTTAACTTATTATTACGATTATGTCATTAGCTTCTTTAATAAATATTCTTCATTTTATGGTGTGACCCTTTAGGTTCTCCATATTAAACCAGTTGTGAATAAATCAATTAGAACAATTCTAATCTTATTTAAATAAATTAATTAAACTAATAATTCATTTAAATAAATAATATTTATTCTACAATAAGGGTAAGCCCCCTTAGCGATCAACGACTTTCCAGATAATATCGATTTTAACATTAATCATAAAAGAACCTGTGAGTAACTAGTTACCGTACAATTCATTCCTTCCACCATACAATGTCCAAATTAAAATATAAGACATGAATTTACTATCAAGTCTTATTTCATTTAATTATATGGATTTCGATTCTAAAATGACAACACCAAATAATGCAAATTAGAAACTACTTTCTAATTTCATTATGCCTTGGCCAAGGACTACTGGGTTGTCATTTATCGAATCACGTAGGACATTCTCTTCTTTTACTAGATGTGGTAGATCCTTTATTGATCATTCATTATCTCTATGTATAAATCATTATACCCAATTATACCCTTTGATATACTTTTAGGGTCTTAAGGATGTCGTCAAAGTATAACTCATCATACACAAGATACTATGATGATCTCAAGTCTAAAGATTATCTGTACTACTATCACTTAAGAAATTCCTATTGATAGACAAGTAAAACTCCATTAGGTATTCCTTAGTGAGCCACGTTCAGTGAACTTATTCTCTAATAAGCACCTACATACTTGCTTTATTGTCTCCACACAAATGATTATGAGATCAATCATCCTCATCTAATGAGCAAGTCAACGTATGTACCAATCTATTCAGATTCACTAATCCTCTTTTTAGTAATCCAACGATTGAGAACTCTTTTAATTTTAAGCTATCTAAGAATTTAGATTTCATTAGCATGATCATCATCATGATTCCAAAAGCATTGCATAAAACTATGGATTTATCACATATTATAAAAATAGCTACATGTAGATAATTAAATGCCTTTAATTGAATAACACTTTTATTAATAAATAAATAAGATTTTCTAAAAGTATATGCTTTATTATCATACATGATTGGCTTATATGCATACTACTTTCAGTATTTTACTGCAGGATTGACAACGACTAGAAGAAGCGAAGGTATGAACCATTTTTTTGATTTAAATGTGAATGCTTTAACAGGCATGAAAGATTTTGCTGTCAAGACTCAGAAGGTTATTGAGAAACAATTCAGCAGAGAGTGAGAAAGGCCGATTACATAATAAAACATTGGAAACGTAGTTTGGTTTTATGATCATCGTTGGAAATGCATGCTTCTGAATGTTATACAAAAGAGATGTTTAGAAGTTTTCAAAAAGAGCTCGTGGATTCTTTAAAGTATAACATCAAAAAAGTCAATGAGTTGTGCATTATTGATACAAAGGTCTATTCAGTGTACAAGGCAGATGAAATTAAAAATAGTCAAAGATATCGACAAGTTATCAATAATCGTCAGGGTGTCGATAACATGTACTTGTCAAATGTTCTCACATTCTGGTCAGATTTGCAAGCACATACTAAGATTCTTAAGCTTTAGGAGTATTTCAAAAATACCTGATGACATGATCGTTCCTCGATGGATAAGAGATGTTAACAAGAGTAATGGTGAAGAAGAAATGGTTTCTCCAGTGAGTGCTAACTTTGAAAAAAATCAAGCAATGCAGTATAATCATTTGATGAGTGATTTTCAGGAGTTAGCTAATAAAGTTGCTTGCTTAGTTCAAGGCTACAAGACAATACTAAAATAAAATTGACAAGGAAAAGCCCTTGTTCATAAAATTAATCCGGATGAGAATGTGATAGACATACTAGACGATGATAATAACCGCGCGAAAGAATATGCAGCTCAGAATATGGGATTGCCGAATGGTGATGAAGAGGATGAGGTTGAGGAGGAAGAACAAGAGTATTTGCCACCAATTACTTTTCAAACATAGGGCCGAAAAAATAATCAAGATTCAAAAGGACCCTTGAAAAAATGGTGGGTAGCAACCCTCGCCGAAAATGTGTCATATGTGGATTCGAAACTAACCATAAAAAGCGTAATCATTATAGAGTGTTACAACTTCCTGAACCTAAAGATAATTAATGTCTGTATATGTGTTTATTTGGAATGTTTGTTTTTTTCTGGACTTATTATGAAGATTTAATTTAATCATTATAGAGTGTTGTCATGTTTCTAATTTAAACATGTAAACATCCTTATAGACTAAGAAGTATGTCAAATTAGAGGATTTGTTTGTGTTTCTCCCTGTAAAAGTGCTAGCAATACCAACTCCCTGTATGCTGGCCGCTAGAAGGAGTAGCGACCAACATATAGGGAGTTAGGTATGTTATCAATTCCCTATATATTGGCTGCTAGAGGGAGTAGTGGTCATAACTTTGTGCAAAAGTCATGGCCGCTACTCCCTCTAGCGGCCAACATACAGGGAGTTGACACATACCCTATTAGCATAGTACCAACCCAAACTTATTCAATGACAAAATCACCAACAAGCAAACATTTTCAATACCAAATTAATCAACAAAAACATGTAGACACTCAAAATTTTGCATTCCTATTACTAACCCTGTAGGAGGGCAAAACCATCTTTTACCCCTAGAAGTCTAGATCAAGTCAAACCCCAGCGATAACCCCGAGAAATTAAGTCAAACCCTGGCGATAAGCCCGAGAAATCAATTCGACGACAACCCCGAGAGATCAACTCAAACCCGGCGATAACCCCGGGAGATCAAATCAAACCCCGGTGAAAACCCTAGAAATCAAGTCAAACCTCGGCGATAACCATATGAAATCCAATCAATCTTCGGAGACGACCCCAAAGCATCAAATCAATCCCCAAAGACAACCCTGGGATATCAAATCAATCTCGACGACGACCTTGAGGAAGAACAGAGTCGGCTGGGATCAAACCTCAGAGACAATCCCGAGAAATAGTTAAAAGCCTTGTCAATCCTAGAAACAACCCCCTGAAGGGCAAAATGGTCATTTTTCCAACTTAACATCAAATCAATTCAAATCAGTAACATGAAGGTCATGCAGAACCATAACGTCAATTTCGAGTGAAAACAGCACAAGACAGCTCAACGGACGGACTTCGAAGACTCGAAGATCTGGTCATGGACCCATCTTCCCGGATTCAAAAAAGGTAAAATCCTATGTTATTGTGTACCTCTCAAAAAGGCTTTCCGAAAAGGTAGGTATGTTATCAATTCCCTATATATTGGCCGCTAGAGGTAGTAGTAGTCATGACATTATGTGAAAGTCATGGCTGCTACTCCCTCTAGCGGCCAACATACAGGGAGTTGACACATACCCCATTAGCATGGTACCAACCCAAACCTATTCAATAACAAAATCACCAACAAGCAAACATTTTCAATACCAAATTAATCAACAAACACATGTAGACACTCAAAATTTTGCATTCCTGTTACTAACCCTGTAGGAGGGAAAAACCATCTTTTACCTTCTAGGTACATGATGAGTGGGATTTATACCCGCAAATCGGATACTTTATGGCTTAAATAGTTGCCTGATCTTCGTAGTTTTTATTTAGTTTATTATGTTTATGGTATTTTTATGCTTAACCGATGTTTTGCAGGCTTTACAGGACTTCTCTAGCTTTTAGGGGACAAAACGGACAATTTACATACACTGGCGCCGCAGCGCCAATGTCTAGTCTTAATCTCGCGCCGCGGCGCCGCCCCTGGTCTTTGCTGATGTCATCCTGGCGCTGCAGCGCCACAGTTCCTTTATGGGCTCGCGCTGCAGCGCGACCTCCAGTGTTTTGATTTTAATATGGCGCCGCAGCGCCACTTATAAGCTGATTGCCCGCGCCGCAGCGCGACCTCCGGTGCGCAGGCAGAAAAGGCTTGCTTTTGACCTAGAAAAAGGAGAAAAACATATATATAGACACAGAGAGGGAGAGCCTCTGCGAGAGGAGGCGAGGAGAGAAAAAGGAGGAAGACTGGGATAGAATCGGTTAGCTTAGCTTAGGATAGATTAGATCTCTTTTGTACTTTCTCTCTCTAGTTATTGGGTAATGTTTGTAAATATAGATTAGGTAGATTAGGGTAAAGTTTGGGTTTTCCTTGGAGCAACAAGAGCAGTGAGCTACACGGATTGGAGAGCTTGAAAGGAGCGAAATGCTTGGAGACTGAAGAGCCTTGACAGAGTTTATTCTTGTCCATTCATTTCCTCTATTTTTGTAATCCATAAATGTTGTCTTTATTGCTACTTATATTTTGTTCAATAGCTATGAACTAAGTATTGGCTCTAAGGTTATAATGGAACCCTTTGTTAGTTAAATTGACTGTCTTCTCTCTTTGGTTGGCACCATATGGTTTGGTTTAATATATTCATGCTTAATGATTCTCACTAAGACATTAGTGATGATTTTGGTAATCTATATGATATCGAAAGAAGAATTGTAGATTTACACCTAAATATATTGGCATGTGATTATGGGTTTCGACTGCATAAGTTGTGCGTAGAATAGACATATATATGTGCGCCACGTGTGACCTAATTGAGAACTTTTGCTTAAATCCTTATTAGGTTAATTCGCATAGACATGTGTAGGATTATCACTTAGTTTGGATGTTCTTTTCTGTTCTATTCCCTATCGGGTGGATCTGGAGAGGATATGTTTGTGCATACCTCGACAGAGTTGTATGAGCACCTGTGTGTTCTCGGTCGACAAACTGTCGTGACCCTTAAGACCAAAGAGAGAAGGGTAGGAAGTTTGATGAAGCATAACACGCCAGGTGTTCGACAGAATGCCTGTGTGGGGTGAAGTTGTAACCTTAGCTTGTAATTCCTTCGATTACCATTCGTTATCCGTTTACTTGCTTTAATAATTAGTTATAACTAGTTTAACCGCACTCCTATTAGTTTACTGTTCGAATAAGACTAAAGCGATACAAAGTTGGTATTTGGTAAATATTAGTGATAGTTCCTCGTGGGTACGACACTTTTCTTATCACTGTATTACTTGTTAGACCGCATATACTTGCACGTGTTTAGTGATCGGTTTTCCGACCAACAAGTTTTTGGCGCCGTTGCCGGGGAACTATTATTCTAATATTGTCCAATATTGATTTAAATCAATTTAGTCTTAATTTGAACGTGTTTATATTTCTTTTATTTGTTTGATCTTCCTGTGTGTTTTTAAGTGTACAGGTTATGGACGATCAATGTTATCAATGGCCTTATTAGAGGACTACACAACCAAACTCGGAAGGACTCGAGAAATTGCGAGCTCAAATTGCAAATGTCTTGAGGTTTTCTGATAATCTTGAGTGTGAGTCCACTCAGACTGCCTACTGTCAGGAACAAGCTGACGTTGAACAGATTTCCTATCATCCAAACTGTCAGGGTTATCCAAACTCTTGGGACTATAGTCAAGAGCAATATCATAATCCGAATTACTCCTATCCGAATCAATTTGAATGTCCATCTCCTCCACAGTATAAGGTGACATTCCAACCCAATGAGACCTTTTCGGCAGACTTAATAGAAGAGAAAAGGCTTGAAGAGCTCCTCACCGACTTTATAGAAAGAAATGAGGTTCGAATGGCATGCCAAGACGCCGCATTGCAAAGCCAAGAAAATCAATTGGGACAACTCGTCAATGCCATCATAAATCTATCGCAGGGCAATCTACCGGTCATAATCGATCTCAACGATGAAGCAGTAGAGCATTGCACGGTGGATACGCAAGGAGAAGGCGGTGAGTCTCACAAAGTTGTTGAGGGAGATGTCAAGGTGCAAATCGTCCAACCGTTGGAGTCTGAAGTTGGAGAAAAGAGGATAAAGAGTGGTTGTATTGTCAAGACTAATCAACAACCGGAAACCACGCTCACGATTGTGGAAACCCTGGAGGGCCTGCTAGTGCACAAAGGACGCTTTCAACTTGATGAAAAAGGCGAATTAGTGGATAATTCCAGTGGTGAAAGATTCTTCGTGCCGATGGGTGAAGAAAACGAGGATGATCAATCATCCATGTCCGCCACAAATTTTAAGGAATTGACAAATAGGCGGCATGAAATGGTCAATTTTGCTTATGAGCCGGATTGAGCGGCATCGGTAAAGTCAAGCCGACGACTTTAAAACAAGCGCTTGATGGGGAGGCAACCCCATCTCAGTATCAATTTTCTATGTTTTCTTTACTTATGTCTAGTTTATATTGTGTCTTTTCTTTTTAACATGTAAACATCATTGCCAATGCGTATGCTTTTGTGATTATAGCAGGCAGCATGTTATTTAGTATGTTGCTAGTGTATATCTTAGTTAGAATTTAGTATATAGCATGTTATTTACTTAGCATGATATCTATGTAATATATGCTGTCTAATACATGGTTTTTGTGCAGTAAAAAAACTCAGATACAAGGCTGGCGCCGCAGCGCCAGCATATACGCTGAACTTCGAGCCGCAGCGCCATGCTAAAAACTCAAATTATCTTCCCGCGCCGCAGCACCCAGGAACAAAGGGGTATTCGCGCCGCAGCGCCAGAATCAGGCAAAGCTACTGCCAAGTCGCGCCGCGGCGCCAATCAACAAATGAATGCTCGCGCCGCAGCGCCGGTAGCGAATTTTGGTTTTTAAAAGCACAACTGAAGCCAGCAGTTGTACTCGTTACATTCCATTTCTCTCAACACTTCGGCAGCACAAAGAGAACCCAACTGACCCAAAACCAAAACGTGCCTTTCTCCACCTCAAACCTTTGATCAATCTACCCACAAGAGAGCAATCCATTCATTCTCCCACAAGACCCCAAGCCAGTGCACGCAGCAAGAGGAGATCAGAGTCAATCTAGGGTTCCCACTCAAGGTATTTGGGAGATTTCAGTCATTCATTTACGTTTGATTTCGATAATTGGGTTGGTTTTACTCTGTTGATTGGGGTGATTTCCACTGACGGAAATCGGGACAAAGCACTGTCAAGCAAGGGCTGTCCAAAGTGGATTTTTAGAACGCACACAAGGTATTTGATAATTTGCCTAAGAGAGAAATTTGACTGTTTTGGCTTACAATTAGTGGGTTTCATTGGGGAATTGCTGCCTATTTCTTTAAGGGTTGCTTCTACAGAGAGTGGCATTGCTTAGGTACTGTTTTTTTTTGTCTACACCAACTGCAAATTCTGACATGGCTTCAAAGAGGCAGCGACTGAGCGTCAGCGGTTCCTCGTCCGCAGCACCAACGGCATGGGACAATACCAAATTTGTTAACGAAGAGGCATGGAAATGATACAAAAGCTCCTTTGCCGCACGAAATTTGATTCCTGAACGGGGTTTGAGGCCTGACAAAACAAAGGATGACGAGTTGTTAGCAATGATTGCGGGTTGCCAGTGGGTGCACTTCACTAAACCTCCTGAGTCGGCCATTGTATCTGTAGTTAGAGAGTTCTATGCAAATGCTAGTCCCGAAGGTCCTGCTGTTGTTCAAGTTAGGGGGCGGTCAGTGGCGTTTGGAAGCCAAGCCATCAATGCACTGTTCGCGACGCCCGGTTTCGAGGGTAAGGACTATATGGAGCAGGGACTCCGCAGCTATGACCTCGAGGATATTGTGAGGAGGCTCTGCAAGCCCGGGACTACATGGAAGACAAATGACTTCACGGGTGAGAGGACCAGTTTCCCGCATGCTGCACTCAGTCGCTATGGGAAGGCATGGTTCAGCTTTATTTGTGCCAACATGATCCCGACTCGTCACCTGAGCAACGTGACTAAGGATAGAGCGATCCTATTATTTGCCATTGTCACGGGTCTGAACGTGGACATCGGAGTTCTCATCCATGAGTCCATCATAAAGGCAATCAAGAGCAATATCTCTACGGGACTTCCACATCCATCTTTGATCACCCGGCTGTGCAAGAGGGCAGGTATCCATTGGGGACCAGAAGAGATATCTTTGCCGCCCATGTCAGTCATTGACCATCAGACCATCTCACGCTTCGATGTGTGGGACGGGGCTATTTCTCATGTTAGAGGCGAAGGATTCGGGCCACCTACTGAGCCACCTCCTACAATAGAGCCTTCGCAGCCACCAGACGCAGGCACAGCTTCACAGGGACTACTGGCAGAAATCATGGCATCCCTCACTCTGCTACATCAGAACCAGGACGCTAATGCTCAGAGGCAGCAGAGGCACATAGCAGCGGTGGCCTTGAGGCAGGACATAGCGATGCAGTATCAGGCTGAGCTGGTCAACACGATGCAGAGCATATACACCGTGTATAGTGGTGAGGATTCTGAGTTCACGCCATTCCAGTTCCCAGAGCCTCCTGTCTTCCCACCATACCCACCACCATCACCACCCGCCGAAGCTGACGAGGACGTTGCAGCTGCCGAGTGACCAGACTTCAGGGAAGCCCTCTTGTTTAGAGTGATATATGTTTAGCAATGAGGGCATTGCTCACCTTAAGTTTGGGGGTGTTATGGTTTATTATCTGTTTTATTTCTGTCTATTGCCATGATAGGTTGCTATTTTAGTACTTTGCTTAGGTTTTTATCAGGATTGTAGTGCAGTCATTTTGATCTGCGGTTTTATGTTTTGGGTTTATTATGATGGATGCCATGAACAGTTTTTAGTTATTTATTAGCGCTTTGTTTGTTATTAGCATGTTTGTGGTTTACAGCCATCTTTTTGGGGCTTTTACAGATTTATATGCTTGTGCCATGTTAATGGCTTTATTACCCTATTTTGAGCTGCTTTTATGCAAGGGTGGTATATTTTTCACTAATTTTTGATTGTGGCTAATGACAAGCGTCAAGTAATTATGCTTATCTCTTAGAGTCGTGTCAAGCATGTATGAGCTAGGGGTTGTTCAATCGATAAGTTGAGACTGTTATTGATCCGTTTTGTTTTTACCAAGCACCGACCAACTGTGCTAACTAGTTATTTTTCGAATTTAGTTCGCCTGTTTATTGCTTTGGGAGTATGTTCACTTTTATAAACTTTCATTTTTACAAGGTAATAAAAGACTTCGACGCATATACAGTTTTGGATCTTGGATTCTGGCATGTTGTATAATAAAAAATAAATAAAAAATTTGAAAAGGAGATTGAATATCGAAAGTCTTGCGGTGGGTTGAGATGGAGCGTAAAACGCACTCATCCATAAACGCAGGACCGATGCTGAGATGGAGCATAAAATGCACTCGTCATATAATCTTCAGATTTCTTAAAGTCTAATTTGGCTTATGTTGATTACGTGGCCTTTGCTGCTCGAGTGATTAGATTCATAGGGGTGTTCCACGCCTAGTGCCCTAAAGCCGTCTGGCTTGGGAGTCACTGATCAAAAGCTCATTAATGGGTAGCTCTGATTAGCCTAAGGTAATTAAGTACTGTCCGAGTCAGATTTTACTTTCTTTATGCTAGAATCTTTTGATCCTTGTCTGCAATTGCGTCTTATTCTTAATGCTTGTTGAATGTTTAAGTTACGGAGTGTGCATATGGGTATTAACAATCGACTGTGCGAACTTATTTGAGCAATGATTAGTTAGGATGGTTGGTCCCCGCACACACACGTAGAATGGATCGAATGCAGTCTTATGCTTGAAGCTGAATGAACTCTTACTTATATCTGTGTTTGCCCTGTTCTTTGGGAGTAGCCATGATCGAGCTTAGAAGCCATGATGCTTGTATACAGTGATATTTTTATTTCGCGTGTGTTTTCTATTGTGAGTTTGTGTTAGATAGTTTGCTCGAGGACAAGCAAAGACTTAAGTTTGGGGGTATTTGATAAGTGGGATTTATACCCGCAAATCGGATACTTTATGGCTTAAATAGTTGCCTGATCTTCGTAGTTTTTATTTAGTTTATTATGTTTATAGTATTTTTATGCTTCACCGATGTTTTGCAGGCTTTACAGGACTTCTCTAGCTTTTAGGGGACAAAACGGACAATTTACATACACTGGCGCCGCAGCGCCAATGTCTAGTCTTAATCTCGCGCCGCGGCGCCGCCCCTGGTCTTTGCTGATGTCATCCTGGCGCTGCAGCGCCACAGTTCCTTTATGGGCTCGCGCTGCAGCGCGACCTCCAGTGTTTTGATTTTAATATGGCGCCGCAGCGCCACTTATAAGCTGATTGCCCGCGCCGCAGCGCGACCTCCGGTGCGCAGGCAGAAAAGGCTTGCTTTTGACCTAGAAAAAGGAGAAAAACATATATATAGACACAGAGAGGGAGAGCCTCTGCGAGAGGAGGCGAGGAGAGAAAAAGGAGGAAGACTGGGATAGAATCGGTTAGCTTAGCTTAGGATAGATTAGATCTCTTTTGTACTTTCTCTCTCTAGTTATTGGGTAATGTTTGTAAATATAGATTAGGTAGATTAGGGTAAAGTTTGGGTTTTCCTTGGAGCAACAAGAGTAGTGAGCTACACGGATTGGAGAGCTTGAAAGGAGCGAAATGCTTGGAGACTGAAGAGCCTTGACAGAGTTTATTCTTGTCCATTCATTTCCTCTATTTTTGTAATCCATAAATGTTGTCTTTATTGCTACTTATATTTTGTTCAATAGCTATGAACTAAGTATTGGCTCTAAGGTTATAATGGAACCCTTTGTTAGTTAAATTGACTGTCTTCTCTCTTTGGTTGGCACCATATGGTTTGGTTTAATATATTCATGCTTAATGATTCTCACTAAGACATTAGTGATGATTTTGGTAATCTATATGATATCGAAAGAAGAATTGTAGATTTACACCTAAATATATTGGCATGTGATTATGGGTTTCGACTGCATAAGTTGTGCGTAGAATAGACATATATCTGTGCGCCACGTGTGACCTAATTGAGAACTTTTGCTTAAATCCTTATTAGGTTAATTCGCATAGACATGTGTAGGATTATCACTTAGTTTGGATGTTCTTTTCTGTTCTATTCCCTATCGGGTGGATCTGGAGAGGATATGTTTGTGCATACCTCGACAGAGGTGTATGAGCACCTGTGTGTTCTCGGTCGACAAACTGTCGTGACCCTTAAGACCAAAGAGAGAAGGGTAGGAAGTTTGATGAAGCATAGCACGCCAGGTGTTCGACAGAATGCCTGTGTGGGGTGAAGTTGTAACCTTAGCTTGTAATTCCTTCGATTACCATTCGTTATCCGTTTACTTGCTTTAATAATTAGTTATAACTAGTTTAACCGCACTCCTATTAGTTTACTGTTCGAATAAGACTAAAGCGATACAAAGTTGGTATTTGGTAAATATTAGTGATAGTTCCTCGTGGGTACGACACTTTTCTTATCACTGTATTACTTGTTAAACCGCGTATACTTGCACGTGTTTAGTGATCGGTTTTCCGACCAACAGTACAACCCTGGAAGTCTAGATCAAGTCAAACCCCGACGATAACCCCGAGAGATCAAGTCAAACCTCGACGATAACCCCGGGAGATCAAATAAAACCCCGGCCAAAACCCTGGAAATCAAGTCAAACCCCGGCGATAACCCTAGAAAATCCAGTCAATCTTCAGAGATGACCCCTAATTATCAAATCAATCCCCAAAGACAACCCTGGGATATCAAACCAATCCCGGTGACGACCCTGAGGAAGAACACAGTCGGCTGGGATCAAACCTCAAAGACAACCCCCGAGAAATAGTTGAAAGCCTTGTCGATCTTAGAAACAACCCCCGGAAGGGCAAATTTGTCATTTTTCCAACTTAACATCAAATCAATTCAAATCACTACCATGAAGGTCATGCAGAACCATAACGTCAATTCTGAGTGAAAATAGCATAAGACAGCTCAACGGACGGACTGCGAAGACTCGAAGATCTGGTCATGGGCCCATCTTCCTGGATTCAAAAAAGGCAAAATCCTATGTCATTATGTACCTCTCAGAAAGGTTTTTTCGAAAAGCTATAGCATGCGTCCATCGGATTCCCGGATTGAAAGTTATGAAGGTTTAAGCAGATAGTGCGTTGATCGGAGTGCATGTACTTCGAAACGACAAGACTCAGTAGACCAGGGCCACCTCGGTCAACTGTAGGTAGACCCGTGGCTACCACAGGTGGACCCGCGGCTGTCGCAGGTGGACCCGTGGCTCCCTGGTCTATAAATAAGACCACCCACCAACAAAAAAATGAGAAAAAAAGAGAAAAAGAGATGAAATTCCACCCATTTCAGCTCTTAACCCTACATACAGTGTTCCAAACTTCAATATTCTTTTTTTCTAAACTCTTGTATACATATATATACTATCATATCAAGTTTTAACCGGTGAAAACAGAGTTTTCAAGCTACAAAACAGTTCAAAGTTCGTCTCGCCGTACACTATGAGATTTCTTCAGATATGAAGTTTTTTACTGCTTTAATATATATATATATATATATATATATATTTATAACTTTTAGTTTTGTCTGGATTACAAATTTGTGGCTTTTCTGGCTTTAATATATGTATATATAAGTATATATATACATTTATAAGTGTTATTTCAGCCTAGATTTCAAATTTGTAGCTTTTTCTCCCTTTAATATATATATATATATATATATATATATATATTATAATATATTAACTCGTTTGGCCTGGATTATTAATCCGTGGTCTTTTTCAGCTTTAATATATATAAGCATATATATACATTTATATTGATCAGTCACGTCTAGATTATGGATCTGTGGCTCTTTTTATAGTTTAATACATATATAAGTATATATATATATATATATATATATATTATTTATTTAATGTGATTAAATATCAATTTTAACTTTTCATTCGATGTAAATCTGTACTAACGTAAAGTTTGTGGACTAGATTTATCTAAATCTGGCCATATCTAACTTCTAACCTGTTCAAAAGTTGTAAAACTGGAATCGTTGAGCTAGAATGGCTAAGATTTATTTAAATCTAGTTTTTATTCTATTTTTGTAAATATTAAGAAACTATACGACCCTAGATCTGTATCTAGAGAAAACGGAAAGCTTGGCTACGCGCATGCAAAGATTTAACTGATGAATCCTTTGTTTTGTGACGTCTAGATTACAATTTGCATTTTATCTCAATATATTTGTTGTGCAAGTTTTTTGATGATATTGTGTGAGTCTAGGAATCATGGAATTTACGATTAATCACATGGATCTAGATCTGATTTCCACGATGGACAAATCTGAGTTGTAAATACAACTTCCAGCCCTTAATAAAATATAACCATGGGCCTTAAAACGGGGATACGGATTTAAGGCCCTGATATAGTAAATTGTGGTTTGCGGTGCTCGGATCACTTCGATGGCTTTCATGCCCATAAGAGGTCAGACACTTTTGTAGATATTTATTTAAGCTTTGAAACTCCCATAAAATCAAAATCAAACCGAATACAAAATCAAAATGGAAGTATCAAAATGCTTTAATTCCTATGCAAGCGAAAGGGTTTGAAAACCACTTTTCAAAACATCACTTTCATATCTTGTCTAAAAAAGGACTTTTCAGTAAATGAAACTCTTCGTGTATATGTCCAACTAAGCACAACACTGCTTTAAAATAAAGCACTTAGGTCCAATTACTGCAAGACACACACACACACATAATGATCAAAGAAATTGAAAAGACGCGGTAACCGTGTTTCACGGAAGTCGGGGGGTGCCTAACACCTTACCCTCGCTTAATCAAGCCCCCGAACTCCATGAAATCTCGGTTTCCAAGACCAATTAAATATAGTCCAGTAATTGGGCCATATTGCAAAATCTTTCAAAACTCGATTGAGTTGGTACAACCTTTTCACTCATACCAACTGGCGACTCTATAAAATCAAGCTTTTCAAAATCGTCGACATTGTATGTCGGTCTTTTCCTAAAAATTCACCCTTCAGATCAAACCAATTCAAATAGAAAACATCAAGGGTAGAAATAGACACAGGAAAATGGATAAAATATTTTTTCCAACGTCGACAGGTGGCGACTCTGTTGGGTATAGTAGAGGGTTTAAGCAGCATTTTAATCTTTTCAAAAATTTCCTGTTTATATGCATGTGTATGGATGTTGTCTTTACATTGAGTGGATGTAAATAAATATTTTTTACTGCTTTATATTAGTGTTTCACACAATATCATCATTTCATATGGTGAGACACGTTGTATATGAATGTATGATGTGTTATTCCTCCACCAAAAGGCGAACCCGTCGACGTTTGATTACTGGATTCAAAGGAGAATAATCCTGCGAGACTCAGGAAAGGCGCCACTCAGATTCACTCCAATTGAAAGAAATGATTAACTTCCCATCTATTAATTTGGGATGATCTAGGCTTCATGCCAAAAAATCGCGAGAGTAGCCTAAGATAGGCCAGCCTCTAATAAACCAAACACGAAGGGAAGTCCTCGCATGCCTTTCTCTTTTAAATTCTATGTAAATTCAATGTAAATTTCAAATTCCATATAATTGTCAATGTAAATATACATTCCATTCCGTGTTAAATTTCATTTTTACAGATATTAAATCCTGTCACGCTATCCCATAAGCAAAACAACTAACATCTATTTTGCAAGAATAGATTAAAAAACCTAGAAAAATGACACATTACATAGCATGCATCCTGTTAATATATATCAAAATTAACATACCTACTTTTATTGTTAGAAAAGGTTGGTCCCGTTACCAGATCAAAGGCAAAAAAGGCACTAAGCCCATTTCCAGGCATGGCTGCAAGTGCCCAACCAGAATCCACCCTTGTATCTCGGGACGATTTTGAAGGATTAAAAAATTAGATAGCAGAATTGGCTATTTTCCTAAAAGAGCAAAGCAAAAGTATTCAAGATAAACAAATACCCGTTCAAAAAGAGTCATCCACACAAGGTGGCAGTCAGGATACTGATAAAAAGAAAGAAAAGGAAGTTTAGGACCTTGAACCGCAAACTAATGAAAAAACTAACAAAACCCCTGAAATCACCAATCTCAAAAAAGATCGAGAAACTGGTGACATTAGAAAGAAAATCCAGCAAATGGAAGAAACCATCCAGTCGATTAAAGGGATTGGAGTCTATGGGAGTGTAAATTACTCAGATCTCTGCATCTTTGCAGGGGATCGTTATCCAGATAAGTTTTAGATCCCTGATTTAGAAAAATATGACGGATTAGGAGATCCTTACACTCATTTAAAAGTGTTCATTGGAGAACTCAGATCCTATGCCAAAAATGAGAAACTAAGGATGCAGTTGTTTTAGAAAATTTTGATCGGGAAAGCTAGAGCATGGTATGCCCGACTGGACAATTCAAAAATCCATAGTTGGGAAGAGCTAGCACATGCCTTCCTAAATCAATACAGTTTCCAATCACAAATGGCTTTAGACAAGTATCAAATTACCAAGGTTAAGAAGCAAAGTAGTGAATCTTTTCGTGAATATGCCCAACGGTGGAGACACCTGGATGCTCAAGTCATTCCATTAATGATAGAATCATAAATGGATATGACATTCATTGATATACATAAAGCTCCATTTTATGAGAGGGTCCTAGCAAACATAGGAAAACCATTCTCAGAAATTATTAAACATAGAGAAATGGCTGAAATGGGATTAAAGAACTAAAAGATCAAAGACCTTAATGCTTTGGAGGCCGTGGCCAAGCACATTCAAAATGGAAGTTATGGGAATAATCCTCGGAGAGTCTATAAAAAGAAGGAGGAGGATGTATCCTTGATTTTTCAAGGACAAAATCAAAGAGGCAGTCAAAACATTCCCATTCAAAGGAGAAATTATTCCCCTTTCCAAACTTCTGCACAACCTTCAAATCCTTTGTTTCCAAAAACCGAAGAAGTTAAACGTCGAAGAACATTCACACCCTTCGGGGACTCACTGGAAAATGTACTAAATCTTCTGACAACACAAAAGAAGATTGTCCAACTCCTTCCTCTATTTAATCCCAGTGGACGGAATTTTGATCCAAGAAAGAAACGTGCTTATCATTTTAGAGCTTTGGTCCACGATACCCAAGATTGTTGGTCTTTTAAACACAAAATCCAGGACCTGATAGACAGTGGGGAGATTGTGGTAACAACACTAGAATAACCGCATGTTAAAGACAATCTTCTACCTCAACACAATGAAGAGTGTGTCAATATAGTCAACATGAGAAATGAAGAAGGTTCCAAATACCTCCCCATTAAACAAGGATATGCCTGACAATTGGTAATGTTCAGAAATGTAGTTTCTGATAGAACCCGAAATCAAATCTATCAAGGAACAAGTTGGTCAACTAGCAGAGCTGATAATTTATCAACATCAGATAACATGATAATTGATAAATCAGATCAATCAGCAATAAGCAAATCTTCCTATGCCTGAGATTAGTTCCGTTACTATAAAGGATCATTGTCGATTTCATGAGCATGAACCCTGGGCAGACAAGGTTGCTACGAAAGAAAAGTTTCGAGCTAACAGGGAGTTCACCTTCAAAAGGAATTTTATCCATTTGAATCAACCTATGTAACAAATTCTCCAAATGTTGATCAACGAAGGGAAAGTTACAGAATTGTTACCCCTAGTGGACCCTCGATCCAGGAAGTTAAAACTTGATAGGATCTGTCAATATCATTCCAACACGTCTGGTGATGACACATAGGATTGTTGGGGACTTCATCACTTAATTCAAAATCTGATTGAAAGCGGTGAGCTGCTGAAAGTAAGCCAAGATTGTGGTTAACCTACTAAGGGATCAATCTTTTCTCCCATGGCATGGAATCTAAAAGAAATAGTAGCTTTCATTTCCTGTGAAAAGGATCTAGCCATAACGCCCGTGATACTTCAAGAAAGTTCAGTGATAAAATCTTTGCAAACTACCATTCTAGTAGGCATCGAGAAAGTTCAGTGATGAAAGCTTTGCAAACTACCGTTCATGTAGGCATCAAGAGAGTTCAGTGGAAGCCATCATTGGCAACTCCATCCCTAGAAGAAATGGTGGGAGAAGTCAGTGATAGAATACCCGTGGCAACTAACCCCACAAGAGCATACAGCATGCATGATATAGCATATTATGCATTACATTACATTTACATGTATCTTATTTCCAGTGCCTAGCAATCTTTATCCTGTTCATTCCATTGCATTGTATAAACATGATAAAGAACGGAATCTAAAGACACTCAAAATTTTGCATTCCTATTACTATCCCTACAGGAGGGCAAAACTGTCTTTTACCTTCCAGAGACAACCCTGGAAGTCTAGATCAAGTCAAACCCCAGCGATAACCCCGAGAAATTAAGTAAAACCCCAGTGACAACCTCGGGAAATCAAATCAAACCCCGACGACAACCCTGAGAGATCAAGTTAAACGATGATGGTGCCGGAATACGACGCGAAATTCAATGAGCTGGCAAAGTTTGCAACATACCAGGTCAGTACTGACGAGCTAAAGGCGAGAAGGTTTGAGCAGGGATTAAAGCCCTGGCTCTACAACATGGTCTCCATGTTCCAGCTGAATACATTTGCTGCGATATTGGAAAAGGCGATCATCGCAGAAGGTCGGGGCGATGCCTTGACCAAGTATAATCAAGATCAGAAGAAGAATGAGACAAAGAACAAGATTGGTGGTAGCAGTGCTAACAACCAGAAGAGGAAGTGGAACGACAACACATCTGATGGGAGTCAACACAGAAGCCAACAAAAGAGAAAGATTGAAGCATGTGCTACATGCGGGAAGAATCAAACTTGAGTGTGTTTGAGGGGGAAGCGAGTATGCTTCAACTGTGGTTAGGAAGGCCACATTGCGCCAAATTATCCTAACCCGAAGAAGGGAGCTAGCTACACATGCGGGTCCAAGGATCATATTGCTCGGGATTACCCTAAGAAGCCAGCTGGAGGGTCAACAAGAGGGATAGGAAATGGTAGCGGTAACACTTTGGCTATCGCTGGACCACTGCAGGCGATTCGACCACCGCCAAAATATTCAATATGACAGTGCAGGATGATGTCCAGTCAAAGAATGTGGTGTCAGGTATTATTTCGGTCAATATTAGTAATGCTTACATATTATTTGATTCGGGTGCTACTTTTTCGTTAATATCTGATGACTTTGCTAAGAGTTTAAACTTACCTAAAGAGAAATTAGTTTACCCCTTGAATATAGAGATTGCGAATAAGGAGGTTATTCCTGTTAAGTTTGTTTACAAGAACTGTAGATTTGACATTAAGGGTCATGAATTGAGGGTAGATTTGATCCAGATAAAACTTGAGGAATTCGATGTTATACTGGGTATGGATTGGTTGTTCAACCATGGTGCGATAATAGATTGCCAGAGGAAGTCTTTGAACCTTACTACTCCGTCGAAGGTAGTATTTTATGGTAGCAAATCGCCTAGGAAAGCGAGTTGTCTGACGATTATGCAGGCTAAGAAGCTATTGATGCAAGGTTGTATAGGTTATTTAGCTTACATAGTGGATACTCGTAAGGAGAGTCTGAAGATAGAAGAGATATCAGTGGTTAGGAAGTTTGTGGACGTATTTCTGAGCGATTTGCCAGGACTTATGCCAAATAGAGTTCGTGATTGACTTAGCACAGAGGACTGCTCCGATATCGAAAGCCCCGTACAGAATGGCTCCAATCGAGACGAAGGAGTTGATGGTTCAACTATAGGAATTGCTGGACAAGAAGTATATTCAGTCGAGCATATCACCGTGGGGAGCGCCAATACTGTTCGTGAAGAAGAAGGATGGATCAATGAGGCTATGCATTGATTATAGGGAATTGAACAAAGTCACGATCAAGAATAAGTATCCTTTACTAGGATCGATGACATGTTCGATCAATTGAAGGGTGCTAGATACTTCTCAAAGATAGATTTGAGAAGTGGGTATCATCAATTAAAGGTGAGAAGAGAAGATATACCGAAGACGACATTTAGAACTCGGTATGGACATTACGAGTTCTTGGTGATGTCATTTGGTCTAACGAATGCACCAGCGGCATTTATGGACTTAATGAATAGGGTGTTTAAGACATTCGTAGAAAAGTTCATAGTGGTGTTCATAGATGACATTTTGGTTTATTCCAAGACTGAGGAGGAACACACTGAACATTTAAGGCTGACATTAGAATCGCTGAGACGGGAGAAGCTATACGCAAAATTTTTGAAGTGCGAATTCTGGTTAGAACGTGTGCAATTTCTTGGCCACGTGATTGACAAAGATGGGATTTCAGTAGATCCTTCAAACGTTGAAGTTGTAATGAATTGGGATCAGCCGAAGACACCGTCAAAAGTGAGGAGTTTCTTGCGATTAGCAAGTTACTACAGAAGATTTATCCAAGACTTTTCCAAAATCTCAACTCCGTTGACAAATTTTACTCGGAAGACAGTTATGTTTATTTGGACTGAAAAGTGTGAGGAGAGTTTTCAAGAACTGAAGAAGAGATTGAGTACAGTGCCTGTGTTATCATTGCTGGATAGTACATAAAATTTCATGGTTTACAGCGATGCTTCACATAAAGGATTAGGCTATGTGCTGATGCAAAACGACAAAGTCATTACATATGCATCACGTCAGCTGAAGGATTATGAGAAAGGGTATCCGACCCATGATTTAGAATTGGCGGCAATAGTGTTTGCTCTAAAGATATGGAGACACTACCTTTATGGATAAAAGTATGAGATATACACATATCATAGGAGTCTGAAGTACATCTTTACACAGAAAAATTTTAACATGCGCCAAAGGAGATGGTTGGAACTTATTAAGGACTACGACTGTGAGATTCTTTATCATCCGGGTAAAGCTAACGTGGTTGCCGACGCTTTAAGAAGAAAGGGTCGTGAGAAGTTAATGTTGCTAACTACCTAGGAACAGTTGGTAAATGAGATGGCTAAGTTGGAGCTTGAAGTTAAGTATCCGAAGGAATCGGATGAGAAGCTATTGCAAGTAACTACCGATTTAATTTTGGTGGATAAAGTAAAAGAGGCACAACTTCGTGATAAGGAATGTGAGAAGATCCAGCAGAGGGTAACCGATGGTGAAGAGATAAAGTTTAAGGTTGATAAGGAAGGACTGCTACGATTTAAAGGAAGAATTTGGGTACCGCTAGTACCAGAAGTCAAAGAGGAGATTTTGGGCGAAGCTCATAGTTCAAGATATTCGATTCACCCCAGGAGTACGAAGATGTACCAGGGTCTCAGACAATATTTTTGGTGGCCGAACATAAAGAGAGATGTTGCTGAATACGTTGCAAAATGTTTAACGTTCCATAAAGTCAAAGCAAAACATCAGAGACCAAGTGGATTACTACAACCGCTGGAGATTCAGGAATGGAAGTGGGAGCATATCATGATGGATTTTTTGGTTGGTCTTCCAACGACTCAGAATGGCTATGATGCAGTATGGGTGATTGTGGATCGACTGATGAAGTCAGCGCATTTCTTACCGATCAGGATTAAATTCAACATGAATCAGTTAGCAAAGCTGTATGTTAAGGAAATTATTTATAGACACGGTGTTACAGTATCGATCGTATCAGACAGGGATCCGCATTTCACTTCAATTTTTTAGAAGTGACTACAAGAATATTTGGGAACACAATTGTGAATGAGTACGGCGTCCATCCTCAGACTGATGGACAGAGTGAACGAACGATTCAGACTTTAGAAGATATGCTAAGAGCTTCTGTCATGGACTTCAAAGGAAGCTGGGATGATCATCTACCGTTGGTGGAGTTCGTTTACAACAATAGTTACCATGAAAGTATTGGCATGCCGCCTTACGAAGCATTATACGGTCGAAAATGCAGAACTCCATTATGCTGGGATGAGGTTGGTGAACGACAGTTGTTGGGACCGAAATTGGTGCAACAAACTGCTGAGATCGTCAAGATAATCAGAACATGATTGGTTGCTGCTCAAGACAGACAAAAGAAGTATGCCGATCATCATCGATAGAATCGAGAGTTTGGAGTAGGAAGCTTAGTTTTCCTAAAGGTATCTCCCTATAAGGGGAAGATTCGATTTGTCAAGAAGGGGAAGCTGAGGCCCAGATTCATTGGACCTTTTTGCGATACTGCGAAAGATTGGCGAGGTAGCTTACGAGGTTGCGTTAACTCCGGAGCTAGATCATATACATAACATTTTTCATATTTCCATGTTGCGATCGTATAAACACGACTACAAGTATGTGATAGAGTACGAGCATTTACAGTTTGATAAAGACCTAATATATGAAGAGGTTTCTATTCAAATAGTTTACAGAAAATAACAAGTACTTAGAAATAAAGTGATACCACCTGTTAAGGTAATTTGGAGGAACCACAGTGCTGAGGAAGCTACGTGGGAGCTCGAAGATGTAATGATAAAAATCTATCCCCAATTATTTGATTAATTTCTTGTTTATCGATTATGGGGACATAATCTTTTTAAGGGGGGTGGAAGAATGTGACAAATAAGTTTTTTTTAGTTGTGATTCTAGGGATAGAATCCTTTAAGGAGGGAAGATTGTAACAAACGAGAATTTTGTATATTAATTTTAAATATTTATTGAATTAAATAAATATTTTAGTTGAATTATTTATTGAGTTGAATAAATAGTGTATGTGATTGTTGTGAAGTAATTTAATTAAGTGCAATATGTTAATTAAATTGAGGTGTAAGTAATTTTGTGGTATAGTTCTAATTTAATTAAAATAATTAAATTAGATGAATATTATGTGCTAATTGTTACATGGAATTATGATTAAATTATAATTGTGTATAAATTTAGTATTATGTGACAATTTTATTTGGTTAATTCATGTTAGCTTTAATTTAATTAAATTGGGATAGTAAGATTTAATTAAATAAAGTGTGACATTGAAAACTATGTGTTAAATGATTTATTAAAATATAAAAAGGATTTTAAATTAGTTTTGCCAAACAAGACCCTTAAATCTTTTTTAAAGAGTTTTTAGCAAACAAGGCCTTAAGTCCTAAAAATCTATTTTTAGATTTAAAGAGGTTTTGCCATTTGATTTTCAATAAACTAGTAACTGATATATATATATATATATATATATATATATATATATATATATATATATATATATATATATATATTAAATATAATGTATATGTCAGCTATTATATTGTATAATTATATGTATATTATATCTATATCAGTTATGTTAGAACTACGTTAGATATATCAGATTTAGAGATTTAGAAAGAACAGAGAGCTAGAGAAAAGAAGAAGAAAGAAAGAGGAAGAAGAAGTTTGAGAAATCAAGAAAGAGAATTGTATCATCACCATCATCTTCCACTCCTAAATAACAAAGGGTATAATCTAAACTTTGTTTTTCATTATTATTTTTAGAACTTCTCTGTAAAAATAGTTTTAATAAAAATTATGTGATTATGATTTATATATGTTGTTTTGTATATATATATACTGTTATATATGTGCTCTATGACAAACTAAGTGGTTTAATTCATGTGAATATGATGAACATGAAGAAATCATGTTCATAGCAATTCAAAGTGAACTTATTTTGAAAAATGGTTCATTTAAAGTCAAAATTTGTGTTTGATTTTGATATGTTACATAAATTGAGTTTAAATTATGATAATATGTTTAGAAATGAAATCAATATGATTTGAGTTATATGATTTGGTTTAAAAATAAACTCACAGTGTTGATTTTCATCAAGAACACTAAACAATGGTGTTTTCCTTAAAATTACAAAATTTTAGTTTTCTAATTATGTGTTTTGATGTTTATATATGTTAAAACAAGTTAGAAGTATAAACTTATGTTTTTATAAAACTTTATATGCCTTATGTGCACTGAATTCTGAGTTTGGTGCGAGGAAATAAGCCAAATTGGCTTATTCCTGCACAAAGTCGCGAACTGTCAGAATGGTCTGCGCAGTAGCGCGGCCGCGCCGCTCTAAGGCTTCTATGGAGCGCGCCCGCACCATGCAGCGCAGCCGCTGTGACGCCCCCAAATTCAGACTGCCATATCGTCTCGAATTCAGTTTTTCACGTTCTACAATCTAATATAATGATACTGTAAGAACCTGAATTTTTAGATATTATTAAATAAGGATTTAATAAATAAAATTCTTAAACTGTGAGATGGGTTCGAATAATAATATATATATGTGATATGAGGTATGTGGTATTATATTACATATGATAATATGGACTATGAAAAATGTGTTTTTGTGATTTATAAATATATTATTAATATATATTTGTTACTTATCGTAGAGACGATCTAGTTGAGATAAAGGAGGTGGATAAATTTCTATCGATATTAAATAATTTATAGAATTATTTTATCATAGTAAGTTGGTGACATTAAATATCCTTAATGTATAATCACCATATTCTTGAGTATATGTATTAATAACTAGTATGTTTATAATATAGGTTATTAATAGCACTTAAGCTATCCGTGAATAGGTTTGGATAGTGAAGTATGAGTTAGTTAAGGAATTAACTAATAAGAATAAATATTAGTTAATTTAAGTTGGGAGTTATATTATGGAATAATATAATGAGAGTATTGAACCTTAATTAATTATGATGATATAGTACAGTGTTTAATTTACTTAAGTAAAAGGAGTGAATTAATATGTGCATTGAATATGTAATTATAGTTGGTACTTTTATATATATTACTTAGAATAGTAATATGTGAGAAAGTCTAATGTACGAATAACGTTAAATATATATATATATATACGTTATTAAAGGGAGATGGAAATCATTATATCTTTAAATGAATATTTGAAGAAATTGTTTTGGGAACAATATATAGAAAAGAAAGAGATATGATTTTTTTAATAAAGGATATTAAAATAGTTTCTAATGTTGAATTATTTTAATGAAAGGAGGAAATGTTATTTTTAAATAGTAACATTACCTTATATATTTTGTATAAGGTGTGATTGATTAATATGGTAGATATATTACATATTTGCTATATGTAAATAAATTGATAGAAATAATTTCTTATAATAGAAAATAAACTTATTATCTATTTTCTATATATAATATATGTACATGTGTCGTACATATAGTTATTTGATATTATATTAAAAATAATATCATGAGACAATAAGTAAATTATTTTCTAATAACGAATGTGCTTATTTGGAGAAAACATAATATTTTATGATATGGCTAAATACATAATTTTAAATGTATTTTCAAGGGAGTTTAATTAATGAAAGAAAACTAAGTTATTTTAATATATTAAATAACTTAAATTATTATTTGATCGTGAATATTATTATTGGAATAATTAATAGAGTATATATTAATTATTATAAGCGTAAAGTTTATACTTATTATAAGTATAATTAATTGAAGTAATTTAACATTTTAATAGCTTGAGTTATTATGTTTCCGTAAAGGTTATATATAATATTTGAATATTTGATTTGTAAAATATTTATATGTGGACCTTGGATTTAATAGTTCTAATTTAATTGAACAGGTTATAAGTAGTAATGTGGTGAGAAATGAGTAAGTGATGAGAATAATGATAAGCTTAAGATTGAGCTTGTGAGAAATGCCTTGTGTGGCACGATAATAGATTCGGTAATGAATTGACTAATTTAATGATGGAGGAATTATTAATTAAATAATTAATCTAAATTAATTGTTAATTATTATTATGATAGTATGTTAAATTATTATGGCTAGTGATAGTATAATAATAAGAAAATCGATTATAAGTATAATCGGATTTGTGATGAGATAAATTGTCTTATAATATTAATTATTGTTATGAACAATATACTATTATCAAGTAATTATTTGATAATATGATGATTAATGAGTAAATGATTTATAAATATAAAAAGATTTATATTTATTTAACGTGATAATAAATCATATAAAGTGTTAATCAATTAGCGTGGGAATTATAATTCCATGGATTAATGAGAAATGGATTAATTAATATTATTATTAATTAATTGATAAGATAAGTAATTTATTAATTTCTATGTGCAACCATGCGATATTAAAGTATAACGTATGATAGTTAAGTATATGTTATGCGAAGTATAAAGTGCAATGCGACTATGCTATATATGAATATAAACTATATAGTAAAGTTATTGAGTCGGCCGGCCGCCTGCGCAGCTGCGCCGGTACCAGACTTGAGTTGGGCAAGGCCCTGCGCAGCTGCGCCGGTTCCAGATTCTGGAATTTCGTTTTCTGTTGCAGGTTCTGTTATGTACTAGCTTATGGCATGTTATTAGGCAAGTATAGGAACATAATTAAAATACATACATGAGTGCAATAACGTAGTGTGAACAAGTATAACTATGTGAGTACACTCAATTGAAGAAAGGATTTAAAGTTTACAAAATGAACTTAGAATTTTTAAAGTAAACTTGTCATGAGCATATATGTACCATTGTATATTTTGAGTTTTGTGAGCATGACCGTATGGTTTTTATTGACATAAAATGTATGTTCAAGGTGTTGAACACACTAGCATACGTGATTGATAAATTCAAGTGATTTCAAAGGTGAAACTTAAGGACTTTTTGAAGTGAACTTGACCAAGATTTAGGTCTTGTAATTTCTGACCGTTTGAATACATTTATGTGGTTTAGCTAAGTGTTCAAGAGAAAGTGAGTTATGATTTCAAGACACTTTGGTTATACTAAATGACCTTTGTGGACTTCGTGTACTTTTCAATAAAAATTTAGAGTTTGAAGACTAATATCATCAAACATCGTGCGAGTTACGTTCTAAGCATGCAAGCATGAATATTAGGAGTCCATTATGCCTATAGACATATTGACATGAACATCATTTGTTTATACATGGATTTTTGCATATGCACACTTATTCATAGAAAATGAATTTCTAAAGCATAGACTATGTGATTAAAGTGTACATGAGTAGTATACGCACGAGCATGCTTACTACATATTGTTTAGCCTCTTTATGTACTAATATGACATTAGTGGTTTACCCTTGAGGCATGAACTTAATTTACTTAAGGTATATGAAAGTCCGGCATGAATGCCATATGATTTTGACTTATAATGAGCATGCTAGGTTCTAAAACTTGAGTTAATGCCCTTATATACATGTATACATGATGAACATAATAACCTTGCATGCCTAGTTTAAAATATGACAAGGATTTTGAAAGGTGAAACTTAGAAAAGTTTGAATGTAATGGTTTCGATAAGGTTTGAGAAACATGAAAGCAATATAGATCATGTATCTATGAGCTTTAAATACGTGTCGAACACATAGCGAGTCGAGTAAAGGTGTATGAATGTTGATATTAAAAGTATACCTATACTAGCTATTATAGGAGTATGTTAAGAAAGTGAAACAAGGTTCTAAGAACCAAGTTAGACAACAATGTAACCTTTATTATTACATTGACAATGTGTGATACATATAACTAATGAGTGTGATCTCTATGGTTAATATAGCTGTGTAGGATTATACAAAGTGCAGAGATTCTTAAGCAGTTAAGTCGTAGTTGTTAAACTACGAATCAGGCAAGTCTTTCAGTTCCTATTTGATATATGAATTCAATAACTGTTAGTTGAATTATATTATGCTGTGATAATGTGAACTTATATACGAACTGTATATGAGATATAAATGAGATTGAAAGTTGATCTTTGATGATATACTTGTTATGTGAAAAGTAACATGCGTAGTAAATATAAACTGTTTATAAATGCATGAACTGAGTATGATGTTATATGCTATGTGATGCATGAGGATTGTTAGAATTGCTGAGCTGTCGAGCTCACTCTTGCAAATAACCACTTTTGCAGGTTAAGGATTCACGGTAAAGATTTTGTGCTTCTTGATTGATAAAGATAGATAGTATCGCATTGAAGAATATTACTTAGATTATTGTCTGGACCATGTTTAGATTCTAGATGATGTAGTCGATAGTTGCTTACACTGTTTAATACTTGTTGTATTGTAAGAATGTATTAATTAATACATAGAGGATATCGAGTTGAGTTGTAAACGTTATACGATAACTCAAATATAATGAATCATATTTTATAATTGATTCAAGGGTTGTAATTGATTCAAGTGATGAAATCAATAAAAGATTTTATTCAAGGAGGATTGAAAAAGTTTAAATTATTCCGCATTTTAGTAACATCGAATATGATGTAAAGATGAGATCTTGGATATAAATAGAATTTATATTCTAAATTATAATAAGTAAAGATGTATTCTTTTAGTAATGAATAAAAGATATAATAGCTTGGCGTTAGTAGTATCGTGACTGCACCGAATCCGAGGTTTCGAAGGAACGTGGATTTGGGGGCGTCACAGATACGACTAAATGTCGTATCGCACAGCGAAATAACACGTAACATACGAATAAATTATATTTATTTAATATAATCCTTCATGTCCCATGGTTTCACAACTTAAACATCGATTACATCTTAAACATAGCTTAAGGATACGTAATCATAACTAATACATAATAAAATCTTATTACATTATCATAAGAGTTCTATATAATATAAAGCTACTCCGTAGCATTGCCTTTGACTTTATCGGTGCCCGAGGGTCTGCCTTGCTCTGTCTTACATGAAATGTTTTTAGAGGAAAAGCAAGAATGAGCAACCAATTTGCTTAGCAACTAATATATCAACAAGGGGATCATTATAGTTTTTAGTTTCTCAAGGGTACAACAATAAGGATAGTTCAAATACATTATGAAGTATCAATAGTTCTCAACATCAGTCGCTAGGGGCAGAAAGATATCAATAAGTTTCAAGGTTTAACCTTATCACAGTTCAAAAGAAAAGAATACTGAGCTGTCACTAAGGATTATGAACTTCTACTATAATTAACAGAAATATACTGATAATCCAATAAAACTAGTACAACGTGTGATCAGCCTAAAGTACCCTACATTATGCATAACATTTAATCGTACTCAAGTGCGCACATCGGTCTCCCGACAGATATAGCTTCCCCTTCAAAGAAGGTTGTTCATCTCAGTCAATACAAGATTTCCGTACCAATCAATTGGTTTGGATAGTTTTCTAATCATGATATAGGTCTAGCCTAATCAAATGGCATAAACCGCTCTTTCAATGTATATAAGAACAACTATATGTTCAATACTCGATATTATAGTTTGAAGAATATAATCAACTTTACCTTAGCTATGAAGCAATGATTCATAAGACATGAATCATGATTTCAATGGTTTACTCGTACGACAATTAATAGTACAAGTCAAAGCAACACTCAATAAGGAGTAGGGTTCGAGAACTTGCTTACAATATCCGTTGAATAAAGTAAATACAAGGGTTTAGGATACTTGCCTTAAGCGTAGATTACCACTTATAGCTTATCAACACTTTGAATTCCTATCGTAATATAGTTACGT
Organism: Panax stipuleanatus; assembly: GCA_020205555.1. NCBI lineage: Eukaryota > Viridiplantae > Streptophyta > Magnoliopsida > Apiales > Araliaceae > Panax > Panax stipuleanatus. The sequence continues at coordinate 74,564,312 of CM035119.1, read as the reverse complement.
ATATATGTATCTCATTAGTTCCATAAATCAAAAACGTACACTTGATATAAACATTTAAACACATGCATACGATCCTATCTTAATCGTATGATCCTACACGTATGTCATTACGTCCTTTTAACACATAATCAGTTTATAAGATATTATGGAATCAAGTAACATAGTTATGTGTATAATTATATCCTTTAATTACACACATCATCTCGTATATACAATCAACACATAAGTTAGTTTTTAACCTTGTTATACAGTTATACCACATATAGCATCATAATACTTAACCGATTATGTCATTATTATTCATGGAGTTCCGTTTATAAGTTAAACATCATCATGTTACACTATCAACACTTATAAACACATATCAGTAGTGATCAGACCCTGCTTAGCAGCTTAGGAATCATTACATGTTAACTATCAAAGAATCATAACAATCAAACTGTCCAGACATGAAAGTAGCCTGGCGCAGCTGCCCCCTAGTTAAGCCTAGGGACGGCGCAGCTGCGCTGTCCCCTGACCAGACTATAGTTGGGCTTTTTCTCTATTACTTCTGTCCAAAACATAAACATACATTGACACATAGTATATACACAAGTTGAAGGGTCTTACATGCTTATATAATCTTTCCAAGTTCAACTAACATGTTATAGTTCTAGATTACGGTTTCCAATGACTTAAGGCCATACAAGGTCATGAAATCATATAGGCTATCATGCTTGTCATTCATACACATAAAGTGGTCATATAATCTAAAATATACATGCTTACATGTGTTCATATCATTTATGCATGGCTATCATTTTTTGTTGTTTTAAACAAGCCTAAATCATGCTTGACTAACTCTCATAGTGCTTGACAAGGTGTGTGCACATATATGTTAAAAGTACTAACATGCACGTCAAAAAATATCAGAATACTATTACACCACGTTCATGCAACTTAGTTTGCAAAAGTCCAAATTTTGCTTTTGAAATCATTACGACTTAAACCATGTATGCTCGGTTAAACTCAACACCTTTAAACTTACATTTCATGTCTATCTAGACCATCCTAACATGTTCAAAAAGTCATAATATAAACATGATACGTATATGTCAAGTTCATTTCAAAACTTATACTTTCTTTATTAAATGTTCACTAACAAGGTCAAACACGCTCATGCTACGTCAAGGTATTTATATATACATGTTATACCTGTTTTCATACTTGTCTAAACAATATCAACAAGTTAACACTTAGCAGTTTACAACAGCAATTGAAATTCAAAGTTTGAGCCTGGCGCAGCTACGCTGCACCCTAGTACAAAATGGGCGCAGCTGCGCCTTGTCTCGGCCAAAAAATGAGCAGCTTCTGCTTAGGCAGAATGCAACCCAAACATCAAAATTTCTTTATGAATTTGATTCTAAACTAACTACATTGTAGTTCTAACATGCTCATTAGTTTATAGAACACTTAACAAGCAATTCTCAATCCAATTAACATTCAATTCATGCATGATTAAGAATGTAAGAAATTCATAAAAATGGATATTATACCTCTGCTACTTTGAATGAGCTTGCTGCTAAAACTGAAATCTCTCTATCTCTCAGTATACTAGCTCTACTTATATTAGCTTCACTTGGAAATCTCAGGAATTAGGAATGTGAAGGAGAGAGCTATATTTATAGGAAAATAATTACACAAGTAATGCAATTCTCCTCCAAATTAAACCAATGGGAAGAGCAAGAACATGAAGGTTAACAAAGAGTAGTTAGGTAGTTCATGAATTCCACTACTGGAGCCACTCCCCTCATGATGATTAGCTACATTGCAAGTTTGCTGAGTTTGAGAAGAAGGGAGTAGGCTAGCCTTTTGAGTGTTCACATAAGGAAGGGAATGGTCACTCATTATGGGACAATGCTACTAATATCAGCAACATGAATACAACATACTAAGGTTATATATATATATATATATATATATATATATATATATATATATATATATATATGCCTACCATGTATACTTAGCTTATAATTTAATTAGAGTCACAATGTAGTAAGTTGAGGTACATATATATATATATATATATATATATATATCAACATATAATCCGTGTACATTTCGTTAATACCGAATATAATTCAATTGGGTATTATCATCACTATATTATCCCAACTTTATTATTTCCATTATATTACTGCAATGATCATTGAATAATAATTATTCATTTAGTTTATTATAATATTCATAAGGTACACATTAATGTTCTCACACATCACATAATGTCACATAACCTCATTATGAACTTATATCATTCATTAAGTCTTAATATATGGTTCTTATATACTATAAGGTCACATTAAAATGTCACACTACACTTTCTTGTTAATAGAATGTAGTTGTTATAAATTATATGACTACTATCACATAACATTGCACAACACAATTAATTGAATAAATATAAATCTTGTACTACTTATTAATAGTCTATCATCCATAATAACAATGAACAATATAATATAGTTAATCAATTTACTTATTAATCTCCCATCTTATTAATGTGGGTGGTTAGCACATAGTAATCCATTCAAGTAGATATTAAATTCAAAGTTTTACTACCGGCGCAGCTGCGCTGGTTTACCGCACAGAAGTGGCGCAGCTACGCCACTCTGGGGTAATTTATACTAAATTACTTACTTTCTTTAGTGCTTTGATTAATAATATACTCATCTTATCACCTTGCCACATTAGGCAATTCATATAAGCATTACGTTAAGCTTCTCATCAAATCCACCACATTATCTTACTCGTCACATAGACTTCAATTATTCAACTTAATCGAATATAATTTTTTTATTCCATGTCACCACATTATTTATTTATATTCACATAAATATTCAAATTTTATTCATATAAATATTAACATTATTTATGAAAACTCACGGTTCTTATATCCTCCTCCACTTATAAAAATTCCATCCTCGGAATTGGTACAAGGTTACACAAATAGATGGGGATAGTCCCTCATCATCCTAACTTCTAATTCCCACGTAGCCTCCTCTACATCGTGATTTTGCCAAAGTACTTTTACAGAAGATATAACTTTATTTCGTAATATCTGTTCTTTCCTATCTAGTATTTGAATAGGAATTTCTTCATATGCCAGGTTCTTCACTACTTGAATGGGCTCATAAGAAATCATTTGCTTGTAGTCGGCTTTGTACGGACGCAACACGGAGATATGAAACACGTTGTGGATGTGCTCTAACTCAGGTGGTAATACAACTTTGTATGCCACTTCGCCCACTCGCTTCAGAATCTCGAATGGTCTTATGAATCTCAAACTCAACTTTCCCTTCTTGTCGAATCGTATCTTTCCTTTCAATGGAGATACCTTCAAGAAAACTTAACTACAGAATTTAAAGTCTCGGTCTTGTCGATGCAAGTCTGCGTACTTTTTTTGGCGATCTTGAGCTACTACCAGCCTGGCTCTTATCATTGTCACCACGTCTGCGGTTTGTTGCACTAACTCTAGTCCTAGAATTTGTCGTTCTCTGACTTTGTCCCAACATAACGGCGTTCTGCACTTCCTTTCGTAAAGAGCTTTGAACGATGGCATGCCGATACTCGTATGATAACTATTATTATATACAAATTCCACTAAGGGTAGGTGGTCGTCCCAATTTCCCTTGAAATCCATCACGCAAGTCCTAAGCATGTCCTCCAACGGTTGTATTATTTGCTCACTCTGTCCATCTGTCTGTGGATGTTACGCAGTACTCAATCTCAACTACGTTCCCAATCTCTCTTGCAAGCTTTTCCAGAAGTTTGACGTGAAGCGCGGATCTCGATCAGAAATAATTGACATCGGCACTCCATGTCGTGAAATAATTTTCTTTATGTATAGGCTTGCTAACTGATTTAAACTATATCAGATCTTGATCGGTAGAAAGTGCGCGGTCTTCATTAGTCGGTCCACGATAACCCAAATGGCATCATATCCTTTCTGCATGACTGGAAGTCCCACCACGAAGTCCATCGTGTTGTGCTCCCATTTCCACTCTGGTATTTCTAACGGTTGTAGTAAAGCACTCGGCCTCTGATGCTCTGCTTTGATGCATTGGCAAGTAAGACATCTACTAACGCACTCTGCGACTTCCCGTTTTAGATTAGGCCACCAAAAATGTTGTCTTAAATCTCGGTACATCTTCGTGCCTCCCGGATGAACGGAATACTACGTATTGTGTGCCTCGTGCAAAATTTCTTCCCTCAACTCGATTACCGCTGGCACCCACACTCTCCCTTCAAATCTCAAGATACCGTCTTTATCCATTCTGAATCTTTCCTCTTCATTCTCTGCGATCCTCTTTCTGATTTTCTCGCACTCCTCATCTTTTTCTTGTGATTCCTTCACTCTATCCAATAAGGTTGGACGAGCTTCCATTACAAAAAACTTTTCCTCAAACCTCCCCGGTCCCTTTACCTCTATTTCAAACTTCTCCGTTTCTCTTATTAACTCCTTTTGAGTCGTCAAGTGAAACAGTTTCTCCCTTCCCTTCCTGCTCAGTGCGTCTATAACGATTGAGATTTTAATATTTAATTTTAAATATTTATTGAGTTAAATAAATATTTTATGTGAGTTATTTATTGAGATAAATAAATGAATTATGTGATTTGTGGAGTAATTTAATTAAGTGTTTTATATTAAATGGATGGATGTTTAATATTTATTTAATTGATGTATATTAATTTTCTATTCTAGTTCTAATTTAATTGAGAGAATTAAATTAGATGAGATGTGTGTTAAGTGTTACAGGAATTATAATTAGCGAGTAATTATAATTATGTGACAAATATTTATGTGGTTAATTAATTTTAATTGATTAAATAAGGATGTTAAAATATTTAATTAATTAAAATGTGACATTTAAAATATGTGGTAAAAGATTTATTAAATAGAAGAAAAAGGATTTTAAAATTATTTTGCCAAACAAGGCCCTTGTATTCGTTTTAAACTTATTTTACCAAACATGGCCTTAGTGACTAAAATCTGTTTTAAATTAAAGAGGTTTGGCCAAACAAAGCCTTAAGGCTTTTTTAATTTTAAAACTTACATAACTGATATACTTAATAAGGGTATTATTATTTTGTCAGTTATTATATCGGATAAGTTATATCGTATTATATCTATTATATGTGTTTGTGTTAGTATTCTAAGCTTAAGACTAAAAGAAGAGAGAAAAGAGGAGAGAAAGTTAAAGCTATACAGTGTGTTAGAGAGGAAGAAGAAGAAGGAAAAAGGAAGAGAAAAGCTTGAGAAGGCTAGAGAAATCATCTTGATATTCTTCTTAAATCTGTAAGTATAAAGGTAATTACTATCTCATAGTTTTAAAAACGTTAAGTAGTTGTTCTTCATTGTTTTAAGTTTCTGTAAATTTTAGTTTTCTGTGAATTTAATGAAATTGTAAAAATCATGAATTATATATATATGTATTGTATCCATGTGTTGATTGTGGTAATTGTATGACATAAGAGGATTTTCAAGAATTAAACTACTGTTAAAATAAGTTTCATGGAAAAAGTTTTGTTCATATGGTTTTATGTATATTGATTGGTTTTAGAATGGAAAATTTAGGAATTTATATGTGTTATTTTGCCTAATTAGAATTGGTTATGATGATTATATTTAATTATGTATATAATGTATGTATAAAGTGGAATTGATGGAGAAAATTTCTTACAGTGGATTATTTTGGAAAAATATGAGTTTTCATGAAAATGGCCAAATTAGATTTTTAAAACTGGTGATTATCATTATTTAGATGGTTTTTATGTTGTAGAAACATGTTATGTTATGTATTATTTCATGTGTACGGAGTTACAGTGGCTACGTTACTGTAATTTTTCGTTTGTTGGCTTGTATGAGTTGTTCGGTAAAGCAGAGAGCTGTGGCTGTCTGCGTCTGGCCGAGTTGCTACGCAGCTGTACCGACAGCAATGCCAGGAGCAGCGCAACTGCGCCTCTTGCCCTTCCCAGATCCTTTCCCTGCGCAGCTGCGCCAGTGCTTAGGCTGCTGGCTGCGCAGCTGCGCCGTGCACAGTGCTTGGGCAGTGACTTTAGTTTCTTATGCAGTTTATTTTAAAGCCTTAGTTTTATTATTCCTTGATAGTGGACATATATTTAAATGATATAACATGTTGTTATATGATTGTGGCAAATTCATATTTGGGAAATAAAAGAAATTTTGAAAACTTTAATTAGGTTATAAATGTTTTATTGTAAATGAGTTACTTAATTATAATTTGATTAATTATAATTAAGAGTTAGTGTTTAATTTAAAGTATAATATGGTTAAATTATAATTGATTTATTTTAATCAATTAGATGTTAATTTAAATTATAATTTAAGTAATTATAATTTAATAAATGCATGTTTAGTTATGGATTTTAAGTTTATAATTGCATGATTAATTATAATTTGTGTAATTATAATGCATGAAATAGTTTAATTAATTATTAATTATTAATTGGCGATAATTTAAGAGGTAATTATAATTGAATAATTATAATTAGATTAAGTGTTTAAATTATAATTATTTAATTATAAATTAGTTAAATACATAATTAATTTAATTATGTGAGTATGTGTGTGTGATGTAATTAACTATGTGATAGTTGATTATTATTATTTATTTAATTAGAGTGAGTTAACCATGAGGGTTAACCACTTATGTGAATTAGTTACGTGTTAACTAATTGAGGTTATTGTGATTGAATATGTATGTATGTAGGAAGTGTTAAAGTACGTGATTGAGTTAAGTAACTTGAGCTTAAGGCAAGTTTTCTAACCCTAAACTTGTTAATTCTATACAATTTCTTGAGTTCATATATTCATTGTTGAGAATGTCCTTTTCATTTCTGTATTGGACAATTGTTTATTTAATTGAAATGATCTTAACTTATTATTCAAGTAAGATCCAGTTTATTATTTTAAATGCTTTAAGTTTACTTCTAAAGCATGTGTTAATTCATAATTCTTTTATTTATAAATTATTGAAAGACGATTCAACTAATCCTTAGTTGATGAACGTGAATTCTAAATTACCCTTGTAAGCTTATCCAAACCAAACTTTCTTTGGTACGGACTTGAATTTAAATTACTGAGTTGAACAACCCTAATTATTAGGGGAGGTTACTACGCATAGCGTTAAGATGTTTGTGCACAATACATGGTACGAAGGGCTGATCCCCCTAAGTACGAGTTAAGGTCCATAGTCTTATTGACTGTTAAAGGTTTAAATAGAAATATTTATAACATAGGACAAGAGTTCAAAGGTCTTATGACCCTCAGATAAATTCTATATTCGAATTTTAATATTGATGGAGAATTATTATTCAATTTTTTATTGTTGAAGTAAGCTAAGTTGTTCAGATCTTTTTAAAGATATCCATTCATGTAATTATTATTGTTAAACTCTAGTGAGCTGTTGTTTGCTCACTCTTACATTAAATAACAATTGCAGTTAAGGTTGATAACGTTGATGCCCCGTCTACAAGTAAAGGCAAGGGGAAGATGAACAAGTGAAGACTTGTTTAATTATTTTGAAATGATTGTAATAAGACTTTTATGTCATATTTTTATTCCGCACTTTATTGTTTATGTCAAGGTTAGAGTAACCCTGGGATTGATTTTTGAGAAGGTGGTAACCCTTGTTTTAAGGGAGATTTTATTATTTTGAATAAAGGTTGTAATTTATTTTGAGATATATTGGGTAGATGTTTGTTATAGTTAAAAAGTGAATACCAAATCATGTGAAAGCGAAGTACCCGGATTTGGGGGTGTCACAGCGTCGGCAACTACGTTTGCCTTTCCCGGGTGATAAAGAATATCACAGTCATAATCCTTGATTAATTCTAACCACCTCCTCTAACGCATGTTCAACACCTTTTGTGTGAAGATATATTTCAGACTTTTGTGGTCCATGTATATCTCACATTTTTTTTCGTACAAATAATGCCTCCATATCTTCAACGCAAAAACTACTGCCGCTAACTCTAAGTTATAAGTAGGGTATCGTTTTTCGTAGTCCTTTAATTGTCGTTATGCATACGCAATGACCTTGCCATGTTGCATGAGCACACAACCAAGTCCCTTGTGTGATGCATCACTATACACCACAAAACCTCCCGCATCGTCTGGTAATGATAATACAGGCGCTTCGCTTAATCTCTTCTTCAACTCTTGATAACTTTCTTTGCATTTTTCCGTACACACGAACTTCACCGTCTTCCTCGTTAGATTGGTCAACGGGGTTGCTATCTTAGAAAAATATTGGATAAATCTTCGATAGTACCCAACAAACCCTAAGAAACTTCTTATCTCTGTTGGTGTTTTCGACTGCTCCCAATTACTCACTGCTTCTACCTTCGTAGGGTTCACTGAGATTCCATTCTTCTCCACCACGTGTCCCAAGAATTGAACCTTCTCCATCCAAAATTCACACTTAGAAAACTTCGCATACATCTTCTCCTTCCTTAGCGCCGCCAAAAATAATTTTTAGATGTTCGTCGTGCTCTTCTTCCTTCTTCGAGTAGATCAAGATGACATCGATGAAAACTACCACAAACTTGTCCAAGTAGGGCTTGAAAACTAGGTTCATCAAGTCCATGAATGCTGCCAGAGCATTAGTCAATCCGAATGACATTACCAAAAACTCATAATGTCCATAACGGGTTCGAAACGCAGTCTTTAGTATGTCTTCCTCCCGTACCTTTAGTTGGTGATAACCTGTCCGTAAGTCAATCTTGAGAAACACTTTGCTCCCTACAGTTGATCAAAAAGGTCGTATATCCTCGGTAGTGGATATCTATTCTTAATCGTTACTCTGTTCAATTCTTAATAATCGATACAGAGCCTCATCAATCCTTCCTTATTTTTAACAAACAACACTGTTGCTCCCCAATGAGACACACTCGGTCGTATGTAACCCTTATCTAGTAACTCTTGAAGTTGTATCATCAACTCCTTCATTTTTACTGGCGCCATACGATATGGAGCTCTCGAAATCGGTGCAGTTCCCGGTGTTAAGTCTATTATGAATTCGATTTCTTTATCTAGCGGAAGACCAGGCAGATCGTTCGGAAATACATCTTAGAATTCATTCACTATGAATATATCCTTAATTTCTACTCCCTTTTTTATGAATATCTATAATGTAAGCTAAGTAACCTACACATCCTTTCCTTAACAATTTCTTGGCCTGCATCATCGTAAGACAACACGATTGTTTAAGCAATGAGCTACCATAAAAAACTACCTTAGACTTATTCAGAGTCTAAAGGCTCAAACTTTTATTCTGATAGTCAATTATCACAGCATGGTTATACAACCAATCCATTCCCAGTATTACGTCAAATTCTCCCAATCTAATTGGAATCAAGTCTACGCTCAGTTCATGATCTCTAATGTTTGCGCAACAATCTCGGTATACGTATTCTACAAGGATTACTTTCTTATTCTCAACTTCTATGTCTAAAGGATTCCCTAATCGTTCTTGGGGTGAATTAAGTTGACTAGCGAATTCTTCAGATACAAAAGAACAGGTGGCACCCGAATCAAATAATACATATGCACTTATATCATTGATTGGGATTATACCTGACACCACGTCCTTCGCATCTACTACGTCTTGGACAGTCATGTTAAAGGTCCTAGCAGTTGGACGGTTGGATTATGCCAGTCCGTCGATCATTAATTTGTTGCCTCCCCCTTGCTGGCTGCTACCTCCGCCACTTCCCTTCTTCGGGAAATCCTTGATCCGGTGCTCAGTTGAGCTGCAAGCAAAACACCCTTGGATCTTCTTCGGCTTCGGGCAGTTGGGCGAAATGTGTCCCTCCTGGTCGCAATTGTAGCAAGTACTACGCCCCTTCCAGCACTCGCCCTGATGATTTTTCCCACACTTCGGGCATCCCTCTGCCCTCTTCTTAAAACCCCCACAAAAATTTCTCGACTGATTGTTGTTGTTGTTGTTATTCTCCCACTTCCTTTTTCCCAAGTTACTTCCTCCACTGCTGCTTCCTCCTCCACAGTTTTCTCCTTTTGTGTTCTTACCCTTCTTCTCCTTGTTATATAAACTTAAGGCTTCACTGCCACCTTCTGCAATGATCGCCTTCGCAATGTTGCAAAAGAATCAATATGAAGAATTGATACCTTATTAAATAGCCAAGGCTTCAGTCCTTGTTCAAAACGTCTCTCTTTCCTCTCTTCTTCTCCTACTTAGTGTTCTCCAAATCGCACTAGTTCATTGAACTTAGCCACGTACTGCGCCACCGTCATATCAGCTTGCTTAAGTTCCAAAAACTTAACCTCCATTATGTTCTTCGTGCTTTTCGGGAAGTAGTTCTCAAAAAATAGATTTTTAAATCTCTCCCATGCTATTATCCCTTCACCAGCTCTTTGCTGATTAGCCTCCCACCAGTAGTTGGCTTCGCCCGTCATCATATACATAGCGAATACAGTCTTTTGGTCTTCACCCACACGAGCGATAGTGAAGGCCTTCTCAATATCCTTAACCCATATCTGAGCTATGATTGGATCAGTAGTACTTTCAAACTCTAGAGGTCCTACGCTCCTAAAGTCTTTGAAATTTGTGACTGGGGCTGCTTGAGGATTGGGGCGAACAGGTTCGTTGTTCCTTCCCCTAAGAGCCTCTCCTAACAAATCCACTAACTTCTGGATTGTGTCTACTTGTTCCCTCTAATTGTTTACTGATTCCTCAGGTGCAGTTAATCTACGTCCGGGCGGCGTTTTCTGCATCATAAAAGTTTCACTTTTATTATTCAATTATATTACTTAAGTATTTCTCAAATGAAAGGGAATAAAATTTTATAACACGTTTCTGAAATAAGATTCATTTATATCCATATGCCAAATTGTTACATTATAAAATAATTCCTAACATATTTCTATAATTGTCATCACATATCCCCTAATATCACAAAAAACAGGGATAACACTAACATACTACCCCTCTAACATAAGTCTACTCGGGGTTTACATATCTATCCATACCTTACACAAAAGGTTGGGATACAACACAATATATACATCACATAAAGTAAATACTATTACTAGACTGACTAAGGGGTCTCATCCTAACATCCCGAGCTCTACAGCGCTCTTGTACTCAATCTGTGCTATGTACGCCATCAACTCTTTGCTCATAGTGAGTCGGGTTTGTCCCTGCTCTGCCGGTTAATGGTATATACCATCGATCACCCTCTCAATGGCTGAGCAAAACACGTAACACATCTTGTTCACCTTCCTCTTCTTGCATCTCACCTCATCTTCTAGGTCGTCTGTTCTCTCATTTGCCGCTTCCCACTTCTCCTTGAAGTGGAACCAATCCATCACCTCCAACCCTAGCTGAGTACGGAGAGCCTCTTTCTAAGTCTTCTCACTTACCTCTCTCTGCTCCACCTTTTCCAGCTTTCCTGCCAAGTCAACATTCCTAGCCACCGACCTGTGAAACAAGGTCCCCATCTGGATCCCTGCCTCCTTGCGATAAGCAATCTCTACCTCTAATTCCTGCATCGTTAACTTCCTCTGATGGTCCTCTTCCCTCAACTTCTGGAACTCGGACTCCCTCTCTTGGGCATCAGGCTCCAGCTTCTGTACTCTACAGTCTAGCTCTAGGATTCACTCCTCATACTCGCCTAACATCTGCTCCTCGATAGTAACCTGGTCAGAGTCCTCCATGGGCTCGTCCTCCATCAGCTCGTCTTCCATAGGCTCCTCCTCTAGGTCGGACTCTACCTCAATCTCGTCCTCGTCGTCAAACTCGGATGGTGCAACTGTCTGTACAGGCACAGCCTCTAGAGGTGCCTCATAGACAACATGTATATCTCAGGGATCCTCCTCTACCACTCTACTAGGTCCTCCCATGTCTGTTATCCTATAATCACAAATACAAAACAAACAATAGCAACTCCATTAGAATGTTAAACAAAACATAAGTTCATTGTATAGAATGAAGTTATATTTCATAACACACTAAGTCTCTCTCTAGGGAAAAACTCTACATGAGTTCTATCTTCTTCTATATCTTCTATGTTTTCCTGAGTTATAATCTAAGGACTCTCGCTCCTAAGGTTTATAACTACAGCTCTAATACCAACTTGTGACGTCCCCAAATTCGAACAACCACATCGTCTCGAATTCAGTTCATCACGTTTTACAATCTAATATAATGATACGACTAAATCTCGTATCGCACAACGGAATAACATGTAATATACGAATAGATTATATTTATTTAATATAATCCTTCATGTGCCAAGGTTTCTCAACTTAAACATCGATTACAACATAAACTTAGCTTAAGGATAAATAATCATAACTAATACATAATAAAATCTTATTACATTATCATAAGAGTTCTACATAATATAAAGCTACTCTGTAGCCTTGCCTTGCCTTTGCCTTTGTCGGTGCCCGAGGGTCTGCCTTGCTCTGTCTTATATGAAATGTTTTTAGAGGAAAAGCAAGAATGAGCAACAAGTTTGCTCAGTAAGTAATATATCAATAAGGGGATCATTATAGTTTTCAGTTTCTCAAGGGTGCAACAATAAGGATAGTTCAATTATAATATAAAATATCAATAGTTCTCAACATCAGTCGCTAGGGCAGAAAGATATCAATAAGATTCAAGGTTTAACTTTATCACAGTTCAAGAGAAAAGAACACTGAGCAGTCAGTAAAGACTATGAACTTCTACTAGAATTAACAAAAATATACTTATAATCCAACAAAACAAGTACAACAGGTGATCAGCCTAAAGTACCCTACATTATGCATAACATTTAATCGTACTCAAGTGCGCACGTCGGTCTCCCAACAGATATAGTTTCCCCTTCAAAGAAGGTTGTTCATCTCAGTCAATACAAGATTTTCACACCAATCAATTGGTTTGGATAGTTTTCTAATCATGATATATATCTAGCCGAATCAAATGGTATAGACCGCTCTTTCACTGTATATATAAGAACAACTATAAGTTCAATACTCGATATTATAGTTTGAAGAATATAATCGACTTTATCTTAGCTATGAAGCAATGATTCATAAGACATGAATCATAATTTCAATGGTTTACTCGTACGACAATTAATAGTACAAGTCTAAGGAATACTCAATAAGGAGTAGGGTTCGAGAACTTGCTTACAATATCCGTTGAATAAAGTAAATGCAAGGGTTTAGAATACTTGCCTTAAGCATAGATTACCACTTATAACTTATCAACACTTTGAATTCCTATCGTAATATAGTTACGTATATATGTATGTCATTAGTTCTATAAGTCAAAAACATACACTTGATATGAACGTTTAAACACATACATACGATCCTATCTTAGTCGTATGATCCTACACGTATGTCATTACGTCCCTTTAACACATAATCAGTTTGTAAGATATTATGGAATCAAGTAACATATTTATGTGTATAATTATATCCTTTAGTTACACACATCATCTCGTATATACAATCAAAACATAAGTTAGGTCCTAACCTTGTTATATAGTTATACCACATATAGCATCATAATACTTAACCGATTATGTCATTATTATTCATGGAGTTCCGTTTATAAGTTAAACATCATCATGTTACACTATCAACACTTATAAACACATATCAGTAGTGATCAGACCCTGCTTAGCAGCTTAGGAATCATTACATGTTAACTGTTAAACAATCAGAATAAGCAAACTGTCCAGACCTGAAAGTAGCCTGGCGCAGCTGCGCACTGGTTAAGCCTAGGGACGGCGCAGCTACGTTGTCCCCTAGCCAGACTAGAGTTGGGCTTTTGCTCTATTACTTCTGTCCAACACATAAGCATACATTGACACATAGTATATACACATGTTGAAGGGTCTTACATGCTTACATAATCTTTCCAAGTTTAGCTTATATGTTATAGTTCTAGATTGCAGTTTCCAATGACTTAAGGCCATACAAGGTCATAAAATTATATAGGCTATCATGCTTGTCATTCATACACATAAAGTGGTCACATAATCTGAAATATACATGCTTACATGTGTTCATATCATTTAAGCATGGCTATCATTCTTCGTTGTTTTAAACAAGTCTAAATCATGCTTGGCTAACTCTCATAGTGTTTGACAAGGTGGGTGCACATATATGATATCTTAGTGATGTTAAAAGTACTAACATGCACGTCCAAAAATATCAGAATACTATTACACCACGTTCATGCAACTTTGTTTGCAAAAGTCCAAATTTTGCTTTTGAAATCATTACGACTTAAACCATGTATGTTTGTGTAAACTAAACACCTTTAAACTTACATTTCATGTCTATCTAGACCATGAAATCTTGTTCAAAAAGTCAGAATATAAATATGATACGTATATGTCAAGTTCATTTCAAAACTTATACTTTCTTTATTAAATGTTCACTAACAAGGTCAAACACGCTCATGCTACGTCAAGGTATTTATATATACATGTTATACCTGTTTTCATTCTTGTCTAAACAATATCAACAAGTTAACACTTAGTAGTTTAAAAAAGCAATTGAAATTCAATGTTTGAGCCTGGCGCAGCTGCGCTGCACCCTAGTACAAAATGGGCGCAGCTGTGCCGTCTAGGCCATAAATAGAGTAGCTTCTGCTACAGCAGAATGCAACCCAAACATCAAAATTTCTTTACGAATTTGATTCTAAACTAACTACATTATAGTTCTAACATGCTCATTAGTTTACATAACACTTAACAAGCAAATCTCAATCTAATTAACGTTAAATTCATGCATGATTAAGAATGTAAGAAATTCATAGAAATGGATATTATACCTCTGTTACTTTGAATGAGCTTGCTGCTAAAACTGAAATCTCTCTATCTCTCAATATATTATCTCTACTTATATTAGCTTCACTTGGAATTCTCAGGAATTAGGAATGTGAAGGAGAGAGCTATATTTATAGGAAAATAATTACACAGGCACTGCAATTCTCCTCCAATTTAAACCAATGGGAAGAGCAAGTACATGAAGGTTAACAAAGAGTACTTGGGTAGTTGGTGAATCCCACTATTGGAGCCACTCCCCTTATGATGATTAGCTACATTACTAGTTTGCTGAGTTTAAGAAGAAGGGAGTAAGCTAGCCTTTTGAGTGTTCACGTGAGGAAGGGAATGGTCACTCATTATGGGACAATGCTACTAATCTCAGCAACATGAATACAACACACTAAGGTTATATATATATGCCTACCATGTATACTTAGGTTATAATTTAATTAGAGTCACAATGTAGCAAGTTGAGGTATATATATATATATATATATATATATATATATATATATATATATATATATATCAACATATAATCCATGTATATTTCGTTAATACCGAATATAATTCTATTGGGTATAATCATCACTATATTATCCCAACTTTATTATTTCCATTATATTATTGCAATGATCATTGAATAACAATTATTCATTTAGTTTATTATAATATTCATAAGGTACACATTAATGTTCTCACACATCACATAATGTCACATAACCTCATTATGAACTTATATTGTGACGCCCCCAAATCTGGGTCCCCAGAACCTCGGACCTGGTACGTTACGATACATCATTTCTATAACTATTGCGGAAGATATAAACATAAATTATTTATACAATAACCTTTACACCTAATTCCCATGGTCTGAAACCTTAACTTAATACCTGAATTCAATGTCTTATCCGACATACAATGTCATTTGCATATAATACAATTACAAGTTTTATCTGTACGATAAACCAATGCTGGAATTGTCTTTGACTTTTCCTGTATATGACGTATTAATCCTAATCTGCAATGTTTATCATGATATAGCAAGGGTGAGCAACAAGTTTGCCCAGCAAGTTTAATTTCAAGAAAAGATATATCATGATTGAAAAGAATGAACAATAAGCTGGCTGACTTTCAACAATATAACTATTGTGAAATAGCATGAATCAAATTTACATAACTGAATGACCGAGACAATAAAAATGAATGGTCAATAAGGAACATGAATAAATTCAACTGAACAATATTATAATGAAGGTGATCAGCCTTTCATACCTGATGAACACATGCAATATGCACAACGTGAGAATCAATAATTCATAGACGTGATGTAATCAACAAGGATTAACCACTAGCATAATTGAAGAATCATAACTCAAGGTTGAGTTAAAGAAAACTTGCAATGTAAACTTTTTAAAGTAAGAAAAGAATGATCTACTTGATGGTATCGTAATTATTCTTTTTGAAGCTGATTGGAATAAAAAGGTTATATCACCTTGTATTATTCATAAATAATGAGACAGACAGTTCAAAAAATTTAGAGAGCCTATCCCGATATGAAAAATTCTAGAATATTTGCTCAATAAAGAGTAAGATTTAGAAACTTACTTACTTTGATACATTCCATAAAGTAAATGCAAGGGTTAGAATACTTGCCTTTTTCACCGACTACTGCTACGCAATATATTTAGCTTTATCTGAAGACCTAATATATAAATAATATGGATATCCAAATTAGAATAATGTCATCACAATTATAAAATAACCTAAACACATAAGCACGTATCCCTATCTGTCTATAAAACACCTAAGACTCGGCATCAAGTCAAACTATTTCAGTCTCAGTTGAGTCCGGTACAATTCTACATCCCGACGGCCTAGTCGGACAATTATCGAGCATATTTTCCTGAAGACTGTACTTAAACTGGCTCACAATTATGTTAGATAATTTATTTATCAGTCAAAATAATTTTCAAAGTCTTGTAATAATTTTTGAATAATTATTATCATTTATCATGATTTTTCAATCATTAATATCATATTTATATGATTTAAATACCACATAATTCTATTATCATTAATATTTATTTAATATCAAATATTAATGAAATATTCTACATAATATTATAACTTATTTATAATATCTCAAAGTATATTTTAATACTTTAATATCACATTTAAATGATTTTAAAATAATTAAAACCATTATTAAAAAACTGCCATTAATATTAAAATATTAATGTTTTTTCATGATAAAATATCAAAAGTTATATTTTATTACTTAAAATATTTTTTATAACCTTTAAATCATTTTTATATGATTTTTAAAACATTAACTCTATTTTTTCATAATTTATTTAATATAATTATTAAATAAATCAATCACTATCAATATTAACTTATTAATTAAATTCATCACAAAATATTAAAAGTCATTAAAAATAACTTAAAATATTTTTCTTATACCATAATATATTTTTAAATGATTTTTCAAGTATTAGAATCATTTTTTTTAACTAATTTATTTAATATTATAATTAAATATCATTAATATTTCAAAAATATTAAATATTATTGAAATATATTCAAAATTGTTAAAAACCCATTTTTAGGCTTTAATATAATTTTTAGGAATTTATTATAAATTTTTTAATAATTTAAAACTATTTTTCTCTATTTATTAAATAAAATAATTAATTTTAGAATTAAACTGTCGCTAAAGAGTGCCTATAGCGACAGAACCGTCGCTATAGGTGTTATTGAGTGTTCTTGGGCAAACCCAGATCTTCATACGCAGTATACAGGGTAGGTAGTTTGACCAGTTCTAGATCTTTGGTTATCAAGTTTTTGGGTTTGCTAATGTGTTATACATGTAGTATTAATGTCATACTACACACACAAAATGATTTCATGGTCATACAACAACATATCAGAGATATATCTGCTCTCAAATATGTTGTCAGAGCTGTTCTTCATTTCTGGGTTTTCCAGAAAATGAAGAACAGTTCATGTTGCTACTTTTAGATCCTTGTAACTTGAGTTCTAGGTCTACTTTGTGTGATCTAAAGGTTCACACTTATAGTATACATGTCAGGGTACAATAGCATATCGTCAGATCTGTCTAACAACAACACACATGAACGATCAAGGCTGGTCAAACCTTGTCAGAAAAGTTGCTCTTGAAGGTTTCTGGGTTTTCCAGAAATCTTCATAAGCAGTCGCTCAACCCTACTTTGACCTCTTATAACTTTGATTCAGTGTATGATCTGGGGATTCTAGAGGCATGAATATGTAGCCTACATGTCAGTCTACAAATATATTACAACAACATGGCATAACAACTTAAACACAATAAGATCTAAGGCCTTGAAAATGACTGTCAGAGGTTTCTGGGTTTCTGGGTTGCCCAAAAATCCAGTTTCCATGGTCGGTCAACTGACTTTGACCACTTATAACTCAAGATCTAGACATGATCTGACCTTGATTCCAGTTCCAGATCATAGTCCACATGGCATAGAACAGGTCTATAACATAAAACACACCTAACACCTAACACAAACAGATCTATGGGCCCTGACATATGGCTGTCAGATAACTTTTTAGGGTTCATGATCAGTTTTGAAAAACTTGATTTTCGTGCCTCTAGATGTTATGGATCTAAGATATAACAATCCAGATCACTATATAACATCACATAACACAACTTTAAACAATAGATCATAACATATAACATGAATATTAAAGATTTTATAAAGCTAGGGTATTATACCTTTATGCTTTGATTTTTGATTTCTGATCCTTTGTTGATGTTCTTGGATTGTTAAGATATGATATAGTCTTAACTTTTGGTCTCACTCTCTCTCAAGATTTCGAAAATATAGAGAGAGAAAGTCTTGGATAGGTTTGAAAAGTAAAGTGAAGTTACTTTACTTTACTTTTAAGTTTAATCTTGATTCAATGTATACAAATCTTGCAAGGTGGCATAAAAAATCTGATTTTGGGGATATTGTACACATGGAAGATATCTAGTTGGTGAACCACCAAATATTTTGGAAAGATTTGCACACTTTCTTATTAAAGAATACAAAAAGGGTATTTTAGTCTTTTAGCTCACAAATTTAATGGCATACTTGTAATCTTATCTAACCCTTAGGTTTTATATTTTAATTTCTAGAATTTTCTAATTAGGGTTTTAAATAGAAAATTTAGCTTTGTAAATTAGAAATTAGGGTTTCCTAATTGTATTAGGGTTTCCTAATAAATCGTTAGGGTTTCTAACTGTACATTGATGTTCTTAATATATCTTTAGGATTGGTCACTGATATAATTTATCTGATCAACCCTTGACCCTTAACCACATACTGTACACATATATGATCATATACACAAAACATATACACTTATACACTTAATCCTGAATAATTCTTCACAATTTTTTTTTATCCTTAAAAATCCTTCAAAAATGCCAAATTCATACACTTATTTTCTGTCTAGGTTTATTATTTAACCTTAATTCAATCTTTTAAGATTTTAATAAATTGTCAAAATTTCCAGGTTGTCACATATATCATTCATTAAGTCTTAATATATGGTTCTTATATACTATAAGGTCACATTAAAATGTCACACTACACTTTCTTGTTAATAAAATGTAGTTATAAATTATATGACTACTATCACATAACATTGCACAACACAATTAATTGAATAAATATAAATCTTGTTATACTTATTAATAGTCTATCATCCATAATAACAATTAACAATATAATATAGTTAATCAATTTACTTATTAATCTCCCATCTTATTAATGTAATACCCGAGAATTTCCATATATTATTAAATAAATATATTAATGGAAATGAGAATTTATTTGAATATAAATGATTTTGTGTTATGAAATGAATTAATTCAATTATATATAATTGAATAATTATAATAATTGAGAAATTGGTGGAGTTTGTGATAAACTCGTTGATTGCCTTGTGTGACACAGTGACGTAATATAAGAATGATTATATTAATTTAAGCGAACAATTAATCTATATTAATTGTTAATCGAAGAATATTAATTAACTGTTATAAAATACTAATGAGGATTGATTAATAATATGTGATTATTATTGCAAGAAACATAATAATAATGAGCAACGTGTTTATAAATATAATAAGATTATATTAATTGATATGTGCAAATGTGCAATATTTGAATATATAAAGTATATGGAATACAACTATATTATATAGTGTAGAGAGACACTTAAGTGTGACCATGCATGTATATACGTAAACTATGTTATATAATGCAATGCGAATATATTACACATAGAAACCATATATTACATGAAGCATAATGTGATTATGTTAAAACTATATGTTATGAATGCATGATAATACTGATGTGACAATAAATATGTGAGAATACACTTTATAGTATATCATGAACATATTGTAAACTATTAATTTTAATAAAGTGAGACATCATGAATATATGGTGAACAATTTAATAATATATGATATAATGTAATGTGGTAGTATCCGATTGTATTATATCGGTAAGATAAAATGTACATAGATTATATGTATTCAAATTGCATTTATTACATTATGGGGAGAACATTGTAATTTTAACCTAAGAGTACATATAATATATAACATAAGTGTAGCATATAGTCCATTTGTGAGAATGCTGAGATTTGCTTGGCTTGTCCCAATATAATAGTCACTCTCCTTTCCCTCATTCACGTGCACAGCCATTATGGCCTAAGCCTATTGCTTCTCCTTAAACTCAGTAAATTTCCATAGCCTTGTAGCAACGATGAGCAAGGGAGTGGTGTTAATGATGGATTCTAACAACTAAATACCTACCATTCTATAACCTTCATGCAATTTGACAATCCGTTAGTTTGATTTGGGAGTTAGAAACTTGGACTGTGTATTCATTCTTCTATATAAAGAACTCCCTGCACCTTCATTTCATTGCTGAAATATTTCTAAGAGAAGAGAGTATACTGTGATTGTCTATTTAGTTCAGAAGGAATTTTTATTGTAGCATCAGCAAGCTTACTCCATAACAGAGGTATAAATCCTCTTCGTGTCTTCATTTTCATTTTCTGTCAAAAGAACTCCATTGTTGTTCTCTGAGTTTTGTTGAAATTCTTGATTATGCCAAATTGGTTCATGATTGGTTTGTAGAACCCTTATATTGTTGTTATATGAACATACCCACATGATGGAACCACTGAATAGTCTTTCATTTCCATTGTTCCTCTTCAATTTCTGTAAATACATGAAATTCGTAAATTAGTTAGAGTTCATGAAATTGGGAATTGATAATTGCTATTGACTGTTATATAAGCATACATGTATGTGTTAGTAGGTTAAACAAGTCGGGGTATGTTGAAATTCGATGAGATGGGAGGTTTTGGGTCGGTTTTCGCTGCAGTCTGAACCAGAAAACTGCCTCGACGCCGCAGCGCCGCAGCCCGCGCCGCAGCGCCACACGGGCCGCAGCCTGCGCCGCAGCGCCGCAGCGCCGCACGCAGCGCCACTCGCGCCGCAGCGCCAGTATTGCCGCGCCGCAGCGCCAGCCTCTGTGTTCAGTTTTCTGCATTCTGCAGCAAAACTGTTATGTACCAATTGTTTGATTTTTGTTTAAACAAGCATGGGAGCATGATTAATACATATATATAAACCTAATGAGGCAATGTAAGCATGTTTTAGTATATTAGCATGCATGGTTAACCAAACGACACATAGTTTGGAAACGAATTTAAAGTTTCATAAACGACGTTAACATATATGAAGCATGTATACATTCTGACTTTTCGAGCATGTTTATAGGGCCTTGAAATACATGAAAAGCATGTTAACTTACATATGTAGGTTTCATAAGGAAGCATGAACATGATAGACCTTATTAATGAACTATACTAACAAAGTATAAGCTTTGAACGTGAACGTTGGTATGTTATGATGAGAATTAGAATTTGACATTTATGGACACATGTGATAGTACTCTTAGACTCATTCATGTGTCATGCATGTATATATACCATGATTAGTTGCCGTGATTAAAGTTTAGCATGAACAAAGCATGTTTTCAAGATAATAACAATGCTAGCTACATATATGCAATACGAGTACTCATGAGCATGACTAATACAAGTTATATGAATATCTTATGTGTTTAAAAGCAATCATGTTAGACCATATGAGTTCGTGTCCTTGAATGGCTTTAAGTATTAACTTAAGAACCTATACCATGTACGATTGGATTTGGAAAAGTTATACAAGCATGAAAGTATCCTTTAAATATGAATACATGCTACGCGATATTATATGATGTTACTTGAACCCGATTTTGACGGTTAACTTAAGGAGATGCCGTAACTTGCTAAAATGAAATATATTTAGTATTGATTGTGGTCTTATGTGATATTAATAATATGCAAGCATGTTTGCTAATTGTTGAGATCTTATATAATATGAGAATGCATTTAAACTCTAAAGAAGGAACGTTAAGGATAGAAATTATATTCTATATAACTGTGTAGCTAGGTAAGACTTAGCTTATGTGTTGATCGTATATTCAAAGAGAAAATGTGAAGTTAAATTATATGACTAATGAATATCATATATATACGTAACTGTATTACGATAGGAATTCGAAAGTGTTGATTGCTTTTCGTGGATAAACTACGCTAAAGGCAAGTTCTCTTACTTACACTCTTCTAAAGTGCAAGTATCCTAACCGACGCATTTACTTTATGCAAGGAAATCTATGATTGTGAAAGTTTCCTAACTTATACTCTTTTACTATGCAAGTATCCTATCTTGTGTATTGCGAACTAGTTTCCTATTTAATCGGTTGAATCGAATTAGCATACTTGAACTCTTATTTCATTAAAGCTATTATTCATGTTGAACTTAGTATTGTTCTTGAATATTGTGAAAGTGTCTATGCCATTTGATTCGACTGGACTTATGTTATTGAAAAGCAACCCAAACTAATTGATTGGTGCGGGATCCTATATTTGACTGAGAAGAACAACCTTCTTTGAAGGGAATATATAATTGTCGGAGAACCGACGTGCACACTTGAGTATGGTTGATTGTTATGCATAACAAGGGTACTTTAGGCTGATCACCTGTTGTACCTGTTTTTGTTGGATTTTCAGTTTATTACTGTCAATTCTAGTAGAAGTTCATAGTCCGTAGTGACTACTCAGTATTCAATTATTTGAAATCTTGAATTGACTTATTATTGAATCATATTGATATTATCCTGTCCTTAGCGACTGATATTGAGAACTGTTGATATACTTGTTATTCTTGAACTATCAAATCTTGTTATACCCTTTCGAGAATTGAGAATCTTATTACTCACCCTTATTGTATATTACTTGCTGGGCAATTTGTGCTCATTCTTTCTTTCCCTAAAACATTTCAGTTAAGGCAGAGCATGGTGAACCTTCGGGCTTTGATAAGGGAAAGGGCAAAGCTACCAACTAGCTTATGTCTGTTATGTTTTAAATATATTAATATTGTATGAAGATGATGTAGTAAGACTGGATTTGATTATGTTTAAGCTTAAGTTAGATTATGTAATAAGTCGTTAACTGATATTATTATGTAATCTATTAAGTACTGTAGGTTGCGAGACTTGGGGGAATAATTATAATAAATCATTGTAAATTATTCTAGAATAGATTTTCCGCTGCGATCGTATGATATTTAATTATTATTATTGTGATGTATTACCATGAGCACGTGATGAACCGAATTCGAGAGACCAAGTGGCGGTCCTGGAATTTGGGGGCGTCACAGGTTGGTATCAGAGCCGTAGTTATAAACCTTAGGAACGAGTGTCCTTAGACTATAACTTAGGCGAACTTAGAAGTTAGGAAGGAGATAAAACTCAGGTAGAGTTTTCCTTGAGAGACTTAGTCTGTTATGAAATGTAACTTCATTCTATACAATGAACTTATATTTTGTTTAACATTCTAATGGAGATGCTATTTCGTGTCTTGTGTTTGTGATTATAGGATGACAGACACAGGTGTACCTAGTAGAGTGGCCGAGGAGGAGCCCAGGGATATACATGTAGTGTACGAGGCACCTCTAGAGGCTACACCAGTGCAGGCTGTTGCACCGATCGAGTCTGACGACGAGGACGAGATTGAGATAGAGACTGATCCAGAGGAGGAGCCGATGGAGGATGAGCCAGTAGAGGACTCTGATGAGGCTACTATGGAGGAGCAGATGCTAGGAGAGTATGAGGAGCGGATCCTAGAGTTAGACTGTAGAGTTCAGGAGCTGGAGGCAGAGGCCCACGAGAGAGAGTCTGAGTTCCAGAAGTTGAGGGACGAGGACCACCAGAGGAAGCTGGCTATGCAAGAGTTAGAGGTGGAGATTGCCTACCGTAGGGAGGCAGGGATCCAGATGGGGACTCTATTTCACAGGTCAGTGGCTAGGAATGTAGATTTGGCAGAGAAGCTAGAAGAGGTTGAGCAGAGGGAGCTGAGTGAGAAGACTGAGAAAGAGGCACTCCGTACTCAGCTAGAGTTGGAGGTGATGGATAGGTTACACTTCGAGGAGAAGTGGGAAGCGTCCAATGAGAGAGCTGACGACCTTGAGGACGAGGTCAGGTGCAAGAAGAGAAAGATGAACAAGATGGGGTATGTGTTTCGTTCAGCTTTTGAAAGGGTGATTGATGGTGTGTACCACTACCCGGCAGAACAGGGACAGACTCTACAGACCTTGAGCCGAGAGCTGGTTGCGTATATAGCACAGTTGGAGTACAAGAGCGCAGTGGAGCGCGAGATGATGGGATGAGATTTCCTTAGTCAGTCTAGTGGTAGTAATAGTTGTGTCTTTATGTATTGTATATACTATGTTGCAATCCCGATCTTTTGTGTAAGATGTGGGATGATGATGTAAACCCCGAGTTAGCTTTTGTTAGAGGGGTAGTATGGTAGTAGGATGGTATATTCCCCGTCTTTTGTGATATTAGGGGATATATGTGATAACATTTATAGCAGTATGCTAGGAAAATCATGTAATGAAATGAAATGGCATATGAATATAAATGGAGTTGATTTTCAAAACGTGTTATAAATTTATTCTTTTAGTATTAAAAGAAATACTTAAGTGATATACTTGAATAATAATAAAATGAAAAATTTTGATGCAGATAATGCCGCCCAGACGTAGATTGACAGCACCCGAAGAATCTGTTAACAACGAGAGGGAACAAGTAGACCCGATCCAGAAACTGGTAGACTTGTTAGGAGAAGCCTTAAGGGGAAGGAACAATGAACCCGTTCGCCCGAACCCTCAGACTGTGCCAGTAACAACCTTTAAAGACTTTAAGAGTGTAGGACCCCCAGAGTTCGAGGGAACTACCGACCCAATCGTCGCACAAACGTGGATCAAAGAGATCGAAAAAGCTTTCACTATAGCTAGCGTAGGCGAAGATCAGAAGACGGTGTTTGCCACGTACATGATGAGGGGAGAAGCGAACTACTGGTGGGAGGCTAATCAATAAAGAGCTGGAGAAGGGATAATAGCTTGGGACAAGTTTAAGACGCTGTTCTTCGAGAATTACTTCCCGAAGAGTATGAAGAATAGGATGGAGGTGAAATTCCTAGAGTTAAAACAAGGTGAGATGACGGTGGCGCAATACGCGGCTAGGTTTAACGAACTAGCGCGATTTGCGGAGCACCAAGTTGGTGATGAAGAAAGAAAGGCTAGACGCTTCGAACAAGGGTTGAAGCCGTGGCTGTTCAATAAGGTATCAGTTCTTCAAATTGATTCCTTTGCAACATTACTGGAAAAGGCAATCATTGCGGAAGGTGGCAGTGAGGCCTTAAGCCTGTATAACAAAGAGAAGAAAGGAAAGAATGCTGGAGGAGAGAATCGTGCCGGAGGAAGCAGCAGTGGAGGAAGTAATTTGGGAAAAAGAAAGTGGGAGAATAACAACAAAAACAACAATAATCAATCAGGGAATTTTCGTGGAGGTTTCAAGAAGAAGGCTGAAGGATGCCCAAAGTGTGGGAAGAATCACCAGGGTGAGTGCTGGAAGGGACGTGGCACTTGCTACAACTGCGGACAGGAAGGACACATCTCGCCCAACTGTCCGAAACCAAAGAAGATACAAGGATGCTTTGCTTGTGGCTCGACGGAGCACCGAATTAAGGACTGCCCAAAGAAGGGAAGTGGCGGGGGTAGTAATCAGCAAGGAGGCAACAAGCTGATGATCGGTGGACCGGCACAATCCAACCGCCCAACCGCCAGAACCTTTAACATGACCGTCCAAGACGCAGTGGCTGCGAAGGATGTGGTGTCAGGTATAATCCCAATCAATGATATAAATGCTTATGTATTATTTGATTCGGGTGCCACCTGTTCTTTTGTATCTGAAGAATTTGCTAGTAGACTTAGTACACCTCGAGAACTATTAGAAAATCCTTTGATCATAGAAGTTGCTGATAGTAGTGTGCATACAAGCCAATCATGTATGATGATAAAGCACGTACTTTGTAAACAATCTTATTTATTTATTAATGAAATATTCATTTATTACAGGCATTTAATTATCTACATGTTGCTGTTTTTATAATATGTAAATAACCCATAGTTTTAAGCAATGCTTTTAGAATCATGATGATGATCATGCTAATGAGATCTAAATTCTTAGAAAGTTTTAAAACTTAAATAGTTCCCAATCGTGGGATTACTAAAAAGGGGATTAGTAAATCCAGATAGATTGGTACATATGTTGCTTGCTCATTGGATGAGGATGATTGATCTCATGATCATTTGTGTGGAGACACTAAAGCAAGTATGTAGGTGCTTATTGAAGAATAAGTTCACTGAACGTGATTCGCTATGGAATACCTAATGGAGTTTTACTCGCATGTCAATAGGAATTCCTAATGTGATAGTAGTACAAGTGATCCTTGGACTTGAGATCATCATAGTATCTTGTATGTAACAAATTATACTTTGACTTATTCCTTAAGACCTTTTAAGGCATATATAGGGTATGCTTGGGTATAATGAGTTACATATGGAGATAATGAATGATCAATAAAGAATCTACCACCTCTAGTAAAAGAGGAGATATGTCCCATGTGATTCGTTAAATGACAACCCAGGAATCCATGGCCAAGGTGAAATGAAATTAGAAAGGAGTTTTTAATTTGCATTATTTGGAGTTGTGCATTTTCTAATCGAAATACATATAATTAAATAAAATAAGACTTGACAGTAAATCCATGTCTTATATTTAATTGGGACATTGTATGGTGGAAGGATTGAATTGTATGGTAACTATTAACTCACAGGTTCTTTTATGATTAATGTTGAAATCTATATTATCTGAAAAGTCGTTGATCGCTAGGGAGGCTTATCCCTATTGTAGAATAAATATTATTTATTTAAATAGATTATTAGTTTAATTTATTTATTTAAATAAGATTAAAATTGTTTTAATTGATTTATTCACAACCGGTTTAATATGGAGAACCTAAAGGGTCACACCATAAAAGGAAGAATAATTATTTAAGAAGGTAATGGCATAATCGTAATAATGCATTAAGTATAATTAATTTAATCTATGGTGATAGAATAAATTAAATAGCTTAATGTTTATTATTTAATATTTTGGAAATATTAAATATAAATTAATAAGAGGAGTCTTATTAATATTATTACAATTATTATTATTTTAATTTCTAAAGGAGTTTAGTAATTAATTTAATATTTAGTACTCTCATTTATTCCTAATAAGATTAGGAGACAAATTAATTAAATAAATTTAATTAATTATTCCCATGTGGTGGGAAGCCTAAATTAATTAAAGGAGTTTAATTAATTAAAAGAAATCCCATGTCTAATAGGATTAGAAGGGTTGACCAATGTCTATATAAGAGAAGTCTTATAATAGATATTAGATGATGTAATTCCAATTGTTGGAGAGTACTCCTTTTCTATAGAGGATAGAAAACTAAGGTTAAGCCAAACACCCTCCTTCTTGATAATTCATCTTCCTTGGTGGATCACCTCTAGAGGCCAAACACTTGGGTGGCTAACGTTGATCAAAGAAAGGAATCTAACCTGAAAATTCAAGGAGATCACGAAGAACAAGGAGTTGAACTAGTACCTGTGGAAGCTTCGTTCTACAAGGGTATGATTCCATAACTTCTTATTTATCGTTTTAAATTAATAATTTGCATAAAGGATGATCCGGGTAATGGTTTTGTAGAAATTTTTTTAAACTCTGATATAACATGCTTCCGCTAATTTTTGCAATTTGATTGCGTCACGATTTCGTACAAACCCAACAGTGGCATCAGAGCCAAATCTTTATGCAATTATTAATTTTTTTTTTTGGATTTCATATACATATGGGTATGTATTTAAAATAATTTATTGGGCATAATTTTATTGTATAAAATTATATTTTTTATGAAAAAAAAAAGACTTTTTTTGGGACGAATCACAATTTTTTTTTTTTTGGTGCTAATCTTGAATTCTGCAAAGAAAAGGTGTTTTCTCTTTCTTACTCCAAAAAGAAGGTGACCCATCAGGAAAGGACTTTTTTAATAAACACGCAGGACTTTTTTAATAAAAGAAGGTGATTTTTTAAAAAAAAAATAAATATGATATATTTATATATTATATTCTAAATAATTTTATAATTAAAATAAAGAGTTTATTTTAATCTTGAAATTGGATTTCATGCAATTTAAAATTGCCCATTAAATGATACTCATATATATATGGAATGTTTTAATTCATGAGATGAATATTTATTTATTGATATATATGGTGATATGTATGAAAATAAATGGGGATTGATTATGGACTATTTGACCAATGTGATTGGATTTTATTTTAGTTGAATGCTTGAATGAATGAGTTTTATTAAATGGGGTCTGCGTACCTCGTCTTCTCTAATTTTTTTTCTTGATGTAAAATTCTATCTCCCTCCTATGTACTTCCCCTTGACTGTTGATCAAGGTTTCTATTTAAATTAAATAGTTTAATGTAATAGAAATAGTTAGAATTATCTTTAAAAATTAGAGACCAAGGAGCAAGGAGCGCGTGAAGACCCGTTTGTATGGAGCCCGGGTTTAAATGTAATAGTTACGTTTAAATTTAAATTCTTGCACCCCTAGGTTTGACCTTTTGGTTCACTTGGTGGCTCTAGTGAACCAAACTAGAATAAAAGTCCATAATCAATCCGGGTAGAATATAGTATTCTATATTGCATGCTAAATATTATATATATTATATTTTATGCAAACATGCTTCGCATGTTTAATAAAATGACGCGTATTTTATATATATATGTGCATGCGGGCTAAACAAAGATGAGACTAATAATAACAAATCCCTCAAAGAAATAATATTAAGTCCGAAGCGTTCAAATGATATTTGGAATATCGAACGTCGCCTTCTAGCATGATAAATTAATAGAGTATTAAATATTTAATATGAGCTTGTTGTGCTATCCACAAGGCGAGTATTGCGTATTTAAGATGTTAATTAATCACATTTGATGCTTATCAAGAAAATTGAACGATCTAGTCTTGTTGTGCTATCCACAAGGACGAACATTTTTCTTTTTTGAATTTATGGAAGTGCTAGGCTGGACTTAACTTAAATCATTTTAGTTCGGATGTGCACACACTTGACCATTATGATTTAAGAGGCAAAATAAAAGGAGTTATATAGTGTTGTAATTGACAAGAGTTGTCTACCTATTTATTTGTATATCGCTTGTTGTGCTATCCACAAGGTTATATACATTTGAAATGGGATCCTTATTCTCACTAGCAAATCTTTAATTAGATGTTGCCGAACTATATAAGTGAGGGTAATATAGTTTGATGAAAATAGTGGGAGATACCAATTTAAAATAAAGACCTAAATTTATTTTGGTATGCAAAATTAATAAAATGAATGTTTGCTAAAATGTTATTTTTCACATGCAGAATTTTAAAAATGTCTAAATCACTAATCTCACTACGAAGCATACTTGATGCAAACAAGCTTACCGGGCCGAATTATGAGGACTGGCTAAGAAATCTGAGAATTGTTCTCACTGCTGAAAAGATTTCTTATGTCCTAAATTCAACTGTCCCTGAATCTGTTTCAGAAACAGCCTCTGAGGAAGAGATTGTCACTTTCAATAAGTGGCAAGATGATGCATCTGTGGCTCAATGCATCATGCTCGCATCCATGAATAACGAGCTTCAGCGTCAGCACGAAAAAATGGATGCTCCTGCTATGCTGCTTCACCTCAAGGAGTTGTATAGTGAACAGAGTAGGACTGCTAGATATGAGATATCTAAGGAGCTCTTCCGATCTCGGATGACCGAGGGTACTGCCATTGAGACTCATGTCCTGAAAGTGATCAATTTGATTGAACGCCTTGGACAGCTTGGGTTCATCATGGATGGGGAGTTGAGTCAAGACTTGGTCTTGCAGTCACTCCCTGAGACCTTCTCGCAGTTTGTGGTTAATTTTCACATGAATAAGCTAGATGTCAGCTTGCCTGAGCTGCTTAACATGCTGAAAACTGCAGAAGGACACTTCCCATCCAAGAAGAACCATATCTTGATGGTGGATTCTTCCAATAAAAGGAAGAGACCTAAGGTATCTTCTGAAAAGAAGAAATCCAAGAAGGCTAAGGGAAAGGGGAAAGAAAAGGAACAAAAGAAACCTGAACCAGCTAAAGGAATGTGCTTTCATTGCAACGAGCTGGGTCATTGGAAGAAAAACTGCAAGAAGTTTCTGGCAGACAAGAAGCTTGGAGAAGCTTCGACTTCCAATCAAGGTTTGTTCATGATTGAAATTAATTTTTCAGAAAGTCAAAATTCTACTTGGGTATTGGATACCGGCTGTGGTTCTCACATATGTAATAATGTGAAGGGACTGGTCAGAAGTAGAAAGCTGAACAATGATGAGGTGATCCTACGAGTAGGGAATGGAGCAAAGGTTGCTGCATTAGCTGTAGGAACTTATTATTTAGCAATGCCTTCGGGCAAGTCCATTTATCTTAATAATTGTTATTATGTTCCGAATATTATTAAAAACATTATTTCAATTTCTGTATTGGATATGGAAGGATTTAACGTTGTTATAAAGAACAATAGTTGTTCTATTTATAAAGACGATGTTTTATATGGTATTGGAAATTTGCGAAATGGACTTTATACACTTGACTTACAAGAAAATATATTTCAAATTGAACAAACTAAGAAAAGAAAAAGAGATGATATTAATTATACCTACATGTGGCACTGTAGACTCGGTCATATCAATGAAACAAGATTATCCAAGTTGCATAAAGATGGGCTCCTCGAGCTATCCGATTATGAATCATATCCAACTTGTGAATCTTGTCTCATGGGTAAAATGACTAAATCTCCTTTTAGTGGAAGAGGAGAAAGAGTTACAGAGTTGTTGACATTGATTCACACAGACGTTTGTGGGCCTATGACAACAAGTGCACGGGGTGGGTATTCTTATTTTATTACTTTCACTGATGATCACTCAAGATTTGGATGTGTATTTAATGAAATACAAGTCAGAATCATTTGAAAAGTTCAAAGAGTTCAGAAGTGAAGTAGAGAAACAAACGGGCAAGAGTATAAAGATACTTCGATCAGATCGAGGCGGAGAATACTTAAGCGGTGAGTTTCTCAATTGTCTCAAAGAAAATGGTATAATCTCACAATGGACTCCTCCAGGTACACCACAGTTAAATGGAGTATCTGAAAGGAGAAATCGAACACTGTTAGACATGGTTCGATCCATGATGAGTTTTACCGACCTTCCAATTTCCTTCTGGGGATATGCCCTAGAAACGGCTGCATACCTACTTAACAAGGTACCTACCAAATCCGCCCCAAAGACTCCATATGAGATGTGGAAGGGGAGGAAACCAAATCTTAAGCATGTTAAGACTTGGGGTTGTCCAGCTTATGTCAAAAAGTTTGAACATGATAAGCTACAAACTAAATCCGAAAAGTGTAGATTTGTGGGATACCCTAAAGAAACTGTAGGGTATTATTTCTATCATCCAACTGATCAAAAGGTGTTTGTTGCGAAACATGCTGCCTTCTTGGAAAAGGAGTTTATCCATGAAGGGGTCAGTGGGAGTAAGATATATCTTGAAGAAGCTCAAGAACCACAAATTACCACGGATCAAAGTCAGGTACCTGACCAAGTAGAAGAACCTACTATACCACACCCTGTTCGTAAATCTGGAAGAGTACCGAAGATACCTGAGAGGTATGGATTCGTTGTAGAGGATGACGATGAGGTACGGATCATGAATGATGATGATCCATTGAATTACGAACAGGCCATGAGTAATAAACACTCAGGGAAATGGCTTGAAGCCATGAAATCCGAAATGGACTCCATGTATGAAAACAAAGTATGGACTTTGGTTTCACCACCTGAAGGCATTAAGCCTATTGGGTGTAAATGGGCCTTTAAAAGAAAGACTGGAGCGGACGACAAGGTGGAGACCTATAAGGCCCGACTGGTTGCAAAAGGTTTCAAACAAAGACAAGGAGTTGATTATGATGAAACCTTTTCACCAGTAGCTATGCTCAAGTCCATTCGGATTTTGCTTGCGATTGCAGCTTATAACGACTATGAGATCTGGCAGATGGACGTGAAAACGGCCTTCCTCAATGGGAAACTTGAGGAGGATGTGTATATGACACAGCCAGAGGGATTTGTTTCAAAGGTTGGAATAAATCAAGTCTGTAAGCTGCAACGATCCATTTATGGATTGAAGCAAGCTTCTCGTAGATGGAACATTCGTTTTGATGAGACAATCAAAGAGTTTGATTTTATCAAAAATGACGATGAACCATGTGTGTACAAGAAGGTTAGTGGGAGCGCAGTTTCATTCCTTGTATTATATGTTGATGATATATTACTGATAGGGAATGACATTCCTATGCTACAATCAATTAAAATCTGGTTATCTAAACACTTCTCCATGAAGGACTTGGGAGAAGCATCCTATATTTTGGGGATAAAGATCTATAGAGATAGATCTAAAAGGATGCTTGGTTTATCCCAAGGAACGTACATTGATGCAATGCTAAAGAGATTTAGCATGGAAGATTCCAAAAGAGGACTCATGCCGATGAGCCATGGAATACATCTCTCCAAGAAACAGGCCCCAAAGACACCTGAGGAGAGAGACCGAATGAGTAAGATCCCTTATGCTTCTACAATAGGATCTATCATGTACGGTATGATATGTACTAGACCGGATGTTGCTCATTCACTTAGTGTAATGAGCAGATACCAGTCGAATCCAGGAGAAGAGCACTGGAAGGCAGTGAAGAATATCCTAAAATACTTGAGAAGGACTAAGGATATTTTTCTTGTCTACGGTGGGTCTGAATTAAAACTCGAGGGCTTCACAGACTCAAGTTTTCAAACGGACCAAGATGACAGTAAATCTGTTTCGGGGTATGTTTTTACCTTGAACGGAGGCGCAGTGAGTTGGAAGAGTTCCAAGCAGCAAACAGTTGCTGATTCAGTGACAGAGGCAGAGTATATAGCTGCAAGTGAAGCTGCAAAGGAAGCTGTTTGGATGAAGAAGTTCATAACTGAACTTGGTGTGGTTCCTAGCATTGGAGAAGCAGTTCCCATTTACTGTGACAACACAGGAGCAGTTGCACAGGCTAAGGAACCGAGGTCTCATCAGAAATCTAAACACGTGTTGCGGCGATTTCATTTGATCAGGGAGATCATTGAAAGAGGAGACGTCACCTTGGAGCGTGTAGACTCTCAAGACAACATTGCAGATCCATTTACTAAAGCTTTAACACAACAGCAGTTTGATCGTCACTTAGAGAAGATGGGTATGAGATACCATGGCGATTGGCTTTAGTGCAAGTGGGAGATTGATAGTAGTGTGCATACAAGCCAATCATGTATGATG
The DNA here is from genome assembly GCA_020205555.1 of Panax stipuleanatus. Taxonomy (NCBI): domain Eukaryota; kingdom Viridiplantae; phylum Streptophyta; class Magnoliopsida; order Apiales; family Araliaceae; genus Panax; species Panax stipuleanatus. Next base: position 74,530,464 of record CM035119.1, on the reverse strand, counting down.
ATAAAGCACGTACTTTGTAAACAATCTTATTTATTTATTAATGAAATATTCATTTATTACAGGCATTTAATTATCTACATGTTGCTGTTTTTATAATATGTAAATAACCCATAGTTTTAAGCAATGCTTTTAGAATCATGATGATGATCATGCTAATGAGATCTAAATTCTTAGAAAGTTTTAAAACTTAAATAGTTCCCAATCGTGGGATTACTAAAAAGGGGATTAGTAAATCCGGATAGATTGGTACATATGTTGCTTGCTCATTGGATGAGGATGATTGATCTCATGATCATTTGTGTGGAGAGCAAGTATGTAGGTGCTTATTGAAGAATAAGTTCACTAAACGTGATTCGCTATGGAATACCTAATGGAGTTTTACTCGCATGTCAATAGGAATTCCTAATGTGATAGTAGTACAAGTGATCCTTGGACTTGAGATCATCATAGTATCTTGTATGTAACAAATTATACTTTGACTTATTCCTTAAGACCTTTTAAGGCATATATAGGGTATGCTTGGGTATAATGAGTTACATATGGAGATAATGAATGATCAATAAAGAATCTACCACCTCTAGTAAAAGAGGAGATATGTCCCATGTGATTCGTTAAATGACAACCCAGGAATCCATGGCCAAGGTGAAATGAAATTAGAAAGGAGTTTTTAATTTGCATTATTTGGAGTTGTGCATTTTCTAATCAAAATACATATAATTAAATAAAATAAGACTTGACAGTAAATCCATGTCTTATATTTAATTGGGACATTGTATGGTGGAAGGATTGAATTGTATGGTAACTATTAACTCACAGGTTCTTTTATGATTAATGTTGAAATCTATATTATCTGAAAAGTCGTTGATCGCTAGGGAGGCTTATCCCTATTGTAGAATAAATATTATTTATTTAAATAGATTATTAGTTTAATTTATTTATTTAAATAAGATTAAAATTGTTTTAATTGATTTATTCACAACCGGTTTAATATGGAGAACCTAAAGGGTCACACCATAAAAGGAAGAATAATTATTTAAGAAGGTAATGGCATAATCGTAATAATGCATTAAGTATAATTAATTTAATCTATGGTGATAGAATAAATTAAATAGCTTAATGTTTATTATTTAATATTTTGGAAATATTAAATATAAATTAATAAGAGGAGTCTTATTAATATTATTACAATTATTATTATTTTAATTTCTAAAGGAGTTTAGTAATTAATTTAATATTTAGTACTCTCATTTATTCCTAATAAGATTAGGAGACAAATTAATTAAATAAATTTAATTAATTATTCCCATGTGGTGGGAAGCCTAAATTAATTAAAGGAGTTTAATTAATTAAAAGAAATCCCATGTCTAATAGGATTAGAAGGGTTGACCAATGTCTATATAAGAGAAGTCTTATAATAGATATTAGATGATGTAATTCCAATTGTTGGAGAGTACTCCTTTTCTATAGAGGATAGAAAACTAAGGTTAAGCCAAACACCCTCCTTCTTGATAATTCATCTTCCTTGGTGGATCACCTCTAGAGGCCAAACACTTGGGTGGCTAACGTTGATCAAAGAAAGGAATCTAACCTGAAAATTCAAGGAGATCACGAAGAACAAGGAGTTGAACTAGTACCTGTGGAAGCTTCGTTCTACAAGGGTATGATTCCATAACTTCTTATTTATCGTTTTAAATTAATAATTTGCATAAAGGATGATCCGGGTAATGGTTTTGTAGAAATTTTTTTAAACTCTGATATAACATGCTTCCGCTAATTTTTGCAATTTGATTGCGTCACGATTTCGTACAAACCCAACAATTGCTAATAAGGAAGTGATCCCTGTAGAATACGTTTATCAAAATTGTCGCGCAAATATTAGTAAACATGAACTGAGCGTAGACTTGATTCCTATTAGGCTGGGAGAATTTGACGTAATACTGGGAATGGATTGGTTGTATAACCATGCTGCGATAATTGACTGTCAGAACAAATGTGTGAACCTTCAGACTCCGAGTAAGTCTAAGGTAGTGTTTTATGGTAGCTCATCGCTTAAACAATCGTGTTGCGTTACGATGATGCAGGCCAAGAAATTGTTAAGGAAAGGATGTGGAGGATATTTAGCTTACATCGTTGATACTCGAAAAAAGGGAGTAGAAATTAAGGATATATCCGTAATTAATGAATTCCAAGATGTGTTTCCGGACGATCTGCCTGGTCTTCCGCCAGACAGAGAAATCGAATTCGTAATAGACTTAGCACCGGGAACGGCACCGATTTCGAAAGCTCCATATCGTATGGCGCCAGTAGAAATGAAGGAATTGATGATACAATTACAAGAATTGTTGGATAAGGGTTACATTCAACCGAGTGTTTCTCCTTGGGGAGCACCAGTACTATTCGTTAAGAAGAAGGACGGATCGATGAGGCTCTGTATCGATTATCGAGAATTGAATAGAGTAACGATCAAGAACCGGTATCCGCTACCGAGGATAGACGACTTATTTGATCAATTGAAGGGAGCAAAGTGTTTCTCAAAGATCGACCTACGAACAGGATATCATCAACTGAAGGTACGGGAAGAGGACATACCAAAGACTGCGTTTCGAACCCGTTATGGACACTACGAGTTTTTGGTAATGTCATTCGGATTGACTAATGCTCCGGCAGCATTTATGGACTTGATGAACCGAGTTTTCAAGCCATACTTGGATAAATTTGTAGTGGTCTTTATCGACGACATTTTGATCTACTCGAAGACAGAGGAAGAACACGCCGAACATCTAAAGATTATTTTGGAGGCACTAAGGAAGGAGAAGATGTATGCAAAATTTTCTAAGTGCGAATTTTGGATGGAGAAGGTTCAATTCTTAGGCCACGTGGTGGATAAGAATGGAATCTCTGTAGACCCTGCGAAGGTTGAAGCAGTAAGTAATTGGGAACAACCGAGAACAGCGACGGAGGTAAGAAGTTTTTTAGGGTTAGCTGGGTACTATCGAAGATTCATCCGAGATTTTTCTAAGATAGCAACCCCGCTGACCAATTTGACTAGAAAGACGGTGAAATTTGTATGGACCGACAAATGTGAAGAGAGTTTTCAGGAGTTGAAGAAGAGATTGAGCGAAGCACCTGTATTATCATTAGCAGATGATGCGAGAAATTTTGTGGTGTATAGTGATGCATCGCACAAGGGACTTGGCTGTGTGCTTATGCAGCACGGCAAGGTCATTGCATATGCATCACGACAATTAAAGGATTACGAAAAACGATACCCTACTCACGACTTAGAGTTAACGGCAGTAGTTTTTGCGTTAAAGATATGGAGGCATTATCTATACGGAGAAAAATGTGAGATATACACGGACCACAAAAGTCTGAAATATATCTTCACACAGAAGGAGTTAAACATGCGGCAGAGAAGGTGGTTAAATTAATCAAAGACTATGACTGCGATATTCTTTATCACCCGGGAAAGGCAAATGTGGTTGCCGACGCTCTGAGCAGGAAAGGAAGGGAGAAGTTGTTTAATTTGACGACTCAGGAAGAGTTGATAAGAGAGATGGAGAAATTGGAGATAGAAGTAAAAGGACCAGAAAAGTCTGGTGAGAAGTTAATTGTAATGGAAGCTTGTCTGACGTTATTGAATAGAGTAAAGGAAGCTCAGGAAAAGGATGAAGAGTGTGAGAAAATCCGAAAGAGGATCACAGAAAATGAGGAAGAAAAATTTCGAATGGATAAAGACGGTATTTTGAGATTTGAAGGGAGAGTGTGGGTACCAGCGGTAACCGAGTTGAGGGAAGAGATTTTGCACGAGGCACACAATACGACATATTCCGTTCATCCGGGAGGCACAAAGATGTACCAAGATCTAAGGCAACATTTTTGGTGGCCCAATTTGAAACGGGAAGTCGCGGAGTGCGTCAGTAGATGCTTGACTTGCCAACGCGTTAAAGCAGAACATCAGCGGCCGAGTGGTTTACTACAACCGTTGGAAATACCAGAGTGGAAATGGGAGCATATTACGATGGACTTCGTGGTAGGACTTCCAGTTACGCAGAAAGGTTATGATGCCATTTGGGTTATTGTGGATCGACTTACCAAGACTGCACATTTTCTACCAATCAAGATCCGCTACAGTTTGAACCAATTAGCGAGTCTGTATGTAAAAGAGATTGTTTCACGACATGGAGTGCCGGTATCAATTGTCTCTGATCGAGATCCGCGCTTCACGTCCAATTTTTGGAAGAGTTTGCAAGAAAGAATGGGAACGCAGTTGAGGTTGAGTACAGCTTACCATCCTCAGACAGACGGACAGAGTGAGCGAACAATACAAACACTGGAGGATATGCTTAGGACTTGTGTGATGGATTTTAAGGGAAATTGGGACGACCACCTACCCTTAGTCGAATTTGCGTATAATAATAGTTACCATGCGAGTATCGGCATGCCACCGTATGAAGCTCTTTATGGGAGAAAATGCAGAACGCCATTATGTTGGGACGAAGTCGGAGAACGACGAATACTCGGACCAGAGTTAGTTCAACAAACCGCAGACGTGGTGACAGTGATAAGAGCCAGACTTGTAGCAGCTCAAGATCACCAGAAGAAATACGCAGATTTGCATCGGCAGGACCGAGACTTCAAAGTCGGCAGTTTCGTATTCTTGAAGGTATCTCCATGGAAGGGAAAAATCCGTTTCGGCAAGAAAGGAAAATTGAGTCCAAGATTCATTGGACCGTTCGAGATACTGAAGCGAGTGGGCGAAGTGGCATACAAAGTTGCGTTACCACCCGAGTTGGAGCATATCCACAACGTGTTCCACATTTCCGTGTTGCGACCGTACAAGGCCGACTACAAGCACGTGATTTCTTACGAGCCCATTCAAGTGGAGAAGAACTTGGCGTATGAAGAAATTCCTGTCCAAATATTAGATAGGAAAGAACAAACTTTGACAAATAAAGTTATTTCATCTGTAAAAGTACTTTGGCGTAACCACGATGTCGAGGAGGCAACGTGGGAGTTAGAAGATAGGATGATGAGGGACTATCCCCATCTATTTGTGTAACCTTGTAGCAATTCCGGGACGGAATTTTTATAAGGGGGGGAGGATGTAATACCCGAGAATTTCTATATATTATTAAATAAATATATTAATGGAAATGAGAATTTATTTGAATATAAATGATTTTGTGTTATGAGATGAATTAATTCAATTATATATAATTGAATAATTATAATAATTGAGAAATTGGTGGAGTTTGTGATAAACTCGTTGATTGCCTTGTGTGGCACAGTGACGTAATATAAGAATGATTATATTAATTTAAGCGAACAATTAATCTATATTAATTGTTAATCGAAGAATATTAATTAACTGTTATAAAATACTAATGAGGATTGATTAATAATATGTGATTATTATTGCAAGAAACATAATAATAATGAGCAACGTGTTTATAAATATAATAAGATTATATTAATTGATATGTGCAAATGTGCAATATTTGAATATATAAAGTATATGGAATACAACTATATTATATAGTGTAGAGAGACACTTAAGTGTGACCATGCATGTATATACGTAAACTATGTTATATAATGCAATGCGAATATATTACACATAGAAACCATATATTACATGAAGCATAATGTGATTATGTTAAAACTATATGTTATGAATGCATGATAATACTGATGTGACAATAAATATGTGAGAATACACTTTATAATATATCATGAACATATTGTAAACTATTAATTTTAATAAAGTGAGACATCATGAATATATGGTGAACAATTTAATAATATATGATATAATGTAATGTGGTAGTATCCGATTGTATTATATCGGTAAGATAAAATGTACATAGATTATATGTATTCAAATTGCATTTATTACATTATGGGGAGAACATTGTAATTTTAACCTAAGAGTACATATAATATATAACATAAGTGTAGCATATAGTCCATTTGTGAGAATGCTGAGATTTGCTTGGCTTGTCCCAATATAATAGTCACTCTCCTTTCCCTCATTCACGTGCACAGCCATTATGGCCTAAGCCTATTGCTTCTCCTTAAACTCAGTAAATTTCCATAGCCTTGTAGCAACGATGAGCAAGGGAGTGGTGTTAATGATGGATTCTAACAACTAAATACCTACCATTCTATAACCTTCATGCAATTTGACAATCCGTTAGTTTGATTTGGGAGTTAGAAACTTGGACTGTGTATTCATTCTTCTATATAAAGAACTCCCTACACCTTCATTTCATTGCTGAAATATTTCTAAGAGAAGAGAGTATACTGTGATTGTCTATTTAGTTCAGAAGGAATTTTTATTGTAGCATCAGCAAGCTTACTCCATAACAGAGGTATAAATCCTCTTCGTGTCTTCATTTTCATTTTCTGTCAAAAGAACTCCATTGTTGTTCTCTGAGTTTTGTTGAAATTCTTGATTATGCCAAATTGGTTCATGATTGGTTTGTAGAACCCTTATATTGTTGTTATATGAACATACCCACATGATGGAACCACTGAATAGTCATTCATTTCCATTGTTCCTCTTCAATTTCTGTAAATACATAAAATTCGTAAATTAGTTAGAGTTCATGAAATTGGGAATTGATAATTGCTATTGACTGTTATATAAGCATACATGTATGTGTTAGTAGGTTAAACAAGTCGGGGTATGTTGAAATTCGATGAGATGGGAGGTTTTGGGTCGGTTTTCGCTGCAGTCTGAACCAGAAAACTGCCTCGACGCCGCAGCGCCGCAGCCCGCGCCGCAGCGCCGCACGCAGCGCCACTCGCGCCGCAGCGCCAGTATTGCCGCGCCGCAGCGCCAGCCTCTGTGTTCAGTTTTCTGCATTCTGCAGCAAAACTGTTATGTACCAATTGTTTGATTTTTGTTTAAACAAGCATGGGAGCATGATTAATACATATATATAAACCTAATGAGGCAATGTAAGCATATTTTAGTATATTAGCATGCATGGTTAACCAAACGACACATAGTTTGGAAACGAATTTAAAGTTTCATAAACGACGTTAACATATATGAAGCATGTATACATTCTGACTTTTCGAGCATGTTTATAGGGCCTTGAAATACATGAAAAGCATGTTAACTTACATATGTAGGTTTCATAAGGAAGCATGAACATGATAGACCTTATTAATGAACTATACTAACAAAGTATAAGCTTTGAACGTGAACGTTGGTATGTTATGACGAGAATTAGAATTTGACATTTATGGACACATGTGATAGTACTCTTAGACTCATTCATGTGTCATGCATGTATATATACCATGATTAGTTGCCGTGATTAAAGTTTAGCATGAACAAAGCATGTTTTCAAGATAATAACAATGCTAGCTACATATATGCAATACGAGTACTCATGAGCATGACTAATACAAGTTATATGAATATCTTATGTGTTTAAAAGCAATCATGTTAGACCATATGAGTTCGTGTCCTTGAATGGCTTTAAGTATTAACTTAAGAACCTATACCATGTACGATTGGATTTGGAAAAGTTATACAAGCATGAAAGTATCCTTTAAATATGAATACATGCTACGCGATATTATATGATGTTACTTGAACCCGATTTTGACGGTTAACTTAAGGAGATGCCGTAACTTGCTAAAATGAAATATATTTAGTATTGATTGTGGTCTTATGTGATATTAATAATATGCAAGCATGTTTGCTAATTGTTGAGATCTTATATAATATGAGAATGCATTTAAACTCTAAAGAAGGAACGTTAAGGATAGAAATTATATTCTATATAACTGTGTAGCTAGGTAAGACTTAGCTTATGTGTTGATCGTATATTCAAAGAGAAAATGTGAAGTTAAATTATATGACTAATGAATATCATATATATACGTAACTGTATTACGATAGGAATTCGAAAGTGTTGATTGCTTTTCGTGGATAAACTACGCTAAAGGCAAGTTCTCTTACTTACACTCTTCTAAAGTGCAAGTATCCTAACCGACGCATTTACTTTATGCAAGAAAATCTATGATTGTGAAAGTTTCCTAACTTATACTCTTTTACTATGCAAGTATCCTATCTTGTGTATTGCGAACTAGTTTCCTATTTAATCGGTTGAATCGAATTAGCATACTTGAACTCTTATTTCATTAAAGCTATTATTCATGTTGAACTTAGTATTGTTCTTGAATATTGTGAAAGTGTCTATGCCATTTGATTCGACTGGACTTATGTTATTGAAAAGCAACCCAAACTAATTGATTGGTGCGGGATCCTATATTTGACTGAGAAGAACAACCTTCTTTGAAAGGAATATATAATTGTCGGAGAACCGACGTGCACACTTGAGTATGGTTGATTGTTATGCATAACAAGGGTACTTTAGGCTGATCACCTGTTGTACCTGTTTTTGTTGGATTTTCAGTTTATTACTGTCAATTCTAGTAGAAGTTCATAGTCCGTAGTGACTACTCAGTATTCAATTATTTGAAATCTTGAATTGACTTATTATTGAATCATATTGATATTATCCTGTCCTTAGCGACTGATATTGAGAACTGTTGATATTCTTGTTATTCTTGAACTATCAAATCTTGTTATACCCTTTCGAGAATTGAGAATCTTATTACTCACCCTTATTGTATATTACTTGCTGGGCAATTTGTGCTCATTCTTGCTTTCCCTAAAACATTTCAGTTAAGGCAGAGCATGGTGAACCTTCGGGCGTTGATAAGGGCAAGGGCAAAGCTACCAACTAGCTTATGTCTGTTATGTTTTAAATATATTAATATTGTATGAAGATGATGTAGTAAGACTGGATTTGATTATGTTTAAGCTTAAGTTAGATTATGTAATAAGTCGTTAACTGATATTATTATGTAATCTATTAAGTACTGTAGGTTGTGAGACTTGGGGGAATAATTATAATAAATCATTGTAAATTATTCTAGAATAGATTTTCCGCTGCGATCGTATGATATTTAATTATTATTATTGTGATGTATTATCATGAGCACGTGATGAACCGAATTCAAGAGACCAAGTGGCGGTCCTGGAATTTGGGGGCGTCACAATTAATGTGGGTGGTTAGCACATAGTAATCCATTCATGTAGATATTAAATTCAAAGTTTTACTACCGGCGCAGCTGCGCTGGTTTACCGCACAGAAGTGGCGCAGCTGCGCCACTCTGGGGTAATTTATACTAAATTACTTACTTTCTTTAGTGCTTTGATTAATAATATACTCATCTTATCACCTTGCCACATTAGGCTATTCATATAAGCATTACATTAAGCTTCTCATCAAATCCACCACATTATCTTACTCGTCACATAGACTTCAATTATTCAACTTAATCGAATATAATTTCTTTATTCCATGTCACCATAGTATTTATTTATATTCACATAAATATTCAACTTTTATTAATATCAATATTAATATTATTTATGAAAATTCATGATTCTTACAGCCGCACCGTTCCAAGGCATACTTGGAGTGCGGCCGCGCCGGCCATGCAGATTGTCCAAAAAGTGTTATTTAAATGCAAAACTTTATGAGAATAATAATGTAATAAATATAAAAGCATGTTAATAAAATTTAATACTAATTGGACATAAATGAATTAGAGTTATTGTGATAACCAGAATAATTATAGATGGTGAATTATGAAGTATATTAATTCGACGAGTAGAGTATATGGTAATGGTCCTTGAAAGGAAATGAATGGGTTCAAGATTATATAATACTCAAAACATAATTGAGTTAATTAAAGTTATGAAATAAAATCTAGAATTTGTTGAAGAAATGAATGTAGTATGAAATATAAAACCTATATTAACGTAATGTGTTCAAGTTATTCAAAGATAAATGTTTTTAAAGAAATTTGATGAAAACCTGAGTAAGGTAGGGTTTTGGCGATTCCGAGGATGAAATCCTTATAAGGAGAGAAGGATGTGACAACACAAATTTTCAAAAATTATTATAATAAAAATTTAATAAATAAAATTCTTATTACGAGATGTTTTGAGTTTAGATGTGTATATATGTGTTATATGTGGTGAAGTATATGATGTGGTGTGAATATAGAAGATATATATATATATATATATATATATATATATATATATATATTCATATGTTGGCAGAATGAGGTTTAATAGTTAATTTAATTTAACTATTAAAGAAATTAAATGAAATTATTACGAAAAAAAAAATTAACTGAATATTATTAGTTAATTTAATAAAGTTAAATATTATATTATGAAGTAATATAATTTGGTTATTATTCCTTGTGGGCAGTGGATTTATTATGAATCAAATCTCATAAATAATGTGAGTAATTCATTTAATTAAAATAGTGAATTAATATAAATATAATTGTTTTAATAAAATATGAAGGTAATATATTACATGTAAGAGTAATACGTTTATGTAATGGCTTAATATATTATATTTAGCCAAGTGTATGTAAATGAGTATGAGAATGAGAAGAACCAATATAATTTCAATTAAATATTGGTGTTAAATGAATTAAATAAATATTTTAGTTAGAATACTTATGGAATAAGATAAATATTCGATGAAAATTATTATGGAATAATTTATTCAAGTATGATAATATAGAATAAAATTATGGGGAATGATTTTGCAATAAGTGCGTATTTTATTACGCTAATGGAATAGAAATATTCTAATTTATTAAATAATTGAATTAGAGCATTAATGATTTATTAAATAAAATTATAATAAAATTAGCTAATTAAATATTATGTTGGCTAAATAGAGATTATAATTCTATTTAATACTGGTTGTGACAAATAAACTATATGATAAGGAAGGAATTAAAATAAATTAAAAGGAGGCTTGAAGGGGATAGCCAAACATGGCCTTGTGGCTTTTGGATTTTTATAACCCCTAATTTAATTTTATATTAATTAATATAATAAGTATTAGTAATATACGTATTATATTATCAGTTATATGAGTTTACGAGTTTTGTTTCTAAGCCTAAATTAAAAGAAGAAAAGAGAAAGGGAGAAACAGAGAAGAGAATTAGAGAAAAGAGAAGAAACTCTCTGTAAGTTAGAGAAAGAAGTCTGAGGAATCACAGAAGAAGAAGAAGACTGATTAAGCAATTTCCATCAGTAGTTAAGACTAAAGAAGATTCAAGGTAAGAATCAATTCTAAAACCTCAACCTCTATTCTTGAATTTTCTATAGAAGTTATTTGGTTGTATGATTTGATAAGTTGTTGAATAACTATGTTGATGGGTTGGTATAACCTATTCTATATCATCTAAAAGTTGTTTTATAGTGATCAAGTTCGTAAGAATGTGTTGAAAGATGAAGTTTAAAGTTTTGGTTGAAATATATGTCTTTGTCTACTTATAGACTAAAATTAATGATAAATTCTTGATGAAAATCTAAAATTGATGATGTATTATGATCGTACTCGAAAAAATGAAAACAACCCAAGTTGAACGAGTCAAAACGGATGTAAAACGAATTCTGAGTGATTGAATTCGCTAAATATGTGTAAAACATGAAAAATTAGCATGAACACTGAATTGTAGCCCTTAAAATGAATTGTTAATATTTTGAAGGGTTATAATTATTATGTAGATGAGTAGTTTCGTATTTCACGAATCCATAGAGTCAAAAACGGACTCAATTGGATGTGTATAACTCAATTTATGAAGATGGGAAGGAGGAAAGGGTTAAAAAATTCACCAGAACCACAAACTGGAAAGAAAATTCTCATAGCACGCTGCCAGGGGTGCAGATGCACTGCCCCCAAGGCTGTTTGGGGTGCAGCTGCGCCGGGAACAGTGTCAATCCGGGACTATTTTGACTTCCTATGTTAAAATAGCCATAACGTTTTCATACGAACTCCGATTGAGGCGATTCAAGATTATCCGGAACGAGTACGAGTAGACTTACAACTTTTGTTCTTTAAGTTTTTTAATTTGAGGTCAGTATCAGGGGTCAAAATGGTCATTTTTGGGACTGATATGTTTTTGGAGGCAATCGAGGGGCGTCGGGCATGCACGTATGCACATGTAATGCTCCCAACCATGTAAAATGATGTTCTAACTTCCATAACATGACTATTATGTATTATAATGATACTTAGCATTAACCTTAAGTATTAGACAATTCGTATGGGCGTGCTAAGCGTGCGCAAATACGTGTCATTTGGGCGTTCGGATAGGCAAGTTTGACGTACGGACGTGCAAGCATCGCAGCGCCGTAACGAGTGTGTATGACCTTGTTTAATATTATGTTTTCTATAAGAATGAAACATTATGGAGTAATGTAACCCAATATAGGAGCATGCAAAATACATGCAAAAGAGGCGAGTTAGGCGTGTGACGTATAAATGTCAAAACGCCGTGTAATGTGTTAATACACGTAAATAGTATTTCGATGCTAATGAAATGAACATTATAAGCTATGAAATGGGGTTGGTATAAAACCAATAAGTAGTCCTAGCAAGACTTAAACACTGAAATGAATCTCGAATATTACAAAAAAGTAATATAGTGAAATATAAGTCAAAAGTTAACACAATCAAATTGAACGTTGTGTATTGATAATAGGAAGGGTTATAAGATGTAGAGTAAAGTTTACATTACAACTAATATGCATTGCTATGTAACTAATAGTTGATGTGCATGATTAAATAATTGTGTAGGACACATGAAGTGCAGATACCTGTAAGCTGTTAAATTGTTATTGGTAAACAACGATCAAGGCAAGTCTTTCAGTTCCTATTTTTTACGTGCACTTGATGATGAACTGTTTTAAATTGTTTTGCAAAGAGCATGATATGTTGTATATATATTTTAAGCATGAAATATTAAAGTCAATTTATGACTACATTGATTGATTAAAGAATGTTGATTGAGTAAGGAACTCAATCATTATATTTGTTATGTGAAGTAAAGCATGTATGCCATGTTACTTTAATTATCATGAGATGTATGTTGAGCATGTATTTATGTGCTATGTGATGCATGAAAGCTATTAGATCTTGCTGAGCTGTCGAGCTTATTCTTGCAAATAATCACTTTTGCAGGTTAACGATTCAAGGTAACGCTATGTGCTACTTGAAAGAAATGAATCAAATGTAATGCATGAAGATTTAGATACTTTGGCTGAATTGTTATTATTTTAGATCCTGTTTAAGGTTTCAGATAATGTATTTGATAATGTATGATGGTTAACAGATGTTGAGTTATAAAGTTTAAATTTTACCCGATGTATAAGGGTTGTTGAACGGGGTTGTAAGTTTTAGTTTATAATAACCCTGACGAAGCGATTCATGAAATAAGGTTGAATCAAAGTTATGTAATGATAAAGGTTGAGATTCAGGGATAATAAAGAAGGAATAATATAAAAGTTTTAAATATTCTGTATTTTTAGTGATTATATCATTGATTAATGATGTAAAGTCTAAATAAAGATGTATTGTTAACGACCGATGTCGAGAGTTGTATTGTATGAATTTTGGGGTCTTTACGGTTGGTATCAGAGTTGTAGGTTATATACCTTAGGTAAGAGTACTTTAGGCTATAACCTTCGAGAATAAGAAGTTAAATTTAAGTTACGTATAATGAAAAAGTGATTCTTTTCACATACGTAGATGTATAGGATAAGTTAAGTCCTAGAAATGTTATAAGAAAAAGATTAGAATGGCGAGGGATAAAACTCGAATAGAATATTGAGTAACGTGAATGATATTAAATTCTTAAAGGAAGAGTTAATAAATAAACAAGAAGATTCAAAGAAGAATCTTGAAGAGATATACGGATAAGATTAAGGAGTTGCCTAACTCTAATAATAAAGATGACGAATAATGATGAATAGACCAAGTCTATAAGATTTAAAAGCATAATGAGATCATGATATAACATGATGATAGGAAAAGATAAGAAGCTTTAAAATAAAACGATAATGAGATAAGAAAGAATCATAAGGGAGATGATTATAGAATAAGATCACGACGTGATCTTTTGAATTTGAAAGACATATGGTCTGTAATGATTGAATAGTTATAGTTTGATGCTATAACAAGAATATACTATGATGTGACGAACGAGATTTTGTAATTTAATTTGAATATTTATTGAATTAAATAAATATTTTTTTTGATTATTTAATTATTGAGTTAAATAATTAATTGATAAAATTGTGGTAGATTAATTTAATTATATGTGTTACATTAGTTAAATTAATGTGGTAAATTTTTATATTCAAAGTATAAATCTAATTGAGCTTATTTGATTAATATATTAATTAATAAGCATAATGTTATTCTAATTAATTTAATAATTAATTGGAGATTTAATGATTTGGCACAATTAATGAATGAGAATTTTAATTATGTGACTATGTGATTTAATGTGGATTTATGCTATTTTATTTAATTGATTTAAATAACATTAATTGATTAATTAAAAGTGTGACATTATTAAACTATATTATAGTAAGTTAATTAAATTAAAGGGAAATGAGAGTGAATGGGAGAAATCAAACATGGCCTTATGGGGAGTTGATCAGTTAACCCACTATGGGACTAACCGACGACCACTCACCCACTATACACATTATACGTATTACGCTATACATATATCTTATACATCAGTCTTATATTTCATATTACAAACATCAGAGTACTTAGAGAGATTAGGAGAGAAAATTGAGAGAAGAATCGATTAGAGAAGAGATTGAAGAATTAAAGCCCATATCATCATCTTCACAGAGTTTACAAAGGGGTAATTCCTTTGTCCCAATTTATTTCACGTACTATGTTTCCTTCATGAACATATATTCTGAGTTCTCTGTGTATGGGAAAAATTAGCAATTTTTGATTAGATGCTTATATATGTGTTATTATATCATTATAACATATTTTGTATTTGGTATGAATGAATTAAAATAATCGAATTCATGTAATTAGGCCTTAATTGGGTTTTAAAAAATTTACAGAGTTTTTCCATTTACGTGCTTTAAAAATTCTCTATTAATGGAAAAATTGATATTTGTTCATTATATAGCTATATGTGTGTTCATATGTGTTTATAACATATTATATGCCATATATGCATAACTTTAGTGATCAAACCATCTAATTTTTGTTTATATTTGGGTTTTCAAAATTACAGAGTCGTATATATGGCCATACGGCCCTTACGTACAATTTTTATACCATGAATCGATGGTTTAACTTTGAATTAACATTTGCATATAATTGTACACGTTTATACGAACAAAACGGAAGTTAAACGAACGGATTCAGTGTTATAACGAATCTGTAACGTTGAATTTCTTGATTTTCTTTCAAAACATGATAAAGTATGAAAATAGTGATATTAGATTCCTTGGATTACGTGATTACATGATTTTAATTGCCAAGATTATGCTAAAAATTTTGTATAGCGTTTCTGTGAAGTTTTTACATTATGGGTAGCCTTAAAATTCACTACGTTAGTTTAATTTGGATTTATTTGGGCTACTCTGTGTGTTCATTGCGAACCAAGAAGTGCACCAGCAGGGGGACCCGCCCCAGCGGGTGTTCATGGGCATTAGGACCCGCCCCAGCGGGTATAAGGGCTGTCCGGGAGCCTTTTTTTATTTCCAAGACTGTTTTGACCTCCGGTAGTAAAATAAGCATAACGTTTTCATACGAACTCCGATTAAGGCGATTCAAGATGATTCGGAAAGATAACGAGTAGACCTACAACTTTCATTCTTTAAGTTGTTCAATTTGAAATCGTTAAAATGGGTAAAAATAGCCATCTTTGTGACTGATGCGTATTCGGAGGCAATCGGAGGGCTTCGGACATGCACGCACACAAGTGTAGTGTTCTCGATAATAAAAGATGTTATTTTAAGTTACATACATGAATATTATATAATTTGAAGTTCATGATTAATAAATTAAGTTATTGACACGTATAAGATAATGTGAAGGTTCAAGTTGCGAACTTGAATATCGTAATTGTAAAACTTGATTATGATTGTTTAAAGGGCTATACATGTGTGATATGCATGTTGTGAGTTTACATTCATGTTATGTGGTTAGCCATTGAGTAATATTATAAACCAAGTTGTAAGTCGAACTTAAGTGAATAGTTCAACAGTTAAACATTGTAGTTATGAAAACTAATCGATGTCGTATACATAATGTAATGTGTAGGACGTTGAGGAAGTGAATTGTAATTATATTTGTAGCTTGTGCAAGAGGCAAGTATCCTATCCCTAACTTATTGATTTAGCAAGTTCCCTAAATTCTAATTTATTCATTTATTAAGTCTTAGACTTGTGTTTCTATATCGAGTAAGCTCGTGTTCTTAATTGTTCTAGTTCGAAATTCATATTACATATTGTAACTCTTTTAAAAGCATGATTCAGTCATACAATACTTATTCGATTGTATACTTTTGAAATTTATTATTCAAGTTGAATATCGATGTTATTGTTGAACCTTATAGGACTAGTGAACCCTTATTGATTCGACTAGTCCATAGTTGATGAACGTTCTAAATTCTAAAATACTTATTGAGTTTATCCAAACCAAACTTCCTTTGGTGCGGACTCTGATGTCAAAACTGAGATGAACAACCCTGTAAAAGGGGATTATTTACGTTTTAGCGTTGAGATATTGTGCACAGTATGGTACTAAGGGCTGATCCCCTTAAGTACGAGAAGTAGAGTCCATAGTCTTACGACTGTTAAAGGTTTAAAGTATAAACACTTTACAACCTAGGACATAGTTCAAGGTCTTATGACCCTCAGATGTTATTTTGATTCCTGTTATTTATCCTCGAGTCAAAAGTTGAGTTTCTTTATTCAGATGTCTTTGATTCACTCGCATGTTATTATATTGTTGTCATATTATTATACTTATGGGCAATCGTGCTCACTCTTGCGTAATAATAACATTGCAGTTAAGAACGAAAGGTCCGAAGAGCCTTCTACTAGTAAAGGCAAGGGCAAGGTTAACAAGTGATGAGGACTTGTTGTTTATTTATATGTTTATGTTTTAGCTTTATGTTAGTTGTGTAAGACTATTTATTTGTTATGTTCCGCACAGATTTTTAAGGTTAGTATGACCTGGGATTTATTTTATTTATTACTCAGATGTTGTAACCCCATAAGGGGAGGATTTAATTCTATTTATTGCATGGTTTGCATTTACTATGGGTAGATAGATAGATGATATTTGTACAGTGAACACCAAGTCCAGTGGAATTGAAGTACCCGGATTTGGGGGTGTCACATATGATATAGTACGAGGTTAACTCACGAGGAGTTATAAATGATAAAATACAGGAAATCTGTATCGAGTATAGAGCAAGAAGTTAAGAAGAAGATAGAGTTAAATGGGATTTCAACTGAGGAATCATGTGGTGGCTGAGTTGTACAAATCTTTGTATGGGCAGGGTTTTGTACTTACACTTGGTTTATCATATTGATAATCATTGGAAGGTTGGTGTCGCGTTATCGATATATATGGTGAGAAGGTGATTCTTGTCCCATGTTTATATTTGATAGTTAGAGTCAATAGAGATTAGATTAGATGACATTAAGATTACATTAGATGATCTTAAGGTTAGGCGAGTTCTTAAAACTCATACTTATGGTAAGATCGTAACTCATAATCGTATGTATGTTTTGAACTCCTAAGCATATTGACAGTCTCTGATCAGTTATTTGACTACGTATTGCTAGGACAAGTTCTTAAACTCATATTATTATGGCAAGTTCCTGACTTCCAAAGTGTGGTAAGTTTGATGAACTATACTAGGTATAGAAAAGTTATGGTGTATGAAGCATTGATATTGTTTAAGGTTGATAGAATGATTAAGTAATGATAGAGTAAAGATTTAATTGATGGAGAAAGTTTTATATTCTAAATCTCCTAGCTTTGCTAGATTTTTAAAATTTATTGACTTCGTGCTGATGTTGCACTTCTGTTTTCTTGAAAAACATTGGATCAAATGATGGAACCAATGATTTTTTAAAAAAATAGTGCTATTATTCACATGTCTACGCTAATTGCTTCAGCTAGACAAAAAATGATTTTAAATTCTTCAAAATGTAGTTTCTATACATCATTTGATATGATGTAGAAATAATAATCGAGGAAGTTATCAATGCAGTTAAACCTAGTATTGGATGTGATCGTATGATCGTCAGCCCACTATGGTATGATGTAGTATGACAACGTCATGTAATGACGGAATCCTCAACGTATCATTTCTACGGTACGGTATCAAGATATTATGAAAAGATTGATTTATTTATTTTTGGTTTCCTTAAACGGAAAAAATAATTGAGTTGGTTAAAGATATATATATATATATATATATATATATATGTATATATATAAATTTTGATTAATGTCCGAGTTGTTGCTAGAAGTCTATTCTACTTGATTCAGCTAGACAAATATTGAAAAATGTCTATAGAATTCGAGCATTTTTGGTCAAACTATACCAAACCAAATTATTTTGGTGCGGATTCAGATGTTAAGAAGCTGAGGTGAACAACCATATAAAAGGGGACATGTTATCGGAGATAATAGTTTCGAGTGTAACGCATATACTCGTTACGATGTACTACGTATGGGCCCGACGTAGGGGTACGATAGGCTGGCCACCTAGAGTACCGATTTGGTTTATAGTGTGAAGTACCGGCGGTGAAGCACTATAAACCTAAAAAAACAAAGATCAAGGTCTTGTGACCACTCAGCATGATGTGGAATTTTTTAAATTCCTGAATTATTTATATTGCTTCCTAATTATTGAATAATTGTGGAAGATTCTTATTATTCTGAAGGTATGTGGTAAGAAGAATAGCCTTAGAAAGAAGTAGTTGTAGAACGCTTTAATCCAGTGAATAAAGATTAATGTAGAATCTACTTTGATAGATTGAACGAATGAAGATAATAAAAATTTTGAGAACAAAATTCTTAGAAGAATGGGTGAATGTGATAGCCCGAATAATTATAGATGGTGAATTATGAAGTATATTAATTCGACGAGTAGAGTATATGGTAATGGTCCTTGAAAGGAAATGAACGGGTTAAAGATTATATAATACTCAAAACATAATTGAGCTAATTAAAGTTATGAAATAAAACCTAGAATTTGTTGAAGAAATGAATGTAGTAGGAAATATAAAACCTATATTAATGTAATGTGTTGAAGTTATTCAACGATAAATATTTTTAAAGAAATTTGATGAAAACCTGAGTAAGGTAGGGTTTCGGTGATTCCGAGGACGGAATCCTTATAAGGAGGGAATGATGTGACAACCTGAATTTTCAAAAAATATTATAATAAGAATTTAATAAATAAAATTATTATTACGAGATGTTTTGAGTTTGGATATGTGTTATATGTGGTGAAGTATATGATGTGGTGTGAATATAGAAAATATATATATATATATATATATTCATATGTTGGAAGAATGAGGTTTAATAGTTAATTTAATTTAACAGTTGAAGAAATTAAATGAAATTATTACAAAAAAAAAATTAA
Source organism: Panax stipuleanatus (assembly GCA_020205555.1). Lineage (NCBI taxonomy): Eukaryota > Viridiplantae > Streptophyta > Magnoliopsida > Apiales > Araliaceae > Panax > Panax stipuleanatus. Next base: position 74,510,895 of record CM035119.1, on the reverse strand, counting down.
CTGAATATTATTAGTTAATTTAATAAAGTTAAATATTATATTATGAAGTAATATAATTTGGTTATTATTCCTTGTGGGCAGTGAATTTATTATGAATTAAATCTCATAAATAATGTGAGTAATTCACTTAATTAAAATAGTGAATTAATATAAATATAATTGTTTTAATAAAATATTAAAGTAATATATTACATGTAAGAGTAATACGTTTATGTAATGACTTAATATATTATATTTAGCCAAGTGTATGTAAATGAGTATGAGAATGAGAAAAACCAATATAATTATAAATAAATATTGGTGTTAGATGAATTAAATAAATATTTTAGTTGGAATCCTTATGGAAAAAGATAAATATTCAATAAAAATTATTATGAAATAATTTATTCAAGTATGATAATATAGAATAAAATTATGGGGAATGATTTTGCAATCAGTGCGTATTGTATTATGCTAATGGAATAGAAATATTCTAATTTAGTTAAATACTTGAATTAGAGCGTTAATGATTTATTAAATAAAATTATAATTATATTAGCTAATTAAATATTGTGTTGGCTAAATAGAGATTATAGTTTAATTTAATAATGGTTGTGACAAATAAACTATATGATAAGGAATGAATTAAAATAAATTAAAATGAGGTTTGAAGGGGCTAGCCAAACATGGCCTTGTGGCTTTTGGATTTTTATAACCCCTAATTTAATTGTATATTAAGTAATATAATAAGTATTAGTAATATACGTATTATATTATCAGTTATATGAGTTTACGAGTTTTGTTTCTAAGCCTAAACTAAAAGAAGAAAAGAGAAAGGGAGAAACAGAGAAGAGATTGAGAGAAAAGAAAAGAAACTCTCTGTAAGTTAGAGAAAGAAGTCTGAGGAATCACAGAAGAATAAGAAGATTGATTAAGCAATTTTCATCATTGGTTAAGACTAAAGAAGATTCATGGTAAGAATCAATTCTAAAACCTCTACCTCTATTCTTGAATTTTCTATAGAAGTTATTTGGTTGTATGATTTGATAAGTTATTGAATAACTATGTTGATGGGTTGGTATAACCTATTCTATATCATCTAAAAGTGGTTTTATAGTGATCAAGTTCGTAAGAATGTGTTGAAAGATGAAGTTTAGAGTTTTGGTTGAAATATATATATATTTGTCTACTTAGAGACTAATATTGATGATAAATTCTTGATGGAAATCTGAAATTGATGATGTATTATGATAGTACTCAAAAAAACAAAAACAACCCAAGTTGAACGAGTCAAAGCGGACGTAAAACGAATTCGTAGTGATTGAATTCGCTAAATATGTGTAAAATATGAAAAATTAGCATGAACACTGAATTGTAGCCCTTAAAATGAATTGTTGCCCTTAAAATGAATTGTTAATATTTTGAAGTGTTATAATTATTATGTAGATGAGTAGTTCAGTGTTTCACGAATCCATAGAGTCGAAAACGGAATCAATTGGATGTGTATAACTCAATTTATAAAGATGGGAAGGAGGAAAGGGTTAGAAAATTCGCCAGAATCACAAACTGAAAAGAAAATTCTCGCAGCACGCTGCCAGGGGCGCAGATGCGCTACCCCCAAGGCTATTTGGGGCGTGTTAGTCCGGGACTGTTTTGACTTCCTGTGTTAAAACAGCCATAACTTTTTCATACAAACTCCGATTGAGGCGATTCAAGATGATCCGGAACGAGCACGAGTAGACCTACCACTTTTCTTCTTTAAGTTTTTTAATTTGAGGTCAGTATCAAAAATGGTCATTTTTGGGACTGATGTATTTTTGGAGGCAATCGGGGGGCGTCGGGCATGCACGTATGCACATGTAATGCTCTCAACCATGTAAAATGATGTTCTAACTTCCATAACAAGACTATTATGTATTATAATGATAATTAGCATTAACCTTGAGTATTAGACAATTCGTATGGGCGTGCTAAGCGTGTGCAAATATGTGTCGTTTGGGCGTTCGGATAGGCAAGTTTGACGTACGGACGTGCAAGCATCGCAGCGCCGTAACGAGTGTGTATGACCTTGTTTAATATTATGTTTTCAATAAAAATGAAATATTATGGAGTAATGTAACCCATTATAGGAGCATGTAAAACACATACAAAAGAGGCGAGTTAGGCGTGCGACGTATAAATGTCGAAACGCCGTGTAATGTGTTAATACACGTAAATAGTATTTCGATTCTAATGAAATGAATATTATAAAATATGAAATGGGGTTGGTATAAAACCAATAAGTAGTCCTAGCAAGACATAAACACTAGAATGAATTTCGAATATTACGAAAAAGTATTATAGTGAAATATAAGTCGAAAGTTAACACAATCAAATTGAACGTTGTGTATTAATAATAGGAAGGGTTATGAGATGTAGAGTAAAGTTTACATTACAACTAATATGAATTGCTATGTGACTAATAGTTGATGTGCATGATTATATAATTGTGTAGGGCACATGAAGTGCAAATACCTATACGCTGTTAAACTGTTATTGGTAAACAACGATCAAGGCAAGTCTTTCAGTTCTTATTTTCTACGTGCACTTGATGATGAACTATTTTAAATTATTTTGCAAAAAGCATGATATGTTATATATATGTTTTAAGCATGAAATGTTAAAGTTAATTTATGACTACATTGATTGATTAAAGAATGTTGATTGAGTAAGAAACTAAATCTTTATATTTGTTATGTGAAGTAAAGCATGTATGCCATGTTACTTTAATTATCATGAGATGTATGTTGAGCATGTATGTATGTGCTCTGTGATGCATGAAAGCTATTAGATCTTGCTGAGCTGTCGAGCTTATTCTTGCAAATATTCACTTTTGCAGGTTAAGGATTCAAGGTAACGCTATGTGCTACTTGAAAGAAATGAATCAGATGTAATGCATGAAGATTTAGATACTTTGGCTGAATTGTTATTATTTTAGATCCTGTTTAAGATTTCAGATAATGTATTTGATAATGTATGACGGTTAACAAATGTTGAGTTATAAAGTTTAAATTTTACCCGATGTATAAGGGTTGTTGAACGGGGTTGTAAGTTTTAGTTTATAATAACCCTGACGACCCTGACGAAACGATTCATGAAATAAGGTTGAATCAAAGTTATGTAATGATAAAGGTTGAGATTCAGGGTAATAAAGAAGGAATAATATAAAAGTTTTAAATATTCTATATTTTTAGTGATTATATCATTGATTAATGATGTAAAGTCTGAATAAAGATGTATTGTTAACGACCGATGTCGAGAGTTGTATTGTATAAATTTTGGGGTCGTTACGGTTGGTATCAGAGTTGCAGGTTATATACCTTAGGTAAGAGTACTTTAGGCTATAACCTTTGAGAATAAGAAGTTAAGTTTAAGTTACGTATAATGAAAAAGTGATTCTTTTCACATACGTAGATGTATAGGATGAGTTAAGTCCTAGAAATGTTATAAGAAAAAGATTAGAATGGCGAGGGATAAAACCCGAATAGAATATTGAGTAACGTGAATGATATTAAATTCTTAAAGGAAGAGTTAATAAATAAACAAGAAGATTCAAAGAAGAATCTTGAAGAGATATACGGATAAGATTAAGGAGTTGCCTAACTCCAATAATAAAGATGACGAATAATGATGAATAGACAAAGTCTATAAGATTTAAAAGCATAATGAGATCATGATATAACAGGATGATAGGAAAAGATAAGAAGCTTTAAAATAAAACGATAATGAGATAAGAAAGAATCATAAGGGAGATGATTATAGAATAAGATCACGACGTGATCTTTTGAATTTGAAAGACATATGGTCTGTAATGATTGAATAGTTATAGTTTGATGCTATAACAAGAATATACTATGATGTGACGAACGAGATTTTGTAATTTAATTTGAATATTTATTGAATTAAATAAATATTTTTTTTGATTATTTAATTATTGAGTTAAATAATTAATTGATAAAATTGTGGTAGATTAATTTAATTATATGTGTTACATTAGTTAAATTAATGTGGTAAATTTTTATATTCAAAGTATAAATCTAATTGAGCTTATTTGATTAATATATTAATTAATAAGCATAATGTTATTCTAATTAATTTAATAATTAATTGGAGATTTAATGATTTGGCACAATTAATGAATGAGAATTTTAATTATGTGACTATGTGATTTAATGTGGATTTATGCTATTTTATTTAATTGATTTAAATAACATTAATTGATTAATTAAAAGTGTGACATTATTAAACTATATTATAGTAAGTTAATTAAATTAAAGGGAAAGGAGAGTGAATGGGAGAAATCAAACATGGCCTTTTGGGGAGTTGATCAGTTAACCCACTATGGGACTAACCGACGACCACTCACCCACTATACACATTATAAGTATTACGCTATACATATATCTTATACATCAGTCTTATATTTCATATTACAAACATCAGAGAACTTAGAGAGATTAGGAGAGAAAATTGAGAGAATAATCGATTAGAGAAGAGATTGAAGAATTAAAGCCCATATCATCATCTTCACAGAGTTTACAAGGGGTAATTCCTTTGTCCCAATTTATTTCACGTACTATGTTTCCTTCATGAACATATATTCTGAGTTCTCTGTGTATGGGAAAAATTAGCAATTTTTGATTATATGCTTATATATGTGTTATTATATCATTATAACATATTTTGTATTTGGTATGAATGAATTAAAATAATCGAATTCATGTAATTAGGCCTTAATTGGGTTTTAAAAAATTTACAGAGTTTTTCAATTTACGTACTTTAAAAATTCTCTGTGATTGGGAAAATTGATATTTGTTCATTACATAGCTATATGTGTGTTCATATGTGTTTATAACATATTATATGTCATATATGCATAACTTCAGTGATCAAACCATCGAATTTTTGTTTATATTTGGGTTTTCAAAATTACAGAGTCGTATATATGGCCACACGGCCCTTACATACAATTTTTATACCATGAATCGATGGTTTAACTTTGAATTAACATTTGCATATAATTGTACACGTTTATACGAACAAAACGGAAGTTAAACGAACGGATTCGGTGTTATAACGAATCTGTAACGTTGAATTTCTTGATTTTCTTTCAAAACATGATAAAGTATGAAAACAGTGAAATTAGATGCCTTGGATTACGTGATTACATGATTTTAATTGCCAAGATCATGCTAGAAATATTGTATAGCATTTCTGTGAAGTTTTTACATTATGGGTAGCCTTAAAATTCATTACGTTAGTTTAATTTGGATTTATTTGGGCTACTCTGTGTGTTCATCGCGAACCAAGGAGTGCACCAGCAGGGGGACCCGCCCCAGCGGGTATAAGGGCTGTCCGGGAGCCTTTTTTTGTTTTCGAGACTGTTTTGACCTCCGGTAGTAAAATAAGCATAACGTTTTCATACGAACTCCGATTAAGGCGATTCAAGATGATTCGGAAAGATAACGAGTAGACCTACAACTTTCATTCTTTAAGTGTTTCAATTTGAAATCGTTAAAATGGGTAAAAATGGCCATCTTTGTGACTGATGCGTATTCGGAGGCAATCGGAGGGCTTCGGACATGCACGCACACAAGTGTAGTGTTCTTGATAATAAAAGATGTTGTTTTAAGTTACATACATGAATATTATATGATTTGAAGTTCATGATTAATAAATTAAGTTATTGACATGTATAAGATAATGTGAAGGTTCAAGTTAACAAACTAAGTGCGAACTTGAATATCGTAATTGTAAAACTTGATTATGATTGTTTAAAGGGCTATACATGTGTGATATGCATATTGTGAGTTTACATTCATGTTATGTGGGTAGCCATTGAGTAATATTATAAACCAAGTTGTAAGTCGAACTTAAGTGAATAGTTCAACAGTTAAACATAAAGATAGTCAGCCTCAAATCCTGTGGAATTGAAGTACCCAGATTTGGGGGTGTCACATTTATAACTTTTAGTTTTGCCTGTATTGCAAATTCGTGGCATTTCTGGTTTTAATATATATATATATATATATATATATATATATATATATATATATATATATATATATATATATATACATTTATAAGTGCTATTTTAGCCTGAATTTCAAATCTGTGACTTTTGTTTGCTTTAATATATATATATATATATATATATATATATATATATATATAATTATAAGTGTTCATTATGCCTAGATTCTAAATCTGTGATTTTTATTGCTTTAATATATACATAATCATATATCTATATATATATATATAAATATATATTATATTAACTCGTTTGACATGGATTGTTAATCCGTGGTCTTTTTCAGCTTCAATATACATATATATATATATATATATATATATATATATATATATATATATATATATACGGTCTGGATCTTAAGCTCACCCAACTCACCCCCTATAGCGACGGACCAGGCGACGGTTTGGTCCGTCGCTATATATACAATCGTCGTCTTATCTTTTAGCGACGAACAACATATAGACGACGGTTGTATATATAGTGACGGACCAAACCGTCGCCCGGTCCGTCGCTAAAAGGGGGTGAGTTAGGTGAGTTTTTAGTTGGGTGAGCCTAAGATCCTTATCGTATATATATATATATATATATATATATATATATATATATATATTGATCAGTCACGCCTTGATTGTGAATCTGTGGCTCTTTTCATGGTTTAATATATATAAAAGTATATATATATATATATATATATATATTATTTATTTAATGTGATTAAATATCGATTTTAACATTTCATTCGATGTAAATCTGTACTAACGTAAAGTTTGTGGACTAGATTTATCTAAATCTAGCCATATCTAACTTTTAACCGGTTCAAAAGTTGTAAAACTTTTACCGTTGAGCTAGAATGACTAAGATTTATTTAAATCTAGTTTTCTTTCTAGTTTTGTAAATATTAAGCAACTACGCGACCCAAGATTTGTATCTAGAGGGAGCGGGAAGCTTAGCTATGCACATGCAAGGATCTGACTGATGAATCCTTTATTTTGCGACGTCTAGATTATAATTTGCATTTTATCTCAATATATCTGTTGTGCAAGCTTTTTTGATAATATTGTGTGAGCCTAGGAATCACGGAATTTAAGATTAATCACATGGATCTAAGTCCAATTCCCACGATGGATAAATTTGAGTTGTAAATACAGCTTGCAACCCTTTGTAAATATAACCATGGGCCTCAAAATGGGGATACAGATTTAAGGCCCTGATATAGTAAATTATGGTTTGCGGTGCTTGTAATAGACAAGAATTTTTTTTATGTGTGATTCTGGGGACAGAATCCTTTTAAGGAGGGAAGATTGTAACGATTGAGATTTTTATATTTAATTTTAAATATTTATTGAGTTAAATAAATATTTTATGTGATTTATTTATGGAGTTAAATAAATAAATTACGTGAATTATGAGAGTGATTTTAATTAAGTGTTACATATTAATTTAATGAATGTTATTTAATTAATGTGTATATATTAATTTTATATTGTAGTTCTAATTTAATTCAGAGAATTAAATTAGATGAATTGTGTGTTAAGTGTTACATGAATTATAATTAGCGAGTAATTATAATTATGGGACAAATTATTTTATGTGGTTAATTGATTTTAATTGATTAAATAAGAATGTTCTATGTTTAATTAATTAAAGTGTGACATTTAAAATATATGTAAATGGATTATTTAAATAAAGAAAAATGTTTTTAAATTATTTTGCCAAACAAGGCCCTTGTATTTGTTTTAAACTTATTTTACCAAGCATGGCCTTGGTGACTAAAATGTATTTTTTTTAAATTAAAGAGGTTTGGCCAAACAAAGCCTTAAGGCTTTTTGAATTTTGAAACATATGTAACTGATTATTTAATTAGTGTATTAAGTATAGTTAGTACGCGTACTATATTATATTATGTCAGTTTTATTCTACGTTAGTCTATACTACGTTAGTTTTCCTAAGTCTAAACTAAGAAAAATAAAGAAAGAAAAGAGAAGCAGAGAAGAAGAATACAGAAAAGAAAAAGAGAAGTTTGAGTAATCAAGAGAAAAATCATCTTCTTCACTTTATTAAGCATTAAGGTATTTCTTTAATTCCTTATATTTGATATATATATATATATATATATATATATATATTTATATCATGTTCTTCATGTTCTTCATGTTCAATCTTTGTAAAATATTAAGATTTCATGGAAGTTGTAATTATGAGCTATGTGTATATATGATGTTCATATGTTTTCATAATTGCATGCCATGAAGAGTTTTCAAGAATACAATTGTTAGAAAAACAAGTTTTTATGTTCTTCATATTTTCATTATCTGTAAAAGTAAATTTTCATGAAAGTGGTATAATCATGAATTGAATATATGTATTGTGTTCATGTTATACTAATAGTGTTTGTTTGCCATAATGATTTTCAGAAATCAAATTACTGTAGAAAGATATTTTAACAGAAAATTCATGTTGATATGAGTTCATATGAGTTTTAGTTTTGTTATCAATTTTGGTTTGAGAAATTGATGAATTGGAATATGCTAGCATGCTTATTAGGAAATTGGTTGATGTTATCTTCAATTACGTATATAATGCATGTATATAAAGTGGAATTGATGGAGAAATTTATTACAGTGGGTTATTTTGGAAAAGATATGAGTTTTCATGAAAATGGCCAAATTGAATTTTTAAAACTCTTGATTCTCGTTGGTTAAATGATTTTATGTTTTGGAAGCATGTTAGATATATGTATTACAGCGTATATATGATTTACAGTGTCTATGTTACTGTATTTTCCCGTTTGTTGGCTTGTATGGGTTGTTCGGTAAAGCAGAGAGCCGTGGCTGTCTGTGTCTGGCCGAGTTGCTGCGCAGCTGCGCCGGCAGGAAGGCCAGGGGCAGCGTAGCTGCGCCGCTTGCTCTACTCAGATCTGACCCCTGCGTAATTGCGCCGGTGCCCAGGCTGCTGGCTGCGCAGCTGCGCCATGCACAGTGCTTAGGCAATGACTTTAGTTTCTTGTGCAGTTTATTTTAAAGCCTTAGTTTAATTATTCCTTGATAGTTGACATATATTTAAATGATATAACATGTTATATGATTGTGACAAATTCATATTTGGGAAATAAAAGAAATTTTGAAAACTTTAATTAGATTATAAATATTTTATTGTAAATGAGTTACTTAATTATAATTTGATTAATTATAATTAAGAGTAAGTGTTTAATTTAAGGTATAATATGGTTAAATTATAATGTATAGCAATTGATTTATTTTAATCAATTAGATATTAATTTAAATTATAATTTAATTAATTGTAATTTAATAAATGCATGTTTAGTTATGGATTTTAAGTTTATAATTGCATGATTAATTATGATTTGTGTAATTATAATGCATGATATAGTTTAATTAATTATTAATTATGAATTGATGATAATTTAAGAGGCAATTATAATTGAGTAATTATAATTAGATTAAGTGTTTAAATTATAATTGTATAATTATAATTTAGCTAAATATATAATTACTTTAATTATGTGAGTATGTGTGTGATGTAATTAACAATGTGATAGTTGATTATTATTATTTATTTAATTAGAGTGAGTTAACCATGAGGGTTAACCGCTTATGTGAGTTAGTTATGGGTTAACTGATTTAGATTATTATAATTGAATTTGTATATGAAGTGTTTAAGTACGTGGTTGAGTTAAGTAGCTTGCGCGTCAGGCAAGTCTTCTATCCCTAAACTTGTTAATTCTATACAATTTTTTGAGTTCATATATTCATTGTTGAGAATGTCCTTTCCATTTCTGTATTGGACAATTATTTATTTAATTGAAATGATCTTAACTTATTGATCAAGTAAGATCCATTTATTATTTTAAATGTTTTAAGTTTATTCTAAAGCATATGTTAGTTCATAATTCTGTTATTTACGAATTATTGAAAGTCGATTCAACTAATACTTAGTTGATGAACGTGAACTCTAAATTTCCTTGTAAGCTTATCATCTAATCCCTTAGTTGATAAATGAGAATTCTAAATTACCATTGTAAGCTTATCCAAACTAAACTTTCTTTGGTGCGGACTGAAATTCAAATTACTGAGTTGAACAACCCTATATACTAGGGGAGGTTACTACGCATAGCGTTAAGATGTTTGTGCATAATACATGGTACAAAGGGCTGATCCCCCTAAGTACGAGTTAAGGTCCATAGTCTTATTGACTGTTAATGGTTTAAATATAAATATTTATAACCTAGGACAAGAGTTCAAAGGTCTTATGACCCTCAGATAAATTTTATTTTTGAATTGTAATTGCGATGAAAGAATTATTATTCAATTCTTTATTGTTGAAGCGAATCATATTATTTAGATTCTTTTAAAGATATCCTTTCATGTATATATTATTGTTAAACTCCAGTGAACTGTTGTTTGCTCACTCTTGCATTAAATAACAATTTCAGTTAAGGTTGATAACGCTGATGCTCCGTCTACGAGTAAGGGCAAGGGAAAGCAAAGTAAGTGAAAGCTTGTTTTTATTTAATTGAGAATGATTGTAATAAGACTTGAATGATATGTTTTTATTTCCGCACTTTATTATTTTTATATCAGGGTTAGAGTAACCTGGGATTATTTTAAAAAGATTGTAACCCTTGTTGTAAGAGAGATTTATTTATTTTAAATTAAGTTGTAGTTTATTTGGCATTATTTATTGGGTAGATGTATGTTATATTAGAAACTGAATACCAAATTATGTGGAAACGAAGTACCCAGATTTGGGGGTGTCACAGGTTTGTATCAGAGCTGTAGGTTATGAAATCTTATGTGGAGAAAAACCTTAGGTAGTAGCCTTATGGTAAGATCGAAAAGATAGGTGTGCTAGGTAAATATAATAAACTACCTTATGTGCTATGTGTTCCATGTGAACTGAATTATTTAAAATGTTAAGTATGAACTTGAATACTTAATAGTTGAGTAGAGGGTCTAATAATAATATTTTCTTAACAGAAAATGCCTCCTAGAAAAAGACCAACGCGTCAAAACCCCGAGGGTTCAACGAACAACAATAACAACAATAACGATGGGATGAATCCCAACTCGGTTCAGCAGTTGGTGAACTTGTTGACCAGAGCTCTTGCGAATCAGCCGCAAGTACAGGGAACAACATTCAAGGAATTCAAGGCAATAGGACCGCCTGAGTTCAAAGGATCGACTAACCCTATCGAAGCTCAGACATGGGTTATGGAAATGGAGAAGGTATTTGACGTGGACCAGAGGACAGCGTTCGCGGCTTTCATGTTGAAGTTGGATGCTAGCTTTTGGTGGCAGGCTAACAAGACCCGTGAGGGAGAGGGAGTCATAGCGTGGGAACGTTTCAAGGAAATGTTCTACGAGAAGTACTTCCCAGTGAGTTCCCAGGACTAGATGGAGGTCCAATTCCTAGAACTTAAGCAAGGAGGGATGATGGTGTCCGAGTATGCCGCTAAGTTTAACGAGTTGGCTAGGTTCGCTACTTACTAGGTCAGCATGGATGCTAGGAAAGCGAGGAGGTTTGAGCGGGGACTGAAGCCCTGGCTCTACAGCAAGGTTTCCGTGTTCCAGCTAAATACCTTTACGGCGGTGCTGGAGAAAGCCATACTTGCTGATGGAGGAAGCGAAGCGGTGACGAAGTTCAACCAAGATAAGAAGAAGAAGAATGAGGTAGAAACCAAGACTGGGGGTAGCAATGCTGTGAACCAGAAGAGGAAGTGGTCTGATAATACCTCTGCTGGGAGTCAGCAAGGAAGCCAGTAGAAGAGGAAGTTTGAAGTATGTGCTACATGCGGTAAGAATCACACTGGCGTGTGTATGAAAGGGAAGTGGGTGTGCTTTAACTGTGGCCAGGAAGGCCACATTACGCCTAATTGCTCAAACCCGAAGAAGGGAGCTTGCTTTACATGTGGATCTAAGGATCACATGGCTCGCAACTGTCCGAAGAAGCTGACGGCATGGTCAACAGGGAGCGGAGGGAATGGAAGTGGCAGTACCGTGACTATCGCTGCACCATTGCAAGCTGTTCGACCCACTGCACGTACATTCAACATGACAGTACAGGATGCTGTGCAATCAAAAGACGTGGTGTCAGGTATTATTTTGGTCAATAGTATAAAGGCATATATATTATTTGATTCGGGTGCTACTTGCTCATTCATGTCTAATGATTTTGTAAAATCCCTAGAGTTACCTGTAGAGGAGTTAGTTTACCCTTTGAACACAAAGATTGTGAATAGGGAGGTTATTCCTGTTAGGAGTGTCTATAAGAACTGTAGATTGGACATTAACAGGAGCTTAGAGTAGATTTAATTCCGATTAAACTCGGGGAATTCGACGTCATACTAGTTATGGACTGATTGTTCAACCATGAGGCGATAATCGACTGTCAGGAGAAGTCGGTAAACCTTACGACTCCGTCGAAGTTAGTGTTCTATGGTAGCAAATCACCTAGACAAACGAGTTATCTGACGGTTATGCAGGCCAAAAAACTTATAACGCAAGGCTATGTGGGATATCTAGCCTACGAAGTAGATACGCGTAAGGAAAGCCCGAAGGTGGAGGAGATATCGGTAGTTAAGGAGTTTGTGGACGTTTTTCCGAGCGATTTTGTAAGAACCCGAATTTTCAGATATTATTAAATAAGGATTTAATAAATAAAATTCTTAAACCGTCAGATGGGTTCGAATAAAAAGATATATATGTGATATGAGGTATATGGTATTATATTACATAGGGTAATATGGACTATGTAATATGTGTTTTTGTGATTAATGAATATATTATTAATATATATTTGTTATTTATTTTAGAGACGATTCAATTGAGGTAAAGGAGGTGGATAAATTCCTATCGATATTAAATAATTTATAGAATTATTTTATCATAGTAAGTTGGTGACATTAAATATCCTTAATGTATAATCACCATATTCTTGAGTATGTGTATTAATAACTAGTATGTTTATAATATAGGTTATTAATAACACTTAAGCTATCCGTGAATAGGTTTGGATAGTGAAGCATGAGTTAGTTAAGGAATTAACTAATAAGAATAAATATTGGTTAATTTAAGTTGAGAGTTATATTATGGAATAATATAATGTGAATATTGAACCTTAATTAACTAAGGTAATATGGTACAAGGTTTAATTTACTTAAGTAAAGGAGTGAATTAATATATATATTGAATATATGATTATAATTAGTACCTTCTATATATTACTTAGAATGGTAATATGTGTGAAAGTCTAATGTACAAATAACGTTAATAAATATATATACGTTATTAAAGAGAAATGGAAATCATTATGTCTTTAAATAAATATTTGAAGAAATTGTTTTGGGAACAATTTATAGAAAAGAAAGATATATGATTTTTCTAATAAAGGATATTAAAATAAATTCTAATATTGAATTATTTTAATAAAAGGAGGAAATGTTATTTTTGAATAATAATATTACCTTATATGTTTTTGTATGAGGTGTGTTTGGTTAATATAGTAAATATATTAAAACGTATTTGCTATATGTAATTAAATTGATGGAAACGATTTATTATAATAGAAAATAAACTTATTACCTATTTTCTATATATAATGTATGTACATGTGCCATACATGTAATTATTTTAGTAGATATTATATTAAGAATAATATCTTGAGACAATAAGTAAATTATTTTCTAACAATGAATATCTTTATTTGGAGAAAACATAATATTTTATGTTATGGCAAAATACATAATTCCTAATGTATTTTCAAGAAAGTTTATTAATGAAAGAAAACTAAGTTATTTCAATATATTAAATAACTTAAGTTATTATTTTATCGTAGATTTTATAATAATTAATAGAGTAAATATTAATTATTCTAGTGTAAAGGTTATACATATAATTGTTCAAGGTAGCTAAATAATTTAGCATTAAAGTGCATGTGTCACACAAACCTTATATTAAAAGAATATTAAAGTGTGATGGGAGTGATAATAAGCTTAAGGTAAGCTTGTGAGATATGCCTAGTGTGGCAAAGTGGTGGAATAAACATTCATTAAATAAATTAATGAATGAATAATTAATGGAATTAATTATTATTATTATGTGAATAAATTCCTATGTGCAATGATGTGTAATTATAAGTTATATAGTAGATACATCTATATAATATGGAATGAAGTGTGACACTTCAAGAAAACTATATAATATAGGAAACTATATGATTAAGTGTAATAGTAAAGTTACAATAATGGGGTGTGACACTACTCAATTAAAATATATTCGGTATTGTCAAATGTACATGGATTATATGATTGGGTGTATGTGTGACCCTATCATACCATATGATAATAACATTAAGTTATTAGATATAAGCTTGCAAATTAGTCCATGTGAGAACAATAATGGTCAATCAAGTGGTTAGGGTACATGAATAGTGGTAGTTGGTGGGAGTTAGCCACCAACTTCCCTTTTGCCCTTTGGGTAATAACCATAGAAGAATAATAGCTTGATAATGAATAGATGCAATACATTGGTGTGTAGAGTTTGTTAATTCAATTACTACATTTTTGCTAAGAAAGCATATAATAAGAAATGTAATTACACCATGAGCATGTTATAAGGTGTAATGATGAGGAAGGACCATGAATAGTAGTAGTTGGTGGAGTTAGCCACCAACTCCTCTTTGACCATTGGGTATTACCCATAGGAGGGTAATAGATTGATTATAATAGAGAACATGTAAATTAGTAATGTAATGATATTACTTTATGAACATATTATAAGATGTAACATTGAGTATAATATTATCTTAGGAGATTATATTATTATAAACTTGTGGACTATTAAGTACTAAGTTCACATAATTATGCCTTGTGTGGCATAAATAATGAAGTTAAATCAAGGGGATTTAATTGGAAATATTAGAAGAAAATGTATGGTTGATATTAATTATCATTATAATATTTGAGTATGTTTATGATAATAATTTTATGGAAAATTATGGTATGAGAATACTCAACTATTTTATATCTAGTCCAATTAAAATATTAATTGAGTTAAAACAATGTACATGAGTTACATTATAATACATATTGATGTATATTTAAATTATAAGTATACTTGTTTATATATTGGTGTACATTTATGAAGAGTGGTGTATATGTGACCATAACTAATATTGATGTAGCAACATTAAGTATTAAAGTGTGACTTGTATAGTCCAAAAAGAAATAAAACTTAGTATGCTTACACCCATCTTACTAAATGCTGAGTTTTAAGAGAGAGTGTCCCAAATTGAGTGTCATTCTTTCTTCATACACGTGAATAGCCTTTGGCCTATCATAGTTCACATTGCTGAAAATTAAAAAAGGCTAGCAAGAGGTTGATGATGGCTAGGCAATGATTTCAATAATGGTGGGGGTAGTGGCTCAAATAGTATGCTTCACCAACTCCTTTTTGCCCATCATCTTCTCCTTCTTTCCTTTGGTTTAAATTGTTGGGCAAAGCTATGAATTGGGTAAGAGTTTTTCTATAAATAGAGACCCTTCCCTTCACAATTCTAGTTACTTGAATTTATTGCTAAGTTGATATAGAGAATATGGTGATGAGAGTTATGTGAGAAAACTGATTTGGGAAGCAAGCTTAGTAATTCAAGGCTCCAAGAGGTATAACTCTAACTTTGAATTTTTAATCTTGAATTTGATAAATTAGTAGAGGTTTCATGAATTAGTGAACAATTGATATGTAAGATGATGTTAACATGTTAAGTAGAGTCTAAATATATGTTATAGATACAATATGATGGCTTTCAAGCTTGTTACATGAAGTAAGAAAAGGATTAGCTGAAGCTCTGTTTTAGCAGTAAAGTTTCTGGTCTGGAAACGGGGACGCGCGGCCGCGCGTCTCCCTAGTACAAATGGGGCGCGGCCGCGCCCTCTGCAGAAACTCTTGGTGATTTTGTGTTTTCTAGTTGGTTAAGTATACTAGTTAGACTCTAATAATTGCATAAAGGGGTCTGACATGTGTACTAAGATTGTCATGCACATAGTGAGTTGTATTAGTTGGTTTAACATAATTTCCTAAAAGAAAACGTAAAGTTTTGAAAATAAGACTTGACGAATTTTGTGTTCTTTGAGTCGGACTTTTGAGACATGTGTAAGTGTCTTGGTTATGTGTATCAATGGGTATGAAGGTAGTTGTTGATTAATTACCTTGGCTAATAGTAAACAATTATACCTTGTTGTAGTGGAGTTTTTAATGAAAACTTAAGGTTTTATAAATGAATTTTGGCGTATATAAGTCATATTTATATTCTGACTTTTTAAGCATGATTATATGGTTTAGATATGCATGATATGTGAGTCGAAGGTATTGAGCATACACTAGAACACATTGTTTAAATTTAAAATGATTTCAAAAGACAAACTTAGAGTTTTTGGATGTATATATAGGATGTCCACGTTCTGATCATTGAGCATGTATAGATGACTTATATATGTGTTCTAATACGTGAGAGTCATGACTACGAGGTACTTTGCATATACTTAGTTACCTTTGTTGACTTAAAGCGATTTTTATGAAATGTTTAGAATGTGTAAGATGATAGCATCAAACACGGAGTGAGTTACATTATGATCACACGAGCATGTATATTAGGATTCATTATGCCTATAGACATGTTGACATAAGCATCATGTGATGAAACATGGATTTCACCTATGCACGCATATTCGAGAAAATGAATTTCAAAAGCATAGACTATGTGATTAAGTATACATGTGTAGTATAAGCACGAGCATGCCTACTTAATGTGTGTGTATAATATATATCAGAATGCATGATATGTTAGGACCAAACTAAGTTTATGAAATCAAAGTTCTGGTTCTGGCAGGGAGTCGCGCGGCCGCGCCACTCCCAAGCTTAATTGCCGCGCGGCCGCGCCGTGTTGCAGAGCTGCCAAGAACAGTTTGTTAACTGTCTGGTCCTAAGTTATTTTCCTTAAGGACCCTAAGGACCGAAATAGAATGGTTTCTATAGAATAAGTATGAAGGTATGATGTTGTAACATCGTGGTTATCCTAAGATAGAGTGAAACGAAATCAAGATTAGAAAACGATATACGAATTGTTATTCTATTAGGAGCATATGAAATGTATGACTGATGGATGTAAATCCATGATTATATAACTGTGTAGGAATACACGAAGTGCAGATAGCTTTAAGCAGTTAAGTCGTAGTTGTTAAACTACGAATCAGGCAAGTCTTTCAGTTCCTATTTGATATATGAATTCAATAACTGTTAGTTGAATTATATTATGCTGTGATAATGTGAACTTATATATGAACTGTATATGAGATATAAATGAGATTGAAAGTTGATCTTTGATGATATACTTGTTATGTGAAAAGTAACATGCGTAGTAAATATAAATTGTTTATAAATGTATGAACTGAGTATAATGTTGTATGCTATGTGATGCATGAAAACTGATAGAATTGCTGAGCTGTCGAGCTCACTCTTGCAAATAACCACTTTTGCAGGTTAAGGATTCACGGTAAAGATTTCGTGCTTCTTGATTGATAAAGATAGATAGTATCGTATTGAAGAATATTACTTAAATTATTGTCTGGACCATGTTTAGATTCTAGATGATGTACTCGATAGTTGCTTACACTGTTTAATACTTGTTGTATTGTAAGAATGTATTAATTAATACATAGAGGATATCGAGTTGAGTTGTAAATGTTTATACGATAACTCAGATAAGAAGGAATCATATTATATAGTTGATTCAAGATTTGTAATTGGTATCAAAGTTGTGAAATCAATAAAAGAATTTATTCAAAGGATATTGAAAAGTTTAAATTATTCCGCATTTTAGTAACATCGAATAGGATGTAAAGACGAGATCTTGGATATGAATAGAATTTATATTCTAAATTGTAATAAAGCAAGTTGTATTCTTTTAGTAATAAATAAAAGATATAATAATTTGGCGATAATAGTATCGTGACTGCACCGAATCCGAGGTTTCGAAGGAACGTGGATTTGGGGGCGTCACAGGTTGGTATCAAAGCTGTAGGTTATAAACCTTAGGTAAGTGTACCTTAGACTATAACCTGAGAGAGTGAAAGATAAGATTAAAATATATACGTGAAGATTCAAAGAAGAATCTCGAAGTATCTAGAGAATGAGAATCAGGAGTTTCCTAACTCCGGTAATAAAAATGCTAAGATGATGTCTATAAGATGTATATGACAAAGATAATGAGAATGAACTCAGATGGAGTTTGGTTGATAATAGGGGAAGAACCCTGAGGTATAGTGATGATCACGACGTGATCAGATTGAACTGTGAAATGATAGATAGTCTGTAATGACTAAGTATGTATAGCTTGATGCTATAAGAGAATGTACTATGATAAAGTACGAGATGAACTCATGAGGAGTTGTATGTGGTGAAACGTAGAAAGCTCGTAATGAGCAAGTGATAGAGTAAGATATAGTTAAGTGTTGGAATTCCATTGAGGACTCATATGATGGCTTAGTTGTACAAACTTTTGTATGGGCAGAAGTTCTGTGCTTGCACTGAGTGCGTCACATTGATAATCGTTGGAATGTTAGTGTCGCGGTATCATTATACATATGGTGGAAAGGTGATTCTTTTCTCATATTTATTTTGATAGATAGAGATTTCTAAGATATAATTAGATAATACTAAGATTAGGTGGGAGTTCTTAAGACTTATGCCTATGACGAGTTCGTAACTCATAATCGTATGATGGAACCCCTCAGCGAATGGACGATTTTGGTCTGACTAGGATAAGTTCCTCAACCCATATGATTGTGGTAAGTTCCTGAACTTCCGTGGTGTGGTAAGTTGGTGAACTGTACTGAGAATAGATATATTATATAAGAGTGTTGGAATAGTAAGCATTGATGGTGGTAAGAGATTGAAGCGATGGAGAAATTGGATTTTCCTAAATCCTCTAGCTACGCTAGATTTTCAATATTTATTGACTTCGTGCTAGTGTTTGCACTTCGGTTTTCTTGAGGAAAACATTGGGTCAGGTAACTGAACTAATGAGTTTTAAAAACAACACCGTTATTCGTATGTCTACGCTATTTGTTTCGGCTAAGACAAAAATGATTTGACAATCTTTCAAAATGTATTTTGACCATATGCATCATTTGATATGATGTAGAATGGTAAACGATGGAGTCATCAATGCAATCGAACCTAGTGTTGGTTGTGATCGAAAGATCGTCAGCCCACTATGGTATGTTGTAATATGACAAAGTCATAAAATGGCAGAATCCTCAACGTACTACTAATCTAGTATGGTATCATGACGTCATAAAAGAATTTTTGGTTTTCTTGTAAATTATAAAGAAGGTCAATTAAGTTGACTAAATTATTTCAATTGATGTCCGAATTATTGATGAGAGTCTAAGCTATTTGATTCGGCTAGGCGACTGTTGTAAAGAGATTAGAGAATTCAAGCATTCTTGTGTATGTATGCCAAACCAGATTGCTCTAGTGCGGATTTTGATGTTGAAAAGCTGAGGTGAACAACCCTATAAAGGGGACATGTTTTTGGGGACAATGGTTCCGAGCGTAACGCATATAGTCTTTATAAAACACTACGTTGCGGCCCAATGTAGTGGTACAATAAGTTGGCCACCTAGAGTACGCGTGGAGGGTGTTTTTAGTCTTTGTGATTGATAAACACTCTGGTTTGCGGTGTGAAGAATTGTGTTGAAGCATTAGTAAACCTGGAGAAAAGTTCACGGTCTTGTGACCCCTCAGCATAAATTGGAATCTGAGTTATTCATACTACTTCCCGATTATTGAAAAATCGTGGAAGATTCTTATTCTTCTAAAGGATGAATGTAGTAAGTAGAATGTTCCTTAGAAAGGAGAAAGTGATAGAATGCAATTGAGAAAGTTATAGTAATAAAACTTCTGAAAAGAGAATGAATAAAATTATTCAAGAGAATATGTAATAATCGGAATAGCACCAAGTAGAGGAAGTTTCGGTGATTCCGAGGACGGAATCCTTATAAGGGGGAGAGGATGTAAGAACCCGAATTTTCAGATATTATTAAATAAGGATTTAATAAATAAAATTCTTAAACCGTGAGATGGGTTCAAATAAAAAGATATATATGTGATATGAGGTATGTGGTATTATATTACATAGGGTAATATGGACTATGTAATATGTGTTTTTGTGATTAATGAATATATTATTAATATATATTTGTTATTTATTTTAGAGACGATTCAATTGAGGTAAAGGAGGTGGATAAATTCCTATCGATATTAAATAATTTATAGAATTATTTTATCATAGTAAGTTGGTGATATTAAATATCCTTAATGTATAATCACCATATTCTTGAGTATGTGTATTAATAACTAGTATGTTTATAATATAGGTTATTAATAGCACTTAAGCTATCCGTGAATAGGTTTGGATAGTGTAGCATGAGTTAGTTAAGGAATTAACTAATAAGAATAAATATTGGTTAATTGAAGTTGAGAGTTATATTATGGAATAATATAATGTGAATATTGAACCTTAATTAACTAAGGTAATATGGTACAAGGTTTAATTTACTTAAGTAAAGGAGTGAATTAATATATATATTGAATATATGATTATAATTAGTACCTTCTATATATTACTTAGAATGGTAATATGTGTGAAAGTCTAATGTACAAATAACGTTAATAAATATATATACGTTATTAAAGAGAAATGGAAATCATTATGTCTTTAAATAAATATTTGAAGAAATTGTTTTGGGAACAATTTATAGAAAAGAAAGATATATGATTTTTCTAATAAAGGATATTAAAATAAATTCTAATATTGAATTATTTTAATAAAAGGAGGAAATGTTATTTTTGAATAATAATATTACCTTATATGTTTTTGTATGAGGTGTGTTTGGTTAATATAGTAAATATATTAAAACGTATTTGCTATATGTAATTAAATTGATGGAAACGATTTATTATAATAGAAAATAAACTTATTACCTATTTTCTATATATAATGTATGTACATGTGCCATACATGTAATTATTTTAGTAGATATTATATTAAGAATAATATCTTGAGACAATAAGTAAATTATTTTCTAACAATGAATATCTTTATTTGGAGAAAACATAATATTTTATGTTATGGCAAAATACATAATTCCTAATGTATTTTCAAGAAAGTTTATTAATGAAAGAAAACTAAGTTATTTCAATATATTAAATAACTTAAGTTATTATTTTATCGTAGATTTTATAATAATTAATAGAGTAAATATTAATTATTCTAGTGTAAAGGTTATACATATAATTGTTCAAGGTAGCTAAATAATTTAGCATTAAAGTGCATGTGTCACACAAACCTTATATTAAAAGAATATTAAAGTGTGATGGGAGTGATAATAAGCTTAAGGTAAGCTTGTGAGATATGCCTAGTGTGGCAAAGTGGTGGAATAAACATTCATTAAATAAATTAATGAATGAATAATTAATGGAATTAATTATTATTATTATGTGAATAAATTCCTATGTGCAATGATGTGTAATTATAAGTTATATAGTAGATACATCTATATAATATGGAATGAAGTGTGACACTTCAAGAAAACTATATAATATAGGAAACTATATGATTAAGTGTAATAATAAAGTTACAATAATGGGGTGTGACACTACTCAATTAAAATATATTCGGTATTGTCAAATGTACATGGATTATATGATTGGGTGTATGTGTGACCCTATCATACCATATGATAATAACATTAAGTTATTAGATATAAGCTTGAAAATTAGTCAATGTGAGAACAATAATGGTCAATCAAGTGGTTAGGGTACATGATTAGTGGTAGTTGGTGGGAGTTAGCCACCAACTTCCCTTTTGCCCTTTGGGTAATAACCATAGGAGAATAATAGCTTGATAATGAATAGATGCAATACATTGGTGTGTAGAGTTTGTTAATTCAATTACTACATTTTTGCTAAGAAAACATATAATAAGAAATGTAATTACACCATGAGCATGTTATAAGGTGTAATGATGAGGAAGGACCATGAATAGTAGTAGTTGGTGGAGTTAGCCACCAACTCCTCTTTGACCATTGGGTATTACCCATAGGAGGGTAATAGATTGATTATAATAGAGAACATGTAAATTAGTAATGTAATGATATTACTTTATGAACATATTATAAGATGTAACATTGAGTATAATATTATCTTAGGAGATTATATTATTATAAACTTGTGGACTATTAAGTACTAAGTTCACATAATTATGCCTTGTGTGGCATAAATAATGAAGTTAAATCAAGGGGATTTAATTGGAAATATTAGAAGAAAATGTATGGTTGATATTAATTATCATTATAATATTTGAGTATGTTTATGATAATAATTTTATGGAAAATTATGGTATGAGAATACTCAACTATTTTATATCTAGTCCAATTAAAATATTAATTGAGTTAAAACAATGTACATGAGTTACATTATAATACATATTGATGTATATTTAAATTATAAGTATACTTGTTTATATATTGGTGTATATTTATGAAGAGTGGTGTATATGTGACCATAACTAATATTGATGTAGCAACATTAAGTATTAAAGTGTGACTTGTATAGTCCAAAAAGAAATAAAACTTAGTATGCTTACACCCATCTTACTAAATGATGAGTTTTAAGAGAGAGTGTCCCAAATTGAGTGTCATTCTTTCTTCATACACGTGAATAGCCTTTGGCCTATCATAGTTCACATTGCTGAAAATTAAAAAAGGCTAGCAAGAGGTTGATGATGGCTAGGCAATGATTTCAATAATGGTGGGGGTAGTGGCTCAAATAGTATGCTTCACCAACTCCTTTTTGCCCATCATCTTCTCCTTCTTTCCTTTGGTTTAAATTGTTGGGCAAAGCTATGAATTGGGTAAGAGTTTTTCTATAAATAGAGACCCTTCCCTTCACAATTCTAGTTACTTGAATTTATTGCTAAGTTGATATAGAAAATATGGTGATGAGAGTTATGTGAGAAAACTGATTTGGGAAGCAAGCTTAGTAATTCAAGGCTCCAAGAGGTATAACTCTAACTTTGAATTTTTAGTCTTGAATTTGATAAATTAGTAGAGGTTTCATGAATTAGTGAACAATTGATATGTAAGATGATGTTAACATGTTAAGTAGAGTCTAAATATATGTTATAGATACAATATGATGGCTTTCAAGCTTGTTACATGAAGTAAGAAAAGGATTAGCTGAAGCTCTGTTTTAGCAGTAAAGTTTCTGGTCTGGAAACGGGGACGCGCGGCCGCGCGTCTCCCTAGTACAAATGGGGCGCGGCCGCGCCCTCTGCAGAAACTCTTGGTGATTTTGTGTTTTCTAGTTGGTTAAGTATACTAGTTAGACTCTAATAATTGCATAAAGGGGTCTGACATGTGTACTAAGATTGTCATGCACATAGTGAGTTGTATTAGTTGGTTTAACATAATTTCCTAAAAGAAAACGTAAAGTTTTGAAAATAAGACTTGACGAATTTTGTGTTCTTTGAGTCGGACTTTTGAGACATGTGTAAGTGTCTTGGTTATGTGTATCAATGGGTATGAAGGTAGTTGTTGATTAATTACCTTGGCTAATAGTAAACAATTATACCTTGTTGTAGTGGAGTTTTTAATGAAAACTTAAGGTTTTATAAATGAATTTTGGCGTATATAAGTCATGTTTATATTCTGACTTTTTAAGCATGATTATATGGTTTAGATATGCATGATATGTGAGTCGAAGGTATTGAGCATACACTAGAACACATTGTTTAAATTTAAAATGATTTCAAAAGACAAACTTAGAGTTTTTGGACGTATATATAGGATGTCCACGTTCTGATCATTGAGCATGTATAGATGACTTATATATGTGTTCTAATACGTGAGAGTCATGACTACGAGGTACTTTGCATATACTTAGTTACCTTTGTTGACTTAAAGCGATTTTTATGAAATGTTTAGAATGTGTAAGATGATAGCATCAAACACGGAGTGAGTTACATTATGATCACACGAACATGTATATTAGGATTCATTATGCCTATAGACATGTTGACATAAGCATCATGTGATGAAACATGGATTTCACCTATGCACGCATATTCGAGAAAATGAATTTCAAAAGCATAGACTATGTGATTAAGTATACATGTGTAGTATAAGCACGAGCATGCCTACTTAATGTGTGTGTATAATATATATCAGAATGCATGATATGTTAGGACCAAACTAAGTTTATGAAATCAAAGTTCTGGTTCTGGCAGGGAGTCGCGCGGCCGCGCCACTCCCAAGCTTAATTGCCGCGCGGCCGCGCCGTGTTGCAGAGCTGCCAAGAATAGTTTGTTAACTGTCTGGTCCTAAGTTATTTTCCTTAAGGACCCTAAGGACCGAAATAGAATGGTTTCTATAGAATAAGTATGAAGGTATGATGTTGTAACATCGTGGTTATCCTAAGATAGAGTGAAACGAAATCAAGATTAGAAAACGATATACGAATTGTTATTCTATTAGGAGCATATGAAATGTATGACTGATGGATGTAAATCCATGATTATATAACTGTGTAGGAATACACGAAGTGCAGATAGCTTTAAGCAGTTAAGTCGTAGTTGTTAAACTACGAATCAGGCAAGTCTTTCAGTTCCTATTTGATATATGAATTCAATAACTGTTAGTTGAATTATATTATGCTGTGATAATGTGAACTTATATATGAACTGTATATGAGATATAAATGAGATTGAAAGTTGATCTTTGATGATATACTTGTTATGTGAAAAGTAACATGCGTAGTAAATATAAATTGTTTATAAATGCATGAACTGAGTATAATGTTGTATGCTATGTGATGCATGAAAACTGATAGAATTGCTGAGCTGTCGAGCTCACTCTTGCAAATAACCACTTTTGCAGGTTAAGGATTCACGGTAAAGATTTCGTGCTTCTTGATTGATAAAGATAGATAGTATCGTATTGAAGAATATTACTTAAATTATTGTCTGGACCATGTTTAGATTCTAGATGATGTACTCGATAGTTGCTTACACTGTTTAATACTTGTTGTATTGTAAGAATGTATTAATTAATACATAGAGGATATCGAGTTGAGTTGTAAATGTTTATACGATAACTCAGATAGGAAGGAATCATATTATATAGTTGATTCAAGATTTGTAATTGGTATCAAAGTTGTGAAATCAATAAAAGAATTTATTCAAAGGATATTGAAAAGTTTAAATTATTCCGCATTTTAGTAACATCGAATAGGATGTAAAGACGAGATCTTGGATATGAATAGAATTTATATTCTAAATTGTAATAAAGCAAGTTGTATTCTTTTAGTAATAAATAAAAGATATAATAATTTGGCGATAATAGTATCGTGACTGCACCGAATCCGAGGTTTCGAAGGAACGTGGATTTGGGGGCGTCACAGATTTGCTAGGACTTCCGCCAGATATGGAGACAGAGTTTGTAATCGATTTAGCGTTGGGAACTGCTCTGATTTCGAAGGCTCCGTACCGAATGGCTCCAATTGAGATGAAGGAACTGATGGTTCAACTACAAGAACTGTTAGACAAGAAGTATATCCAACCTAGCGTTTCATCGTGGGGAGCACCTATTTTGTTTGTTAAGAAGAAAGATGGGTCGATGCGTCTTTGCATTGATTATAGGGAGTTGAATAAAGTTGTGATTAAGAATAGGTATCCTTTACCTAGGATCGATGACTTGTTTGATCAACTGTAGGGTGCGAAGTACTTCTCGAAAATCGATTTGAGAAGCGGGTATCATCAGTTGAAGGTGAGAAGAGAAGATATACCTAAAACGGTTTTTAAGACTCGATATGGTCATTACGAGTTCTTAGTGATGTCATTTGGTCTCACGAATGCCCCAGCTGCATTTATGGACCTAATGAACAGGGTGTTTAAGCCATTTTTGGACAAGTTCATGTTAGTGTTCATAGATGACATCCTGGTTTATTCCAAGACCGAGGAGGAGCATGCTGAACACTTACGACTAACCTTAGAAGCACTGAGATGAGAGAAGCTTTACTCTAAATTCTCAAAATACGAATTCTGGTTAGAACGTGTGCAATTTCTTGGCCACGTGATTGACAAGGATGGTTTTCGGTGGATCCGTCGAAGGTTGAGGCCCTAATGAGTTGGGTTCAGCCGAAGACGCCGTCTGAAGTGAGGAGTTTCTTGGGGTTGGCTGGTTATTACCGAAGATTTATCCAAGACTTTTCTAGAATCGCAACTCCGTTAATGAATTTGACTCATAAAACAGTTAATTTTATTTGGACGGAGAAGTGTGAGGAGAGTTTTCAGGAGTTGAAGAAGAGGCTGAGTACTGCGCCTGTGTTATCTTTGCCGGATAGTACGGGGAATTTTATGGTATATAGCGATGCCTCACATAAAGGATTAGGATATGTGTTGATGCAGAGCGGTAAAGTCATTGCCTATGCGTCACGTCAACTGAATGATTATAAGAAGGGGTATTCGACCCATGATTTAGAATTGGCGGCAGTAGTGTTTGCCCTAAAGATTTGGAGGCACTATTTATATGGAGAAAAGTGTGAAATATACACAGATCACAAGAGTCTGAAGTATATATTTACCTAGAAGGATTTGAATATGCGCCGAAGAAGATGGTTGGAGCTGATGAAAGACTACGATTGCGAGATACTTTACCATCCGGGGAAAGCTAACGTCGTCGCTGACGCTTTGAGTAGAAATGGTAGTGAGAAGCTGAACGTGTTGACTGATCAGGATCAGTTGATAGAATAGATGGCTAGATTGGAATTGAAAGTGAAGTTTCTGAAGGAATCAGATGAGATGTTATTTCAAGTAACCACTGGTTCTACTCTAGTAGACAAGGTAAAAAAAGCACAACTTCACGATGAGGAATGTGAGAAGATTCGGAAAAGGATAACCGATGATGATGAGTTCAAGCTCAAGATCGATGGTGAAGGTCTGCTACGATTTGAAGGTAGAATCTGGGTACTGCCAGTACCAGAGGTCAAAGAATAGATTATGAGCGAAGCTCACAGTTCTAGATATTCTATTCACCCTGGGAGTACTAAGATGTACCAGGATCTCAGGCATCATTTCTGGTGGCCGAATATGAAAAGGGATGTTGCTGAATGCGTTGCGAAGTGCTTGACATGCTAGAAAGTCAAGGCAGAACACCAGAGACCTAGCGAATTGCTACAACCGTTAAAAATTCCAGAGTGGAAGTGGGAGCACATCACGATGGATTTCGTGGTGGGTCTTCCAGCGACTCAGAAGGTATTTGATGCGATATGGGTTATAGTGGATCGACTGACGAAGTCAGCCCACTTTCTACCTATCAGGGTAAAGTAAGCTAGAGATTGTGTCCGATGTCTAGACATGGTGGGAGCTATACGTGAAGGAAATTATTTCTTTAAGTAACCTGGGATTATTTTAGAAAGGTTGTAACCCATGTTGCAAGTGAGATTTATTTATTTTAAATTAAGTTATAGTTTGTTTTGCATTATTTATTGGGTAGATGTTTGTTATATTAGAAAGTTAATACCAAATCATGTGAAAATAAAGTACCCAGATTTGGGGGTGTCACAGTGCTCGGATCACTTCGATGGCTTTCATGTTCAGAAGAGGTCCGACACTTTTGTAGATATTTATTTATGCTTTGACTCTCCCATAAAATCCAAATCAAACTTAATACAGAATCAAAATGGAAGTATCAAAATGCTTCAATTCCTATGCAAGCGAAAGGGTTTGAAAACCACTTTTCAAAACATCACTTTCATATCTTGTCTAAAAAAAGGACTTTTCAGTAAATCAAACCCTTCGTATATAGATCCAACGAAGCACATCACTACTTTAAAATAAAGCACTTAGGTCCAATTACTGCAAGATTCACACACACACATAATGATCAGGGAACTTGAAAAGACGTGGTAACCATGTTTCACGGAAGTCGGGGGGTGCCTAACACCTTCCCTCCTCTTAATCAACCCCCGAACACTATGAAATCTCGGTGTCCAAGACCAATTAAACAGAGTCCAGTAATTGGGCCATATTGCAAAATCTTTCAAAACTCGGTTGAGTTGGTACAACCATTTCACTCATACCAACTGGCGACTCTGTAAAATCAAGCTTCTTAAAATCGTTACATTGTATGTCGGTCTTTGCCTAAAAATTCACCCTTCAGATCAAACCAATTCAAATAGAAAACATCAAGGGTAGAAACAGACTGTGACATCCCGGATTTTTAAGAATTTATAAATGAGAATTTAATAAATAAAATTCTTATTTTAAGATGTTTAAGTACGAGTATGTGTATATGTGTTATATATTGTGAAATATGTGAATTGGTGTGAAGAGAATTTAAATGTTAATTTAATATTTATTGAAGTAAATAAATATTTTAATTGAATTATTTATTGAGATTATGTGATTAATATGGAGTAATGTAATTAAGTGTA
Source organism: Panax stipuleanatus (assembly GCA_020205555.1). Lineage (NCBI taxonomy): Eukaryota > Viridiplantae > Streptophyta > Magnoliopsida > Apiales > Araliaceae > Panax > Panax stipuleanatus. The sequence continues at coordinate 74,482,269 of CM035119.1, read as the reverse complement.
TTATATATAATTAAATGATTATTTAATATTTAATTAATATGTAATGATTTTATGTTATAGTTCTAATTTAATTGAGATAATGTAGTGATGTGGTAATTGTTACATGAAGTTATAATTAGCAAGTAATTATAATGTGACAATTTTATGTGATTAATTGATGTTAAACTTTTAATTAATTAAATTAATGTTAAGATTTAATTAATTAAAGGATAACATTAAGAATATGTGTTAAAGGATTTATTAAAAGAGTTTTTAAAACTATTTTTCCAAACAAAGCCTTACTTTTGTTTTAGATCTGTTTTACCCAAACAAGGCCTTAACTATTAAAACCTGTTTTTAAAATGATGAGTTTTGCCAAACAAGCCTTAGGGCTTTTCAAATTCAAACTTGTAACTTATGTGATTAATTGTATTTATGTTAATTATTACAGAGTAATTATATTGTATAAGTTATATATCATATGTATATACAATATACGTTAAGTTAAAAGAGTTAGTACGTTAGTTTTCTAAGCTAAGTCTAAACAAAGAAAGAAAGAAGAAGAGAGTTAGAGAGAGTTATCAGAGAAGAAGAAGAGGAAGAAGAAGAAGGTAAAGCTTTGAGAAGACAAAGCAAGCCCCATCATCATCATCTCCATCTCACTCTTAATTCAAAACTGGTAAAGTTATAATCTTAACCCTTATACTCAATTAATATGTGTTGTGTTTCTTCTTTGTAAAATTAGGTTTTCATGATTATGAATTTATATGTATATAGGATGTTCATATGTTTTCATATGTAATTGTATGCCATGAAAGGATTTTCAAAGTACAATTGTTGTAAAAACAAGTTTTAAAGTTATGTTCTTATATGTTTTCATAATTTCAGAATTATATGTAAAAATCTTTTGGTAAAACTTCATAATTTTGATATGTGAATGGGATGTGTGTGTATATATATGTATATATATGCTTACATGAGATTTATATAGTGGTTTAAGAGTTTCAATTCGCAAGGACATGATGAACATGATGAAATCATGTTCATAGTGTTTGATTATGAAGTTATGTTGAAAATTGTTCTTAAGTCATTGATAAAAGCATGAAGCTATAAGTAATATGTGATATAGAATGAGTATATATGAGTTATATGGTTGTTTTAACAATTCAATTCATGAAATTTTGATAAACAATAAGAACAGGGTTTATAGTGATTTTCTGTGAACTAATTTCTGAAAAATAGCTTTTGAAACTATCAAATTGGTTTTTGATTATGGGTTATTGTTGAAATTGATCATGTATTATGTTAGTATGTTAAGAATAGAAGTTAATACAATTGGAATTACTTGAATTGATCGAAAAATGAATTCGTAATAGCAATTTTCGTCAAGAACAATTGATTTTGTGTTTTCTTCAAAAATTATGAAAAATCTTGGTCTTGATTATGTGTTGTAAGGATTTTATATGTTATAATAATGTTAAAGAGTTTAAAATATTGTTGTTAGCAAGTTTATATGTTATGACTACATTGTTTTGGTTAAATAATGATGATTGAGTAAGGAACTCAATCTTTATACTTGCTATATGAATTAAAGCATGTATGCCATGTTACTGTAATTATTATGATATGTATGTTGAGCATATTATTATGTGCTATGAGATGCATGAAAAATATTAGAACTTGCTGAGCTGTCGAGCTCACTCTTGCAAACAATAATTTTTGCAGGTCAAGATTTCAAGGTAAGGATATGTGCTAAGTGAATTATAGAGATCCATATTCACGAAGATTACTTATGTTTTATGAGAAATGTATTTAATATTTTGAATGTAACATGTTGAATTGTAAGTTGAGCTATCCGGTGTATATGGATATTGATTTATGATGTAAGACTTTGTATAGTCATTTTGTTGTAACGATTCATGATATAAATTTGAATCGAATAGATGTAATGTAAAGGTTGCGAATTACGGCAATACAGAAGGAAATGTATAAAAGGTTTAAATATTTCGCGTTTTCAGTGATTTTAATATCGAATAATGATGTAAAGTTAGAATAAAGTTGTATTGTTAACGATCGAGAATGAGAATTATATTGTAAGAATTTTGGGGTCGTTACACAGACTTAGGAAAAGAGATCAAAGATTTTTCCCGACGTCGACAACACACATAGTCAATAATAAAATCATCGAACTCAATGTCAAATGAGTTAAAATATCATCCATTTAATCCATATTCAAATTAAGAGTACATGTTCAAAATCAACCTCTAAATGATTTGGTCTCTCGATATATCTCCAGCCTTACATTTGAACAATTCATAAGCTATTCTATACCTAAATACCAATACATCCTCCATTGACCTTTTTTCATTACTAAGATCAATATTGCCCCGCACAAGGTAGTCAACATACTTGCAAACAAAGATGCCGTAATCGTAATGATTCTCCTGCATAGGTCTACCCTTTGTTGTCTGCACCTTTGGGGGTGTACGATGCCAATCACCGAACGGGTTACCATTCGCAGTATCAACGGTATCAATTATATCTACAATAACAATAACGTCATTAGTACGTACATATATAGGTGAAAACTAAATGACTGTATTAAAAATAAAATACCGTGACATCGATGTAGTCTTTGTACATTTCGGTTAACTTGATGTAGGGTGTGTCATTATATAGCGGGTCCAGGATAGAAACCTTCCATTTTGAAACTGAAAAGGTTAACATTATGAAATGCATATTTCTTGGGATAAATATAGGTATGAAGATAATGTCGCAATCATGCAATGGCGGTCCCGTTTGAGGTGTAGTATATGATTGGCAGAATTGATCTCCACGAATTTGATCCTTAAAAGACAAGGAACATTTCCCCAAATGCATGAAATAGGAGGGCATGGAGCCAACTTTTGCCCATCTCTGTATTCCTTGGTGCTGATATTTGTCTTTTCGATCCGAAAAAAGACACATATAGGCGTCCATCACATACTCGTATATCCAAATTTTGGGTTGCAAAGAATTCATATCTTTGTGAGTCAACGTGTACCACTATAGGGGGTGCTCGATGGGAAATTGAAGATAATAGGGAGGAGTTGGGGAGAAGAAGTTCTCACTGATCATTCCAATCTTTTGCCCACGAAGCCTTTTTGGTATAAACCCTTTAGGTCCATATTCTTCTACTGGAACATCATCCTTAATAAACAAAGATGCACCCTTGTAAGTAAGCTGCGATATATCAGCAGTAGCATGGGTGCTAGGGATGTACACGTCGAGCTCAGGCGCAGAGGTGGGCATTTTTGTCTGCTCACCTGTGATGCCCCCAAAATAGGTCATGTGACACCCCTAAATCCGGGTACTTCATTTCCACATGATTTGGTGTTCACTTTCTAACTATAACAAATATCTACCCAACATATCTCAAAATAAATTACAATCTTTATATAAAATCTCCCTTAAAACAAAGGTTACAACCTTAAAAACAATTCCAGGGTTACTCTAACCTTGACATAAAAAATAAAGTGCGGAATAAAAATATGACATAAAAGTCTTATTACAATCATTTTAAAGTAATTAAACAAGTCTTCACTTGTTCATCTTTCCCTTGCCTTTACTCGTAGACGGGACATCAACGTTATCAACGTTAACTGAAATTGTTATTTAATACAAGAGTGAGCAAACAACAGCTCACTGGAGTTTAACAATAATAAATACCTGAAAGGATATCTTTAAAAAGATCTGAATAACTTAGCTTACTTCAACAATAAAGAATTGAATAATAATTCTCTATCACCATTAAAATTCGAATATAGAATTTGTCTGAGTCATAAGACCTTTGAACTCTTGTCCTAGGTTATAAATATTTCTATTTAAACCTTTAACAGTCAATAAGACTATGGACCTTAACTCGTACTTAGGGAGATCAGCTCTTCGTACCATGTATTGTGCACAAACATCTTAATGCTATGCATAGTAACCTCCCCTAGTAAATAGGGTTGTTACACTTAGTAATTTGAATTCAAGTCCGCACCAAAGAAAGTTTGGTTTGGATAAGCTTACAAGGATAATTTAGAATTCTCATTTATCAGCTAAGGGATTAGTTGATAAGCTTACAAGGAAATTCAGAGTTCACGTTTATCAACTAAGGATTAGTTGAATCGTCTTTCAATAATTCGTAAATAACAGAATTATGAACTAACATATGCTTTAGAATCAACTTAAAACATTTAAAATAATAACTGGATCTTACTTGAACAATAAGTTAAGATCATTTTAATTAAATAAATAATTGTCCAATACAGAAATGGAAAGGACATTCTCAACAATGAATATATGAACTCAAGAAATTGTATAGAATTAACAAGTTTAGGGTTAGAAGACTTGCCATACGCGCAAGCTACTTAACTCAACTACATACTTAAACACTTTCTATACACATTCAATTATAATAATCTAAATCAGTTAACATATAACTAATTCACATAAGTGGTTAACCCTCATGGTTAACTCATTCTAATTAAATAAATAATAATAATCTACTAACACATAGTTAATTACATCACACACATACTCACATAATTAAATTAATTATGTATTTAGCTAAATTATAATTAAACAATTATAATTTAAACACTTAATCTAATTATAATTACTCAATTATAATTACCTCTTAAATTATCACCAATTCATAATTAATAATTAATTAAACTATATCATGCATTAAAATTACACAAATTATAATTAATCATACAATTATAAACTTAAAATCCATAACTAAACATGCATTTATTAAATTATAAGTACTTAAATTATAATTTAAATTAACATCTAATTGATTAAAATAAATCAACTTATATACATTATAATTTCACAGAATTATAATTTAAATTAAATATTTACTCTTAATTATAATTAATCAAATTATAATTAAGTAACTTATTTTACAATTAAACAATTATAGCTTAATTTAAATACTATATTAAGGTTTTCAAAACTTCTTTTTTCTCAAATTATGAAATTGCCAACTTCATCTTAATCACATGTTATAGTCATTGAATACATGCTCATCATCATAACCAACTTAATTTAGGCTATCAAATAAGACTGCACAATCTAATCAAACCAACTCACTGCTTCTGATCAGGCAACGGCGCAGCTGCGCCACCCTTTGCCTTGACACCGGCGCAGCTGCGCAGGTGTCAAACCTGAGAAACTCAGCAGGCGCAGCTACGCCACCTCTACCTTTGTTGTCGGCGCAACTGCGCCAGAATGCTAACAGACACAGACAGCCACGGCACCCTGTTTCACTGTTCATCCCCCACATGCCAACAATCGGCAAAACACAGCAACACAGACAATGTAAAGCATACATATGCAGTAATACTCATGCTATATATATGATACTAATCACATAATTTGTCTAACGAAAATCAAAGGTTTTAAAAAGTCAATTTTGGCATTTTTATAAAACTCATATTTTTCCCCAAAATAATTTACGGTAAAAATTTCTCCAGCAATTAAACTTATAACACATGCATTATATTCATGATTGAAGATAGCATCATAAACAATTCTAAACATGCATATTACTACATAAAATTTTCATTCTAAAACTCAACCAAAACATATGAACTCTCAAGAACATCAATTTTCCATTAAAACATATTTTAACAACCATTCGATTTCTGAAAATCCTTTATAGCATACAATCACCAATAATAACACATGAACACAATACATATATATAAAATTTATGGTTACACACTTCCATGAAAACTCAACTTTTGACAGAGAATAAAATACAAGGAACATATAGATTGAGTTCTATAATTGTAAGAGTAAAATTATAGATTATAACTTTTTTGCTAATCGTTAGTGAAGAAGATGATGTTGCTTGCTTAAACTGTTCCTTCTCTTCTTCTTCTCTCTTCTCTAACTCTTCCTCTGTTCTTTCTTTTCTCTCTTACACTGGTATTCTCTCTAACGTAGTTTAGACTAACGTATCATGTAAACGTATACTAATAGATATAGGATATACATATAATAAATAACTGACAATTAACTCCCTAAACATTCATCAGTTACAGAATTTTTATAAATCAAAAGTCACTAGGGCTTGTTTGGGAAGAGTACTTTATAAAAACAGATTTTAATATTAAGACATTGTTTGGTAAAATGGTTTAAAAACAAATGTAAGGGCTTTGTTTGGTTAAAACCATTTAAAACTCTTTTCTTTATTTTAATAATTCATTTTAACACCTATCTTAATGTCACACTTTAATTAATTAAATATTTAATATTCTTATTTAATCAATTAAAATCTAACATCAATTAATCACATAAAATTGCCACATAATTATAATTACTCGCTAATTATAATTTATGTAACACTTTATCACATAATTCATCTAATTCAATTATCTCAATTAAATTAGAACTATAATACAGAATTAATATACACATTTATTTAATAAATATATAACACTTAATTAAATCACTCCATAAATCACATAATTTATTTATTTAACTCAATAAATAATTCACATAAAATATTTATTTAACTCAATAAATATTAAAAATTATTATATAAAATCTCAATCGTTACAATCTTCCCTCCTTAAAAGGATACTGTCCCCAGAATCACACAAAAAAAAATATTCTCGTCTATTACAGGTCCACACAACCCATTTTGAGTCGCCAAATACATACTACAAAATTCAAATGCAAATTTTCTTATTTACAACTATTAAATTGTCGTGCAAAATGTGACAACACATAAACTGTGAGTTTCAATACAAATATTATACCGTATATAATACGACAATATCCACACTCAAATTAAGTTCTTATTACAATTATAGTCACACTATTTAACATAATAGTGAGGACTACTATAGTTACTATTTCGGACCATTACTCCATTCCCCGACTAGTCCCAGCTACACTCTCATTTTTTGAGAAGAACAATAAAACAAAAAGAAAAATAGGTGAGTTCAACTAACCCAGTAATAAATATCATGACTAAGATAATGAAGAATAAGTTATCTTTAGTCTTCAACAATGATAATCAGAAAAAATATATTGGACAACAAATTTTAGATCAACAATTGCAGCGGAACAAACAATACATTAGAAGAGTCAAGTAGAAAATGATGTCTACTATCTTCTACGATTTAAAGGTCCATCGTCAATATTTTATCCCTGTAACACCAATCAATAATTATGCAATTCAACATTTCATCTTTGCACCACGGGCCAAAGATATTCATTTGTATCACCAGTGGTTATGATCATGCCAAACAATAGTTCATCTTTGCATTACGGGCCAAAGAGAACTCTCACCACAAGCCTGTAACACCAAAGGTCATGATTATACCAATACACAATTTTTGGTCATAATCATACCAATAAATAGTTCATCTTTGCATTACGAGCCAAAGATAACTTCTCATCACAACTTAAGTATGAGGATGATGACAATGATATAAAAGATGAATAAAAGTGAGATCAAGGATAAATATTAAAGATTTGTAATTTAATTTATCCAGATTTCAAGAATGTCCAAATTGTCAATATGATAACCAATTGTGGAGTAAAATTCAAGATTGATATTAAAGATTTATATTTCAAAGATAATCTGGACAAGAAAAGAAAACTAAATTCTATTGTGAATTGTACTTCGTCGTGAACAGTATCCCGACGTGAATAGTATCTTGGCGTGAACAGTACTCCAATATTTAAAAATTAATAAGAAAGTTCAAGTAATAAATTATTCAAGTGAAATGATATTAAATGAAGCGCAAACCTCAAGAACTTTCTAATCATTTCAGGAATTATAGAAGCAATACTTACCATGGTAAGTTTAGATTTAGAAGTATGAAATGAAATAATATCACTTACATAATATAGAGTATGAAAGAAAATGATATCCCTTACGAGTATTGAAAGAAAATAATATCCTTTATCTTAGTCGAAGACTAGATCTGCTTTATATAAAGGAGATTATTTTGATGAAATATTTCACTATTTGCTACACTAAAAGTTTCCTTATACTCAAAAGAAATACTCACAATATTAAAGTAGAAGAACTTGTGTCTTTTTGTATCTCTAGGATGAAGGGGTTACCTCCCTTTTATAGTGCAACTCGGAGGAAAAAAATAAATAAACATGCCTAATTTTCCTGCCTAACTTTCTTTGCCTACCTTTTGTCTTCCTTACTTTTCTCTGCCTAACTCATATTCTCTTATAGCTGAGGGCCCATGAATTTGGAAAATGAATGGCAGAAGAATTATTTCACCCACCAACTTGGAAAAAGAATAAGCAGGAGAGAATGGCACTAAAAGTTTTGAAAAACTTAACAATCTAACAAATATAATATTCTAATATTATATCATTACAACATTATATTAAAACATTATTATAAAACTATAATATTATAATATAAAAATATATTTGGATGAATATTAATGTCGAAGAAGGTAATTGTAGTTTCAATATGTTAAACTTACAACAACCACTTCATGACAAATCCCTCTATTTATAACAAAGTTGAACAAATATCGACACGTTTTCAATCTGTCAACAATTTATTCAATATTATAGACTCACAATATTGACAACCAGATCGTTCCCAAGAAAGAGGGGACCTTCCGTATAAACGACGCACAATTAACTAACCTCTTTCCTTACAGAACTTTATAGACATTGTCAATAATGCTAACTAATAATATCATTTCAAATAATACGAGTTACTATGCCTTGAAAATTATTAATTCAATAAAATAAAATACTATGCAATTATCACTGTAGCAATTATTGAATCAATAATATGAATTACTGTGCAATACCGTGTGCTATTGTGGAATATCGTGTACTATTGTGAAATAGCGTGTGATACTGTTATTTTATTACCGGATATTTCAACAGTTAACAATAAAGGTTGTGCAACCAATTTTAAAAAAGGTTATTTCTATCGCTTTCTATATCCGACAATTATTCCGTTGTGGGGCCCACCAATGATTGGTTATTTCGGCGCCGTCGTACGAATATTCCCCGACAAAACGAATATTTTCTGACAACTGTTTACTTATCTCCCACATCTATAACATTTATTAAATCAACACGTATAATATTTAGTGAAAAATTAAATCTTATTCATAAAATATTGGGGTCTTACATCACCCCCCATATACTCCTCCCCCTACCCTTGACATCCGCATTATACAATTCATACAGTTGATCCCAACCCTCTTTCACGTGATTGTATTTGGGAGGAAAGTCTTGCTTGAACTTGAAAATTTTGTCGAGGAGAGATTTTGCGCCCTCAATCTATGCAAAAAATAACATAAAAATAAGAAGAACACAAAACACATTAGTATCGAAGAATACAAAAGATATACCAAACAAACAAATAATATATTATATCAATTGAATAATTTGTAAAACTTTAACATGTTTACTATGCTAACCTTACGATGTTGATTATATATACAGAACGAGACTCGTAGGTAGTGTTGGGATCTCCTTCGCGTTGAGGGCGGTGCAGGTGTCGTCATGTAATTTTGTTTTACCACTTGAACTATGTATCCATAGGGATAGTTTTTGCAACCTGTTGGAATTCTCCCTCAAAACTTTCCATATATAGCTCCCACTGATCAATGTACTTTCTTCTCATTTTTATGTAATCTTCTAGCTCAAAGGACTGTTCCATGGGTTGTCTCAAAGCAAAATGTCTCTCAGTCGGGGACGAAATGTCTTGTATATACCCATATTGCCTCATTACCCGTCCATCATTTGATAATCGATAATATTAAAATGAATCAATGGGACCCGGCCGTATTCTGTAAATCTAGCCTCATAGTTATAGTACCTCCAATCATTATCCCATTGTTGGTATCGCCGCCATATTAACTCCCACTTGGGTTGCCTATCAAATTCACCTCGTAGAAAGATAGATTGTGATGGGGATCATTTCGCCTATCACCATATTGATGTTTGGCAAAGTATGTCCATATTATTGCTCTAGGGACCCAAGATAAAGAATTTGGCCTAGGGTTAGGCCTTCCAACTATAAAACGCTCGTATACCCAAATTTGTAACAAAGTTGCACAACCATTGACATAATTACTCCCTCTCCTAGATGCTGTGTACAGACCCCGATATAAAAATGCCAAACATGCGGCACCCTATGCATATGTGGCAGTCTTATTTGAATCATGAATAAAATATATATACTGTGAAGCCCACAAATTCGGGCCGCCAATGCCTCAAATTCGGTTCATCACGTTCTCACAAAAATAACTAAAATCGTACAATCACAGCGGATAATCTAGAATAACATATAATAATTTATTATATTTATTCCCCCAAGTCTCGCAACGTACAGTACTTAATAGATTACATAATAATATCAAATAAAGACTTATTACATAACCCTACTTAAGTTTAAATATAGATCAGAATCAGTCTTAATACATTATTTTAGTCGTCATAATACAACACCAAAAATTTTAAAACATAAAGGGACAAGCTAGTCGGTAGCCTTGCCCTTGCCCTTATCTTTCCCAAGGACACCTCCCTGTTCCGCCTTAACTGAAAAGTTAAATAAGCAAGAATGAGCACAAATTGCCCAACAAGTAATATACGATAAGGGTGAAGAGTTTTATAACACGAGTTTGAAATATCTATGTATAATCTCGATGATAATTCAGAATTTAAAGAATAATATCATGAATAACGAGTATCAACAGTTCTTATATCAAATCCTTGGAATATGAAACGATAGTTCAACAGAATTATGAATTCAAAGGCTATTAACGTATCCAACTGGATAAAATAATTTATATTGAGCAGGTATTAAGGACTATTGAACATCTACTAGAATTATCAATATTAAACTGATAACCCAAAAATAAGTACGATGGATGATTAGGTTACAATACTTTATGTTATGCATAACATCACAATAATTTTCACGTGTGTGTTGGGGCTTCCAACAATATATGCACTCCCCTTACAATAAGAGTTGTTCAACTCAGTTTTCAAAGATTTTTGCACCAGTTAATTGGTTTGGATAGTTTTCTAAATGGCGCGCGGCCGCGGCCGTTTGAAATTTTTAAAAAATTTACTAAGTGTTTAAATTTGAGAAAAATATTTTTAATCTAATGAACATGAAAACATGTTGTAAATATGATAGGATGTTGATATAAGTTTAATAAATTATGGTATGTGATTAATTAATGAATTAATTATGTGACTTAAATTATTATTTATAAACTTTAAATAATGTGATATAAATATGAAGACATTATTTTAAGTCTAATAAACTTGAAGACATGTTATGTATGTAATAAGTTGTTAATACAAGTTAATAACTTAAGTTATGTGATTAATTAACAAGTTAATTAATCAACGTGAACCATTATTTGAAAAACCTAATAATGAGTTCAAAGAATACTAATTGTAAATCAATAATCATATCGAACCTGTGATTAATTGATATTGTAAATGTGTGATAGGTAAGAGTAATTAAAGAAGTGAGTAATAACTGTAGCTTGCGCACGAGGTAAGTTTTCTATCCCTAACTTATTATTATTGTTGGGCAGGTTTCCTAAACTAAACTCTTTAAATTAAGCAATTGCTATGCTTAATTACTATTGTTGAGCAAATTCTTACTCTTGAATATCTAAGTTTAGAATTTCACATGAGATGCCATGATTCTTTTAAAAGTATCATTTAAGTGTACAATACTTATTCGATTGTATACCTTGAGAAGTTAATATTCAATTTGAATATCATTTATTGAGTTATCTAAACTAACTTTATTTGGTGTGGATTCTGATGTCAAACTGAGATGAACAACCCTAAAATAGGGGATTAATGAAGATGCTTTAAGTGTTAAGATAATGTGCACAGTATCTGTGACACCCCCAAATCCGGGTACTTCAATTCCACGGGACTTGGTGTTCACTGTACGAAAATCATCTATCTATCTACCCATAGTAAATGCAAACCATGCAATAAATAGAATTAAATCCTCCCCTTATGGGGTTACAACATCTGAGTAATAAATAAAATAAATCCCAGGTCATACTAACCTTAAACATCTGTGCTGAACATAAACAAATAAATAAGTCTTACACAACTCTAATATAAGTCTGAAACATAACAATTAAAATAAACAACAAGTCTTCATCACTTGTTGACTTTGCCTTTGCCTTTTAGTAGAAGGCTCGTCGGACCTTTCGTTCTTAACTGCAATGTTATTATTACGCAAGAGTGAGCACGATTGCCCACAAGTATAATAAAATGACAACAATATAATAACATGCGAGTGAATCAAAGACATCTGAATAAAGAAACTCAACTTCTGACTCAAGAATGAATAACAGGAATCAAAAGAACGTCTGAGGGTCATAAGACCTTGAACTATGTCCTAGGTTGTAAAGTGTTTATGCTTTAAACCTTTAACAGTCATAAGACTATGGACTCTACTTCTCGTACTTAGGGGGATCAGCCCTTAGTACCATACTGTGCACAATATCTCAACACTAAAGCGTAAATAATCCCCTATTAAAGGGTTGTTCATCTCAGTTTTGACATCAGAGTCCGCACCAAAGGAAGTTTGGTTTGGATAAGCTCAATAAGTATTCTAGAATTTAGAACGTACATCAACTATGGACTAGTCGAATAAATAAGGGTTCACTAGTCCTATAAGTTCAACAATATCATCGATATTCAACTTGAATGGTAAATCTCAAGAGTATACAATCGAATAAGTATTGTATAGCTGAATCATGCTTAAAAAAAATAGTGATATCTCATATGAAAATCTCAACTTGAATAAACAAGGATAAGAACTTGCTCAATGTAAAAGTAAGATTTGAGTTTAGGAAACTTGCAAAATATTAAACAAGTTTAAGGATAGAAAACTTGCCTCTTGCACAAGCTACAATTTATAATTCACGTTCTTTATTAAATCCTACATATCAATACGTTCACAATACACATTAATCAATAACTCGATATACGTATCGAATCACACACATCGGTCTTGAGCACGTTATTGGACTATACAATTAACGATTCAAGTCATGTAATTAACTTATTAATTACTCACGTAATATAAGTTATTAACCTCTTATTATATGTTTAATCATGTCTTCATGTTTATTACATTAGGTTCCAATTACATTTTCTGAACTTGAATAATTAAAATCTCATTTTTGGGAAAAATTACCAAGTGGCGCTGCAGCTCCACCATTTGAACTAAAAATGGCGCTGCAGCTCCACTGGCGCTGCAGCTCGGACTTTAAGCTTAAGTCTGGCGCTGCAGCTCCACTGGCGCTGCAGCCCCACTCTTAGGCTTACAGTTGGCGCTGCAGCTCCACTGCGCTGCAGCCCCACTCTTAGGCTTAAATCTGGCGCTGCAGCTCCACTGGCGCTGCAGCCCCACTCTTAGGCTTAAAGTTGGCGCTGCAGCTCCACACGCCAGTTTCAGAATCTGTAGTTCGCGAATAACATAGAACAGAGCACCCAAAACTTTGCTCAAACAATAAATTAATCATCGTCATCAATTCTAGACTTTACAGAAGTATAACCCAACACTTATAGCATGATTTTGACAACTTAAACAACTAAATTTAAACCCATAAATTCCACGTTTTTGCTATTTTTCAAAGTTTCGTCAATTTTCATGAAATCACAAAATACAGATTCGTTATAACACCAAATCAGTCCGTTTAAGTTTCGTTCTTTTTGCTTTTACATGTACAAACATATTAAATTGTCAATTTACAGTTTTACATGCAACTAAGGCATCAAATTTCATACATACAAGCCATTTTTGAATATTTTCACTGTAAACTCAAAACTTTCTTTTTAAACACAATCTAATGGATTAATTCAACCAAAATAGTTTATAAACATCACATAATGATTTATACATACTACCTAACATATATCAATCACTTTCTCATGTATTAGTCACAAAATTCATTTATAGAGAACTGAAACTAATTTTTCTATGAAAACTCAAGAACATGAGAAATAGAGATTATAACTTGGATTCTTACCCTTTGATTCTTGTTTAGATGATAGGAAACTCTTCTTTGATTCTCCAAACCTTCTTCAATCTCACTCTCTCTCAAATTTTTCTCTTTTTCTCTCTGTGTTCTCTAACTTTCTTAACTGATGAATGTAATATATGATATATGATATACTACTAATATGATATACGTGTAATTAGAAGTCGTGGGTTATGGGTCGTCAGTTAATCCCACAATGGGTTAACTGGCTCCAACCCCCACTAAGGCTTTGTTTGCTTGCCCCTTTTATTCTTCCTTTCCCATTAATTTAATTAACTTACTATAATATAGTTTAATAATGTCACACTTTTAATTAATCAATAATCCTATTTAAATCAATTAAATAAAATTGCATAATTCCACAATAATTCACATAGTCACATAATTAAAATTCTTATTTATTAATTATGTCAAATCATTAAATCTCTAATTAATTATTAAATTAATTAGAATAACATTATGCTTATTAATTAATATGTTAATCAAATAAGCTCAACTAAATACATACTTTGAATATAAAATTCACCACATTAATTTAACTAACGTGACACATATAATTAAATTAATCTACCATAATTTCATCAATTAATTATTTAACTCAATAATTAAATCATTGATATTTATTTAATTCAATAAATATTCACATTAAATTACAAAAATCTTGTTCGTCACATCTTTCCCCCCTTAAAAGGATTCTGTCCTCAGAATCACGGTTCAATTAAAAATTCGTCCCGTTACATTCTCCCCCCTTACAAAGATTCTGTCCCCAGAATCGCATACACATAAATTAAGTAAATAAATGTGGATAATTCTTCATCATATGCTCTTCGAGTTCCCACGTAGCTTCTTTAGCATTGTGGTTCCTCCAAATTACCTAAACAGAAGGTATAACTTTGTTTCTGAGGACTTGTTCTTTCCTGTTAATAATTTGAACAGGAATTTCTTCATAGGATAAGTCGTTTTCAAAATGTAAGGGTTCATATTCAATCACATGCTTGTAATCGGGTTTGTAGGGGCGTAAAACTGAAACATGAAAGACGTTGTGGATATTTTCTAGCGCCGGAGGTAAGGCTACCTCATACGCAACTTCTCCAATCCTTCGCAGTACCTCAAAGGGTCCAATGAACCTCGGGCTCAATTTTCCCTTCTTTCCGAATCTGATCTTCCCTTTCCAGGGAGAGACTTTCAAAAATACAAAGCTACCCGATTCAAACTCAATATTCTTACGGTGTGGATCAGCGTATTTCTTCTGCCTATCCTGAGCGGCTACCAGTCTTGTCCGGATCACTTTGACTATCTTTGCTGTCTGTTGTACCAACTCTGGACCTAGCAATTGTCTCTCGCCAACTTCATCCCAGTATAGCGAAGTTCTGCATTTTCTTCCGTACAACGCTTCGTAAGGCGGCATGCCAATACTAGAGTGGTAACTGTTGTTGTAACCGAATTCCACAAGCTGTAGGTGATCATCCCAATTTCCTTTAAAATCCATGATGCATGCTCTCAACATATCTTCCAATGTCTGGATCGTTCTTTCACTCTGCCCGTCTGTCTGAGGGTGATAAGCCGTACTCATTCTTAACTGTGTCCCCATGCATTCCTGTAGTCGTTTCCAGAAGTTTGATGTGAAGGGCGGATCTCTATCGGAAACTATTGACACCGGAACTCCGTGCCTCGAAACAATTTCTTTCACATATAGCCTTGCCAACTGGTCTAAGTTGAACCTGATTTTGATCGGAAGGAAGTGTGCTGATTTCGTCAGTCGGTCAACGATAACCCATACTGCGTCGTAGCCTTTCTGAGTCGTCGGAAGGCCAACCACGAAATCCATTGTAATGTGTTCCCATTTCCATTCTGGGATTTCCAGGGGTTGTAGCAAACCACTACGCCTCTGATGTTCTGCTTTTACTTTCTGACAGGTCAGACACTTTGCAACACACTCAGCAACATCTCGTTTCAAATTTGGCCACCAGAAGTGTTGTCGAAGATCCTGGTACATCTTGGTACTACCGGGGTGAATCGAATACCGTGAGCTATGAGCCTCGCTCAAAATGTCTTCCTTAATCTCTAGCACGGACGGTACCCACACTCTATTCTCAAATCTCAGTAGTCCCTCACTGTCTATCTTGAATCTCGGTTCGGTTCCTTCAGATATCTTTTTCTTAACCTTCTCACATTCTTCGTCCTGAAGTTGAGCTTCCTTAACTTTATCCAATAGGGTTGTACCAGCTTGCATCTGAAATAATTTCTCGTCGATCTCCATCGGATACTTCACTTCCAATTCCAGCTTTTCCATTGCTGAAATTAACTCCTCTTGAGCAGTCAACATCATCAATTTCTCCTGACCCTTTCTGCTTAAGGCATCGGCAACCACATTAGCCTTACCCGGATGGTATAAGATTTCACAGTCATAGTCCTTAATTAACTCCAGCCACCTTCTCTGGCGCATATTCAAGTCCTTCTGTGTAAAAATATATTTCAGACTCTTGTGGTCTGTATATATTTCACACTTCTCCCCATAGAGATAGTGTCTCCAAATTTTCAAAGCAAATACCACTGCAGCTAACTCCAAGTCATGGGTCGGATACCCTTTCTCATAGTCTTTCAATTGTCGTGACGCATACGCAATGACCCTGCCGTTTTGCATAAGCACACAGCCAAGTCCTTTATGCGACACATCACTATAAACCACAAAATTTCCTGTGTCATCCGGAAGGGATAACACAGGTGCTGAACTCAACCTCCTCTTAAGCTCTTGGAAACTTTCCTCACACTTCTCCGTCCAAACGAATTTCACCGATTTTCTAGTCAAATTCGTCAGCAGAGTTGCGATCTTGGAAAAGTCCTGAATGAATCTTCTATAATAACCCGCCAATCCAAGAAAACTCCTCACTTATGATGGTGTTTTCGGCTGATCCCAGTTCATCACAGCTTCGACTTTAGAGGGATCTACCGAAATTCCGTCCTTGTCGATCACATGTCCAAGAAATTGCACTCTTTCAATCCAGAATTCACATTTCAAAAATTTAGCGTACAACTTCTCTCTTCTCAACACCTCTAATGTTAACTTCAGATGTTCTACATGTTCTTCCTTGGTCTTCGAGTATACCAAAATATCGTCGATAAAGACCACCACGAATTTGTCCAAAAACGGCTTGAACACTCCATTCATTAAGCCCATGAATGCTGCAGGAGCATTCATTAGACCAAATGACATCACCAGAAATTCATAGTGACCATATCGAGTCCTAAATGCTGTCTTTGGGACATCCTCTGGCCTCACCTTCAGCTGATGATAGCCACTCCTCAAGTCTATCTTTGAAAAGTACCTTGCACCCTTCAATTGGTCAAACAGATCGTCGATCCTTGGTAATGGATATCTATTCTTAATTGTGACTTTATTCAGTTCTCTGTAGTCGATGCAAAGCCGCATCGTCCCGTCCTTCTTCTTCACAAACAACACCGGCGCTCCCCACGGCGATACGCTCGGTTGGATGTACTTCTTGTCCAGTAACTCTTGTAGTTGTACCATCAACTCTTTCATCTCTACCGGAGCCATCCGGTATGGTGCCTTCGATATTGGGGCCGTCCCTGGCGCCAAATCGATCACAAACTCAACCTCTCTGTCTGGCGGAAGTCCTGGTAGATCATCATGAAATACGTCAATGAAGTCCCTCACGACTGGTATATCTTCCACTTTCGGGTTTTCTTTACGACTATCGACTATGTAGGCTAAATATCCTACACAGCCTTGTCTTAACAACTTCCTGGCCTGCATCATCGTCAGACAACTCGCTTGTCTAGGCGATTTGCTGCCACAAAACACAACCTTTGACGGGGTCATAAGGTTAATACACTTTCTCTGGCAATCAATTACAGCCCCATAATTGACTAGCCAATCCATTCCCAGAATAACATCGAATTCCCCAAGTCTAATCGGGATAAGATCTACGTTCATAATGTTACCCTTAATATCTACTCTACAGTTCTTGTGTACATACTTAACAGGGATCACTTCTCTATTCGCAATCTCTATGTTCATGGGGTATTCTAACTCGTCCATAGGAAGTTCTACGTTCTTAGCAAAGTCATCGGATATAAATGAACAAGTAGCACCCGAATCAAATAGTACATAAGCATTAACTTTATTGATCGGAATGATACCTGACACCACATCGCGAGACTGTACAGCATCCTGCACGGTCATGTTGAAGGTCCTGGCTGTTGGTCGATTGGTTGCGGTTGGTCCCGTGATAGTTAGAGCACTTCCACCGCTGTTTCCCCTGTTCCCTCCTGATCCTGCCCCTCCAGATCCCTTCTTGGGACAGTCCCTTGCCAGATGGTCCTTTGAGCCGCAAGTGAAACAAGCGCCCTTCTTTGGGTTCGGACAGTTAGGTGCTATGTGGCCTTCCTGACCACAATTGTAGCATACTCGTTTTCCCTTCATACAGACCCCCAGGTGAGCTTTTCCGCAGGTCGAACAAGCTTCGATCCTCTTCTTTTGACCTCCTTGCTGATTCCCAGTTGATGAGTTATCATTCCACCTCCTCTTCTGATTATTACTCCCTCCCATGTTGCTACCACTAGCCTTGTTAACTCCTTCACCCTCACTCTTTTTCTTCTTTTGGTCTTGATTGTACTTTGTAACAGCGTCACTCCCGCCTTCAGCGAGAATGGCCTTCTCCAACACCCCAGCAAAAGAGTTCAATTGGAACATTGACACCTTGCTATATAACCAGGGCTTCAGGCCCTGCTCAAACCTCCTTGCCTTCCTCTGATCGGTGTGCACTTGATACGTGGCAAACCTAGCCAACTCATTGAATTTCACCGCATATTCTGGTACGGACATATTTCCCTGTTTCAGTTCTAGAAACTGAATTTCCATTTGATTCTGCGAACTGGTCGGAAAGTACATCTCGAAGAACATCTTCTTAAACCTCTCCCAGGTAATCACACCTTCACCTCCCCGGACCTTATTCGCTTGCCACCAATAGCTGGCCTCGGATTTCAGCATGAATGTTGCATAGGCGGTTTTTTGGTCTTCTCTGACTCTGGCGACGTCGAAAACTTTTTCCATCTCCATGACCCAGGTTTGAGCTTCTATCGGGTTCATGGTGCCTTTAAACTCTGGCGGTCCCACCGCCTTGAAGTCCTTGAACGTTGTGTTCGGTGGAGCTTGAGGTTGGTTGTTAAGCGCTCCAGCAAGTAAGTTTGCCAACTGCTGAACGGGGTTAGCATTGGCGTCATTGTTGTTGTTAGTTGACCCTTCCTGGGCCGGTCTACGGTTTGGTCTTCTCCTTGGCGGCATATTTCTGCTAAGATATACGCTTATTAGAACTTTATTCAATCTTTTAAATATTTAAGGCTTAACTTAAACATTTAGACACAATCAGTCAACACATTATCTCAATTAAACTCTGATATATTACTAAATCAAAAGTTTTAACATAATACGATAGCATCACTGCTATTTACATCAACTATCCCGAGATAAGGAATCTACATGATTTAAAACATAAAATATTCCTCTGTTTATAAACACATTGGAATTTACATTATTAACTACCAGATAGGTTTTACAAAATCAAATGTTCCTATCACTGCCCATTAAGGCGACGAACAGCTTTGCCACGATCTTCTTCCATAATTCGGGACATCGTCCTGCGATCTAGCATGTACGACGGTAGTCCTTCGAACTGAATTGGGTACCTCATAACCCGATCCTGGGCCTCGTCAATTGCATACTGAAGTGTAGAGTACGTCTCTTCAAGCTTGGCCTTCTTCGCCCGACAATTATCTTCTGCGAGATCTGCTCGTCGTGATTCCCTTACCCAAGCCTCCTCTGCTATGGCCAGCCTTGCTGATTTCTCTTTCAGTTCATTCTTCAATTCCTCTATTTCCTCTGACTTCTGCTCAGTTTGGCCTTTCTCGTGAACCAAATTCCACTCTACATTTCCCAAACGTGTGTGAAGAGCCTCAACCTCTCCATCCCTCAGCTCGATGGTAGACTGTTGAGTAACCGACCGCTCCCTCAGCTCCTGAACAGTATCCCTCAGCTCCTGAACAGTATCACGTAACTCTATGTTACGGTCATACAGCTCATCATACATCTCAGCACTGATAGAGCTCGGTAGGAACTCTTCAGGGTCTTCCTCCTCCTCTTTGGCTGCCTCAGCCTGAACCTCAATCTCCTCAGGGTCTTCCTCAGAGTCCTCCTCTGAATCAGACACCGGCACATACTCCTGACCAATGACTGTGATCAAGGGTGATGGCTCTCGTTGGACTAACTGCTCCCAGACTACGTGAATATCTCGGGGCTCCTCCTCTCTAGCCTCTAGGGGTATAAGGTCCCTGGACTGACTAGGTTCTCCAGCATCTGTCATCCTAGTAAATAAAATTTTAAGTTTTAGTAATTACGTGATGCTAATCGATACTCGAATATATAAGTATAAGCACATAACACATAAGGTAAGTTATTAACTTTCTTAGAACTCGATAAGAGTTATCATTACTATGTTCTCGATCTCTAAAAAGGCTACTATCCTAAGGTTTTTCCCCAACCTAAGGTTCATAACCTACGGCAACCTGTGACACCCCCAAATCCGGGTACTTCAATTCCACGGGACTTGGTGTTCACTGTACGAAAATCATCTATCTATCTACCCATAGTAAATGCAAACCATGCAATAAATAGAATTAAATCCTCCCCTTATGGGGTTACAACATCTGAGTAATAAATAAAATAAATCCCAGGTCATACTAACCTTAAACATCTGTGCTGAACATAAACAAATAAATAAGTCTTACACAACTCTAATATAAGTCTGAAACATAACAATTAAAATAAACAACAAGTCTTCATCACTTGTTGACTTTGCCTTTGCCTTTTAGTAGAAGGCTCGTCGGACCTTTCGTTCTTAACTGCAATGTTATTATTACGCAAGAGTGAGCACGATTGCCCACAAGTATAATAAAATGACAACAATATAATAACATGCGAGTGAATCAAAGACATCTGAATAAAGAAACTCAACTTCTGACTCAAGAATGAATAACAGGAATCAAAAGAACGTCTGAGGGTCATAAGACCTTGAACTATGTCCTAGGTTGTAAAGTGTTTATGCTTTAAACCTTTAACAGTCATAAGACTATGGACTCTACTTCTCGTACTTAGGGGGATCAGCCCTTAGTACCATACTGTGCACAATATCTCAACACTAAAGCGTAAATAATCCCCTATTAAAGGGTTGTTCATCTCAGTTTTGACATCAGAGTCCGCACCAAAGGAAGTTTGGTTTGGATAAGCTCAATAAGTATTCTAGAATTTAGAACGTACATCAACTATGGACTAGTCGAATAAATAAGGGTTCACTAGTCCTATAAGTTCAACAATATCATCGATATTCAACTTGAATGGTAAATCTCAAGAGTATACAATCGAATAAGTATTGTATAGCTGAATCATGCTTAAAAAAAATAGTGATATCTCATATGAAAATCTCAACTTGAATAAACAAGGATAAGAACTTGCTCAATGTAAAAGTAAGATTTGAGTTTAGGAAACTTGCAAAATATTAAACAAGTTTAAGGATAGAAAACTTGCCTCTTGCACAAGCTACAATTTATAATTCACGTTCTTTATTAAATCCTACATATCAATACGTTCACAATACACATTAATCAATAACTCGATATACGTATCGAATCACACACATCGGTCTTGAGCACGTTATTGGACTATACAATTAACGATTCAAGTCATGTAATTAACTTATTAATTACTCACGTAATATAAGTTATTAACCTCTTATTATATGTTTAATCATGTCTTCATGTTTATTACATTAGGTTCCAATTACATTTTCTGAACTTGAATAATTAAAATCTCATTTTTGGGAAAAATTACCAAGTGGCGCTGCAGCTCCACCATTTGAACTAAAAATGGCGCTGCAGCTCCACTGGCGCTGCAGCTCGGACTTTAAGCTTAAGTCTGGCGCTGCAGCTCCACTGGCGCTGCAGCCCCACTCTTAGGCTTACAGTTGGCGCTGCAGCTCCACTGCGCTGCAGCCCCACTCTTAGGCTTAAATCTGGCGCTGCAGCTCCACTGGCGCTGCAGCCCCACTCTTAGGCTTAAAGTTGGCGCTGCAGCTCCACACGCCAGTTTCAGAATCTGTAGTTCGCGAATAACATAGAACAGAGCACCCAAAACTTTGCTCAAACAATAAATTAATCATCGTCATCAATTCTAGACTTTACAGAAGTATAACCCAACACTTATAGCATGATTTTGACAACTTAAACAACTAAATTTAAACCCATAAATTCCACGTTTTTGCTATTTTTCAAAGTTTCGTCAATTTTCATGAAATCACAAAATACAGATTCGTTATAACACCAAATCAGTCCGTTTAAGTTTCGTTCTTTTTGCTTTTACATGTACAAACATATTAAATTGTCAATTTACAGTTTTACATGCAACTAAGGCATCAAATTTCATACATACAAGCCATTTTTGAATATTTTCACTGTAAACTCAAAACTTTCTTTTTAAACACAATCTAATGGATTAATTCAACCAAAATAGTTTATAAACATCACATAATGATTTATACATACTACCTAACATATATCAATCACTTTCTCATGTATTAGTCACAAAATTCATTTATAGAGAACTGAAACTAATTTTTCTATGAAAACTCAAGAACATGAGAAATAGAGATTATAACTTGGATTCTTACCCTTTGATTCTTGTTTAGATGATAGGAAACTCTTCTTTGATTCTCCAAACCTTCTTCAATCTCACTCTCTCTCAAATTTTTCTCTTTTTCTCTCTGTGTTCTCTAACTTTCTTAACTGATGAATGTAATATATGATATATGATATACTACTAATATGATATACGTGTAATTAGAAGTCGTGGGTTATGGGTCGTCAGTTAATCCCACAATGGGTTAACTGGCTCCAACCCCCACTAAGGCTTTGTTTGCTTGCCCCTTTTATTCTTCCTTTCCCATTAATTTAATTAACTTACTATAATATAGTTTAATAATGTCACACTTTTAATTAATCAATAATCCTATTTAAATCAATTAAATAAAATTGCATAATTCCACAATAATTCACATAGTCACATAATTAAAATTCTTATTTATTAATTATGTCAAATCATTAAATCTCTAATTAATTATTAAATTAATTAGAATAACATTATGCTTATTAATTAATATGTTAATCAAATAAGCTCAACTAAATACATACTTTGAATATAAAATTCACCACAT
Source organism: Panax stipuleanatus (assembly GCA_020205555.1). Classification (NCBI taxonomy): domain Eukaryota; kingdom Viridiplantae; phylum Streptophyta; class Magnoliopsida; order Apiales; family Araliaceae; genus Panax; species Panax stipuleanatus. The sequence continues at coordinate 74,458,931 of CM035119.1, read as the reverse complement.
TAATTTAACTAACGTGACACATATAATTAAATTAATCTACCATAATTTCATCAATTAATTATTTAACTCAATAATTAAATCATTGATATTTATTTAATTCAATAAATATTCACATTAAATTACAAAAATCTTGTTCGTCACATCTTTCCCCCCTTAAAAGGATTCTGTCCTTAGAATCACGGTTCAATTAAAAATTCGTCCCGTTACATTCTCCCCCCTTACAAAGATTCTGTCCCCAGAATCGCATACACATAAATTAAGTAAATAAATGTGGATAATTCTTCATCATATGCTCTTCGAGTTCCCACGTAGCTTCTTCAGCATTATGGTTCCTCCAAATTACCTAAACAGAAGGTATAACTTTGTTTCTGAGGACTTGTTCTTTCCTGTTAATAATTTGAACAGGAATTTCTTCATAGGATAAGTCTTTTTCAAAATGTAAGGGTTCATATTCAATCACATGCTTGTAATCGGGTTTGTAGGGGCGTAAAACTGAAACATGAAAGACGTTGTCGATATTTTCTAGCGCCGGAGGTAAGGCTATCTCATACGCAACTTCTCCAATCCTTCGCAGTACCTCAAAGGGTCCAATGAACCTCGGGCTCAATTTTCCCTTCTTTCCGAATCTGATCTTCCCTTTCCAGGGAGAGACTTTCAAAAATACAAAGCTACCCGATTCAAACTCAATATTCTTACGGTGTGGATCAGCATATTTCTTCTGCCTATCCTGAGCGGCTACCAGTCTTGTCCGGATCACTTTGACTATCTTTGCTGTCTGTTGTACCAACTCTGGACCTAGCAATTGTCTCTCGCCAACTTCATCCCAGTATAACGGAGTTCTGCATTTTCTTCCGTACAACGCTTCGTAAGGCGGCATGCCAATACTAGAGTGGTAACTGTTGTTGTAACCGAATTCCACAAGCTGTAGGTGATCATCCCAATTTCCTTTAAAATCCATGATGCATGCTCTCAACATATCTTCCAATGTCTGGATCGTTCTTTCACTCTGCCTGTCTGTCTGAGGGTGATAAGCCGTACTCATTCTTAACTATGTCCCCATGCATTCCTGTAGTCGTTTCCAGAAGTTTGATGTGAAGGGCGGATCTCTGTCGGAAACTATTGACACCGGAACTCCGTGCCTCGAAACAATTTCTTTCACATATAGCCTTGCCAACTGGTCTAAGTTGAACCTGATTTTGATCGGAAGGAAGTGTGCTGATTTCGTCAGTCGGTCAACGATAACCCATACTGCGTCGTAGCCTTTCTGAGTCGTCGGAAGGCCAACCACGAAATCCATCGTAATATGTTCCCATTTCCATTCTGGGATTTCCAGGGGTTGTAGCAAACCACTACGCCTCTGATGTTCTGCTTTTACTTTCTGACAGGTCAGACACTTTGCAACACACTCAGCAACATCTCGTTTCAAATTTGGCCACCAGAAGTGTTGTCGAAGATCCTGGTACATCTTGGTACTACCGGGGTGAATCGAATACCGTGAGCTATGAGCCTCGCTCAAAATGTCTTCCTTAATCTCTAGCACTGACAGTACCCACACTCTATTCTCAAATCTCAGTAGTCCCTCACTGTCTATCTTGAATCTCGGTTCGGTTCCTTCAGATATCTTTTTCTTAACCTTCTCACATTCTTCGTCCTGAAGTTGAGCTTCCTTAACTTTATCCAATAGGGTTGTACCAGCTTGCATCTGAAACAATTTCTCGTCGATCTCCATCGGATACTTCACTTCCAATTCCAGCTTTTCCATTGCTGAAATTAACTCCTCTTGAGCAGTCAACATCATCAATTTCTCCCGACCCTTTCTGCTTAAGGCATCGGCAACCACATTAGCCTTACCCGGATGGTATAAGATTTCACAGTCATAGTCCTTAATTAACTCCAGCCACCTTCTCTGGCGCATATTCAAGTCCTTCTGTGTAAAAATATATTTCAGACTCTTGTGGTCTGTATATATTTCACACTTCTCCCCATAGAGATAGTGTCTCCAAATTTTCAAAGCAAATACCACTGCAGCTAACTCCAAGTCATGGGTCGGATACCCTTTCTCATAGTCTTTCAATTGTCGTGACGCATACGCAATGACCCTGCCGTTTTGCATAAGCACACAACCAAGTCCTTTATGCGACACATCACTATAAACCACAAAATTTCATGTGTCATCCGGAAGGGATAACACAGGTGCTGAACTCAACCTCCTCTTAAGCTCTTGGAAACTTTCCTCACACTTCTCCGTCCAAACGAATTTCACCGATTTTCTAGTCAAATTCGTCAGCAGAGTTGCGATCTTGGAAAAGTCCTGAATGAATCTTCTATAATAACCCGCCAATCCAAGAAAACTCCTCACTTATGATGGTGTTTTCGGCTGATCCCAGTTCATCACAGCTTCGACTTTAGAGGGATCTACCGAAATTCCGTCCTTGTCGATCACATGTCCAAGAAATTGCACTCTTTCAATCCAGAATTCACATTTCAAAAATTTAGCGTACAACTTCTCTCTTCTCAACACCTCTAATGTTAACTTCAGATGTTCTACATGTTCTTCCTTGGTCTTCGAGTATACCAAAATATCGTCGATAAAGACCACCACGAATTTGTCCAAAAACGGCTTGAACACTCCATTCATTAAGCCCATGAATGCTGCAGGAGCATTCATTAGACCAAATGACATCACCAGAAATTCATAGTGACCATATCGAGTCCTAAATGCTGTCTTTGGGACATCCTCTGGCCTCACCTTCAGCTGATGATAGCCACTCCTCAAGTCTATCTTTGAAAAGTACCTTGCACCCTTCAATTGGTCAAACAGATCGTCGATCCTTGGTAATGGATATCTATTCTTAATTGTGACTTTATTCAGTTCTCTGTAGTCGATGCAAAGCCGCATCGTCCCGTCCTTCTTCTTCACAAACAACACCGGCGCTCCCCACGGCGATACGCTCGGTTGGATGTACTTCTTGTCCAGTAACTCTTGTAGTTGTACCATCAACTCTTTCATCTCTACCGGAGCCATCCGGTATGGTGCCTTCGATATTGGGGCCGTCCCTGGCGCCAAATCGATCACAAACTCAACCTCTCTGTCTGGCGGAAGTCCTGGTAGATCATCAGGAAATACGTCAATGAAGTCCCTCACGACTGGTATATCTTCCACTTTCGGGTTTTCTTTACGACTATCGACTATGTAGGCTAAATATCCTACACAGCCTTGTCTTAACAACTTCCTGGCCTGCATCATCGTCAGATAACTCGCTTGTCTAGGCGATTTACTGCCACAAAACACAACCTTTGACGGGGTCATAAGGTTAATACACTTTCTCTGGCAATCAATTACAGCCCCATAATTGACTAGCCAATCCATTCCCAGAATAACATCGAATTCCCCAAGTCTAATCGGGATAAGATCTACGTTCATGATGTTACCCTTAATATCTACTCTACAGTTCTTGTGTACATACTTAACATGGATCACTTCTCTATTTGCAATCTCTATGTTCATGGGGTATTCTAACTCGTCCATAGGAAGTTCTAAGTTCTTAGCAAAGTCATCGGATATAAATGAACAAGTAGCACCCGAATCAAATAGTACATGAGCATTAACTTTATTGATCGGAATGATACCTAACACCACATCGCGAGACTATACAGCATCCTGCACGGTCATGTTGAAGGTCCTGGCTGTTGGTCGATTGGTTGCGGTTGGTCCCGTGATAGTTAGAGCACTTCCACCGCTGTTTCCCCTGTTCCCTCCTGATCCTGCCCCTCCAGATCCCTTCTTGGGACAGTCCCTTGCCAGATGGTCCTTTGAGCCGCAAGTGAAACAAGCGCCCTTCTTTGGGTTCGGACAGTTAGGTGCTATGTGGCCTTCCTGACCACAATTGTAGCATACTCGTTTTCCCTTCATACAGACCCCCAGGTGAGCTTTTCCGCAAGTCGAACAAGCTTCGATCCTCTTCTTTTGACCTCCTTGCTGATTCCCAGTTGATGAGTTATCATTCCACCTCCTCTTCTGATTATTACTCCCTCCCATGTTGCTACCACTAGCCTTGTTAACTCCGTACATATAATGCCTCCAAATCTTTAACGCAAAAACTATTGCCGCTAACTCTAAGTCGTGAGTAGGGTATCATTTTTGTAGTCCTTTAATTGTCATGATACATACGCAATGACTCTGCCGTGCTGCATTAGCACACAACCAAGTCCCTTGTGCGATGCGTCACTATACACCACAAAATTTTTGGCATCATCTGGTGGTGGCAACACAGGCGCTTCGCTTAATCTCTTCTTCAGTTCTTGAAAACTTTCCTCGCATTTCTCTGTCCATACAAACTTCACCGTCTTCCTTGTCAGATTGGTCAACGGGATCACTATCTTCTAAAAATCTTGGATGAATCTTCGATAGTACCCAGCTAACCCTAAGAAACTTCTCACCTTCGTTGGTGTTCTCGGCTGTTCCCAATTACTTGCTGCCTTGACCTTTTCAGGGGCTACTGAGATTCCATTCTTATCCACCACGTGACCTAATAATTGAACCTTCTCCATCCAAAATTCACACTTAGAAAATTTCTCATACATCCTTTCTTTCCTTAGCGCTTCCAAAACTATTTTCAGATGTTCAGCATGCTCTTCTTCTATCTTCGAGTAGATCAAGATGTCGTCGATGAAAACTACCACAAATTATCCATGTAGGGCTTGAAAACTCGGTTCATCAAGTCCATGAATACTGCCGGAGCATTAGTCAATCCGAATGACATTACCAAAAACTCGTAATGTCCATAACGGGTTCGAAACACAGTCTTTGGTATGTCTTCCTCCAGTACTTTTAGTTGGTGATAACCCGTCCATAGGTAGATCTTCAAGAAACACTTCGCTCCTTTCAGTTGATCAAATAGGTCGTCTATCCTCGGTAACAGATATCTGTTCTTGATCGTTACTCTATTTAATTCTCGATAATCGATACAGAGCCTCATCGATCCGTCCTTCTTTTTAACAAACAACACTAGTGCTCCCCAAGGAGACACACTCAGTCGTATGTAACCCTTATCTAATAACTCCTACAATTGTAGCATCAATTTCTTCATTTCTACCAGCGCCATATGGTATGGGGCTTTTGAAATTGGTGTCGTTCCTGGTGCTAAGTCTATTATGAATTCAATTTCTCTGTCTGGCAGAAGACCAGGCAGATCTTCCGGAAATACATCTTGAAATTTATTCACTACGGATATATTCTTAATTTACACTCCATTTTTTCGAGTATCTACGATGTAAGATAAATAACCTACACATCCTTTCCTTAAAAATTTCTTGGCCTGCATCATCGCAAAACAACACGATTGTTTAGCGATGAGCTAACACAAAATACTACCTTAGACTTACTCAAAGTCTGAAGGTTCACACATTTATTCTTACAGTCAATTATTGCAGCATGGTTATACAACCAATCCATTCCCAGAATTATGTCAAATTCTCCCAATCTAATAGGGATCAAGTCTACGCTCAGTTCATGATCTCTAATGTTTACGCGATAATTTTGGTAAACGTATTCTACAGGGATTACTTCCTTATTCGCAACTTCTATGTTCAAGGGATCTTCTAATCGTTCTCGTGGTGTATTAAGTCTACTAGCAAATTCTTCAGATACAAAGAATAGGTGGCATCTGAATCAAATAATACATATGCATTTATATCATTGATTGGGATTATACCTGACACCACGTCCTTCGCAGCCACTACGTCCTGGACGGTCATGTTAAAGGTCCTAGCGGTTGGATTGTGCTGGTCCGCTGATCATTAGGTTGTTTCCCCTTTGTTGGCTGCTACCTCCGCCACTTCCCTTCTTCGGGCAGTCCTTAATCCGGTGCTCCGTCGAGCCACATGAGAAGCATCCTTGTATCTTTTTTGGTTTCGGGTAGTTGGGTGAAATGTGCCCCTCCTGACCACAGTTGTAGCAAGTGCCGCATCCCTTCCAGCACTCGCCCTAGTAATTCTTCACACATTTTGGGCATCCCTCTGCCCTCTTCTTGAAACCTCCACGAAAGTTTCCCTACTGATTGTTGTTGTTTTTATTATTGTTGTTGTTATTCTCCTCCCACTTCCTTTTTCCCAAGTTGCTTCCTCCACTACTGCTTCCTCCTTCGCAGTTTTCTCTTTCGATATTCTTTCCTTTCTTCTCGTTGTTGTACAGACTTAATGCCTCACTGCCACCTTCAGAAATGATCGCCTTTTCCAGCAATGTTACAATGGAATCAATTTAAAGAACTGATACATTGTTAAACAGCCATGGCTTCAACACTTGTTGGAATCGTCTCGCCTTCCTCTCTTCATCTCCCACTTGGTGCTCAGCAAATCGCGCTAGTTCATTGAACTTAGCTGCGTATTGCGCCACCGTCATATCACCTTGTTTTAACTCTAAGAACTTCACCTCCATTATGTTCTTTATGCTCTTCGGGAAGTAGTTATCAAAGAACAGCGTCTTAAATATTTCCCACGCTATTGTCCATTCTCCAGCTCTCTACTGATTCGCCTCCCACCAGTAGTTTGCTTCGCCTCTCATCGTATACGTGGCAAATACCTTGTTCTGATCTTCACCCACACGAGAGATTGTGAAAACCTTCTCTATCACTTTTATCCAAGTCTGCGCAATGATCGGGTCGGCAGTTCCCTTAAACTCCGGGGGTTCTACACTCTTAAAATCTTTAAAGTTTGTCACTGGAATAGCTTGAGGGTTGGGGAGAATGGGTTCATTGTTCCTTCCCCTTAGAGCTTCTCCAAACAAGTCTACTAACTTCTGGATGGGATCTACTTGTTCCCTCTCATTATTCACTGACTCCTCAGGTGCAGTCAATCTACGTCTTGGTGCCATTATCTTCATCACAAATTTTCATTTAATTATTATTCAGTTATATCACTTAATTATTTCTTTAATATTAAAAAGAATAAAATTTATAACACGTTTCTGAAATAAGCACGTATATATTCATAAGCCAAATCGTTTCATTACATGATCATCCCTAGCATATTACTATAAATATTATCACATATATCCCCTAATATCACAAAAGACGGGGAACATACCAGCCTACTACCCCTCTAACATAAGCCTACTCGGGGTTTACATCACTATCCCATATCTTACACAAAAGATTGGGATTACAATATAGTATATACACCACATAAGGTAAAAACTACAAATACTACGACCAAACTAAATAAGGAAATCTCATCCCATCATCTCGCGCTCCACAGCACTCTTGTACTCGATCTGTGCTATGTATGCTACCAGCTCTCGGCTCAAAGTATGTAGGGTCTGTCCCTGCTCCGCTGGGTAGTGGTATACACCATGGATCACCCTCTCGAAAGCTGAACAGAACACATACCCCATATTGTTCATGTCCCTCTTCTTGCATCTGACCTCATCCTCTAAGTCTTCAGCTCTCTCATTAGCCGCTTCGCACTTCTCCTCGAAGTGGATCCTATCCATAACCTCTAACTCTAGCTGAGTACGGAGTGCCTCCTTCTTTGTCTTCTAACTTAGTTCCCTCTGCTCTACCTCATCCTGTAAGAACCCGAATTTTCAATAAAATTATTAAAATGAGAATTTAATAAATAAAATTTCTAAGGCATGTATTGGGTTCGAATATATATGTGTGTTATGAGGTAGGAAGTATTGTGTTACATAGGATAATATGAACTATGTAATATGTGATTTTTGTGATTAATAAATATATTATTAATATATATTTATTATTTATTATAGAGATGAATTAGCAAGAAGATGGATAAGATTTATCTATTCGGTATTAAATAATTTATATAATTATTTATCATAGTAAGATTGGTGACATTAAATATATTTGATAATCACCATCTTCTGGAGTATATGTACGTTGTTGAAGAGAGAGAGAATAGAACCAATATATCTTTAGATAAACATTGGTTAGTGAATTACTAGTTGATTTAATATACCGCGAGAAGTGAACATTAACGGAATATACATATGTGTTATATATATATCTTGAATTATGTGGAAGGAATTAGATATATATATGAGAACCTTATAGGGGAATAGAGTTTGAACTTATAATTTAAACTTTGAATCATTTGAAGGAGGTAATAAAATATGTTGGTTAACCGATGTAGCAAGATAGCACATTAAAAAGCATGTTCAAGTATTTAAGAATTGAGATTATGGTTCTGCTATAGCAGAACTTGTCTGCCTATGAACTTGAGGTGGCGCAGCTGCGCCACTTCCAAGCTTATGACCAGCGCAGCTGCGCCGGTCTGTAGAAAATTCTGAGAGTTGTGTAACTGAACTTGGGAATATGTATATTAGTAATTAAAATGTGGGTCATGTATGGGGTAAGTTAGCAAAGCATGATTTGAATGAGAAATTAATTAACCTAGGATAAATGTGGGTTAATCAAATTATGTTATGGAATAATATATAGTCTTGTGTGGTAATGGAAAGGAATGAGAAAGAGTTGGTTCACTTACATAATACGGTGAATTAATATATGTGTTTAGCCTAAGAGAATAAAAAGAATATTTTGATAATATATTACATAGTATGGTAATATATAAAAGGGCTAGTATTTGATAGATAAGTGGTTAATAAAGGAAGAGAACCAATATAATTGTAAATGAATATCGGTTAGAGATGAAAGTTTTATTTTAGCATGGCTAAAACGTAAAGATGGTTGTCTTAGGACGATCGGATAGTTATACGTAGATTGCATAATCTAAATAATTAATGGGATAGATATTAATTATTATAAGTGTAAAGGTTATACATATTATAAGTGTATAATTATTTGAGGTAGCTTAGCATTAATTTGTATGTATCATACAAACCTTATATTAAAAGGACATTAAGGCATGGTGAAAGTGATAACGAGCTTAAGGTAAGTTGGTGAGATAGGCCTAGTGTAGCCAAGAGGGGGGATAAGCAAATCCTTAAATAAATTAATGAAGGAATGGTTAAACGGACTAATTAATATTATTATGAGAATTATTGCTTTGTGCAAGTATACATGTTATGTGAGTTAGTGCCTATGCGAATAATTGCTAGGATTATATTTATAGGGAATCACTAACGGTTTAATTAAATTAGTGAACTAGCCCTAAGGTTATTATATCAAAAGAATTGATAGGGTGGCTAATAATTAAATATTCAATTTACTTGAATATAGTGAAAGGATTTCTTGTGTAGATTATATTAACTCGATTACTTGTTTTGTGCAAACATGCGATAATTAAACCTATAGTATATAGTATTTACCTCTATATATTATAAAGTGCAATGAGACGTATTAATGTGTCTATATATGATATATAGACTATATAGTAAGATTAGATATTGAATGTGTACATGAGGTAACGTGACTATGTGTGTGGGTAGACCTTAAGGAATACCCTATTAGCATATAGTAATTGTTAATTGATAATGATTTCTATAGGATATTATAACGGTAATAATAACCGTTATGATAATTAATAACCGTTATAATAATGAGTAATACCCGATAGAATTATATCCGGTAGGATGAAATGTACATGAATTTATATATGTGCAAGTTAAAATTAACTACATGATAGTATTATTGGGACTACATTGTGACACATTAATTTATAACATAAGTTATATGAAATGGAAGGTGTACAACTTAAATGTATATGGAAGGTATATATATAAACCAAGTGTTATATATAACTCATGTTACCCAATTACTGAGTTTTATCAAGCCTTGTCCCAATATGATGGTCACTTTTCTCCCTCACGTGTTCAAGCAAAAGGCTAAGCCTACTATTGCTCTCAAACTCAACAACTCTAGCTTCATAGAAAATCATCACAAGGGGTGTGGGCTAAATAGTGGAGTTCAACAACTAATCTAACAACTCTTTAATAATCTTCATGCCATTCTTCAATCCATGGGTTTGTTTTAGTGAGAAATTGCAATGTCTGTGTAATCCTTTTTCTATAAATATAGACTCTCCTTCTCCATTTTTCCATTGCTGAGAATTACTTAAGTGTGAAATTGAGAGCATATATATAGAGAGTAATTATATACACATCAGTAGAGGAAGTGTGAATTAGCAAGCAAATTACAAAGGTATAAGGTTTCTTCTTGTTCTTCATTTTTGTTTCTGTCAAAATTTCCATTCTTAAATTCCCAATTTCTTAATTATGTGGAGTTAAATGATAATGGAGTTGGGAAATGTTTACATAGTTGTTATATAACCATGTAAGCATATTTAAATTGTTATATGGCTTATATAGAATAGAATTCGTATGAATTTTCTGAGATGGGTTTCCAGTTCTGCCGAATAGGAAGCTATCACTGGGTTGGCCGGACACCGGCGCAGCTGCACCGGGTTTGTACCTGGTGCCTGCGCAGCTGCGCAGGGTCCCGGCTTTTGTTTTCTGTTTTCTGCAGCAGCCTGCTACGTGATAACTTATTGATATTAATTAAGACAAGCATGAAAACTGGTATAACTCCTATAAACATGTCTCTTGATACAACATGAATGTTTATGGCCATAATAGCATACGCTTTTGATAAAAAGCTTTCTAGATTTGAAGTGAACTTAGAAATGATTAAAGTGAACTTCATCACAAATATTTCATGTGAGCATTCTAATTTTTGTAAACATGATCATATAGTCTATATTGACATGAAATGTACGTTTAAAGTGTTGAATAAACTAGCATACGTGATTGCAAGATTCAAACGATTTCAAAAGAAACTTAAGAACTTTTTGAAGCAAACTTGACCAAGACTTATGTCTTTTAGATTCTGACCATTGGACTACGGGTATGTGACTTATATATGTGTTCTAATATATGAGAGTCATGGCTACGAGGTACTTTGCATATACTAAGTTACCTTTGTTGACTTAGTGCAATTTTTATGAAAACTTAGAATGTGAAGGGTAATAGCATCAAACACCGTGAGAGTTACATTATGATCATATAAGCATGTATATTAGGATTTTATTATGCCTATAGACATGTCGATATAAGCATCATTTGGTTGAAATGTGAATACCACCTATGCACACGTATTCAAGAAATAAATTTCTAAGGCATGGACTATGTGATTAATGTATACATGTGTAGTATACGCACAAGCATGACTACTTAAATATTGTTTGGTCTTGTTATGTGGTAACATGACTTTAGTAACTGACCATGAAGCAATGGACTCAATTTACTTAAGGTATATGAAAGTCCGGCATGAAAACCATGTAACTTTGAATTGGATTTGAATGTGCATGCTAGGTTTCAAACTTGAGTTAATGACCCTATAGACATATGTACGTAAGAGATATCAGTAATCTGAATGCTAGTAAATGACCTCGGGTTGTCCAGCAGCATGAAATGTCATTTCTGGTTTGACTAGTGACTGGCGCAGCTGCGCCACTCTTAAGGCCAATACCTGCGCAGCTGCGCCAGCCCGTTTTCAGGATTTGTGCAGTCTGTTTGTTCTTGATTTTGTAGTAGAATTGTATTATTACTTAAACTGCAAATCATGGCCTGACCCCTACTAGTTTATGACTATATGATAAATATAATAACCTTGCATGACTAGTTTAAAATATGACAAAGATTTTGAAAGGAGAAACTTAGAAAAGTTTGAATGTAATGGTTTCGATAAGGTTTTAGAAACATGAAAGCAATATAGATCTTGTATTTATGAGCTTTAAATACGTGTCGAACACATAGCGAGTCGAGTAAAGGAGTAGGAATGTATGACTAATGAAAATAAATCAATGATTATATGACTGTGTACGATTACACGAAGTGCAGATAACTATAAGCAGTTAAGTCGTAGTTGATAAACTACGAATCAGGCAAGTCTTTTAGTTCCTATTTGATATATGAATTCAATAACTGTTAGTTGAATTATATTATGCTGTGATAATATGAACTTATATATGAACTGTATGAGATATAAATGAGATTGAAAGTTGATCTTTGATGATATACTTGTTATGTGAAAAGTAACATGCGTAGTAAATATAAACTGTTTATAAATGCATGAACTGAGTATGATGTTATATGCTATGTGATGCATGAGGACTGTTAGAATTGCTGAGCTGTCGAGCTCACTCTTGCAAATAACCACTTTTGCAGGTTAAGGATTCACGGTAAAGATTTTGTGCTTCTTGATTGATAAAGATAGATAGTATCGCATTGAAGAATATTACTTAGATTATTGTCTGGACCATGTTTAGATTCTAGATGATGTACTCGATAGTTGCTTACACTGTTTAATGCTTGTTGTATTGTAAGAATGTATTAATTAATACATAGAGGATATCGAGTTGAGTTGTAAATGTTTATACGATAACTCAGATAAGAAGGAATCATATTATATAGTTGATTCAAGATTTGTAATCGGTATCAAAGTTATGGAATCAATAAAAAGATTTTTATTCAAAGGATATTGAAAAGTTTAAATTATTCCGTATTTTAGTAATATCGAATATGATGTAAAGCCGAGATCTTGGATATAAATAGAATTTATATTCTATATTGTAATAAACATAGTTGCATTCTTTTAAAGATGTAATAATTTGGCGATAATAGTATCGTGACTGCACCAAATCCGAGGTTTCGAAGGAACGTGGATTTGGGGGCGTCACATATCCAGCTTTCCTACCAGATCCACATTCCTAGCTTTCAACTTGTGAAACAAGGTCCGCATCTGGATCCCTGCCTCCTTGCCGTAGGCAATCTCCACCTCTAACTCCTGCATCACTAGCTTCCTCTGATGGTCCTCGTCCCTCAGCTTCTAGAACTCAGACTCTCTCTCCTGAGCCTCCTCCTCCAGCTCCTGCACTCTGCAGTCCAACTCTAGAATACGCTCCTCGTACTCTCCCAGCATCTGCTCCTCTACAGTAGCCTCATCATAGTCCTCCACGGGCTCATCCTCCATCGGCTCGTCCTCCATCGGCACCTCCTCTGGATCGGACTCTACCTCAATCTCGTCCTCGTTGTCAGACTCGAACGGTGCAATAGCCTACACGGGCACAACCTCTAGAGGTGCCTCATATACCACATATATATCTCTGGGCTCCTCCTCTACCACTCTACTAGGTACTCCCATATCTGTCATCCTACAATCATAAACACAAGACAAACAAGCAACAACTCCATTAGAATGTTAAATAAAATATGGCATAGACACTTTGACGATATTTAAGAACAATACTAAGTTCAACATGAATACTAGCTTTCATATGAAACAAGAGTTTATTCAATAAGCATGCTAACTCAATTTAAATGAGTAAGTAAAATAAATTGCTTTCACAAGGATCCATTGCAAATGTTAGGATACTTGTAATTAACAATACAAGAACGAATTTCAAGAAAACTTGCACAATAAAAGAGTGTAAGTCAGAGAAGCTTGCTTACAATATCCGTTGAATAAAGTAATGCAAGGGTTTAGGATACTTGCCTTAAGCGTAGTCTATCCACGTAAAGTTAATCAACACTTTCGAATCCTATTATGATATATTACATGTATAGGATGTTCATTAGATAAACATATTCGGTATACAAGCTTGATATGTAAGTTAACTATACATAAGGTTTTTCTTTAGTCATATAATCTCTTATACGTTTATCATTACGTACTTACACATATACTTAACACAACATCAGTATATAAGTCATTACGAAATCAAGTACATAGTTGTATCATGTATTAGTTCATAACACTAATTTAATTATGTCTTTCTTATTCATGGAGTTCCGTTTATGAATTAAACATCATCATGCTATATTGTCATCTTATATAATCATATAACAGTAGAGGTCAAACCATGTCTAGCAACTTTAAGCAACAATATATGCTAACTAACACAATCAGAATCAAGCAGACTTCATCAGTTCTGTTTCCAGATTGGCGCAGCTGCGCCATGGTCAAGCCTAGGGGCGGCGCAGCTGCGCTGCCCCCTGGCCAGACCAGGGTTGGGCTGCTGCCTGCTGATTCTGTCCAACATGTTAGTATACATAGATAATTAAACATATCATGCATTCATACTAGAGAACTTTTCATACATGTATAACCATTCTATGCTCACATTTTCATGTTAGGGTCTTAGTTTTAGGATTAATGCTAAATAGAGTCATGGAATCACAAGGCCTATTAAATTAACCGTATGTATATGTTAGAAGGTCATATAAACTATAATATACATGCTCGCAATTGTTCACCTCTTTTACTCATAGCTAGTATTGATTATCATTTTAAAACATGCTTAACTAATGCTTGGTTAACCTTTCATTATATCTAATATGCATGAATCATGTTTAGAGACAAAAAGAATGTACACATGTCATTTTGATGTCCAGAACATAACTACTCAAACAAATGCAACTTAGTTTAAAACTATTCGAGTTTACTTCTTAAACTTTAAATAATACAATACAAAAACATCATTAAATCTCTTTTCATGTGTAGTTAAATCATGTTTTGTAAACTCACAAATTCAGAACATACTCTATGTGATATTCATGGATATTAGTTTCAATATGTAAAGTTTTCTTTGAAAAAGTCATTTAGCTCAAAGCCCAAACAAGTTGGTCATGAACAATGGAACATTAAATCTCAACTCCTGCTCATTGATGTTCATAATCAGTTATACGTGTACATTATCATGTTCGGAAATTAGAATGCAGACATGGTATGTATATATATATATATATATATATATATATATCAAAGTTCATTTAAAAACTATAAGTTCTTTCTCAAACCATAAGTCTTTAAGTCAATAATGTGTACTAACATAGATTTGAACACGCATGCTATATCAATGTTCTCATGGATGCACGTCAAGCATGTTAGTATGTTTGTCTAGATAGTATTAACACTTTAGCATATAACAGCTTTGCAACAGAAGCAAAAAACTGACACAGGGGCCTAGCGCAGCTTAGTATAAAACAGGCGCAGCTGCGCCAGTTCCCGACCAGAACTGAAATAGCTCTGTTGCAGAATGTTGAAACCATAATTGATTTTCTTTGATTTTATCATGCATAAACCCATTCTTTGAGGTTTTATATATGTATACACAATTCATAAAAACACTTTGGTAGTAAATTTCCAAACCCAATTCACAATAGTTAGTGAGAATTTCTATAAATTGGCTAAGCTTGGAATTAAGAAATGAAAACAAGAATTTACCTTCTAAGAAACTTAGTTAGCTAAGTTCCTCACTTCTGCAACTCTAGACTCCTTCTGAACTAACAAGCACTCACATTCTCAAACTTTGTAAATCAACAGACAATTTTCAACAAGGAGAAATGAAGAATAGAGCTGCCCTTTTATAGAAGAATTGTTATCTAGTTAATGTCTTTACACCAAAGTCTAAGTCCATGGAGTAGAAGAAGAACACAATGGTTATGGATGAGTTGTTGAACCACCACCACCCAGCCATTTGTATAGCAATGATCAACCTAGTTTTAAGGTTTAGGTGCATAGCTTGGTAGTTGTGACAACCCAAAAATTTATAAGATCTTAAATAATTAAAATAATGGTTAAAGAATAAAACCTAGATGAGAATTTGAGTTATAATTTAAATTTTTTTAAAGAATAACCTCTATGGTTCACTATTTGAATGAGCATATAGTATATATGGTTTATAAAATTTTTAAATCCTAGAAATGAATCTATATGTGTTTGATGGAATATTAAGAATAAGGTTATATAACCTAATATATATATTTGGTAGGGTAATTAAATACTCTAAGAGATTTATTTCGAACATCTTTAATAATTAATTTTATAACCTAAGTAAAGCAAGTCTAATTGGGTTATGAAATTAAAGATATATGAGTAAAAAATTTATTAATAAAGGTGTGTAATGGAACCCTAATTAAATAATTAGGATAAGATAAAATTATAGAGTATGGAACTAAGTTAATGTTATGGCCCAAAGAATTAATTGAGTAGCCCAATAAGTAGCCCAATTGTTTAATTAAGCGTTGGACTTGTAGCTAATTTGATTTAATGGTAATTAAGTTATTAAATTAGCCCAATATATCATCTGTAGGATAAATATTATGATGACCCAATTTAATTATAGTGGAAGCCCAAGTGCATTTTTGTTACTAAGTAAATTAGAAAAGATTGCAAGCCTAAAGGAATTAAATTAAAAGCCCAAGCTAAAGCCCATTTTAAAAAGAAGGGGCATGATAGTAATTGGGTAAGTAGTTAATATAAAACAAATATGAAAGTAGAAAAATGGCCAAGTGGCCGGTTTTAGAAGAAAAGAAAAAGAGGAGTAATGTAATCATTATGTATACTTTATTAGGTAAGTTACTTTTTGGTGTCATTATATTAATGAGCCACCTCATTTATTGTTTCTTGCAAGCTAACTATGGTAATAATGAGAAAGAGATAGATAAGGATTTGTGGTTATATGAAGGCTATGTGGTCGAATATTAGAGAGGGAGGAAGATATGGATAGATTTTTTTAGAGATAAGATAAGGAAGAGAAAAGAAGATAGAAAGAAAAGGTAAGATAAGAAAGAGAGAGAAAGAGAAGGGAAAAAGAAAGAGCGGTAGAAGAGGGAAAGAAAAGGGTAGTGCAGCAGCCCATAGGGGAGAAAGAGAAAGGGAAATTTCTCCATGATAGAAGAAGAAGAAGAAGAAGAAGAAGAAGAAGAAGAAGAAAAGCAAAGGTATAACTAATTATTCTAATTTTATTCTCTTGTGTTTTATGGATTTGATGAAAGGGGTTTATGAATTAAAAGTGTGAAATCCTTCAATCTATGTGTTTTCCATGAATTCATGTTTGGATTTACCCATATTGGGTGTTGATTGGTTTGGAAACCAAAAGAAAAGAAAAATATTTTTCTTGTTTATAAAACTATTTTGGATCAGTCTACCTCGGGGGCAGTTTCGTCCGCTTTTTGTGCCTTAAAAATTTGGGGAAAATTTGGAGTGATAATATTAGAAGATATGAAGGTCCTGTAAAAATTTGAGAATTTTTGGCCACACGGTTTGAGAGATATGAATTTTACAGTGAAGAACTATTTTTATGAAGCCACCCGAATAACTCTCTGTGTATAAGTCCAAAAATTATAAAATTTTTGAAGTAAATGTGTATAACAGGAACTTACTATAAAAATTTCAAAATTTTTGGAGCTAATTTTGATTTATGAAAAATTTGAGAATATTTGGCTATTATGGACTATTTAAATATAGTAAATGTATTTTAAAAATTCCAGGAAAAATATATGTTTATTATGGAACTATATTCTATCAAATCCAAGAAAAGAAATATTTTTCAGACTGATTTGGTATTTTTCAAATAAATGATGTTATATGGGTAAATGAAGTTAATTAATTATATGATGCGAAAATTACGGAGAATTCGGTTTTATGTCTTGAGACCCTTGAGCATGGCTTATGCAAATTTTTGTGGAAGGTTTGGGTCTGTTGTGAAGAGTTGTTATGTTTATGGTATTTTAGAAGGCTTAAAAGAATTCATTAAGGAAAGAAAAACAATTGAAATAAATTATTTATTAATGTGATTAATGACTTAAAATATTTTTACATGACTAATAATATTAGATTAATATATTATTTGCAATATTTGACTTGAATGTTATTTAAAGATTAATAACATTAGCTTGAAATATTATTAAATAATTAGTAATATTCGACGGATAATTAGAATAAGAGATTTAAGTTATTTTTCAGTATAGTGTTGGATTTGGTATTCAAGAAATTATAGTATGTATGTGATATGTTGGGAAGAAGAGTTCAGGGTACTGAAATTGATTTCGGATTACTGAAATGATTTCAGTCTGCTGATATGTTTTATGTTCTCCTGAAATATACAATTCAGGATGCTGAAATGGTAACTGAAATGTCAAGAATAGGAAACAGTTTGGTTTCATCTTACTGAAATAAAATATTAAGTCTCCTGAATTCATAAATAGTTTACCGAGTTATAATAAGAACTTATAAATGAACGAGTAAGTATTAAGTCTAAGGTAGTGCAATCGTACCCTTTAACGGTTGATGTATAGTAGCTGGGCTAAACGATTCCTTCATATGGGGAAGGTATATACGAATTAACAACCGATCTAACTCGCTATAAAAACAGTATAGACAAGACGGAAGCAAGTTTGTTGGTTGTTTGTTGGAAACCACTCAGTATACTATATTGAATACTATTAAAGACTCGATGTGTGCTAGGTTTAGACTTGTGTATATGTATAGTGTTAATGTTATCTAATATTTGACTATGTGTTTAAATGTTAGATAGTTTACTTATAAGGTATGTTATGCTAATTGAAAGATCAATCTTATACTGATAGGTCTTTTACAATAAAGCGATTATATTATATTGCGTAGCGGTAATCGACTATGCAGGTAAGTTTCCTTAACTCAAACTAGAGTTGTTATCTCAAAGCATGTTAGTGGCTTAATTATTTACAATTTTTCCACATCATTGATTATTGATTCGCACTTAGTGCAAATTGCATATGTTCATCAGGTATGAAAGGCTGATCACCTTCATTACCATAAGATTCAGATAAAATTGTTCATGGTCCTTGTTGATGTTAAACATTATTTATTCATGTTCTTTCATAATTCTTATATTGTTGAAAATTTGACAACTTATTATTATTCTTTTCAATCATGATATATCTTCGTTTGAACTTAAACTTGCTGGGCAAACTTGTTGCTCACCCTTGCTATATCATGATAAAATTTTTAGATGAAGACAAACCTTCGGATACAAGTAAAGACAAAGACAAATTCCAGAACTGGATTATAGTACGGTTAAAATTGTAATAGTATTGCATAAAAATGACATTGTATGTCGTGTAGGCTATTGAATGCAGGAATTAAGTTAAGGTTACAGAACTTGGGGATTATGTGTAAAAGTTTATTGTATAAACAATTTATGTTTATATCTTCTGTATTAGTTATAGAAATGTTGTATCGTAATGTACCAGGTCCGAGGTTTTGAAAACCCGGATTTGGGGGCGCTACAGTAGTTTACGTAATGAAGATATAGGTTACTGTTTGGGCCAACTGAAATGGGACAAGGCTTTAAAATACCTAACATTTAGTCCAATGTAGTTATCTTTAATTCCCCTTTTGGTTCTCTCATGTAATTTTAATGCATAACATTACTATAAATGGAAGGTTAGGGATTATATATGTGCCCATATTATATAATCTATGTCCATTGGGTCCTTTATAAAATAATATTTAATACAGTTAAAATGAGACAGTTAGGTATTATTAACCGGGTGTTCTTCGTAATTATTATTAATACTCACACATCATAAGTATTACAATATTTGATATTAAATGTTTTTTTTTCTGATATTCAATACCTTTCTAAATTTCTGAGATGTATGGTTAATTAATTAATTCGACATTAAAATGTCACACATGATTTCATTGTGTCACTTGATATTTCATACTACTAAATGTACTCCTATCATATGATTTTTATAATGTTACACATTATAATAATGTCCCAATTAATTTCTACAGTAATAACCAACCTTTCCCAGACTGGCCACTAGCGCAGCTGCATCAGTTTGTACTGCTAGGAGGGCACAGTTGCGCCAATCCCTGGCAGTGTCAGGCTAGTTTAGCTTCATGCTAGTTCCGTCCTCTATCGTCATACATATCATGAATTAAATCTCAAGTGATAATACTATTAGTTAATGGTCATATTTGTTTCATGCATGGGGATATACGATTACATAATGAATCTCTCCTTTATTAAACGATTTCTCTTTTAATTCACTTAGTAAATTTCTTAGTTCATCATTATGCCACACTAGGCATTTCTCATAACTTTACGTTAAGATCTTCACCGGTCTCATTACAAAGCCTTGCTATTATATAGATCTCAATACTTCGCTTAATTGAATCGAGTTTCTATTATTCATGCCACAGCAATACTTAATTATATTTAAATAAATATTCAACTTTCTTTAATATATTTATTTAAAAATATTCAGAAATTCTTGGGCATTACATATACCTAGGGCGTACATTATTTTTTGACCTTGTGGAAAATAAAATCGCCCTGCGTAGCCATGGGACGTATGCCTTTGTATACATACCAACCACATCCCTACTTGCATTGTCTAGGCACTTATAAAAATTTGTATGCAACCAAACTAAGGAAATACCATGTCTTTTTTGACATTATTCCACTCCCTAGCCAATTCATCCCCAAAAATTTCCCTAAAATAACTAAATGGGACATCAAATGGAGGACAAGTTAAGGGCTTACGTACCCAATACCGGTAAACGAAAAATGAAATGCACATCCTCCAATGTTACTGTTATTTCACCACATTTCATATGAAATATTTTTGTCTTTGGCCGCCATCTCTCAATTAGGGTAGATATAAGACTGACATATGTTCTTGTTACTATTGCCGGATAACTAAACCCCTTAAACTCACACACCTCTAATAAATTTTTTTTGTAGGCTGGTCAGTTCCCATTTATCATATACAATTGAAGTCGATTAGCTCAACACCAGTGTACCCCTTTCAATCCCATTCCAAATATCATCTGATACATGATTTCCTTGATCATAAACAACACTACGATTAATAGGTCCGGACAACTAATTATCCATATTTACCTAACAATATCAACAACAATAAAACTATCATTCAATGTCTACATATATGAATGAACAATAATAATACAAAATAACAATAATAACATTTTATACATGTAATTCTATTATAATTTTATAACTAAATGAAAATTCATGTGAAAAAATACAAACAAAAATAAAAAATTTAACCTAATTTAAGCATATATTATTCCAAAAAATATACATACTAATATTTTATATATACAAAATATCCAATTTATACACATAATTTGTATACATAGAAACATACATACCATCCAATTTGTATACATACATACAATAATACTAAATTTGTCACTCTTGAAGCATGCTTTAATATACCATGAATTCTCAAGATATTTACACAAAAATTATCATTCCATTTCTATTGTCATTCTCAAGATATTTGCAAAACAAAATTGGGTTAAAATATACTTACTTTATTTTAGAGTCTATTAACCAGTTAAAGTTGGAATTGATGTAACAAATTTGAAGCGGATAATAGGTATTTTTCTCCCTTCTCTTTGTGCAGCAGCAAACCCTTCTCTTTCTGCAGTTGCAAACGCAAGCTGCACACAATGGTTTAGATCTAGAAAGCAATTGGAGTATAACTCGTTTATGTGGAAGCTTGATCTACAAGAGTATGAATCTCATCTTCTTCTCTTTCATGTATGAATTGATAACTAAGCATATAGGATGATCATGGTGATGGTTTGTATTAAATTTTTAAAACTCCCTTTTTTGCGCTTTCGCTATGTTTACGTAATTTGATTATGTATTCACGCTACATACAAACCTAACAGCGTTACTCCCTCCTACGCCTGGCAAATTCCCCAAACCACCCTTAATTTTAAAAATTAATTTTCTGTGTTGGCCGTTAGAGGGAGTAGCGGTTGGGCCCTCACCTCATCCCTTGGATAATATCTTGGACGACTGGAACAAAGTTAACTGGAACAATACTCATAGCTAACGCGAGCTATGAAACACTTCCCATATATATATATATGTATATATGATAGTAAATAAAAGAAATTATATTGTATAATATAATTAATCATAAAAAATAACTCAAGTAATTTTTTTTAAAACTAAAGGTTAAAGAAATTTATAACTGAAAAGATCCTTTTATCTAAAAGACTCAGATAAATAGTATAACACGTACAATCATAGTCTATACACATATTGACACCTAAATATTTATAGATACATTCAGACTTTAGCATCAATGGCATTATTTTTCTAAAAATACATTTAGACTAAACTAATGTTTTGATGATCACATCATTAGAGTCAGTGTTATTGATAAAAAAAATTTAAGACTATACCATTACTCATTTAAAAAGTCAATTTTTTAGAACACTCCCACTTTTAGAAGGATATCATTACAAGTCTAAATGAAAATTTATAATAATAACATATTAAAGAAGAAAGAAAGTCTCAAAATAAGAAAAGAAAGGGAAAGATATATAAGTTACAAGAATAAATTATATTAAGATAACCGGTAAAATTAGTATTTTACACCATCTAATAAAAATAAATCATGTAGAGAATTTAATAGGAAATCAAGATATTTGAAAATGAATTTATAAATTGTGTAAATACTATTTAACATGGTAAAACTTAATTAATTATATTTGATTTTAAATTCCATAGTTTTCTCCTAAATTTCATACGAGGTATATTGTTATTAGGTGGTGTAAAACGCTAATTTTATAAGTCATCATTATATAATTTATTCTCATAACTCAACCAATAATAGTGAGAATCAAACTTGGGACTTAGAGGTTATGAGACTTAATTGTAACCACAAAGTTAAGATCAAGCTTATGTTTGAGGACCTTATAATCAGTTTTAAGAAGCAGAAAATATTGAGAATTTAATTTTAAAATTGTTTATAATCACTTAATAGAAATAATCTGTTAGTTCCTAGAGGGCACTCAATAGATCTAGAAGGGGGGTTGAATAGAGCCTTTTTTAATTTAAAAGCTTTTTCCCTTTTCTTTTGTATTGCTAAGTAATTAGCAGATGACAAATATAAGAATCAGTTCATGCACAACGAAATAAGTTAAAGATCCCCTTTAAAGATATATTGATAAGCATTGTTCTAATGTTAGTTTAGGTGTAAGTGGTTATAGCTGTTATAGCAGTCATAACACCTAATGAAAATAACATAAAGTAAATGACACAAGGAATTTTAAGTGGTTCAGAGACTAAAGCTCCTAATCCACTCTTCTGCTACAACGAGCATGATATCCACTAAGGAATGTGGTAACTCTTGAATCACTAAGATTCCTTCAAGGCCAGCAGCGTTGGAACTCTAGTTCACTAAGAACTCTTCAAGCCCAGCAGACTTGGAACTATAGACTAAGCCGAGCAGACTTAGAATCTTTTGTACCCTCAGGTACTCAGTAAGCCCAGCAGACTTGACTTTGATTTAATCACGAAGACAAGGACCCCTCTGGCCCTGGTTGTTTGTTGGTTTGTTGTTGTTGGTGCTGAGCTATTAAGATGACTTTAAGCTTGTTCATCTTCTGGTACCTAGCAGCTTGGTGTGATATTTTGACATTTTGCATAGAGACTAGATCACCACTAATGGACTGCTAAGATGTTCATGAAGCTCGACATCCTTGAGTACTTAGCAGTCTATCACACTTCTTCGGTGTAGCTGATGTAAGAACCCGAATTTTTAGATATTATTAAATAAGGATTTAATAAATAAAATTCTTAAACCGTGAGATGGGTTCGAATAAAAATATATATATATGTGATATGAGGTATGTGGTATTATATTACATAGGGTAATATGGACTATGTAATATGTGTTTTTGTGATTTATAAATATATTATTAATATATATTTGTTACTTATCGTAGAGACGATCCAGTTGAGATAAAGGAGGTGGATAAATTCCTATCGATATTAAATAATTTATAGAATTATTTTATCATAGCAAGTTGGTGACATTAAATATCCTTAATGTATAATCACCATATTCTTGAGTATGTGTATTAATGACTAGTATGTTTATAATATAGGTTATTAATAGCACTTAAGCTATCCGTGAATAGGTTTGGATAGTGAAGCATGAGTTAGTTAAGAAATTAACTAATAAGAATAAATATTAGTTAATATAAGTTGTGAGTTATATTATGGAATAATATAATGTCAGTATTGAATCTTAATTAACTATGATGATATAGTACAATGTTTAATTTACTTAAGTAAAGGAGTGAATTAATATGTGTGTTGAATATGTAATTATAGTTGATACTTTTTATATATATTACTTAGAGTGGTAATATGTGAGAAAGTCTAATATGCGAATAACGTTAAATATATATATATATACGTTATTAAAGGGAGATGAAAATCATTATATCTTTAAATGAATATTTAAAGAAATTGTTTTGGGAACAATTTATAGAAAAGAAAGAGATATGATTTTTCTAAATAAGGGATATTAAAATAGTTTCTAATGTTGAATTATTTTAATAAAAGAGGGAATGTTATTTTTGAATAATAATATTACCTTATATATTTTTGTATGAGGTAATGGGTATGATTAATTAATATAGTAAATATATTAAAACGTATTTGCTATATGTAATTAAATTGATAGAAACAATTTATTATAATAGAAAATAAACTTATTATCTATTTTCTATATATAATATATGTACATGTGTCGTACATATAGTTATTTGAAATTATATTAAGAATATTGTCTTGAGACAAAAAGTAAATTATTTTCTAATAATGAATGTCTTTATTCGGAGAAAACATAATATTTTATGTTATGGAAAAATACATAATTTTTAATGTATTTTCAAGAGAGTTAATTAATAAAAGAAATCTAAGTTATTTTAACGTATTAAATAACTTAAGTTATTATTTTACCGTAGAGTAAATCTTAATTATTCTAAGCATAAATGCTATACATATTATAAGTGTATAGTTATTTAAGGTAGCTTGACATTTGAATGCATGTATCACACAAACCTTATATTAAAAAGGAATATTAAAGTGTGGTGGAAGTAATGATAAGCTTAATATTGAGCTTATGAGATATGCCTAGTATGACAAAGTGGTGGAATAAACATTCATTTAATAATTTTATGAATGAATAATTAAAGAAATTAATTATTATTATTATGTGAATAAATTCCTATGTGCAATGATGTGTAATTATAAGTTATATAGTAGCTACATCTATATAATATGGAATGAAGTGTGACACTTCAAGATAACTATATAATATAGGAAACTATATGATTAAGTGGTTAGGGTACATGAATAGTGGTAGTTGGTGGGAGTTAGCCACCAACTTCCCTTTTGCCCTTTGGGTAATAACTATAGGAGGATAATAGCTTGATAATGAATAGATGCAATACATTGATGTGTAGAGTTTGTTAATTCAATTACTACATTGTTGCCAAAAAAAAAGAGCATATAATAAGAAATGTAATTACATCATGAGCATGTTATAAGGTGAAATGATGAGGAAGGACCATGAATAGTAGTAGTTGGTGGAGTTAACCACCAACTCCTCTTTGACCATTGGGTATTGCCCATAGGAGGGTAATAGATTGACTATAATTTGAGAACATGTAAATAAGCATTGTAATGGTATTACATTATGAACTTATTATAAGATGTGACATTGAGAGTAATATTATTTTGTAAGCTTGAGGTCTATTAAATACTAAGCTTACATAATTGTGCCTTGTGTGGCATGAGTGGTAAAGTTAAATCAATTAAAGGTTTAACTATAATTATTAAAAGAAATGGCAAGTTAATAAATAATTGATATTAATTATCATTATAATATTTGGGTGTAATTGAGATAATAATTTATGGAAAATGTTGGGATAAGAATAACCAACTATTTTATATCTAGTCCAATTAAAATACTAATTCAATGTACATGAGGTACATAATTATATGTGTTGGTGTATATCTAAAGTATGAATATACTTAGGTGGGTGTACATATGTGTTTGTGTATATATACATGTGACTTATATTAATGTGTCAATATTAAGTAAGCATAATGTGAATTATAATGTCCAAATGGATATAACCTAAGTGTACAAATATACATTGATGTAGGAGTATATGTAATATACATATGTATATTGCACAAAGGAATACAATGCTGAGTTTATTGAGCCTTGTCCCATAATGAGAGGCACACTTCTTTCTCACGTGAATAGCTATAAGGCTAATCTAGCTTATTCCTTCTCAAACTCAGCCAACCTTAGCTATCATGATGAATAAGGGAGTGGGAATTATGATTGATTCTAACAACTAATCACCAACTCCCTCATAACCAATATGCAATCCTTACTCCCATTGGTTTGAATTGGTGGAAATTAACATTGTCTGGATTCTTATTCTTCTATAAATAATAGCTCTTCTCCTCTCAAATTCATTTGCTGAGAATTTTGTCTAAGTATTGAATTGAGGGTGTTGTGAGTTGGATAGAAAGGTAGTTTGCAGAGAGTTGGGAATCCAATTTGAGCTAGCTTAATGCATAGCAGAGGTATAAAATTCTTCATTTCTTGTTCTTCCTTCAAATTTACTGTCAAGATTTTTATTCTTGAAATTGAGCATGAAATCCATGATTTTGTGATTTTATAATGATTGTTAGTTGCTATATGAACTTATATACATGTTGGAATTACAATATGGTTGTTTAAAAGTGTTTTCGTGAAAGAAATTTAGCATTTGGGCTGGAACCTGCCGAAGCAGGCTACTCTCTGGCAAGAACCAGACACGGAGCAGCTGCGCCAGTTTATAACTGAGGCGCAGCGCAGCTGCGCCGGTCCCCTGCACCAGATTCTAATTTTCTGCTAAAGGCTGCTATGTGCTAGATTAATAACACTACATAGAGCAAGCATGAGGACATGATAATATGTATATATGACTATCTTGGCGTAGCATGATGCATGTATAACCATATTAATATGAGAAACTTATAATTTTTAAAGTAAACGTATAGTTTCAAAAATATACTTTGACTTATACGTGTGACGTGTACATGCTGACTTTTGAGCATGATTGTATGGTTTAAATATGCATGTAATGTGAGTCTAAAGTAACATGCATAACTATGTTAGTACACTCTATTGAATAAAAAGGTTTATAATTTAGAAGTGAACATTTTTAACGAAAATGTAAGTTTTAAAAGTGAACTTGGACATGTAAAGATCATATATGTATTCTGATCATTGAGCATGTATAAGTGGCTTATATATGTGTTCTAAATACATGAGAGCCATGGCTACGAGACACGTGGCATGTACTAAGTTACCTAAGTTGACTTAGGGTACTTTTAAAAGAAAGATTAGAATGTGAAAGCTAATATCATCAAGTACTAAGTGAACTTACGTTATGAACATGCAAGCATGTATATTAGGATTTCATTGTGCCTATAGACATGTTGACATAAGCATCATATAATGAAACATGGATTTCACCTATGCACGCATATTCATAGAAAATGAATTTCTAAAGCATAAACTATGTGATTAACATATACATGTGTGATATACGCACGAGCATGTATACTTAGTATTGTTTAGCCTCGTGGTGTGTTGATATGACTTTAGTAATGGACCATTAGTAGCGTGGGCTTGATTTGTTTAAAGTTTATCGGCATATGGCCTTAATTGGATTAGGATGAGCATGCTAGGTTTCGAACTTGAAATTTATAACCATAGAGCATGCGTATTGATTAATATCAGTAACTTGAATGATATTGATTGACCTCGGGTTGTCCAGCAGAATGAAAGGTCATTTCTGGTTTGACCAGTGAGTGGCGCAGCTGCTATATAGATGCCATGCATGTACTATGATTCCTTGTTGACTTAGTGTGATTTCCAATGAAAAGCTAAGGACATCAATTACCATATGAATTATGTTGTGATCATGAAAGCATATGCATTAGGATGTCATTATGCCTATAGACATGTTGACATGAGCATCATTTGATGGAGCATGGATATCACCTATGCACACGTATTCAAGAAATAAAATTTTAAAGCATAAACTATGTGATTAGGTATACATGTGTAGTATAAGCACGAGCATGCCTACTTAGTATTGTTTAGCCTCTTTATGTGGTAATATGACCTTAGTAGTTGGCCTTGAAGTATGGACTTGAATTACTTAAGGTATATGAAAGTCCGACATGAAAACCATGTAACTTTGAATTAGATTTGAATGTGTATGCTAGGTTTCAAACTTGAGTTAATGACCCTATAGATATAGGTACGTAATAGATATCAGTAATCTGAATGCTAGTGAATGACCTCGGGTTGTCCAGCAGAATGAAAGGTCATTTCTGGTTTGACCAGTGAGTGGCGCAGCTGCGCCACTCTTAAGGCCAATACCTGCGCAGCTGCGCCATCCTGTTTTCAGGATTTGTGCAGTCTATTTGTTCTTGATTTTGTAGTAGACTTGTATTATTACTTAAACTGCAAATCATGGTCTGACCCCTACTGGTTTATGACTATATGATAAACATAATAACCTTGCATGCCTAGTTTAAAATATGTCAAGGATTTTGAAAGGTGAAACTTAGAAAAGTTTGAATGTAATGGTTTCGATAAGATTTGAGAAACGTAAGAGCAATATGGATTATAGATTTATGAGTTTGCAATATGTGTCGAACACTTAAATAGTTAAGTGTGTTAATATTGATATTTAGTATGGTTAAGATATACCTATACGTACCTAACGATACTAAGCGTATGATATGAAAGTGAAACAAGGTTCTAAGAACCAAGTTAGACAACAATGTAACATTTATTATTACATTGAGAATGTGTGGATACATATAACTGATGAGTGTGATCTCTATGGTTAATATAAATGTGTAGGATTACACAAAGTGCAGAGATTCTTAAGCACTTAAGTCGTAGTTGTTAAACTACGAATCAGGCAAGTCTTTCAGTTCCTATTTGATATATGAATTCAATAACTGTTAGTTGAATTATATTATGCCGTGATAATGTGAACTTATATATGAACTGTATATGAGATATAAATGAGATTGAAAGTTGATCTTTGATGATATACTTGTTATGTGAAAAGTAACATGCGTAGTAAATATAAACTGTTTATAAATGCATGAACTGAGTATGATGTTATATGCTATGTGATGCAGGAGGACTGTTAGAATTGCTGAGCTGTCAAGCTCACTCTTGCAAATAACCACTTTTGCAGGTTAAGGATTCACGGTAAAGATTTCGTGCTTCTTGATTGATAAAGATAGATAGTATCGCATTGAAGAATATTACTTAGATTATTGTCTGGACCATGTTTAGATTCTAGATGATGTACTCGATAGTTGCTTACACTATTTAATACTTGTTGTATTGTAAGAATGTATTAATTAATACATAGAGGATATCGAGTTGAGTTGTAAATGTTTATACGATAACTCAGATAAGAAGGAATCATATTATATAGTTGATTCAAGATTTGTAATCGGTATCAAAGTTATGGAATCAATAAAAAGATTTTTATTCAAAGGATATTGAAAAGTTTAAATTACTCCGTATTTTAGTAATATCGAATATGATGTAAAGACGAGATCTTGGATATGAATAGAATTTATATTCTAAATTGTAATAA
Source organism: Panax stipuleanatus (assembly GCA_020205555.1). NCBI lineage: Eukaryota > Viridiplantae > Streptophyta > Magnoliopsida > Apiales > Araliaceae > Panax > Panax stipuleanatus. The sequence continues at coordinate 74,429,640 of CM035119.1, read as the reverse complement.
GTAAAGTTGTATTCTTTTACTAATGATAAAAGATATAATAATTTGGCGATATTAGTATCGTGACTGCACCGAATCCGAGGTTTCGAAGGAACGTGGATTTGGGGGCGTCACAGCTGATCTTTGTTATTGATGATTGACTTCATCTGATTTCAGCATTGCACATTGTCACCATTAAAGATATGTTAAGTCTTTCCACTTCAGGTAGACTCCATCTGGTACTTAGCATCCCTTGAACACTAGTTGTCTTATGTGTAGATTCTGCTCTGCATCTACTTCTCTTAAGCTCCGGTTGTTCATGGTGAATCGTAGAGTGATCCTGGATATCTACTTTCTGGTCTGCCAATCTTTCTCTTGTCTTTTTGGCCTTCTCGGCTCTTAGCTCATATGCCAATGTGGTTTGTTTTCTTCTTCGTGTTGAGTGAAACCTTTATCAGTGAAAGTTCTTCATCATATCTGCTTCACTCCTACTATAATAGTCTTACTGCCACTGAGACATTTTCTGTTAAGCTCTGTAGAACTCTCGTAGTGTCAACAACTTCTTCACCTCTGAAGCTTCAGATGTTACATACTCCTCCATTAGCTTCCTGTTGGAATATAGCCGTTGGAAGCTATTTGAATTGCTTCAAGGGTTCTGAGTTATTTGGTGCAGACTACTGACTTGACGTGACAGCACCTTTTTGACTTTCCTGACACAATAGTCTGCTGCTTCACCTACCACCACTAAGATGTCACTTTCACAAGTCAGGCTGGTAGTCACCTTTACTACTCCTTTTTGTTTCTTCGATTTGAACCAAAGGATTTGGCTAACTGCATCGATGCTCTCAATCAGAAACGTTTGATTGTCGGTCTTCATATTGAGACATTGCTGAGACTCAATAATCAGATGATCGAAATCCACGATTATGATGCAAACGTCTATGTGCTTGATCGTAGTTTGTCTATGGATGTTGCAAGTTGACTGGCTTTGACAACACTACGATTCTGAGAGTGTTCTTTGGATTGACAATGTAGAACCTCTCGCTCTTCAATCTTGTAGTGCTTCTACAATTCTGCTTGCCTTAACTCGCATCAGGAATAGATAACTTGACTGACTTCTTTGGCCCTTCTGGTTTGCAAGACTCTTCTGATTAATAATGCTTTGTTCTCTCAACATTCTGCTCTATGATCTCCTACGCACCCTTCATGGTGAGGCTGAGCATAGACCATCCTTTTTGTCTGTTCTCTATAGGTTGGCCAATATCTCTATATATGCTACATCAGTTTCTGCTGCTCGTCTAGCAAACACTACGATCGCAGTCATCACTACGATCATTGTCTTCTGTTAGTTTGATAGACACTGCAGTCGTTGTTTTGCTTTTGATAGTCACTTCATTCATTGTCTTCTTTTTGCTTGTGACGCCCCCAAATCTGGGTCCCTTCGAAACCTTGAATTCGTTCTGCCACTATAGTACTATCGTCAAATTATTATATCTTTTATTCATAACTTGATGAATATAACTTCGCCTTATTACATATTAGAATATAAATTCTTCCATTTACCATTTTTGTCTTTACATAATATTCGATGTTATAAAAAAATGCGAAATAATTTAAACTTTTTCAATCTCCTTTGAATAAAATCTTTTATTGATTTCATAATTTTGAATCAATTACATATCCTTGAATCAAATTATGTTATGATTCACTTTATTCGAATTATTGTATAAACTTTTACATCTCAATTGGATATCCTCTATGTCTTAACTAATACATCTTTACAACACAGCAAGTAATAACATCGTAGGATGTAAACTACTATCATGTACATCTCCTAGAACCTAAACATGGTTCAGGAGCATATATTTAAATAATAAATTAATCTATTTCAATACTATTGAGCTCTATCAATCAAGTAGCACGTAATCTTTAGTGTGAGTCCTTAACCTGCAAAAATGGTTATTTGCAAGAGTGAGCTCGACAGCTCAGCAATTCTAACAGTTTTCATACATCACATAGCATATAATATCATGCTCAGTTCATGCATTCACAATCATTTAAATATACTACGCATGTTACTTCTCACATAACAGGCATAGAGATTAACTTCGCAAGTATATCATCAAAGATCAACTTTCAATATCAAACATATCTCATATACAAATCTTATATAAGTCAACATCATCATAGCATAATACAATCCAACCAACAGTTATCGAATTCATATAACAAATAGGAACTGAAAGACTTGCCTGACGCGTAGTTTATCAACTACAACTTAACTGTTTATAACTATCTGCACTTCGTGTATTCCTACACAATTATACAATTATGGATTCATGCCCATCAGTCATATGCATCCATACATTCTCAATGTAATAATAAAGGTTACATCTTTTCCTAACTTGGTTTGTAAAACCTTCATTTTACTTTCTTATCATACTTTTAGGATAACTATGTATGTATAGGTATACCTTAGTCACACATTCTTTACATTAATATTCATAAACCCTTATCATACACTTTGACTAGCTATGTGTTCGATACACATATTTAAAACTCATAGATACATAATCCACATTATTCTTGCGTTTCACACACCTTAATAGAATTATCAATTTGGGTTCTATATAACCATTACATGCTTGTATACTTAAAACATCACTTGAGTCTAGTATTATAGCTTAAGACATTCATATACACATGCTTTAAGGTTCATATCATATTTAAAATAATCAGGCAACACTGCCCTGCAGTGCAGCTGTGCTTCAATTGGCCTTGGGATTGGCGCAGCTGCGCCCATCCCTGACCAGTCCAGAATTAGATTTTGCTTTCTGGTTCTATTTTGGTTTTCTAGCATGCATGGATACTAATACATCTCATACGTATATGGTAAGAGATCTAGCATTCTTCTAAGGTCAACTCATGTTTTACTTCTCTCATGTTATGACTTTAGTTTAGAATTTCTAATAACTAAGGTCAAACGAAATCACGAGGCCAACTATATCAACCATCTATCCATGTGAGAATGTCATATAATCTGTAATATGCACGATCGTAAGTATTCACATCATTTACACATAGCTAGTGTCGTTCATCACTTGAACTTATTACAAATCATGCTCCAATGACTTATATTGTGTAAAACTATATGTGTGCACTTATAGTCCATGTTTAAAGACCTAAAAGATACTAGCATGCAATCCCTACAAGTCCAAAATGTGAGCAACACACTGCTCATAGCTATAAGTCTGCAAAGCGTTCAAGTTTACTTTTAAAAGTCATTCTAGGCCAAGTTAAAGAAACCCGCTGCAACTTTAAATCTCATTTCATAGTTAACTAAGCCATGTACATATGTTATCACGTTTAGAACTTTAAGTACACAAGTTCTTTTAAGCTCGTTCTCAAAGTTTCAAGTTTTCTTTAGAAATTGTTTTCAACTAAGCTATTGTAAGTTGATAATAAGTAAAGCAACTTTACATCACTTTTCATTCCCATTTGTACGTATACTCAATTATATCAATATGCTACAAGGTCAGAACTGAAACAACTCAAGGTTCGTCAAGATTTGTTTTCAAAACTTCAAGTTTCTTTTCAAAACACGTGCTCAATCATGCTAATGAAATCCATTATAAGTAAGGTAACCTTAACTTTATGTCATGTCTATTATCATACATATTTATGTTTTATCACATACAATAACATATTTTATCGTCGGGAGCACTACAATTGCGTATGTGCATGTCCGACGCCCTCCTACTGCCTTTGAATACGTAGCTGTCACAAAGATGGACATTTTTACGCCTCTTAACTACTTCAAATCAAAAAACTTACAGAACAAAAGTTGTAGGTCTACTTGTTATATTTCCGAATCATCTTGAATCGCCTCAATCAGAGTTCGTATAAAGAAGTTATGCCTAATTTACTACAGCAGGTCAAAATAGTTTTGTCTAACACAGTTCCGGAGTAGCTGAACCCCAAATGGCCATAGGGGCAGCGCAGCTGCACCCAAAATGGCCTTGGGGGCAGCGCAGCTGCGCCCAGTGATGCAGAATGGTTTCCCAGATTCTGATCTTCGCGATTTTCAGACCAATTCTCAGTTCGATCATCATAATGCGAGTTATACACATCCAAATTAGTCCGTTTTCGATTCTATGGATTTGTAATTCATAGAACCACAACATACCAAAGAATCAGCAATTAACATAAACAATAACTAACCCAAATATTAATCTAAAACTCATGTTCATACTAACTTTTCATGTTTTGACAAGTTTAGCAAATTCCACCACTACGGATTCGTTTTTGGACCAAAGTAATCCATTTAACTTTTATCACATGTATATAACTCTACTATCACTTCTATATCAAATTGAAATCAACTTATCAATAATCTAATAACTTTCTAAGAGTTTATCAACTTAGAAATTTAAGAACATGTTAAGTGATGTTACCTCATTAAAATTCAATTTTCCAACTAGCTTCCAATTTTCAGAATTCTCTCTCAAAGCTCTCTCTATATCACTTAGAAAATATTGTCAGCAATATAGAAATGAAGAGGGAGTTCTTAATTTACAGGAAATTAAATATCCATACAATTGCTTTGCCCACAAATGGAAACCAATGGAAGATGAGAAAATTCATTGGACCATTGCTAGTTGGTGAAATAGTGATAGCAACTCCATCAACCCACGCCCCTCTCATTATTGGCTACCATCTCTAGAGTTTGATTTGCAAGAGGTAAGCTAGGCTTAGGCCAATGGCCATTCACGTGTAGAAGAAGTGAAGGACACTCATATTGGGACAACTCTATTTCTCAACATTTGACAAGATGAAATAATATTAACACTTAGGTTATATATATATATATATATATATATATATATATACATATATGTATGCTTAGGTTTTTAAATCCAATTGGTTGCATACTTGGATTTTAATGACATAATCATATTACATGGTAGCAAATTAGGGTACATGTACACACCTCAATATATAATCCATGTACATTTGGCAATACCGAATGTAGTAAGATTTAGGATTGTCACACCACATTACTATAAGCCTTATTATTTCACTTATACTTAATCATTGAAATAATTATTATCAACAATTATTTATTTTAATATCCTTTATAAAGTACACATAAACGTACCACACATAACACATTGTCACATAGGTCCATTTATGTAACTCATGTGACTCATTTCACTTTACCATATAGTTCCTATATTACATAGTCATATTACAATGTCACACTACACTTTATATAATGTAGATGTAGTTACTATATAGTATATAATTACATATCATTGCGCATATCAATTAATTCACATAATAATACTAATTAATTCTTTTAATTATTCATTCATTAAATTATTTAATGAATGCTTATTCCACCACTTTGCCACACTAGGCATATCTCAGAAGCTCAATATTAAGCTTATTCTCATTCTCAACACTAATTCAATTCTACCATATTACTACTTATAAAATTTACGATAATATAGTAACTTAAGTTATTTAGTACATTAAAATAACTTAGCTTTCTTTTATTAATTAACCCTCTTGGAAATACATCACTATATAAAAATTATGTACTCCACCATAACATGTCTTAAAATATTTTTATTATGTTTTCTCCAAATAGAGGCATTAATTATAATAAAAGAATTCATTCATTATCTCAAGATATTATTCTTAATATAATATCTATGTCCCATTAAAGTAATTACATGTACGGCACATGTACACATATTATATGTAGAAAATAGATAATAAGTTTATCTTCTATTAAGATGAATCGTTTCCATATAGCAATTATGTTTTAATATATTTACCATATTACTTAATCATACATATTACCTCATACAAGGCTATGTAAGGTAACATCATCATATAAAATATTATTATCCTTTTATTAAAATAATTCAAGGCTGGAACTTATTTTAATATCCCTTATTAGAAATATAATATAATTATTTCTCTTTCTTTTCTATCAATTGTCCCAACACAATTTCTTTAATCTTCACATTTAACCATATTTTATTTGCTAATATCATTCCTCCATCTCTAACCAATATTCATTTATAATTATATTGGTTCTTTTCCTTTATTAATCCCTTATCTTTCAAATATTAACCCTTTTATATATTACAATACTATGTAACTTATTACAAATATCAAATATTAATTATCATATTCCTTTTATTTTCTTATGCTAAACACATATATTATTTCATTGTCTTATGTAAGTGAATTAACTCTTTCTCATTCCACACCACTGCCACACAAGGCTATATAATATTCTATAATATAACTTGATTAACCAATGTTTATTCTAGGTTAAATAATCTTCCATAATAAATATTTATTCAATTCATGCTTTGCTATCTTAATCCATTTTCGGACAGCTTGATCACTAATTATGACACATATTAATCACTAATATTCATATCCTAAAGTCCAGATTACATAACTCATGCAGAGTCATCTGCAGGCCAGCGCAGCTGCGCTGGTTTTTCGCTTGGAAGTGGCGCAGCTGCGCCACCTCAAGTTCATGTGCAGACCAGTTCTGCTTGAGCAGAACCATAGTCTAAATTCATAAATACTTTGAGCATACTTTTCAATTGCTAACTTGTTATACCAGTTAACCAACATGTTTTACCACCTCTTTCAATGATTTAGAGATTAAACTCTAAGTTCAAACTCTATTTTCTTTAATAGGCACATCTTGCCAAATATCAAATTAATCTATAATTCTCTAATAAATATTTATTTAAGATATATTAATTTTCTTTTCACCAAACCACAGAATTCAAGATATATAACACATATATACATTCTTATTCGAACCCAACACATACCTTACGAATTTTTATTTACTAAATTCTTATTTCAATAATTTTGAAAATTCGGGTTCTTACATCCTTTTCCCCTTTTAAGGATTTCGTCCTCGGAATCACCGAAACCTTCCCTACTCGATGCTATTCCGAATATTACATATTCTTTTGAATAAGTTTATCCATTCTCTTCTAGAAAGTTTTATTATTATAACTTGCTCAAATGCATTCTACAACTTTCTCATTTCTAAGGAACATTCTACTTACTACATTCATCCTTCAGAATAATAAGAATCTGGCGCGATTTTTCAATAATAGGGAAGTAGTATGAATAACTCAGATTCCAAATTATGCTGAGGGGCCATAAGACCGTGAACTCTTCTCTAGGTTTACTAATGTTTCAATAAAATCCTTCACACTGCAAACCAGAGTGTTTATCAATCACAAAGACTGAAAACACCCTTCATGCGTACACTAGGCGGCTGTCCTATTGTACCACTATGTTGTACCGCAACGTAGTGTTTTGTAACGACTATATGCATTACGCTCGTAACCATTGTCTCCGAAAATATGTCCCCTTATAGGGTTGTTCACCTCAGCTTTTCAACATCTAAATCCGTACCAGAGTAATCTGGTTTGGCATAACTACACAAGAATGCTTGAATTCCATAATTATTCTTTAATAGTCGTCTAGCCGAATCAAATAGCTTAGACTTTTATCAACAATTTGGACATCAATCAAAATTAATCAACTTAATTTACATTTTTTATAGTTTAAATGAAAACAAAAAATTCTTTTATGACATCATGATACCGTACCACCTTAGTCGTACGATGAAGATTCCATCATTTTATGTCTTTGTCGTTTTACATCATACCATAATGAACAGACGATCTTACGATCGCTCCGGACACTAGGTTCGATTGCATTGATGACTCCATCGTTTACCATTTTACACCATATCAAATGATGCATATGGTCAAAAATACATTTTGAAAGATTTTCAAATTATTTTTGTCTTAGCCGAAACAAATAGCATCGACATACGAATAACGGTATCGTTTTTAAAACTCATTGGTTCAGTCATCTGACCCAATATTTTCTCAAGAAAACAGAAGTGCAAACACTAGCACGAAGTCAATAAATTTAGAAAATCTAGCGTAGCTAGAAGATTTAGAAAATCCAAACTTCTCCATTAACTCCAATCTCTTACTCCATTACTTCATCATTCTATTTCGATACCATCAATGTTTACTATACCAAAACTCTTAATTCTTGATATATAATATATCTATTACCAGTATAGTTCATCGAACTTACCACACCATGGAAGTTCAAGAACTTACCACAATAATACAATTTTAGGAACTTGTCCTAGCAATACGTAGTCCAAGAACCAATCAGGGACTGTTCATACGCTTAGGGGCTCAAAAATACAAATGATTATGAGTCATAAACTTATCATAGGCATGAGTCTGAAGAACTCGCACCTAATCTTAGTACTATCTAATTTAATCTTAGAAACCTCTATCTATCAGAATAAACATGAGAAAAGAATCACCTTTTCGCCATATGTATAACGATAGCGCGACACCAACATTCCAACGATTATCAATGTAATGCACTCAGCGCAAGCACAAAACCTCTGCTCACACAAAGGTTTGTATAACTAAGCCGTTTATGAGTCCTCGATGGAAATCCAACACTTAACTCTATCTTACTTTAAACTTGCTCTTGCTCGTTACGAATTTTCTATATTTCATCGTATACAACTCCTCATGAGTTCAACTCATACCATTTTATAGTACCTTCTCTCATAGCATCATGCTATAATTACTTAGCCGTTACAGACCATATATCATTTCATAGTTCAAATTGATCACGTCGTGATCATCGATTTACCTTAGGGTTCTTTCCCTATTATCAACTAAACTCCACCTAAGTTAATTCTTATTGTCTTTTGTCATATTCATCTTATACACACCGTCTTAACATTTTTATTACCGGAGTTAGGAAACTCCAAATTCTCATTCTCTAGATACTTCAAGAATCTTTTTTGAATCTTCACGTATATATTTTAATCTTTATCTTTCCCTCTCTTAGGTTATAGTTTAAGGTACTCCTACCTAAGGTTTATAACCTACAGCTTTGATACCAACTTGTGACGCCCCCAAATCCGGGTCCCTTCGAAACCTCGGATCCGGTCCGCCATGATACTACAATCGTCAAATTATTATATCTTTTATTCATAACTTGAAGAATATAACTTCGCCTTATTACAAAGTAGAATATAAATTCTTCCATTTACCATTCCTGTCTTTACATCATATTCGATGTTATAAAAAACTGCGGAATAATTTAAACTTTATCAATCTCTTTTGAATAAAATCTTTTATTGATTTCATAACTTTGAATCAATTACATATTCTTGAATCAAATTATGTTATGATTCACTTTATTCGAATTATTGTATACATCTCAATTGGATATCCTCTATGCCTTAACTAATACATCTTTACAACACAACAAGTAATAACATCGTAGGATATAAACTACTATTATGTACATCTCCTAGAACATAAACATGGTTCAAAAACATATATTTAAATAATAAATCAATCTCCTTCGATACTATTGAACTTTATCAATCAAGTAGCACGTAATCTTTAGTGTGAGTCCTTAACCTGCAAAAATAGTTATTTGCAAGAGTGAGCTCGACAGCTCAGCAGTTCTAACAGTTTTCATACATCACATAGCATATAATATCATGCTCAATTCATACATTCATAATCATTTAAATATACTACGTATGTTACTTCTCACATAACAGGCATAGAGATTAACTTCGCAAGTATATCATCAAAGATCAAATTTTAATCTCAAACATATCTCATATACAATTCATGTATAAGTCAACATCATCATAGCATAATACAATCCAACCAACAGTTATCGAATTCATATAACAAATAGGAACTAAAAGACTTGCCTGGCGCGTAGTTTATCAACTACAACTTAAATGTTTATAACTATCTGCACTTCGTGTATTCCTACACAATTATACAATTATGGATTCATGCACATCAGTCATATGCATCCATATATTCTCAATGTCATAATAAAGGTTACATCTTTTCCTAACTTGGTTTGTAAAACCTTCATTTTACTTTCTTATCATACTTTTAGGATAACTATGTATGTATAGGTATACCTTAGTCACACATTCTTGACATCAATATTCATAAACCCTTATCACAAACTTTGACTAGCTATATGTTCGATACACATATTTAAAAATCATGGATATAGGATCCACATTATTCTTGCGTTTCTCAAACCTTAATAGAATTATCAATTTGGGTTCTATATAACCATTACATGCTTGTATACATAAAACATCACTTGAGTCTAGTATTATAGCTTAAGACATTCATATACACATGCTTTAAGGCTCATATCACAATTAAAATAATCAGGCAACACTGCCCTGCAGCGCAGCTGCGCTTCAATTGGCCTTGGGATTGGCGCAGCTGCACCCTTCCCTGACCAGTCCAGAATTAGATTTTACTTTTTGGTTCTATTTTGGTTTTCTAGCATGCATGGATACTAATACATCTCATACGCATATGGGAAGAGATCTAGCATTCTTCTAATGTCAACTCAAGTTTTACTTCTCTCATGTTATGACTTTAGTTTAGAATTTCTAATAACTAAGGTCAAATGAAATCACGAGGCCAACTATATCAACCATCTATCCATGTGAGAAGGTCATATAATCTGTAATATGCACGCTCGTAAGAATTCACATCATTTACACATAGCTAGTGTCGTTCATAACTTGAACTCATTTAAAATCATGCTCCAATGAATTATATTGTGCCAAACTATGTGTGTGCACTTATAGGCCATGTTTAAAGACCTAAAAGATACTAGCATGCAATCCTTACAAGTATAAAATGTGAGCAACACACTGCTCATAGATATAAGTCTGCAAAGCGTTCAAGTTTACTTTTAAAAGTCATTCTAGGCCAAGTTAAAGCAACCCGGTGCAACTTTAAATCTCATTTCATAGTTAACTAAGCCATGTACGTATGTGATCACGTTTAGAACTTTAAGTATACAAGTTCCTTTAAGTTCGTTCTCAAAGTTTCAAGTTTTCTTTAGAAATAATTTTCAACTAAGCTATTGTAAGTTGATAATAAGTAAAGCAACTTTAAATCACTTCTCATGCTCATTTGTACGCATACTCAGTTATATCAATATGCTACAAGGTCAGAACTTAAACGACTCAAGGTTCGTTAAGATTTGTTTTCAAAACATCAAGTTTGTTTTCAAAACACGTGCTAAATCATGCTAACGAAATCAAATATAAGTAAGGTAACCTTAACTATATGTCATGTCTATTATCATACATATTCATGTTTTCTCACTTAGAATAACATATTTTAACGTCGAAAGCACTACAATTGCGTATGTGCATGTCCGACGCCCTCTGACTGCCTTCGAATACGTAGCAGTCACAAAGATGGATATTTTTACCCCTCTTCACGACTTCAAATCAAAACATTTAAAGAACGAAAGTTGTAGGTCTACTCGTTATTTTTCCGAATCATCCCAAATCGCCTCAATCAGAGTTTGTATGAAGAAGTTATGCCTAATTTACTACAGCATATCAAAAAGGTTTTGTCTGACAAAGTTCCGGCGTAGCTGCACCCCAAATAGCCTTGGAGGCAGAGTATCTGCGCCCAAAATGGCCTTGGGGGCAGCGCAGCTGCGCCCAGTGATGCAAAATGGTTTCCCAGATTCTGATCTTTGCGATTTTCAGACCAATTCTCCTTCCGATCATCATTATACACATCCAAATTAGTCCGTTTTTGATTCTATGGATTCGTAATTCATAGAACTATAACATACCAAAGAATCAACGATTAACATAAATATTAACTAACCCAAATATTAATTCAAAACTCATGTTCATACTAACTTTTCATGTTTTGACAAGTTTAGCAAATTCTAGCACTACGGATTCGTTTCTGGACCAAATTAATCCATTTAACTTTTATCACATGTATATAACTCTACTATCACTTCAATGTCAACTTGAAATCAACTTATCAAGAATCTAATAACTTTCTAAGAGTTTATCAACTTAGAAATTTAAGAACATGTTAAGTGATGTTACCTCATTGAAATTTAATTTCCCAACTAGCTCCAATTTTTAGAATTCTCTCTCAAAGCTATCTCTATATCACGTAGCAAATATTCTCAGCAATATAGAAATGAAGATGGAGTACTTAATTTATAGGAAATTGAATATCCATACAATTGCTTTGCCCACAAATGGAAACCAATGGAAGATGAGAAAATTCATTGGACCATTGCTAGTTGGTGAACTAGTGGATGCAACTCCATCAACCCACTCCCCTCTCATTATTGGCTACCATCTCTAGAGTTTGATTTGGGAGAGGTAAGCTAGGCTTAGGCCAATGGCCATTCACGTGTAGAAGAAGAGAAGGACACTCATATTGGGACAACTCTAATTCTCAGCATTTTGGCAAGATGAAATAATATCAACACTTGGGATATATACATATACATATATGTATGCTTAGGTTTTTAAATCCAATTTGGTGCATACATGGATTTTAATGACATAACAATATTATATAGTAGCAAATTGGGGTACATGTACACACCAATATATATAATCCATATACATTTGACAATACCGAATATAGTAAGATTGAGTATTGTCCCACCACATTACTATAAGCTTTATTATTCCACTTATACTTAATCATTGAAATAATTATTATCAACAATTATTCAATTTAATTTCCTTTATTAAGTACACATTAACGTACCATACATATCACATTGTCACATAGGTCCATTTGTGTAACTCATGTAAATCATTTCACTTTACCATATAGTTCATGTAACGATTGAGATTTTATATATTAAATTTTAAATATTTATTGAGTAAATAAATATTTTATGTGATTTATTTACTTAGTTGAATAAATAAATTATGAGATTGTGGAGTGATTTAATTAAAAGTTATATATTAAGTAAATGAATACTTAATATCTAATTTAATTGATGTGTATTGATTTTATAGTATAGTTTTAATTTAATTGAGGTAATTAAATTATATAGGTTATGTGATGAGTGTTACATGAATTATAATTAGCGAGTAATTATATTTATGTGGTAATTCTTATGTGATTAATTGATGTTGGATTTTAATTAATTAAATAGTAATGTTAAAGATTTAATTAATTAAAGTCTAACATTAAAGTATGTGTTAAAAAATTTATTTAAATAAATAAAAAGAGCTTTTAAATTATTTTAACCAAACAAGGCCCTTACTTTTGTTTTAAAAAGGCTTTTGACAAACAGGGCCCTTGCATTGTTTTAAACCTATTCTAACCAAACAATGCCTTAGTACTAAAATCTATTTTTAAAAATAAAGGTTTGCCAAACATGGCCTTAAACTTTTTAAATTCTTGTAACCTATGTAATTAGTAAGAGTTAATATGGTAATTAGTATTATACTTATTACTTATATTAATAATATAGGTTACATATATATTATATATATATGTATATTATATAATATACGTTAGATAAGTAAGTTACATTAGTTTACAAAGAAAGAAAGAAAGCAAAGAAGATGGTTAGAGAGAATTCTCAGAAAAGAATAACAAGAAGAAGAGAAGCTTTGAGAAAGCAAAAGAAGAACTTAAGGGAATCATCATCTTCTTCTTCAAACATCTAAGCAAAAAGGGTTTTATTTCAATTCCCTTATATTTTTATATGTTTTCTTTATGTTATTCATGAGTATGAGTTCTCTGTTAAAGTAGTTTCCACGAAAATTTATTATGTGAGTGTAGATAGGTAGGAATTTTGTTTATAAATTGTTTGTAATTGAATTATATGCCATAAACAAGTTTTCAAAATTCAATTTGTTGTAAAAATGAGTTTTTATGGAAAACTTGGGTTCTTACAAAATTTTATATTTTGGCTAGTTTTAGAATGAAAAATTGAGGATTTCTTATGTGTTAATATGCCTATTTCGAGTTGTTATTGTGACACCCCCAAATCTGAGTACTTCGTTTCCACATGATTTGGTGTTCACTTTCTAACTATAACAAACGTCTACCCAATATATCTTAAAATAAATTACAACCTTTATTCAACTATTAATAAAATCTCCCTTAAAACAAGGGTTACAACCTTCTCAAAATCAATCCCAGGGTTACTCTAACCTTGATATGAATATAATAAAGTGCGGAAATAAAACATAACATTCAATTATTACAATCATTCTCAATTAAATAAAAATAAGTCTTCACTTGCTTTGCTTTCCCTTGCCCTTACTTGTAGACGGAGCATCAGCGTTATCAACCACAGCTCACTGGAGTTTAACAATAATATATACATGAAAAGAATTCTTTAAAAAGAATCTGAATAACTTAGCTTACTTCAACAATAAAGAATTGAATAATAATTCTTTGTCAACATTAAAATTCGAATATAGCATTTATCTGAGTGTCATAAGACCTTTGAACTCTTATCCTAGGTTATAAATATTTCTATTTAAACCTTTAACAGTCAATAAGACTATGGACCTTAACTCGTACTTAGGGGGATCAGCCCTTCGTACCATGTATTGTGCACAAACATCTTAACGCTATGCGTAGTAACCTCCCCTAGTAAATAGGGTTGTTCAACTCAGTAATTTGAATTCAAGTCCGCACCAAAGAAAGTTTGGTTTGGATAAGCATACAAGGGTAATTTAGAATTCACGTTCATCAACTAAGGATTAGTTGAATCAACTTCTAATAATTCATAAATAAAAGAATTATGAATTAACATATGCTTTATAATCAACTTAAAACATTTAAAATAATAACTGGATCTTACTTGAACAATAAGTTAAGATCATTTCAATTAAATAAACAATTGTCTAATACAGAAATAGAAAGGACATTCTCAACAATGAATATATGAATTCAAGAATTTGTATATAATCAACAAGTTTAGGGTACAGAAAACTTGCACAAAATTAACGAGTTTAGGGTTTAGAAGACTTGTCTCAAGCGCAAGCTACTTAACACAATTCACGTACTTTAATACTTCCTACACATATATATTTAATCACAATAACCTAAATTAGTTAACACGTAACTAATTCACATAAGTGGTTAACCCTCATGGTTAACTCACTCTAATAATAATAATCAATTATCACATAATTAATTAAATCAATTATGTATTTAACTAAATTATAATTAAACAATTATAATTCAAACACTTAATCAAATTATAATCACTTAAATTATAATTATAAACAAATTATAATAATTATAATCAATTAAACCACATCATGCATTTAATTACACAAATTATAATTAATCATGAAATTATCGATTTATAATCCATAATTAAACATGCATTTATTAAATTATAATTACATAAATTATAACTTAAATTAACATCTAATTGATTAAACTAAATCAACTTCTATACATTATAATTTCACAAAAATTATAATTTAAATTAAATATTTACTCTTAATTATAATTAATAAAATTATAATTAAGTAACTTATTGTACAATTAAACAATTATAGTTTATAATTTAAATACAATATTAGTTTTTTCAAAACTTTCTTTTTCTCGAATTATAAAATTATCAACTTCATGTTAACACATGTTATAGCAGCTAGATACATGCTCATTATCTTAGCAATAATGTAATGGAAACATAACAACACACTGCACACTTGACTAAAACTCACTGTCACTGCACTGTGCACGGCGCAGCTGCGCAGCCACAAGCCTTGGCACCGGCGCAGCTGCGCAGGGTAAGGATCTGGGAAGAACAAGCAGCACAGCTACGCTGCTCTTGGCCTTGCTGCCGGCGCAGCTGCGCAGCAACTCGGCCAGACGCAGACAGCCACGTTACTCTACTTCACCGATTAACCCATACAAGCCAACAAATGGATATTTACAGTAACTTAAACATTGTAAATCATACCTATGCAATTATACATATATATAACATGCTTCCACAACACAAAACCATTTAAACAATGATAATCACAAGTTTTAAAAATCCAATTTGGCCATTTTTATGAAAACTCATATATTTTCCAAAATAAGTCACTGTAATCAAATTCTTAAGCAATTCAACTTATAACACATGCTTTATTCTCATGATTCAAGGTAGTATCATAGAAAATTTCTAAACAACATACTAACATATACCAATTTCTCAATGTAAAATCATCCATAATATATAAACTCATGAAATTCCATATGAACTCATATAAACATGAATTTTCTGTTAAAATATATTTCTACAGTAATTTGATTTCTGAAAATCATTGATAACCATATAATTCACCATGAACAACACCACCTATACATATATATATATATATATATCATCAATGTTTATGCTATTACATGAAAACTCAGTTTTCACAGAGAATAAAACATGAAACTTAAATCGAGTTTTGAAAATATGAAAGTAGAAATTAGGGATTACATTTCGGTGATAAGAGAAGAAAACAAAGATTCACTCTAGCCTTCACAAGCTTCTTCTTCCTTCTCTTCTTCTTCAACTCTTCTCTGCTTTCTCTTTTTCCTCTACTCTTTTCTTTCTTCTTTGCTCTTAGTTTAGACTTAGGATTAATCTAACGTAGTATAGAACTAACGTAATATAATATAATACGCGTACTAACTAATACTAATTAGCCTAATTAATTTAGCAGTTACATAAGTTTCAAAATTCAAAAAGCCTTAAGGCTTTGTTTGGCCAAAACAACATTATTTTAAAAAAAACAGGTTATTATTACTAAGGCCATATTTGGTAAAATAGATTTAAAACAAATGCAAAGTTTTGTTTATTTAAACTCATTTAAAATCCTTTTTCTTTTATTTTAACAAATTATTTAATACATACTTTAATGTCACATTTTAATTAATTAAATATCAATCATCTAATTTAATCAATTAAAATGTAACATCAATTAATCACATAAAATTGTCACATAATTATAATTACTCGCTAATTATAATCCATGTAACACTTCATCACATAATTCATCTAATTCAATTATCTCAATTAAATTAGAACTATAACATAACATTAATATTAATTAAACAAATATTACACATTCATTTAATTAGTATATAACACTTAATTAAATCACACCATAAATCACATAATTTATTTATTTAACTCAATAAATAAATGACATAAAATATTTATTTATCTCAATAAATATTAAAATTAATTATAAAATCTCAATCGTTACAGATATGATGCTATTTTCAATTATAAAAGTATTGCATGTATTGTGAATGATATTGGTTGAGAATTTGATTCACAGAGATATAGGTTTTTTTTAAAATTAGCCTTTGAAACTATCAAATTGATGGTTGATGATGGGTTATTGTTTAAATTGAGCATGGGATATGTTAATATGTTAAAAATTGGAGTTATTGCAATTGGAATTACATGAATTGATTGAAAAACAAATTCGTAATAGCAATTTTTGTCAAGAACGTTTGATATTGTAGTTTTCTTCAAAAATTATGAAAAACTTGGTTTTGTTTATGTGTTGTAAGGATTTTATATGTTATAATCATAAATAAGAGTCCAAAATTTTGTTGTTATCAAGTTTCATGTTAATCATGTTGAGAAAAATCGAATTCGATGTGAAGAAATAAGCTAAATTGGCTTATTTCTCTGCCAATTCGCGAACTGGCACTTCCACCAGAGGTGGGACCCACCCTAGTGGGGTTTATTGCCTTGATGGACCCGCCCCAGCTGGGCAACATGCTGCCCGGGGAAATGTGGTTTTTGCTTGTTGAGTTTTCATGCCCCGTTTATTTAGCTAACTTATTTTTATGACTTATTAAGTGTAATAGGTAACGAGATAACATACTTTTGATGTGTTTAAGATAGATTGAAGTCTTATATGAATGTATTACATGTGTATGGGTATATTACTTTCATAAGGTACACATAATGATTTAAAGCGTTATAAGCTTGTGAAATGTATGTCGTGAGTATAGACTCACGTATGTGGCTAGTTAGCAACCTATGTTGCAAACAACTTTGTGAGTTGGACTTGAGTATGAAGTTCAACGGTTTAAACGTTATAGTTAAGTACTAATAGACGTTTAAAAATAATTTAATGTGTAGGATAGTTGTGGTAGTGATTGTAATTATTAAAGTGTAGCATGCGCTTGAGGCAAGTTCTCTACTCCTTATCTTTTACTTGAGCAAGTTCTCTAATCCTTATTATTTTACGTTAAGCAAGTTTCTATTTTCAAACTTGTTATTTACTTTGTACAAGCTTTCTAAACCATTCTTGTACGCTATACAAGCTTTATCATGATATCTTTTTATTGTGAAAGTTCTCTAACCCTTGCTTAGTATATCATGAACGTTCATTTTCGTTTCTTAACTTGTTATGTATTGTACAAGTTATACTGTGTTCAAATATTCATAAAGCATAAGTATTGAAGTATTGTTTAAGTAGTGTGATCTTGACTTAGTTGTTCAAGAAAGATCTACGTAATCTATCGAATACTTTAAGTTATTTCCAAAGCATGCCTAGTTATCAAGAAATCTATTGTTGTATCTTACATTTAATTCATATTCTTATATTATTGAACTTTTAAGCGTTGTAAGTCGATTCAACTACTCCTTAGTTGATGATAGTTGAAACTCCAAAGTTCCCTTTATCTATCCAAATCAAACTTTCTTTGGTGCGGACTTGTATTCAAATACTGAGAATGAACAACCCTATCTATTAGGGGACATTTATGCGAAAGCGTTAAGATGGTTGTGCACAATACATGGTACGAAGGGATGATCCCGCTAAGTACGAGTTGAAGGTCTATAGTCTTAATGACTGTTAAAGATTTTAAATAGAAATATTTATAACCTAGGACATAGTTCAAGGTCGTATGACCCTCAGATAAATTCTATAATCGAATTTTAAAGATGATGAAAGAATTTTTATTCAATTCTCTATTTTGATCAAAGTAAAGTCATTCAAACCTTTTGAAGTTACTAAGTTAGTCATATCACTGTTGTATTTCAAGTGAGCTTTTGTTTGCTTACTCTTGCATATTTTACCACCTCTTGCAGTTGAAACCAAGACTGTTGACGCACCGTCAACAAGTAAAGGAAAAGGAAAGATGAGCAAGTGAAGGCTTGTTGTTTCAAATTTCTATTGTAATAAGACTTAGTTGAGTATGTTTAATTTTCGAATTTATTTTGATTGACGTTAAGGTTTAGATAACCCTGGGATTTTATATTGGACAAGTTGTAATCCTTTTTCAAGGAAGATTTTATTTTAGTTTTTATGAAGGTTGTAATTTGTTTTGCAATTCTTTATTATTGGGTAGATGTATGTTTTAATTAGAAAGTGAACACCAAATCATGTGGAAACGAAGTACCCGAATTTAGGGGTGTCACAGGTTGGTATCAAAGTAGTAGGTTATGAACCTTAGGTGGGGGAAAAACCTTAGGTAGTAGCCTTATAGGAAGATCAAAAAGATAGTGGCGATAGGTAAAGATAATAAACTACCTTATGTGCTATGTGTTTACGTTATAGTAGCCGAAGAGTGACGATTCGATATCATGTAATAATTAAACTTTAAAATTCTTTTGTCAGGATGACGAACGTTGGAGAACTTAGTTAGGCTAGAGAGGGTATACCTCAGGTGCCTAGAGAGGAAGAGCCCCGAGACATACAGGTTGTCTGGGAGCAGCTGGTTAGGAGAGAGCCATCTCCATTGATCACCATAGCTGGTCGGGAGCGTGAGCTGACACCTGTTCCAGAAGAGGAGAAAGAGGATCCCGAAGAGGAATTCCCACCTCACCCTACTAGTGCTGAGATGTACGAGGTGGTTTACGACAGTAACGTGGAGCTACATGGACGAGTCGGAGAGCTCAAAGAAATTGTACAGCAGCGGAACGAGACTATTGAGGATATGAAAAGTGAGCTAGGAGAAATACAGTGGAAGCTAGTCCACGTAGCGAATGATAGAGACGCGGCTCGAGCCGAGATAGCAAAGCTAAAGCAAGACATCCAGGAGTATTCGACGATGCATGCCAGAGTTGAGGAGACAAGCTTGAGGGCTACTCAACGAGCCGACCGAGTCGAAGACGACGCCGAAGCCAAGAGGGCCAAGCTGAGGGAAATAGAATACGCATTCCATACGGCCATAAATAGGGCCCAGGACCTTATCTTCTATTACACAGCTACGTTCCAAGGTTTGCCATGGTATGTGATGGACCGAAGGACAGCGTTTCGGGTGATGGAGGAAGAACGAGAGGATGTGCGACGTCTTAACATGCATAGACAATAGAGTCCTTAACTATGTGTTTCTTTATGTATTAAATAAATGTAAATCCCATGATTCGAGATAAGAATGGGATAAGTGAATAATGTAATCCTGCAACTGTTCTAGTTCAGGAAAGATGATGTAAAATAGCATAGATGCTATCTATCCTATGTTTTTACCACGAGTAATGAATAAAAGAAGTTTATTGATGGCTTATGTGTTTATATATGAACTTGGTTATTTAAATGTTTAAGTTAAACTTGAATATAGAAGAATTGAGTAAAGGAGCTAATAATAATATTTCTTAATAGAAAATACCTCCTAGAAGAAGACCAACAAGTCAAAACCCCGAGGGTTTGACGAACAACAATAATGATGGTATGAATCCCAACTTGGTACAGCAGCTAGTAAATCTACTAACGGGAGCACTTGCGAATCAGTTGCAAGTGCAGGGCACAACATTCAAAGAGTTTAAAGTAGTAGGACCACCGGAGTTCAAGGGGTCAACAAACCTGATAGATGCACAGACTTGGGTTATGAAAATGGAGAAGGTCTTCGACGTGGCTAGGTTTAGTGAAGACCAGAAAATGGCATTCGCGACTTTCATGTTGAAGTTGGATGCTAGCTTCTGGTGGCAGGCCATAAGACCATGGAGGGTGAAGGAGTCATACCGTGGGAACGTTTCAAAGAAATGTTCTTTGAAATGTACTTCCCTGTTAGTTCGCAGGACCAGATGGAGGTCCAGTTCCTAGAGCTTAAGCAAGGAGGGATAACAGTGTCCGAGTATAAAGCAAAGTTTAACGAGCTGGCCAGGTTCGCTACCTACCAGGTTAGCATAAACGCTAGGAAGGCGAGAAGGTTTGAGCACGGACTAAAACCCTGGATCTACAGTAAGGTCTCTATGTTCCAGCTAAACACGTTTGCAGCTGTGCTGGAAAATGCTTTACTCGATGAAGGAGGAAGCGACGCTGTGACTAAATTCAACCAAGACAAGAAGAAGAAGAATGAGACAAAAACCAAGACTGGTGGTAGCGGGGCTATTTATCAGAGAAGGAAGTGGAACGACAACACCTTTACTGGGAGTCAGCAGGGAGGCCAGCAGAAGTGGAAGCTCAAAGCATGTGCTACATGCGGGAGAGCTCACACTGGAGTGTACATGAAAGGGAAATGCATATGCTACAACTGTGGTCATGAGGGCCACATCGCGCCAAAATGCCCAAACCCGAGGAAGGGAACTTGCTATATATGTGGATCCAAAGATCATATGACTGGTAACTGCCCTAAGAAGCCAGAGACAGGGTCAATAGGGAATGGAGGAAATGGTAGCGGCAACACTCTGATTATTGCTGAACCGTTGCCACTGCAAGCCGTTTGACCCACTGCCCGTACGGTCAACATGAAGGTGCAGGACGCTGTGCAGTCAAAAGATGTGGTGGCAGGTATTATTCTAGTCAATAGTATTAATGCATATATATTATTTGATTCAGATTCTACTTGTTCATTCATATCTGATAACTTTGTTAAGACCCTATACTTACCTATAGAGGAATTAGTTTATCCCTTGAACATAGAAATTATGAATAGGAAGGTTATTCCTGTTAGGTTTGTTTACAAGAACTGTAGATTGGACATTAAGGGTCAAGAACTGAGGGTAGATTTGATTCCAATAAAACTTTAGGGAATTTGATGTCATATTGGGAATGGACTGGTTGTTCAACCATGGGGCGGTGATCGATTGTCAAAAAAAGTCGGTAAATCTTACGACCCCGTCGAAGGTAATGTTCTATGGTAGTAAATTTCCTAAACAAACGAGTTGTCTGACGGCGATGCAAGCCAAGAAACTTTTGACGCAAGGCTGTGTGGGATATCTAGCCTACATAGTAGATACACGTGAGGAGAGCCCGAAGATAGAAGAGATACCAGTGGTTAGGGAGTTTGTGGACGTGTTTTCGGACGATTTGCCAGGACTTTTGCCAGACAGGGAGATAGAGTTCGTGATCGACTTAGCGGCGGGGACTGCTCTATTTTTGAAAGCTCCGTACCGAATGGCTCCAGTCGAGATGAAGGAACTGATGGTTCAACTTCAAGAATTATTGGACTAGAAATATATTCAGCCTAGCGTTTCACCGTGGAGAGCGCCAGTTTTATTAGTGAAGAAGAAGGATGGATCGATGCGGCTTTGCATTGATTATAGGGAGTTGAACAAAGTTACGATCAAGAATAGGTATCCTTTACCTAGGATCGATGACTTGTTCGATCAACTTAAGGGTGATAGATACTTCTCAAAAATTGATTTGAGAAACGTGTATCACCAATTGAAGTTGAGAAAGGAAGATTTATCAAAAACGGCTTTTAGGACTCGGTATGGTCATTACGAGTTTTTAATAATGTCATTTGGTCTAACGAATGCCCCAACTACATTTATGGATTTAATGAACAGGGTGTTTAAGCCATTCCTAGACAAGTTTGTAGTGGTCTACATAGATGACATCCTGGTTTACTCCAAAACCGAGGAGGAACACAAAGAACATTTAAGGCTGACCTTAGAATCGCTGAGACGAGAGAAGCTTTATGTAAAATTCTCGAACTGTGAATTCTGGTTGGAATGTGTGCAATTTTTTGGCCACGTGATTGACAAAGAGGGGATTTTGGTAGATCCGTCGAAGGTCGAGGCTGTAATAAATTGGGATCAACCGAAGACACTGTCTGAAGTTAGGAGTTTCTTGGGATTGGCAGGTTATTACAGAAGATTTATCCAAGACTTTTTCAAGATCGCAACTCCGTTGACGAATTTGACTCGTAAAACAGTTAAGTTTGTTTGGACGAAAAAGTGTGAGGAAAGTTTTCAGGAGTTGAAGAAGAGGTTGAGTACTGCACCTGTGTTGTCTTTGCCAGATAGTACGGGAAATGTTGTAGTATATAGTGATGCCTCACATAAAGATTAGGCTGTGTGTTGATGTAGTGCGGAAAAGTCATTACCTATGCATCACGTCAGCTGAAGGATTATGAGAAGGGGTATCCGACCCATGACTTAGAATTGGCGGCAGTAGTGTTTGCTTTGAAGATATGGAGACACTACCTATATGAAGAGAAGTGTGAAATATACACAGATCATAAGAGTCTGAAGTATATTTTCACCTAGAAGGATTTGAACATTCGCCAGAGAACATGGTTGGAACTGATCAAGGACTACGACTGCAAGATACTTTACCATCCGGGTAAAGCTAATGTCGTCGCCAATGCTTTGAGCAGAAAACGAGCTGAACATATTAACTGATCAAGATCAGTTGATAGAACAGATGGCTAGATTAGAACTGGAAGTAAAGTTTTTGAAGGAATGGGATGAGAAGTTGTTTCAGGTAACCACTGGTTCTAATCTGGTAGACAAAGTAAAAGCAGCGCAACATCACGACGAAGAATGCGAGAAGATTTGGAACATAATAGTCGATGACGAAGAGTTCAAATTTAAAATTGATAGCGAGGAACTGCTGCGATTTGAAGGTAGAATCTAGGTACCGCCAGTACCAGAAGTTAAGGAGGAGATTTTGAGCAAAGCTCACAATTCAAAATATTCAATTCACCCTCGGAGTACGAAGATGTACCAGGATCTCAGGCACTATTTCTGGTGGCCGAATATGAAGAGGGATGTTACTGACTGCGTTGCGAAATGTCTAACTTGCCAGAAAGTTAAAGTAGAACACAATAGATTAAGCGGTTTGATACAACCTTTAGAAATTCCAAAATAGAAGTGGGAGCACATCACGATGGATTTCGTGGTTGGTCGTCCACCAACTCAGAAGGGATTAGATGCGATATGGGTTATAGTGGATCGACTGACGAAGTCAGCCCACTTTCTGCTGATCAAGATTAAGTTCAACTTAGAACAATTGGCGAAGTTGTACGTTAAGGAAATTATTTCTCGACACGGTGTTCCGGTGTCGATTGTGTCCGACAGAGATCCGCGGTTTACGTCAAATTTCTAGAAGTGGTTGGAAGAGTGTCTGGGAACGCAATTGCAAATGAGTACAACATACCATCCTCAAACTGATGGCTAGAGCGAGAGGGCAATTCAGACGCTTGAGGATATGTTGAGAACTTGCGTGATGGACTTCAAGGGAAGCTGGGATGATCATCTACCATTGGTGGAGTTCGCCTACAATAATATTTATCACGCGAGTATCGGCATGCCACCTTACGAAGCGTTATACTATAGAAAATGTAGAACTCCCTTGTGTTGGGATAAAGTCGATGAATGTCAGTTGTTAGGACCGGAATTGGTACAACAAACTGCCGAGATCGTGAAGCTGATCAGAACGAGAGTAGTTGCAGCTCAAGATAGACTGAGAATTTCTACCCTAAAGCTTTGTTTTCCTGAAAGTATCTCCCTGGAAGTGAAAGTATCTCCCTGAAAGGGAAAGATTAAATTTGGTAAGAAGGGGAAGCTGAGTCCCCGATTTATTTGACCTTTCGAGGTGCTACGAAAGGTGGGCGAAGTAGCTTACGAGGTGGCGTTACCTCCGGAGCAGAAGAATATACACAACGTATTCCATATTTCCATGTTATGACCTTACAAACACGACTATAAATATGTCATAGAATACGAGCCTTTACAGTTTGATAAAGACTTAACTTATAAAGAAGTGCTTGTTCAAATAGTTGATAGAAAGGAACAAGTACTTAGAAATAAAGTGATACCTTCTGTTAAGGTAATTTGGCGAAACCACAGTGCTAAAGAAGCCACGTGGGAACTCAAAGATGTAATGAGGAAATCGTATCCTCAATTATTTGCCTAATTGTTGTGTAACCCCTTACATATCGATTATGGGCACAGAATCCTTTTAATGGAGAAGAATGTAATAGATGAGATTTTTTTTGTGTGATTCTGGGGATAGAATCCTTTTAAGGAGGGAAGATTGTAACGATTGAGATTTTATATATTAAATTTTAAATATTTATTGAGTAAATAAATATTTTATGTGATTTATTTACTTAGTTGAATAAATAAATTTTGAGATTGTGGAGTGATTTAATTAAGAGTTATATATTAAGTAAATGAATACTTAATATCTAATTTAATTGATGTGTATTGATTTTATAGTATAGTTCTAATTTAATTGAGGTAATTAAATTAGATGAGTTATGTGATGAGTGTTACATGAATTATAATTAGCGAGTAATTATAATTATGTGGTAATTCTTATGTGATTAATTGATGTTGGATTTTAAATAAATAAATAGTAATATTAAAGATTTAATTAATTAAATTGTAACATTAAAGTATGTGTTAAAAGAATTTATTTAAATAAAGAAAAAGAGCTTTTAAATTGTTTTAACCAAACAAGGCCCTTACTTTTGTTTTAAAATGACTTTTGCCAAACAGGGCCTTTGCATTGTTTTAAACCTATTCTAACCAAACAATGCCTTAGTACTAAAATCTATTTTTAAAAATAAAGGTTTGCCAAACATGGCCTTAAACTTTTTAAATTCTTGTAACCTGTGTAATTAGTAAGAGTTAATATGGTAATTAGAATTATACTTATTACTTATATTAATAATATAGGTTACATATATATTATATATGTATATGTATATTATATAATATACGTTAGATAAGTAAGTTACGTTAGTTTTACAAAGAAAGAAAGAAAATAGAGAAGAGGGTTAGAGAGAATTCTAAGAAAAAAAGAAGAAGAAGAAGAAGAGAAGCTTTGAGAAAGCAAAAGAAGAACTTAAGGAAATCATCATCTTCTTCTTCAAACATCTAAGCAAAAAGGGTATTATTCCAATTCCCTTATATTTTTGTAGGTTTTCTTTATGTTATTCATGAGTATGAGTTCTCTGTTAAAGTAGTTTCCATGAAAATTGATGATGTTGGTGTAGATAGGTAGGAATTTTGTTTACAAATTATTTGTAATTGAATTGTATGCCATAAACAAGTTTTCAGATTTCGATTTGTTGTAAAAATGAGTTTTTATGGAAAACTTATGTTCTTACAAAATTTTATATTTTGGCTAGTTTTAGAATGAAAAATTGAGGATTTCTTATGTGTTAATATGCCTATTTAGAGTTGTTATGATGCTATCTTTAATTATGAAAGTATTGCATGTATTGTCAATGGTATTGGTTGAGAATTTGATTCACAGAGAATTGGGGTTTTTAAAAAAAAATTACCTTTGAAACTATCAAATTGATGGTTGATGATGGGTTATTGTTTAAATTGAGCATGGGATATGTTAATATGTTAAAAATTGGGGTTATTACAATTGGAATTACATGAATTGATTGAAAAATTAATTCGTACTAGCAATTTTTGTCAAGAACGTTTGATATTGTAGTTTTCAATAAAAATCATGAAAAACTTGGTTTTGATTGTGTTGTAAGGATTTTACATGTTATAATCATGAATAAGAG
The DNA here is from genome assembly GCA_020205555.1 of Panax stipuleanatus. Classification (NCBI taxonomy): domain Eukaryota; kingdom Viridiplantae; phylum Streptophyta; class Magnoliopsida; order Apiales; family Araliaceae; genus Panax; species Panax stipuleanatus. The sequence continues at coordinate 74,403,028 of CM035119.1, read as the reverse complement.
TCCAAAATTTTGTTGTTATCAAGTTTCATGTTAATCATGTTGAGAAAAATCGAATTCGGTGTGAAGAAATATACCAAGTTGACTTATTTCTCTGCCAATTCACGAACTGGCACTTCCCCCAGATGTGGGACCCGCACCAGCTTGGCTTATTGCCTTGATGGACCCTCCCCAGCGGGGCAACATGCTGCCGTGGGAAATGTGCTTTTTCCTTGTTGAGTTTTCTTGCCCCGTTTGTTTAGCTAACTTATTTTTATGACTTGTTAAGTGTAATAGGTAATGAGATAACATACTTTTGATGTGTTTAAGATAGATTGAAGTATTATATGAATGTATTACATGTGTATGGGTGTATTACTTTCATAAGGTACACATAATGATTTAAAGCATTATAAGCTTGTGGAATGTATGTCGTGAGTATAGACTCACGTATGTGGCTAGTTAGCAACCTATGTTGCAAACAACGTTGTGAGTTGGACTTGAGTATGAAGTTCGACGGTTAAAACGTTATAGTTAAGTACTAATAGATGTTTTAAACGTAATGTAATGTGTAAGGTAATTGTGGAAGTGATTGTAATTATTAAAGTGTAGCTTGCGCTTGAGGCAAGTTCTCTAGTCCTTATCTTTTACTTGAGCAAGTTCTCTAATCCTTATTATTTTACGTTAAGCAAGTTTCTATTTCCAAACTTGTTATTTACTTTGTACAAGCTTTCTAAACCATTCTTGTACGCTATACAAGCTTTATCATGGTATCTTTTCATTGTGCAAGTTATCTAACCCTTGCTCAATATATCATGAACGTTCATTTTCGTTTCTTAACTTGTTATATATTGTACAAGTTATACTGTGTTCAAATATTCGTAAACCATAAGTATTGAAGTATTGTTTAAGTAATGTGATCGTGACTTAGTTGTTCAAGAAAGATCTACGTGATCTATCGAATGCTTTAAGTTATTTCCAAAGAATGCCTCGTTATCATGAAATCTATTGTTATATCTTACATTTGATTCATATTCTTATATTATCGAACTGTTAAGCATTGTGAGTCAATTCAACTACTCCTTAGTTGATAATAGTTGAAACTCCAAAGTTCTTTTATCTATCCAAACCAAACTTTCTTTGGTGCGGACTTGTATTCAAATACTGAGAATGAACAACCCTATCTATTAGGGAACATTTATGCGAAAGCGTTAAGATGGTTGTGCACAATACATGGTACGAAGGTCTGATTCCCCTAAGTACGAGTTGAAGGTCCATAGTCTTAATGACTGTTAAAGGTTTTAAATAGAAATATTTATAACCTAGACATAGTTCAAGATCGTATGACCCTCAGATAAATTATATAATTGAATTTTAATGATGATGAAAGAATTTTTATTCAATTATTTATTTTGATAAAAGTAAAGTCATTTAAAGCTTTCGAAGTTATTCAGTTATGTCATATCAATGTTGTATTTCAAGTGAGCTTTTGTTTGCTCACTCTTGCATATTTTACCACCCCTTGCAGTTGAAACCAAAAATGTTGACATACCGTCAACAAGTTAAGGAAAAGGAAAGACGAGCAAGTGAAGGCTTTTTGTTTCAAATTTCTATTGTAATAAGACTTAGTTGAGTATGTTTAATTTTCTCATTTATTTTGATTGACGTTAAGGTTTAGATAACCCTGGAATTTTATATTGGACAAGTTGTAATCCTTTTTCAAGGAAGATTTTATTTTAGTTTTTATGAAGGTTGTAATTTGTTTTGCAATTCTTTATTATTGGGTAGATGCATGTTTTAATTAGAAAGTGAACACCAAATCATGTGAAAACGAAGTACCTGGATTTGGGGGTGTCACAGTTCCTATATTACATAGTCACATTACAATGTCACACTACACTTTATATAATGTAGATGTAGTTACTATATAGTATGTAATTACATATCATTGCGCATAGCAATTAATTCACATAATAATACTAATTAATTCTTTTAATTATTCATTCATTAAATTATTTAATGAATGCTTATTACACCACTTTGCCACACTAGGCATACCTCACAAGCTCAATATTAAGCATATTCTCATTCTCATCACTTATTCAATTCTACCATATTACTACTTATAAAATTTACGGTAATATAGTAACTTAAGTTATTTAGTACATTAAAATAACTTAGCTTTCTTTTATTAATTAACCCTCTTGAAAATACATCACTATATAAAAATTATGTACTCCACCATAACATGTCTTAAAATATTTTTATTATGTTTTCTCCGAATAGAGGCATTAATTATAATAAAAGAATTCATTCATTATCTCAAGATATTATTCTTAATATAATTTCTACGTCCCATTAAAGTAATTACATGTACGGCACATGTACACATATTATATGAAGAAAATAGATAATAAGTTTATCTTCTATTATGATAAATCATTTCCATATAGCAAATATATTTATCATATTACTTAATCATACATATTACCTTATACAAGGCTATTTAAGGTAACATCATCATATAAAATATTATTCTCCTTTTATTAAAATAATTCAAGGCTGGAACTTATTTTAATATCCCTTATTAGAAATATAGTATAATTATTTCTCTTTCCTTTCTATCAATTGTCCCAACACAATTTCTTTAATCTACACATTTAGCCATATCTTAAATGCTAATATCATACCTCCATCTCTAACCAATATTAATTTATAATTATATTGGTTCTCTTCCTTTATTAATCCCTTATCTTTCAAATATTAAACCTTTTATATATTACAATACTATGTAATATATTACAAATATCAAATATTAATTATCATATTCCTTTCATTTTCTTATGCTAAACACATATATTAATTCATTGTCTTATGTAAGTGAATTAACTCTTTCTCATTCCACACCACTTCCACACAAGGCTGTATAATTTTCCATAATATAACTTGATTAACCAATGTTTATTCTATGTTAAATAATCTTCCATAATAAATATTTATTCAATTCATGCTTCGCTATCTTAATCCATTCTTGGATAGCTTGATCACTTATTATGACACATATTAATCACTAATATTCATATCCTAAAGTCCAAATTACACAACTCATGTAGAGTCATCTGCAGGCCGGCGCAACTACGCTGGTTTTACGCTTGGAAGTGGCGCAGCTGCACCACCTCAAGTTCAGGTGCAGACCAGTTCTGCTTGAGCTGAACTATAGTCTAAATCCATAAATACTTTGAGCATGCTTTTAAATTGCTAACTTGTTATACCAGTTAACCAACATGTTTTACCACCTCTTTCAATGGTTTAGAGATTAAACTCTAAGTTCAAACTCTATTTTCTTTAATAGGCACATCTGGCCGAATATCAAATTAATCTATAATTCTCTAATAAATCTTTATTTAAGATACATTGATTTTCTTTTCACCAAACCACAAAATTCAAGATATATAACACATATATACATTCTTTTTCGAACCCAACACATACCTTACAAATTTTTATTTACTAAATTCTTATTTTAATAATTTCTGAAAATTCGGGTTTTTACATTGCTTGCAGGCCATTCAGAGAGTTCTCTTTGATCTTCTTCAAGTAGACTGCTGTCTGAACCTTGACTACTCCTTCCAGAGACTACGATCTTTGTATACTTTAGTAGTGCTCAGTTGTTGAGAATCGTGGAGTGCTCTACGATTCTTCCTTGGCAATTGTGAGCACTTGACTAATTATGATTTGGCCTTAGTTCTGCAGACTACGATCTGGCTTTGGTTCTGAAGACTATGATCTCGCTCTGGCTCTAGCTCTGCAAACACTACGACTCCAAGTGTAGTCTGCGACTCTAAGAGTAGATCATAAGACAGACTAAAATTTTTGCCTTCACAACTGCAGTCTTTTGACTGTTCTACCCGACTACGATTTATGCCTCTGATAAGCTCTACAGGCTCCATGACTTCGAGTGGGGCCTACGATTCTAGACTTGGCTCGGCAGGCGCTCGGCATATGCTTCGATCGGCTGTCTTCACGATTCTGAACTTGGCTTTCTCGACAGACTACGGCTTCAAGAAAGTCTTCCTCGACACACCATGATTCTGCATTGTCTCTCTTGGCAGACTATGACTTCAAGAGTGACTATCGTTACAGACTACGTTTCTGCCAAGCTTGCTTCAATCCATAAATAGATCGTTGTAGCTTACAGACTTGATTTATTCCAACCTTTGAAACAAATCCCTTTGGCTGTGTCATATACATATCCTCCTCAAGTTTTCCATTAAGGAAGGCCGTTTTCACGTCCATCTGCCAGATCTCATAGTCGTAGTAACCTGCAATCACAAATAAATTCTGAATGGACTTGAGCAATGCTACCGGGGAGAAGGTTTCATCATAGTCAACTCGTTGTCTTTATTTGAAACCTTTTGCAACCAGTCGGGCCTTATAGGTCTCTACCTTGCCGTCAGCTCCAGTCTTTATTTTAAAAACACATTTACACCCAAGAGGCTTAATGCCTTCAGGTGATGAAACCAAAGTCCTTACTTGGTTCTCATCCATGGAGTTCATCTCGGAATTCATGGCTTTAAGCCATTTTCCTGAGTCTTTATTACTCATTGTGACACCCCCAAATCCGGGTACTTCGTTTCCACATGATTTGGTGTTCACTTTCTAAATTAAAACCCACATCTACCCAATAATAAAGAATTGCAAAGTAAATTAAAACCTTTATAAAACTTAAATAAAATCTTCCTTGATAAAGGATTACAACTTGTCCGAATAAAATCCCAGGGTTAACTAAACCTTAACATCAATCAAATAAATGCAGAAATAAAACATAACCAACTAAGTCTTATTACAAAAGTAACTTGAAATAACAAGCCTTAACTTGCTCATCTTTCCTTTTCCTTTACTTGTTGACGGTATGTCAATATTCTTGGTTTCAACTGCAATTGGTGGTAAAACATGCAAGAGTGAGCAACCAAAAGCTCACTTGGAAATACAACAGTGATATGACATAAGTGAATAGTTTCAAACGAGTTTGAATAACTCTACTTTCATCAAAATAAAGAATTGAATTATAATTCTTTCATCAATACGTAAAATTCGAATATAGAATCATCTGAGGGTCATAAGACCTTGAACTATGTCCTAAGTTATAAATATTTCTATTTAAACCTTTAACAGTAAATAAGATTATGGATCTTTAACTCGTACTCAGGGGGATCAACCCTTTGTACCATGAATTGTGCACAACCATTTTAACGCCTTTGCATAAATGTCCTCTAGTAAATAGGGTTGTTCATTCTCAGTAATTGAATACAAGTCTGCACCAAAGAAAGTTTGGTTTGGATAGATAAGGGAACTTTGGAATTTCAACTATTATCAACTAGGAGTAGTTGAATCGACTTGCAGTACTTTAACAATTCAATAATATAAAAATCATGAACCAATTGCAGGATATGACAATAAACTACATAATAAGTAGGCATGCTTTAGAAATTAATTAAAGCAACTGAAAGAATAAGTAGATCTTGCTTGAACAACTAAGTCAAGATCACAAAACCTCAATTATGTATCAATATTTGTGTACTAGGAAGATTAGAATACAACAAGGCTTGTACAAAGTAAAGAGCAGGTTTCGAAATGAAAACTAGCTTAACGTAAGAGAATAAGAATAAGTGGACTTGCACAATTTAAATAACAGGTTTAGAGATAGAAGACTTGCCTCAAGCGCAAGCTACACTTTTATAACTATAACCACTTCCACAATTACCCTACACATTGCATTACGTTTAAAACGTCTATTAGTATTCAACTACAACGTTTAAACCATTGAACTTCTTACTTAAGTCCAACTCAAAACGTTGTTTACAACATAGGTTGTTAAATAGTCAAATACGTGAGTCTACATTCACGACATACATTCATAAGCTTATAACGCAATGAATTGTGTTGTGTACCTTATGAAAGTAACACACTCACACACATGTAACACATTCATAAAATACTTAAATCTATATTAAACACATCAAAAGCATGTTATCTTATTACATATTTCACTTATCAAGTCATAGAAATAAGTTAGCTAAACAAACGGGGTATGAAAACTCAAAAACCAAAAACCAACTTTTCTGGAAAGCAACCTGCACCGCAGGGGCGGGTCCCATAGGCATAAAAAACCCGCTGGGGCGGGTCACCCCTGGTGAAGGTGCTGGTTCGCGAACTGGAAGAGAAATAAGCCAATTTGGCTTATTTCTTCACAACGAGTTCGATTTTTCCCAACATGATTAACATGGAACTTAATACAAACAATATTTTAAACTCTTTAGCATGATTATAACATATAAAATGCATACATCACATAATCAAAACAAAGATTTCATGATTTTCGAAGAAAACTACAATATTAAGCGTTCTTGACGAAAATTGCTACTACGAATTTGTTTTTCAATCAATTCAAGTAATTCCAATTGTAATAACTTCTATTCTTAACATACTAACATAATACATGATTAATTTCAACAATAACCCACAATCAAACATCAATTTAATAGTTTCAAAAGCCATTTTTTAGAAATTAATTTATAGGAAATCACTATAAACAGAATTCTTCTTGTTTATCAAAATTTAATGAATTAAATTGTTAAAAAAATCATATAACTCATATATAATCATGCTATATCACATATTACTCATAACTTTATGCTTACACCAATCTCTTTGATGATTTAAGAACTATTTTCAAAATAACTTCATAATAAAACACTATGAACATGATTTCTCCATGTTTATCATATCTTTGTGAATTAAAACACTTAAACTATTATAAAAATCATATGTAAACATATATATATAAATATATATGTGCACATCCTATACATATATCAAAATCAAGAATTTTCACAAAGAGATTTTCATAGAGAAGTTTTAAAATAAGAAAATATAGAAGAACATAACTTTTAAAAACTTGTTTTTACAACAATTGAATTCTGAAAATCCTTTCATGGCATACAATTACATATAAATTCCATATATACACATAAAGTTCATGATTATGAAAAACCTAATTTGACAAAGAATAAACACAAAACATATGAATTGATTCTACAACTATAAGGGTTAACATGTTTCCCTTTTCTAATTTGGATTAAGAGATAGAGATGATGATGATGATGGGGCTTGCTTTGCCTTCTCAAAGCTTTTTCATCTTTTCTCTTCTTCCTCTCCTTCTTCTCTGAGTATTCTCTCTAACTCTCTTCTCTGTTTTTCTTTCTTTGTTTGTAAAAACTAACGTACTTACTCTTTTAACTTAACGTATATTGTATATACATATGATATATAACTTATACAATATAATTACTCTATCATAATTATCATAAATACAATTAATCACATAAGTAACAAGTTTTGAATTTGAAAAGCCCTAAGGCTTGTTTGGCCAAAACAGCATTATATTTAAAAATAGATTAATAGTAAATAAGGCCATGTTTGGTAAAATAAGTTTTAAACAAGTACAAGGGCCTCGTTTGGTAAAACCAATTTAAAACCCTTTTCATTATTTTAATAAATCCTTAATCCATAGATTAAATACTAAACATATTTAATTAAATCAAAACATTCTAATTCAATTAAATAAAAGCTAACATTCATTAATTAATAAAAACACATAATCCCAAATTGTTACACAATTGTAATTCCTTTATTAAACATAATTCATGTAACAAATTATTATTAACACTTAGCACATAACATTAAATCTAATTCAATTATTCTCAATTAAATTAGAATTATGCTATACCATTTCTAACATATCAATTTAATTAAATATTACTCTCAATTAAATCAATCCACACAATCACATAATTTATTTATTTCACTCAATAAATAAATCACATATAATATTTATTCACTTAATAAATATTAAAATTTAATATATAAAATCTCAATCGTTACAATCTTTCCTCCTTAAAAGGATTCTGTCCCCAGAATCACAACATAAAAAAAATTCTCATAAAAAAAATTCTCATAAAAATTCTCATCTGTTACATTCTTCCGCCCTTAAAAGGATTCTGTCCCCAGAATCGATATATAAGGGGTTACAAAAATTAATTAAGTAAATAACTGCGGATATGATTTTATCATAACATCTTCGAGTTCTCACGTGGCTTCTTCAACACTGTGGTTCCTCCAGATTATCTTAACAGAAGGTATCACTTTATTCCTAAGTACTTGTTCCTTTCTATCAACTATTTGAACAGGAACCTCTTCATAAGTTAAGTCTTTATCAAATTGTAAAGGCTCGTATTCTATTACATGTTTATAGTCGTGTTTGTAAGGCTGTAACACGAAAATATGGAATACGTTGTGTATATTCTCAAGCTCCGGAGGTAATGCTACTTCGTAAGCAACCTCGCCCACCTTTCGTAGTACCTCGAAAGGTCCAATAAATTGGGGACTCAGCTTCCCCTTCTTGTCGAATCGAATCTTCCCCTTCCAAGGAGATACTTTCAGGAAAATGAAGCTCCCTAGTAAGAATTCTCGGTTCTGTCGATGTTGATCAGCATATTTTTTTTGTCTGTCTTGAGCAGCAACCAATCTTTTTCTGATCAGCTTCACAATTTTGACAGTTTGTTGCACCAATTCTGGTCCCAACAATTGACGTTCACAGACTTCATCCCAGCACAAAGGAGTTCTGTATTTCCTGTCGTATAACGATTCATAAGGCGGCATGCCCATACTCGCGTGGTAACTATTGTTGTAGGCAAACTCCACCAATGGTAGATGATCATCCCAGCTTCCATTAAAATCCATCACACAAGCCCTCAGCATATCCTCAAGCGTCTGAATTGTTCTCTGGTTCTGGCCATCGGTCTGAGGATGGTATGCTGTACTTATTCGCAATTTCGTTCCCAGACACTCTTGCAAACGCATCCAGAAATTTGACGTAAACCGCGGATCTCTGTCGGACACAATCGTCACCGGAACCCCGTGTCGAGAAACAATTTCCTTAGAGTACAGCTTCGCCAATTGTTCTAAGTTGTACTTAATCCTGATCGGCAGAAAGTGGGCTGACTTCGTTGGTCGATCCACAATGACCCATATTGCATCAAAACCCTTCTGAGTCATTGGAAGACCAACCACAAAATCCATCGTGATATGCTCCCACTTCCACTCTTGAATTTCCAACGGTTGTAGCAATCTGCTAGGTCTCTGGTGTTCTGCCTTAACTTTCTGGCAAGTTAGACATTTAACAACACACTCAACAATATCCCTCTTCATATTCGACCACCAGAAATGATGCCTAAGATCCTGGTACATCTTCTTACTCCCAGGGTGAATTGAATATTTCAAACTGTGAGCTTCGCTCAAAATCTCCTCCTTAACTCCCGGTACTGGCGGTACCCAGATTCTACCTTCAATTCGTAGCGGTCCATCACTGTCGAATCCGAATTTGAATTCTTCGCCCTCGGTTAATCTCTTCCGAATCTTCTCGCATTCTTCATCGTGAAGTTGGGCTTCTTTCACTTTGTCTACCAGAGTAGAACTAGTAGTTACTTGAAACAACTTCTCATCCGATTCCTTTAGAAACTTCACTTCCAACTCTAATCTAGCCATCTGTTCTATCAACTGATCCTGATCAGTTAACATATTCAGCTTCTCCCGACCTTTTCTACTCAAAGCATCGGCGACAACGTTAGCTTTACCCGGATGGTAAAGTATCTCACAGTCGTAGTCTTTGATCAGTTCCAACCATCTTCTTTGGCGCATGTTCAAATCCTTTTGGGTAAAAATATATTTCAGACTCTTGTGATCTATATATATCTCACACTTTTCTCCATAGAAGTATTGTCTCCATATCTTCAGGGCAAACACTAATATCGCTAATTCTAAGTCATGGGTCATATATCCCTTCTCATAATCCTTTAGCTGATGTGACGCATAGGCAATGACTTTGTCGCTCTACATCAGCACACAGCCTAACCCTTTATGTGAGGCATCGCTATATGCTATGAAATTCCCCGTACTATCTGGTAAAGATAACACCGGCTCAGTACTCAACCTCTTCTTCAATTCCTGGAAACTTTCCTCATACTTTTCAGTCCAAACAAACTTAACTGTTTTACGAGTCAAATTTTTCAACAGAGTTGCGATCTTGGAAAAATCTTGAATAAATCTCCAATAATAACCTGCCAATACCAAGAAACTCCTCACTTCAGACAGCATTTTCGGCTGATCCCAATTTATTACCGCTTCAACCTTCGACGGATCTACCGAAATACCATCCTTGTCGATCACGTGGCCAAGAAATTGCACACGTTCTAACCAGAATTTGCACTTCGAGAATTTCGCATAGAGCTTCTCTCGTCTCAGCGATTCTAAGGTTAGCCTTAAGTGTTCAGCGTGTTCATCCTCGGTCTTGGAATAAACCAGGATATCATCTATGAACACCACTACAAACTTGTCCATGAATGGCTTAAACACCCTGTTCATTAGGTCTATAAATGCAGCTGGGGCATTCGTTAACCCAAATAACATCGCCAAGAACTCGTAATGACCATACCGAGTCCTAAAAGCTGTTTTCGGTATATCTTCCTTTCTCACCTTTAATTGATGATACCCGCTATTTAAATCAATTTTCAAGAAGTATTTAGCACCCTTCAATTGATCAAATAAGTCATCGATCCTAGGTAAGGGATACCTATTCTTGATCATAACTTTATTCAATTCTGTATAGTCAATGCAAAGACGCATCTATCCATCCTTCTTTTTGACGAATAAAACTGGCGCTCCCCACGGCGAAACGCTCCTTTGAATATACTACTTGTCCACCAATTCTTGCAATTGAATCATCAGTTCCTTCATCTCAACTGGAGTCATTCAATACGGAGTTTTCAAAATTAGAGCAGTTCCCAACGCAAAGTCGATCACGAACTCTATCTCCCTATCTGGCGGAAGTCCTGCCAAATCGCTCGAAAAAACGTCCACAAACTCCTTAACCACTGATATCTCTTTTACCTTCGGGCTCTCCTTACGTGTATCTACTATGTAAGCTAGATATCCTACACAGCCTTGCGTCAAAAGTTTCTTGGCTTGCATCACCGTTAGACAACTCGCTTGTCTAGGCGATTTACTACCATATAACACTACCTTTGACGAAGTCGTAAGGTTTACCGACTTCTTCTGACAGTCGATTACCGCCCCATGGTTGAACAACCAGTCCATTCACAATATGACATCGAATTCCCCAAGTTTTATTGGAATCAAATCTACCGTCAGCTCATGACCCTTAATGTCCAATCTACAGTTCTTGTATACAAACCTAATAGGAATGACTTTTCTATTCGCAATTTCTATGTTCAAGGGGTAAGATAACTCCTCTATAGGTAAGTCTAGGGTTTTAGCAAAATCATTAGATACAAATAAACAAGTAGCACCCGAATCAAATAATATATATGCATTTATACTATTGATCGGAATAATACTTTCCACCACATCTTTTGATTACACGGCGTCCTGCACCGTCATGTTAAACGTACGGGCAGTGGGTCGAACGAGTTGTAGTGGTCCGGCAATAGCCAGAGTGCTGTCGCTACCATTTCCTCCATTCCCTATTAACTCTGCCACTGGCTTCTTAGGGAAATTACGAGCCATATGATCCTTGGATCCACATTTATAACAAGTTTCCTTCTTCGGGTTTGGGCAATTTGGTGCCATGTGGCCTTCCTAACCACAGTTGTAGCACACCCCGTTTCCCTTTCATGCACACTCCAGTGTGAGTCTTCCCGCATGTAGCACATGCTTGGAGATTCCTCTTCTGTTGGCCTCCCTTCTGACTCCTAGCAGAGTTATTGTCATTCCACTTCCTTTTCTGATGGATAGCCCCGCTACCACCAGCCCTGGTTTCCGTCTCAATATTTTTCTTCTTGTCTGGGTTGAATTTAGTCACGACTTCGCTCCAAACTTCAGCTAGTATGGCCTTCTCCAGCACAGTTGCAAACGTGTTCAGCTGGAACATAGAGACCTTGCTGTAGAGCCAAGGTTTCAGTCCCGGTTCAAACCTCCTAGCCTTCCTAGCGTCCATGCTGACCTGGTAAGTAGCAAACTTGGCCAACTCATTGAACTTTGCAGCGTATTTAGACACTGTCATCCCCCCTACTTAAGCTCTAAAAATTGGACCACCATCTGGTCCTACGAACTCACAGGGAAGTACATTTTAAATAACATCTCTTTGAAACGTACCCACGGTATGACTCCTTCACCTTCTCTGGTCTTATTAGCCTGCCACCAAAAGCTAGCATCTGACTTCAACATGAAAGTTACGAATGCCATTTTCTGGTCTTCACCGACCTTAGCCACGTCAAAGACCTTCTCCATTTCCATAACCTATGTCTGAGCATCTATAGGGTTTGTCGATCCTATAAACTCCGGCGGTCCTACTGCCTTAAACTCTTTGAACGTCGTGGCCGGCACTTGTGGCTGATTTGCCATCGCTCCTGTCAGCAGGTTCACTAACTGCTGAATCGAGTGAGGGTTTGTTCCATCATTATTGCTCGTCGAACCCTCGGGGTTTTGACGTGTTGGTCTTCTTCTAGGAGGCATTTTCTATTAAGAAAATATTATTATTAGCTCCTTTATTCAATTCTTAAGTATTCAAGTTCAAACTTAAATAATTAATAACTCTGTTCATATATGAACACATAACACATCCATAAACTTCTTTTATTCATTACTCGTAGTTTTAAAAGATAGGATATATAGCATTTCTGCTATTGACATCATTTTCCTGAACTGAAACAAGTTACAGGACTACATCATCACTTTATCCCATTATTATCTCAAACTATGGGATTTACATCTATTTATTACAAAAAGAAACACATAATTTAAAAGCTCTAATGTCTAAGCATATTAAGACATCGCACAGCCTCTCTTCGTTCTTCCTCTATCACCCGAAACGCTGTCCTTCGGTCCACCACATACCACAGTAAACCTTGGAACTGAGCTAGGTAATCGAAGATACGGTCCCAAGCCCTATCTATGGCCGTATGGAAAGAGTATTCTATCTCCCTTAGCTTGGCTCTCATGGTTTCAGCCTCATTCTCAGCTCGATCGGCTCTTTGGGTAGCCCTCAAGCTTATTTCCTCAGCTCTGGCACGTTTTGTCGACTCCTCTTGGATATGTTGCTTCAGTTTTGCTAGCTCGGCTCTAGCCTCGTCTCGATCATTCTCTACGTGGATTAGCTTCCACTGCACTTCTCCTAGATCACTAGCTATCTCTTCAATAGTCTCGTCCTGCTGCTGGATGGTTTCTTCGAGATCTCCGACTCGACCATGAAGTTTCACATTACTGTCGTAGACTGCTTCGTACATATCAGCACTAACAGAGTGAGGTGGGAATTCCTCTTCGGAATCCTCTTCCTCTTCTTCAGACTCGTCCTCGTCCTCTTCCTCTGGAATAGGTGTCAGCTCACTCTCCTGACTAGCTACGGTGATTACTGGAGTTGGCTCTCTCCTAACCAGCTGCTCCCAGACAAAATGGATGTCTCGGGGCTCCTCCTCTCTAGGCACCTGAGGTATATCCTCTCTAGCCTGACTGGACTTTCCAATGTTCGTCATCCTGATAAAAGAATTTTAAAGTTTATTATTACGTGATATCGAGTCGTCACTTTCGAATACCTAAACGTAAACATATAGCACATAAGGTAGTTTATTATCTTTACCTATCACCACTATCTTTTCGATCTTCCTATAAGGCTACTACCTAAGGTTTCCCCCCCACCTAAGGATCATAACCTACTGCTTTGATACCAACCTGTGACACCCCCAAATCCGGGTACTTCGTTTTGCACATGATTTGGTGTTCACTTTCTAAATTAAAACCTACATCTACCCAATAATAAAGAATTGCAAAGTAAATTACAACCTTCATAAAACTTAAATAAATTCTTCCCTGATAAAAGATTACAACTTGTCCGAATAAAATCCCAGGGTTAACTAAACCTTAACATCAATCAAATAAATGCAGAAATAAAACATAACCAACTAAGTCTTGTTACAAAAGTAACTTGAAATAACAAGCTTTCACTTGCTCATCTTTCATTTTCCTTTACTTGTTGACGGTATGTCAACATTCTTGGTTTCAACTGCAATGGGTGGTAAAACATGCAAGAGTGAGCAAACAAAAGCTCACTTGGAAATACAACAGTGATATGACATAAGTGAATAGTTTCAAAAGAGTTTGAATAACTTTACTTTCATCAAAATAAAGAATTGAATTATAATTCTTTCATCAATACGTAAAATTCGAATATAGAATCATCTGAGGGTCATAAGACCTTGAACTATGTCCTAGGTTATAAATATTTCTATGTAAACCTTTAATAGTCAATAAGACTATGGACCTTTAACTCGTACTCAGGGGGATCAACCCTTTGTACCATGAATTGTGCACAACCATCTTAACGCTTTCGCATAAATGTCCTCTAGTAAATAGGATTGTTCATTCTCAGTAATTGAATACAAGTCTGCACCAAAGAAAGTTTGGTTTAGATAGATAAGGGAACTTTGGAGTTTCAACTATTATCAACTAGGCGTAGTTGAATCGACTCACAGTACTTTAACAATTCAATAATATAAAAATCATGAACCAATTGCAGGATATAACAATAAACTACATAATAAGTAGGCATGCTTTAGAAATAACTTAAAGCAACTGAAAGAATAAGTAGATCTTGCTTGAACAACTAAGTCAATATCACAATACCTCAATAATGCTTCAATATTTGTGTATTAGGAATATTAGAATACAACAAGGCTTGTACAAAGTAAATGGCAAGTTCCGAAATGGAAACTAGCTTAACGTAAGAGAATAAGAATAAGAGGACTTGCACAATTTAAATAACAAGTTTAGAGATAGAAGACTTGCCTCAAGCGCAAGCTACACTTTAATAACTATAACCACTTTCACAATTACCCTACACATTGAATTACGTTTAAAACATCTATTACTATTCAACTACAACCTTTAAACCATTGAACTTCTTACTTAAGTCCAATTCACAACGTTGTTTACAACATAGGTTGTTAACTAGTCAAATACGTGAGTCTACATTCACGACATACATTCATAAGCTTATAACGTAATGAATCGTGTTGTGTACCTTATGAAAGTAACACACTCACACACATGTAACACATTCATAAAATACTTCAATCTATCTTAAACACATCAAAAGCATGTTATCTGATTATATATTTCACTCATCATGTCATAGAAATAGTTAGCTAAACAAACGGTGTATGAAAACTCAAAAACCAAAAACCAACTTTTCTGGAAAGCAACCAGCCCTGCTGGGGCGGGTCCCATAGGAATAAAAAACCAACTGGGGAGGGTTAACTCTAGTGAAGGTGTTGGTTCGTGAACTGGAAGAGAAATAAGCTAATTTGGCTTATTTCTTCACACCGAATTCAATTTTTCCCAACATGATTAACATGGAACTTGATACAAATAATATTTTAAACTCTTTAACATGATTATAACATATAAAATCCATACATCACATAATCAAAACCAGGATTTCATGATTTCAAAGAAAACTATAATATTAAGCGTTCTTGACGAAAATTACTACTACAAATTCGTTTTTCAATCAATTCAAGTAATTCCAATTGTAATAACTTCTATTATTAACATACTAACATAATACATGATCAATTTCAACAATAACCCCCAATCAGACATCAATTTAATAGTTTCAAAAGCCATTTTTTAGAAATTAATTTATAGAAAATCACTATAAACACAATTCTTCTTGTTTATCAAAATTTCATGAATTGAATTGTTAAAACAACCATATAACTCATATATAATCATGCTATATCACATATTACTCATAACTTTATGCTTACACCAATCTCTTTGATGATTTAGAAACTATTTTCAAAATAACTTCATTATAAAACACTATGAACATGATTTCTCCATGTTCATCATATCTTTCTGAATTCAAAAAACTTAAACCACTATAAAAATCATATGGAAACATATATATACAAATATATATGTGCACATCCCATATATATATCAAAATCAAGAATTTTCACAAAGAGATTTTCACAGAGAAGTTTTAAACTAAGAAAATATAGAAGAACATAACTTTTAAAAACTTATTTTTACAACAATTGAATTCTGAAAATCCTTTCATGGCATACAATTACATATGAATACCATATATACACATAAAGTTCATGATTATGAAAAACCTAATTTGACAAAGAATAAACACAAAATATATGACTTGATTCTACAACTATAAGGGTTAAGATGATACCCTCTCTAATTTGGATTAAGAGATAGAGATGATGATGATGATGGGGCTTGCTTTGCCTTCTCAAAGCTTCTTCATCTTTTCTCTTCTTCCTCTCCTTCTTCTCTAAGTATTCTCTCTAACTCTCTTCTCTGTTTTTCTTTCTTTATTTGTAAAAACTAACGTACTTACTCTTTTAACTTAACGTATATTGTATATATATGATATATAACTTATACAATATAATTACTCTATCATAATTATTATAAATACAATTAATCTCATAAGTTACAAGTTTTGAATTTGAAAAGCCCTAAGGATTGTTTTGCCCAAACAACATTATATTTAAAAACAGATTAATAGTAAATAAGGCCATGTTTGGTAAAATAAGTTTTAAACAAGTACAAGGGTCTCATTTGGTAAAACCAATTTAAAACCCTTTACATTATTTTAATAAATTCTTAATTCATAGATTAAATACTACACTTATTTAATTAAATCACAATATTCTAATTCAATTAAATAAAAGCTAACATTCATTAATTAATAAAAACACATAATACCAAATTGTTACACAATTGTAATTCCTTTATTAAACATAATTCATGTAACAAATTATTATTAACATTTAGCACATAACATTAAATCTAATTCAATTATTCTCAATTAAATTAGAATTATGCTACACCATTGCTAACATATCAATTTAATTAAATATTACTCTCAATTAAATCAATCCACACAATCATATAATTTATTTATTTAACTCAATAAATAAATCACATATAATATTTATTCACTCAATAAATATTAAAATTTAATATATAAAATCTCAATCATTACACTCATAGCCTGTTCGTAATTCAATGGATTATCATCATTCATGATGTGTAACTCATCGTCATCCTCTATGACGAACCCATACCTATCAGGTATCTTCGGTACTTTTCCAGTTTTACGAATATGGTGTTGTACATAAGGTGTCCATACTTGAACAGGTTCATCCACTTGATCTGTAGTGGTTTGTGGTTCTTGAATTTCTTCAAGATCTATTTTCCTCCAACTAGCCCCTTCAAGAATAAATTTATTTTCCAAGAAGGCGGCGTGTTTGGCAACAAACACCTTTTGTTCAGTAGGATTGTAGAAATAGTATCCCAAACTTTTTTTAGGATATCCCACAAACGTGCACTTATCAGATCTTGTCCCAAGCTTATCATTTTGAAACCTTTTCACATAAGCTGGACATCCCCAAATCTTAACATGCTTAAGATCGGGTTTCCTCCCTGTCCACATCTCATATGGAGTCTTGGAGACGGATTTCGAGGGAACCTTATTTAGTAGATATATAGCCGTTTCTAGGGTATTACCCTAGAATAAAATTGGAAGATCGATAAAACTCATCATAGAACGAACCATGTCCAACAATGTTCAATTTCTCCTTTCAGATACTCCATTTAACTGTGGTATACCTGGTGGAGTCCATTGTGAGATTATAGCATTTTCTTTGAGACAATCGAGAAACTCACCGCTTAAGTATTCACCACCTCGATCTGATCAAAGAATCTTGATACTTTTGCCAGTTTGTTTCTCTACTTCACTTCTAAACTATTTGAACTTTTCAAATGATTCAGATTTGTATTTCATTAAATACACATATCCAAATCTTCAGTGATCACCAGTGAAAGTAATAAAATAAGAATACCCTCCCCGTGCATTCGTTGTCATAGGTCCACAATTGTCTGTGTGAACCAACGCTAACAACTCTGTAAATCTTTCTCCTTTTCCACTAAAAGGAGATTTAGTCATTTTACCCATGAGACAAGATTCACAAGTTGGATATGATTCATAATCGGATAGCTCTAAGAGCCCATCCTTATGCAACTTGGATAATCATGTTTCATTGATATGACCGAGTCTACGGTGCCACATATAGGTATAATTAACATCATCTCTTTTTCTTTTCTTAGTTTGTTCTATTTGAAGTATATTTTCATTCAAGTCAAGTATATAAAGTCTATTTCGCAGATTATTAACACCATATAAAATATTGCTTTTATAAATAGACTAACTATAGTTCTTTATTATAATGTCAAATCCATCTATATCTAATACGGAAATAGAAATAATGTTTATAATGATACTAAGAACAAAATAACAATTATTTAAATAAATGAACTTGCCCGTAGGCAGTGCTAAACAATAAGTGCCTACAGCTAATGCAACAACCTTTGCTCAATTTTCCACTCGTAGGATAACCTCATCCTTGTTCAACTTTCTACTTCTGACCAGTCCCTTCACAGTATTACATATGTGAGAACCACAGCCGGTATCCAATACCCAAGTAGAATTTTGACTTTTTGAAAAATTAATTTCAATCATGAACAAACCTTGATTGGATGTCGAAGCTTCTCTAAGCTTATTCTCTGCCAGAAACTTCTTGCAGTTCCTCCTCCAATGACTCGGCTCGTTGCAATAGAATCACATTCCTTTGCTAGCTGGATCAGGTTTCTTTTAATCATTTCTGTTTACCTTTCCCTTAGCCTTCTTAGATTTATTCTTTTCATAAGATACCTTGGGTCTTCCTTTTCTTCGAAGAATTATCCACCCTTAAGACATGGTTCTTCTTGGATGGGAAGTGACCTTTTGCAGTTTTTAACATGTTAAGTAATTCAGGCAGGCTGATATCTAACTTATTCATGTGAAAATTTATAACAAACTGCGAGAAGGTCTTTAGAAGTGACTGCAAGACTAAATCTTGACTCAACTCCCCAATCCATGACGAACCCAAGCTGTTAAAGGCATTCAATCAGATTGATCACCCTTAGGAAATGAGTCTCAATGACAGTGCCCTCGGTCATTCGAGATCGGAAGAGCTCTTTAGATATCTCATATCCAGCAGTCCTACTTTGTTCACCATACAACTCCTTAAGGTGAAGCAACATAGTAGAAGCATCCATGTTTTCATGCTGACGCTGAAGCTCGTTATTCATGGATGCGAGCATGATGCAATGAGCTCAAGATGCATCATTTTGCCATTTTACAATGGTGACATTCTCTTCCTAAGAGGCTGATTCTGGAACAGGTCCAGGGACAGGTGAATTTAGGACATAAAAAATCTTTTCAGCAGTGAGAACTTTTCTCAAATTCCTTAACCAGTCAGTGTAATTTGGTCCGGTCAGTTTGTTAGCATTAAGAATACTACGCAGTGATATTAGTGATTTTGACATTTTTAAATTTCTGTATGTGAAAAGATAATATTTTAGCAAACATTCATTTAATTAATTTTACATACCAGATAAAATTTAGGTCTTAATTTAGATTGGTATCTCCCACTATTTTCTTCAAGCTATATTATCCTCACTTATATAGTTCGGCAACATCTAATTAAAGATTTGCTACTGAGAATAATGATCTTATTTTAAATGTATATAGCCTTGTGGATGGCACAACAAACGATATATAAATAAATAGGTAGACAACTTTTTGTCAATTACATCAACATGTAACTCCTTTTTATTTTGCCTCTTAAATTATAATGGTCAAGTGTTTGCACATACGAACTAAAATGATTTAACTTAAGTCCAACTTAACACTTTTATAAATTCAAAAAAGAAAAATATTGTCCTTGTGGATAGCACAACAAAATAATATTGTTAAATTTTCTTGATAAACATCAAATGTGATTAAATTAATATCTTTAATACGCAATACTTGCCTTGTGGATAGCACAACAAACTCGTATTAAATATTTAATACTTTATTAATTTATTATGCTAGAAGACGACGTTCGATATTCCAAATATCTCTGAACGCTTTAGACTTCTTATAATTTTCTTGAGGGTTTTGTTATTATTTGTCTCATCTTGTTTAGCGCACATGCACACACACACACACACACACACACACACACACACACACATATATATATATATATATATATATATATAAAATACGCGTCATTTTGTTAAACATGCGAAGCATGCTTGCATAAAATATAATATATATAACACTTAGCATACACATATTGAATACTATATTCTACCCGGATTGATTATGGACTTTTATTTTTGTTTGGTTCACTAGAGCTACCAAGTGAACCAAAAGGTCAAACCAAGGAGTGCAAGAATTTAAATTTAAACATAACTATTACATTTAAACCCGGGCTCCATACAAACGGGTCTTCACGCGCTCCTTACTCCTTGGTCTCCAATTTCTTCAAGATAATTATAACCATTTCTATTACATAAACTATTTAATTGAAATAGAAACATTGATCAGCAGTCAAGGGGAAGTGTATAGAAGGGAGATATAATTTTACATCAAGAAAAAATCAGAGAAGACGAGGTACGCAGACCCCATTTAATAAAACTCATACATTCAAGCATCCAACTAAAATAAATCCAATCACATTGGTCAATAGTCACATAATCAATCCTATTTAATATCATACATATCACCATATGCATCAATAAATAAATATTCATCTCATAAATTAAAACATTCCATATATATATGAGTATCATTTAATGGGCAATTTTAAATTGCATGAAATCCATTTTCAAAATTAAAATAAACTCTTTATTTTAATTATAAAATTATTTAAAATATTATATATATATATAACTATTAAGAATATTTCGTGGGTTAGTATGAATAATATATCATGTTAACCTGTTAACAGGATTCCTTATTAGGATAATCCTTTACATATATATATATTAACCCGATTTATTCTAGTTTGGTTTCGCCTTTTTGTCATAGCAGCGAACTTTTCTTTTAATAACACGGGGTCACTTTATGAAACATGAGATCACCTTTTCTTTTAATAGGAAGTTATGATTCACTTTTAAAAGAAGTCAATTCACCTTTTTTTTTTAAAAAACAATCACAGATGCAGGCGAACAAAAAGAGAAAGAAAAAAAAAATCTTTTTCATTTTTTTCTTTCTTCCATAAATTATTTTTTATACAATTAATTATGCCCAATAAATTATTCTAAATACATACCCATACATATATGGAATAAAAACAATTAATAATTGCATAAAGGTTTGGCTGTGATGCCACTGTTGGGTTTGTACCAAATCATGGGCGCAATCAAATTGTAAAAATTAGCAGAAGAATGGTATCTCAGAGTTTAAAAGTTTATACAAAACCATTACCCGGATAATCCTTTATGCAAATTGTTAATTTAAAACGATAAATAAGAAGATTCATACCCCTGTAGAACGAAGCTTCCACAAGTACAAGTTCAACTCCTTGTCCTTCGTGATCTCCTTGAATTTTTGGGTTAGAATCCTTCCTTTGAACAACGTTAGTCACTCAAGTGTTTGGCCTCTAGAGGTGATCCACCAAGGAATATGAATTATCAAGAAGGAGGGTGGTTGGCTAAACCCTAGGTTTCTATCCTCTATAGAAAAAGAGTACTCTCCAACAATTGAAATTGCATCAACTGATATCTAAAATAAAAGTCCTCTTGTATAGATATTGATCAACCATTCTAATCCTATTAGACATAGGGTTTTATTTTATTAATTAAACATCTTTAATTAATTAGGCTTCCCAACATATTGGGATTAATTAATTAAACTTCTTTAATTAATTTATCTCCTAATCTTATTAAGAATAAACGAGAGTACTAATATTAAATTAATTTCTAAACTCCTTTAGAAATTAAAATAATAATAATTGTAATAATATTAATAAGACTCCTCTTATTAATTTATATTTAATATTTCTAAAATATTAAATAATAAACATTAAGTTATTTAATTTATTATATCGTCATAGATTAAATTAATTACACTTATGCATTATTATTATTATGTCATTACCTTCTTAAATAATTGTTCTTCCTTTTATAGTGTGACCCTTTAGGTTCTCCATATTAAACCGGTTGTGAATAAATCAATTAGAACAATTCTAATCTTATTTAAATAAATAAATTAAACTAACAATATATTTAAATAAATAATATTTATTCTACAATAAGAATCATAAAAGAACATGTGAGTAAATAGTTACCGTAGAATTCAATCTTTCCACCATACAATGTGTCAATTAAATATAAGACATGAAATTACTGTCAAGTCTTATTTTATTTAATTGTACGTATTTCGATCAGAAAATGCACAACTCCAAATAATGCAAATTAGAAACTTCTTTCTAATTTCATTCTACCTTGGCCAAGGACTACTGGGTTGTCATTTAACGAATCACATAAGATATATATCTTCTTTTACTAGAAGTTGTAGATTCTTTATTGATCATTCATTATCTCCATAT
The DNA here is from genome assembly GCA_020205555.1 of Panax stipuleanatus. Lineage (NCBI taxonomy): Eukaryota > Viridiplantae > Streptophyta > Magnoliopsida > Apiales > Araliaceae > Panax > Panax stipuleanatus. The sequence continues at coordinate 74,380,472 of CM035119.1, read as the reverse complement.
ATAACTCATTATACCCAAGCATATCCTTTGATATACCCTAAGGGTCTTAAGGACTAAGTTAAAGTATAATTCATTACATACAAGATACTATGATGATCTCAAGTCCAAGGATCACTTGTACTACTATCACATTAGGAATTTCTATTGACAGGCAAGTAAAACTCCATTAGGTATTCCATAGCGAGTTACGTTTAGTGAACTTATTATCCAATAAGTACCTACATACTTATTTTAGTGTCTCCACACAAATGATCATGAAATCAGTCATCCTCATCCAATGAGCAAGCAACATATGTACCAATCTATCTAGATCTATTAATCCCCTTTTTTAGTAATCCAACGATTGAGAACTATTTTAGTTTTAAGCTTTCTAAGAATTTAGATCTCATTAGCATGATCAACATCATGATTCTAAAAGCATTATTTAAAACTATGGGTTATTTATATATTATAAAAACAGCATCATGTAGATAATTAAATGCCTTTAATAAATAAATACTTTTATTAATAAATGAATTAGATTGTTTACAAAGTATATGCTTTATTATCATACATGATTGGCTTGTGTGCACACTACTTTCATTTACGTTATGGTCTGAAATTACATCTATGCTTTAGTTATCATTGTCGTTCAATGTCTATGTAATTCCAGTCTCATCATAGGCTAAGATAACTTCATACTCACTGACATGCTAGAATCATGCAACATGAATAAACTATATGCGAAGATGTACAAATAACAACTAAACTGACTAAACAAATCTTTTTGTGGTTTTCTGAATTTTTAATTTTTTTTTTCAAATATATGCAACTAAATGAACTACTATGCAACTAAACACAAAATATCATGCAACTACTGTATGATATGATTGACACTACCCCCAAACTTAGAATACAGAATGTCCTCCTTGTGAATGAAATAAGAATTAAAGTATGGAGGACTGCCTTGAACAACTACAGGTCAGGCTCGACCACCTCATCATCCAAATATGAAGGTGGGTAAGATAGGTGTGGCTGAGGAGTCGAGAACTGAAACGGCTCAGCAGATGTGTTTAGCCGTGCAAACGCTTCGTCTACTGCAGCATTAAAACTATTCTGAGTATCAAACATGTGGTTTTGTCTTACCATTAACCGGTCGGCCTTTTTATCCTCTATTTTGCTTTGTTCATCCAACTATTTCTGAAGAGTCCGGAACTGAGAGCATAATAGCGTCCACATCCCCAAGTAGTATATCCTCTACAAATTCTTCATAAGCTGCATCGTCTGCTTCTTCATAATCCGCATCCGCTTCTTCTTCCTCCTCCTTTTCCGAGTCTGAACGAAATATAAACCCGAGTCCCCTTGGATACGACGTACCCCCTTTCCACACTAAATACCTGACAATTAACCTACTGTCCAGCAGTTGCAGTAGCTGTTGTATCAGCTCCTCGGCTTCCCACCTAACACCAGCGCGACGACATAACCCACAAATAAGGGATGGATATGGCAATCCACCCGAAATAGGCCTTCTCAAGCATCGACGGATTGAAAAGTTTCTGATTGCCCCTATGTTAAGAGCAAAGTCCTTTATAATGGCATACAATAGTGAAACTTTCTCTTTTGTGATTTCGTTAGTGTTCAGTGAGAGGAGGAGCTTGGCACATAGGAAGGCGTTCTAAATCTTGCCGTAGAGGCTCGAATCTTTACTTAAGAACAGTGTACCCCCTTTCTTGCCTTTTAGCCACCCAGTTTCTAGGCTAAAAATTTTTGTCAAAATCCTGTCGTAATCTGGCCCACTATCTCAAAAAGTTGTGTACTAGCACACTATAGGCGCTCGTAGGTTGTAATAGTCATTGATAGCAGCAGCACTAAAGGACACCATCATGCCCCTAACGAACGTTGTGAATGGAGCCTTATCTTTGGCATTTGCGTATAATTCCTTAACCACTGCTACCACTACCGCTTTGGGCTGATCAGTGAAGGTGTCCCATCCTTCCTCGTTGATTTGGTGCCCCATCTCACCATCAAATTCATCGGGCCGAAGGCCGCATTTAGGGGTGAGTGCCTTATTTGCTAAATAATCAAATCTATCTACTGCAAAGGCACTGATGAATTTGTGATGCCCCCAAATCCGTGTAACATCGATTACAGGACCGGCGCTCACGGAACAACATACATCACTATCTAACTACATAAACTCCTGAAATAATAATAACTATTACATACTTATTCAAATAAAATTCCAAGTCTTTACAACCTTAAATAACTGAAATATAAACTTAGCGTTTATCGCTACATAACATCATATGCGGAAATATAAACTTATTACATAATCAACCCTCAACATTTCATCTTAGACTTTCCCTTGTCCTTGCCCGAGCCTTCAGCCTTCTCATCCTTAACTGAAAAGTTTAAGCAAGAATGAGCACGAATTGCCCAGCAAGTATATACAATAGTTTGAAAACATACATCAGGAGTAAAAGCATCTGTATGGCTATATCTCAACAGTCGGAAGAATTATCAAGTGTTAAACAAGAATGTAAAAGAGTAGGAGTGTAAGAATTTTCAATATCATACTAAGGGGTGTTAAATACCCTAAACGTTACTTTGTTTCATCAAAACCATCAGATGGTTTAACAATCAATTAGATTGTAAACGGTCTCTACAAGTACTCCAGGTGATCATCCTATCGTACCCTACATTGTGCATAAGTATAAAGTTTAAACTGCATAAGCATAAATGGGATTATATGCCCGACATCTGTTCTCCCGTTTATTCGGGTTGTTCATCTTAGTATTCATGCGAGACCGCACCAAAGTAATTTGTATTGGTAAACACTAAATAGCTTCGAAAGATTTGAATTAAATAATTTTTCATCAATAATAACTAGCCGAAAACAAAGGCTAGGAAACATACTTAGAAATAGTCTTTAAATAAATAGAACTTTAAAACATAGCAGTTGAAGCAATAACTGAGTAATCAACAATAAAATTTGCAAGATAATTAAAGTTGTAGAACTTTACGTCAAAGGAACTTGTACGTGTCAACGAGTAAACATGAGCTCGGTACTTACCCTTACCGCAATAAAAGAAGTAAGGCTTGAATAATTTATCAAGGAAAAATAGGGTAAGAAACTTGCATAATCAAATCTGAGTAAGGAGACTTGTCTGATATGTCTGCTATCGTTAGCAATGAACCTTCACGTAACCTATTCATATGTGTCACGTTAAGCCAGTAGGTTCTCGAACTCTAATTCGAAAGAAAACGATTTTCATTTACTTTAATAAGTTTATTAATGAGCACGTATTCACTTAACATACACTTTAACTACATATACATGTTGCATCAAATAGGTCCAGTAGTTAAATATAAGAATCTGGAAAAAAAAAATAAAGTTTTTGAAATTTTTTCGACCCGACCCGGACCTGCCCCCTGCCCAGACCGGCGCAGCTATGCCGGCTTAAGCTCTATGAGCTGCAGAACTGCGCTACTTTTCAGCCCAGAATTTTTTTCGCAGTTTTGAGCAGCCCACTTTGCAATTTAATTCTGACTAAACCATACATGATATGACACTGATCTTTTGACACAATACACTCCATATAGCATAACATTTTACAAAAATAACACATCCCAGAAATTAGCATGTTAAGACCACAAACCAACTGCCTTAAAAACCGTGCCAGAACTGATTTTCACACTTAGAAAATTTCTGGGAAACCCAGATTTTCTGCAGATTTTAATACCAACCTGCTTGCTTCCGAATTTCATAACTCTCTCAATTTAACTCAGATTCCTTTTAAATTTGGACAGATTGTACATGATACTACCTAGTATTTTATAAAATTATTACATACACTAATCGGGTCATAGAAACCATGATTACAAGGCTCCGAAAAACCCGAAAAGTCACAGATTTCACATTCCACCAACTTTGACAAAAATCCATGTTTTCGATTCTAGCATGCAATTGAAATGCTCTTACTGTCCAGATCATCTAATCTAACATATATACACATAACACAACCTTTAACTCTAACAAATTTCCATGATTTGATCAACTTGACATGTAAGAGACATATTATCATATACTTAGCATGCAAACTCGAATTTCTTGATTCTTTATGTAATTAGAACATGTTCAAGACAGAATTTCATTCTTAATCTCGATATAACAGAAAACCAACATCAACATAGCCTCACGAAATCAAAATAAATCATTTACCATGGTTATACATGCTTTTTCTTACTTTTTCTTAAAGATCATAAAGATGGTTTCATGCTTACCTCTTGATGCGAATTTCTTCTTGTTCTAATCTGCTAGAGCCTCACTCCTTGCTTGTTCACTCCTCTGCAATCTTCAGAATTCGTCCCCCCTCCCAAGCTCTCATTCTCTCAATTTCTCCTTTTTGCTCTCTTGGGTGGAATTTTATCAAAGTGAAGAATGTTTGACTTGTGTGTATATATATATAGCTTGATAGAGGATGATATGATCAGCCCCTCCATGTTCCTATAACTGTTAGACACACTACATCTACTAATTAACATTGAAAGAGAAGTGGGGGTTTGGAAATGGAAAAGTTGTTTGAGTTTTAAAGGTTTGTAACTCCCTCCTTATCTAATTCCTATGATACGTATATACTCCTCCCTTGTGTCCCAATAAGCTGGTCACGTGGGCCCCCTCCAGCTACTGTAACTTATTAAAATATTTTTATTTTAATCATTGAATCAATTAATATATCATCTTAACTATTTTGCCCTTTGTTGCCAAATGTTTCGATACTTATATCGATTCCTACTAAAGTCGACGTTCCGGTCGTCATGGGACTATCCGTTTCGTCAAATTCATCCCCAAAAATTTGTGGTTAACTTTTTACCCTAAAAAGTCAACTAGTTAACTTTGACCAAAAAGTCAACCGTGACACATTTTCGTGGTTACAGTCTATCTTGACTAATTTCAACGTTCCGGACTCAAATACGCAGACCGCATCTCTAAATTCTGCTCCGAACTTCAACTCGTGATTAAAAGCCATCTCACAAAACTAATAGGATTAATTCCATACTTAACCAATGTAAATAGTTAAATTAATCCAACCCAACTATTTAAATCCCTCGCATCACATAACTTAAAATACACATACATGTATAACACATATACATCTAATAAAACAAATCACACAAGAGTTTCACATAAATTCATTTATTGATAATTATTAAATTACATACAAAATCTCGGATATTACATTCATCCTCCCTTAAAAGGATTCCGTCCCCGGAATCATTACACATCAAACAAAAAGACTAGGGTAAGTTTTTATCATTTTCTCCTCGAGGTTCCACGTAGCCTCTTCGGCGTTGTGGTTCCTCCATACTACCTTAACAGAAGGTATTATCTTATTTCTTAACACTTGTTCTTTTCAATCAATTATCTGTACTGGAACCTCTTCATAGGTTAAGCCCTTTTCGAACTAAATGGGTTCATACTCTATGACATGTTTGTAATCCTATTTATAGGGTCGTAACATTGATACGTGGAACACGTTGTGTATATGTTCTAACTCTGGAGGTAAAGCTATTTCATAAGCTACCTCACCGACTCGTGTTAGCACTTCAAAGGGTCCTATGAATCTAGGACTAAGTTTTCCCTTCTTCCCAAATCTCATTTTCCCTTTCCAAGGCGACACTTTCAGAAACACATAAGTGCCGACGTCGAAGTCTCGTTGTTGCCGATGTTGATCAGCATATTTCTTCTGTCGATCTTGAGCTATCACTAATCTCGCTCGTATTGTTCTAATCACATCCGCAGTTTGCTGCACCAATTTTGGACCTAGAAATTTACGTTCTCCTACTTCATCCCAGCACAATGGCGTTCTACATTTCCTTCCATATAAAGCTTCATAAGGTGGCATCCCGATGCTCGGGCGGTAACTGTTGTTGTATGCAAATTCCACCAACGGTAGGTGGTCATCCCAGCTTGCTTTGAAATCCATAACACATGCTCTCAGTATGTCCTCTAACGTTTGGATAGTTCTTTCGCTCTGCCAGTCTGTTTGAGGATGATACGCGGTGCTCAACCTTAGTTGCGTTCCCATGCGTTCTTGAAAGCTTTTCCAGAAATTAGTAGTGAACCGCGGATCTCGATCTGACACAATTGATACAAGTACACCATGCCTGGAAATGATCTCCTTGATATAAAGCTTTGCCAACTGATCCAAGGTATATCTGATCTTGATTGGCAAGAAATGCGCTGACATGGTCAATCAATCAACGATCACCCAAACTGCATCGTCATCCTTCTGTGTATTTGGAAGTTCTACCACGAAGTCCATCGTGATATGCTCCCATTTCCATTCTGGAATTTCTAGAGGTTGAAGTAACCCGCTCGGTTTCTGATGTTCCGCCTTGACTCGCTGGCATGTTAAACACTTGCTGACGCACTCTGCCACTTCTCTTTTCATATTGGGCCAACAATAATGTTGGCAAAGATCCTGATACATCTCTGTGCTTCTCGGGTGGATTGAGTAACTTGAACTATGAGCTTCCTGCAAGATTTCTTCCTTTAATTTAGATACCGCTGGCACCCAAATTCTCTTCTCAAATCTTAACAGTCCATCACCACCCTCGCTGAATTTAAGCTCTTCTTCATCTGAAATTCTTTTCCTCACCTTCTCACATTCTTCATCGCTGCCTTGCGCTTCCTTGATTTTTTCCAATAGAGTCGAATGAGCCTCTATTGCGAATAATTTCCCATCTGACTCACTCAGACTCTTTACCTCGAGTTCCAAACTGGCCATTTCCTTAATTAACTCCTCTTGAGTTGTTAGCATTGCCAACCTACCACTGCCCTTTCTGCTTAGCGCATCTGCTACCACATTAGGTTTCCCCGGATGATACAAAATGTCGCAATCGTAATCCTTTATTAGTTCCAAACATTTTCTATGTCTCATATTCAACTCCTTTTACGTGAAGATATACTTCAGACTTTTATGGTCCGTATATATTTCACACTTTACACCATATAAATACTGCCTCCATATCTTTAGGGCAAATACTACTGCTGCCAATTCCAGGTCATGGGTAGGATATCCCTTTTCGTAATCCTTCAACTGACGCGACGCGTACTCAATAACTTTACCATGTTGCATAAGCACACAACTAAGTCCTTTGTGCGACGCATCACTGAAAATTATAAAATCACCAGTATCATCTGGTAAAGACAACACCGGTGCCTCACTCAATCTTTTCTTAAGCTCTCGAAAACTTTCTTCACACTTCTCTGTCCAGATAAATTTTACCGACTTCTTCGTTAAATTCGTCAACGTTCCTGCTATCTTCAAAAAATCTTAAATGAACCGTCTGTAATAGCCTGCCAGTCCTAAGAAACTTCTTACTTCAGTCGGCGTCTTTGGTTGTTCCCAATTTTGTACCGCTTCCACCTTTGTTGGATCTACGAAGATTCCTTCCTTGTCGATCACGTGACCAAGAAATTGAACTTTCTCCAACCAAAACTCATACTTTAAAAATTGTGCGTATAACTTATCCTTCCTCAACGCCTTCAATACCAACCTTAAGTGTTCAACATGATCCTCCTGAGTCTTGGAATAGATCAGGATATCATCTATGAACACGACCACAAATTTATCTAAGTATTGCTTGAATACCCGATTCATCATATCCATAAATGCCGCCGGCGCATTTGTTAACCCAAATGACATCACCAGAAACTCGTAGTGTCCGTAACGAGTCCTGAATGTTGTCTTAGGTACATCTTCCTTCCTCACCTTCAACTGGTGATATACCATCCTCAAGTCGATCTTGGAAAAATATTTTGCTCCCTTCAATTGATCGAACAGATCATCTATCCTAGGTAACGGATACTTGTTCTTAATCGTCACCTTGTTCAACTCTCGATAGTCGATGCAAAGTCTCATCGACCAGTCCTTCTTTTTCACAAATAAAACTGGTGCTCCCTAAGGAGACACACTCGGTTGAATATACTTTCTATCCAATAATTCATGTAACTGTACCATCAGCACCTTCATATTTGTCGGTGCCATTCTTTATGGGGCTTTTGTAATCGGGGCCGTTCCCGGTACTAAATCTATAACAATTTCAACCTCCCTATCCAGTGGAATACTTGGCAATTCCTCTGAAAATACATTCAAAAATTCATTCACTACTGGTATCTGTCCCATCCCTACCCCTACTTTCTACGCATTGACAATATGGGCCAAATAACCTATGCATTCCCTCCTTAGCAACTTCCTCGCATGCATCATCATCAGACAACTCGAGTGTCTCGGCGACTTACTCCGGTAGAATACTACCTTAGACTGATCTGAAGTCTTAAGGTTTATACACTTCTTCTGGCAATCTATCATCGCTCCATGGTTAAATAACCAATCCATTCCTAGAATTACATCAAACTCTCCTAATTGAATCGGAATTAAATCCACAGGTAACTTATATCCCCTGATATCTACAACACATTTCTTATGGACATGGCTAACGGGAATTATTTCCTTATTAGCAACTTCTATTATCATCGAATATTCTAATTCTTCCTGGGGTAAGTTTAATCGTTGGGAGAATTCATGCGACACGAAGGAACAAGTAGCACCCTAATCAAATATTATGTAAGCAGATATATTATTGATCGGAATGATACCTAAAACCACATCCTTAGATACGACCGCATCCTGAACTGTCATGTTGAAAGTCCTCACTGTTGGTCGATTCTGAGTTGGTTGTCCAGTAATTGTGAGATTTCCACCGCTTGGTCCCCTTCCTCCATTTCCTCCTGCTGAATTCTTCTTTGGGCAATTCCTTGCCTGATGATCCAATGCTCCTCAGTTGAAGCATCCATTCCTCTTTAGTGCAAAGCAATTGGGAGAGATGTGCCCCTCTTGCTTGCAATTGAAACAAACGTTCTTTCCTTGTAGACATGCCCCCGAGTGATTCCTCCCACACTCCTTGCATGCCTCAGTCCTCTTCTTTGCTTCCCCTAGTTTTCCCCCAGAGTTTCCCGGATTGAAATTGTTGCTGCTGCTATTGTTGTTCCAATTCCTTTTGCTTGCACCACTGCCGCTGCTACTTTCCCCACGATTCCCTCCTTCATTCTTCTTCTTTTTCTCCTTGTTAAACTTCATCAGGGCTTCACTTCCGCCCTTAGCGATTATAGCTTTCTCCAGGAGAGTCGCGAAGCTATTCGTCTGCAACACCGAAAGTCTGCTGTATAACCATGGTTTGAGACCCTGCTCAAACCTCCTCGTTTTTATCTCCTCAGTGTCGACCTGATGAGGTGCGAACCTCTCCAGCTCGTTGAACTTTGCAGCGTACTAAGGTACTGTCATGTCTTCTTGCTTCAACTCCATGAATCGCATCTCCATATGACTTTGCATACTCACAGGGAAATAGTTTTCGAAGAAGATCTTCTTAAACCCTTCCCAAGGTATCACACCTTCTCCCGCCCTGGTCTGGTTTGCCTCCCACTAAGAATTGGCTTCACCCTTCAGCATGTAAGTGGCGAAGATTATTTTCTGATCATCTCCTACTCGGGCAATAGCGAACGACTTTTCGATTTCCTTGACCCAAGTTTGGGCTTTAATAGGTTCGGTGGTTCCTTTGAACTCAGGTGGTCCCGCGCTCTTGAAGTCTTTAAAGTGTGCCACTTGGGCCGCTAGAGGGTTATTGGTATTCGGGGTTCGATTCTGAAGTGCCCCAATTAACATGTCTACGAATTGTTGCATGGGGTTCGGTGGACCCCAGCATTACCACCTGACCCTTATGGTACTTGTTGACGACGTCTTCCTCTAGCCATCCTTCTATTTAAATAAACTTAAAGTTATCATCTCATAACTTATTCTACAACATAAATAATTCATATAAAACTTAATCATTACATCACATATTTAAATAAAAGCATATTTATTTAAAAAAACATAATCACAAAGTATCTCATCATCTTATGGCATTATACCCTTTACATCTCTTCAACCCAAAACACTTGGTAAAAACCGAAAACCAAGTTTTTATTCCATAGCTAAGAGTTTGATACGCTAATAGTAAAAGTTCATCACGAATAAACTAAAGACCACGCCTAATGGCGTCTTCATGCTCTTTATTTGCTATCTCCAACACCAGCCCTCGGCTTATAACATGTCTAGACCGGTGCTCCTCACGTGGAAAGTGATACACCCTATCCTGGGACCTCCCATGTGCTGACTTAAATGCGTACTTCATTCTATCCATCCTAACATTCTTATCTCTTACTTCTCCTTCTAACTCGCCAGTTATCTTCTCGACCCGAACACGGCCTCTCCTCTCATCTTCCCAGAATGTGGTAATGATCTGCTTGTCAGCTTGGAGACTCTGTATCCTCGACTCCAACCCATTAATGGTATGTCCCAAGTGGGTCCTGATAGCTTCTTTCTCATCTTTTAGCCTATCCGCCTTCTGACTTGCTACTCTCAGCTTGTTAGGCAGATCCCCATTCCTAATTATCAAGTGATGCACCAATGCCTCAAGCAATGCTGCAGCTTCCTGCTCCCCCTGATACAGCTCCTCCAACTCATGGACCTTGTCATCCAACTCAGTAATCCTATCCATCAACTCATCCAATAGACCATCCCCATGTGCTTCCTCGGAGTCCTCCTCGGGCTCCCCTTCCTATTCAGGATACTCCTCTAGGTCTGACTCAGCTGCTGCCTCAGCTATAGGCTCAGGTACAGCTGTCACCAACTGCTGACTCACGACGTGGATATCTCTAACTTCCTCTTCTCCTGACATCCTACAATCAAGACAAATAACTCGATTAGTATTTTAAAATAGATATTAATTTTGTTATTAGAAAAAATAAATTTGACACAGCCCTTAGAACTCTACGTGAGTTCATCTCCTTATTACCTCCACTAACTCCCCTAAGGTTATAGTTTAAGGTTCCCCACCTAAGATTTATAACCTACAGCTCTGATACAAACCTGTGACGCCCCCAAATCCGTGTAACATCGATTACAAGACCTGGTGCTCACGGTACAACAAACATCATCATCTAACTACATAAACTCCAGAAATAATAATAACTATTACATACTTATTCAAATAAAATTCCAAATCTTTACAACCTTAAATAACTTAAACATAAACTTAGCGTTTATCGCTACATAACATCATATGAGGAAATATAAACTTATTACATAATCAACCCTTAACATTTCTTCTTAGACTTTCCCTTGTCCTTGCCCGAGCCTTTAGCCTTCTCATCCTAACTGAAAGGTTTAAGCAAGAATGAGCACGAATTGCCCAGCAAGTATATACAATAGTTTGAAAATATATATCAGGAGTAAAAGCATCTGTATAGCTATATCTCAACAGTTGGAAGAATTATCAAGTGTTAAACAAGAATGTAAAAGAGTAGGAGTGTAAGAATTTTTAATATCATACTAAGGGGTGTTAAATACCCTGAACATTACTTTGTTTCATCGAAAACCATCAGACGGTTTAACAATCAATTAGATTGTAAACGGTCTCTGCAAGTACTCCAGGTGATCAGCCTATCGTACCCTATATTGTGCACAAGTATAAAGTTTAAACTCCATAAGAATAAATGGGACTATATGCCCGACATCTATTTACCCGTTTATTCGGGTTGTTCATCTTAGTATTCATGCGAGACCGCACCAAAGTAATTTGGATTGGTAAACAATAAATAGCTTCGAAAGATTTGAATTAAATCATTTTTCATCAATAATAACTAGCCGAAACAAAGGCCAGGAAACATACTTAGAAACAGTTCTTTAAATAATAAGAACTTTAAAGCATAGCAGTTGAAGCAATAACTGAGTAATCGACAATAAAATTTGCAAGATAATTGAAGTTGTAGAACTTTACGTCAAAGGAACTTGTACGTGTCAACGAATAAACACAAGCTCGGTACTTACCCTTACCGCAATAAAAGAAGTAAGGCTTGAATAATTTATCAAGAAAAAATACGGTAAGAAACTTGCATAATCAAATCTGAGTAAGGAGACTTGCCTGATATGTCTGCTATCGTTAGCAATTAACCTTCACGTAACCTATTCATATGTGTCACGTTAAGCCATTAGGTTCTCGAACTCTAATTCGAAAGAAAACGATTTCCGTTTACTTTAATAAGTTTATTAATGAGCACGTATTCACTTAACATACACTTTAACTACATAAACATGTTGCATCAAATACGTCCAGGGGTTAAATATAAGAATCTGGGAAAAAAATAAAGTTTCTAAAATTTTTTCGACCCGACCCGATCTGACCCGGATCAGACCCGGCCCGGACCTGCCCAAACCGGCGCAGCTGCGCCGGCTTATGCCCTATGAGCTGCGCTGCTCTTCAGCCCAGAATTTTTTTTGCAGTTTTGAGCAGCCCACTTTGCGATTTAATTCTGACCAAACCATAAAGGACATAACCCTGATCTTTTGCCACAATACACTCCATATAGCATAGTATTTTACAAAACTAACACATCCCAGAAATTAGCATGTTAAGACCACAAATCGTTTGTCTTGAAAAGCGTGCCAGAACTGATTTTCACACTTAGAAAATTTCTGGAAAACCCAGATTTTTTGCAGATTTTAATACCAACATGCTTGCTTTCGAATTTCATAACTCTCTCAATTTAACTCAGATTCCTTTGAAATTTGGATAGATTGTACATGATACTACCTAGTATTTTATAAAATTATTACATACACTAATCGGGTCATAAAAACCATGATTCCAAGGCTCCGAAAAACCCAAAATGTCACAGATTTCACATTCCACCAACTTTGACAAAAATCCATGTTTTCGATTCTAGCATGCAATTGAAAGGCTCATACTGTCCAGATCATCTAATGTAACATATATACACATAACACAACCTTTAACTCTAACAAATTTCTATGATTTGATCAACTTGACATGTAAGAGACATATTATCAAATACTTAGCATGCAAACTCGAATTCCTTGATTCTTTACGTAATTGGAACATGTTCAAGATAGAATTTCATTTTTAATCTCCATATAACAGAAAACCAACCTCAACATAGCCTCACGAAATCAAAATAAATCATTTACCATGGTTATACATGCTTTTTCTGTGACAACCCGGATTTTCAGAAATTATTAAAATAAAAATGTAATAAATAAAATTCTTATTACGAGATATTTTGGGGTTTGGATATGTGTATGTATGTGTTATATATTGTGAAATATATGACTTGGTATGAATATAGAACATATATATATATATATATATATATATATATTTTCATATGATGGAAGAATGAGATTTAGTAGTTAATTTAATTTAACTATTGGAAAAGATCAATGGAATTATTACGAAAAGGGAATTAAGTTAATCTAATTAAGTTGAGAATTATATTATGGAATAATATAATTTGATTATTATACCTTGTGACAATGAATGTATTATGAATTAAATTTCATAGCTAATGTGAGTAATTCACTTAATTAAAATAGTGAGTTAATGTAAATATATTTATTTTAATAAGATGAGAAAGTAATATATATTGCATATAAATGTAATATGTTAATGTAACACGATTGTGAATCTCGTAAATAGTTAAAATATTTATCGAATAAAATAAATATCTTAGTTGGAATATTTATTTAATTTAAAATGAATATTTTAGTTGGAGATTGTTATGGAATAATTTGTTTAAAGTGTGATGATATCAAGTGAATGAAAATAGTCTAATTTAATTGAGTAATTAAATTAGAGGATTAATGGTTGTTAAATAAAATTATAATTATATTGGCTAAATAGAAGTTATAATTTTATTAGTAAGGTTTACTTGGATTTATTAATGAATTGAGATTAATTCAATTCAATTGGTTAGTGGGTGTGACAAGGGTATATTATATGATAAGGAAGAAATTTAAATAAATTAGAAGATGATAATTGGGTTTCAGCCAAACATGGCCTTGAGACCCTTGGGCTTTTGTAACTGAGAAAGCCATATTGATGTACATATTATGTTTATATCAGTTATATGAATTTTACGTATTTTGTTCCTAAAGCTTAAAAAATAAAGAAGAACAAATACAGAGAAGAGAGGAAGAGAGAAATTGAGAAGAGGGAGCTTAGAGAAGAAATTCTCTGTAATTGAAGAGGAGTTTCAAAATCAAAGGAGGGAGAAACAAGAAATTGTTCAAGCTTTATAACAAATCAAAGGTAAAATTTCTAGGTTTCTAGTTTATGGTTTTGTTTTCTAAAATCTCTGTAATCGAGTTTTGGTGGTTGAGTTTGTTGAGGTATAGTTTGTATATGTTTTTAGATGGATATAATTTGTTAATGGTCATCTAGAAGCAATTTTGGAGTGTTTAAACTCATGAAAACATGTTAAAGATGAAGAATTGAGTTTTGGTTGAATATGTACATTTTGGTCATTTTTGAGACTAAAATTAGTATGAAATCTTGATGGAAACCTTAAATTGTTGATGGATGTTGTAAGAACGTTGAAAAACAAAAAAAAACGCAAGTTGAATGAATCAATTTGGTTAAGAAACGAATTCGTTGTGAATGAATTCGCTAAACATGTTAAAATATAAAAGTTTAGTATGAACATGAGTTTTGAGTCAAAATTTAGGTTAGATAATGGTTATGTAAATTATGGATTTCCTTGCTATGTTGTAGTTCTATGAATTACGAATCCATAGAGTTGAAAACGGACTCAATCGGATGTGTATAGCTTGATTTATGAAGATTGGAAGGAAGAAAAGGTTAGAAAATTCGCCAGAACAACAAACTGGAGAAGAAAATCGCGTAACAGACTGCCAGGGGCGCAGCTGCGCTGCCCCAAGGCTGTTTGGGGCGCAGCTGCGCCGGGAGGAAAATTCAGTCTGGGACTGTTTTGACCTACTGTGGTAAAATGGCCATAACGTTTTCATACGGACTCGGATTGAGGTGATTCAAGATGATCCAGAACGAGCACGAGTAGACCTACAACTTTCGTTCTTTAAGTTTTTCAAATTGAGGTCGTTAGCTAGGGGTCAAAATGGTCATTTTTGGGACTGATGTATTTTTGGAGGCAATCGGGGGGCGTCGGGCATGCACGTATGCACATGTAACGCTCCCGACCATGTAAAATGATGTTCTAACTTCCATAACATGACTATTAGGTATTATAATGATACTTAACATTAATCTTTGAGTATTATACAATTTGGTTGGGCGTGCTAAGCGTGCACAAATGTGTGTCGTTTGGGCGTTCGAATAGGCAAGTTTGGCGTACGAACGTGCAAGCGTCTCAATGCCGTAACGAGTGTGTATGACCTTGTTTAATATTATATTTTTAATAAGAATAAAACATTATAGAGTAATGTAACCCAATATAGGAGCATGCAAAGCACATGCAAAAGAGGCGAGTTAGGCGTGTGACGTATAAACGTCGAAACGCCGTGTAATGTGGTAAAACACTTAAATAGTATTTCGATTATAATGAAATGAATATTATAATATATGAAATGTGGTTAATATAAAACCAATAGGTAGTCCTAGCAGGACTTAAACACTTGAATGAATTTTGAATATTACGAAAAAGAATTATAGTGAAATATAAGTCGATAGTTAACACAATCAAATTGAACATTGTGTATTGATAATAGGAAGGGTTATGAGATGTAGAGTAAAGTTTATGTTATAACTAATATGCATTGCTATGTGACTGATAATTGATGTGCATGATTATATAATTGTGTAGGGCACGTGAAGTGCAGATATCTGTAAGCTGTTAAACTGTTATTGGTAAACAACGATCAAGGCAAGTCTTTCAGTTCCTATTTTCTACGTGAATTTGATGATGAACTGTTTTAAATTGTTTTGCAAATAGCATGATATGTTGTATATATGTCGTAAGCATGAAATGTTAAAGTTAATTTATGACTATATTGATTAATTAAAGAATGTTGATTGAGTAAGGAAATCAATCTTTATATTTGTTATGTGAAGTAAAGCATGTATGCCATGTTACTTTAATTATTTTGAGATGTATGTTGAGCATGTATTTATGTGCTATGTGATGCATGAAAGCTGTTAGATCTTGCTGAGCTGTCGAGCTCATTCTTGCAAATAATCACTTTTGCAGGTTAAGGATTCAAGGTAACGCTATGTGCTACTTGAAAGAAATGAATCAGATGTAATGCATGAAGATTTATATACTTTGGCTGAATTATTATTATTTTGGACCCTGTTTAAGGTTTCAGATAATGTATTTGATAATGTATGATGGTTAATAGATGTTATGTTGTAAAGTTTAAATTTTACCCGATGTATAAGGGTTATTGAACGTGGTTGTAAGTTTTAGTTTATACTAACTCTGACGAAGCGATTCATGAAATAAAGTTGAATCAAAGTTATGTAATGATAAAGGTTGAGATTCAGGGAAATAAATAATGAATAATATAAAAGTTTTAAATATTCCGTATTTTTAGTGATTGTATCATTGATTAATGGTGTAAAGGATGTATTGTTAACGACCGATGTCGAGAGTTGTATTGTATGAATGTTGGGGTCGTTACATTTTCTTACTTTTTCTTAAAGAACATAAAGATGGTTTCATGCTTACCTCTTGATGCGAATTTCTTCTTGTTCTAATCTTCTAGAGCCTCACTCCTTGCTTGTTAACTCCTCTGCAATCTTCAAAATTCGTCCCCCCCCCCTCTCAAGCTCTCAAGCTCTCATTCTCTTAATTTCTCCTTTTTGCTCTCTTGGGTGGAATTTTAATAAAGTGAAGAATGTTTGAGTTGTGTGTGTATATATATATATAGCTTGATAGAGGCTGATATGATCAGCCCTCCATGTTCCTATAACTATTAGACACACTACATCCACTAATTAACATTGAAAGAGAAGTGGGGGTTTGGAAATGGAAGAGTTGTTTGAGTTTTAAAGGTTTGTAACTCCCTCCTCTAAATCCTATGAAATGTATATACTCCTCCTTTGTGTCCCAATATGCTGGTCACGTGGGCCCCCTCCAGCTGCTGAAACTTATTAAAATATTATTATTTTAATCTTTTAATCAATTAATATATCATTTTGACCATTTTGCTGTTCGTAGCCAAATGTTTCGATACTTATATCGATTCCTACTAAATCGACGTTCCGGATGTCATGGGACTATCTGTTTCGTCAAATTCATCCCTGAAAATTCGTGGTTGACTTTTTACCCGAAAAAGTCAAGCGGATAACTTTGACCAAAAAGTCAACCGTGACACATTTTCGTGGTTACAGTCTATCTTGACTAATTTCAACGTTCTGGATTCAAATACGTAGACCGCGTCTCTAAATTCCGCTCCGAACTTCAACTCGTGATTAAAAGCCATCTCACAAAACTAATAGAATTAATTCCATACTTAACCAATTTAAATAGTTAAATTAATCCTACCCAACTATTTAAATCCCTCACATCACATAACTTAAAATACACATACATGTATAACACATATACATCTAATAAAAGAAATCACACTAGAGTTTCATATAAATTTATTTATTGATAATTATTAAATTACATACAAAATCTCGGATATTACAGAATTTCTTGCGGTCAAACTGTCTTGTGGGGGTGGACGGACCCTCACCCTTTTGTTATTTATGTGCTCGTGCTACTATTGTACCAACAATGTAAATCCCAGTCAATTCTCAGGTGAAGCGTCCTGGTGGTTAGTGTAAATCTCACCTATTTGTGGTACCTTTCATTGACACCCTTTTTCAAAAAGTTGGTGGGCAATATCGATGTTACTTGATAATGGTTACTGTGACGCCCCCAAATCCGGGTCCCTTTATTACCTCAGATCCGGTGCAGTCACGATACTACTATCGTCAAACTATTACATCTTTTATTCATAACTTAAAGAATATAACTTCGCTTTATTACAATTTAGAATATAAATTCTTTCATTTTCAGGATCTGTATAATGACCCCAAACTTTTATAAGTTACAATCTCGGTCATTTAACATTCCTATTTATACATCATATTCGATGTTATAAAAATTTAGAATAATTTAAACTTTTTCAATCCTCTTGAATAAAATCTTTTATTGATTTCATAATCTTGAATCAATTACATATCCTTGAATCAAATATATTACGATTCATTCTATTCGAATTACTGTATAAACATTTACATTTTAATTCAATATCTTCTACGTATCAACTATTGCATCTTTACAACACGACAAGTATTTAAACATCGTAATTACTATCGTGTACCACTCCTAGAACCTAAACATGGTTCAAGAAATAATCTAAATAGTAATCTTCGTTGCGATACTATTTAACTTTATCATTCAAGAAGCACGTAATCTTTACCGTGAGTCCTTAACCTGCAAAAATGGTTATTTGCAAGAGTGAGATCGACAGCTCAGCAATTCTAACAGTTTTCATGTATCACATAGCATATAATATCATACTCAGTTCATGCATTTATAATCAATTTATATTTACGAAGCATGTTACATCTCACATAACAAGCATATCATCAAAGATCAACTTTCAATCTCATACATATCTCGTATACAGTTCATATATAAGTTCTCATCATCACAATATAATATAATTCAACTAACAGTTATTGAATTCATATATCAACTATGAACTAAAAGACTTGTTTGGCTCGTAGATTACCAATTACCAAAAAAAGACAGCTTAATATAATCTGCTTCATCAATCCTACACACGTATTACCATACGCATCAATTATTAGTCACCTAGCAACGCTTATCAAACGTCTACGCAAATTCTAATTTACACTTCATAATTCTCTTCGATTTACTCGTTTGACACTTACTGTCAAATAATATGTATAATTAACAATATCAGTTAATTATCACATAGCTAATTCTCAACGTTAGTTAACCACTTTAGGATAACTCATTCCTCTTTAACTAATAAGTTAATAGTTATTCATAACAAAATTAATCACATCATGCATTAAATTATAATCAAACCAATTATAATTTAAATTAAACAATTACTTAGATTATAAATAATCAATTTCAATTTTTGTACTCATTAAATTATAGTTAAATAAATTACAATTTAAATTACACATTCACCTTAATTATAATTATTCCAAATTATAATCACATATTAAGTTATAATTACACAAATTATACTTCAAGTTAAACATTTACTTTGATTATAATTAATCAAACTATATTCAATATAATTTAACAAATTATAATTTAAATTAAACCTTTACTATAATTATAATTATCCAAATTATAATTACACATTATTTTATTAATATAACTCATTACTATTATCTAACATTTTAAGGCATGTTAAAATGCCATTAAATTATTACATAAACTTAGCTTTTCAAAACAAAGGTCCTCTTTTTTCTGTATACCCCATGCCGGGGCGTGGGTACAAGGCTTACAAGGCCCGCCGGGGCGGGCCCCCTCTAGGGTTTCGAATTTTTCTCCACACCAAATTCCAGCCAATCAATTACACATAAAACTTTACAGAAACAATATTACTAAAGTTTCTAACATATTTTAACATATAAAAGCATCAATTCATATATTGATCCATCAAGAGTTTCATGAACTCTCTAGAAATTCCTCAACCGCACAACATTATACCAATCTTGCATTATAATTGGATTTGTATCTTTAGACTTCATTTGATAACAATGCTAACCAGATTATAAATCTACTGATATCATGATAATCTCTTACAATTATAGAACTTTGAAATGATAAATGTTCATAGTAACATTACCTCTTCAAGGCTTGCAATACTAGGCTTGCTTTCAACTTAGATAGCTTCCTCTCAATTTAGCACTTCCCTCTCTTAATGCTTATCAACAAACTCTCTCTAGCAACTAAGCAAGAACTTAGCCAACTAGAAATGTGAAGGGAAAACTTCTAATTTATAGAAAAAAATTATGGACCAATTCATGGTTTTACCCAACAAATCAAAATAAAGGATAAAAGAGAAAGACATTGGACAAGATGGAGGTGGTAGGAGGGACACTATTGCAACCACCCCCTTCATCATCACCATAGCCATCATCATCCTCTAACATAGGCCAATGACCTCTACTTTCCTTTTGGCTCACAAATAAATCCCATTGACTTAATATTGCTACACTAATAAGGTTATGGGTACATATACACAAACATATATATACACCCACATATAAACAAGTACCCTCACAATTTAATTATACACCAATACATAATATCATGTAAATTATGGATTTCCTTGCTATGTTGTAGTTCTATGAATTACGAATCCATAGAGTTGAAAACGGACTCAATCGGATGTGTATAGCTTGATTTATGAAGATTGGAAGGAAGAAAAGGTTAGAAAATTCGCCAGAACAACAAACTGGAGAAGAAAATCGCGTAACAGACTGCCAGGGGCGCAGCTGCGCTGCCCCAAGGCTGTTTGGGGCGCAGCTGCGCCGGGTGGAAAATTCAGTCTGGGACTGTTTTGACCTACTGTGGTAAAATGGCCATAACGTTTTCATACGGACTCGGATTGAGGTGATTCAAGATGATCCAGAATGAGCACGAGTAGACCTACAACTTTCGTTCTTTAAGTTTTTCAAATTGAGGTCGTTAGCTAGGGGTCAAAATGGTCATTTTTGGGACTGATGTATTTTTGGAGGCAATCGGGGGGCGTCGGGCATGCACGTATGCACATGTAATGCTCCCGACCATGTAAAATGATGTTCTAACTTCCATAACATGACTATTAGGTATTATAATGGTACTTAACATTAATCTTTGAGTATTATACAATTTGGTTGGGAGTGCTAAGCGTGCACAAATGTGTGTCGTTTGGGCGTTCGAATAGGCAAGTTTGGCGTACGAACGTGCAAGCGTCTCAAGGTCGTAACGAGTGTGTATGACTTTGTTTAATATTATGTTTTTAATAAGAATGAAATATTATAGAGTAATGTCACCCAATATAGCAACATGCAAAGCACATGCAAAAGGGGCGAGTTAGGCGTGTGACGTATAAACGTCGAAACGCCGTGTAATGTGGTAATACACTTAAATAGTGTTTCGATTCTAATGAAATGAATATTATAATATATGAAATGTGGTTAATATAAAACCAATAGGTAGTCCTAGCAGGACTTAAACACTTGAATGAATTTTGAATATTACGAAAAAGAATTATAGTGAAATATAAGTCGATAGTTAACACAATCAAATTGAACATTGTGTATTGATAATAGGAAGGGTTATGAGATGTAGAGTAAAGTTTACGTTATAACTAATATGCATTGCTATGTGACTGATAATTGATGTGCATGATTATATAATTGTGTAGGGCACGTGAAGTGCAGATATCTGTAAGCTGTTAAACTGTTATTGGTAAACAACGATCAAGGCAAGTCTTTCAGTTCCTATTTTCTACGTGAATTTGATGATGAACTGTTTTAAATTATTTTGCAAATAGCATGATATGTTGTATATGTGTCGTAAGCATGAAATGTTAAAGATAATTTATGACTATATTGATTAATTAAAGAATGTTGATTGAGTAAGGAACTCAATCTTTATATTTGTTATGTGAAGTAAAGCATGTATGCCATGTTACTTTAATTATTTTGAGATGTATGTTGAGCATGTATTTATGTGCTATGTGATGCATGAAAGCTGTTAGATCTTGCTGAGCTGTCGAGCTCATTCTTGCAAATAATCACTTTTGCAGGTTAAGGATTCAAGGTAACGCTATATGCTACTTGAAAGAAATGAATCAGATGTAATGCATGAAGATTTATATACTTTGGCTGAATTATTATTATTTTGGACCCTGTTTAAGGTTTCAGATAATGTATTTGATAATGTATGATGGTTAATAGATGTTATGTTGTAAAGTTTAAATTTTACCCGATGTATAAGGGTTATTGAACGTGGTTGTAAGTTTTAGTTTATACTAACTCTGACGAAGCGATTCATGAAATAAAGTTGAATCAAAGTTATGTAATGATAAAGGTTGAGATTCAGAGAAATAAATAATGAATAATATAAAAGTTTTAAATATTCCGTATTTTTAGTGATTGTATCATTGATTAATGGTGTAAAGGATGTATTGTTAACGACCGATGTCGAGAGTTGTATTGTATGAATGTTGGGGTCATTACAGTTGGTATCAAAGCTGATAGATTATACACCTTAGGTAAGAGTACCTTAGGCTATGACCTTAGAGAATGAGAAGTTAAGTTACGTATAACGAAAAGGTGATTCCTTTCACATACGTAGAAGTATAGGATGAGTTAAGTCCTAGAAATGTTATAAGAAGGAGAGAATAACGAGGAATAAAACTCGAATAAAATGTTAAACTTTATGAACGGAATTAGAAATTTTTAAAAGAAGAGTTAATAAATAAACAAGAAGATTCAAAGAAGAATCTTGAAGAGATATGAAGATGAGAATCAGGAGTTACTTAACTCCAATAATAAAGATGACGAATAACGATGAATAGACGAAGTCTATAGGATTAAATCATAATGAGGTCCTGATATAACCTGTTGAAAGGAAAAGATAAGAAGTTTTAAAACAAAACGATAATGAGATAAGAAAGAATCATCAGGGAGATGATTATAGAATAAGGTCACGACGTGATCTTTTAAAGTTAAAAGACAGATGGTCAGTAATGATTGAATAGTTATAGTTTGATGCTACAACGAGAATGTACTATGATATAATACGAGGTTAACTCATGAGGAGTTATAAATGATGAGATGCGAAAAATTCGTATCTAGTAAAGAGCATGTTATGAGCAAGATAGAGTTAGGTGGGATTTCAATTGAAGAATTATGTGATGGCTGAGTTGTACAAACCTTTGTATGGGCGAGGGTTTTGTGCTTGCACTTTGTTTATCACATTGATAATCATTGGAATGTTGGTGTCGCGCTATCAATGTATATGTGGTGAAAAAGTGATTTTTTTCTAATGTGTATATTTGATAGTTAGAGACTATTAAGATTAGTAATGTGACGCCCCAAATTCCAGGACCGCCACTTGGTCTCTCGAATTCGGTTCATCACGTGCTCATGGTAATACATCGCAATAATGATAACTAAATATCACACAACCACAGCGGAAAATCTATTCTAGAATAATTTACAATGATTTATTATAATTATTCCCCCAAGTCTCGCAACCTACAGTACTTAATAGATTACATAGCAATATCAATTAACGACTTGTTATATAATCTAACTTAAGCTTAAACATAAACAAATCCAGTCTTACTACATCATCTTCACACAATATTAATATATTTGAAACATAACAGACATAAGCTAGTTGGTAGCCTTGCCCTTGCCCTTATCAATGCCCGAAGGTTCGCCATGCTCTGCCTTAACTGAAATGTTTTAGGGAAAGCAAGAATGAGCACAAATTGCCCAGCAAGCAATATACAATAAGGGTGAATAATAAGATTCTCAATTCTCGAAAGGGTATAGCAATATTTGATAGCTCAAGAATAACAAGAATATCAACAGTTCTCAATAACAGTCGTTAAGGACAGGATATGATTCAATAATAAGTCAATTCAAGATTTCAAATAACTGAATACTGAGCAGTCACTAAGGACTATGAACTTCTACTAGAATTGACAGTAATAAACTGAAAATCCAATAAAAACAGGTACAACAGGTGATCAGCCTAAAGTACCATCGTTATGCATAACAATCAATCATACTCAAGTGTGCACGTCGGTTCTCCGATAATTATATATTCCCTTCAAAGAAGGTTGTTCTTCTCAGTCAAATACAAGATCCCGCACCAATCAATTAGTTTGGGTCGCTTTTCAATAATATAAGTCTAGCCGAATCAAATGGCATAGACACTTTCACAATATTCAAGAACAATACTAAGTTCAACATGTATAATAGCTTTAATGAATTAAGAGTTCAAGTATGCTAATTTAATTCAACGATTTAGTAAGAAACTAGTTCACAATATACAAGGATAGAATACTTGCACCGTAAAAGAGTGTAAGTTAGGAAACTTGCCTTTAGCGTAGTTTATCCACGTAAAGTAATTCAACACTTTTGAATCCTATTTATAGTGTATTATAAGTATAGGATTTTCATTAGTCATTTATGCTCACATATGATATGTAATTTTAAACGCACCCATAAACGTTTAACTTAGTTGCATACTATACACATACTTCATCATATACTTTTGCGTACATATAGCACATTTCAGTTTACAAGACATTATGAAGTCATCACCTAGTTTTTAATCGTTGCTTTATAGTCCCCAAATACCTTTTGGACTTATCCCTGGGAATTTTATAATCAAACATTCAATTTTATCACTTAGCATGCCTCTTATCACATTTCTTAGCATACTGGTCATATATTACAAGTTAAAGTAATCGCATAAGCTAACTGTCAAAAATCAGATCAACAACTAGCTCAATTCTGATTCCAGACTGGCGCAGCTGCGCCATGGCTAAGCCTAGGGCCAGCGCAGCTGCGCAGCCTTCTGGCCAAGCCAAGGCTGAGCTGTGCCTTATGGTTTCTGTCCGGTCATGCAAGCCAACAACACCACATAGCATATAAACATATTAAAAGATACTTTTATGTTTGTACAACCTTTCCTCGTTTCAAATATATGTGATAAAGATTCTAAGTCAATACTTTCAATAACTTAAAGCCATTCAAGGTCATGAGACCACGAAGCTATCATACTTGTCATGTACACACATAAGGTGGTCGTGTAACGTGTTCTAGGCATGTTCATGAATATCTTTACCACATACATATTACTAGCATTGCTATTGGTTTTGAAATCATGCTTCATGTAGTCTTTATGGCATCTAGCATGGTGTGTACACACGTGCTTGTATGACACATTAGTGAGGTTAAAAACATTATCCAACATGTTCATAATGATCAGAATCTGGACTTCGATATAACATGTCAAGATTTAGGTTCAAAACTTATACTTTCACTAGTAAAGTTCATTTAACGCAATCCACGTGCTCATGATACCTTACGAAACATGTATACATCTATTAACATGCTTTTCATGCTTTCCTAGATCATAATAATATGCTTGCAAGGTCAAGTTACCGTATAAGTCAGAACAGTGATATCATACACATATGTCAAAGTCTTGTATTAAAGTTCTAAGTTTGTTTTGGAAAACTATACTTTACATCAACCATGAACACAAGCGTAATAGAACATGATCATTTTAGGTCTACGTATCTATACATGTAAGTTAGTCATGCTAGCATGCTTCATGTACGTCAATGCAAGAACTATCATATAGCAGGAAGCAAGCAGAAAATTAAAAACTGCAGCAGGGGACCTGCGCAGCTGCGCTGCGCCGCAGTGTAATGCCGGCGCAGCTGCGCCGCGTCCGGTTCAGTTCAAGAACAACCTGCGTCGGCAGACTTCCAGGCCAAATGCCAAATTACTTCACGAATTTGATTATAGTCAACTACATTATAATTTAAACATGTATATAAGTTCACATAACAACTAAATAAGTGCTCTACAATCCAATTGCAATCCAATTTTGCATAATCAAGAATTAGAACTTTTGACAGAAAACGAAAATGAATAACAAGGAAACTGTATTATACCTTCTATTAGATTCTGAACTTGCTGCTATCTCACAATGCTATTATACTGATATATGTATATGCTCTCAACTTATCAACTCAAACAAAATCTCAGCAATGTGAAATGGGAAGAAAGGAAGCCATATTTATAGAGAAAACAAGATACAGACAATGCAATTGCCTACCATTTCAAACTAACAGAAATTTGAATTGCATGCTAGAAAAGAGGAAGTTGGTAGATAGTTGTTGAAAGCCATCATTAGAGCCACTCCTCATATAATTATTGCTAGCTAAGCTTGGGAGAAGAATGGGAGAATAGGCCTTAGCCTTTTTGCCATACACGTGAAGGAGAAGGAGAGTGACTATTATATTGGGACAAGGCCATATATCAGCATTCTATAATTTGTATATATACACAACACTTATGCCAAAATATGTTACATGTATATATACTATATAATTAGGCCACAATTATAGTTACAATGTAATTCTAATGATACTAACATGGATTCACATAATGTAATAAGTGTGAATTGTACACATATAATTCATGTACATTTTTTATCATACTGGTATAATTTAATCGGATGTTATCACATTACATTATCTCATGTATTATTAAATTGTTCACCATATATTCATGATGTCTCACTTTATTAAAATTAATAGTTTACAATATGTTCATGATATATTATACAGTGTATACCCACATATTTATTGTCACATAAGTATTATCATGCATTCATAACATATAGTTTTAACATAATCACATTATGCTTCATGTAATATATGGTTTCTATGTGTAATATATTCGCATTGCATTATATAACATAGTTTATGTATATACATGCATGGTCACACTTAAGTGTCTCTCTACACTATATAATATAGTTGTATTCCATATACTTTATATATTCAAGTATTGCACATTTGCACATATCAATTAATATAATCTTATTATATTAATCACTCACTTATTTATTTTATTATTCATAATGTCAAATAAATAAACTATTTATCTCGTTGATTAATTAACAATAATATTAATTAATTTATTCATCATTGACTATTAATTATACCAAATTAATAATCATAGGATTAATTATCACATTAACAAATATAAATCTCAGCACAATTATAAACAAGTGGATTATGATTATTATATTTCTTGCAATAATAATCACATATTATTAATCAACCATAGTTAATATTCTCTAATAACAATTAACAATTAATTAATTGTTCACTTAAAAATTCTTCGTTAATTAATATAATTATTAATATTTCCCATCACTGTGCCACACTAGGCTCTCAACGAGTTTATCGTAAACTCCACATTTTTCTCAATTGTCATAGATATTCAATTTAATATAACTGAATTAATCATTCTCATAACACAAAATCATTTATATTCAAATAAATTCTCATTTTCATTAATATAATTATTTAATAATATTAGGAAATTCTCGAGTATTACATCCTCCCCCCCTTATAAAAATTCCGTCCCGGAATTGCTACAAGGTTACACAAACAAATGGGGATAATCCCTCATTATCCTATCTTCTAATTCCCACGTTGCCTCCTCGACATCGTGGTTACGCCAAAGTACTTTTACAGAAGAAATAATTTTATTTCTCAAAGTTTGCTCTTTCCTATCTAATATCTGGACAGGAATTTCTTCATACGCCAAGTTCTTCTCCACTTGAATGGGCTCGTAAGAAATCACATGTTTGTAGTCGGCCTTGTACGGTCGCAACACGGAAATGTGAAATACGTTGTGGATGTGCTCCAACTCGGGTGGTAACGCAACTTTGTATGCCACTTCGCCCACTCGCTTCAGTATCTCAAATAGTCCTATAAATCTTGGACTCAATTTTCCTTTCTTGCCGAAACGGATTTTTCCCTTCCATGGAGATACCTTCAAGAATACGAAACTGCCGATTTCGAAGTCTCGGTCCTGCCGATGCAAATCTGAGTATTTCTTCTGGCGGCCTTGAGCTGCTACTAATCTGGCTCTTATCACTGTCACCACGTCTGCGGTTTGTTGAACTAACTCTAGTCCGAGTATTCGTCGTTCTCCGACTTCGTCCCAACATAATGGCGTTCTGCATTTTCTCCCGTAAAGAGCTTAATACGGTGGCATGCCGATACTCGCATGGTAACTATTATTATACGCAAATTCGACTAAGGGTAGGTGGTCGTCCCAATTTCCCTTAAAATCCATCACGCAAGTCCTAAGCATGTCCTCCAGCGTTTGTATTGTTCTCTCACTCTGTTCGTCTGTCTGAGGATGGTAAGCAGTACTCAACCTCAACTGTGTTCCCATTCTCTCTTGCAAACTCTTCCAAAAATTGGACGTGAAGCGCGGATCTCGATCAGAGACAATTGACACCGGCACTCCATGTCGTGAAACAATTTCTTTTACATATAGGCTTGCTAATTGATTCAAACTGTAGCGGATCTTGATTGGTAGAAAATGTGCGGTCTTCGTTAGTCGATCCATGATAACCCAAATAGCATAATAACCTTTCTGTGTAACTGGAAGTCCTACCACGAAGTCCATGGTAATATGCTCCCATTTCCACTCTGGTATTTCTAATGGTTGTAGTAAACCACTCGGCCGCTGATGTTCTGCTTTAACGCGTTGGCAAGTCAAGCATCTACTGACGCACTCTGCGACTTCCCGTTTTAAATTGGGCCACCAAAAATGTTGCCTTAGATCTCGGTACATCTTTGTGCCTCCCGGATGAACGGAATATGTCGTATTGTGTGCCTCGTGCAAAATCTCTTCCCTCAACTCAGTTACCGCTGGTACCCACACTCTCCCTTCAAATCTCAAAATACCATCTTTATCCATTCGAAATTTTTCTTCCTCATTTTTTGTGATCCTCTTTCGGATTTTCTCACACTCTTCATCCTTTTCCTGAGCTTCCTTTACTCTATCCAACAACGTCGGACAAGCTTCCATTACAATTAACCTCTCACCAGACTTTTCTGGTCCTTTCACTTCTATCTCCAATTTCTCCATCTCTCTTATCAACTCTTCCTGAGTCGTCAAATTAAACAACTTCTCCCTTCCTTTCCTGCTCAGAGCGTCGGCAACCACATTTGCCTTTCCCGGGTGATAAAGAATATCGCAATCATAGTCTTTGATTAATTCTAACCACCTTCTCTGCCGCATGTTTAACTCCTTCTGTGTGAAGATATATTTCAGACTTTTGTGGTCCGTGTATATCTCACATTTTTCTCCGTATAGATAATGTCTCCATATCTTTAACGCAAAAACTACTGCCGCTAACTCTAAGTCGTGAGTGGGGTATCGTTTTTTGTAATCCTTCAATTGTCGTGACGCATATGCAATAACCTTGCCATGTTGCATGAGCACACAGCCAAGCCCCTTGTGCGATGCATCACTATACACCACAAAATTTCCCGCATCATCTAGTAATGATAACACAGGTGCTTCTCTCAATCTCCTTTTCAGTTCTTGAAAACTTTCTTCGCATTTGTCGGTCCATACAAATTTCACCGTCTTTCTAGTCAAATTGGTCAACGGGGTTGCTCTCTTAGAAAAATCTTGGATGAATCTTCGATAGTACCCAGCTAACCCTAGAAAGCTTCTCACCTCCGTCGGTGTTCTCGGTTGTTCCCAATTACTTACTGCTTCGACCTTTGCAGGGTCTACTGAGATTCCATTCTTATCCACCACGTGGCCTAAGAATTGAACCTTCTCCATCCAAAATTCGCACTTAGAAAATTTTGCATACATCTTCTCCTTCCTTAGTGCCTCCAAAACAATCTTCAGATGTTCGGCGTGTTCTTCCTCTGTCTTTGAGTAGATCAAAATGTCGTCGATAAAAACCACTACAAATTTATCCAAGTATGGCTTGAAAACTCGGTTCATCAAGTCCATAAATGCTGCCGGAGCATTAGTCAATCCGAATGACATTACCAAAAACTCGTAGTGTCCATAACGGGTTCGAAACGCAGTCTTTGGTATGTCCTCGTCCCTCACTTTCAGTTGATGATATCCTGTTCGTAGGTCGATCTTTGAGAAACACTTTGCTCCCTTCAGTTGATCAAATAAGTCGTCTATCCTCGGTAGCGGATACCGGTTCTTGATCGTTACTCTGTTCAATTCTCGATAATCGATACAGAGCCTCATCGATCCGTCCTTCTTCTTAACGAATAGTACTG
Source organism: Panax stipuleanatus (assembly GCA_020205555.1). Lineage (NCBI taxonomy): Eukaryota > Viridiplantae > Streptophyta > Magnoliopsida > Apiales > Araliaceae > Panax > Panax stipuleanatus. The sequence continues at coordinate 74,350,698 of CM035119.1, read as the reverse complement.
GTGCTCCCCAAGGAGAAACACTCGGTCGAATGTAACCCTTATCCAACAATTCTTGTAATTGTATCATCAATTCCTTTATTTCTACTGGCGCCATACGATATGGAGCTTTCGAAATCGGTGCCGTTCCCGGTGCTAAGTCTATTACGAATTCGATTTCTCTGTCTGGCGAAAGACCAGGCAGATCGTCTGGAAACACATTTTGGAATTCATTAACTACGTATATATCCTTAATTTCTACTCCCTTTTTCCGAGTATCAACGATGTAAGCTAAATATCCTACACATCCTTTCCTTAATAATTTCTTGGCTTGCATCATCGTAACGCAACACGATTGCTTAAGCGATGAGCTACCATAAAACACTACCTTAGACTTACTCGGAGTCTGAAGATTCACACATTTGTTCTGACAGTCAATTATCGCAGCATGGTTATACAACCAATCCATTCCCAGTATTACGTCAAATTCTCCCAATCTAATAGGTATTAAGTCTATGCTCAGTTCATGTTCTCTAATGTTTGCGTGACAATCTCGATAAATGTATTCTACAGGGATCACCTCCTTATTAGCAACTTCTATGATCAAAGGATTTTCTAAAAGTTCTCGGGGTGTACTAAGTCTACTAGCAAATTCTTCAGATACAAAAGAACAGGTGGCACCCGAATCAAATAATACATAAACATTTATATCATTGATTGGGATTATACCTGACACCACGTCCTTCGCAGCCACGGCGTCCTGGACGGTCATGTTAAAGGTTCTGGCGGTTGGGCGGTTGGATTGTGCCGGTCCACCGATCATCAGCTTGTTGCCTCCTTGCTGATTACTACCCCCGCCACTTCCCTTCTTTGGGCAGTCCTTAATCCGGTGCTCCGTCGAGCGACACGCAAAGCATCTTTGGATCTTCTTTGGTTTCGGACAGTTGGGCGAGATGTGCCCTTCCTGTCCGCAGTTGTAGCAAGTGCCACGTCCCTTCCGGCACTCGCCCTGGTGATTCTTCCCACACTTCGGGCATCCTTCAGCCCTCTTCTTGAAACCTCCACGAAAATTCCCTGATTGATTATTATTGTTGTTTTTGTTGTTGTTGTTGTTCTCCCACTTTCTCTTTCCCAAGTTGCTTCCTCCGCTACTGCTTCCTCCCGTACGATTCTCTCCTCTAGTATTCTTTCCTTTCTTTTCTTTGTTATACAGACTTAAGGCCTCACTGTCGCCTTCCGCAATGATTGCCTTCTCCAGTAATGTTGCAAAGGAATCAATTTGAAGAACTGATACCTTATTGAACAGCTATGGCTTCAACCCTTGTTCAAAGCGTCTAGCCTTCCTCTCTTCATCACCAACTTGGTGCTCTGCAAATCGCGTGAGTTCGTTAAACCTAGCCGCGTATTGCGCCACCGTCATCTCACCTTGTTTTAGTTCTAAGAACTTCACCTCCATCCGATTCTTCATACTCTTTGGGAAGTAATTCTGGAAGAATAGCGTCTTAAACTTATCCCAAGCTATTATCCCTTCTCCAGCTCTTTGTTGATTAGCCTCCCACCAGTAGTTCGCTTCTCCCCTCATCATGTACGTGGCAAACACCGTCTTCTGATCTTCGCCTACGCTAGCTATAGTGAAAGCTTTTTCGATCTCTTTGATCCACGTTTGTGCGATGATTGGGTCAGTAGTTCCCTCGAACTCCGGGGGTCCTACACTCTTAAAGTCTTTAAAGGTTGTTACTGGCACAGTTTGAGGGTTCGGGCGAACGGGTCCATTGTTCCTTCCCCTTAAGGCTTCTCCTAATAAGTCTACCAGTTTCTGGATCGGGTCTACTTGTTCTCTATCATTGTTAACGGATTCTTCGGGTGCAGTCAATCTTCGTCTGGGCGGCATTATCTACATCACAATTTTTCATTTTATTATTATTCAAGTATATCACTTAAGTATTTCTTTTAATACTAAAAGAATAAATTTATAACACTTTTCTAAAATCAACTCCATTTATATTCATATGCCATTTCATTTCATTACATGATTTTCCTAGCATACTGCAATAAATGTTATCACATATATCCCCTAATATCACAAATGACGGGGAATATACCAACCTACTACCATACTACCCCTCTAACAAAAGCTAACTCGGGGTTTACATCATCATCCCACATCTTACACAAAAGATCGGGATTACAACATAGTATATACAGTACATAAAGACACAACTAGTACTACCACTAGACTGACTAAGGAAATCTCATCCCATCATCCCGCGCTCCACTGCGCTCTTGTACTCCAACTGTGCTATATACGCAACCAGCTCTCGGCTCAAGGTATGTAGAGTCTGTCCCTGTTCTGCCGGGTAGTGGTACACACCATCAATCACCCTTTCAAAAGCTGAACGGAACACATACCCCATCTTGTTCATCTTTCTCTTCTTGCACCTGACCTCGTCCTCAAGGTCGTCAGCTCTCTCATTGGACGCTTCCTACTTCTCCTCGAAGTGTAACCTATCCATCACCTCCAACTCTAGCTGAGTACGGAGTGCCTCTTTCTCAGTATTCTCACTCAGTTCCCTCTGCTCAACCTCTTCTAGCTTCTCTGCCAAATCTACATTCCTAGCCACTGACCTGTGAAACAGAGTCCCCATCTGGATCCCTGCCTCCCTACGGTAGGCAATCTCCACCTCTAACTCTTGCATAGCCAGCTTCCTCTGGTGGTCCTCGTTCCTCAGCTTCTGGAACTCGGACTCTCTCTCTTGGGCCTCTGTCTCCAGCTCCTGGACTCTGCAGTCTAACTCTAGGATCCGCTCCTCATACTCTCCTAGCATCTGATCCTCTATAGTAGCCTCATCCGAGTCCTCTACTGGCTCATCCTCTATCGGCTCGTCCTCCATCGGCTCCTCCTCTGGATCAGACTCTATCTCAATCTCGTCCTCGTCGTCAGACTCGAATGGTACAACTGCCTGTACTGGCACAGCCTCTATAGGTGCCTCGTATACTACATGTATATCCCTGGGCTCCTCCTCTGTCACTCTACTAGGTACACCTGTGTCTGTCATCCTACAATCACAAACACAAGACAAACAAACAACAACTCCATTAGAATGTTAAATAAAACATAAGTTCATTGTATAGAATGAAGTTACATTTCATAACAGACTAAGTCTCTCAAGGAAAACTCCACATGAGTTTCATCTCCTTCCTAACTTCTAAGTTCGCCTAAGTTATAGTCTAAGGACACTCGTTCCTAAGGTTTATAACTACGGCTTTGATACCAACCTGTGACGCCCCCAAATTCCAGGACCGCCACTTGGTCTCTCGAATTCGGTTCATCACGTGCTCATGGTAATACATCGCAATAATGATAACTAAATATCACACAACCACAGCGGAAAATCTATTCTAGAATAATTTACAATGATTTATTATAATTATTCCCCCAAGTCTCGCAACCTGCAGTACTTAATAGATTACATAGCAATATCAATTAACGACTTGTTATATAATCTAACTTAAGCTTAAACATAAACAAATCCAGTCTTACTACATCATCTTCACACAATATTAATATATTTGAAACATAACAGACATAAGCTAGTTGGTAGCCTTGCCCTTGCCCTTATCAATGCCCGAAGGTTCGCCATGCTCTGCCTTAACTGAAATGTTTTAGGGAAAGCAAGAATGAGCACAAATTTCCCAGCAAGCAATATACAATAAGGGTGAATAATAAGATTCTCAATTCTCGAAAGGGTATAGCAAGATTTGATAGCTCAAGAATAACAAGAATATCAACAGTTCTCAATAACAGTCGCTAAGGACAGGATATGATTCAATAATAAGTCAATTCAAGATTTCAAATAACTGAATACTGAGCAGTCACTAAGGACTATGAACTTCTACTAGAATTGACAGTAATAAACTGAAAATCCAATAAAAACAGGTACAACAGGTGATCAGCCTAAAGTACCATCGTTATGCATAACAATCAATCATACTCAAGTGTGCACGTCGGTTCTCCGATAATTATATATTCCCTTCAAAGAAGGTTGTTCTTCTCAGTCAAATACAAGATCCCGCACCAATCAATTAGTTTGGGTCGCTTTTCAATAATATAAGTCTAGCCGAATCAAATGGCATAGACACTTTCACAATATTCAAGAACAATACTAAGTTCAACATGTATAATAGCTTTAATGAATTAAGAGTTCAAGTATGCTAATTTAATTCAACGATTTAGTAAGAAACTAGTTCACAATATACAAGGATAGAATACTTGCACCGTAAAAGAGTGTAAGTTAGGAAACTTGCCTTTAGCGTAGTTTATCCACGTAAAGTAATTCAACACTTTTGAATCCTATTTATAGTGTATTATAAGTATAGGATTTTCATTAGTCATTTATGCTCACATATGATATGTAATTTTAAACGCACCCATAAACGTTTAACTTAGTTGCATACTATACACATACTTCATCATATACTTTTGCGTACATATAGCACATTTCAGTTTACAAGACATTATGAAGTCATCACCTAGTTTTTAATCGTTGCTTTATAGTCCCCAAATACCTTTTGGACTTATCCCTGGGAAGTTTATAATCAAACATTCAATTTTATCACTTAGCATGCCTCTTATCACATTTCTTAGCATACTGGTCATATATTACAAGTTAAAGTAATCGCATAAGCTAACTGTCAAAAATCAGATCAACAACTAGCTCAATTCTGATTCCAGACTGGCGCAGCTGCGCCATGGCTAAGCCTAGGGCCAGCGCAGCTGCGCAGCCTTCTGGCCAAGCCAAGGCTGAGCTGTGCCTTATGGTTTCTGTCCGGTCATGCAAGCCAACAACACCACATAGCATATAAACATATTAAAAGATACTTTTATGTTTGTACAACCTTTCCTCGTTTCAAATATATGTGATAAAGATTCTAAGTCAATACTTTCAATAACTTAAAGCCATTCAAGGTCATGAGACCACGAAGCTATCATACTTGTCATGTACACACATAAGGTGGTCGTGTAACGTGTTCTAGGCATGTTCATGAATATCTTTACCACATACATATTACTAGCATTGCTATTGGTTTTGAAATCATGCTTCATGTAGTCTTTATGGCATCTAGCATGGTGTGTACACACGTGCTTGTATGACACATTAGTGAGGTTAAAAACATTATCCAACATGTTCATAATGATCAGAATCTGGACTTCGATATAACATGTCAAGATTTAGGTTCAAAACTTATACTTTCACTAGTAAAGTTCATTTAACGCAATCCACGTGCTTATGATACCTTACGAAACATGTATACATCTATTAACATGCTTTTCATGCTTTCCTAGATCATAATAATATGCTTGCAAGGTCAAGTTACCGTATAAGTCAGAACAGTGATATCATACACATATGTCAAAGTCTTGTATTAAAGTTCTAAGTTTGTTTTGGAAAACTATACTTTACATCAACCATGAACACAAGCGTAATAGAACATGATCATTTTAGGTCTACGTATCTATATATGTAAGTTAGTCATGCTAGCATGCTTCATGTACGTCAATGCAAGAACTATCATATAGCAGGAAGCAAGCAGAAAATTAAAAACTGCAGCAGGGGACCTGCGCAGCTGCGCTGCGCCGCAGTGTAATGCCGGCGCAGCTGCGCCGCGTCCGGTTCAGTTCAAGAACAACCTGCGTCGGCAGACTTCCAGGCCAAATGCCAAATTACTTCACGAATTTGATTATAGTCAACTACATTATAATTTAAACATGTATATAAGTTCACATAACAACTAAATAAGTGCTCTACAATCCAATTGCAATCCAATTTTGCATAATCAAGAATTAGAACTTTTGACAGAAAACGAAAATGAATAACAAGGAAACTGTATTATACCTTCTATTAGATTCTGAACTTGCTGCTATCTCACAATGCTATTATACTGATATATGTATATGCTCTCAACTTATCAACTCAAACAAAATCTCAGCAATGTGAAATGGGAAGAAAGGAAGCCATATTTATAGAGAAAACAAGATACAGACAATGCAATTGCCTACCATTTCAAACTAACAGAAATTTGAATTGCATGCTAGAAAAGAGGAAGTTGGTAGATAGTTGTTGAAAGCCATCATTAGAGCCACTCCTCATATAATTATTGCTAGCTAAGCTTGGGAGAAGAATGGGAGAATAGGCCTTAGCCTTTTTGCCATACACGTGAAGGAGAAGGAGAGTGACTATTATATTGGGACAAGGCCATATATCAGCATTCTATAATTTGTATATATACACAACACTTATGCCAAAATATGTTACATGTATATATACTATATAATTAGGCCACAATTATAGTTACAATGTAATTCTAATGATACTAACATGGATTCACATAATGTAATAAGTGTGAATTGTACACATATAATTCATGTACATTTTTTATCATACTGGTATAATTTAATCGGATGTTATCACATTACATTATCTCATGTATTATTAAATTGTTCACCATATATTCATGATGTCTCACTTTATTAAAATTAATAGTTTACAATATGTTCATGATATATTATACAGTGTATACCCACATATTTATTGTCACATAAGTATTATCATGCATTCATAACATATAGTTTTAACATAATCACATTATGCTTCATGTAATATATGGTTTCTATGTGTAATATATTCGCATTGCATTATATAACATAGTTTATGTATATACATGCATGGTCACACTTAAGTGTCTCTCTACACTATATAATATAGTTGTATTCCATATACTTTATATATTCAAGTATTGCACATTTGCACATATCAATTAATATAATCTTATTATATTAATCACTCACTTATTTATTTTATTATTCATAATGTCAAATAAATAAACTATTTATCTCGTTGATTAATTAACAATAATATTAATTAATTTATTCATCATTGACTATTAATTATACCAAATTAATAATCATAGGATTAATTATCACATTAACAAATATAAATCTCAGCACAATTATAAACAAGTGGATTATGATTATTATATTTCTTGCAATAATAATCACATATTATTAATCAACCATAGTTAATATTCTCTAATAACAATTAACAATTAATTAATTGTTCACTTAAAAATTCTTCGTTAATTAATATAATTATTAATATTTCCCATCACTGTGCCACATTAGGCTCTCAACGAGTTTATCGTAAACTCCACATTTTTCTCAATTGTCATAGATATTCAATTTAATATAATTGAATTAATCATTCTCATAACACAATCATTTATATTCAAATAAATTCTCATTTTCATTAATATAATTATTTAATAATATTAGGAAATTCTCGAGTATTACAAGTAAGATGTTATTAGGATTAAGTGCGAGTTCTTAAAACTCATGCTTATGGTAAGTTCATGACTCATAATCATATGGTATGTTTGGAACTCCTCAGCGAATGGACGCCTATAATCTGACTAGGAAGTTCTTAAACTCATATTATTGTGGAAAGTTCCTGACTTCCAAAGTGTGGAAAGTTTGATGAACTATACTGGGAATAGAAAGGTTATGGTGTAGGAAGCATTGATGTTGTTTAAGGTTGATAGAATGATTAAGTAATGATGGAGTAAAGATTTAATTGATAGAGAAAGTTTCATATTCTAAATCTCCTAGCTTTGCTAGATTTTTAAAATTTATTGACTTCGTGCTGATGTTGCACTTCTGTTTTCTTAAAAAAAAATATTGGATCAAATGATGAAACCAATGATTTTTTTAAAAATAGTGTTATTATTCACATGTCTATGCTAATTGCTTCAGTTAGACAAAAATAATTTTAAATTTTCAAAATGTATTTTATGTGTTCTATGCATCATTTGATATGGTGTAGAGACAATAATCGAGGAAGTTATCAATGCAGTTAAACCTAGTGTTGGATGTGATCGTATGATCATCAGCCCACTATGGTATGATGTAGTATAACGACGTCATGTAATGACGAAATCCTCAACGTACCATTATTACGGACGGTATCAGGATATTATGAAAAGATTCATTTATTTTTAGTTTTCTTAAACTATAAAAAGAACAGGGGATTTATTTACTTTTAGTTTCTTTAAAAAAAAATTGAGTTGGTTAAAGATGTATATATATATATATATATATATATATATATATATATCTCGATTGATGTCCGAGTTATTGCTAGAAGTCTATGCTACTTGATTCAGCTAGACGAATATTGAAAGATGTCATGAAATTCAAGCGTTCTTTGTCAAACTATGCCAAACCAAATTGTTTTGGTGAGGATTCAAATGTTAAGAAGCTGAGGTGAACAGCCCTATAAAAGGGTACATGTTATCGGAGACAATGGTTCCGAGAGTAACGCATATAGCCGTTAGAATGTTAAGATGTAATACGTTGTGCACGACGTAGGGGTACGATAGGCTGATCACCTAGAGTACTTGCAGAGAGTGTTTTCAATCTGTGTGATTGCTAAACATTCTGTTAAAGATGGTTTACAGTGGTGATGCACTATTAAACCGGGAGAAGAATTCAAGGTCTTATGACCCCTCAGCATGAGTTGGAATCTTTAAAATTCCTGTTATTCATATCGCTTCCCAATTATTGAATAATTGTGGAAGATTATTATTATTCTGAAGGTCAAGGTGGCAAGAATGATATTCCCTAGAAAGAAATAGTGGTGGAACACAACAAGTTAGTGAATAAGATTAACTTAAAATCTACTTTGATGGATTGAATGAATGAAGATTAATGAAAATTTCGAGGACGAAATTCTTAGAAGAAGGGGTGAATGTGATAACCGAACAATTATAAGATAGTGAATTATGAAGTATATGAATTCGATGAGTAAGGTATATGGTAATAATCCTTAGGAAGGAAATGAACGAGTTAGAGAATATATAATATTTGAAACATAATTGAGTTCAAGTGAAAGTTATGAAATAAAACCTAGAATTTGTTGAAGGAATGAATGTAGTAGGAAATATAAAACCTATATTAAGGTAATGTGTTGAAGTTATTCAACGATAAATGTTTTTACAGAGAGTTGATGGAAACCTGGGTAAGGTAGGGTTTCGGTGATTCCGAGGGCGGAATCCTTATAAGGAGGGAATGATGTGACAACCCGGATTTTCAGAAATTATTAAAATAAAAATTTAATAAATAAAATTCTTATTACGAGATGTTTTGGGGTTTGGATATGTGTATGTATGTGTTATATATTGTGAAATATATGACTTGGTATGAATATAGAATATATATATATATATATATATATATATATATATTCATATGATGGAAGAATGAGATTTAGTAGTTAATTTAATTTAACTATTAGAAAAGATGAATGGAATTATTACGAAAAGGGAATTAAGTTAATCTAATTAAGTTGGGAATTATATTATGGAATAATATAATTTGATTATTATACCTTGGGACAATGAATGTATTATGAATTAAATTTCATAGCTAATGTGAGTAATTCACTTAATTAAAATAGTGAGTTAATGTAAATATATTTATTTTAATAAGATGAGAAAGTAATATATATTGCATATAAATGTAATATGTTAATGTAACACGATTGTGAATCTCGTAAATAGTTAAAATATTTATCGAATAAAATAAATATCTTAGTTGGAATATTTATTTAATTTAAAATGAATATTTTAGTTGGAGATTGTTATGGAATAATTTGTTTAAAGTGTGATGATATCAAGTGAATGAAAATAGTCTAATTTAATTGAGTAATTAAATTAGAGGATTAATGGTTGTTAAATAAAATTATAATTATATTGGCTAAATAGAAGTTATAATTTTATTAGTAAGGTTTACTTGGATTTATTAATGAATTGAGATTAATTCAATTCAATTGGTTAGTGGGTGTGACAAGGGTATATTATATGATAAGGAAGAAATTTAAATAAATTAGAAGATGATAATTGGGTTTCAGCCAAACATGGCCTTGAGACCCTTGGGCTTTTGTAACTGAGAAAGCCATATTGATGTACATATTATGTTTATATCAGTTATATGAATTTTACGTATTTTGTTCCTAAAGCTTAAAAAATAAAGAAGAACAAATACAGAGAAGAGAGGAAGAGAGAAATTGAGAAGAGGGAGCTTAGAGAAGAAATTCTCTGTAATTGAAGAGGAGTTTCAAAATCAAAGGAGGGAGAAACAAGAAATTGTTCAAGCTTTATAACAAATCAAATGTAAAATTTCTAGGTTTCTAGTTTATGGTTTTGTTTTCTAAAATCTCTGTAATCGAGTTTTGGTGGTTGAGTTTGTTGAGGTATAGTTTGTATATGTTTTTAGATGGATATAATTTGTTAATGGTCATCTAGAAGCAATTTTGGAGTGTTTAAACTCATGAAAACATGTTAAAGATGAAGAATTGAGTTTTGGTTGAATATGTACATTTTGGTCATTTTTGAGACTAAAATTAGTATGAAAACTTGATGGAAACCTTAAATTGTTGATGGATGTTGTAAGAACGTTGAAAAACAAAAAAAAAACGCAAGTTGAATGAATCAATTTGGTTAAGAAACGAATTCGTTGTGAATGAATTCGCTAAACATGTTAAAATATAAAAGTTTAGTATGAACATGAGTTTTGAGTCAAAATTTAGGTTAGATAATGGTTATGTAAATTATGGATTTCCTTGCTATGTTGTAGTTCTATGAATTACGAATCCATAGAGTTGAAAACGGACTCAATCGGATGTGTATAGCTTGATTTATGAAGATTGGAAGGAAGAAAAGGTTAGAAAATTCGCCAGAACAACAAACTGGAGAAGAAAATCGCGTAACAGACTGCCAGGGGCGCAGCTGCGCTGCCCCAAGGCTGTTTGGGGCGCAGCTGCGCCGGGAGGAAAATTCAGTCTGGGACTGTTTTGACCTACTGTGGTAAAATGGCCATAACGTTTTCATACGGACTCGGATTGAGGTGATTCAAGATGATCCAGAACGAGCACGAATAGACCTACAACTTTCGTTCTTTAAGTTTTTCAAATTGAGGTCGTTAGCTAGGGGTCAAAATGGTCTTTTTTGGGACTGATGTATTTTTGGAGGCAATCGGGGGGCGTCGGGCATGCACGTATGCACATGTAATGCTCCCGACCATGTAAAATGATGTTCTAACTTCCATAACATGACTATTAGGTATTATAATGATACTTAACATTAATCTTTGAGTATTATACAATTTGGTTGGGCGTGCTAAGCGTGCACAAATGTGTGTCGTTTGGGCGTTCGAATAGGCAAGTTTGGCGTACGAACGTGCAAGCGTCTCAATGCCGTAACGAGTGTGTATGACCTTGTTTAATATTATATTTTTAATAAGAATAAAACATTATAGAGTAATGTAACCCAATATAGGAGCATGCAAAGCACATGCAAAAGAGGCGAGTTAGGCGTGTGACGTATAAACGTCGAAACGCCGTGTAATGTGGTAAAACACTTAAATAGTATTTCGATTCTAATGAAATGAATATTATAATATATGAAATGTGGTTAATATAAAACCAATAGGTAGTCCTAGCAGGACTTAAACACTTGAATGAATTTTGAATATTACGAAAAAGAATTATAGTGAAATATAAGTCGATAGTTAACACAATCAAATTGAACATTGTGTATTGATAATAGGAAGGGTTATGAGATGTAGAGTAAAGTTTATGTTATAACTAATATGCATTGCTATATGACTGATAATTGATGTGCATGTTTATATAATTGTGTAGGGCACGTGAAGTGCAGATATCTGTAAGCTGTTAAACTGTTATTGGTAAACAACGATCAAGGCAAGTCTTTCAGTTCCTATTTTCTACGTGAATTTGATGATGAACTGTTTTAAATTGTTTTGCAAATAGCATGATATGTTGTATATATGTCGTAAGCATGAAATGTTAAAGTTAATTTATGACTATATTGATTAATTAAAGAATGTTGATTGAGTAAGGAACTCAATCTTTATATTTGTTATGTGAAGTAAAGCATGTATGCCATGTTACTTTAATTATTTTGAGATGTATGTTGAGCATGTATTTATGTGCTATGTGATGCATGAAAGCTGTTAGATCTTGCTGAGCTGTCGAGCTCATTCTTGCAAATAATCACTTTTGCAGGTTAAGGATTCAAGGTAACGCTATGTGCTACTTGAAAGAAATGAATCAGATGTAATGCATGAAGATTTATATACTTTGGCTGAATTATTATTATTTTGGACCCTGTTTAAGGTTTCAGATAATGTATTTGATAATGTATGATGGTTAATAGATGTTATGTTGTAAAGTTTAAATTTTACCCGATGTATAAGGGTTATTGAACGTGGTTGTAAGTTTTAGTTTATACTAACTCTGACGAAGCGATTCATGAAATAAAGTTGAATCAAAGTTATGTAATGATAAAGGTTGAGATTCAGGGAAGTAAATAATGAATAATATAAAAGTTTTAAATATTCCGTATTTTTAGTGATTGTATCATTGATTAATGGTGTAAAGGATGTATTGTTAACGACCGATGTCGAGAGTTGTATTGTATGAATGTTGGGGTCGTTACATTTTCTTACTTTTTCTTAAAGAACATAAAGATGGTTTCATGCTTACCTCTTGATGCGAATTTCTTCTTGTTCTAATCTTCTAGAGCCTCACTCCTTGCTTGTTAACTCCTCTGCAATCTTCAAAATTCGTCCCCCCCCCTCTCAAGCTCTCAAGCTCTCATTCTCTTAATTTCTCCTTTTTGCTCTCTTGGGTGGAATTTTAATAAAGTGAAGAATGTTTGAGTTGTGTGTGTATATATATATATAGCTTGATAGAGGCTGATATGATCAGCCCTCCATGTTCCTATAACTATTAGACACACTACATCCACTAATTAACATTGAAAGAGAAGTGGGGGTTTGGAAATGGAAGAGTTGTTTGAGTTTTAAAGGTTTGTAACTCCCTCCTCTAAATCCTATGAAATGTATATACTCCTCCTTTGTGTCCCAATATGCTGGTCACGTGGGCCCCCTCCAGCTGCTGAAACTTATTAAAATATTATTATTTTAATCTTTTAATCAATTAATATATCATTTTGACCATTTTGCTGTTCGTAGCCAAATGTTTCGATACTTATATCGATTCCTACTAAAGTCGACGTTCCGGATGTCATGGGACTATCTGTTTCGTCAAATTCATCCCTGAAAATTCGTGGTTGACTTTTTACCCGAAAAAGTCAAGCGGATAACTTTGACCAAAAAGTCAACCGTGACACATTTTCGTGGTTACAGTCTATCTTGACTAATTTCAACGTTCTGGATTCAAATACGTAGACCGCGTCTCTAAATTCCGCTCCGAACTTCAACTCGTGATTAAAAGCCATCTCACAAAACTAATAGAATTAATTCCATACTTAACCAATTTAAATAGTTAAATTAATCCTACCCAACTATTTAAATCCCTCACATCACATAACTTAAAATACACATACATGTATAACACATATACATCTAATAAAAGAAATCACACTAGAGTTTCATATAAATTTATTTATTGATAATTATTAAATTACATACAAAATCTCGGATATTACAGAATTTCTTGCGGTCAAACTGTCTTGTGGGGGTGACGGACCCTCACCCTTTTGTTATTTATGTGCTCGTGCTACTATTGTACCAACAATGTAAATCCCAGTCAATTCTCAGGTGAAGCGTCCTGGTGGTTAGTGTAAATCTCACCTATTTGTGGTACCTTTCATTGACACCCTTTTTCAAAAAGTTGGTGGGCAATATCGATGTTACTTGATAATGGTTACTGTGACGCCCCCAAATCCGGGTCCCTTTATTACCTCAGATCCGGTGCAGTCACGATACTACTATCGTCAAACTATTACATCTTTTATTCATAACTTAAAGAATATAACTTCGCTTTATTACAATTTAGAATATAAATTCTTTCATTTTCAGGATCTGTATAATGACCCCAAACTTTTATAAGTTACAATCTCGGTCATTTAACATTCCTATTTATACATCATATTCGATGTTATAAAAATTTAGAATAATTTAAACTTTTTCAATCCTCTTGAATAAAATCTTTTATTGATTTCATAATCTTGAATCAATTACATATCCTTGAATCAAATATATTACGATTCATTCTATTCGAATTACTGTATAAACATTTACATTTTAATTCAATATCTTCTACGTATCAACTATTGCATCTTTACAACACGACAAGTATTTAAACATCGTAATTACTATCGTGTACCACTCCTAGAACCTAAACATGGTTCAAGAAATAATCTAAATAGTAATCTTCGTTGCGATACTATTTAACTTTATCATTCAAGAAGCACGTAATCTTTACCGTGAGTCCTTAACCTGCAAAAATGGTTATTTGCAAGAGTGAGATCGACAGCTCAGCAATTCTAACAGTTTTCATGTATCACATAGCATATAATATCATACACAGTTCATGCATTTATAATCAATTTATATTTACGAAGCATGTTACATCTCACATAACAAGCATATCATCAAAGATCAACTTTCAATCTCATACATATCTCGTATACAGTTCATATATAAGTTCTCATCATCACAATATAATATAATTCAACTAACAGTTATTGAATTCATATATCAACTATGAACTAAAAGACTTGTCTGGCTCGTAGATTACCAATTACCAAAAAAAGACAGCTTAATATAATCTGCTTCATCAATCCTACACACGTATTACCATACGCATCAATTATTAGTCACCTAGCAACGCTTATCAAACGTCTACGCAAATTCTAATTTACACTTCATAATTCTCTTCGATTTACTCGTTTGACACTTACTGTCAAATAATATGTATAATTAACAATATCAGTTAATTATCACATAGCTAATTCTCAACGTTAGTTAACCACTTTAGGATAACTCATTCCTCTTTAACTAATAAGTTAATAGTTATTCATAACAAAATTAATCACATCATGCATTAAATTATAATCAAACCAATTATAATTTAAATTAAACAATTACTTAGATTATAAATAATCAATTTCAATTTTTGTACTCATTAAATTATAGTTAAATAAATTACAATTTAAATTACACATTCACCTTAATTATAATTATTCCAAATTATAATCACATATTAAGTTATAATTACACAAATTATACTTCAAGTTAAACATTTACTTTGATTATAATTAATCAAACTATATTCAATATAATTTAACAAATTATAATTTAAATTAAACCTTTACTATAATTATAATTATCCAAATTATAATTACACATTATTTTATTAATATAACTCATTACTATTATCTAACATTTTAAGGCATGTTAAAATGCCATTAAATTATTACATAAACTTAGCTTTTCAAAACAAAGGTCCTCTTTTTTCTGTATACCCCATGCCGGGGCGTGGGTACAAGGCTTACAAGGCCCGCCGGGGCGGGCCCCCTCTAGGGTTTCGAATTTTTCTCCACACCAAATTCCAGCCAATCAATTACACATAAAACTTTATAGAAACAATATTACTAAAGTTTCTAACATATTTTAACATATAAAAGCATCAATTCATATATTGATCCATCAAGAGTTTCATGAACTCTCTAGAAATTCCTCAACCGCACAACATTATAGCAATCTTGCATTATAATTGGATTTGTATCTTTAGACTTCATTTGATAACAATGCTAACCAGATTATAAATCTACTGATATCATGATAATCTCTTACAATTATAGAACTTTGAAATGATAAATGTTCATAGTAACATTACCTCTTCAAGGCTTGCAATACTAGGCCTGCTTTCAACTTAGATAGCTTCCTCTCAATTTAGCACTTCCCTCTCTTAATGCTTATCAACAAACTCTCTCTAGCAACTAAGCAAGAACTTAGCCAACTAGAAATGTGAAGGGAAAACTTCTAATTTATAGAAAAAAATTATGGACCAATTCATGGTTTTGCCCAACAAATCAAAATAAAGGATAAAAGAGAAAGACATTGGACAAGATGGAGGTGGTAGGAGGGACACTATTGCAACCACCCCCTTCATCATCACCATAGCCATCATCATCCTCTAACATAGGCCAATGACCTCTACTTTCCTTTTGGCTCACAAATAAATCCCATTGACTTAATATTGCTACACTAATAAGGTTATGGGTACATATACACAAACATATATATACACCCACATATAAACAAGTACCCTCACAATTTAATTATACACCAATACATAATATCATGTACCTCATGTACATTGGTTTAATTCAATTAACATTTTAATTGGACTAGATATAAAATAGTTGGGTATTGTCATACCATAATTTTTCATAAAATTATTATCTCAATTACACCCAAATATTATAATGATAATAATATCAATTATTTATTAACTTGCCATTATAGTTAAACCTCTAATTGATTTAACTTTACCACCCATGTCACACAAGGCACAATTATGTAAGCTTAATATGTAATAGACCTCAAGCTTACAATACTATAATCTTAATTAATATTATTGTTATTATCACATATTATAATATGTTCATAATGTAACACCATTACATCATATGTTCTCATAACTTATAAACTAGCACATTCATATACTAACACTAATTAGTGGTCTCTAATCATGGCCAATCTATTACCCTCCTATGGGCAATAACCAAGGGGCAAAGAATGGAGTTGGTGGCTAACTCCACCAACTACTATTATTCATTGTTTTTACTCATCATTTCTCTCACATGGCTCTTAGTTTACAAACTTCACCATGACACAAAATTTTCAGCATTCTAATGGGAGGGGTCTATTGCACCATGTTACATAATTAATTCCCATAACATATATATTTGCATTAGCAAATAAACTAACATTCTACACACCAATGCATGGTCTCTACTAATAGCCAAGCTATTACCCTCCTATGGTTATTACATAAGGGGCAAAGAAGAGTTGGTGACTAACTCCCACTAACTACTACTATTCATTGTACCCAGCCATTTGGTTAGCCATCATTGCTCTCACATGGGCTAACTTGGAAGCTTATATCTAATAACTTAATGTTATTATCATATGATATGATAGTGTCACACGTACACCCAATCATATAATCCACGTACATTTGACAATACCGAATCTAGTAAGATTGAGTATTGTCACACCATATTATTACAACTCTATTATTTCAATTATATTTAATTATTGAAATAATCATTAAATAACAATTATTTATTTAGTGTAATTTTGTATTATATACATACACCTTAATGTATCCATTCATCACATCTTGTCACATAAACATTATTTATGTAACTTATATCATTCCTTTAATCTTACTATATATAGTTCTTATATAATATAGTTTTCTTGAAGTGTCACACTTCATTTCATGTCATATAGATGTAGCTACTATATAACATATAATTACATATCATTGCACATAGCAATTAATTTATATAATAATACTAATTAATTCCTTTAATTATTTAATGAATGCCTATTCCACCACTTTGCCACACTAGGCATATCTCATAAGCTTACACTGTTAAACTTATTATCACTTCCACCACACCTTAATATTCCTTTAATATATGGTTTGTGTGATACATGCATTCTAATGTCAAGCTACCTTAAATAATTATACACTTATAATATGTATAACCTTTATGCTTAAAATAATTAATATTTACTCTATTAATTATTTAAATAATAAAATCTATAGTAAAATAGTAACTCAAGTTATTTAGTAAATTAAAATAACTTAGTTTTCTTTTATAAATTTAACCCTCTTGGAGATACATTATTATTATAAGAATTATGTATTCCACCAAGACAAAATGTTTTTATTATAATTTTGGAAACTAAAGGCGTTAATTATAATAAAAGAATTCACTCATTATCTCAAAAAATTATTCTTAATATAATATCTATATCTCATTAAAATAATTACATGTACGACACATGTACACCTTGTATATAGAAAATAGACCATAAGTTTATTTCCTATTAATATATTACATATAGCAAATATGTTTTAATATATTTACCCTCATTCATATTACCTCATACAAAGTCATACAAGGTATAACCTTCTCCCTTTTATTAAAATAATTCAATATTAGAAATTATTTTAATATCCTTTATTAGAAATATATAATATTCATTTCTTTTTCCTTTCTATAAATTATCTCCAAAATAATTTTTTAATCTATACATTTAATTATATCTCAATATTAATTAATTCTCTAATCAATATTTATTTAAATATATATTCGTTTAACAAAGTATTTTATTAACGTAGTTCGCACATTCATATAATACCATGCCAAGTGATATCTATAAAGGCAATTACTATAATCACAAATTCCACGCATGTGTTAACTCACTATTTACTTAAGTGATCTTAAACCCCTTACTATAGCACCATAGTTAATTGAGGTTTTAGTATTCAAATTATATTATTCCATAATATAACTTTCAATTTAATTTAAATTAACTAATATTTATACTTATTAGTTAATTCCCATAACTAACTCATGCTTCACTATCCCAATCCATCCATGGATAGCTTAAGTACTAATAATAACATATATTACAATCATACTAATCACTAGTATATATACTCAAGAAAATGGTGATTATTCGTCAAAGATATTTAATGTCACCAACTTACTATGCCCGAATAATTCTATAAATTATTTAATATTGACAGATAAATCTTATCCATCTTCTTACTAACTCATCTCTACAATTTATAACAAATATATAATAATGATATATATTTATTAAACACAAAATCACTTATTACATAGCTTATATTACCCTATGTAATACAATACTACATACCTCGTATCACATATATATATATATATTCTTATTCGAACCCATCTCATGCTTTAAGAATTTTATTTATTAAATTCTTATTATTAATATTTTCTGAAAATTCGGGTTCTTACAGTTACCCCCAAACTTCAGTTTTTCACCCAAAATGTAACTTACAAAGAAAACTAAGGTATGATATCATCAGTTGCCAAAAGTTCCCAACATCAAACTCGTGCCAAACAGTTAACCCAACACAGTATCAATTGACTAAATTGTTCCCAAAATTAAACCGCATAACTCAATCTGTTAACAAGGAGTAATCAGATTGTGGTGTTTATGTATGCTTACCCGTGTTGAATTTGTATGGTGTGGCAAGTTGGGGATGATTGTCGATGTTAGACAGATTCTAATCAAGCCCTTTGTTTGTTAGGATTCCACCCGTAAAGAAGATTGAAGTTAAAGCCCAAGATTGTGTTCACTTTTGCTTGATTAGGTGGTGAATCTTAGCAATCTGAAGTGGATATGGGTTTGGAATGGATAGGGGCCGATTGTAGTTGGAGTATTTTAAAAATTGAATTTCTGTAACCCTGCCGGGGCGGGATGTTTTTGGCTTTGGACCTCCACCGGGGAGACATTGGAAAGAGAAATCGGCGGCGGGGCGCGCTCGGGGTCGCTGGGGCGACAATTGGCAAAGTGTTTGCTGCTGGGGCGACATATGTAGGCTTAAGAAGGCCCGCCGGTGCAGGCACGACATTTATCTTCTCTTGAATTTTGTATGTGTTCTGCAGACTTGCCACTTGATTATATCCCCTCAATACGTTATTACTTGGACCAATGAGCTCTAGCATGATTACCATTTGTAATTCACCAATACCTGTACTGAATACAATAGCAATTATCAGAACAAACATTATGGAGAACAAACTAATAACATGTTACACATAGCGACGACTAAATAACAAATATTTACTGAAAACGAAAATAAAGAATAGGTTGCCTCCCATAGAGCGCTTAATTTTAAGTCTTTTAGTCTGACTACTCTTTATTTTATACTGGCTCGACGAGGTCAACCGAGGTCCCCTGGCGATTAAGGTCACCTCCCTAATAATGCTTTTGGCGTTGTCCGTTAACTTTGATTGTTTCTGTTGGATCCCGGCCATATAGTTCAACGGCACCGTGTGGAAATACTATTTTGACGGTGAATGGACCCGACCACCTGGATTTTAGTTTTCCGAGAAAGAGTTTCAATCGGGAGTTGAATAATAGTACTGCTTGGCCCGACTCGAACTTTCTTTCCATAATTTTTTGATCGTGCCACTTCTTGACCTTTTCTTTGTACAATTTGGAGTTCTCGTATGCCTACAGGTGAAATTCATCTAACTCGTTGAGTTGCAGATGTCTTTTCTCCCCTGCTGCTGTGAGATCAAAATTAATTTTTCAGATGGCCCAATAGGCTTTATGCTCAAGTTCCATTGGGAGGTGACACACTTTTTTGTAGACAAGCTGATATGGAGACATTCTGATTGGGGTCTTGTATGCCGTCTAATACGCCCATAGAGCGTCATCTAATTTCAAAGACCAATCTTTTCGATTTGGGATTACTATTTTCTCCAAAATTCTGTTCACCTCTCTATTAGAAACCTCTGCTTGACCACTCGTTTGTGGCTGATAGGCAGTGGCAATTCTGTGGTTTACCCCATACTTGGTCAAGAGGGCTGTGAAATACTCGTTGTAAAAGTGACTTCCCTCATCATTGATGATTGCCTTTGGGGTGCTATATCTTGTAAAGATATTTGTTTGCAAAAATTTCAAAACAACCTTAGCGTCATTCGTCGGTAGCGCTACTGCCTCAACCCACTTAGACACGTAGTCTACTGCCAACAAGATATACAAATTATTTCATGAAGGCGGAAAATGTCCCATGAAATCGATCCCCCATACATCAAAAACTTCCACTTCCAAGATCATGTTGAGGGGTATCTCATTCCATTTGGAAATGTTGCCCACCATTTGACATCGATCACAAATCTTCATACACTAATGTGCATCTTTGAACAAGGTGGGGCAATAAAATCCTGCATGTAGTACTTTAGCGGCCGTTCTTTCACTTCCATAGTGTCCCCATATACCGATGCGTGGCATTTGGTCGCTATCGTTAGTACTACTAAATTTACCATACTAAGGTTCTACTAATTCAAGAATCAGTATAGCAATAAGCAAGGATCGATCCCACATAAAGAGAATTGTATTTTAAATATCCAATGATTTTTAATGTATTGGGGGTTTTGTTTTGAAAAATTCTAATTAACAAATGTGAGTTTAAAGAAAATATCAATGATTAAAAAGATCAATTCTTCAGTTCAGTATCCCCTTTTCACAATTAAGAAGTAATCAAGTTGATATACTATTTACTCTTTCAACATGAGATTAATAACCCTAGATAACCATAATCGCAAATTACCCGAAATTCTCCTTAAGTGTAGATCTAATTCGACAATCGCCTACATGAGATTCTAGCTAACATACAAACCAAAACTATCATCCTAGATTTAATATTATAGAAGCATTAAGGGTGAAAATTAAATTATTCCAAGCAATAATTATACAATTAGGAACTATTTAACTTGTTTTCTGAATATCTTAACAATATTTCAAAGCTTGGCCGCAATAAAATATCATTAATTGTTACTTAGATTAGACACACTTTGTTTGCTTAAAATATGTCTTAATCTAACAGATGAAATCAATTCACTAATTTAATCCTGCAGAAACCAAATTAGTTAATTAAATAACATACATAAAAGTTTATATGGATAATCAGAATAAATCACAATATGAAAGAATAAATATTATAAATTAATCAAACCATAAATTGTTACTGAGGTTCAACATCCCTTCAGAATTGAAATAGAAAACTTATCCTGACATGCTTGATCTCCAATACAAAGGTTTGTAGCTTCTAAGAGAATATAGAAATCAAAGCTCAACTAAAGATGATATCTCCTCCCTAAACCTAGGAAAACAACTCCTATTTATAGCTTAGACAAACCCTAATGTAATTAGAGTAAGTCCTAATCCTAATCCTAATCAACTTGTGAATTAAAAACCTAAAAATCATAACAACTCGTCCGTCGGGCGCGGTCAGTGCCGCCTCCCTTCACATCATGGCGCGGTTAGCGCCCGCTATGCAGATTGTTCATTCTGTCCTAGCGTGGTCAGCGCCAAAATTACACTAGCAACGGCGCGGTCAGCGCCGGTATATCCACTTTGTCAGTAATTCATTCTTTTTATCTTTAATTCCAGTCCAACCCTCATTCCTGCATTGAAAACACAAAACACCAAATGTAATACGAACAACACCTGAAAACTTGCAATAAAATAAGATAAACGAGATCATTTCATAGGTTAAGAACCTACTCATCAAATTCCCCCAAACTTGAATTATTGCTTGTCCTCAAGCAAATACAATCCTACTATTACTAAAATACAATGAATGCAACTCTAGAGATCGAATAATAACCATGGTAGTCAGATGAATTATATGCCTCAGAGATAAACAACTATTATTCCATCCATCTGACACTATATATTAGCCTTCGTTTTCACATCCTTACCTCACAAACATAGGCATTGCATATTTCTGTTTGTGTGTTCAACATGACTCCAACAACTACAATGATTAACACATATAAAATCATACGTATGTAAAACATTCATCACCTTTATTATATTATACACATAGATACAAGGGAGATCAATAATTTGAAACAAGCTCTGTATATTCCAAGTGAGTGCATTTTAATGCTCCATCTCACTTTTTATGTAATTTTTTTTCTCAAATCTGACTTGTGCAAGGCTCAATTCCTTTAGGCTTTTCAATGTTACCTGTGTAACGACTTTCGGCCAATGACTCCCAAACCCGAAGGCTTTAGGGCGCTAGGTGTTAAGACATCCCCTAGGGTTTACTAATCCAAGTAACAAAGGCCACGAAATTGAACTAACTCATCTAAGATTTTTATTTCCATATATTTTCTTTTTTTCTGATTTTTCTTTTTTTCTTTCTTTTGAGCAAATGTTTCCCCCAAACATGTGTAAGCATCTTTTTAATCCGTGATCAAATGAATACATGCCAATGCTTTATCTTGCATTTATTTCGTCATTATTATTGCAAATCAGTTGATGTGCTTGATTTTTAGAAAACACAAAACTCATGTTATGAAGTTACTATGATCCAATTCTACTCAACACATTATGATCAATTTAGGCATGCAAATCATAAATCAATTTCCTCACTGGCTTTCATCATAACTAATAAGGCTTTGTTGTTCAATCTCAATACAACCTAACAAATTCCTATATGAATGCAAAATTTATATTTTTTTTATGAATAAGAACTACATGAATTATCCTAATCTATATGCAACCTAGCATGAAAAAGAAAACAAAAAAAAATTATATTAATACCCCCCCAACTTAATTCAGGTAATGTCCTCATTACATGGAAAGATAAAGTTAAAGTACGAGGACTTCCCTACGAGACGAGTCAATTCTCGTCTTGAGATCCTTCATCGTCTGAAGGATGGTAGGCAAGAAGAGTGGTTGGATCTGGAAGATTGAATTGCTCGTTTGGATTGATGCGGGAGAATGCATCCGCCAATGCTGTGAACGGTCCCATATTTTAAGCATGCATTTGATCCTGGCGTTGGGCAAGGCGGAGCATTTGCTTTCCACTCCTTGATGTAGATGGCCCTACTGTGGCTGTAGCTGGCGGTGGTGAGGGTGGTGTATTAGGTGGTACCATTATGTAACCCTCACCCCGTGGATGTGAATGTGCGCCCTTCTATTCTCTGTAGGTGAGGATGGTTTTGTGATCAATGGCCGATGTGGGCTACTAAACAGGCTCTGAAATATCCCACTATACCCCTGCTTTTCGGCATAGGTCAGTGATGAGAAATCTATGTAGAAGCCCACCCGTGGTGCTGCCACGTAATGCCCGATCAATGGATTGCTAGATGCACATGCCAACATCCACCTCAGAGTGTTCCATGACATTGGGCCTTTCATACCATGAATGCACGATTCCATAAAGAAGACGGGCTCGTTCCACCGTGACATCCGACTGATGGGTTGAAGGCATGAGCCTAGCACATATAAAAGCATACCAAGCCTTTCCATATCTGCTCAACTCTGAATAGGGAAACGAAACCTTTGTGTCTGTACTGGACTTGGTGACCCACTGTGTACCGGTTTTGCATAGGCAAATAATTATGTCGTCCAAGCTTGGTATGTTGTCTTCATAGCGGTCCCCCATTAACATTTCCAACCCAAAGTGGTCATTGATCGCCCCGTAGTGGAATGAAATTGACTTGCCCCGGACTTGCACAACTCGCCCTTCAAGCTCTATAGCATTAGCATAGAACTCCTTGATGATGTTGGGTACGGCGGGTCGTAGTTGTTCTACCAGTTGGAACCATTGCCGCTTGACGATCATCAACGCCATGTCACCATCTAAATTAGCATCGGGTGTCAATCCCCATTCCGAAACAAGGGATTTCTTGTTGATGGCGTTGTACCGAGCCGCCACCGCCTCACTCACTCACCTTGAGGTGTTATAAGATGGGCGAGAACTAGAAGTTGAAGTCCTTGGTCTTTTTGATGCCATGGTTGGAGATTTTGCTCAAAAAATTGGCTTGGACAAATTGACAAACACTTGGCATGCACCCTTTGCTCTTCTTCAAACCTAACCGTATTGCATACACAATCTAACCCACAAATTAGTAGCAAAAGCCTTGGGTCTTCAGTAACCCAAGGTATCCCAATCACAATTATAGCAAAAAAAACTAACAATAATTGAATAACAGAGTAAAAAATTAAGAACAATTCAATTTGTTACCTTTTGAGAAATTTGAAACCTTGGTGATTGTGCTTTCCCTTTGTGGAGATGAGATAGATGGCAAGAGGTTATTGATTATGAATTATAGAGGGAGTGTGAGGAGATTTGTATTTGGATTTTGGATTTTTGAGAGGGTTTAGTAAGGGAGTCGCGAATTTAAGAGAGAGAATGGGTGTTGGGTGTGTGTTTGTGGATGTTTAAATAGGAGAGAAGCTGAAGATTTAAGTTAGAATTAGAATAGGAGAAGGATTGTGGGAGATGGAGAAGAAAACGGAAAGGGAAAAGGTTTTATGAAGTGCTCGAATTTGCTCCAAATCCAATTTTAAAACTGATTTTGGGGTACGACGCGATCAGCGCCTGTAATGGCGAGCTCAGCGCTAGGCTTCATTTGAACAAGCACAAGTTGCTATATGGTACGTGTTGGGTTTGTACGAAATCGTGACGCAATCAAATTGCAAAAATTAGCGGAAGCATGGTATATCAGAGTTTAAAAAATTTCTACAAAACCATTACCCGGATCATCCTTTATGCAAATTATTAATTTAAAACGATAAATAAGAAGTTATGGAATCATACCCTTGTAGAACGAAGCTTCCACAGGTACTAGTTCAACTCCTTGTTCTTCGTGATCTCCTTGAATTTCCGGGTTAGATTCCTTTCTTTGATCAACGTTAGCCACCCAAGTGTTTGGCCTCTAGAGGTGATCCACCAAGGAAGAGAAATTATCAAGAAGGAGGGTGTTTGGCTTAGTGTTCTATCCTCTATAGAAAAGGAGTACTCTCTAACAATTAGAATTGCATCATCTAATATCTATTATAAGACTTCTCTTATATAGACATTAGTCAACCCTTCTAATCCTATTAGACATGGGATTTCTTTTAATTAATTAAACTCCTTTAATTAATTTAGGCTTCCCACCACATGAGAATAATTAATTAAATTCATTTAATTAATTTGTCTCCTAATCTTATTAGGAATAAATGAGAGTACTAAATATTAAATTAATTACTAAACTCATTTAGAAATTAAAATAATAATAATTGTAATAATATTAATAAGACTCCTCTTATTAATTTATATTTAATATTTCCAAAATATTAAATAATAAACATTAAGCTATTTAATTTATTCTATCACCATAGATTAAATTAATTATACTTAATGCATTATTACGATTATGCCATTACTTTCTTAAATATTTATTCTTCCTTTTATGGTGTGACCCTTTAGGTTCTCCATATTAAACCGGTTGTGAATAAATCAATTAAAACAATTTTAATCTTATTTAAATAAATAAATTAAACTAATAATCTATTTAAATAAATAATATTTATTCTACAATAGGGATAAGCCTCCCTAGCGATCAACGACTTTCCAGATAATATAGATTTCAACATTAATCATAAAAGAACCTGTGAGTTAATAGTTACCATACAATTCAATCCTTCCACCATACAATGTCCCAATTAAATAAAAGACATGGATTTACTGTCAAGTCTTATTTTATTTAATTATATGTATTTCGATTAGAAAATGCACAACTCCAAATAATGCAAATTAAAAACTCCTTTCTAATTTCATTTCACCTTGGCCAAGGATTCCCGGGTTATCATTTAACGAATCACATAGGACATATCTCCTCTTTTACTAGAGGTGGTAGATTCTTTATTGATCATTCATTATCTCCATATGTAACTCATTATACCCAAGCATACCCTATATATGCCTTAAAAGGTCTTAAGGAATAAGTCAAAGTATAATTTGTTACATACAAGATACTATGATGATCTCAAGTCCAAGGATCACTTGTACTACTATCACATTAGGAATTCCTATTGACATTCGAGTAAAACTCCATTAGGTATTCCATAGCGAATCACGTTCAGTGAACTTATTCTCCAATAAGCACCTACATACTTGCTTTAGTGTCTCCACACAAATGATCATGAGATCAATCATCCTCATCCAATGAGCAAGCAACATATGTACCAATCTATCCGGATTTACTAATCCCCTTTTTAGTAATCCCACGATTGGGAACTATTTAAGTTTTAAAACTTTCTAAGAATTTAGATCTCATTAGCATGATCATCATCATGATTCTAAAAGCTTTGCTTAAAACTATGGGTTATTTACATATTATAAAAACAGCAACATGTAGATAATTAAATGCCTTTAATAAATGAATATTTTATTAATAAATAAATAAGATTGTTTACAAAGTACGTGCTTTATCATCATACATGATTGGCTTGTATGCACACTACTATCAATCTCCCACTTGTACTAAAGCCAATCGCCATGGTATCTCATACCCATCTTCTCTAAGTGACGATCAAACTGCTGTTGTGTTAAAGCTTTAGTAAATGGATCTGCAATGTTGTCTTGAGAGTCTACACTCTCCTCTTTCAATGATTTTTTTTTAATCAAAGTGCCGCAACACATGTTTAGATTCAAGATGAGACTTAGGAACTATTCCTAGTTCTGTAATGAACTTTTCATCCGAAACATCAACTTGCAGCTTCACTTTCAGTTATATATACTTTGTCTTTGTCACTAACCCAGCAACTTTTGCTGTTTGAAACCTTTCCAATTTACTGCACCACCTTTTAAGGTAACGACTTACCATAAAGTGGATTTTGCTGTCGTCTTGGTCAGTTTGAAAACTTGAGTCTGTTTAGTCTTCTAGTTTAATTCAGACCCATCATGTGTCATGATGACATCCTTAGTCTCAGTTAAGTACTTTGAGATGTTTATCACTGTCTCACAGAGATCTTCTCCAGAATATGACTGATCAACATCAAGTCTTGTATATTTCATTGTATACATAATAGTTACTTATGCGATCTCTCTTTTATTGAGGACAATTTTAGAGAGATACACTCCATGGCTCATCATCATGAGGCACCTTTTGGAGTTGCCATGCTAAACGCCTTTAGCATCTAATGAATATACGTTTCCATAGGTTAAGCCGAACATCCTTTTAAATCTATTAATACAGATTTATATCCCCAATGTGGGATGTTCTACCCAAATCATTCATGGAGGAATGTTTAGACAACTTTATTTTGATCGATTTTAGCATAGAAATTTCATTCCCTATCAGTAATATATCATCAACATATAATACATGGAATGAAACAGCGCTCCCACTAACCTTCTTGTACACACATGGTTCATCGTCATTTTTGATAAAATCAAACTCTTTGATTGTCTCATTAAAACGAATGTTCCATCTACGAGAAGCTTGCTTCAATCCAAAAATGGATCGTTGCAGCTTACAGACTTGATTTATTCCAACCTTTGAAACAAATCCCTCTGGCTGTGTCATATACACATCCTCCTCAAGTTTCCCATTGAGGAAGGCCGTTTTCACGTCCATCTGCCAGATCTCATAGTCGTTATAAGCTGCAATCGCAAGCAAAATCCGAATGGACTTGAGCATAGCTACTGGTGAAAAGGTTTCATCATAATCAACTCCTTGTCTTTGTTTGAAACCTTTTGCAACCAGTCGGGCCTTATAGGTCTCCACCTTGCCGTCCGCTCCAGTCTTTCTTTTAAAGACCCATTTACACCCAATAGGCTTAATGCCTTCAGGTGGTGAAACCAAAGTCCATACTTTGTTTTCATACATGGAGTCCATTTCGGATTTTATGGCTTCAAGCCATTTCCCTGAGTCTTTATTACTCATAGCCTGTTCGTAATTCAATGGATCATCATCATTCATGATGTGTACCTCATCGTCATCCTCTATAACGAATCCATACCTCTCAGGTATCTTCGGTACTCTTCCAGATTTACTAACAGGGTGTAGTATAGTAGGTTCTTCTACTTGGTCAGGTACCTGACTTTGATCCGTGATAATTTGTTGTTCTTGAACTTCTTCAAGATATATCTTACTCCCACTGACCCCTTCATGGATAAACTCCTTTTCCAAGAAGGCAGCATGTTTCGCAACAAACACCTTTTGATCAGTTGGATGATAGAAATAATACCCTAAAGTTTCTTTAGGGTATCCCACAAATCTACACTTATCAGATTTAGTCTGTAGCTTATCATTTTCAAACTTTTTGACATAAGCTGGGCAACCCCAAGTCTTAATATGCTCAAGATTTGGTTTCCTCCCCTTCCACATCTCATATGGAGTCTTTGGGACGGATTTGGTAGATACCTTGTTAAGTAGGTATGCAGCCGTTTCTAGGGCATATCCCCAGAAAGAAATTGAAAGGTCGATAAAACTCATCATGGATCGAACCATGTCCAACAGTGTTCGATTTCTCCTTTCAGATACTCCATTTAACTGTGGTGTACCTGGAGGAGTCCATTGTGAGATTATACCATTTTCTTTGAGACAATAGAGAAACTCACCGCTTAAGTATTCTCCACCTCGATCTGATCGAAGTATCTTTATACTCTTGCCCGTTTGTTTCTCTACTTCACTTCTGAACTCTTTGAACTTTTCAAATGATTCTAACTTGTATTTCATTAAATACACATATCCAAATCTTGAGTGATCATCAGTGAAAGTAATAAAATAAGAATACCCACCCCGTGCACTTGTCGTCATAGGTCCACAAACGTCTGTGTGAATCAATGCCAACAACTCTGTAACTCTTTCTCCTTTTCCACTAAAAGGAGATTTAGTCATTTTACCCACGAAATAAGATTCACAAGTTGGATATGATTCATAATCAGATAACTCAAGGAGCCCATCTTTATGCAACTTGGATAATCTTGTTTCATTGATATGACCGAGTCTACAGTGCCACATGTAAGTATAATTAATATCATCTCTTTTCCTTTTCTTAGTTTGTTCAATTTGAAAAATATTTTCTTATAAGTCAAGTGTATAAAGTCCATTTCGCAAATTTCCAATACCATATAAAACATCGTCTTTATAAATAGAACAACTATTGTTCTTTATAACAACGTTAAATCCTTCCATATCCAATACAGAAATTGAAATAATGTTTTTAATAATATTCGGAACATAATAACAATTATTAAGATAAATGAACTTGCCCGAAGGCATTGCTAAATAATAAGTTCCTACAGCTAATGCAGCAACCTTTGCTCCATTCCCCACTCGTAGGATCACCTCATCATTGTTCAGCTTTCTACTTCTGACAAGTCCCTTCACATTATTACATATGTGAGAACCACAGCCGGTATCCAATACCCAAGTAGAATTTTGACTTTCTGAAAAATTAATTTCAATCATAAACAAACCTTGATTGGAAGTCGAAGCTTCTCCAAGCTTCTTCTTTGCCAGAAACTTCTTGCAGTTCCTCTTCCAATGACCCGGCTCGTTGCAATGGAAGCACATTCCTTTGCTAGCTGGATCAGATTTCTTTTGTTCCTTTATGTTCACTTTGCCCTTGGTCATCCGAGATCGGAAGAGCTCCTTAGATATCTCATATCTAGCAGTCCTACTTTGTTCACCATACAACTCCTTGAGGTGAATCAACATAGTAGGAGCATCCATGTTTTCGTGCTGACGCTGAAGCTCGTTATTCATGGATGCGAGCATGATGCATTGAGCCACAGATGCATCATCTTGCCACTTTACAATGGTGGCAATCTCTTCCTCAGAGGCTGTTTCTGGAACAGTTCCAGGGACAGGTGAGTTTAGGACATAAGAAATCTTTTCAGCAGTGAGAACTATTCTCAGATTTCTTAGCCAGTCCGTATAATTCGGCCCGGTAAGCTTATTAGCATCAAGTATGTTTCGCAGTGAAATTAGTGATTTTGACATTTTTAAAATTCTGCCTGTGAAAAATAACATTTTAGCAAACATTCATTTTATTAATTTTGCATACCAAAATAAATTTAGGTCTTTATTTTAAATTGGTATCTCCCACTATTTTTATCAAACTATATTACCCTCACTTATATAGTTCGGCAACATCTAATTAAAGATTTGCTAGTGAGAATAAGGATCCCATTTCAAATGTATATAACCTTGTGGATAGCACAACAAGCGATATACAAATAAATAGGTAGACAACTCTTGTCAATTACATCACCATGTAATTCCTTTTATTTTGCCTCTTAAATCATAATGGTCAAGTGTGTGCACATCCGAACTAAAATAATTTAAGTTAAGTCCAGCCTAGCACTTTCATAAATTCAAAAAAGAAAAATGTTCGTCCTTGTGGATAGCACAACAAGACTAGATTGTTCAATTTTCTTGATAAGCATCAAATGTGATTAATTAACATCTTAAATACGCAATACTCGCCTTGTGGATAGCACAACAAGCTCATATTAAATATCTAATACTCTATTAATTTATCATGCTAGAAGGCGACGTTCGATATTCCAAATATCATTTGAACACTTCGGACTTAATATTATTTCTTTGAGGGGTTTGTTATTATTAGTCTCATCTTTGTTTAGGGCGCATGCACATATATATATAAAATACGCGTCATTTTATTAAACATGCGAAGCATGTTTGCATAAAATATAATATATATAATATTTAGCATGCAATATAGAATACTATATTCTATCCGGATTGATTATGGACTTTTATTCTAGTTTGGTTCACTAGAGCCACCAAGTGAACCAAAAGGTCAAACCTAGGGGTGAAAGAATTTAAATTTAAACGTAACTATTACATTTAAACCCGGGCTCCATACAAACGGGTCTTCACGCGCTCCTTGCTCCTTGGTCTCTAATTTTTAAAGATAATTCTAACTATTTCTATTACATTAAACTATTTAATTTAAATAGAAACCTTGATCAACAGTCAAGGGGAAGTACATAGGAGGGAGATAGAATTTTACATCAAGAAAATTTTTTAGAGAAGACGAGGTACGTAGACCCCATTTAATAAAACCCATTCATTCAAGCATTCAACTAAAATAAAATCCAATCACATTGGTCAAATAGTCCATAATCAATCCCCATTTATTTTCATACATATCACCATATATATCAATAAATAAATATTCATCTCATGAATTAAAACATTCCATATATATATGAGTATCATTTAATGGGCAATTTTAAATTGCATGAAATCCAATTTCAAGATTAAAATAAACTCTTTATTTTAATTATAAAATTATTTAGAATATAATATATAAATATATCATATTTATTTTTTAAAAAAAAGTTACCTTCTTTTATTAAAAGAGTCCTGCAGGTTTATTAAAAAAGTCCTTTCCTGATGGGTCACCTTCTTTTTGGAGTAAGAAAGAGACAACACCTTTTCTTTGCAGAATTCAAGATTAGCACCAAAAAAAAAAAATGTGATTCGTCCCAAAAAAAGTCTTTTTTTTTTTCTTAAAAAATATAATTTTATACAATAAAATTATGCCCAATAAATTATTTTAAATACATACCCATATGTATATGAAATCAAAAATAAATTAATAATTGCATAAAGATTTGGCTCTGATGCCACTGTTGGGTTTGTACGAAATCGTGACGCAATCAAATTGCAAAAATTAGCGGAAGCATGGTATATCAGAGTTTAAAAAATTTCTACAAAACCATTACCCGGATCATCCTTTATGCAAATTATTAATTTAAAACGATAAATAAGAAGTTATGGAATCATACCCTTGTAGAACGAAGCTTCCACAGGTACTAGTTCAACTCCTTGTTCTTCGTGATCTCCTTGAATTTCCGGGTTAGATTCCTTTCTTTGATCAACGTTAGCCACCCAAGTGTTTGGCCTCTAGAGGTGATCCACCAAGGAAGAGAAATTATCAAGAAGGAGGGTGTTTGGCTTAGTGTTCTATCCTCTATAGAAAAGGAGTACTCTCTAACAATTAGAATTGCATCATCTAATATCTATTATAAGACTTCTCTTATATAGACATTAGTCAACCCTTCTAATCCTATTAGACATGGGATTTCTTTTAATTAATTAAACTCCTTTAATTAATTTAGGCTTCCCACCACATGGGAATAATTAATTAAATTCATTTAATTAATTTGTCTCCTAATCTTATTAGGAATAAATGAGAGTACTAAATATTAAATTAATTACTAAACTCATTTAGAAATTAAAATAATAATAATTGTAATAATATTAATAAGACTCCTCTTATTAATTTATATTTAATATTTCCAAAATATTAAATAATAAATATTAAGCTATTTAATTTATTCTATCACCATAGATTAAATTAATTATACTTAATGCATTATTACGATTATGCCATTACCTTCTTAAATATTTATTCTTCCTTTTATGGTGTGACCCTTTAGGTTCTCCATATTAAACCGGTTGTGAATAAATCAATTAAAACAATTTTAATCTTATTTAAATAAATAAATTAAACTAATAATCTATTTAAATAAATAATATTTATTCTACAATAGGGATAAGCCTCCCTAGCGATCAACGACTTCCCAGATAATATAGATTTCAACATTAATCATAAAAGAACCTGTGAGTTAATAGTTACCATACAATTCAATCCTTCCACCATACAATGTCCCAATTAAATAAAAGACATGGATTTACTGTCAAGTCTTATTTTATTTAATTATATGTATTTCGATTAGAAAATGCACAACTCCAAATAATGCAAATTAAAAACTCCTTTCTAATTTCATTTCACCTTGGCCAAGGATTCCTGGGTTGTCATTTAACGAATCACATAGGACATATCTCCTCTTTTACTAGAGGTGGTAGATTCTTTATTGATCATTCATTATCTCCATATGTAACTCATTATACCCAAGCATACCCTATATATGCCTTAAAAGGTCTTAAGGAATAAGTCAAAGTATAATTTGTTACATACAAGATACTATGATGATCTCAAGTCCAAGGATCACTTGTACTACTATCACATTAGGAATTCCTATTGACATGCGAGTAAAACTCCATTAGGTATTCCATAGCGAATCACGTTCAGTGAACTTATTCTCCAATAAGCACCTACATACTTGCTTTAGTGTCTCCACACAAATGATCATGAGATCAATCATCCTCATCCAATGAGCAAGCAACATATGTACCAATCTATCCGGATTTACTAATCCCCTTTTTAGTAATCCCACGATTGGGAACTATTTAAGTTTTAAAACTTTCTAAGAATTTAGATCTCATTAGCATGATCATCATCATGATTCTAAAAGCTTTGCTTAAAACTATGGGTTATTTACATATTATAAAAACAGCAACATGTAGATAATTAAATGCCTTTAATAAATGAATTTTTTATTAATAAATAAATAAGATTGTTTACAAAGTACGTGCTTTATCATCATACATGATTGGCTTGTATGCACACTACTATCAGTACGCGCGGCCAGCGCCCTTATAGCACGGTCAGCGCTGTTGTTGTGACATCCCAGAATCCGGGTCCTCTAACCCCGGTCTGGTCGCCACGATCTAATACAAACATTCACCTCTAAACAACATACGATAACTTAAATGCGGAAAATAATAAACGTACATCGTTCATTCAAAAGGTGTTACTAGTCCCAAGATTCGATAACCTAAATACAAACATACAAACATACCCTAGAATAGTCATTAGGGTTCATATTACATAACAGTAATTTAATTAAACATAAAGATAAAGTCTGCTCCTTTCAAACTAATCCTACATCTTCCCTTTACCCTTGTCCTTCCCGGAAGTCTCGGGTTTAACTGCAATATAAGTCATGATATAGCAAGAATGAGCAACAAGTTTGCTCAACAAGTTTAAATACAACAATAAAGGATATATCATGATGAATAGAAAATATCTGACAATGAATTCAACAATATGAATATCGAAAGCAAGAATAATGATTGCTTTTAGAATAACTAATAGTCAAGTAGACTTCAAACTACAAAAGTCCAATGGAATCAATAGCTGATTGACCTTTTGGTTACTGGCTACAGAATAGTACTTGAGGGGATCAACCTAGCGTACGCCATGTATATGCATAACATTCCACTCTACTGTTTGTATCTTATATCAGATACCTGCTACTCCCATATAGTATAAGGGTGTTCTTTCAGTCTAAGAATCCTTACCATCAATTGGTTTGGATAACTTTTATAAAATTTCATATACCTGTCTAACCGAACAAGGGTTCAGACTCTATCTGACACAGTTCAAGAATTATAGAACTTTAAATGATGTACAAGTCCCAGACTGTACGAACTCAAGTGCACCAAGTGCGAATAACAATAATATCAATGTGGAATAATTGTAAAGTAATTAAACCATCTAATAGCATGCTTCGAAATAAAATTCAAGCTTTAAATAATTAACCGTCAATACGATAATAACCTGCTCAATACAATATGAGAAGGATAGGAACTTGCACAATAAAGAGTATAAGGGAACTTGTATTCAAATCAAGTGAAGTTAAGAAACTCGCTTACACAATTCATTGAATAAGGTAGTGCAAGAATTTAAGAATACTTGCCTGTTTGTTCATCTACGAATAAGTTCTAGCTTTAATTAAACTGCGTTGAAACGACCTAACATTAATAAGTCGGTCTCTCAATTAGTATGTGTAAACTAACATAAGTTCATACATACAAGAATCTAGTCATCAGGTAAGTCTATCACATAAGACCACAATTTGTATCAAACAGACCATATTTAACATGTTATAGGTCATTATATGTTAACTGCTAAAAACCAGATTTCACAAACTGTCCAGACTTGAAAGTGACCTGGCGCAGCTGCGCAGGTTTAAGCTTTAAGAGTGGCACAGCTGCGCCACTCACTAGTCAAACCAAAAATGAGTTATTATGCTGCCGGACAACCTGAGTTTATTCACTAGCATTCAGACTACTGACATTAATTAATATACATGCTCTATGGTTATAATTTCAAGTTCGAAACTTAGCATGCTCATTCTAACCACATTCAAAGTCATATGTTTTCATGCCGGTAATTCACATACCATAAGCTAATCAATTCCATGTTACAAGGGTTAGCTACATAGTCATATTACCACATCACGAGGCTAACAATACTTAGTAAGCATGCTTGTGCGTATACTACTCATGTATACATGTTACATGTTAATCACATAGTTCATGCCTTAGAAGTTTATTTCTTGAAGACGTGTGTATAGGTGATATCCATGTTTCATCACATGACACTCATGTCAACATGTCTATATGCATAATGAGATCCTAATATACATGCTTGCATAATCATAACATAATTTTCATGGTAATTGATGTCATTAGTTTTCACATTCTAGGTTTTCCATTGAAAAATCACACTAAGTCAACTAAGTATATGCAAGGCATCTTGACATATAACTCTTATGCATTTGAAACATATATTAAAGCCACATATACATGCTCAAATGGTCAGAATCTACAAGATAAAAGTCTTGGTCAAGTTCACTTTGAAAAGTCTCAAGTTTCTTATCTTTGAAATCGTCTTAACTTTCAATCAAGTATGCTAGTGTGTGATTAATACTTTAAATATGCATTTCATGTCAACATAAACCATACGATCATGCTTTGAAAATTACAATGTACATATGTTACGTACATGTCAAAGTTCATATTCGAGACTATAAGTTTCATTTCAAAACCATAAGTTTTTCATCACTCGTGTGTACTAACATCGTTACACATGCTCATACTGCATCTATGTACATATATATACCTATTAACCATGACCACATACTTGCCAAATAGGGTACCATAGGTTAGTACATAACAGCTAAGCAACAGAAGCAGGAAACTCTGATCCAGGCCTGGCGCATCTGCGCCGCTGGCTAGTACAAAATTGGTGCAGCTGCGTAGGTGCCGACCAGAGACAGACACTGCACTGCTTCGGCAGAAACTTAGCCTAACTCAGAAATTTTCATACGAAAATCAATCTAAACATATTACAATACATTTCTATCAGGCTTATAACACATAACAACCATTTCTCCAATCAATTAACATCCAATTCAATTGAAATCAAGAATCAAAGAATTAGAAATTCACAGAAATTGAAGAACAAGAATGGGAAGTGATATACCTCTGTAATTTGCTAACTCACACTTCCTCTACTGATATGTATATAAGTACTCACTCTTTTCTTGAATTTATCAAACAATTTTTCTAGCAAATTGAGAATGAGAGGAAGAGCTTTCATTTATAGAAAATTGATTGCCCAGTACATAGCTTTGCTTCATATTTTTATTCAATGTGCAATATAAGAATTCAATGGGTAGGAAGGATTTGGTGATTTAGTTGTTGGAGTTCATCATCATGCCCACTCCCCATTGCATGATTGCTATGAAGCTAGGGAGTTTGCTGTGTTTGAGGAAGAATAGGGAATAAGATAGCCTCATGATGTATTCACGTGTGTATGATATATGACCCTCACTGTGGGACAAGAACTCAGCATTTGGACAATCATACAACACTTAGTTATAATAAGGTTACACATATATATAAGCCCACTTAGGTTATATAATAAATACACTAGGTTATATAATATATATATACCCATAGTATATATTTAAGTTATACATTAAGATGGGTGTTACCCTGTTATTTCATTTAGCAAAAATATAATATATCAAGTAGGTACATATACCCCAATCATATAATCCATGTACATTTTCCTTAATACCAAATATAGTTCAATTAGGCATTATTATTAATTACCATTATAACTGTTATTATAATAATTATAATAACTTATTAAAAGAAATATCAATTAATAATGTTATTGATATTAATAGAAGGTAATAAGGTATTCATCAAATTTTACCCACACATAACATGTAACTCACATAATGTTATTAATCTCACTATATAGTCTATACAATAATATATAGCCACATCAAATATGCTACCTTGCACCTTATACCCTATATAGAGGTAACTACTATATATTAAAGGTTTACTTATCACATGCTTGTATATATAAAAAAAATTAATTAAATATAAAATTATTATACTTATTAATTTCTTACTCATTAATTATTATTCATTCATAATAATTACTAATCAACACGTTATCAATTAATTACTCATAATTGCAATTAATCAATATGTTCAAATCCTCCCGCTATATTCAAATAAATTGAATATTTAATTATTAATAATCTCATCAATTCTCTAATATTAAAGTCTTAGGGTTAGTCCACTAATTTAAATAACCATTAGTGACTCCCTTTAATCGTTTCAGAAATTTACATAACTACATAAGGTTTAAATAAACTCACAAAACTAACTCGTTAAAATTAAATCACATATTTAATTAATAAAGAGTTTAAAATTCATGGTCGTTACATCCCTCTCCCCTTATAAAAATTTCGTCCTTGGAATTGTAAAAATAAGGTTACTCAATTAAAAATGGATAATTCGCTTTCATCTTCTCTTCTAGCTCCCATGTAGCTTCTTCAACTGCATGATTCCTCCAAAGAATCTTAACGGAATGAATGATCTTATTCCTCAGCTTTTGTTCCTTCCTATCTAGTTTCTGGACAGGAACTTCCTCGTACGATAAGTCTTTCTCGACTTGGATTGGTTCATAGGAGATAACGTTCTTATAGTCCGGTTTATATGGCCGTAATACTGACACATAAAATATATTGTGAATGTGCTCAAGTTTAAGAGGTAACGCCACCTCGTACGCCACTTCACCGACTCGCCTCAGAATCTCAAACGGTCCTATGAACCTAGGGCTCAACTTGCCCTTCTTCCCAAAATGAATCTTCCCTTTCCAGGGAGATACTTTCAGAAAAGCATAGCTTCCTAATTCAAATTCTTTCTTCTTGCGATGCAAGTCCGCATACTTTTTCTGGCAATCTTGAGCCGCTACCAGTCGGGCTCTTATCACCTTGATAATCTCTACTATCTGTTGTACTAATTATTGTCCCAACAGTCGACGTTCACCAACTTCATCCCAACACAACAGTGTTCGACATTTTCTCCCATATACCACTTCGTACAGTGGCATTCCGATACTAGCGTGATAACTATTGTTGTACGCAAACTCTACTAATGGAAGGTGATCCTCCCAACTACCCTTGAAGTCCATTACACAAGCTTGGAGCATGTCTTCAAGTGTTTGAATTATTCTTTCGCTTTGCCCATCGGACTGCAGATGATACGCGGTACTCATTCGTAACTGTGTTCCCAATCTCTCTTGAAGACTCTTCCAAAAATTTGACGTGAACCGCGGATCTCTATCAGATACAATAGATACCGGCACCCCATGTCTCGAGATAATTTCCTTGACATATAATATGGCTAGCTGGTCCAAACTATACTTAATCTTAATCGGCAAAAAGTGAGCTGACTTCGTAAGACGATCTATAATTACCCATATGGCGTCGTGCCCTTTCTGCGTTGCCGGAAGTCCCACCACAAAATCCATCGTGATGTGCTCCCAATTCCATTTTGGAATCTCTAAAGGTTGTAATAACCCGCTTGGTCGTTGGTGCTCTGCCTTGACTCTCTGACAAGTTAAACACCTACTTACGTATTCTGCAACCTCCCTCTTCATGTTTGGCAACCAAAAGTGATGACACAAGTCTAGGTACATCTTCATGCTTCCTGAGTGTATCGAGTATCTCGTACTGTGTGCTTCTTGCAAAATCTCTTCTCTCAGTTCAGGTACTAACGGTACCCAAATTCGTCCTTCAAACCTTAGCAGTCCAGTGCTATCAATCATGAATTTCAAATCATCACCTTCGATAATCCGCTTCTTGATAATATCACAATCTTCGTCCTTCTCTTGTGCCTCCTTAACTTTATCTAATAAAGTCGGGCTCGCTGTCACTGTAAATAATTTCTCGTCGGTCTCCATCGAATATTTAACCTCCAAGTCTAGTCGTTCGAAATCTTTCACTAACTCTTCTTGAACGGTTAACTTTGATAACTTCTCTCCGCCTTTTTTTCTTAAGGCATCTGCCACTACATTTGCTTTGCCTGGATGGTACAGAATCTCACAATCATAATCTTTGATCAATTCTAGCCATCGGCGCTGCCTCATGTTTAATTCTTTCTGCGTGAAGATATACTTCAGACTCTTGTGGTTCGTATATATCTCACACTTCTCACCATACAAATAATGCCTCCAAATCTTCAAGGAAAAAACTACTGCTGCTAATTCCAGGTCATGAGTCGGATAACCCTTGTCATAATCTTTCAGCTGACGTGAAACGTACGCAATGACCCTGCCGTGTTGCATCAGTACACAGCCAAGACCTTGTGTGACGCATCACTATACACTACAAACCGTCCCGTGTTATCCGGTAAAGCTAACACAGGTGCTTGACTAAGCCTCTTCTGTTGGGTTTGTACGAAATCGTGATGCAATCCAATTGCAAAAAATTAGCAGAAGCATGGTATATCAGAGTTTAACAAATTTCTACAAAACCATTACCCGGATCATCCTTTATGCAAATTATTAATTTAAAACGCTAAATAAGAAGTTATAGAATCATACTCTTGTAGAACGAAGCTTCTATAGGTACGAGTTCAACTCCTTGTTCTTCGTGATCTCCTTAAATTTTTGGGTTAGATTCATTCCTTTGATCAACGTTAGCCACCCAAGTGTTTGGCCTCTAGAGGTGATCCACCAAGGAAGATGAA
Source organism: Panax stipuleanatus (assembly GCA_020205555.1). Taxonomy (NCBI): domain Eukaryota; kingdom Viridiplantae; phylum Streptophyta; class Magnoliopsida; order Apiales; family Araliaceae; genus Panax; species Panax stipuleanatus. The sequence continues at coordinate 74,310,465 of CM035119.1, read as the reverse complement.
TTATCAAGAAGGAGGGTGGTAGGCTTAGTTTTCTATCCTCTATAAAAAAGGAGTACTCTCCAATAATTGGAATTGGATCAACTGATATCTATTATAAGACTCCTCTTATATAGATATTGGTCAACCATTCTAATCCTATTAGACATGAGATTTCATTTAATTAATTAAACTCATTTAATTAATTTAGGCTTCCCACCTCATTGGGAATAATTAATTAAATTTAATTAATTTGTCTTCTAATCTTATTAGGAATAAATGAGAGTCCTAATATTAAATTAATTACTAAACCCTTTTAGAAATTAAAATAATAATAATTGTAATAATATTAATAAGACATCTCTTATTAATTTATATTTAATATTTCCAAAATATTAAATATTAAACATTAAGCTATTTAATTTATTCTATCACCATAGATTAAATTAATTATACTTAACACATTATTACGATTATACCATTACCTTCTTAAATAATTATTCTTCCTTTTATGGTGTGACCCTTTAGGTTCTCTATATTAAACCGGTTGTGAATAAATCAATTAGAACAATTTTAATCTTATTTAAATAAATAAATTAAACTAATAATCTATTTAAATAAATAATATTTATTCTACAATAGGGATAAGCCTCCCTAGCGATCAACGACTTTTCAGATAATATAGATTTCAACATTAATCATAAAAGAACATGTGAGTAAATAGTTACCGTACAATTCAATCTTTCCACCATATAATGTCCCAATTAAATGTAAGACATGGATTTACTGTCAAGTCTTATTTTATTCAATTATATGTATTTCGATTAGAAAATGCACAACACCAAATAATGCAAATTAGAAACTCCTTTCTAATTTCATTCTACCTTGGCCAAGGATTCCTAGGTTGTCATTTAACGAATCACATAGGACATATCTCCTCTTTTACTAGAGGTGGTAGATTCTTTATTGATCATTCATTATCTCTATATGTAACTCATTATACCCAAGCATACCCTATATATGCCTTAAAAGGTCTTAAGGAATAAGTCAAAGTATAATTTTTTACATATAAGATACTATGATGATATCAAGTCCAAGGATCACTTGTACTACTATCACATTAGGAATTCCTATTGATAGGCGAGTAAAACTCCAGTAGGTATTCCATAGCGAGTCACGTTCAGTGAACTTATTCCCCAATAATCACCTACATACGTGCTTTAGTGTCTCCACACAAATGATCATGAGATCAATCATCCTCATCTAATGAGCAAGCAACGTATGTACGAATCTATCCGGTTTTACTCATTCCCTTTTTAGTAATCCCACGATTGGGAACTATTTTAGTTTTAGAGCTTTCTAAGAATTTAGATCTTATTAGCATGATCATCATCATGATTCTAAAAGCATTGCTTAAAACTATAGGTTATTTACATATTATAAAAACAGCGACATGTAGATAATTAAATGCCTTTAATAAATGAATATTTTATTAATAAATAAATAATATTGTTTACAAAGTATGTGCTTTATCATCATACATGATTGGCTTGTATGCACACTACTATCAATCTCCCACTTGCAGTAAAGCCAGTCGTCATGGTATCTCATACCCTTCTTCTCTAAGTGACGATCAAACTACTGTTATGTTAAAGCTTTAGTAAATGGATTTGCAATGTTATCTTGAGAGTCTATATGTTCCTCTTTCAATGATTTCTTTAATCAAAGTGCAGCAACACATGTTTAGATTCAAGATGAGACTTAGGAACTATTCCTAGTTCTGTAATGAACTTTTCACCCGAAGTATCAACTTGCAGCTTCACTTACAGTTATATACTTTGTTTTTGTCACTAAATCAACAACCTTTTGTTGTTTGGAACTCATCCAACTCACTGCACCTCCGTTCAAGGTAAACACATACCCCGAAATAGATTTACTGTCATCTTGGTCTGTTTGAAAACTTGAGTCCATGAATCCCTCAAGTTTTAATTCAAACCCACCGTAGACAAGAAAAATATCTTTAGTCCTTCTCAAGTACTTTAGGATACTCTTCACTGCCTTTAAGTGCTCTTCTCTAGGATTCGACTGGTATCTGCTTGTTACACTAAGTGCATGAGCAATATCCGAGCTAGTACATATCATACTGTACATGATAGATCCTATTGCAGAAGCATAAGGGATCTTACTTATACGGTCTCTCTCCTCAAGTGTCTTTGGGGCCTATTTCTTGGAGAGATGTATTCCATGGCACATCGGCATGAGACCTCTTTTGGAATCTTTCATGCTAAACCTCTTTAGCATCGCATCAATGTACGTTCCTTGGGATAAACCAAGCATCCTTTTAGATCTATCTCTATAGATCTTTATCCCCAAAATATAGGATGCCTCTCCCAAGTCCTTCATGGAGAAGTGTTTAGATAACCAGATTTTAATCGATTGTAGCATAGGAATGTCATTCCCTATCAGTAATGTATCATCAACATATAATACAAGGAATGAAACTGCGCTCCCACTAACCTTCTTTTACACACATGCTTCATCGTCGTTTTTGATAAAATCAAAGTCTTTGATTGTCTCATCAAAACGAATGTTCCATCTACGAGAAGCTTGCTTCAATCCATAAATGGATCGTTGCAGCTTACAAACTTGATTTGTTCTAACATTTGAAACAAATCCCTCTAGCTGTGTCATATACACATCCTCCTCAAGTTTCCCATTAAGGAAGGGCATTTTCACGTCCATCTGCCAGATCTCATAGTCGTTATAAGCTGCAATCGCAAGCAAAATTCGAATGGACTTGAGCATAGCTACTAGTGAGAAGGTTTCATCATTGTCAATTCCTTGTCTTTGTTTGAAACCTTTTGCAACCAGTCGGGCTTTATAGGTCTCTACCTTGTCGTCCGCTCCCGTCTTTCTTTTAAAGACCCATTTACACCGAATAGGCTTAATGCCTTCAGGTGGTGAAACCAAAGCCCATACTTTGTTTTCATACATGGAGTCCATTTCGAATTTCATGGCTTCAAGCCATTTCCCTGAGTCTTTATTACTCATAGCCTGTTCGTAATTCAATGGATAATCATCATTCATGATGTGTACCTCATCGTCATCCTCTATAATGAGTCCATACCTCTCAGGTATCTTCGGTACTTTTTCAGATTTACGAATAGGGTGTTGTACAATAGGTTCTTCTACTTGGTCAGGTACCTGACTTTGATCCGTGGTAACTTGTGGTTCTTGAACTTCTTCAAGATATATCTTACTCCCACTGACCCCTTCATGGATAAACTCCTTTTCCAAGAAGGCAGCATGTTTCGCAACAAACACCTTTTGATCAGTTGGATGATAGAAATAATACCCTAAAGTTTCTTTAGGGTATCCAACAAATTTACACTTATCTAATTTAGTCTATAGCTTATCATTTTCAAACGTTTTGACATAAGCTGGACAACCCCAAGTCTTAACATGCTTAAGATTTGGTTTTCTCCCCTTCCACATCTCATATGGAGTCTTTGGGACGGATTTGGTAGGTACCTTGTTAACTAGGTATGCAGCCGTTTCTAGGGCATATCCCCAAAAGGAAATTAGAAGGTCGGTAAAACTCATCATAGATCGAACCATGTCTAACAGTGTTCGATTTCTCCTTTCAGATACTCCATTTAACTGTGGTGTACCTGGAGGAGTCCATTGTGAGATTATACCATTTTTTTGAGATAATTGAGAAACTCACCGCTTAAGTATTCTCCACCTCGATCTGATCGACGTATCTTAATACTCTTGCCCGTTTGTTTCTCTACTTCACTTCTGAACTCTTTGAACTTTTTCAAATGATTCTGATTTGTATTTCATTAAATACACATATCCAAATCTTGAGTGATCATCAGTGAAATTAATAAAATAAGAATACCCACCTCGTGCACTTGTTATCATAGGTCCACAAACGTCTGTGTGAATCAACGCTAACAACTTTGTAACTCTTTCTCCTTTTCCACTAAAAGGGGATTTAGTCATTTTACCCATGAGACAAGAGTCACAAGTTGGATATGATTCATAATCAGATAGCTCTAAGAGCCCATCCTTATGCAACTTGGATAATCTTGTTTCATTGATATGACCGAGTCTACAGTTCCACATATAGGTATAATTAATATTATATCTTTTCCTTTTCTTAGTATATTCAATTTGAAATATATTTTCTTGCAAGTCAAGTATATAAAGTCCAATTCGCAAATTTCCAATACCATATAAAACATCGTCTTTATAAATAGAACAACCATTGTTCTTTATAATAACGTTAAATCCTTCCATATCTAATACAGAAATAGAAATAATGTTTCTAATAATATTCGGAATAAAATAACAATTATTTAAATAAATGAACTTGCCCGAAGGCGTCGCTAAATAATAAGTCCCTACAGCTAATGCAGCAACCTTTGCTCCATTCCCCACTCGTAGGATGACCTCATCATTGCTCAGCTTTATATTTCTGACCAGTCCTTTCACATTATTACAATGTGAGAACCACAGCCGGTATCCAATACCCAAGTAGAATTTTAACTTTCTGAAAAATTAATTTCAATCATGAACAAACCTTGATTGGAAGTCGAAGCTTCTCCAAGCTTCTTCTTTGCCAGAAATTTCTTGCAGTTCCTCTTCCAATGACCCTGTTCGTTGCAATGGAGGCACATTCCTTTGCTAGCTGGACCAGATTTCTTTTGTTCCTTTATGTTCACATTGCCCTTGGTCATCCGAGATCGGAAGAGCTCCTTAGATATCTCATATCTAGCAGTCCTACTTTGTTCACCATACAACTCCTTGAGGTGAATCAATATAGTAGGAGCATCCATGTTTTCGTGCTGATGCTGAAGCTTGTTATTCATGGATGCAAGCATGATGCATCTATGATGCATTGAGCCACATATGCATCATCTTGCCACTTTACAATGGTGGCAATCTCTTCCTCAGAGGCTGTTTCTGGAACAGTTCCAAGGACAGGTGAGTTTAGGACATAAGAAATCTTTTCAGCAGTGAGAACTATTCTCAGATTTCTTAGCCAGTCCGTATAATTTCGCCCGATAAGCTTATTAGCATCAAGTTTGCTTCGCAGTGAAATTAGTGATTTTGACATTTTTAAAATTCTGCATGTGAAAAATAACATTTTTAGCAAACATTCATTTTATTAATTTTGCATACCAAAATAAATTTAGGTCTTTATTTTAAATTGGTATCTCCCACTATTTTTATCAAATAATATTACCCTCACTTATATAGTTCGGCAATATCTAATTAAAGATTTGCTAGTGAGAATAAGGATCCCATTTCAAATGTATATAACCTTGTGGATAGCGCAACAAGCGATATACAAATAAATAGGTAGACAACTCTTGTCAATTACATCATCATGTAACTCCTTTTATTTTGCCTCTTAAATCATAATGATCAAGTGTGTGCACATCCGAACTAAAATGATTTAAGTTAAGTCCAGCCTAGCACTTCTATAAATTCAAAAAAGAAAAATATTTATCCTTGTGGATAGCACAACAAGACTAGATTGTTCAATTTTCTTGATAAGCATCAAATATGATTAATTAACATCTTAAATACTCAATACTCGCCTTGTGGATAGCACAACAAGCTCATATTAAATATTTAATACTCTATTAATTTATCATGCTAGAATGCGACGTTCGATATTCCAAATATCTTTGAACGCTTCGGACTTAATATTATTTCTTTGAGGGGTTTGTTGTTATTTGTCTCATCTTGTTTAGCGCGCATGCACATATATATATAAAATACGCGTCATTTTATTAATCATGCGAAGCATGTTTGCATAAAATATAATATATATAATACTTAGCTTGCACATATAGAATACTATATTCTACCCGGATTGATTATGGACTTTTATTATAGTTTGGTTTACTAGAGCCACCAACTGAACCAAAAGGTCAAACTTATGAGTGCAAGAATTTAAATTTAAACATAACTATTACATTTAAACCCGAGCTCCATACAAACGGGTCTTCACGCGCTCCTTGCTCTTTGATCTCCAATTTCTTCAAAATAATTCTAACTATCTCTATTACATTAACTATTTAAAATTAAGTAGAAACCTTGATCAGCAGTTAAGGGGAAGTACATAGGAGAGAGATAGAATTTTACATCAAGAAAAATCAGAGAAGACGAGGTACGCAGACCCCATTTAATAAAACTCATTCATTCAAGCATTCAACTAAAATAAAATCCAATCACATTGGTCAAATAATCCATAATTAATCCCTATTTATTATCATACATATCACTATATATATCAATAAATAAATATTCATCTCATGAATTAAAATATTCCATATATATATGAGTATCATTTAATGGGCAATTTTAAATTACATGAAATCCAATTTCAAGATTAAAATAAACTCTTTATTTTAATTATAAAATTATTAACAATATTATATATATATATATATATATATATATATATATATATATATAAGGTAACCTTTTATCTATTGATTACCTTTATAAGTCCAGGAGCATTACCGAATTCTCTTATATATATATAAATAAAAGGTAACCTTTTTATCTCCTGATTACCTTACTGTAATACCGAATTCCCTTTTCCTTGTAGACTTGCTGGATCATCTTTTCTTTTCTTTTTTCTTTTTTAAACTTTCCTGAAGTTACCTTTCAAGATACTCGGCAGGTTCCCCTTAAATTTTTTTTTTTTTATGTCACTTTCCCTTTCTCTATTACACATGGATCCGAAGCAACAAATAAAAAGGGAGAAGGATTGAATTCCGATTTTTTTATATATATAAAATAATAATTTTAAACAATTAATTATGCCCAATAAATTTTTTTAAATACATACCCATACATATATGGAATTAAAACAATTAATAATTGCATAAAGGTTTGGCTCTGATGCCACTGTTGGGTTTGTACAAAATCGTGACGCAATCAAATTGCAAAAAATTAGCGGAAGCATGGTATATCAGAGTTTAAAAAATTTCTACAAAATCATTACTCGGATCATCCTTTATGCAAATTGTTAATTTAAAACGATAAATAAGAAGTTATAGAATCATACCCTTGTAGAACGAAGTTTTCACAAGTACGAGTTCGACTCCTTATTCTTCGTGATTTCCTTGAATTTTTGGGTTAGATTCCATCCTTTGATCAACGTTAGCCACCCAAGTGTTTGGCCTCTAGAGGTGATCCACCAAGGAAGATGAATTATCAAGAAGGAGAGTGGTAGGCTTAGTTTTCTATCCTCTATAGAAAAGGAGTACTCTCCAACAATTGAAATTGCATCAACTGATATCTATTATAAGACTCCTCTTATATAGATATTGGCCAACCATTCTAATCCTATTAAACATGAGATTTCATTTAATTAATTAAACTCCTTTAATTAATTTAGGTTTCCCACCACAATGGGAATAATTAATTAAATTTAATTAATTTATCTCCTAATCTTATTAGGAATAAATGAGAGTACTAATATTAAATTAATTACTAAACCCTTTTAGAAATTAAAATAATAATAATTATAATAATATTAATAAGACATCTCTTATTAATTTATATTTAATATTTCCAAAATATTAAATATTAAACATTAAGCTGTTTAATTTATTCTATCACCATATATTAAATTAATTATATTTAATGCATTATTACGATTATGCCATTACCTTCTTAAATAATTATTCTTCCTTTTATGGTGTGACCCTTTAGGTTCTCCATATTAAACCGGTTGTGAATAAATCAATTAGAACAATTCTAATCTTATTTAAATAAATAAATTAAACTAATAATCTATTTAAATAAATAATATTTATTCTACAATAGGGATAAGCCTCCCTAGCGATCAACGACTTTTCAGATAATATAGATTTCAACATTAATCATAAAAGAACCTGTGAGTAAATAGTTACCGTACAATTCAATCTTTCCACCATATAATGTCCCAATTAAATGTAAGACATAGATTAACTGTCAAGTCTTATTTTATTCAATTATATGTATTATGATTAGAAAATGCACAACACCAAATAATGCAAATTAGAAACTCCTTTCTAATTTCATTCTACCTTGGTCAAGGATTCCTAGGTTGTCATTTAACGAATCACATAGGACATATCCCCTTTTTTACTAGAGGTGGTAGATTCTTTATTGATCATTCATTATCTCCATATGTAACTCATTATACCCAAGCATACCCTATATATGCCTTAAAAGGTCTTAAGGAATAAGTCAAAGTATAATTTTTTACATATAAGATACTATGATGATCTCAAGTCCAAGGATCACTTGTACTACTATCACATTAGGAATTCCTATTGACAAGCGAGTAAAACTCCATTAGGTATTCCATAGCGAGTCACGTTCAGTGAACTTATTCTCCAATAATCACCTACATACTTGCTTTAGTGTCTCCACACAAATGATCATGAGATCAATCATCCTCATCCAATGAGTAAGCAACGTATGTACCAATCTATCCGGTTTTACTAATTCCCTTTTTAGTAATCCCACGATTGGGAACTATTTTAGTTTAGAGCTTTCTAAGAATTTAGATCTCATTAGCATGATCATCATCATGATTTTAAAAGCATTGCTTAAAACTATGGGTTATTTACATATTATAAAAACAGCACCATGTAGATAATTAAATGTCTTTAATAAATGAATATGTTATTAATAAATAAGTAAGATTGTTTACAAAGTATGTGCTTTATCATCATATATGATTGGCTTGTATGCACACTACTATCATCTTCTTTAATTCTAGGAAACTCTCTTCACACTTCTCCGTCCAAACGAACGTAACTGTCTTTCTAGTAAGATTTGTCAACGGCGATGGTAATTTTGAAAAATCCTGGATGAATCTCCGATAGTATCCCGCTAATCCTAAGAAACTCCTGATTTCTGTCGGCGTCTTCGACTGTTCCCAATTGATAACCGCTTCTACTTTTGCTGGATCCACCGAAACACCATTCTTGTCGGTAACGTACCCCAAAAATTGCACTCTCTGCAACCAAAACTCACACTTGGAGAATTTTGCATACAATTTCTCTCTCCTTAATATCTCCAACACTATTCGAAGATGCTTGGCGTGTTCTTCCTCCGTCTCTGAATACACCAGAATGTCATCGATGAATACGATAACAAACTTATCCAAATACTGTTTGAACACTCTGTTCATCAAGTCCATAAATGCTGCCGGCACGTTCGTCAATCCGAATGACATTACCAGAAACTCAAAGTGTTCATACCGAGTTCTGAATGCTGTCTTTGGAATATCCTCCGGCCTCACCTTCAGTTGATGATAACCAGTCCTCAAGTCAATCTTAGAAAAGTACTTCGCCCCCTTCAATTGATCAAACAAATCGTCGATCATAGGTAATGGGTACTTGTTCTTAATGGTGACCTTATTCAACTCACGGTAGTCGATACAAAGTCTGTGCGATCCATCTTTCTTCTTCATGAATAAGACTGGCGCTCCCCACGGTGATACACTCGGTCGAATATATCCCTTATCCAATAACTCTTGCAATTGAGCCATCAGTTCTTTCATCTCTACCGGTGCCATACGATACGGCGTTTTGTATACCGGTGCTGTCCCTGGTGCCAAATCAATAACAAACTCAATCTCTCTATCCGGTGGAAATCCTAAAATCTCGTCTGGGAAGACATCAATGAAATCCCTTACAATAGGTATCTGACCTAGTTCACCCTCGACTCTTCGAGTATCAACCACGTGAGCCAAATAACCTATACAACCCTTCCTAAGCAATCTCTGCGCTTGCACCATCGTCAGACAATGAGATTGTCTCGGCGATTTACTAACATGAAATACTACCTTCGACTTATTCGGAGTCTTAAGGCATACACATTTCTTCTTATAATCGATAACTGCGTCATGATTCGATAACCAATCTATTCCAGGGATTACATCAAACTCCCCCAAACGAATCGGTATCAAATCCATGTTGAGCTTAAATCCTCGCAATTCAGTATAACAGTTCCTATGAATGTATTCTACGGGAATAATTTCCTTGTTCGCTACTTCTACGTTCATAGGGTGTTCTAATATTTCACGGGGTAAGTTTAACCGTTTAGCAAATTCTTCGGAAACAAAAGAGCAGGTAGCACCCGAATCAAATAACACACATACATCTATATTTTTGACTGGGATGATACCTGATACCACGTCCTTGGACTCCACCGCATCATGTACGGTAATGTTGAACGTGCGTGCCGTTGGTCTGTTGGCTGGACTGGCTGGCCCTCCGATGCTCAGTCCATTGTTGTTGTTGTTCAGATTGCCGCTAGCTGCATCGCCCTTTTTCTTCGAGCAGTCCTTGATTTGGTGGTCTAGGGCCCCACACGAGAAACACCCTCCTTTCTGCTAATTCGGACACTGAGGAGCCATGTGCCCCGGTTGTCCACAACGGTAACAAACACTCTTTCCCTTTATGCACTCCCCCTAGTGATTCCTCCCACAGTTGTTGCACTTTAAACTTTTCTTGGTCTCTCCCCCGGACTTGTTACCTCCAGAGGATTGGCTCTCCGTCCATTTACGCTTGTTGGGGTTGCTGCCTCCGCTGCTTCCCCCTTTTTGTCCCTCCTGACCTACCTTCTTTTCTTGTTTTAATCGAGCAATGGCTTCATTGCCTCCTTCGGCAATGATAGCCCATTCCAATAGATCCGAGTAAGTCTTAATCCTTAATATCGCGACTGCTTTTTGCACCCATGGTTTCAGTCCTAATTCAAACCTTCTTGCCTTCCTGGCTTCCGTGTCAGCCTGATGTGAAGCGAATCGGGCCAACTCGTTAAATCTTGTCGCGTACTCTGCGACAGACATACTACCTTTTTTCAGTTCCAGAAACTTAACTTCTATATCCTGTTACGTATTCTCCGAGAAGTAATTCTCGAGAAATAGCTCCTTAAATTTATCCCAAGGAATAACTCCTTCGTCTGCCCATCCTCTATTGGCTTTCCACAAATAGTTAGCTTCACCCTTCATCATGAAAGTGGCAAAACTCATCTTCTGTGCTTCGGCCACTCGTGCGACCTCAATCACTTTCTCCATCTCTTCTATCCAGGTTTGGGCTTCGATTGGGTCCAAGGTTCCTCGGAACTCCGGTGGTCCTACCAATTTAAAGTCCTTAAAGCTCGCCAAGTGATGTCCTGGCTGCCCTGCTGCTGGCTGGGGTCTGTTCTGCATTGCCTCAGTTAACAAGTTAACGAAGTTCTGCATAGGGTCGATATTTTCCCCACCGCCATTATTAACGGATCCTTCCTCCCTCTGGCTCCGCGGTAGTCTCCTAGGCGACATGATCCTGAGGAAAGGAAGAAACATTAGACTTAATGTGATATGTTATTCATGTTAGCATTAAGAAGTTTAAGACGTCTATCAATCATATTTGATTCAAATAAACAACTTCAGTATCACAATAAGACTCGATGGATATCCTCAACCCATCACTTACATACTCTACTTGAGTTTTCTACTAAGGTTATAACTTAGGTTTCGCATTCCTAACGTTTATAACCTAAGGCTTTGATACCAACCTGTGACACCCCCGAATTCGGGTCCTCTAACCCCGGTCCGATCGCCACGATCAAATATAAACATTCACCTCTAAACAACATACGATAACTTAAATGTGGAAAATAATAAACGTACGCCATTCATTCAAAAGGTGTTACTAGTCCAAAGATTCAATAACCTAAATACAAACATACAAACATACCCTAGAATAGTCATTAGGGTTCATATTACATAACAGTAATTTAATTAAACATAAAGATAAAGTTTGCTCCTTGCAAACTAATCCTACATTTTCCCTTTACCCTTGTCCTTCCCAGAAGTCTCGGGCTTAACTATAATATAAGTCATGATATAGCAAGAATGAGCAACAAGTTTGCTCAGCAAGTTTAAATATAACAATAAAGGATATATCATGATGAATAGAAAATATTTGACAATGAATTCAACAATACGAATATCGAAAGCAAGAATAATGATTTCTTTTAGAATAACTGATAGTTAAGTAGACTTCGAACCATAAAACTCTAACGGAATCAATAGCCGATTGACCCTTTGGTTACTGGCTACAGAATAGTACTTGAGGGGATCAGCCTCGCGTACGCCATGTATATGCATAACATTCAACTCTGCTATTTGTATCTTATATCAGATACCTGCTACTCCCTTATAGTATAAGGGTGTTCTTTCAGTCTAAGAATCCTTACCATCAATTGGTTTGGATAACTTTTATAAAATTTCATATACCTGTCTGACCGAACAAGGGTTCCGACTCTATCTGACACAGTTCAAGAATTATAGAACATTAAATGATGTACAAGTCCAAGACTGTAAAAACTCAAGTGCACCAAGTGCGAATAACAATAATATCGATGTGGAATAATTGTAAAGTAATTAAACCACCTAATAGCATGCTTCGAAATAAAGTTCAAGCTTTAAATAATTAACCTTCAATACGATAATAACCTGCTCAATATAATATGAGAAGGATAGGAACTTGCACAATAAAGAGTATAAGGGAACTTGTATTCAGATCAAGTGAAGTTAAGAAACTCGCTTACACGATTCATTGAATAAGGTAGTGCAGGAATTTAAGAATACTTGCCTGTTTGTTCAGCTACGAATAAGTTCTAGCTTTAATTAAACTACTTTGAAATGACCTAACATTAATAAGTCGGTCTCCCAATTAGTATGTGTAAACTAACATAAGTTCATACATACAAGAATCTAGTCATCAGGTAAGTCTATCACATAAGACCACAATTTGTATCAAACAGACCATATTTAACATGTTATAGGTCATTATATGTTAACTGATAAAAACCAGATTTCACAAACTGTCCAGACTTGAAAGTGACCTGGCGCAGCTGCGCAGGTTTAAGCTTTAAGAGTGACGCAGCTGCGCCACTCACTAGTCAAACCAAAAATGAGTTTTTATGTTGCTGGACAACCTGAGTTTATTCACTAGCATTCAGACTACTGACATTAATTAATATACATGCTCTATGGTTATAATTTCAAGTTCGAAACTTAGCATGCTCATTCTAACCACATTCAAAGTCATATGTTTTCATGCCGGTAATTCACATACCTTAAGCTAATCAATTCCATGTTACAAGGGTTAGCTACATAGTCATATTACCACATCACGAGGCTAACAATACTTAGTAAGCATGCTTGTGCGTATACTACTCATGTATACATGTTAAATGTTAATCACATAGTTCATGCCTTAGAAGTTTATTTCTTGAATACGTGTGTATAGGTGATATCCATGTTTCATCACATGACACTCATGTCAACATGTCTATAGGCATAATGAGATCCTAATATACATGCTTGCATAATCATAACATAATTCTCATGGTAATTGACGTCATTAGTTTTCACATTCTAAGTTTTCCATTAAAAAATCACACTAAGTCAACTAAGAATATGCAAGGCATCTTGACATATAACTCTTATGCATTTGAAACATATGTTAAAGCCACATATACATGCTCATATGGTCAGAATCTACAAGATAAAAGTCTTGGTCAAGTTCACTTTGAAAAGTCTCAAGTTTCTTATCTTTGAAATCGTCTTAACTTTCAATCAAGTATGCTAGTGTGTGATTAATACTTTAAATATGCATTTCATGTCAAAATAAACCATACAATCATGCTTTCAAAATCAGAATGTACATATGTTACGTACATGTCAAAGTTCATATTCGAGACTATAAGTTTCATTTCAAAACCATAAGTTTTTCATCATTCGTGTGTAGTAACATCGTTACACATGCTCATACTGCATCTATGTATATATATATACCTATTAACCATGACCACATACTTGCCAAATAGGGTACCATAGGTTAGTACATAACAGCTAAGCAACAGAAGCAGGAAACTCTGATCCAGGCCCGGCGCATCTGCGCCGCTAGCTAGTACAAAACTGGCGCAGCTGCGCAGCTGCCGGCCAGAGACAGACACTGCACTGCTTTGGCAGAAACTTAGCTCAACTCAAAAAATTTTATACGAAAATCAATCTAAACATATTACAATACATTTTTATCAGGCTTATAACACATAACAACCATTTCTCCAATCAATTAACATCCAATTCAATTGAAATCAAGAATCAAAGAATTAGAAATTCACAAAAATTGAAGAACAAGAATGGGAAAGGATATACCTCTGTAATTTGCTAACTCACACTTCCTCTACTGATATGTATATAAGTACTCACTCTTTTCTTGAATTTATCAGACAATTTTTCTAGCAAATTGAGAATGAGAGGGAGAGCTTTCATTTATAGAAAATTAATTGCCCAGTACATAGCTTTGCTTCATATTTTGATTCAATGTGCAATATAAGAATTCAATGGGTAGGAAGGAGTTGGTGATTTAGTTGTTGGAGTTCATCATCATGCCCACTCCCCATTGCATGATTGCTATGAAGCTAGGGAGTTTGCTGAGTTTGAGGAAGAATAGGGAATAGGATAGCCTCATGATGTATTCACGTGTGTATGATATATGACCCTCACTGTGGGACAAGAACTTAGCATTTGGACAATCATATAACACTTAGTTATGCTAAAGTTACACATATATATAAGCCCACTTAGGTTATATAATAAATACACTAGGTTATATAATATATATACACAAAGTATATATTTAAGTTATATACTTAAGATGGGTGTTACCCTGTTATTTCATTTAGCAAAAATATAATGTATCAAGTAGGTACATATACCCCAATCATATAATCCATGTACATTTTCCTTAATACCAAATATAGTTCAATTAGGCATTATTATTACTTACCATTATAACTGTTATGATAATAATTATAATAACTTATTGAAAGAAATATCAATTAATAATGTTATTGATATTAATAGAAGGTAATAAGGTATTCATCAAATTTTACCCACACATAACGTGTAACTCACATAATGTTATTAATCTCACTATATAGTCTATACAATAATATATAGTCACATCAAATATGTTACCTTGCACCTTATACCCTATATAGAGGTAACTACTATATATTAAAGGTTTACTTATCACATGCTTGTATATAAAAAAATAATAAATCAATTAAATATAATATTATTATATTTATTAATCTCTTACTCATTAATTATTATTCATTCATAATAATTACTAATCAACACGTTATCAATTAATTACTCATAATTATAATTAATAAATATGTTCAAATCCTCCCACTATATTCAAATAAATTAAATATTTAATTATTAATAATCTCATCAATTCTATGATATTAAAGTCTTAGGGTTAGTCCACTAATTTAAATAACCATTAGTGACTCCCTTTAATCATTTTAGAAATTCACATAACCACATAAGGTTTAAATAAACTCACAAAACTAACTCGTTAAAATTAAATCACATATTTAATTAATAAAGAGTTTAAAATTCACGGTCGTTACAGTTGTGGCTCGGTCGGCTATAGTGTGGCGCGGTCGGCGCGTTTCTAGTCGATTTGGCTCGAACTTGCTGCTTACTTAGAACGATCAGCACTGTTGGGTAGCGGTTGGCGCCTGTCTGAATTTGATTTTCTTTTATTTCCTTTGCTCACCTATCACAAGTAAATTTTATACTTT
Source organism: Panax stipuleanatus (assembly GCA_020205555.1). Classification (NCBI taxonomy): domain Eukaryota; kingdom Viridiplantae; phylum Streptophyta; class Magnoliopsida; order Apiales; family Araliaceae; genus Panax; species Panax stipuleanatus. The sequence goes on along the minus strand of CM035119.1, from coordinate 74,294,808 downwards.
TAGTAACTCATTGATTGATTATTTTGTACTCTAATAAACGAACTACCTATTCTATATTAAAACAAAAACTAACTAGTAAAAATTTAAAATTTTGGGTTCCTTCCCAATAGCTGCCCTTGTTTAACGTTGTTATCTCGACTGTAGACCATTCAATTATTTGGAATCCGGATCTTTCACTATAACTTTAGCAATCTTTTCAACATCCCTACTTTTCAGAAACGGATTTGGCATATGTCCTTTGTCCTTGAACATCTTTTCCTTCTTCGTGTTCTAGATTTTGATTGTGAGTTCAGGCAATGACTGTAGTGCAGCTCCATTGTCCTTTAATTCCTTGATGTCCCTTTGATCTGTTCCAATAGTTTTCTGCACAAAAGTCATCAATCTCAAAAACCAAACAAATATCAATAGGGTACCTCATGGCGTCACAGATGTTGAATTATATTTTCTCACAATCAAATTCCATCGTCAAGGTCCCGTTGTGAACATCAATCATAGTCCTTGTTGTGTTCAGGAAAGGTCTTCCTAAAAAGAAGTGTGATGGGTTCGGGGATGTATCGTCTTCCATATCCACGATGTAAAAATCTGCATGAAAGATTAATTCGTTCACCTGCACCAAGAAATCTTCAACTACCCCTCGGGGGTAGGTGTTAGTATGATCAACCAATTGAATAATAACACCAGCATTTTTCAAAGGTCCAAGATTCAGTGACTTAAAGACAGATAATGGCATAACATTAATTGAAGCACCTAAGTCTAGCATGGCCTTTTCAAAACTAGTGTTGCCTATTTTACATGGGACCGTAAACATGCCTGGGTCTTTACATTTAGGTGGCATTTTTCTTTGTAAAACAGCCGATACACTTTCCCCAACTGTGACTTTTTTTTATTATTTTCTAGTTTACGTTTATTAGTGCATAGTTCTTTCAAAAATTTAGCATATCGTGGCACTTGTTTAATCGCATCGAGTAATGGAATGTTCATTTTTGATTTTCCTAAAAGTTTCTAGAATTTCTTTTTCCTATTCATCTTTCTTTGAATTTTTAGAATTTCTATGAGGAAAGGGAAGTGGAATATTAGTTTGACAAGGAGGGTCGGGATGTACCTTAGGTATTACCAATTCATCCTTTTCCCGTTCTTTCTCATACTCAACTGTTGTTGTTAGTGTAACCATCTGTTTTCCACTCCGCAAGGTGATAACACAGGCATTCTCCTTCGGGTTTACAACGGTTTGAGATGGAAGCTTCCCTGAACCTTGAGAGTCTAATCGACTTACAGTAGTGGCTTATTGACTCATTTGACTCTCCAAACTATGGATGGAAGATTTCGTCTCTTGTTGAAACTGTTGTGTTTGTTGTATGAATGCTTTGAATATATCCTCGAAGGATGTTCGAGGATTGGCCGGTGCTGCTGGTCTGGGTTGATACTGTTGCTGATTCAGCTAAAATTGTGGTTTAACTTGGTAAAACCCTTGTGTTTGCTGCCTAGCAGCCCCATAACTGAGGTTAGGATGATCCCTCCGTCCTGGATTGTATGTGTTGGAGAAAGGATCATATTAATTCTGCGGCTGAGCTTGGTAGTTTCCCACTATGTTAGCTTGCTGTGTGCTACCTTCCTATTGTAATGTCGGGTATGCATCGGTAGGGTGTCCCGCCATTAAACAGATTTGGCAAGCTTGTGAAACTGGTGCATTACCTGTAGCTAATTGTTTCACTAAAGTAGTTAAGTCAGAAATTTGTTGCCCTACACTTATTGTGCTTACCTCACTTACCCTTTAGGCGGGATTAGAATTCTTTGTTCCATACTGTTGGGCATTGGAGGCCATGTTTGCAATCAAGTTCTTTGCCACCTCCAGTGTTTTGTCCACTAATGCTCCTCTACTCTCAGTGTCGATCATACTCCTATCCATCAGTAAGAGTCCTTCATAAAAGTAGATGATGAGGTGTTGATCATCGATCTGGTGGGGTGGGCAGCTGGAGCAAAGCTTCTTGAATCTCACCCAGTATTCATGCAGTGTTTCACCACTGAACTGTCTGACTCCGCAAATTTCCTTTCGTATGTTGGCTACTCTTGAAGCAGGAAAATACTTCTCCAGAAATAGCCTCTTCATGTAGTTCCATGATTGAATTGATCCCGCGGGAAGATAAAACAACCAATCTTTTGCTAAGTCTTTCAGTGAGAATGGGAAAGCTCGCAGCTTTATCTGATCCTCCGTGACATTGTGTGGCTTCATGGTGGAGCACACAATATGGAATTCCTGCAAATGTTTGTACGGATCGTCACCTGTAAGACCACGAAAAGTAGGCAAAAGGTGAATTACTCCATATTTTAGTTCAAACGAAACATTTAAAGCAGGATATTCGATACAAAGAGGTCGTTGAGTAAGATTAGGAGTTGATAACTCCTTTAAAGTTCTGTTATTTGGCATTGCCATCTCCTCTTCTAATTCACTTGAAGAAGATTGGTCTGAAAGTAGTGTCAGTGCGATGTTAAGGCTTGGTGATGGAAATTCCTCAGAATCTGCAAGTGGACCTTGAGTTTTTCGAGTTTCCTTCTTGAGCCTTCGTGCGGTTCTCTCTATTTCTGGATCAAATTTCAAATCAAGAGAGTGAGAGGATTGATGCATAAAACAAAATAAAAAAAATTGAAAATATTAGAATAAATAAAAACAATATTGCTTCCCGGCAACGGTGCCAAAATTTGGTAGCTGTCGTTAGTAATATAAAATTTACCTTACTAAGATTTTACAAATTCAAGAATTAGTATAGCAATAATCAAGGATCGATCCCATAGAGAGCGAATTATATTTTCAATATCCAATGATTTTCAATGAATTAGGGGTTTTGTTTTGAAAAGTTCTAATTAACGAAAGTAAGTTTAAAGAAAATATCAATGATTAAAAATATCAATTCTTCAGTTCAGTATCCCCTTTTCACAATTATGAATTAATCAAGTTAATATACTATTTACTCTTTCAACATGAGATTAATAACCTTAGATAACCGCAATCACAAATTACCCAAAATTCTCCTTAAGTGTAGATCTAATGCGAAAATCGCCTATAAGAGATTTTAACTAACATACAACCCAGAACTATCAGCCTAGATTTAATATGATAGAAGCATTAAGCATGAGAATTAGATTATTCCAAGCAATAATTACACAATCAGGAACTATTTAACGTGTCTTCTGAATATCTTAACAATATTTAAAAGCTTGACCACAATAAAATATCATTAATTGTTACTTAGATTAGACACACTTCGTTTGCTTAAAATGTGTCGTAATCTAATAGATGAAATCAATTCTCTAATTTAATCCTGCAGAAACCAAATTAGTCAATTAAATAACAATAATTAAAGTATATATGGATAATCAGAATAAATCTCAATATGAAAGAATAAATATTATAACTTAATCAAACTATAAATTGTTACTGAGGTTCAACATCCCTTCAGAATTGAAATAGAAAACTTAGCCTGACATGCTTGATCTCCAATACAAAGGTTTGTAGCTTCCAAGAGAATATAGAAATCAAAGCTCAACTAAAGATGATATCTCCTCCCTAAACCTAGGAAAACAACTCCTATTTATAGCTTAGACAAACCCAAATGTAATTAGAGTAAGTCCCAATCCTAATCCTAATCAACTTGTGAATTAAAAACCTAAAAATCATAACAGCTAGTCCATCTGTCGCGGTCAGCGCCGCCTACCTTTACATCATGGCGCGGTCTGCGCCCGCTATGCAGATTATTCATTCCATCCTGGCGCGATCAGCGCCGAAATTACACTAGTAATGGCGCGGTCAGCGCCGGTTTATCCACTTTGTCAGTAATTCATTCTTTTTATCTTTAATTCCACTCCAACCCTCATTCCTACATTAAAAACACAAAACACCAAAATTAATACGAACAACACCTAAAAACTTACAATAAAACAAGCTAAACGAGATCATTTCATAGGTTAAAAAACTACTCATCAGCATGCTTGTAAGATACTTTCCACTTTACTTTGTGCCACACATCGCCGAATCATTCTATCTGCATACTGTTAAAACAAAAACGGCTCATCCCACATATACCACTTCATATCATGCAAGAATTTCTTCTTTTGTTGGCGTGTCAAATCTAGAGGGAAAATATTCCTCACCGAAAAATTGGCAAAATCCGCATACCACGGGAACTCGCCGTGAATCACAAATAACTGCTCATCTGGAAAAGATTCATGAATCAACACTCTGTTCGTCTTGTCTTGATTCAGATTCTCCAATCTTGAAAGGTGGTCAGCCACCTGATTTTCTGTCCCCTTCCTATCTTTGATTTCTAAGTCTTCCTATCTTTGATTTTTAAGTCAAATTCTTGAAGGAGCAATATCCAATGAATTAGTCTATGATTTACATCTTTCTTCGCAACCAAGTACCGTATAGCCGAATGATCGGTGTACACCACCACCTTAGTTCCAATTAAATACGAGCAAAATTTATCGAAAGCGTACACAACCGCACGTAGTTCCTTCTCGGTGGTTGTGTTATTCAGCTGCGCATCTGTCAACATTTTTCTTGCATAGTAGATTGCATGAAAACTTTATCTCAACTGTAATACCCGAGAATTTCTGAATATTATTAAATAAATATATTAATGGAACTGAGAATTTATTTGAATATAAATAATTTTTGTGAGTTAACTCAATTATATTAAATTTAAGTAATTATAATAATTGGGGGAAATATGGAGTTTATAATAAACTCGTGAAAGCCTTGTGTGGCACAGTGATGAGATATATTAATTGGCAAAGGATTTATTAAGTGAATAATTAATTAATTGTTAATTGTTGTTAATTGTTATCGTAGAATATTAATTAATTGTTATAGAATATTAATGATAATTAATTGATGATGTGGGGATTATTATTATTACAAATAATATAATAATAATAAGCAACGTGTTCATTAATATAATAAGATCTATATTCATGTGATAATTAATCCTATGATTATTAATTAAGTGTTATTAATAATTACGAGGAAGGGATTAATTAATATTATTGTTAATTAATTGATAAGGTGGATAATTTATTTATTTGACATTATGAATAATGAAACAAATAAGTAAAGTTATTAATATAATAAGATTATATTAATTGTTATGTGCAAGTATATTTAAATTATACTATATGATTGTACATATTAAAGCTATGTGTTATGAATAAATCATGTGTAGATATATATTGTAAACAATTATTGAATTAATAGAATTTAATAATGAATGAGATAATGTAATATGATAATATTTGATTTAAATTATATCCGGTAAAACAAATTTACATGGATTATATGTGTGAAAATTACACTTATTACATTATGTGAAGTACATTGTGACTTAAATTATAACCTAAGAGTACATACAATATATAACATAAGTATATGGTGTGTGTATACAAGTGTAGTATTTGCAAATGCTAAGAAGTAAATCGATTGTCCCATTTTAAGTGTCCCATTTTCTCTCCAATTCCTCATACACGTGATTAGCATTATGAAGTCTACTCCATATTCTTCCTCAAACTCTGTCAAAACTCCATTTCTTATTTTTGTCAAAATCCAAATTCTTGATTATATGGAATTGAAGTATAATTGAATTATAGAAAGCTTGTGTAGTGTATTGTGGACTTACATACATGTTGGAACTACAATATAGCTCACTTGCTCATCATTTTTATTTTCAATTTTGATTTTTAAAATTTTTGTAAAATTCTTCAATTATTGAATTAAGTTGGAATTCATAAATTGATGATTTCACAATGATTATTTGATTGTTTTATAGACTTAGTAACGTGTTTAGTATACAATGTAGCTTGATTATAGTCGAAATTATTGTGGAATTTGGAAATTGGGTTTGTAGTTTGCCGTTGCTAGCTGCTCTCTGGTTTGGAACAAGAGCCGCGCGGCCTCGTGTATCTTTAGTACAACCAGTGTGCGGCAGCGCCAATCTGCAGTTTTAGTTTTCTGTTTCCTGCTTAGATTCTGCTAAGTGTTAAGTATTGAGATGGATTAGATAAAGCATTCTAGTTTAAGTACGTATATATATGGGTATGTGGACCTAATATGAGTATGCTCCGCTATGTTTGAATACATGATTAATGAACGGTTATAGTTTTCAAAATAAACATAAGGTTTATAATTGAACTTTAAACATATATGACTTATGTCGGTATTCTGACTTTTGAGACATGTTTGTATGACCTAGAAACATATGAGATGTATGTTCACTTCTGTAGATAAGTTTCATATTGAAATACGAACATGCAAACCTCACTAGTAACGGAAATGTAAATTTTACAAAACGAACTTTTGACATATATATGAATTCTGATTTTTGAGCATGTGTATATGGCCTTGAAATGCATGAGAGGCATGTTGACTTGCTTATATATATTTCATAGTATGACATGAGCATGTGGACTTCATTTGTGAACTTTACTAAGTGAAAATGTAAGTTTGAAACGTAAATCTTGACATGTTATATCGAAGCCTAGATTCTGAAAATTTTGGACATGTTGATAGTGCTCATAACCTCATTAAAATGTCATAAACATACACATGTCATGCTAGATGCCATGAAAACTATTTGAGCACAAGTAAAGCATGAATTAAGTTAAGTAACACTACTAGACTTGTGTATATGAATTGGAAACTTGCAAGCATGTCTAAAATGTGATCACTTTACATGTTTACATGACAAGCATGATAACTTACGGGAACTCGTGGCATTCTTGACCCTAAGTCGTTAACAATCATAATTTAGAACTATAGCATGTATGATTGAGCTCGGAAAAGTCGAACGAACATGGAAGTACTCTTTAATATGTATACATGCTATGTGATATCATATGCTGTTACTTGAATCCGATTTGACGGTTAGCTTATATAATGCTATAAAGTGCTAGAAAGATTATGTTTGCTATTTGTTGTGATCTTATGTGATATCAATGATATAAGAATGTGTTTTAACTCAAAAGGAGGAACATTGATAATAAAAGTTCTATTAATATAATACTATATAACTGTGTAGCTAGGTTAAAACTTAGCTTATGTGTTTGATCCTATATACAAGATGAGATATAATGTTGAACTATATGACTAATGGATATCGTATATACATAACTATATTACGATAGGATTCGAAAAGTGTTAAATTTCTTAACGTGGATAAACTACGCTAAAGGCAAGTATCCTAAACCCTTGCATTACTTTATTCAATGGATATCATAAGCAAGTTCCCTAACTTACACTCTTTTACAATGCAAGTTATCTTACTTACTCGTTCATTGAGCTAGTACTCTTGTCAAAGCTATTATTCATGTTGAACTTGGTATTGTTATTGAATATTGTGAAAGTGTCTATGCCATTCGATTCGGCTAGACAATATGCATGTTTATAAAACTATCCATACCTTTTTATTGGTGCAAAAATCTTGAAAACTGAGTTGAACAACCTTTATGGTAAGGGGAGTGTATATTGTTGGAAGCCCCAACACACGCGTGAAATATTACTATGGTTATGAAAAACATAGAGTATTGTAGACTGATCATCTATCGTACTTGTTTCTTTTGGGTCATCAGTTTAATATTGATGATTCTAGTAGATGTTCGATAGTCCTTAGTGACTGCTCAGTATATAAATTGTTTTATCCAGTTGGATACGTTGATAGCTTTTGAATTCATATATATCTGTTGATCTATATTGAACTATCATTTCATATTCCAAAGATTTGATTCGAGTATTATTGAGACTTGTTATTCATGATATTATTCTGAAACCCTGAACTATCTTAAAGATTATACTTCGATATTTCAAACTCGTGTTATAAAACTCTTTACCCTTGTTGTATATTACTTGCTGGGCAATTTGTGCTCATTCTTGCTTATTTAAAACCTTTCAGTTAAGACAGAACAGGGAAGTGTCTCTGGGAAAGACAAGGGCAAGGGCAAGGCTACCGACTAGCTTGTTCCTTTATGTTTAAAATTGTTATGTTGTATTAAGACTATGTTTAAGCTTAAGTAGGATTATGTAATAAGTCTTTATCCGATATTATTATTTAATCTATTAAGTACTGTAGGTTGAGAGACTTGGGAAAATAATTATAATAAATCATTAAAGACATTCTTCATCAAATCTGAACGATACATCTTTCTCCAATAAACTGCATAAAGGTTTTGTGATTTTTAAGAAATCTTTAATGAACCGGTGGTAGAATCCAGCATGGCCGAGAAAACTACAAATACCTTTCACTGAGGTTGGCGACGGCAAATTTTCTATTATTTTCAATTTTTCTCGGTCAACTTCCAAACCCTTTTCTGATACTTTATGTCCAAGTATGATTCCCTCTTGAACCATAAAATGACACTTTTCCCAGTTAAGCACCAGATTGGTTTCTAAGCATCTTTTAAGTACCATGACTAGATTCTCTAAGCAGTTGTCAAAGGAATTCCCGAACACTAAAAAGTCATCCATAAATACCTCGACATTGCGTTCCACCATATTTGAAAATATTGCCATCATCCATCTCTAAAAAGTTACCGGTGCATTACACAGTCCAAATGTCATCCTTCTAAAGGCAAAGGTGCCATATGGGCATGTGGACATTGTCTTCTCATGGTCCTCCAGTGCAATTACAATTTGATTGTACCCCGAATAACCATCTAGAAAACAGTAGTATTCATGTCTCGCTAATCTATCTAACATCTGATGAATAAATGGGAAGGGGAAATGATCCTTTCGGGTGGCCTTATTAAGTTTCCTGTAATCCATGCAGACCCTCCAACCGGTCACTGTCCTTGTGGGTATCAACTCATTGTTGTAATTAGTTACTACGGTCATACCACCCTTCTTTGGGACACACTGTATTGGGCTCACCCATGAACTATCAGAAATAGGGTAAATTATTCCAGCATCGAGCCATTTCAAAATTTATTTCTTCACAACCTCTTGTATAATCGGATTGAGCCTCCGCTATTGTTCCACTATAGGCTTACCATCCTCTTCCATCAATATCTTGTGCATGCAGAATGAAGAACTTATTCCCTTGATGTCGGTAATGGTCCATCCAATAGCAGATTTGTATTCTCGGAGACCTCTTAAAAGCTTACTTTCCTACAAATCGTTAAGCGCAGATGCAATAATAACAGGTAAAGTAGATGAATTACCCAAAAATTCATACCTGAGATGTTGGGGTAAAGGCTTGAGTTCAAGTGAAGGTGGTTCCTTTAGAGATGGTTTCATCTGAACTGATGAAGTTCCTGCAACTTCCAACGGCTCAAATGGTATTTTGAATCTACTCATTCTAGGCTGTGCATCTAACATATGCAGATACTCAATCAATTCTGGATCGTCGCTTTCACAATCCCTTAACAATGTCATCTCTAAAAGATCGATACTTAGTGTGCGACCCTTTTCCTCCCCCACAACTTTCTCAATCACATCAATGCGATAACACTCCTCATCCTCCTTGGGGAAATTCATGTCTATTAACACATTGAAGGTTACCTCTTGGTCTTGAACCCTCATGGTTAACTCACCTTTTTGAACATCGATGAGAGTTCTACGGGTTACCAAAAATGGTAGCCCAAGTATTATAGGAATATCATTATCCTCTTCATAATCCAGGATGATGAAATCAGCTGGGAATATAAATTTGTCAACTTTTACCAGAATGTCTTCAACAATTCCCCTTGGATATGTCACCGATCTGTCCATAAGCTGTAAAGAAATGTTTGTTGGTCTAGGTGCCAGTAGACCCAAATGAGTGTATACTGATAACGACATGAGATTGAATCTTGCACCTTTGTCACACAAACATTTCTTGAAGGACAAGCTACCGATTGTGCAAAGAATGGTGAAACTTCCCTGATCTTTCAATTTGGGTGGAAGCTTCTTTTGCAATATAGCGCTACACTCCTCGGTTCCACGGTCTCAAAATCCTCTAGCTTCTTTTTCTTGGATAAGATATCTTTCATGAATTTGGCGTAGCTAGGCATCTACTATAATGTTTCCGCAAACGGAATGTTGATATGTAACTTTTTGAACACTTCTAGAAACTTAGCAAACTTCTTTTCTAATTTTTTTTTCCGGATCCGTTGTTGAAAGGGTGGTGGTGGGTAAACTGTTGGTGAAACAACTACCTGGTCCTTCACCACTGGTTCTTCTCCTACTTTCTCCCCTCAACTATTTCCTCAACATTCTTCTTCGTAGTCGAATTTTCTACATTTTTCTCAACTAACTGTTTTCCACTCTATAATGTGACAGCTTGGCATTGCTCTTGGCCTCCCCTAGGATTTTTTTCGGTGTCGCTTGACAAAGTTCCTTGAGGTCTATTGTTTAAAGCACTTGCAATCTATCCCATTTGAGTTTCCAAATTTTTAATTGCAGCCGCCTGAGTCTTCATTGCCGCCTCACTACCTACGATGTATTTCATAAGTAGCTCCCCTAAATCTATCTTCTTCTCATGTTGCAGAGCTCACTATTGGGGCTAATTTTTAAAGGGGGTATGATGTTCGTGGAGCTTGCTGATGATTCTGATTTTAATTTTGATTTTGTGATTTTGATTGTTGTTCCATGAAAATTTGGGATGATTCCTTGCCCCCGGATTATATGTGTTCAGATACGTGTTTGGTAGCCGATTGTAACTACCCACTGTAGACACTCGAAATTTTCTTTCCTTGTTACTAACACTGTAGGAGGATAAGAATGCCATCAAATCAACCCCGATCTTCAAATCGGGCCATTAGATCAACCCCGATCTCAATATCGGGCCATCAGTTCAACCCCGATCTCAATATCGGGCCATCAGTTCAACCCCGATCTTCAAATCGGGCCATCAGTTCAACCCCGATCTCAACATCGGGTCGTCAGATCAACCCCAATCTCAATATCGGGCCATCAGTTCAACCCCGATCTCAATATCGGGCCATCAAATCAACCCCGATCACAATATAGGGTCGTCAGTTCAACTGCGATCTCAATATCGGGCCATCAGTTCAACCCCGATCTTAATATCAGGCCGTCAAATCAACCCCGATCTCAATATCGGGCCATCAGGTCAGCCCCGGTCTTAACCTGGGAGGTACATTTCAGCCCCGGTCTCAACCCGGGAGGTGCAGGTCAGTCCTAGTCTCAACCCGGGAGGTACAGGTCAGCCCCGGTCTTAACCCGGGAGGTACAGGTTAGCCCCGATCTCAACTTGGGAGGTACAGGTCAGCCCTGATCTCAACCTGAGAGGTACAGGTCAGCCCTGGTCTAGACCCGGGAGGTTCAGGTCAGCACCAATGTCAACCAGGGAGGTATAGCTCAGCCCCGGTCTCAACCTGGGAGGTACAGGTCAGCCCTGGTCTAACCCCAGAGGTACAGCTCAGCCCTGGTGTTAACCCAGAAGGTACAAGTCAGCTCTAGTCTCAACCCGAGAGGTGCAGGTCAGCCCCGATCTTAACTCGGGAGGTATAGGTCATCCCTGGTCTCAACCCAGGAGGTGCAGGTCAGCCTCGGTGTCAACCCAGGCGGTGCAGGTTAGCCCCGATCTCAACCCAGGAGGTATAAGTTAGCCCCGGTCTCAACCCGGGAGGTACAGGTCAGCCCCGGTTTCAACCTGGGAGGTGTAGATTCGCCCTGGTCTCAACCCAGGATGTAAAGGTTAACCCCGGTCTCAACCGAGGAAGTCAGGTTAACCTCAGGAACAAACCTGAAGCTCCACAACATCTCCAAAGGAAAACTTGGAGTGACCAAGTTAGCCACAAAGAGAACACTGAGGACAAACAGACTCGAATGGGATCCAAGTCTTGGAAATAAATTCAGGAAGTCGACTAAAAGCCATGCCAACACTAAGAGCAACCCCAGGAGGGACAAAATGGTCATTTTACAAACTCTAAGTTGATTTAGTCAAACTCAAGCCGAATTAATGCCCCCAAGGTTAGAACAAACAATAACGATGATCCCGAGTGCAAATAGCGTAAGACAGCTCAACGGACAAACTGAGGGGAATCAAATACCTAGTTATGAACCCGTCTTCTTGGACCTAGAAAATGTTTTATCCCATGTCATTGTGACACTCTCGGCAAGGGCTTTACAGAAAGGTACAGCACGCCTCAAACGGACGCTCCGATCAAAAGTTAGAAAGTTTCAACTTCGACCTCGTGTTGCTCATAATGCACGTACTTCGAAATGACTAAACCGGACACTTGGGCCCCACTAGGGGAGCCGCAGCTCTACTTGCGGTAGCAGCAGGTAGAGTTGAGGCTCCCTGGCCTATATATATAAAGGCACCCCCCTTCATTAAAAAAATTCTGAAACGCTTCGAACCTCTGTCCGTTTAATGTTCTGTCCAATTTCTTGTCTTCCAAACCCAAATATTTTCACTCTAACACGAAGATATACCCACATACTACCACATATCAAAAAATAACCGGTAGATTCAGACGTTAAAGGCCTACGATTTGGCAAAAAGCCCGTGTAGTAGTCCAATGTGAGTATTTTTACGATCAGCAAGTCAATACTACTACTTCACAATTTTATAAACTTGTACGTTAAGTTTCGTTTTCTAAATTTGCCCGAAACTCAGTTTTGTGGACGTTTTTGTCAACTTTTGGAACAGTTTAGTACCTAAAAGCATTTTTCTGGCATTTCTACAACTCGGATTGACAATCCGTTGCTTTCAGCATCTTCGGCATACTTGCATATTCATTATGTGCAACTTCGCCGGACTGGGTTATCTTCCCAGTTCAGGTTTGGCTTTTTTTTGTATATATACTAACTTTTCAATTCTGTCAAGCCCGGATGTCAAATCCGAGGTAGTTTACTGCTTATATATATATTTATGCATATTTAAGCAACTTTCACCACCACTGGGTTCTCTTACTAGTCTTGGTTGACTACATTTCTATATATATATATTTATATTTATATTTTAGTCCGGCCTGGATGATTTTGTGACCTTTATATTGTTTTCGTACCCTTCACCATTACTGGGTTATCTTCCCAGTCACTGGTTGACTATCTTTCTATACATTTACATTTTAGTTCGGCCTGGATTATTCTGTAGCCTTTTTATTGCTTTTATATATAAATATGCATATATAAGAAGCCTTCACCACTATTGGGTTCTCTTCCCAGTTTTGGTTGACTACTTTTCTATCAATATATATATATATTTTCAATTCTAGTCTGGGCACCGGTGTGAAAATCCATCGCCCTTTATAGCTTTCGTATATATAACTGTATATATATTATTTTACTTGTTTTATTAAATTGCTGCTTAAAATATTCATTTGATATGAATTGGCATTAACAAATTCAGCATTTTCAGTTATAAAAGCAACCTCGTGGCCCTTAGATTGCTATCTAGTGGGAACGAGATGATTTGGCCATGTGCAAACCAGGATTTACTGAATGAATCCTCGGTTCTGGCGACATTTGATATATATATCTGTTTCTGTAAAAATTTGAGATGTGCAAGTTTATTAGCTACTCATATGTGAGCTTAGGAATCGTGGGATTCATGATCAAACTGATCATAATCTGATTCCCACGATGGACAAACTCCACTTAACAAATGTACCCTGCCAGTTATTTTGTAAAAATGTACATACAAAAGACCTTAAAACGGTTATCTGGATTTAAGGTCTCAACATAGTGAAAATATAGTTTGGCGTGTCAGAGTCCCTCCGATGGCTATATGCCCATGAGGAGACCAACACTTGTATATATTTTGTGGCCGAGGATGCTTCGCAGCCCGACAATCACCATTCAAATTGAGCCTTAAGGATGAAAAGATAAAATTAAAAATATCGATATGCTTCAATTCCTATGATAGCGTAAGGGTTTGAAAACCAGCTTTTAAAACACCAAGCTAAATTATCTTATCGAAAGGATAAGCTTTAGAAAATCAAATTAAATACTTTTACAAATCAAATCAAAGACTTTTGCAAATTAAATCAAACCCTTCGTATATAGGCTCAACGAACATAGGCCTAATTTTCAAATAGCATTCACACACACACACACACACTTCAGCATTTAAGGGAAATATTGAAAAGATGCGGTATCGTGTTTACACGGGAGTTGTGGGGTGCCTAACACCTTCCCCACACTTAACCAAGCCCACGAGCTCAAAACTTTGTTTCCAAAGATCAAGTTTCGACAGTGTCCAGCAACTGGGCCTCTTTCAAACAAAACCCGATTGAGTTGGTACAACTATTTCAAATATACCAACTAGTGACTCTGTAAAACATTCAAATCGTCGACATGATACATATTGGCCTTTTCCTAAAAAAAACCCTTCAAAACCTTTTTCGCAATAAAAAGAGTGAGGGTAGAGATAACTTAGGAAGAGAGAAAGATCTGGGTTGTGACCTGACTCGCGGATTTTTTCCCGACGTCGACAGGTGGAGAGTCTGCTGGGGACAATAGAGGGCTTAGTCCGCGTTCAAATCTTTTCAAAAATTTCCCTTTCAAAAACTACGTAGGTGTGAATTCTGCATCTTTACATTAAATGAGTAAATGAATGCTGCATCTTTACATTGAATGAATGTGAATGAATGTTTTCCTGGTTTTAGTGCTTCGCACCCATATTAGTGCTTCGCACCCATGTCATCATATGCATAACGGTGAGACGCGATGTATGTGAATGTATGTTGTGTGATTCCGCTCTCAAGGAGGCAAAACCCGTCGGTGATAAGTAATGTCTCTGGGGGACGGCTTAGTCTATGGGGCTCATGAAAATGCACCACTCAGATTCGCTCCAGTTGAAAGAATGGATTAATTTCATCTCTAGTAGATTGCGATGATCTGGGGACCTTCATGCCAAAAAGTCACGAGAGTATCCTAAGATAGGTCAGCCTCTAATTAACCAAATTCGACGGAAAGCTTCTTCATGCCTTCCTGTTTCAATTCAATTTCAAGTTTTCAATGTAAATATCATAATAAAAGATTTACATTTCTTATAATGTATCTCTCTTGTCATCCTGTCATCAAAATAACTGACCTCTGTTTTGCAGGATAAGATTAAAAACCACATCATAACATGCATTTTATCCTTACCTACATCAAGAAATTGACACGCCTACGTTTTGTTGTAAGTGAAAAATTGGTCCTGTCACTAGATCTAAGTCTAAGAAGGCACTAAGTCCATCCACGGACATGACTTCCAGTGCTCAACCAGAATCAACCCCTGTATCTATGGAAGTGTTTGAAGGACTAAAGAACAAGATAGCCGAATTGGCTAATTTTCTAAGAGAACAAAACAAGGGCCTTAAAAGGAAACAAGCCCAAGCTCACACAGAACCGGGAATACCTGGTGGTAGTGGTGGCAGTCAAGAAATTAAAAAAACCGAGACTCGGATTCCTAGACCATAAAACAAGAACACAACCAACAAAACCCTTGAAATCACCACCCTCAACAAAGAACAAGAAACTGGTGACATTCTAAAGAAAGTACAACAGATGGAAGAAACTCTCCGGTCTATCAAAGGGACTGGGGCATTCGGCAGTGTTAATTACTCTGACCTCTATATCTTCCTCGGGGCACGTTATCCCAAAAATTTAGAACTCCTGATTTTGAGAAATACGATGGATTGGGAGATCCCTATACCCACTTGAAAATATTCATTGGAGAACTCGGATCCTATGCAGAGGATGAGAAGCTTCGAATGCAATTATTTCAGAAGAGTTTGACTGGAGAGGTTAGAGCCTGGTATGCCCGTCTGTACAACTCTAAGATTCACAATTGGGAAGAGTTGGCCCATGCTTTCCTCAGTCAGTACAACTTCTAATCTCAGCTGGCTCCAGACAGATACCAGATAACCAAGATCAAGAAAAAGAACACTGAATCATTCAGAGAATATGCTCAACGATGGAGGCGGGTTGCAGCATAAGTCACCCCAGCCATGACTGAGTCTAAGATAGTCATGACCCTCATTGACATCCAAGAAGCGCCATATTACGAGAGGGTCCTAGCAGGCTTAGAAGAACCATTCTCTGAAATAATTAAACACTGTGAAATGGAAGAAATAGGGCTCAAGTCCGGGAAGATAAAAGATTTAACCGCCCTCGAAGCTGTCGTTGAGCATATCCAGTCCGAAAATTATGGGAGTAATGTAATACCCGAGAAATTCTGAATATTATTAAATGAATATAATAATGGAAATGAATATTTATTTGTATATAAATGTGAATGTGTTATGAGATGAGTTAACTCAATTATATTAAACTAAATTTATAATGATTGAGAGAAGTGTGGAGTTTATGATAAGCTCAAAGAATGCCTTGTGTGGCACAATGATGAGAAATATTGATGATTTAATTAAATGAAGGAATTAATAAGTAGATGATTAATTAATCCAGGATTTTTCTAAGATAGCAACTCCGTTGACAAATCTGACGAGGAAGATGGTGAAATTTGTATGGACGGACAAATGCGAAGAAAGTTTTCAAGAGTTGAAGAAGAGATTAAGCAAGGCACCTGTGTTGTTATTACCAGATGATGTGGGAAATTTTGTGGTGTATAGTGATGCATCGCATAAGGGACTTGGCTGTGTGCTTATGCAGCACGGCAAGGTTATTGCGTATGCATCACGATAATTAAAGGACTACAAAAAATGATACCCTACTCACGACCTAGAGTTAGCGGCAATACTTTTTGAGTTGAAGATTTGGAGGCATTATTTGTATGGAGAGAAATGTGAGATATACACGGACCACAAAAGTCTGAAATATATCTTCACACAGAAAGAGTTGAATATGTGTCAGAGAATGTGGTTAGAATTGATCGAGGATTATGACTGTGATATTCTTTATCACCCGGGTAAAGCAAATGTAGTTGCCGACGCTCTGAGCGGAAAAGGAAGAGAGAAATTGTTTCATTTGACGACTCAAGATGAGTTAATAAGAGAGATGGAAAAATTAGAGATAAAGGTAAAAGGAGTGGAGAGGTCTGAAGTAAAGTTGTTCGTAATGGAAGCTCGTCCGACATTGTTGGATAGAGTGAAGGAATCACAAGAGAAAGATGAAGAGTACGAGAAAATTAGAAAGAGGATCACAGAAAATGGAGAGGAGAGATTCAGAATGGATAAGGACGGTATCTTGAGATTTGAAGGGAGAGTGTAGGTGCCAGTGGTAACCGAATTGTGAGAAGAGATTTTGCACAAGGCACATAATACGACGTATTTCGTTCATCTGGGAGGCACGAAGATGTATCGAGATTTGAGGCAACATTTTTGGTGGCCCAATCTAAAACGAGAAGTGGTAGAGTGCGTCAGTAGGTGTCTTACATGCCAACGCGTCAAAGCAAAGCACCAACGGCCGAGTGGTTTACTACAACTATTGGAAATACCAGAATGGAAATGGGAGCATATTACGATGGACTTCATGGTGGGACTTCCAGTCACGCAAAAAGGATATGATGCCATTTGGGTTATCGTGGATAGACTAACAAAAACTGCACATTTTTTACCGATCAAGATCCGATACAGTTTGAATCAGTTAGCGAGTCTGTACGTAAAGGAGATTGTTTCACGACATGGAGTGTCGGTGTCAATTGTCTCTGATCGAGATCCACACTTCACGTCAAACTTTTGGAAAAGCTTATAAGAGAGAATGGGAACGCAGTTGAGGTTAAGTACCGCTTATCATCCTCAGACAGACAAACAAAGTGAGCAAACAATACAAACGCTGGAGGATATGCTTAGGACTTACGTGATGGACTTCAAGGGGAATTGGGACGATCACCTACCCTTGGTAGAATTTGCGTATAACAATAGTTATCATGCGAGTATCGGCAAGCCACCGTACGAAGCTCTTTACGGGAGAAAGTGCAGAACGCCATTATGTTGGGACGAAGACGGAGAACGACGAATACTTGGACCAGAGTTAGTACAACAAACCACAGATGTGGTGACAATGATAAGGGCCAGACTAGTAGCAGCTCAAGATCGCCAGAAAAAGTACGCAGATTCGCATCGGCAGGACCGAGACTTTAAAGTCGGCAGTTTCGCATTCTTGAAGGTATCTCCATGGAAGGGAAAAATTCGATTCGGCAAGAAAGAGAAATTGAGTCCAAGATTCGTAGGACCGTTCGAGATACTGTAGCGAGTGGGCGAAGTGGCATACAAAGTTGCAATACCCCTGAGTTGGAACACATCCACAACGTGTTTCATATATCAGTGTTGCGTCCGTACAAGGCCAACTACAAGCACGTGATTTCTTATGAGCCTATTCAAGTGGAGAAGAACTTAACGTATGAAGAAATTCCTGTCCCAATACTAGATAGGAAAGAGCAAACCTTAAGAAATAAAGTTATTTCATCTGTAAAAGTACTTTGGCGTAACCACGATGTCGAGGAGGCTACGTGGGAATTAGAAGATAGGATGATGGATTATCCCCATTTATTTGTGTAACCTTGTAGCAATTGCGAGGACGGAATTTTTATAAGGGGGGGTGTAACGACCCCAAAATTCATACAATACAACTCCCGACATTGGTCGTTAACAATACAACTTTATTATAACTTTACATCATGATTCGATATTAAAATCACTAAAAATGTGGAATAATTAAAACTTTTATATAATCCCTTCTTTATTGCCCTGAATCGCAACCTTTACATTACAAAAATTTGATTCAACTCTATTACGTGAATCACTTCCTCAAAGTTACTATACAAAATCTTACATTACAATTTATTATCCATACACATTGGATAACTCCACTTATAATCCAACAACATATTACATTCAAAACATTAGATACATTTCTCATAAAACATAAGTAATCTTCGTGAATATGGATCTCTATAATTCACTTATCACGTATCCTTACCTTGAAATTTTGACCTGCAAAGTTTATTATTTGCAAGAGTGAGCTCGACAGCTCAACAAGTTTTAACAGTTTTCATGCATCACATAGCATATAATAACATGCTCAACATACATCTCACAATAATTAAAGTAACATGGCATACATGCTTCAATTCACATAGCAAATATAAAGATTGAGTTCCTTACTCAATCAACATTCTTTAATCAATCAATGTAGTCATAAATTGACTTCAACATTTATGTTTACAACATATATAACATATCATGCTCTTTGCAAAATAATTTAAAACAGTTCATAATATCATCAAGTTCACATAAAAAATAGGAACCGAAAGACTTGCCTGGCTCGTAGATTATCAAATACCGAAAAATAGCTTAATATAATCTACTTCATGAATACTACATAACGTATTACCATACGCATCAATTATTAGTCTCATAGCGACGTTTAGTAAATGCTTCAGACGCTTGAGTAACTTCCACTTTACACTTCCTAATTCTCTTCTATTTACTCGTTTGACACACACTGTCAAACCATATATATAATTAACAATATCAGTTAATTATCACATAGCTAATCCTCATCGTTAGTTAACCAATCTAGGTTAACCCATTCCTCATTAACTATTAAATTAATAATTGATTATCACATCACATAATCATATAACTTCTCACATCATTAATCAATTAATAATTACATACTCATATTAAATTATAACTAAACAAATTATAATTTAAACATCCACTTTAATTATAACTAATCAAATTACATCTTATGTTAATCAAATTATAATTATCAATCATTCTACATCATGCATAATTAAACAAATTATAACTTCTAATTATTCATGCATTTACTAAACTATAATTAAATAAATTATAATTTAAATTACACATTCATCTTAATTATAATTATCCCAAATTATAATTACATATTAATCAATTAAATTATAATTACACAATTATAATTTAAGTTAAACATTTACTCGATAAAATAAATCAACTAACCTTAATTATAATTTAACAAGTTATAGATTAAACTAAATCCTTACTCTAATTATAATTATTCAAATTATAATTGCATATCATGTTCACTACATTATAACCAAACAAATTATAACTTAAGTTAAACCTTTACTAAATTAAAATAAATTAACTAATAACAATTTAAGGTTTTCACCACCTTCTTCCTTTTCTATTTTGAAATAGCCAAATACATACTCATAATATCTTATTGCAAATCTTAACCAATAACCAAATCAATTTAGGTTTTAAAACTGTACAAATACTTTAAGTTTTCTGCCTCTGCTTAGGTACTAGCGCAACTGCGCCACCTTAAGCTTTTGAAACGGCGCAGCTGCGCTGGTGCACGATCTGGGAAACTCAGCCAGCGCAGCTGCGCCATTTTTGCTTTTGTTACCGGCGCAGCTGCACCGTAACGCGGACAAAAACAGTGCAGACTGCTTCCTTGCTTCACTGTTCTTCGCCAATATACCAACAATTGGCAATTCTAAACTACTCAGACATTGTAAAGCAAACATGTGCAACCATACACATGTACAACATAATTTAAATAACAAAAATCATATAAGTAATCAAAATCAAAGGTTTTAAAACCAAATTTTGCTATTTTCACAAAAATACATACTTTTCACAAAATAATTCACCATAAATCCAATTCTCAACCAATTAAATTCATAATTCATGTATTATCTTCGTTATTGAAGCTAGTATCATGAACAACTCCCAAATTGAATTTTAACACATGATAAATCCTCAATTTTCATTCTAAAATTCAACAAAAACACATAAACCCATAAGAACACAAATTCTCCATTAGAAATTTATTTTTACAATACTTTAATTTCTGAAAAAATCGTTTATAGTATACATGTAAGGGATTACAACATCTATCAATTCATTCATCATGTAATTAGCCAAATCATCCATTACAATTCTAATTATTTAAGAAATTCAAGAACACAAAAACTAAGAACAAGAGGTGGATTACTACCTTAAATCCTTGACTGAGCTTCGTTAGATTGTGAGAATAGCTCTGATAATCCCCCTTTGATTCTCAGAATCACTGACCTCCTCTCAATTTTCTTTGTAAAAGTCACAGAGTGTTTACTCTCTGTATTTCTTTCTCTTCTTGTTCTTCTTCTAAGTAACGTAGTGTTATAAAATATAACTGATAGGATATATATTATGTATATAATACATAATCTATATATCAATGCTAGGTATTAAATACCCATTAACACCATAATATATATAAGTTGTAACCTTTGGAATTTAAAAAAAAAAACCTTAAGGCTTGCATGACAAAACACATTCTTTTAAAAACAGGTTTTAATAGTTAAAACCCCGTTTGGCAAAACGAATATAAAACAATACAAGGGCCTTGTTTGGGAAAACGGTTTTAACACTTTTAATACTTTTAACACATAATCTTAATGTTATATTTTAATTAATTAAATCTTAACATTATAATTTAATTAATTAAAAGTCTAACATCAATTAATCACATAATTATAATTACTCGCTAATTATAATTTCATGTAATACTCATCATATAACTCATCTGATTTAATTATCTCAATTAAATTAGAACTATAACATAAAATTATTACATCAATTAAATAAAATATTAAATATTTAATTAATTAATATATTACACTTAATTACATTCCTCCACAATAATCACATAATTTATTTATTTAACTCAATAAATTATTTATTTAATCATTATATATTCTCTTCACATCAATTCACATATTTCACAACATATGACACGTATACACATATTCTCTCTCAAAACATCTCATAAATAAGAATTTTATTTATTAAATTCTTATTTATAAATTCTTAAAAATTCGGGATGTCACATCCTTCCCTCCTTATAAGGATTCCGTCCTCGGAATCAATGAAACCTCCCTTACTCGATTTTCACAAAAAATCTCTTTCACAATTTTATTGTTGAATAACTTCAACACATTATCTTAACGACATTTATATAAACTACACATATATATCTACTAAATTCACCTCTTCAACAAGGTTAAGGTTTTATTACTTAACCTTCAATCAAACACAATCATATATCAAATATTATATATCTTCTTTAACTCATTCATTTTCTTTCTAAGGATCATTACTATATATTCTACTCGTAGAATTCATATACTACATAATTCACCATCTATAATTATTCGGGTTATCACATTCACCCTTCTTCTAAGAATTTCATCCTCGAAATTTAAGTCTATTAAAATAGATTTTACGTTAATCTCTATTCACTGGATAAATGCGTTCTACAACTACTTCTTTTTAAAGAATATCCTTCTTACTACATTCTCCTTCAGAATAATAAGAATCTTCCACAATTGCTCAATAATTGGGAAACGATATAAATAACTCAGGAATTTAAAAGATTCTAAATCATGCTGAGTGGTCGCAAGACCTTGAACTTTATTTTTAGGTTTATTAGTGCTTCACCCCCAGTACTTCACACTATAAAATCGCATCGGTACTCTAGGTGGCCAGCCTATCGTAGCCCTACGTCGGGCCCAAACGTAGTACATCGTAACGACTATATGCGTTACACTCGAAACTATTGTCTCAGATAACATGTCCCCTTTGATAGGGTTGTTCACCTCAGCTTTCAACATCTAAATCCGCACCAAAATAATTTGGTTTGGCATAGTTTGATAAAAAACGCATGAATTTCATAAACATCTTTCAATATTTGTCTAGCTGAATCAAGTAGTATAGACTTCTAACAATAATTAGGACATCAAT
Organism: Panax stipuleanatus; assembly: GCA_020205555.1. NCBI lineage: Eukaryota > Viridiplantae > Streptophyta > Magnoliopsida > Apiales > Araliaceae > Panax > Panax stipuleanatus. The sequence continues at coordinate 74,272,155 of CM035119.1, read as the reverse complement.
CAAAATATATATATATATATGTATATATATTTTTAACCAACTCAATAAAATAAATATTTTTTTTTCGTTTAAGGGAACTAAAAGTAAATAAATCTTTCATTTTATAGTTGAAGGAATTAAAAATAATAAATCTTTTCATAATATCCTGATACCGTATCGTAGTACTGATACGTTGAGGATTTCGTCATTACATGACGTCGTCATACTACATCAGACCATAGTGGGCTGACGATCATACGATCAGATCCAACACTAGGTTTAACTGCATTAATAACTTCCTTGATTATTATTTGTACATCATATCAAATGATGTATAGAAAATACATTTTGAAGAATTTAAAATAATTTTTGTCTAGCTGAAGCAATTAGCGTAAACTTGTGAATAATAGCACGATTTTTTTAAAATAATCATTGGTTCCATCATTTGATCCAATGTTTTTCAAGAAAACAGAAGTGCAACATCAGCACGAAGTCAATAAAATTTTGAAAATCTAGCAAAGCTAGGAGATTTAGAACATAAACACTTTCTCCATCAATTAAATCTTTAATCCATCATTACTTAATCATTCTATCAACCCTAAACAACATCAATGCTTCCTATACCATAACGTTTCTATACCTAGATAGTTCATCAAACTTACCACACTTTGGAAGTTCAGGAACTTGCCACAATAATATGAGTTAAAAACTTGTCCTAGCAATACGTAGTCAAAGAACTGATCAGAAACTGTCTATATGCTTAGGAGTTCAAAAAATACATACGATTATGAGTTACGAACTTACCATAAGTATGAGTTTTAAGAACTCGCCTAAACTTAAGATCATCTAACGTAATCTTAATATCATCTAATCTAATCTCTATAGACTCTAACTATCAAATATAATATGAGAAAAGAATCACCTCTTCGTCATATATATATCGATAGCGTGACCCCAACCTTCCAATGATTATCAATATGATAAGCCAATTGTAAGCACAAAACCTTGCCCATACAGAGGTTTGTACAACTCAGCCACCACATGAGTCCTCAATTGAAATCCCACTTAACTCTATCTTACTTGTAACATCTCGTTCTATACTCGATACAGACTTTCTCTATCTCATCATTTATAACTCCTCGTGAGTTAATCTCGTACTATATCATAGTACATTCTCGTTATAGCATCAAACTATAACTATTCAATCATTACAGACCATCTGTCTTTCAACTTCAAAAGATCACGTCGTGATCTTATTCTATAATCATCTCCCTTATGATTCTTCCTTATCTCATTATCATTTTGTTTTAAAACTTCTTATCTCTACCTTTAATCATGTTATATCATGACCTCATTATGATTTAATCTTATAGACATCGTCTATTCATCGTTATTCGTCATCTTTATTATTGGAGTTAGGTAACTCCTAATTCTCATCTTCTTATCTCTTCAAGATTATTCTTTGAATCTTCTTGTTTATTTATTAACTCTTCTTTTAAATTTTTTTAATTCCATTCATATAGCTCAATATTTTATTCGAGTTTTATTCCTCGCTATTCTCACCTTCTTCTTATACCATTTCTAGGACTTCACACATCCTACACTTCTATGTATGTGAAAGGAATCACCTTTTCGTTATACGTAACTTAACTTCTCATTCTCTAAGGTTATAGCCTAAGGTACTCTTACCTAAGGTGTATAACCTATCATCTTTGATACCAACTATAACGATCCCAAAATTCATACAATACAACTCCCGACATCGGTCGTTAACAATACAACTTTATTCTAACTTTACATCATGATTCGAAATTAAAATCACAAAAAATGCGGAATAATTAAAACTTTTATATAATCCTTTTTTTATTGCCCTGAATCGCAACCTTTACATTATAAAAATTTGATTCAACTCTATTATATGAATCACTTCCTCAAAGTTACTATTCAAAATCTTACATTACAATTTATTATCCATACACATTGGATAACTCCACTTATAATCCAACAATATATTACATTCAAAACATTAGATACATTTCTAATAAAACATAAGTAATCTTCGTGAATATGGATCTCTATAATTCACTTAGCACGTATCCTTATCTTGAAATCTTGACCTGCAAAGTTTATTATTTACAAGAGTGAGCTCGACAGCTCAGTAAGTTCTAACATTTTTCATGCATCACATAGCACATAATAACATGCTCAACATACATCTCATAATAATTAAAGTAACATGGCATACATGCTTCAATTCACATAGCAAATATAAAGAATGAGTTCCTTACTCAATCAATATTCTTTAATCAATCAATGTAGTCATAAATTGATTTTAACATTCATGTTTACAACATATATAACATATCATGCTCTTTGCAAATTAATTTAAAACAGTTCATAATATCATCAAGTTCACATAGAAAATAGGAACCGAAAGACTTGCCTGGCTCGTAGATTACCAAATATCAAAAAACAGCTTAATATAATCTGCTTCATGAATCCTACATAACGTATGACCATACGTATCAATTATTAGTCTCATAGCGACGTTTAGTAAACGCTTCAGACGCTTAAGTAACTTATGCTTTACACTTCCTAATTCTATTCTATTTACTCGTTTAACACACACTGTCAAACCATATATATAATTAACAATATTAGTTAATTATCACATAGCTAATCCTCATCGTTAGTTAACAAATCTAGGTTAACCCATTCCTCATTAACTATTAAATTAATAATTGATTATCACATCACATAATCATATAACTTCTCACATCAATAATCAATTAATAATTACATACTCATATTAAATTATAACTAAATAAATTATAATTTAAACATCCACTTTAATTATAACTAATCAAATTACATTTTATGTTTAAATTTTAATTATCAGTTATTCTACATCATGCATAATTAAACAAATTATAACTTCTAATTGTTCATGCATTTACTAAATTATAATTTAAATTACACATTCATTTTAATTATAGTTATCCCAAATTATAATTACATATTAATCAATTAAATTATAATTACACAATTATAATTTAAGTTAAACATTTACTCGATAAAATAAATCAACTAACCTTCATTATAATTTAACAGGTTATAGATTAAATTAAATACTTACTCTAATTATAATTATTCAAATTATAATTGCATATCATGTTCACTACATTATAACCAAACAAATTATAACTTAAGTTAAACCTTTACTTAATTAAAATGAATTAACTAATAACAATTTAAGATTTTCACCACCTTCTTCCTTTTCTATTTTGAAATAGCCAAATACATACTCATAATATCTTATTGCAAATCTTGGTTCATGTTAACACATAACCAAATCAATTTAGGTTTTAAAACTGTACAAATACTTTAAGTTTTTTGCTTCTGCTCAGGTACTGGCGCAGCTGCGCCACCTTAAGCTTTGGAACCGGCGCAGCTGCGCTGGTGCATGATCTGAAAAACTCAGTTGGCACAGTTGCGCCGTTTTTGCCTTTGTTACTAGTGCAGCTGCGCCGTAACGCAGACAGAAACAGTGCAGACTGCTTCCTTACTTCACTGTTCTTCCCCAATATACCAACAATTGGCAATTCTAAACTACTCAGATAGTGTAAAGCATACATGTGCAACCATCCACATGTACAAGATAATTCAAATCACAAAAATCATATAAGTAATCAAAATCAAAGGTTTTAAAACCAACCTTCTTTGAAGGGAAATTAGATATTGTCGGGAGACCGACGTGCGCATTTAGTACGATTGAACGATATACATACCGTAGGGTACTTTAGGTTGATCACCTATTGTACTTGTTTTTATTGGATTATCAGTATATTTCTGTTAATTCTAGTAGAAGTTCATAGTCCTTAGTGACTACTCAGTATTCAATTATCTTGAAATCTTAAACTGATTTAGCATTGAATCATATTGATATCTTTTTGTCCTTAGCGACTGTTATTAAGAACTGTTGATATTCTTGCTATCCTTGAACTATTATATTTTGTTATACCCTTTTGGGATTCAAAAACTATATCATTCATCCTTATTGTTATATTACTTGCTGAGTAAACTTGTTGCTCATTCTTACTTTCCCTAAAAACATTTTCAGTTAAGGCAGAGCAGGGTGGACCTTCGGGAATCGATAAGAGCAAGAGCAAGGCTACCGACTAGCTAGCCCCTTTTATGTTCTAAATATTATGATATTGTATTATGTCTATTAAGATGATGTATTAAGACTGATTCTGATCTATGTTTAAGCTTAAGTTAGATTATGTAATAAGTCGTTATTTGATATTATTATGTAATCTATTAAGTACTGTAGGTTGCGAAACTTGTGGGAATAAATATAATAAATCATTGTATATTATTCTAGATTATTCGTTATAATTGTATGATTTTAGTCATTATTGTATTATCGTGAGAAAGTGACGAACCGAATTCGAGAGACAAGTGGCGGTCCGAATTTGGGGGCGTCACAGGTTGGTATCAAAGCTATAGTTATAAACCTTAGGAACGAGTGTCCTTAGATTATAACTTAGGAGAACTTAGAGGTTAGGAGGAGATAAAACTCATGTGGATTTTTCCTTGAGAGACTTAGTATGTTATAAAATGTAACTTCAATTTATACAATGAACTAATGCTTTATTTAACATTCTAATGGAGTTGTTGTTTGTTTGTCTTGTGTTTGTGATTGTAGGATGGCAGACACAGGAGTACCTAGTAGAGTGGTTGAGGAGAAGCCCAGAGATATACACGTAGTATACAAGGCGCCTCTAGAGGCTGTGCCAGTGCAGGCAGTTACGCCATCCGAGTCTGACGACGAGGATGAGATTGAGGTGGAGTTTGATCTAGAGGAGGAGCCTATGGAGGATGATCCAGTTGAGGATGAGCCTACAGAGGTGGAGCCCATAGAGGACTCTTACGAGCCTAACCTAGAGGAACAAATGCTGGGGGAGTACGAGGAGCGTATTCTAGAGTTGGACTGCAGAGTCCAAGAGCTGGAGGTTGAGGCCCAAGAGAGAGAGTCCGAGTTCTAGAAGCTGGAGGACCATCAGAGGAAGCTTTCCATGCAAGAGTTAAAGGTAGAGATTGCTTACAGCAGGGAGGCATGGATCCAGATGGGAACCTTATTCCACAAGTCAGTATCCAGAAACCTAGACTTGGCAGGAAAGTTAGAAGAGGTCGAGCAGAGGGAACTGAGTGAGAAGACTGAGAAGGAAGCACTCCGTCCTCAGCTAGAATTAGAGGTGATGGATTGGATTCACTTCGAGGAGAAGTGGAAAGCAGCGAATGAGAGAGCAGACGACTTGGAGGATGAAGTCAGATGCAAGAAGAGAAAGATGAACAAGATGGGGTATGTGTTTCGTTCAGCTTTCGAGAGGGTGATCGATGGTGTATACCACTACCCAGCGGAGTAGGGACAGACCCTACATACCTTGAGCCGAGAGTTGATGGCATACATAGCGCAAATCGAGTACAAGAGCGCTGTGGAGCGTAAGATGATGGGATGAGACCCTTAGTCAGTCTAGCCGTAGTATTAGTAGTATTTACCTTATGTGATATATATACTATGTTGTAATCCCAACTTCTTGTGTAAAGTGTGGGATAGTTATGTAAACCCCGAGTAAGCTTTTGTTAGAGGGGTAGTATGGTAGTATGTTAGTATTCCCCGTCTTTTGTGATATTAGGGGATATATGTGATAACATTTATAGAAATATGCTAGGGATGATCATGTAATGAAACGATTTGGAATATGAATATAAATGAAGTTTATTTTAGAAGCGTGTTATAGATTTTATTCTTTTGGTATTAAAGAAATACTTAAGTGATATGATTGAGTAATAATAAAATGAAAATTTGTGATGCAGAAAATGCCGCCCAGATGTAGATTGACTGCACCCGAGGAGTCAGTAAATAATGAGAGGGAACAAGTAGACCCCATCCAGAAGTTAATTGATCTGTTAGGAGAGGCTCTTAGGGAAAGGAACAACGAACCCGTTCGCCCCAACCCTCAAGCTATTCCAATGATAAGTTTTAAGGACTTTAGGAGTGTAGGACCCCCAGAGTTTGAGGGTACTACTGACCCAATTATCGCACAGACCTGGATCAAGGAAATCGAGAAGGCTTTCACCATCGCTTGAGTGGGGGAAGACCAGAAGGCTGTATTTGCTACGTACATGATGAGGGGCGAAGCCAACTACTGGTGGGAGGCTAATCAACAAAGAGCGAGGGAAGGGATAATCGCATGGGAAAGATTCAAGACGCTGTTTTTCGAGAACTACTTCCCGAAAAGCATGAAGAGTAGGATGGAGGTTAAGTTCTTAGAACTGAAGCAAGGTGATATGACGGTGGCGCAGTACGCGGCTAAGTTTAATGAACTAGCGCGATTTACAGAACACCAAGTGGGAGACGAAGAAAGAAAGCCACGACGTTTTGAACAAGGGCTAAAGCCGTGGCTGTTTAACAAGGTATTTGTTCTTCAAATTGATTCCTTTAAAACATTGCTGGAGAAGGCGATCATTGCGGAAGGCGGCAGTGAGGCCTCAAGTCTGTATAACAAGGAGAGGAAAGGAAAGAGTATCAGAGGAAAGAACCGCGGAGGAGGAAGCAGCAGTGGAGGAAGTAATATGGGTAAAAGGAAGTGGAAAAACAGCAACAATAACAACAAAAACAACAACAATCAGTAGGGAAATTTTTGTGCAGGATTTAAGAAGAGGGCAGACGGATGCCCAAAATGTGGAAAGTATCACCAAGGTGAGTGCTGGAAGGGACGCGACACTTGCTACAACTGTGGACAGAAGGATCACATTTCGCCCAACTGCCCAAAACCGAAAAAGATACAAGAATGCTTTGCGTGTGGCTTGACGGAGCACCGGATTAAGAATTACCCAAAGAAGGGAAATGGCGGAGGTAGCAGCCAACAAGGGGGAACGAAACTGATGATCAGCGGGCCGGCACAATCCAACCACCCAACCGCCAGAACCTTTAACATGACTGTCCAGGACGCAGTGGCTGCGAAGGACGTGGTGTCAGGTATAATCCCAATCAATGATATAAATGAATATGTATTATTTGATTCGGGTGCCACCTGTTCTGTTGTATCTGAAGAATTTTCTAGTAGACTTAATACACCCTGAGAATGATTAAAAGATCCCTTGAACATAGAAGTTGCGAATAAGGAAGTAATCCCAGTAGAATACGTTTATCGAAATTGTCATGCAAACCTTAGAGAACATGAACTGAGCGTAAACTTGATTCCAATTAGATTGGGAGAATTTGACGTAATACTGGGAATGGATTGGTTGTATAACCATGTAGCGATAATTGACTGTAAGAATAAGTGTGTGAACCTTCAGACTCCAAGTATAAGGTAGTGTTTTATGGTAGCTCATCGCTTAAGCAATTGTGTTGCGTTACGATGATGCATGCCAAGAAATTGTTAAGGAAAGGATATGTAAGTTACTTAGCTTACATTGTAGATACTCAAAAAAAGGGAGTAAAAATTAAGGATATATTCGTAGTGAATGAATTCCAAGACGTATTTTTGAACGATCTGCCTGGTCTTCCGCCAGACAGAGAAATCGAATTTGTAATAGACTTAGCACCGGGAACGGCACCGATTTCGAAAGCTCCATATCGTATGGCGCCAGTATAAATGAAGGAATTGATGATACAACTGTAAGAGTTATTGGATAAGGGTTATATACGACCAAGTGTGTCTCCTTGGGGAGAACCAGTGTTATTTGTTAAGAAAAAGGACGGATTGATGAGGCTCTGTATCGATTATAGAGAATTGAACAGAGTAACGATTAAGAACAGATATTCGTTGCCGAGGATAGATGACCTATTTGACCAACTGAAAGGAGCGAAGTGTTTTTCAAAGATAGACCTACGAACATGTTATCACCAACAGAAGGTACGGGACGAGGACATACCAAAGACTGCGTTTCGAACCCGTTATGGACATTACGAGTTTTTGGTAATGTCATTCGGATTGACTAATGCTCCGACAGCATTCATGGACTTGATGAACCGAGTCTTCAAGCCATACTTGGATAAGTTCGTAGTAGTTTTCATCGACAACATCTTGATCTACTCAAAGACCGAGGAAGAGCACCCCAAACATCTAAAGATAGTTATGGAAGCGCTAAGAAAGGAGAGGATGTATGCAAAATTTTCTAAGTGTGAATTTTAGATGGAGAAGGTTCAATTCTTAGGTCACGTGGTGGATAAGAATGGAATCTCATTAGACCCTGGAAAGGTTGAGGTAGTAAGTAATTGGGAGCAACCGAGAACACCAACAGAGGTGAGAAGTTTCTTAGGGTTAGCTGGGTACTATCGAAGATTCAACCAAAATTTTTCTAAGATAGCAACTTCGTTGACAAATCTGACGAGGAAGACGGTGAAATTTTTATGGGCGGACAAATGCGAAGAAAGTTTTCAAGAGTTAAAGAAGAGATTAAGCGAGGCACTTGTGTTGTCATTACCAGATTATGCGGGAAATTTTGTGCTGTATAGTGATTCATCGCACAAGGGACTTGGCTGTGTGCTTATGCAGCACATCAAGGTTATTGCGTATGCATCACAATAATTAAAGGACTACGAAAAATGATACCCTACTCACGACCTAGAGTTAGCGGCAATAGTTTTTGCGTTGAAGATTTGGCGGCATTATTTGTACGGGGAGAAATGTGACATATACACGGACCACAAAAGTCTAAAATATATCTTCACACAGAAAGAGTTGAATATGCGTCAGAGAAGGTGGTTAGAATTGATCAAGGATTATGACTGTGATATTCTTTATCACCCGGGTAAAGCAAACGTAGTTGCAGATGCTCTGAGTAGAAAAGGAAGAGAGAAATTGTTTCATTTGATGACTCGAGATGAGTTAATAATAGAGATGGAAAAATTAGAGATAGAGGTACAAGGACCGTAGAGGTCTGAAGTAAAGTTGTTCGTAATGGAAGCTCGTCCGACATTGTTGGATAGAGTGAAGGAATCACAAGAGAAAGATGAAGAGTACGATAAAATTAAAAGAGGATCGCAGAAAATGGAGAGGAAAGATTCAGAATGGATACAGACGGTATCTTGAGAATTGAAGGGAGAGTGTGGGTGCCAGTGGTAACCGAATTGTGAGAAGAGATTTTGCACAAGGCACACAATACGACGTATTTCGTTCATCTGGGAGGCACGAAGATGTACCGAGATTTGAGGTAACATTTTTGGTGGCCCAATCTGAAATGAGAAGTGGCAGAGTGCGTCAGTAGGTGTCTTACTTGCCAACGCGTCAAAGCAAAGCACCAACGGACGAGTGGTTTACTACAACTGTTGGAAATACCAGAATGGAAATGGGAGCACATTAAACTGGACTTCGTGGTGGAACTTCCAGTCATGCAAAAAGGATATGATGCCATTTGGGTTATCGTGTATAGACTAACAAAAACTGTACATTTTCTACCGATCAAGATCCGATACAGTTTGAATCAGTTAGCGAGTCTGTACATAAAGGAGATTATTTCATGACATGGAGTGCTGGTGTCAATTGTCTCTACTCGAGATCCGCACTTCACGTCGAACTTCTAGAAAAGATTACAAGAGAGAATGGGAATGCAGTTGAGGTTGAGTACTGCTTATCATCCTCAGACAGACAGACAAAGTGAGCGAACAATACAAAAGCTAGAGGACATGCTTAGGACTTGCGTGATGGACTTCAAGGGGAATTGGGACGACCACCTACCCTTGGTAGAATTTGCGTATAACAATAGTTATCATGCGAGTATCGGCATGCCACCGTACGAAGCTCTTTACGGGAGAAAGTGCAGAATGCCATTATGTTGGGACGAAGTCGGAAAATGACGAATACTTGGACCAGAGTTAGTACAACAAACTGCAGATGTGGTGACAATGATAATGGCCAGACTAGTAGCAGCTCAAGATCGCTAGAAAAAGTACGCAGATTCGCATCGGCAGGACCGAGACTTTAAAGTCGGAAGTTTCGCATTCTTAAAGGTATCTCCATGGAAGGGAAAAATTCGATTCGACAAGAAAGGGAAACTGAGTCCAAGATTCGTAGGACCGTTCGAGATACTGAAGCAAGTGGGCAAAGTGGCATACAAAGTTGTATTACCCCCTAAGTTGGAACACATCCACAATATGTTTCACATATCAGTGTTGCGTCCGTACAAGGCCGACTACAAGCACGTGATTTCTTATGAGCCTATTCAAGTGGAGAAGAACTTAGCATGTGAAGAAATTCCTATCCAAATACTAGATAGGAAAGAGCAAACCTTAAGAAATAAAGTTGTTTCATCTGTAAAAGTACTTTGGCGTAACCACGATGTCGAGGAGGCTACGTAGGAATTAGAAGATAGGATGATGATGGATTATCCCCATTTATATCCCCATTTATTTGTGTAACCTTGTAGCAATTCTGAGGACGGAATTTTTATAAGGGGTTGGGGGGGAGGATGTAATACCCGAGTAATTTTGAATATTATTAAATGAATATATTAATGGAAATGAATATTTTTTTGTATATAAATGTGTATGTGTTATGAGATGAGTTAACTCAATTATATTAAACTAAATTTATAATGATTGAGAGAAGTGTGGAGTTTATGATAAGCTCAAAGAATGCCTTGTGTGGCACAATGATAAGAAATATTGATGATTTAATTAATTAAAGAAGGAATTAATAAGTAGATGATTAATTAATAATATATTATTGATTAATGGTAATTATGGGTGATAGCATATTAATGAATAAATAATTGGTTAATATTACAAGGCTAATGTTTGTTCGAGTATTTGTTAAAGTGTAAAGTTTTGTAATCGCATATTGTATAGTAACTACAATTATATAATACAAAGCATGAGGTGATATTTTGATAGAAACTATATAATAAAAGGAAGTGATTCACATAGTTGAACTTATGAGAATACATATTATATGTACATTATGCAATATGGAACCAAACTATATTATATAAAGTGTAGTGTGACACTTTAGTGAGACTATTTAATATGAAAACTATAAAATAAGATTAATGAGTTATATGAGTTACATAAATGAGACTTATGTGACCATGTGATAGGTATAGAACATTAACGTAAACTATATGGAATATTAAGTTAAAGTATATAAATAATTGATATTCGATGAGTAACATAATTGAAATAATAATAATGAGGGTTGGGATAATGTAGTATGTCACTATTCAATTAAATCATAAATTGACATTATTAAAATGTACATGGATTATATATCAATGTGTATACATGTACCCCAATTTGCTACCATGTAATGTTATTGTGACATTAAATTATAACCTAAGTATATATTATATAACCTAAGTGGGCTTATATATGTAACCTTAGTATGTGGGATTTGCAAATGCTGAAGATATGTTACCTTGTCCTAAATTAAGAGTGCCTCATTCTCTCCTACATGTGAAAGGCTACAAGCCTATTCCTTCTTCTTCTCCCAAGTTCATCAACTAGCTTCAATCAAATAATGGCAAAGGGGAGTGGGTTAATGTGGTGGGTGGCAACTATTTCACCAAATATTGGTTGTCCATCATCTTCTTCCTTCATCTCTTGGTTTAATTCCTTGTGCAAAGCTTTGGTATGGATAAGCAATTCTCAATAAATAGAGCTCTCCCCTTCTCATTTCATTTTACTAGATTAATTTGCTTAGTTGCTATAGAGAGTGTGAGGGAGTAATTTGATTTTTGAAGAGAAGTTATGTCCAATTCAAAGCAAAGGTATAACATGATATTATTTTGATTAATGTGTGAATATACATGAATTCTTGCTAATTAGGTTGGTAACTGTTATTCATGAGTTATCTAAGCTTGTAAGCATGTTTCAGAGCAATGTAGTTGGTCTAGTTGCAAGAATTAGTAAAGTTGTGTTGAGGCACCGCAGAAGCAGAGCCATTTTTTTTGCTTCTTCTCGAAGTGGCGCGGCCGTGCCCGCTGCCAGTCATAGATATTGATTTTGTTGGACTGGAGTTAATCTGAGCATGTTATGTTAGTTAGAATATGCATATAAATCACCTTAACATATGGAATAAGGTTGCTATGTTTATAGTAAGCCATGTTAGTTTATTTTAGTTTGAATATTTCAAAGAAACCTTAAAGAATTGGAAACTAGTTTTGATAAACATTGTGTAATACATGTTAAGACTTTATGTGCAAATGTATTACATTCTGATATACCTTGACATGTGACAATATGTTAGTTATATTGTTGAAGGTAATATAGACTATCCAAGCATGATTTGAAATAAGTTTTCAAGTAAAAGACTATACTTGCTATGTGTACAATAAGCCATATATACTTGAATTCCAAACTCGGTATCATGATTTGATTACATATATACATGCACAAGAAAGCGTGGAAGCATGTCATAGAGTATGTGAACTTACCTTGCATACTTGAATAAAATTTATTGACCTACAAAGGGAAACTTAAAGTTTCAAAAATGAACTTGATGAACTATTTACACTTTGAGTTTGAAACTTGTGAGCATGCTTGTGTGTTCTAGCTATGCATATACGATAATATGAAGAATAGTAAGTGGAGTAGCTTTGCATGCTTGGTGGATTAACATAAGATTTTCAAAAGAAATCTTGAAAACTAGTTTTGTCGATAACTACGTTGCAAGTATTCTTGAATGTGACTTCATGACTAGGTGTGTCATGCCTATAGACATGATTAAAATGAATGCCTAGTTAGTTTTATGCATTGTAAAATAGTTGGGCATGAAATATGATAAGTTTAAGTGAATTGGGATTTCATAACTTGAAATACTTGACTAATCTAATGTGAGCATGTATAGTTGAGACCTATCGACCACGTAGCATATGTATAAGGACTAAACATGAGAGACCTTGACTAAGGAACACTTAAACGCCTTGATTGAACGTAAATGGATATCAAACTATATTAAAGACAAAATAGGGTCGGACCTAGTTATAAAATATCCTGACTTGTGGGTTTTACGTAAATCGTTGTCTAAGTCCATTGTCGAGTTAAGCCTGATTTCTGCAGAGGCAGCCCTGTCTTGATCTGAACCAGGAGCAGCGCGGCCGCGCCACTCCTTAGTTCAAATCAAGCGCAGCCGCGCCGACTTGCAGTATTGTCTGACAATTCTGTTTGTGATATGAGATTGATGTATGCTTATATGATTGTCCTAATCTATAATACATGTCCATAACGTTGTTCAAACTATCGATGAGCATGGTAAGCAATGAAACCATATTAAATTGACAAAGTAAACTTCAAATGTTAAGTCCAACAATAGTTACGAACTATGTCAATTGGATTCATAGTGACTTATAATCTGATTTCATGATACATATGTTAAGTACATAATGATGTATGTATAGAGTTACAATACTAAGTGAGAACTATATGTGTATACTTGATTTACATATCAAGTTTATGTGATTGAAGGTTTATAACTAATGAATATCCTATATACATAAATATATTATAATAGGATTCGAAAAACATTGATAAGCTATACTTTAGTAAACTATGCTTAAAGCAAGTTCTCTAATTTACACTCTTTTACTGTGCAAGTATCCGATCCTTGTGTTTACTTTATTCAAGGAACATTGTAAGCAAGTTCCTAACCTTACTCTTTATTGAGCATTCATTAAGCTTGTGCTATTATTGTCGCACAAGTAAACTATTGGAATTGCGATTCATGTTTTATAACTTAAATATTTCGTGGACAAGATAAAGTCAATTTATATCCTTCGAACTTTAAATCTTGAGTATTGAACTTATAAAGAGTGGTCTATGCCATTTGATTCGGCTAGACTTATATTATGATTAGGAAGCTATCCAAACCAATTGATTGGTGCAGAGTCTTATATTGACTGAGATGAACAACCTTCTTTGAAGGAAAATTATATATTATCGGGAGACCGACGTTCGCATTTAGTACGATTAAACGATATGCATACCGTAGGGTACTTTAGGCTGATCACCTGTTGTACTTGTTTTTATTGGATTATCAGTATATTTCTCTTAATTCTAGTTGAAGTTCATAGTCCTTAGTGATTGCTCAGTATTCAATTATCTTGAAATCTTAAACTGATTTAGCATTGAACCATATTGATATCTTTTTGTCCTTAGCGACTGTTATTAAGAACTGTTGATATTCTTGCTAACCTTGAACTATTATATCCTGTTATACCCTTTTGGGATTCAAAAACTATATCATTCACCCTTATTGTTATATTATTTGTTGAGCAAACTTGTTGCTCATTCTTACTTTCCTTAAAAACATTTTCAGTTAAGGCAGAGCAGGTTGGACCTTCGGGAGTCGATAAGGGCAAGGGCAAAGGTACTGACTAGCTAGCCCCTTTTATGTTTTAAATATTATGATGTTGTATTATGTCTATTAAGATGATGTATTAAGAGTGATTCTGAACTATGTTAAGCTTAAGTTAGACTATGTAATAAGTCGTTATTTGATATTATTATGTAATCTATTAAGTAATGTAGGTTGCGAGACTTAGGGAATAAATTTAATAAATCATTGTATATTACTCTAGATTATCCGTTGTAATTGTATGATTTTAGTCATTATTGTATTATCATGAGAAAGTGACGAACCGAATTCGGGAGATCAGTGGCGGTCCGAATTTGGGGGCGTCACAAGTAATCACTGGAGAGTACACAAAAAGAAAGATGAAAAAGTGTCCTTAGTATTACAAGGACAAAATTAAAAAGGCGAGTCAAACAGTATGCCTATTCGAAGGAAGAACTATACCCCTTTCCAAGCTCCAGCACAGCCTTCAAACCTACCATTCTAGAAAAATATAGAGGTCAGGAGTCGAAGAACTTTCACCCCTTTAGGGGATTCACTCGAGAATTTGCTAAAGCTATTGACGGCACAAAAGAAGATTGTCCAACTTCTTCCACCAACCAACACTGGTGGACAGAATTTTGACCCAACCAAGAAGTGTGCTTACCATTCCAGATCTCCGGGCCATGACACTCAACACTGTTGGTCTCTCAAGCACAAAATTAAAGACTTGATTGACAATGGATAGATTGTGGTGGAAAACCCGAACAATCGCATGTGCAGGACAATCCTCTCCCTCAGCATAAAGAGGAGAATGTCAATATGATCAACACCATAAGTGGAGAAGGATCCAAGTACCTCTGTTATGTGGGAGAGTTAACTTCATCCTACAATAGTAGACCAAACAGTTGGGAAGTATCATAAAGGGGATTCCTGATAGAGCAAGAGATAAAATCTATCAAGGAACAAATCGAGCAATTAGCAGAACTAGTCGTCTATCAGCATTGGATTACCAGACAGATGATTAAATGGGCCAACCAGTTTGACGTCGATCATTCTCCCACACCGGAGATCAATTCCAGGAGGGATCATAGCCGGTCACATGAGCATGAACGCTGGACCGACAAGGTTGCTATGAAGAAACTGTCCACACTGGTAGGAAATTCTTATTTCAAAGGAATTTCACCGACTTGAACCAGTCAATGGAGGAAATCCTCCAAATGCTAATCAACAAGGGAATGGTTGCAGACTTATTACCTCTATTGAACTCACGATCTAGAAAATTCAAACCTGACCAGATATGTCAGTACCACTACAATTCACCCGGCCATGACACTGAAGATTGTTGGGCACTTCGTAACCTGATTCAGGACATAATTAAAATCGATGAATTGATAAGGGGAAATCAAGTTCTCGACCTCCCAGATGATGATACTCTCTGGATCCCCACTGCATGGAACCAAGATATAGTGGCTATTGTATCTTGTGATAAAGAGCCATCCCTCACACCCTTAGTACTGCCAGGGAAAGGGGTCCAAGAAATACAAAATCCTGTAAAGGTGGCCACACCTGAGCCTTTAATCTTTCCCTTCAGACCTCAGTATCCACTTATCAGCCTGAAGAGGGTCCCATAGAACTACGGGAATGATGAAGGTTCCACTTCAAACAACATTGCCATCGTACCAAAGGATAATCCATTATACCTGCCTCAGCATGTGATCAAACCAGTCATCAAAGCCAAAGTAAAGGTGGCCAATGAGAAAATCGAAGAGTTCTCAACAAAATGAGACACAACGAAATCAAGGTGGTACAAGGCTTGAAAGACGCACGCAAGCAAATGTCCATCCTATACTTGGACTTGTCCTCGGTGGATCATCGCAACTTTCTAGTGAAAGTACTGGAAGAAGCCCATCTGCCCTATATCGTGGATGCCGAGAATTTCCGTCATGTGGTAGCACACATTTTCAACAGCAATGTGATTTCTTTCACTGACGATGATATCCCTGCAGAAGGAACGGGCCATAATAAGTCCCTGTACATAGCTGTGATGTCTTATGGGTTTGTGATCGGAGGTGTGCTCATAAATAGAGGATCATCCCTCAAGATATGGGAGAAATATAACTTCCATTAGAGATTGGACCACACACTTTCTATGTGTCCTTTCAGGTGCTTAACATCACCACTGGATACAACTTATTATTGGGAAGGCCATGGATCCACAGGGCCAGGTTAATGCCATCCACCGTCCACCAACAGCTCAAATACATTATCAACGACAACCTCATCACGGTCAATGCCGAACCAGAATACCCTGTCTGCATACAGGGAGACATGCCAGTGATTAGCATGGATGCAGGGATTGAACTTGCAAGTTTTCAAGATCTGGAGGTGAGTGATACTCAGTATTTACCAATCGGAGCACCAGCCCTAAAGCCGAAGGTCTCCACCGAAGTTATGACAGTGGGCCAGGAAATGGTATCTTTGGGTTTCCAACCTGGAGAAGGGTTAAGAAAGAATCAGCAAGGTATCCAGAGTCCAACACAAATCCCGAGTCAGACTGGAAGAGCCGGATTAGGATTTTCATCAAGGGCAAATTACGAGAACCCGCATAAACATCCTAAGGCTCATATTTCCACAATATTGCTACCAAACCTTACGGGTGTCGGATGGGTGAAACCAATGAAGAAGATCCCTACTTTAGTATCAGCTATGCTATTTCCTCTATTCATACTTGTCAATGAAAAAAAAGCCCTCAAGCCTGAGGCGGACAACAAAAAGGGAAAAGAAAAGATCATGTATAAAGGACGAGACCCATTTCCTAATATGCGGGTCATCATAAACTACAAGGGTATGAATGATGAGTCCAGACAGCGACAATGAGGATTAGATTCAAATTCCTCATATCAAGACGGAAAAAGAGGCAGTTCGAAGAAAAACCCTGGCCATATTTAAAAGGATGTTTTCGTCATCATCCGAGACAAGGCAGATGATCACCAATCCTTAATCCTCCCTGTTCATGAGGATCTAACCATGGATAACTGGAGTAGTGTCCTTTGCCCTAGTCGAAAAGGGTAAAGGGGCAAAGAGTCTCTCTACCCTTTAAACATGTTTTCATTTACTACTTACTTCTGACTGCATAGCTATAGCAGTAACTTTTGTCATGTTTTGTCAAATGCTTTGTATATTTAAGTAGTTGTATATATTAAAATGAAAGCTTTTTTGTTTTTAGGACTTAAGCATTGGACATGTCTGTCTCTGCTGATGAGATGCCAACCTGTCAAAGTGAATACAACTTTGATGTAGAACTAAACTTTGACTTGATGGATATTGATCAAGAGGAGGAAAATAACTATGAGGTGCCCGAGGAGATCAAAGAATGGGTCGAAGACAAGCCCAAACCAAACCTCGACCCAACCACCACTATCAATATAAAAACCTCCGAAAACATCAAAGAAATCCAGATAGGCATAGACCTCACCCATGACCAAAAAGCCGACCTGATCGAACTCCTAGCACAATTCCAGGATGTGTTTGCATGTCACATGAGACATGATTGGCCTATCCACTAATATTGACATCCATCGAATGTTCATCAAAGATGGATTTAAACCAGTCAAACAAAAGCTCAGGCGATTAAAATCTGAATGGAGTCTGAAAGTCAAAGAAGATGTTATTAAACAATTCAAAGCCGGAATCATCATGGTATCAACATACCCAGAATGGCTGTCAAACATAGTTCCCGTACCTAAACCCCGAGGGAAGGTACGAGTCTGCATGGATTACTGGGATTTGAACAAAGCTTGTCTCAAAGATAATTTCTCGGTACCTTTCATCCACATCTTGATAGATAATACGGCGCAGTACGACATGTATTCCTTCGTAGATTGCTTTGCTGGTTACCATCAAATCATAGTTGCTGAAGAGGACCAGGAGAAAACAGCTTTCATCACTCCCTGGGGAACCTTTTGTTATAGGCGACTATCCTTCGGCCTCATAAATCCCGGAGCCACATATCAGCGAGCCATGATGGCCCTGTTTCATGACATGATACCCAAAGAGATAGAGGTTTATGTGGATAACATCATCATAAAATTTTAGAGGGAGGATGATCACATTGACCATCTCAGGAAGCTGTTCAACAGGTTGCGTAAGTACAACCTCAAGCTAAATCCCGTAAAATGTGCTTTTGGAGTTAAAGCAGGCAAGTTGTTAGGATTCTTAGTGAGTAATCAAGGCATCGAGCTAAACCCTGCCAAGATCAAAGCCATCACTGAGATGTCAGTACCTTGAACAGAGAAGGAGATACGTGGGTTTCTAGGAAGAATCAACTTCATAAGCCAATTCATTTCCCAGCTAACAGCAACCTGTAAACCCATATTCAAGCTACTAAGGAAGAATTCCTCCACTAAATGGAACGAGGATTGTCAACAAGCCTTCCTTGCCCTCAAGAAACAGCTGGTCGAAGCACTTGTTTTGGTCCCTCCAAGGGATGGAGTTCTCTTGTTCATATACCTGTCCGTTAATGCCAATGCAATGGGTTCGTAACGATTGTGATTTTATATTTAATTTTAAATATTTATTAAATAAATATTTATGTGAATTATTTATTAAGTTAAATAAATAAATTATGTGATTGATGGAGTGATTTAATTAAGTGTATATATTAATTAAATGAGTGTGCAATATTTAATTTAATTAATTTTATATTATAGTTCTAATTTAATTGAGATAATTAAATTAGATGAGATATGTGATGAAGTGTTACATAGATTATAATTAGCGAGTAATTATAATTAGGTGACAATTTTATGTGTTTTATTGATGTTAGATTTTAATTGATTAAATTATTATTGATATTTAATTAATTAAAATGTGACATTAAAGTATGTGTTAAATAATTTATTAAAGTAAAGAAAAGGATTTTTAAATTTACTTTAACCAAACAAGGCCCTTATAATTATTTTAAACCTATTTCTACCAAACGGGGCCCTAACTATCAAAAAGCTATTTAAATAAACTGTTTACCAAACATGGCCTTAGCATTAATAATCTGTTTTAAAAAATAACCTTGTTTTGCCAAACAAGGCATTCTGGCTTTTTGAAATTTGTAACTGACATTATACTTAATATATTTGTCAGTTATATTATATAATTAAGCCTATATCTATTACTACGTATTATATTATACGTTAGTCTAAACTACGTTAGAAAGAATATCAGTGTAAGGGAGAAAAGAAAGAACAGAGGAAGAGTTAGAGAAGAGAGAAGAAGAAGAAAAGGAAGAGCTTAAGCATCATCATCTTCTTCATTAACGATTAGCAAAAAGGTTATAATCTATAATTTTACTCTTACAATTGTAGAACTCAATTCATATGTTTCATGTATTTTATTCTCTGTCAAAAGTTGAGTTTTCATGGAAGTTATGAAATCATGAATTTTATATGTATGTATTGTATCCATGTGTTGATTGTGGTAATTGTATGTCATAAGAGGATTTTCAGGAATTAAATTACTGTTAAAACAAGTTTCATGGAAAATGTTTTGTTCATATTGTTTTATGTATATTGATTGGTTTTAGAATGGAAAATTTAAGAATTTGTATGTGTTAGTATGTCTAATTAGAATTGGTTATGATGTTATATTCAATTATGAAGAGATTTCATGTGTTATAAGTTGAATTACTTGAGAAACTCTATTACAGTAGATTATTTTATGGAAAAATATAAGTTTTCATGAAAATGGCCAAATTGGATTTTTAAAACTATTGATTCTCGTTGTTTAAATGAGTTTATGTTTTGAGTGCATGTTAGATATATGTATTACAGCGTATATATGATTTATAGTGTCTATGTTACTGTATTTTTGGCTTGTATGGGTTGTCCGGTAAAGCAGGGAGCCGTGGCTGTCTGCGTCTGGCCGAGCTGCTGCGCAGCTGCGCAGGCAGCAAGGCCAGGAGCAGCGCAGCTGCGCCGCTTGCTTTTACCAGAGCCTTTACCTGAGCAGCTGCGCCGGGTTCGGTGCAGTGGCAGTGTGTTTTAAACAATTGTACAGATTATTTTCATGCCTAAGTTACATTATTGCTAAGATAATGAGCATATATCTAGCTAATATGACATGTGTTAACACGAAGTTGGTAATTTCATAATTTGAGAAAAAAGGAAGTTTTGAAAACCTAATATAATATTTAAATTATAAGCTATAATTGTTTAATTATAAAATAAGTTACTTAATTATAATTTGATTAATTATAATTAAGAGTAAATGTGTAATTTAAATTATAAATTTTGTGAAATTATAAGGTATAGAAGTTTAATTATTTTAATTTAAATTATAATTTATGTAATTATAATTTAATAAATGCATGTTTAATTGTGAATTTGTAATTGATAATTACATAATTAATTATAAATTGTGTAATTATAATGCATGTTATAGTTTAATTAATTATTGATTATAATTGATAAATACATGATTAATTATAAATTGTGTAATTATAAATGCATGAATGTGGTTTAATTGATTTTAAATTATAAATTGTTTATAATTTAAAAGTTAATGATAATTTAAGTAATTATAATTTGATTAAGTGTTTGAATTATAATTGTTTAATTATAATTGAGTTAAATACATAATTAATTTAATTATGTGAATATGTAGGTGATGTAATTAACTATGTGATGGTTGATTATTATTACTATTTAATCAGAATGTGAGTTAACCATGAGTGTTAACCACTTATGTGAATTAGTTACGTATTAACTAATTTAGGTTATTGTGATTGAATATATGTGTGTAGGAAGTATTAAAGTACGTGAATTGTGTTAAGTAGCTTGCTCTTGAGGCAAGTCTTCTAAACCCTAAACTCGTTAATTTTACGCAAGTTTTCTAAACCTTAATCTTGTATTGATTTTATATGATCTCTTGAATTCATATATTCATTGTTGAGAATGTCCTTTCCATTTCAGTATTGGACAATTGTTTATTTAATTGAAATGGTCTTAACTTATTGTTCAAGTAAGATCCAATTATTATCTTAAATGCTTTAGGTTTACTTCTAAAGCATATGTTAATTCATAATTCTTTTATTTTGAATTCTTGGAAGTCGATTCAACTAATCCTTAGTTGATGAACGTGAATTCTAAATTACCCTTGTAAGCTTATCCAAACCAAACTTTCTTTGGTGCGGACTTGAATTCAAATTACTGAGTTGAACAACCCTATTTACTAGGGGATGTTACTACGCATAGCGTTAAGATGGTTGTGCACAATACATGGTACGAAGGGCTGATCCCCCTAAGTACGAGTTAAGGTCCATAGTCTTATTGACTGTTAAAGGTTTAAATAGAAATATTTATTGTGACGCCCCCAAATCCACGTTCCTTCGAAACCTCGGATTCGGTGCAGTCACGATACTACTAACGCCAAACTATTATATCTTTTATTCATTACTAAAAGAATACATCTTTACATATTACAATTTAGAATATAAATTCTATTTATATCCAAGATCTCATATTTACATCATATTCGATGTTACTAAAATGCGGAATAATTTAAACTTTTTCAATCCTCCTTGAATAAAATCTTTTATTGATTTCATAACTTTGATACCGATTACAAATCTTGAATCAACTACATAATATGATTCCTTCTTATCTGAGTTATCGTATAAACATTTACAACTCAACTCGATATCCTCTATGTATTAATTAATACATTCTTACAATACAATAAGTATTAAACAGTGTAAGCAACTATCGAGTACATCATCTAGAATCTAAATATGGTCCAGACAATAATCTAAGTAATATTCTTCAATGCGATACTATCTATCTTTATCAATCAAGAAGCACGAAATCTTTACCGTGAATCCTTAACCTGCAAAAGTGGTTATTTGCAAGAGTGAGCTTGACAGCTCAGCAATTCTAACAGTCCTCATGCATCACATAGCATATAACATCATACTTAGTTCATGCATTTATAAACAGTTTATATTTACTACGCATGTTACTTTTCACATAATAAGTATATCATCAAAGATCAACTTTCAATCTCATTTATATCTCATATACAGTTCATATATAAGTTCACATTATCACAGCATAATATAATTCAACTAACAGTTATTGAATTCATATATCAAATAGGAACTGAAAGACTTGCCTGATTCGTAGTTTAACAACTACGACTTAACTGCATAAGAATCTCTGCACTTTGTGTAATCCTACACAGTTATATTAATCATAGAGATCACACCTATCAGTTATACACTTCCATACATTCTCAATATAATAATAAGTATTACATTGTTGTCTAGCTTGGTTCTTCGAACCTTGTTTCACTTTCATATCATACGCTTAGTATCGTTAGGTACGTATAGTGATATCTTAACCATACTCAATATCAATATTAACCACTTAACTATTTAAGTGTTCGACACATATTGCAAACTCATAAATCTATAATCCATATTGCTCTTACGTTTCTCAAATCTTATCGAAACCATTACATTCAAACATTCTAAGTTTCACCTTTCAAAATCCTTGTCATATTTTAAACTAGGCATGCAAGGTTATTATGTTTATCATATAGTCATAAACCAGTAGGGGTCAGACCATGATTTGCAGTTTAAGTAATAATACAAGTCTACTACAAAATCAAGAACAAACAGACTGCACAAATCCTGAAAACAGGATGGCGCAGCTGCGCAGGTATTGGCCTTAAGAGTGGCGCAGCTGCGCCACTCACTGGTCAAACCAGAAATGACCTTTCATTCTGCTGGACAACCCGAGGTCATTCACTAGCATTCAGATTACTGATATCCATTACGTACCTATATCTATAGGGTCATTAACTCAAGTTTGAAACCTAGCATGCACATTCAAATCTAATTCAAAGTTACATGGTTTTCATGTCGGACTTTCATATACCTTAAGTAATTCAAGTCCATACTTCAAGGCCAACTACTAAGGTCATATTACCACATAAAGAGGCTAAACAATACTAAGTAGGCATGCTCGTGCTTATACTACACATGTATACCTAATCACATAGTTTATGCTTTAAAATTTTATTTCTTGAATACGTGTGCATAGGTGATATCCATGCTCCATCAAATGATGCTCATGTCAACATGTCTATAGGCATAATGACATCCTAATGCATATGCTTGCATGATCACAACATAATTCATATGGTAATTGATGTCCTTAGCTTTTCATTGGAAATCACACTAAGTCAACAAGGAATCATAGTACATGCATGGCATCTATATGTATTTCGTATACACTAAAAACTCATATTTAAACCACATAAATATTCTCAAATGGTCAGAATCTAAAAGACATTAGTCTTGGTTAAGTTCGTTTTCGAAAGTCTTAAGTTTATCATTTCGAAAATTATCTTAACTTCTAATACTAGTGTACGGTTAATACTTGAAGCATTCATTTCATGTCAATATAAACCATACTATCATGTTTAAAATATCAGATTATATACATATTACATATGTGTCCAAGTTCACAATCGAAACTATAAGTTTCATTTCAAAACTAAAAGTTTTTCTTCAATCGTGTGTACTAATATCGTTACACATGCTCATTTCATATCAAGGTAATCATATATGTATGTTATCTATGTCCACATGCTTGTTCTAATTATATATCTCATGCTAGCACTTAACAGTACTTAACAGACAACAGAAACTGGGACAGGGTACCGGCGCAGCTCCCCAGTTCAAAACTGGCGCAGCTGCGCAGGGCCTTGCCCAACTCAAGTCTGGTACCGGCGCAACTGCGTCGCTGGCCAGAACAAAACTGGCGCAGCTGCGCAGGCGGCCGGCCAGGGGCACAGACAGCCTGCTTCGGCAGAACTTAGTCCAAACTCAAAATTTTCCACAGCAATTCCATTATGAGCAACTATATATTAGTTCTATCATGCTTATAAGCCTATATAACAACTAAGTAGACATTCCTCAACTCAATTATCATTTATCTCCACCTAATCAAGAATTTGAAATTAAAGAATATAAAGTTTGACAGAGAACAAAGATGGGAAGTTTATACCTCTGCTATCTCAATTTTGCAAAGCTTGCTAAATGGTTTCTACTACACTACCATATTGCTTTCTTCAACTCACTAGAAAATCTCTCTCAATATACTTACCCAATTTACTTCATTTTGAATTCTCAGTAAATTAAAAAGAGAAGAGAGGAGCTTGCATTTATAGACAATCCATTACCTAGTCCATGAATTTACTCACCATTTCAAACTAATGGAAGGAACAAGAATCTAATGGTTCATGGAGATTAGGTAGAGGGTTGGTAAATCACATTATCAAACCCACATCCCTTGAAATCATTGGCTACAATTGTGAGGAAAATGAGAAGAAGAGTAGTGTAGACTAGGGAGTTCACGTGAGAGGAAATTGAGGGGTGACTCACAATTAGGGACAAGAAATAATCTCAGCTTTGCATTCCTTTGGGCAATATACAAATGTATATTATATATATCAATGTATAATTGTATACTTAGGTTAAAAATGGGGTTACCATGTAATCCTAATAAATAAATACTACTATCATGTAGTAAATTTTAACTCACACATATAAGATCCATGTACAGTTCATCCCACCGGATATAATTCTATCGGGTATCATCACAGTGTATTGTCTCCTCTATTAGTAAATTCAATAATTGTTTACCATATATTTATGATATATTATTTTATTGTATACTTAATATACACATTGTCACACCCACATTTCATGTACCTCTTACAACTCAATAAACTTTACTATATAGTTTATATTCATATATAACATAGTCGCATTGCACTTTATACTTCGCATAACATATAGTTAACTATCATACGTTATACTTTAATATCACATGGTTGCACATAGAAATTAATAAATTACTTATCTTATCAATTAATTAATAATAATATTAATTAATCCATTTCTCATTAATCCGTGGAATTATAATTCCCACGCTAATTGATTAACACTTTATATGATTTATTATCACGTTAAATAAATATAAATCTTTTTATATTTATAAATCATTTACTCATTAATCATCATATTATCAAATAATTACTTGATAATAGTATATTGTTCATAACAATAATTAATATTAGAAGACAATTTATCTCATCACAAATCCGATTATACTTATAATCGATTTCCTTATTATTATAATATCACTAGCCATAATAATTTAACATACTATCATAATAACAATTAACAATTAATTTAGATTAATTGTTTAATTAATAATTCCTCCATCATTAAATTAGTCAATTCATTACTGAATCTATTATTGTGCCACACAAGGCATCTCTCACAAGCTCAAACTTAAGCTTATCATTATTCTCATCACTTACTCATTTCTCACCACATTACTACTTATAACATGTTCAATTAAATTAGAACTATTAAGTCCAAGGTCCACATATAAATATATTACAAATAGAATAGTCAAATATTATTTATAACACTTACGGTACTATAGCAACTCAAGTTATTAAAATAACTTAGTTTTCTTTTATAAATTAAACTCCCTTGAAAAATATATTAAAAATTATGTATTTTGCCATAACATAAATATTATGTTTTCTCCGAATAAAGACATTCATTATTAGAAAATAATTTACTTATTGACTCATGATATTATTCTTAATGTAATATCAAATAACTATATGTACGACACATGTACATATATTATATATAGAAAATAGATAATAAGTTTATTTTCTATTATAATAAATTGTTTCCATCAATTTAATTACATATAGCAAATACGTTTTAATATATTTACTATATTAACCAAACACACCTCATACAAAAACATATAAGGTAATATTATTATTCAAAAATAACATTTCCTCCTTTATTAAAATAATTCAATATTAGAAATTATTTTAATACCCTTTATTAGAAATATATAATAATTAGTTCTCTTTCTTTTCTATAAATTGTTCCCAAAATAATTTCTTCAAATATTCATTTAAAGATATAATGATTTCCATCTCCCTTTAATAACGTATATATATTTATTAACGTTATTTATACATTAGACTTTCACACATATTACCATTCTAAGTAATATATATAAAAGTATCAACTATAGTTACATATTCAACACACTTATTAATTCACTCATTTACTTAAGTAAATTAAACACTGCACCATATTATTAAGGTTCAATATTAACATTATATTATTCCATAATATAACTCCCAACTTAAATTAACCAATATTTTTTCTTATTAGTTAATTCCTTAACTAACTCATGCTTCACTATCCAAACTTATTCACGGATAGCTTAAGTGCTATTAATAACCTATATTATAAACATACGAGTTATTAGTACACATACACAAGAATATGGTGATTATACATTAAGGATATTTAATGTCACCAACTTACTATGATAAAATAATTCTATAAATTATTTAATATCGATAGGAATTTATCCACTTCCTTTACCTCAATTGAATCGTCTCTAAAATAAATAACAAATATATATTAATAATATATTCATTAATCACAAAAACACATATTACATAGTCCATATTACCCTATGTAATATAATACAACATACCTCATATCACATATATATATTTTTATTCGAACCCATCTCACGGTTTAAGAATTTTATTTATTAAATCCTTATTTAATAATTTCTGAAAATTCGGGTTCTTACATTTATAACCTAGGACAAGAGTTCAAAGGTCTTATGACCCTCAGATAAATTCTATATCCAAATTTTAATATTGATAGAGAATTATTATTCAATTCTTTATTATTGAAGCAAGCTAAGTTGTTCAGATTTTCTTAAAGATATTCTTTCATGACTTTATTATTGTTAAACCTCAGTGAGCTGTGGTTTGCTCACTCTTGCATTAAATAACAATTTCAGTTAAGGTTAATAACGCTGATGCTCCGTCTACAAGTAAGGGCAAGGGAAAGCAAAGCAAGTGAAGACTTGTTTTTTTTATTTAATTGAGAATGATTGTAATAATTGAATGTTATGTTTTATTTCCGCACTTTATTATATTCATGTCAAGGTTAGAGTAACCCTGGGATTGATTTTGAGAAGATTGTAACCCTTGTTTTAAGGGAGATTTAGTTATTTTAATTTAAGTTGTAGTTTATTTTGCATTATTCATTGGGTAGATATATGTTATATTAGAAAGTGAACACCAAATCATGTGGAAACGAAGAACCCGAATTTGGGGGTGTCACAGGTTGGTATCAAAGCTGTAGGTTATGAAACCTTAGGTGGGAAAAACCTTAGGTAGTAGCCTTATGGTAAGATCGGAAAGATAGATGTGATAGGTAAAAGATAATAAACTACCTTATGTGCCTATGTGTTTACATTATAGTATTCGAAGAGTGACGATTCGTTGTCACGTAATAATGAACTTTAAAATTCTTTTGTCAGGATGTCGAACGTGGGAGAACCTAGTCAGGCTAGAGAGGATGTACCTCAGGTGCCTAGAGAGGAAGAGCCCCGTGACATACATATTGTCTGGGAGCAGCTGGTTAGGAGAGAGCCATCTCCAGTGGTCACCGTAGCTGGTCGGGAGCGTGAGCTGACACCTATTCCAGAGGATGAGGACGAGGACGAGTCTGAAGAGGAGGAAGAGGATCCCGAGGAGGAATTCCCACCTCACTCTACTAGTGCTGAGATGTACGAGGCAGTCTACGATAGCAATGTGGAACTTCAGGGACGAGTAGGAGATCTCGAGGAGACTATTCAGCAGCGGGACGAGACTATCGAAGAAATGGATAGTGAACTAGGAGATGCACAGTGGAACCTGATACATATGGAGGTCGAGAGAGATGCTGCTCATTTTGAATTGGCAAAGCTGAAGCAAGACATCCAGGAGGAGTCGAGGAAGCGTGCCAGAGCTGAAGAGTCAAGCTTGAGGGCTAATCAACGAGCCGATCGAGCTGAAGGTGAAGCTGAAGCCAAGAGGGCTAAGCTGAGGGAAACGGAATATGCTTTTCATACGGCGATAGAGAGAGCTCAGGATCGTATTTTCTACTACCCAGCTCAGTTCCAAGGTTTATCGTGGTATGTGGTGGACCAAAGAACGGCATTTCGGGTAATGGAAGAGGAACGCAGAGAGGCTGTAAGACGCATTAATATGCCAAGGCAGTGGTAGTAGTGGTAGTAGTAACAGTAGTGGTAGAGTTTTTATGTATTGCATGTTTTGTAATAAGTAACGAAAATCCCATAATTTGAGATAAGAATGGGATGAGTTAATAATGTAATCCTGTAACTTTTCCCGTTCAGGAAGGATGATGTAAATGGCAGAAATGCTATCTGTTTGATGTTTTTAAAACTACGACTGATGAATAAAATAAGTTTATGGACGTGCTTGGTGTTCTATGTGAATTAAATTATTTAAACGTTTAAGTATGAACTTGGATACTTAATAAATGAATAAAGGGTCCAATAATAATATTTTCTTAATAGAAAATGCCTCCTAGAAGAAGAGTAACGCGTCAAAATCCCGAGGGTTCGACGAACAACAACCATAACGATGGGACGAATCCCAATTCGGTTCAGCAGTTGGTGAACCTGTTGACCGGAGCTCTTGCGAATCAACCGCAGATGCAGGGTACTACTTTCAAGGAATTCAAGGCAGTAGGACCGCCTGAGTTCAAAGGATCGACTAACCCTATCGAAGCTCAGACATGGGTTATGGAAATGGAGAAGGTATTTGACGTGGCTAGAGTAGGAGAAGACCAAAAGACAACGTTCGCGGCTTTCATGTTGAAGTCGGATGCAAGTTTTTGGTGGCAGGCTAACAAGACTCGAGAGGGAGAGGGAGTCATCACGTGGGAACATTTCAAGGAAATGTTCTACGAGATGTACTTTCCAGTGAGTTCGCAGGACCAGATGGAGGTCCAGTTCCTAGAACGTAAGCAAGGAGGGATGACGGTGTCCGAGTATGCTGCTAAGTTTAACGAGTTGGCCAGGTTCGCTACATACCAGGTCAGCACTGACGCTAGGAAAGTAAGAAGGTTTGAACGGGTACTAAAGCCCTGACTCTACAGCAAGGTTTTCATGTTCCAGCTGAACACATTTGCAGCAGTGCTGGAGAAAGCCATACTTGCTGAAGGAGGAAGCGAAGCGGTAATGAAGTTCAACCAAGATAAGAAGAAGGAGAATGAGGTAAAAACCAAGACTGGGGGTTTCACAGGCAGCGCTGTGAACCAGAAGAGGAAGTGGTCTGATAATATCTCTGCTGGGAGTCAGCAAGGAAGTCAACAGAAGAGGAAGTTAGAAGCATGTGCTACATGCGGTAAGAATCACACTGGCGTGTGCATGAAGGGGAAGCGGGTGTGCTTCAACTATAGTCAGGAAGGCCACATCGCGCCAAATTGCCCAAAACCGAAGAAGGGAGCTTGCTTTACATGTGGATCCAAAGATCACATGGCTTGCAACTGCCCGAAGAAGCTGACAGCAGGGTCAACAGGGAACGGAGGGAATGGAAGCGGCAGTACCGTTACTATTGCTGCACCATTGCAAGCTGTTCGACCCACTGCACGGACATTCAACATGACGGTGCAGGATGCTGTGCAATCAAAAGACGTGGTGTCAGGTATTATTCCGGTCAATAGTATAAATGCATATGTATTATTTGATTCGGGTGCTACTTGTTCATTCATATCTGATGATTTTGCTAAAACCTTAGACTTACCTGTAGAGGAATTAGGTTACCCTTTGATCATAGAGATTGCGAATAGGGAGGTTATTCCTGTTAGGAGTGTTTATAAGAACTGTAGATTGGACATTAAGGGTCAGGAGCTTAGAGTAGATTTGATTCCGATAAAACTTGGGGAATTCGACGTCATACTAGGTATGGATTGGTTGTTCAACCATGGGGCGATAATCGACTGTCAGAAGAAGTCGGTAAACCTTACGACTCCGTCGAAGTTGGTGTTCTATGGTAGAAAATCGTCTAGGCAAGCGAGTTATCTGACGGTTATGCAAGCCAAGAAACTTCTGACGCAAGGCTGTATAGGATATCTAACCTACATAGTAGATTCGCGTAAGAAAAGCCCGAAGGTGGAGGAGATATCGGTAGTTATGGAATTTGTGGAAGTTTTTTCTAGCGATTTACCAGGACTTTCGCCAGATAGGGAGACAGAGTTCGTGATCGATCTAGCGCCGGGAACTGCTCTGATTTCGAAGGCTCCGCACCGAATGGCTCCAGTCGAGATGAAAGAACTGATGATTCAACTGCAAGAATTACTGGACAAGAAGTATATTCAACCAAGCGTTTTGCCGTGGGGAGCGCCTGTCTTATTCGTGAAGAAGAAGGATGGGTCGATGCGTCTTTGCATTGATTATAGAGAGTTGAATAAAGTTACGATCAAGAATAGGTATCCTTTACCTAGGATCGATGACTTGTTTGATCAACTAAAGGGTGCGAGGTACTTCTCAAAAATTGATTTGAGAAGCGGGTATCATCAGTTGAAGGTGAGAAAGGAAGATATACCGAAAACGGCTTTTAGAACTCGGTATGGTCATTACGAGTTCTTGGTGATGTCATTTGGTCTCACGAATGCCCCAGCTACATTTACGGACCTAATGAATAGGGTGTTCAAGCCATTTCTAGACAAGTTCGTGGTAGTGTTCATAGATGACATCCTGGTTTATTCCAAGACCGAGGAGGAGCATGCTGAACACTTACAACTAACCTTAGAAGCCCTGAGACGGGAGAGGCTTTACGCTAAATTCTCGAAATGCGAATTTTAGTTGGAACGCGTGCAATTTCTTGGCCACGTGATCGACAAGGATGGTATTTCGGTAGATCCGTCGAAGGTTGAAGCTGTTATAAATTGGGAACAGCCGAAGACGCCGTCCGAAGTGAGGAGTTTCTTGGGATTGGCAGGTTATTACCGGAGATTTATCCAAGACTTTTCTAGAATCGCAACTTCGTTGACGAATTTGACTCGTAAAATAGTTAAGTTTGTTTGGACGGAGAAGTGTGAGGAGAGTTTTCAAGAGCTGAAGAAGAGGCTGAGTACTGCGCCTGTATTGTCTTTACCAGATAGTTCTGAAAATTTCGTAGTATATAGCGATGCCTCACATAAAGGATTAGGCTGTGTATTGATGCAGAGCAGCAAAGTCATTGCCTATGCGTCACGTCAGCTGAAGGATTACGAGAAGGGGTATCCGACCCATGATCTAGAATTGGCGGCAGTAGTGTTTGCCCTGAAGATTTGGAGGCACTACTTATATGGAGAGAAGTGTGAAATATACACAGATCACAAGAGTCTGAAGTATATATTTACCCAGAAGGATTTAAACATGCGCCAAAGAAGATGGTTGGAGCTGATTAAAGACTACGATTGCGAGATACTTTACCATCCGGGTAAAGCTAACGTTGTCGCTGACGCTTTAAGCAGGAAAGGTCGGGAGAAGCTGAACGTATTAACTGATCAGGATCGGTTGATAGAACAAATGGCTAGATTAGAATTGGAAGTGAAGTTTCCGAAGGAATCGGATGAGTTGTTATTTCAAGTAAACAATGGTTCTACTCTAGTAGATAAGGTGAAAGAAGCACAATTAATTGATGAAGAATGTGAAAAGATTCGGAAGAGGATAACCGAAGGCGAAGAGTTCAAATTCAAGATCGGTAACGAAGGACTGTTGCGGTTTGAGGGTAAAATATGGGTACCGCCAGTACCAGAGGTCAAAGAGGAGATTCTAAGTGAAGCTATACGTGAAGGAAATTATTTCTCGACATGGTGTTCCGGTGTTGATTGTGTCCGACAGAGATCCGCATTTTACGTCGAATTTCTGGAAGCATTTGCAAGAAGGTATGGGAACGCAATTGCGAATGAGTACAGCGTATCATCCTCAGACTGATGGACAAAGCGAAAGAACGATTCAGACACTTGAGGATATGCTAAGAGCTTGTGTGATGGACTTCAAAGGAAGCTGGGAGGATCATCTACCATTAGTGGAGTTCGCCTACAACAATAGTTATCATGCGAGTATTGGCATGCCGCCTTACGAAGCATTATACGGCAAAAAATGCAGAACACCTTTGTGCTGGGATGAAGTCAGTGAACGTCAATTGTTGGGACCATAATTGGTACAACAAACCGCCGAAATTGTGAAGCTGATCAGAACGAGATTAATTGCTGCTCAAGACAGACAAAAGAAGTATGCCGATCTTAATCGACAGAACCGAGAATTCTTGCCAGGAAGTTTCGTTTTCCTGAAAGTATCTCCCTGGAAGGGGAAAATTCGATTCGGTAAGAAGGGGAAGCTGAGTCCCCGATTCATTGGACCTTTTGAGGTATTACGAAAGGTGGGTGAGGTTGCTTATGAGATTGCATTACCTCCGGAGCTCGAGAATATACATAATGTCTTTCATATTTCTGTATTAAGACCTTACAAGCACGATTACAAACATGTAATAGAATATGAACCTTTGCTATTTGATAAAGACTTAACGTATGAAGAAGTGCCTGTTCAAATAGTTGATAGAAAGGAACAAGTACTTAGGAATAAAGTGATACCTTCTGTTAAGGTAATTTGGAGAAACCACAATGCTGAAGAAGCTACGTGGGAACTCGAAGATGTTATGATGAAATCTTATCCACATTTATTTGATTAGTTTTGTGTAACCCCTTATATACTGATTCTGGGGACAGAATCCTTTTAAGGGGGGAAGAATGTAATAGACGATATTATTTTTTTTTGTGATTCTGGGGACAGAATCCTTTTAAGGAGGGAAGATTGTAACGATTGTGATTTTATATTTAATTTTAAATATTTATTAAATAAATATTTATGTGAATTATTTATTGAGTTAAATAAATAAATTATGTGATTGATGGAGTGACTTAATTAAGTGTATATATTAATTAAATGAGTGTGCAATATTTAATTTAATTAATTTTATATTATAGTTCTAATTTAATTGAGATAATTAAATTAGATGAGATATGTGATGAAGTGTTATATGGATTATAATTAGCGAGTAATTATAATTAGGTGACAATTTTATGTGATTTATTGATGTTAGATTTTAATTGATTAAATTATTATTGATATTTAATTAATTAAAATGTGACATTAAAGTATGTGTTAAAAAATTTATTAATAAAGAAAAGGATTTTTAAATTTACTTTAACCAAACAAGGCCCTTATAATTGTTTTAAACCTATTTCTACCAAACGGGGCCCTAACTATCAAAAAGCTATTTAAATAAACTGTTTACCAAACATGGCCTTAGCATTAATAATCTATTTTTAAAAATAACCTTGTTTTGCCAAACAAGGCATTTTGGCTTTTTGAAATTTATAACTGACATTATACTTAATATATTTGTCAGTTATATTATATAATTAAGCCTATATCTATTACTACGTATTATATTATACGTTAGTCTAAACTACGTTAGAAAGAATATCAGTGTAAGAGAGAAAAGAAAGAACAGAGGAAGAGTTAGAGAAGAGAGAAGAAGAAGAAAAGGAAGAGCTTAAGCATCATCATCTTCTTCATTAACGATTAGCAAAAAGGTTATAATCTATAATTTTACTCTTACAATTATAGAACTCAATTCATATGTTTCATGTACTTTATTCTCTGTCAAAAGTTGAGTTTTCATGGAAGTTATGAAATCATGAATTTTATATGTATGTATTGTATCCATGTGTTGATTGTGGTAATTGTATGTCATAAGAGGATTTTCAGGAATTAAATTACTGTTAAAACAAGTTTCATGGAAAAAGTTTTGTTCATATTGTTTTATGTATATTGTTGGTTTTAGAATGGAAAATTTAGGAATTTGTATGTGTTAGTATGTCTAATTAGAATTGGTTATGATGTTATATTCAATTATGAAGAGATTTCATGTCTTATAAGTTGAATTACTTGAGAAATTCTATTACAGTAGAATATTTTATGGAAAAATATGAGTTTTCATGAAAATGGCGAAATTGGATTTTTAAAACTATTGATTCTCGTTGTTTAAATGAGTTTATGTTTTGAGTGCATGTTAGATATATGTATTACAGCGTATATATGATTTATAGTGTCTATGTTACTGTATTTTTGGCTTGTATGGGTTGTCCGGTAAAGCAGGGAGCCGTGGCTGTCTGCGTCTGGCCGAGCTGCTGCGCAGCTGCACAGGTAGCAAGGCCAGGAGCAGCGCAGCTGCGCCGCTTGCTTTTACCAGAGCCTTTACCTGAGCAGCTGCGCCGGGTTCGGTGCAGTGGCAGTGTGTTTTAAACAATTGTACATATTATTTTCATTTCTAAGTTACATTATTGCTAAGATAATGAGCATATATCTAGCTAATATAACATGTGTTAACACGAAGTTGGTAATTTCATAATTTGAGAAAAAAGGAAGTTTTGAAAACCTAATATAATATTTAAATTATAAGCTATAATTGTTTAATTATAAAATAAGTTACTTAATTATAATTTTATTAATTATAATTAAGAGTAAATGTGTAATTTAAATTATAAATTTTGTGAAATTATAAGGTATAGAAGTTTAATTATTTTAATTTAAATTATAATTTATGTAATTATAATTTAATAAATGCATGTTTAATTGTGAATTTTTAATTGATAATTACTTAATTAATTATAAATTGTGTAATTATAATGCATGTTATAGTTTAATTAATTATTGATTATAATTGATAAATACATGATTAATTATAAATTGTGTAATTATAAATGCATGAATGTGGTTTAATTGATTTTAAATTATAAATTGTTTATAATTTAAAAGGTAATGATAATTTAAGTAATTATAATTTGATTAAGTGTTTGAATTATAATTGTTTAATTATAATTGAGTTAAATACATAATTAATTTAATTATGTGAATATGTAGGTGATGTAATTAACTATGTGATGGTTGATTATTATTACTATTTAATCAGAATGTGAGTTAACCATGAGGGTTAACCACTTATGTGAATTAGTTACGTGTTAACTAATTTAGGCTATTGTGATTGAATATATATGTGTAGGAAGTATTAAAGTACGTGAATTGTGTTAAGTAGCTTGCGCTTGAGGCAAGTCTTCTAAACCCTAAACTCGTTAATTTTACGCAAGTTTTCTAAACCCTAATCTTGTATTGATTTTATATGATCTCTTGAATTCATATATTCATTGTTGAGAATGTCCTTTCCATTTCAGTATTGGACAATTGTTTATTTAATTGAAATGGTCTTAACTTATTGTTCAAGTAAGATCCAATTATTATCTTAAATGCTTTAGGTTTACTTCTAAAGCATATGTTAATTCATAATTCTTTTATTTTGAATTCTTGGAAGTCGATTCAACTAATCCTTAGTTGATGAACGTGAATTCTAAATTACCCTTGTAAGCTTATCCAAACCAAACTTTCTTTGGTGCGGACTTGAATTCAAATTACTGAGTTGAACAACCCTATTTACTAGGGGAGGTTACTACGCATAGCGTTAAGATGGTTGTGAACAATACATGGTACGAAGGGCTGATCCCCCTAAGTACGAGTTAAGGTCCATAGTCTTATTGACTGTTAAAGGTTTAAATAGAAATATTTATAACCTAGGACAAGAGTTCAAAGGTCTTATGACCCTCAGATAAATTCTATATCCAAATTTTAATATTGATAGAGAATTATTATTCAATTCTTTATTATTGAAGCAAGCTAAGTTGTTCAGATTTTCTTAAAGATATTCTTTCATGACTTTATTATTGTTAAACCTCAGTGAGCTGTGGTTTGCTCACTCTTGCATTAAATAACAATTTCAGTTAAGGTTGATAACGCTGATGCTCCGTCTACAAGTAAGGGCAAGGGAAAACAAAGCAAGTGAAGACTTGTTTTTTTTATTTAATTGAGAATGATTGTAATAATTGAATGTTATATTTTATTTTCGCACTTTATTATATTCATGTCAAGGTTAGAGTAACCCTGTGATTGATTTTGAGAAGGTTGTAACCCTTGTTTTAAGGGAGATTTAGTTATTTTAATTTAAGTTGTAGTTTATTTTGCATTATTCATTGGGTAGATATATGTTATATTAGAAAGTGAACACCAAATCATGTGGAAACGAAGTACCTGAATTTGGGGGTGTCACAGGGTTGCATGCTAGGATAGAAGGATGATAGTAGCAAGGAAAGAGCCATCTACTACATCAGTAAAAGATTCAGCAGTGGTGAATAGAAATACACCTTGATCAAAAAGACATGTTGTGCGTTAGCATGGGCTGCCATGAGGTTACAACACTATTTACATGGGCACACGACCTACCTCATATCCCGCCTGGATCCACTCAAGTATGTATTCAACAAGCCAATGTTGAACTGTTGATTGTCCAAATGGCAGTTAATCCTACAACAGTTCGATATTATCTACGTGACTCAGAAATCAATCAAGGGTTAAGGCATTGCAGATCAATTAGCTGAAGCACCTTCAGGAGGGTCGAGCCGCTGGAGACTTATTTCCCAGATGATGGAATCATGACAATTCAATAACTCCAGCAAGAGAATACAATCCAACCTTGGAAAATGTATTTTAATGGAGCAATAAACATAGAAGGTGCCGGAGCTGGGGCAGTCCTTATCTCTGGAACAGGAGAACAATATCTTGTGGCTACCAAACTTCAATTTGGCAACACCAACAACGCAGCCGAGTATGAAGGTTGTATAATGGGGTTGAAGCTAGCCCAATCCATGGGTATCAAACACCTACTAGTCTTTGGAGACTCTGAGTTGGTCATCAGACAAACTACTGGGTTATATCACACCAAAGAACTGCATTTGCTGCCTTATCATCGGCAGGCCGTCAGAATATCCTTGGAGTTTAAAAACCTAACCTTCAGCCATATTCCTCGGGGTAGGAATGACTTCGCTGATGCATTGGCAACGTTAGCTTCATTAGTTTATATATCCGATAGGAGTGGGATTCCTTGCATTAAAGTCATAATTTAGAAAGCCCCAACATATATGAATTACATTGGAGAAGTATCAGATGAAATACCTCTTGTCAATCAACCTTGGTATCAATACATCAAGGAATATCTATGAGATGGATCTACACCCGCTGGGGTGAGCCAATCCGAGAGAGCGCAAATTCACAAGATGGCTATGAAGTTCTATCTGAGCGGAGACGCAATTTACAAAAGAGATGCTGGAATATGCCTGTTAAGATGCCTTGATAAAGAGCAAGCCCAAAGACTTATGGATGAAATCCACGGTGGAGTCTGTGGTCCACACATGAGTGGTCATCTGCTGGCCAACAAGATATTAAGAACAGGACATTATAGAATCTCGCTTAAAGTTGACTGTGATGATCACGTCAAGAAATGCTTTCAATGTCAAGTACATGGAAATGCCATACATGCTCTTCCAAATGAGCTACACAATATGAGTTCACCATGACCTTTCTCCACGTGGGGAATGGATGTGATCGGTCCAGTAAAACCAAAAGCCAACAATGGTCATCGATTCATCTTCACCATGATAGATTATTTCACCAAGTTGGTTAAAGCAGCCTCTTTTCCCAAAGAGGTCATCATTGGGTTCATTAGAAACAATATCGTATATCGATATGGACAACCGGAGGTTATCGTATCAGACAACGCCAAGAACCTGAACAATCAAATGATGAAAGAACTATGCAGTAAGTTCCACATCAAGCATCTCAATTCTGTCATCTATCGTCCTAAGATGAATGGTGCTGTCAAAGCAGCCAATAAGAACATCAAAGAGATAATGCAAAAAATGTCCGCCAATCACAAAGAATGGTTTGACCTACTGCCTCTAACCCTGTTAGCATGGAAGCAGTCCTCCCCATAGAAGTAGATATGGCGTTCTTGCGAGTGCTAATCGACGCTCAGATGGACAAAGATCAATGGTTGCAAGACCGATACCACCAACTGTCCCTGATAGATAAAAAGAGGGCCACATCCATTTTCCACGGGCAGTTATATCATCAAAGGATTTCTCAATCCTATAACAAGAAGGTCCGAATACGGCAATTCGAAGAAAACGACTTAGTGCTGAAGAAAATTTTGGCCAATCAAGGTGCAGCCAAAGGAAAGTTTCTCCCCTAATTAGGAAGGCCCTTTCATTGTCAAGGAAGTGTTGACAAGAGGAGCTATCAGATTACAAGAGATGGACTGGAGAGAATTTCCCCAACTCATCAATTCAGACACCGTTAAAAGGTACTATGTCTGAAGTAAATGCATACCTGCATCCGGGTCCTACAAATCAAATTCGGTTCAATTTTTTACTAGAAAGCCAGAACTACGAATGACTTGATCTCCCTCAACTCGGGAGTATGTAGGCAGCCATATCTGGTGCGATCAAACCAAACAAAAAACTCAAAACTCATCAAACCAAACTTAAAACCCAAGATAAATCCTTTTCAAACCTCTTTTATATGAAAAACAAAAATACAAATGACCTGATCTCCCTCAACCCGGGAGTACGTAGGCAGCCATTTATGGTGCGGTTTGACCTTCAAGAAAAAACAAAAATAAATAAAAACCAGTCCCAAGACACCAAAACCATATAAAAGCTAAGTCCTATCATGCTACCATGATCAACAGGCCCATCTAAGATGCTCTCTGGCATCTCAACTGTCAGTCCATTAAGGAGGAGCTCTAGATGCATCAATAACAGTGAGTCATGAAAGAAGTGGTAATCACTCAGCAATGAGAATACATATCCAAACAGGGAAGTGAATCAAAAATATTTCTTTGATATATAACATTGTTTGATATATACATAATGTCCTGTATATGACAAAAATGGCTAATCAAGTATGTGCAGGAAAAATAATGCCAGTCTATGGACCTAGGGATAAGCGGGTCAGCAATGCCACCATGGCATCTCTCTCTGAAGATGGAGGAGCATCTACAAGTGCAATACCCTCAGCCTCCATAAGGCTCAAAACCACCACAGTCATCTGAAAAGTGGCACTGTGGCATCAATATATCTACTCATCTCGGTAACCAGACCATGAGTATAAGATCGAAGAGCAGTACTGTCAGAAATGTGAAAATCTCGGGAAGATATAGCCTCATCCCTCTCCTCAAAAGCTGCGTCCTGAGCAATCAAAGTTTCCTCAATCTCAACGAAAGCTGCATCTCTGGCTGAGCAAATCTCATCCCTCTCCACAAAAGCTGCATCTCTTGCAGATCGGAGCTCTTCTCGCTCAGTCAATCATGCATTATGAGCAGCTCAAGCTGTATCTCTCTCAGCCAAAGCTATATCTCTGCCAGACAAGGCGGTTAACATCAGCGCTCTAGCCTGATCCCTCTCAAAGTTCATCCTAGCCAGTGCGTCCGCCAAAGCAGGATCTGTCACAACTGAAATGATCGACGGATCACTAACTAGTGCCGCTGTCAAACCCATAAATATCTCATCCTCGGTAGGAGACTCTAGATCCTCTATAGGCTCTTCCTCGTCTGAATCTACAATAGGAGCTGACTTGATGAATGCAACTGATGCAATATCTGCCTCCAACCATGCTAAGTACTCTGGAGAACATTCCGGATGGCTACTAAAGAAATTAACCCTCTCTCTATGGGTTCAACACTCATATACGTGAATCAAGTCTGTAGATGACATAGATGAAGCCGACATCCTCTGATCAACATCTCCCTCAAATAGTTGTTGGCTCTGATACTGATCAAACTGGCCCATAACAGCCAGAGGATCGTAAGTGGTCACTCCCCTCAATCCCGCTAGGGGCAGATAGTCCATGCTAGATGCATGGGTAGTAAAGCTATATGGGGAGACTAGCCCTGAGCATGGCAAGATTAAGAACGGATGCTCAATATCCGACAGAAATGCCAACCATGTCTCTGCATCAGTACACTCTGCAGGCTGAAAAGAGTAAGATGTGGCTACCTCGCGGGTGAAGAAATACCCATGAGGTCTGAAAAATCCAATCAGTCGAATATGGGACATAAGCCATACATACAGCAAGATCAAACTGCCTCTGCAAAACCCATCCGGGTGGGTATTACAGTGAGTGGCTGACCTCAGAGTCTTAGTCAATATCATTGGGATGATGGTGCTACCCTGTCTAAGGGCCCTAACCACGACTACTAATCCCACATCCACGTGATCCAAGCGTAATGGCATGTAGACGTATTCCATGATGCACATCAGCAGAATATCTACCCTAGCCAGATGCCATGCCTCTTCTAAAACAACAAAAGCCCCGACATGTAGATCATAGCTGTCGAGCTCACCAAAGCGATCAATCAAGAAGTCAATTGAGATCACCCGTTCAGAAACGATCTCATCCCTCACCACGCTCTGGCGAAGACCTGACATCCCTGTGAATGGTCTCCTCATATCGCTGATAGTTGTCCTAGCGCAGGGCAACTCTAAGGCTAAACCAGTAAATCATTGATACTCCTCAAGAGTCGGTGTTAGCTCATGCTGTCCAAAATGGATGACCTGTCTCTAAGGTATCCAGAAGGGTAAAATGCCATCCATAAATCCATATAGCACCCAAAAGTCTGTGAGGGCCAATGAATGCCCCAACATCTGATCAACTGTTCCTCTGGCTGAAAAGGACAAACTGCTATACCACGATCTCAAGGATGTGACCACCTCAGATGGTGGAAAATGCTCAATCCGACTAACGGCAGAAGTTATCATCTGAATCATCGGATCACAAGACCATCCAGGGGTCAAATTTAAACTCATCTGTCTAAATGCATACACATGACATAATATATGCATGATGACAAATATAAAACATGATGCGATAGATAGGAAATATCATGCATAGCTACAACAAACTATCTACTACAAGCATCATCCCTGTCTGAGAAGTACAAAGCAAAATGAAAAGTATAAGATAATGGGGCACCACCACCCAACCACTAACAGTGGTCTATCAAAGTGGGGCATAACCGCCCAATAGCCAAAATAGTGGCTGACCAAAAGATATAGCTGCCATAGCTATCCAAAAAGATCCAGCACATCTATGCTTAGGTGGTTAACCTGCTCAATATCCTCTGTGGACACAAAATCGATGTCATCAGGCATGTCTAGACGGTACAATAGAGGATCTACCCCTGCAAATTTGCTAGAAAATGGATCTGAAGAAGGGCCCGCTCCTGAGCTGGACGGTTCAAAAGAAGATGCCTCTGACAGATCTCGGCCAAGATGTCTGATAAAAAAGCGTATTCTCTCCAACTCCCGGGTTAGCTCTACTATCTGATCTGAATGACTGGCCTCCTTGAGGCAAGCTATCTAGTTTGTCATCATCACAGACCCTGGCACCATATCTTCCATAAACTGGGTAGCCCGAGTCTGAGCTCCAATAGTGCGAGGGCTCCACCATCTACTGAATGACTCCTGGCTGAATGGGCCCTTTGATAGGGTGAAGCCATCTATTCCCTCCATAGGAATATCTATCAGTGGCAAGAGCAATGGCCAATGATGCCACGTTGGAGGAACACTGGGGATGCAAATCTGACCCGTAATACTCTTAATAGCACGCTCTCCCAAACAGAGCTCCCAACCTCCCTCTGTCAAAAATAGGACTCTGCGGGTCGACAATACAAACTCCCGACGAGTGGGGAAGCCTCCCTCAAATACAACGGTCAAAAACTTGAAGGTACACGACATCTAGAAGATCGATCCAGCCATTAAAATCTCCAACTGTAGGCGAGCATGGGTAAATCCCTCAGCAATAAGGACCTCCATTAGAGTGGAGTGATGCCAACGCTGTCCTCGAGGATAGGTCTCCAGACCTAAAGCAGTGGCGGGCCATAGGCAAGGAAGCCTCTTAAATGCCCAGAGCTGGCCATGTAAATATCAAATGTCCTCAATGACCAAGACTGATAAATATAAATGCAAAAATTAAAAAGATACAAGAAAGATGTACTCACCAGCAGAAACGGGTAGAATCCTAACCAAGCCTCTGTCAAACCCTCCGAAAGCATGCACATGCCCCGGAGAAAATAGGCAAAGGTATAGGAACCCCAATCAAAATCACTGAGGTTCTCTACATGTCGAATAGTACTGACCAGGGCGAAGGACACTGTAGATGAGTTGTCTGCCAGAAAATAACCCCTAATGATCACCAGGAACAATCGCCTCAAGATGCGATCCCTTACCAATAATCATCAGGAAAAGGCTCAAGTAAAGCCCTGCTCTGGACATTCATACTCAAGGAACCTGATCGGACCGTTCCTTGATCGCCATCGCAGGAACTCCCAGCAGGGACCGAACGGCAGTAGGTGTGATCTCAGCCACGACAGGCACTGAATCACCCTCAAACTCAATGTCGGTGATAAACCTCCAGTCCATAGGGGTAATCATCACCTCACAATCCAGCAAATGAAGGGACTGAGTCTGGTGGAACCAGCGCTTATACAAAGCCCTCATATACCCCCAAGGGCAACGGCAGGGAAGAATTAAAAAGAAGGCCTGAAACCCCTAGCCATCAACAATATCCCTGTACTCCTGGTGCAAAGTATGATACAGGGAATGCACATTGAACAAGTTCCCTCGAGGCTGTGTAAAGCCAAGAACCTGCATCAAAAATGAGCCCATATCAAAAGTCTGTGCCCCGAGAATGGCAAAAAGAAAGAAAGAGAATCCAAAAAGAAGAAAACTTTAAGTCACCTTGTTGGCATGAAGAAATCTCGATGGATGGTGACTCAAGTCGCCCAACAGCTCCTGGGTCGGCACATTAATGCCTGGAACCTCCGCACGTGGAGCCTGATCAGGGGCAGGAATAGCAAAATGAGCCTGCTCGTCATTAATATCGATCGGCTGATCATCTTGTGCTAGAAGAATCACCGACTCCGCCAATCTACAAGGCGGTCGAGCTGGACATGGCTGAGGAACATCAGAAGCCCTCCTACGTCTAACGCCTGAAATGAATCTGCTGGCACTACCGGGTCTATCTCTATCCATCACCTGGAAAAAGTCACCAAATCACCTCAAAAAGGGTGTGGTAAGCCTAAAACATGTGGCTTATTAGTTTAAATCAGTACTCTATGCATCTCTAAGTCCTAAAACATGCATGGGTCAGTCAAAAATACCTAAAAAAGTTAAAACTATATGTTGTTCAAAAGATAAGTCTTAAAACATGTACGGGTCAGGCAAAAATCCCCAGTAGAGTCAAAATTGCATGTTCGTTAAATACTTAAATTTTG
Organism: Panax stipuleanatus; assembly: GCA_020205555.1. Lineage (NCBI taxonomy): Eukaryota > Viridiplantae > Streptophyta > Magnoliopsida > Apiales > Araliaceae > Panax > Panax stipuleanatus. The sequence goes on along the minus strand of CM035119.1, from coordinate 74,228,653 downwards.
AACAAATTTTACCAGAGTCTCCTTTGCAAAATGGACTGTCCGCATGCACATAGGCATGTCTAGGTTGCCATTCAGTAGCACACCTTCCTAAAAATAGTAATAGTGCATATTTATGAAATAAAATCAAAAGTGAACTTTACATGGTAGCTAAAGTACCATAAGTATTTTTAGTTGAAAATCCAGGCTCACTAGGCCTCAAAAAGGATGAGTAAACTCATCAAAAAGAGCAAAATATGACCGTCTCAGAATCTAAATTTTCTTACATCCAAACGTGCATTATAGTAAGATATGCATACACATATAGTAAAAAAAAAATTAGCAAGTCATATAAGCATACATTTTTCATACATTGCGTCTAAAAGCCCCCTATATTGTTCACATGCTTTTAATGGTCAAAACTTGCGAAAAAAGGACGTAAAACGTTACCTGCGATGGGCTAAATCTGTAGAAACTGATGAAATCAAAAAATAGCAGCCCAAGCTCCGTAGATCTGAAAAAGAAGATCGAAATCCGTTTGAAACTCAAAATGAAAATGTTTCAAATGAGCTCCCGCTGCCCAAATATAAAACCATAGGTGGAAGCGGGCCCAACTGTGGCTACTGCACCTCCACCTGTGACTCCCCAGGGTGGGTCCCACTTCCCCAGGCTTGGTTCAGTTCGAGTTGAAACGGAGTTTATATGAGCTGCCAAGTCAAATCTGAAGAAAAATTGCTACGCGATTGAGTAGTTTGTCCTGAAATCCTGCGTTTAAGCAGCGTAATCCTGACAGAAAGGGGAACACTTTGAAAACCCTTGGTATTCATCCCAAAGAAATATCCGGGGATCGATGATTCAAACTACAGAAAAATTGCCAAAAAATTGCTCAAAACTGCCGAAAACTGCCACTTTTAAAGCGTCGGGTATATTGACCGATGACAGTTCAGCCGTTGGCACCGCACCAGCGAAGCGTCGGGTACTAACCAATGATAATTCAGCCTTTGGCATCACACCAACAAAGCGTCGGGTACTGACCGATGATAATTTAGCCTTTGGCATCACACCAGCGAAGCGTCGGGTACTGACCGATGACAGTTCAGCCGTTGGCATCACACCAACGAAGCGTCGGGTACTGACTGATGACAGTTACGCCGTGGGCATCACACCAGCAAAGCGTCGGGTACTGACTGATGATAGGTCAGCCCCGGTCTGATAATTCAGTCGTTGGCATCACACCAGCGAAGTGTCGGGTACTGATCAATGACAATTCAGCCGTTGGCATCACCCCAGCGAAGCATCGGGTACAGACCGAATCAGTTCAACCATTGGTTCAACCCCAGCGAAGCGTCGGGTACAGACTGAGATAGTTCAGCCTTTGGTTCAGCCCGAACAAAGTGTTGGAAGGGATCCGGTGATGGAAGCAATATAGTAATCCATCACCAATGATGGAATATGTTATACACATCCTCAAAGGTAGCTTCAGAAAGGACTGGTGGTTCAACCCCCTGTTGCAAGTTGCCGCTATAATTTATCGCTAGGATAAGCATCGGGAACATACAAGAAGGTAACTCGGTAACCGAGATATATCCCCATCAGAGTTGGCAAAGGTATCATGAATAACATTATCCCCAACCAAAGTGACAAGAACATTCTGTGATAGCTTAAATCTGATATCCTACCAGCAATCGCATAATAATGCTGTAGCAAGGGTTATCACGGGTAACGTTATCCCCAGCAGAAACTAACGTAATCAATCAGTGATAATCCTAACCCCTCGAAGGTATCTGACACTCATGACATACCATATCATGCATTGCCTCCCCTTTGCCTATGCATTTCCCGTGTCTACTAATCTTTATCCTGTCCATTTCACTACGTTGCATGAACATGATAAAGAGGGGCATCTGTAGACACTCAAATTTTTCTTTCCTTGTTACTAACACTGTAGAAGAATTCGATCAAATCAACCCCGATCTTCAAATAGGGCCATCAGATCAACCCCGATGTCAATATCGAGTCATCAGTTCAATCCCGATCTCAATATCGGGCCATCAGTTCAACCCCGATCTTCAAATCGAGCCATTAGTTCAACCCCGATCTCAATATCGGGCCGTCAATTCAACCTCGATCTCAATATCGGGCCATTAATTCAACACCGATCTCGATATCGGGCCGTCAAATTAACCCCGATCTCAATATCGGGCCATCAAATCAATCCCGATGTCAATATCAAGCCATCAGATCAACCCCGATCTCAATATCGGGCCTTCAGTTCAACCCCGATCTCAATATCGGGTCATTAGTTCAACCCTGATCAAAATATCGGGCCATCAGTTCAACCCCGATCTTAATATCAGGCATTCAGATCAACCCAATCTCATTAGCGGGCAATCAGGTCAGCCCCGGTCTAAACTCGGGAGGTAAAGGTCAGCCCGGTCTCAACCCAAGAGGTGCAGGTCAGCCCCGGTCTCAACCCAGGAAATACATATCAGCCCCGATCTTAACCTGGGATGTACAAGTCAGCCCCGACCTCAACCCGGGAGATACAGGTCAGCTTCGGTCTCAACCCGGGAGGTACAGGTCAGCCCCGGTCTTAAACAGGGACGTGCAAGTCAGTCCTGGTCTCAACCCGGGAGGTACAGGTCAGCCCCGATCTCAACTCGGGAGGTGCAGGTCAGGCTAGGTCTCAACCTGGGAGGTCCAGGTCTGCCCCAGTCTCAACTCAAGAGGTACAGGTCAGCCCCGATCTCAACTCAGGAGGTGCAGGTCAGCCCCGGTCTTAACCCGTGAGGTACAGGTCAGCCCCGATCTCAACCCGAGTGGTGCAGGTTAGCCCCAGTCTCAACCCTAGAGGCACAGGTCAGCCACGGTCTCAACCCGCGAGGTATAGGTCTGCCCCAACCTCAACCCGGGAGGTACAGGTCCGCCCCGATCTCAACTCGGGAGGTACAGGTCCGCCCAGTCTCAACCCGGGAAGGATAGGTCATCCCCGGTCTCAACTCGGGAAGTCAAGTCAACCTCAGGTACAAACCTAAAGCTCCACAACATCTCTAGAGGAAAACTTGGAGTGACCAAGTTAGCCTCAAAGACAACACTAAAGACAAACAGACTCGAATGGGATCCAAGTCTTGGAAACAAATCAAGGAAGTCGACCAAAGACTATGCCGACACTAAGGGCAACCCCGGGAGGGGAAAACGGTCATTTTACCAACTCTAAGCCGATTTAGTCAAAATCAAGCAGAATTGATGCCACCAAGGTCAGAACGAACCATAACGATGATCCCGAGTGCAAACAGCGCAAGACAGCTCAACGGATAAACTACGGGGAATCGAAGACCTGGTTATGAACCTGTCTTCTTGGACCCAAAAAATGTTTTATCCCATGTCATTGTGACACTCTCGACGAGGGATTTCTAAAAAGGTATAGCACGCCTCAAATGGACGCTCCGATCAAAAGTTAGAAAGTTTTGACTTTGACCACGCGTTGCTTGGAGTGCACGTACTTCGAGATGACTGCACCGGACACTTAGGCCCCACCAGGGGAGATGTACCTCCACCTGCAGTAGCAACAGGTAGAGTGGAGGCTCCCTGGCATATATATATGAGGGCACCCCCCCTCATTTAAAAAATTCTGAAACGCTTCAAACCTCTGCCAGTTTGATTTTCTGTCCAATTTCATGTCTTCCAAACCAAAATATTTTCACTCTAACACGTAAATATACCCACATACTACTACATATCAAAAAATAACCCATAGATTCGGACGTTAAAGGCCTACAATTTGGCAAAAAGCCCGTGTAGCAGTCTAATGTGAGTATTTTTACGATAACCAAGTTAATACTACTACTTCGCACTTTTATACACTTGCACATTAAATTTTATTTTCTAAATATGCCCCGAACTCAGTTTCGTCGCCGTTTTGGCCAACTTTAGGTACATTTTAGTACGTAAACGCATTTTTCTGCATTTCTACAACTCGAATTGACGATCCGTCGCTTTCAGCATCTTCGGCATACTTGCATCTTCCTTATAAGTAACTTTGCCGAACTGGGTTATCTTCCCAGTCTGGGTTTGTATTTTTTTATATATTTAACTGTATATATACTAACTTTTCAATTCTGTCAAGCCCGGATGTCAAATCCGAGGCAGTTTACTGCTTTTTTATATATTTATGTATATATAAGCAACTTTCACCACCACTGGGTTCTCTTTCCAGTCTTGGTTGACTACATTTCTGTCAATATATATATATATATATATACATTTCAGTTCGGCCTGGATCATTCTATGACCTTTATAATGTTTTTGCACCCTTCACCATTATTGGGTTATCTTCCCAATCACTGGTTGACTATTTTTCTAAACATTAAAAACATTTCAGTTCGCCCTGGATTATTCTGTGGCCTTTTTATTGATTTTATATATAAATATGCATATATAAGCAGCCTTCACCTCCACTGGGTTCTCTTCCCAGTTTTGGTTGACTACTTTTCTTTCAATATATATATATATATATATATATATATATATATATATATATTTCAATTTTAGTCCGGGCACCCGTGTGAAAACCCATCGCCCTTTACAGCTTTCGTATATATAACTGTATTTATATTGCTTTACTCGTTTTATTAAATTACTACTTTAAATATTCATTTGATATGAATTGACATTAACAAATTCAGCATTTTCAGTAATAAAAGCAACCTCGTGGCCCATAGATTGCTATCTAGTGGGAACGAGATGCTTCTGCCTTATGCGAACCAGGATTTACTGAATGAATCCTCGGTTCTGATGACATTTGGGATATATATCTGTTTCTGTTCAAATTTGAGCTGTGCAGGTTTATTGGCTACTCATATATGATCCTAGGAATCGTGGAATTCATGATCAAACTGATCAGAATCTGATTCCCACGATAGACAAACTCCATTTTACAAATGTACCCTACCAGTTTTTCTATAAAAATGTATATACAAAAGACGTTAAAGCGGTTATCCAGATTTAAGGTCTCAACATAGTGAAAATATGGTTTGTCGTGTCAGAGTCCGTCCGATGGCTATCATGCCTATGAGGAGACCGACACTTGTATATATTTTGTGGTTTAGGATGCTTCGCAGCCTAAAAATCATCATTCAAATTGAGCCTTAAGGCTGAAAAGATAAAATTAAAAGTATCGATATGCTTTAATTCCTATGATAGCGTAAGGGTTTGAAAACCAACTTTTAAAACATCATGCTAAATCATCTTATCGAAATGATAAGCTTTTGCAAATCAAATTAAATAATTTTACAAATCAAATCAAAGACTTTTGCAAATCAAATCAAACCCTTAGTATATAGGCTCAACGAAGCACTTCCTTACGTTCAAATCAATCAAACATAGGCATTTTCAAACAGCATTCACACACACACTTCAGTTTTTAAGGGAAATATTGAAAAGATGAGGTACCGTTTTTACATGGGAGTTGTGGGGTGCCTAACACCTTCCGCACACTTAACCAACCCCCAAAGTTCAAACCTTTGTTTTTAAAGATCAAGTTTTGATAGTATCCAGCAATTGGGCCTCTTTCAAACAAAACTCGATTGAGTTTGTACAACCATTTCAAATCTACCAACTGGCGACTCTGTAAAATGTTCAAATCGTCGACAAGATACATGTTGGCCTTTTCCTAAAAAACCATTCAAAACTTTTTTTGCAATAAAAAGAGTGAGGGTCGAGATAACTTAGGAAGAGAGAAAGATCCGGGTTGTGACCCGATTCACGGATTTTTTCCTAACGTCAACACCCACAAACTTTACTGCTGCTGGATTAATTGCACACTGTTCCGTTTGATGCTCCCCTGCACACACAACTCACACACCATAGCCACCTGTTGCATATTAACGCCCGATATTACATCCATCTTCTTTGATAGGGCTGATATTTTAGCTGACAGAGTTGTTACTGAATCCACTTCCAAAATCGTTGCTACCTTGGGTTGTGTCAATCTATCAGTCGACCACTGATAGTTGTTTGCTGCCATTATTTCTATCAATTCATAGGCTTCCTCAAATTTCTTTGTCATAAAAGCTCCCCCTGATGCTGCATCAATGCTAGTCCGGGTTTGACCGGCTAACCCATTGTAGAAGGTATTCATTTGCATCCACTTAGGCAGTCCATAGTGAGGACATTTTCTCAACAACTCTTTATACCTTTCCTATGCTTCATATAATGGTTCACCCTTGTGATGCCCCCAAAATAGGTTCACACAACCCATTCTGAGTCGCCAAATACATGGTACAGAATTAGAATACAAATATTCTTATAACAAACGGTCGTGCAAAATACGACCACACAAGCTGTAAGCTTCAATACAGATCGTATATAATACAAAAATATAAACACTCAAATAAGTCCTCATTACAATTATTCTTACATTATTTTATAAAATAGTGAGGACTTCTACATCTATAACTCGGAGCATCACTCTATTCCCCTACTAGTCCCAGCTATATTCTCATTTCCTGAAGAGAACAATGGAAGAAAAGGATAAGCTCAACTAGCTCAGTAAAGAATATTATGACTAAGATAATGAAGAATAATTTATCGTTAGCCTTCAATAAATTAGATAAAATATGATGGACAACAAGTTTTAGATCAACAACTGCAGCGAAAATAACAATTCATTAGAAGAGTTAAGTAGAGAATGATGTCTACTATCTTCTATGATATAAAAGTCCATCATCAATATTTTATCCCTATAACACCAATCAATAATATTTTCATTCAACGAATTATCCATGCACTACGGCCCAAAGAAATTTGTTTGTATCACCAGTGGTCATGATCATGTCAGACATCTGTCCATCTTTATACTACAAACCAAAGATATTCATAAATCAACAGCTCATCTTTGCACTACGGGCCAAAGATATTCATCAATCAACAGTTCATATTTGCACTACGGGCCAATGATAATTTTCACTTCAATTTAAGACTGAGGATGATGAAAAATAATATAAAGAACAAATCCAGTGAAATAAAGGATGAATATTAGAGAATTTACCCAAAGTTCAAAATGAAGATCAAAACATGGATTCAATCAAAGATACTTTGGACAGAAAAAAAATAAAAAAAAATTCGTGAATAGTACCCTATGAATAGTACCCCATGAATAGTACATCGTGAATAGTACCTGAATGAATAGTACCCCGACATAAAAAAATAAAAATTTCGTAAGAAAGTTCAGACCAATATTCAAGTAAAATGATATTAGATGAAGCGCAAAACTCAAGAAATTTTTGATCACTTCAGGAATTATATAAGCAATACTTACCGTAATAAGTTTAAATTTGGGAATATGAAATGAAATATTATCACTTTCATAATATGGAATATGAAAGAAAATAATATTCTTTATGAATATTGAAAGAAAACATCATTTACGAGAAAAATAATATCCTTTACCATATTAGAATACTAGATCTGACTGGAATATCATATATTATGTTGAGGAAATATTACACACTATTATCCACACTCAAACTATCCTTATACTCACAAGAAATACGCTCAATATTATAGAGAGAATTTTTTTTTGATTCTGATGTGATTTTTATTTCTTAATTAAGCACCCTATTTATAGGAAAGGTGTGGCACCCCATTATTGACCAAATGAACATACGAATGAATTTTGTGCAGCACATCATCTTTGAAAAAAAAACTTCAGCACACCTATAAAGACTCCTAGTTTTCAAACACATGTTTATATATAAATATATATATATTAAAAAATTTATAATTATTAAAAAGAAATAAATTCAATTTTCTCTCAACCACCTCATTTTATTTTTATACCATGAATTTATTATAATAAAGTTACCATCCAAATTATTAAATTATACTATTATATTATCATATTATACTATTATAATGTAATATTATAATAATATATTTGAATAAATTATTTTATCGGAGAAGATAAGATGCCAACTTTCAACAATTGTCTCATGCTAAAAATTCCTCAATTTATATCAAAATTGAATAAATATTTACTTATCATATTTATCAACAATCAATTATAATTCACAAATAATATTACGTAATCACAATATTGACAACCAGGTCGTTCCTAGGAAAGAGGGGGCTTTCCGATAAGAATTTCTCCTCATTGGCGCGCAATTATATAACCTAACCCCTTTTCTCAATAGAATTTTCTAGACATTGTCAATAATGCTATCTAATAATATCATTTCAATAGTAGGTGTGAAAATTATTGATTAAATAATGTGAAATACTATGCGGTGGTAACTATGACAATTATTGAATCAATAATATAAAATAATATGCAATTATCAATGTAGCAATTATTGAATCAATAATATAAAATACTGAACAGTAATTATTGTAACAATTATTGAATGAGTGACTTTTTACGTAAGAATCAATAATTAGAAATTACTGTGCAATGTCGTGTGCTACTGTGCAACAACGCGTATTACTGTACTTTAACCACCAAGTATTTTAACAGTTTAAAGGAAAAAGTTTTGCCGTTATTTTTATAAAAAGGTTACTTCTGTCGCTTTCTATATCCGACAATTATTCCGTTATGGGGTCAACCAATGATTGCTCCGTTGTACGAATATTCTCCGACAAAAAGAATATTCCACGACCAAACGAATATTCCCCGACACAACGAATATTTTATGACCACTTGCTTACTTTGTAAAATTTGCACATATCACCCATAACTTATGCTGTGCAAATGTAGAAATCTCTGTTCTCAATTTCGCTGTTTTTGCTGGCGAGAATAATTTAGCCAGAAATTTATGAGCCAAATCATTCCATGTGGTAATTGACCCCGGTGGTAGAGAATGGAGCCCACTCTTCTCATTGTCCCTGAGAGTGAACGGGAATAGCCTCAGTCTAATAGCATCATTCGTCACACCATTGCACTTGAAGATGTCACAAATTTTGATAAAACTGACAATGTGATCATTCGGGTCGTCATTCGGTAGACCCCCAAACTGACAAGTATTCTGCACCATTTGTATAGTACCAGGCTTAATTTTGAAATTGTTAGCATTAATAGCAGGTCTGGTAATACTTGACTGAATTTATGTAACCCGCGGTGTGGCATAGTCCCGCAGTGCTTTCTGTTTTTCTTCAGCCATGTTGTCCGGTGTTTCAAATGTTTCTCGAGTTTTCTCAATCCACTTACTCAACCTCTGAAACTGTTTGTCGATGTCGTCCTCGTAAGGTAACAATTCAGGCTTCTTTGACCGAGTTTTCATGCACTACTCAAGGGCACCTAAAATAATAATAAAATAAAAAAAATTTTAACTAAAACTGATTTAATTAGACTGATATTGAAAGTAATAAACATAGTTATAGTCCCCGGCAATGGCGCCAAAAACTTGATGGGTAAATTCTAACTACACATAACACGCAAGTATATGTGGTCCATAAGTAAAAAAGTGATGAGTCGAGTATCGTTATCACGAAAAAAATAACTGAATTTTATCCTAACAATTACAAACTTTATATTATCTTAATTACAATCACACACCACTATGATTAGGTCTAAACCCATAATCTATCTCTCGAGTTCATATGGGTTGTCAAGAAATTGGTGATCAAGTAATTTATTAATTAAGCATAAACTATAGTAGACAAATCTTGAATTAGTCTCACTAACTTATAACAGAAACATGGCAATCCTCGTTAAACACAAAGATCCATCGTAGACTTAAAAAGTTATTTAGTTCATGAAAATGAATAATAAACTAAAATCCAAAATGATACTAGCATTCTGAATACAAGGATGAAGATAGAGAATAAAAGTTGTAAATGGAACTGCTGCTCTTCTTCAATCTCCTTTGCGTTCTTCGTGCTCAAAATCCTTGCTTCAATCCTCCAAAACTGATCCACGAGTTAGGGTTTTGTTAATGATAATAATAATGTCCTTTCTGCCCCTCTATTTGCCTTCAATACTCTTTGAATCGCGTTCCAAATCCATCAGCTATATAGAGATCTCCAGTGTCAGAACCGAATAAGGAAACTCCATCTTTCCAACAGCGCAGCCATCCCCGACAGGTAATTAATACTGAAGAACGCCCGCCCCGACGGGTGTACCAAATCCAGCAACTTGTGACCCCCACCCCGACGGGTAAATTGGCTTATAAACACCAGATTATTTCCTTCAAACCAAATCTTGCAATTTAATCCATATAAAATGAGTAAAACAATAACAAAACATCTTAAAGTAGCACCGAGTTAAGGTCGAAAGGTACCCGATTTGTAAATATAAACCCACTCATTAATATCACACCAAATAATTGCATTTGATGCCCTATCATTGGCAAGTTATCAAGATGGCCATGAAATTTAAAGAAATAGCCTTCATCCACATCCCTCGAAATAAAAATGACTTCGCGGATGCATTGGCAACACTGGCATCTTTGATCCACGTATTCGATAGGAGGGGAATTCTTGATATCAAATTTGCAAGCCAAAAGGAACCACCCTATGGGAATTACATTGGAAATGTATCAGATGAACTTCCTCCAATCAAATAGCCTTAGTACCAGGATATCAAAGAATATCTTCGGGATGGATCTATGCCCGTTGGGGCAAGTCAAGCTGAAAGAAAACGGATCCATAAGATGGCTATGTAATTCCATTTAAGCGAAGACACACTTTGCAAAAGGGATGCTAGAATAGGCCTTCTAAGATGCCTAGACAAATATAAATCCCAAAGACTTATGGCTGAAATACACGGTTGAGTATGTGGTCCGCATATGTGCTGTCCTTTAATTGCCAAAAAGATATTGAGAACACGACAATACTAGATTTCTCTTAAAGCCGACTGTGACAACCACGTCAGGAGATGTTATCAATGCCAAATCCATGGAAATGTCATAATGCTCCTCCAAACGAACTGCATAATATGAGTACACCATGGCCCTTTTCCATTTGGGGGATGGACGTGATTGGACCAATCGAGCCCAAAGCTAGAAATGGTAATCAATTTATCTTCACCATGATCGACTACTTCACCAAATAGGTAGAAGTTGCCTCCTTTCCCAAAGTCACTAAGGAGGTAATCATTGGTTTTATTAGAAATAACATAATCTGTCGATACGGACAACCAGAGGTGATCGTATCAGACAATGCTAAGAATCTAAACAACCAGATGATGAAGGAATTATGCAGCAAGTTCCATATCAAGCATCTTAATTCCATCAACTATCATCCCAAGATGAATGGTGCTGTCGAAGTAGCCAACAAGAAGATCAAGAAGATCATGCAAAAAATGTCTTCCAACCACAAAGAATGGCCTGACTTATTGCCTCTGACTCTTTTAGCCTACATAACATAAATGCACACTTCTACTAGGACTACCCCCTACTCATTGGTCTATGGCATGGAAGCATTACTCCCCATAGAAGTAGAAATAGAATCATTAAGAGTGTTGATAGATGCTCAGAATGAGGAAGACTAATGGATACAAGAGCGTTACCACCAGTTATCTCTGATAGATGAGAAAATGATAGAAGCCATCTTCCTTGGTCAGTTATATCAACAAAGGATTGCTCGGTCCTACAATAAGAATGTGTAATTTAGGCAATTCAAAGAAAATGACTTGGTGTTAAAAAAGATCCTCGCCAATCAAGATGAAGCTAGAGGAAAATTCGCCCCAAACTGGGAAGACCCTTTTATCGTCAAGGAAGTGTTGACTGGAAGAGCCCTCAGATTGCAAGTAATTGATGGAGAGGAATTTCCACAGCATATCAATTCAAACACCGTGAAAAGACACTATGTCTGAGTTACATGCAAACCGTCATCCTAGTCTTGTTAAAAAAAAGAAAAAAAAATCAAATCAAATCAATTCAGGTCTTTACTACTAGACCTGAACTACGAAAGACCTGATCTCCCCCATCCACGGGAGTAGATAAGCAGCCATCTATGGTGCGGTCTAACCTTCAAAAGAAAAACCCAAACACTTTACATATAAACTCAAATATCCAATTAAATACCAGTCTCAAGACAGCAAACCTTATATGAAACCCAAATCCTATAAAACCTCAATGATCAACGAACCCTTCTAAGATACTCTGCGACATCTCAATGTCAGTCCATCAAGAAGGAACTCGTGATACATCAAGATCGCAAGTCACAAAGAAAGTGGCAATCATCGAGAAAAGATCAAAACATATGCAAAAGGAAAGTGAATCAAAATATATTTCCTTGCCATGTAATACTGTTTAATATATACAATGTGTCCTGTACATGACAAAAATGGCTAACCTAGTCTATTCAGGAAAATAAAAGCTAGTCTATAAACCCGCCGTCAAACGGGTCAGTAAATCCAACATAACATCCCTCTCTGGAGATGGAGGTGCATCTCTGAGCTCATGTACTATAGTCTCAATACGAGCTAAAAGATCTATAACCATCTGCAAGGTGCTACCATGATCGTCCATAAATGCAGTCATGTCTACGACAATGTCCTCCATATACGATCTGAGAGCCGTACTATCTGTTAGGTTTGAATGATTCATGGATACAATAAAATTGCATAAAATAAGCGGATGCATGGTAAATCAGAGTTTCAAAATTTTACAAACTATATACCCGGATCATCCTTTATGCACAATTATTAATTAAACGAAATAGATGGAGATTAAATTTATACCCTCATAGAAACTAGCTTCTACAAGTACGAGTTCAACTCCAATTCGTTTCCCGTTTTACTTGAACCCACCAGGTTGATTCCTTTCTTTGATCAATGTTAGCCACATAAGTGTTTGGCCTCTAGAGATGATCCACCAAGAAAAAATAAGAATTCAAGAAGATAGGTGTTTGGCTAAACCCTAATTTCTATCTATATAGAAAAGGTGTACTCTCACAACTCTTGGAATAAAGTGTGTAACCTTGTTCCATAATAAAACTTTCTTATTTATAGATGTAGACAACCCTCCTTAACTATTTAGGATTAGGGTTTCATATTAATTAATTAAAATCTTTTAATTAATTAGGCTTTCCAATCTTATTAGAAATAATTAAATAAACTCTTTTAATTAATTAGCCTCCTAATCTTATTAGGAATATATATGAGAGAGTATCTTATTAAATAATTCCCAAACTCTTTTAGCAATTAAATAATAATATTAGTAATAATAATAATAAGACTTCTCTTATTAATTTATATTTAATATTTTCAAAATATTAAATGATAAAAATTAAGCTATTTAATTTATTCTATCACCATAGATTAAATTAAATATACTTAACTTATTGTTGCGATTATGTCATTAGTTTCTTTAATAAACATTCTTCGTTTTATAGTGCGACCCTTTAGGTTCTCTATATTAAACCGGTTGTGAATAAATCAATTAGAACAATTCTAATCTTAAATAAATAAATAGATTAAATTAATAATTCATTTAAATAAATAGCATTTATTCTATAATAAGGATAAGCCTCCTTAGTGATCAACGACTTTCCAAATAATATAGCTTTCAACATTAATCATAAAAGAACCTTTGATTAAATAGTTACCGTACAATTCAATCCTTCCACTATACAATGTCCCAATTAAATATAAGATATGGAATTATTGTCAAGTCTTATATTATTTAATTAAATTTATTTCGATTTCAAAATGCACAACTCCAAATAATGCAAATTCGAAACTTCTTTCTAATTTCATTCCACCTTTGGCCAAGGATTCCTGGGTTGTCATTTATCAAATCGCATAGGACATGTCTCTTCTTTTACTAGAAGTGGTAGATTCTTTATTGATCATTCATTATCTCCACATATAACTTATTACACCCAAGCATACTCTTTGATATACCCTAAAGGTCTTAAGGGACTTGTCAAAGTATAACTTATCATACGCAAGATACTATGATAATCTCAAGTCTAAGGATCACTTGTACTACTATCACTACAGGAATTCCTATTGACAGAAAAGTAAAAGTCCATTTGGTATTCCTTAGCAAGCCACGTTCAGTAAACTTATTCTCCAATAAGAACCTACATATACTTGCTTTAGTGTCTCCACACAAATGATCATGAGATCGATCATTCTCATCCAATGAGCGAGCAACGTATGTACCAATCTATCCGGTTTCTCTAATCCCCTTTTTAGTAATCTAACAATTGCAAAATATTTTTGTTTTAAGCTATCTAAGAATTTAGATCTCATTAGCATGATCATCATCATAATTCTAAAAGCATTGCTTATAACTATGGATTTATCACATATTATAATAATAGCATCATGTAGAAAAGTAAATTCCTTTAATTAAAAAATACTTTTATTAATAAATGAATAAGATTGTTATAAAGTATATGATTTATCATCAAACATGATTGGGTTGTGTGCATATTACTTTCAATCTCCCACTTGCACTAAAGTCAATCGTCATGGTATCTAATATCATTCCTCTTTAAGTGACGATTATCCTACTACTGGATAAGCTTTACTAAATGAATATGTAATATTGTTCTTAAGAGTTCACTATCTCTATAGTGACTTCTTTTCTTTCAATGATTTCTTTAATCAAATGAAAATGTCGAAACATGTGTTTGGTCCAAGATGAGACTTAGGAACTATTCCTAATTATGTAATGAACTTTTCATCCGAAATATCAACTTGCAGCTTCATTTACAGCTATATACTTTGTCTTTATCACTACAAAACAACTCTTTGCTGTTTGGAACCTTTCCAATTCACTACACCACCTTTCAGGGTAATGATTTACCCTAAAATGAATTTGTTGTCGTCTTGGTCAACCTAAAAAAACTTGAGTCTGTTTAATCCTCTAGTTAATTCAGACCCATCATGAATCATGATTACATCCTTAGTATTGGTTAAGTACTTTAAGATATTTTTCACTGTCTTACAGTAATCTTCTCCAGCATATGACTCATCACCATCAGGTCTCGTAGATTTCATTGCATATATGATAGTGACTCATGCGATCACTCTTTTACTGAGGATAAGTTTAGAGAGATACACTCCATGGCTCATCGTCATGAGACCTCTATTGTAGTTTTCAATGCTAAACACTTTTAGCATCGAATGAATATACGTTCCTTGGGTTAAGTCGAGCATCCTTTTAAATCTATCAATATAGATTTATTTCCCCAATTAATAGGATGTTACACCCAAATCATTCATGGAGGAATGTTTAGACAACTTTATCTTTACTGATTATAGAACTGGTATGTCATTCCTTATCAGTAGTATATCAACATATAATACTAGGAATGTCACAACGCTCCCACTGACCCTTTGTACACACTAGGTTCATTCTCGTTTTTGATAAAATCAAACCTTTTTGGATTGTCTCATCAAAACGAATGTTCCATCTTTGAGAAGTTTACCACAATCCATAAATGGATTGTTGTAGTTCATTTACATGATTTTCTTCAACCATTGAAACAAATTCATCTGGCTGTATCATACATACATTCTCCTCTAATAATATATATATTTGAGGAAGGGCGTCTCCACGTCCATTTGCCAAATTTAGTAATAATGAGCTACAATCGCAAGTAAAATTTGAATGGTCTTGAGCAATGCTTCAAAGATCCATTTTAGGATTTTATGGTTATCTACCATTTCTCTGAGTATCTACAACTCTTAGCCTTATCGTATATAACTGGATTATCATCCTCTATGATGCATACCTCATCATCATCATCTTATGATGAATCCATACCTCCCAAGTATCTTCGGTACTATTCTAGATTTACGATTCAGTTGTGGTACAATAGGTCTATCTACAGGTTCCTCTTATTGACTATTAGTGATTTGTGATTCTTGAACTCCTTCAAGATCTATTATCCTCCCACTAGCCCTTCAATGATAAACACTTTTATCTTAGAAGGTAGCGTTTTTCAAAATAAACACCTTTTGCTAAGTAGGATTATAAAACATATACCCTAAATTTACTTTAGGATGTGTAACGCCCGAGAAAATCGAACATTTATGTAAATGAATTTTTATTTGATTTATTGGATAAAATTTGGATTATTTGTTTATGAAACTAAGTAAGTTAATTGTAGGTCATTTTATGACCTAGAGAATGCAGAAATGAGTAGGATTCTGGCTACGTGCTAGGAATAAATGATATGAATTTATAAGACGAAAAATAAAGGTTTCCGAAAATAAAAATATTTTTGGGAAAAGACAAAATAGACACTATTCAATCTTAAGGGTTAGGGTTTGACCCTAAGGGTTAGGGTTTGAGACCCTATGCCATTCCGAGAGTTTGAAATGTTAGAATGACGTTCTGTCGAAAGATTTGACGGTAATATACCGTGAAAAGTTAAGTTAGCCGAGAAAAGTTTTCTCGGGAGGAAAAGTATGGAAATCACTATTCATCCGTTGTTGCTCGAGAATTTATTTTGAAATATCGATAAACGTGTAATGATATGATTTCGATACGAGATGGAATATGTAATAATATTTCATTTATGACTCACGAAGTTTTCGCGTAAGGACTTAAAAATCCTAACGGTTAGGGAAAGTGATCTAATGAAATAATGGTTTACGTATAATAATAAATAAGTATTGTACGGAAAGAATACGTGTATAAAATGAGGTATTATACAAGAATAATACGGAGAGAATACAAGAATTATACAACGTACAATACAAATTTTTATACGGAGTAAATACGTTAAAGCGAATTGAATTGGAATTAAAAGTTGATAATTTGACCCGTGGGTCGAACCATTGGGTAAACGGGTGGTTTTAACCCATGGTTCAACCCACAACCCATGTTGGACATGGGGGAACAAGGCCACATGGGAGCATGTGGGAGCACAAGGGGGGACATGGCTGGCCATGTGCTAGCACATGGGCCTTAACTTGGTGGGAAAGAAATGAGAGGAGGTGGGAATAGTAGAGGAGGTTGGGCCTAAATGACTCATCTACCTTAAGCCTTGCCAACTCTATAAATAGAGAGCCTTGTCTTAATATTTTGGTTGTTTGAGAAATCCTAACATCTAGAGAGAGATAAGAAGAGATGCTAGCTTGTGTTTGTGAAGACATTTCATCAACCAAGGGGATTAAGAAAGCTTTGAGTATTCCTACTCACTCCACCAAGAACCTTAAAGGTATTACCATAAGGAACAATATGTAAAACTTTCTTTTCTTTCAATATTAGTGTTGATAGAGAAGTGTTAAAGAAAGCTTGAACCCTAAGAAGTTATAAGGATGGCTTAATAGTGAACTAAGAACCTTAACAAGCAATGCATGATGGAAGACTAAGAATTGACTAGGTACTAATAATGAACTTAATGAATTCATAGGAAATAGACTAATGAACATGTGAAACCATGAAAAACTTAAATGTTTTGAATGATTAGAATTACTAATATTCAACCATGGGATTGATTCCAAGTGGTTTGGAGTAATAATAATGAAGAACGAAGATTTGGTGAAAGTTATGCGATTAGACGATAATCGTCGAAAACGTAAATTTCTCGGATTAAAAGTCAAAAGTCATCGTGAGCATTGGAAACGATAGTTTTCGATTGCAACATGTGAATTTAGGTAAATAAGACTTACGAGGGAAAGAACGGATTGATTCCGACTTAAAACGAAGATTTGAGCGTCGAACGTTCACGAACGTTTAACGAAAATATAAAACAATGGATCGGCGAATTTCTCATCAACGGATTCAGAAATGAATTTCGACTTGATAGGATGGTAGAGCATGTCGTTTATGAACTTTTGGCTTTGGAATGAACCAATTCTGAGTTATAACGATCAAGTTATGGACTCTGGAATTTCAGAATTTTCAAAGACTTAGAAAATTTTTCTAAGTTGCAGAACTAGAGCCGCAACGCCAGCCAATAGGCTTAAGCCAGCGCCACAACGCCACACCTGGGAGAAAGCTCTGGAGAGTAGTGCTGCAGCACCACTCCAAAGGCAATATCTGGCACCGCAGCGCCAGCATGGGAGAAAAGTCGACATTGTTAATAATTACTTAACCTTTTGCATATCATTAAGGGGCTAGTGAATGATGTAATGTAAACCTTAAACAACATGTTTAAGTAAGAGTTTATGAAAATTAAATATTAAATAAACGTAATTAAACTTAAGTTTTGGACATTAACCAAAACTAAGTTAAGGAACAAGTTAAATACTCGTTTAATCATCATGCCTAGTGATGATTAAGAAGAGTTGGTTGATAACATAGGATGTTAATAAACCGTAATGGACATTAAATAACTTTAATGAATGTTATTAATTTAACATTTCGATTAAGTTATACAAGAAGGAGAAGTTAGGCTATACTTGGTATATCGATGATGAATTCTCATAGGTATGCTTTGTGTTATGCTTTGTAGACGTTGTAAAGATTGAATAGACTACGTGTAAAGGTTTAGAAGACGCAAAGGCAAGTTTTCTAACTTCGTTCATACTTTACTATGAATGCAAGTTTTCTAAACTCTTGTCTATACGTTATGGTTGGACAAGAGGTCATTTTGCGTAATTGTTTATGGATGAACTATTATGGAATAGTCGATGCCATTTGATTCGGCTAGACTGAGATTTAGCATATTTTGGTGGGTTTTTCTATAAATCTTTCCAAAATATATATAATGTTGTGATCTTATGCCAATTGCTTGGTACGGATTCTCAGGTAAACCTGAGTATGAATAAAACAAAGGTTTTAAATGTGGTTAATTCAACAGGCACGTGAGGTTGCCATCAATTAAATGTAAACACGTTTAATGTATGAGTGTTGATCAACATAAAGTACTACAGGCTGATCACCTGGATGTGTTCGTAAGCTATATCGAACTTACGGCTTTCGTGCCGGGTTGTTACTTTCATGAATGAGAACTAAAATATATGGTTCATGGTCGTTGACCAAAATGGATTCCGAAGAGGCTATAAAGTCCTTGGGAATGGTTTTAAAGGAATCAAAATGATATTTTGATTATTCTTAAGTACTTCATAACTATTGTACAGTTATTGAAAACCAAGGAATATGATTCTTGATTTTGTGGTTTCAAGATATACTGTTTAACTTGCTGAGCTGTTTATGCTCATTCTTGCTTAAAACTAAATGATTTCAGCTAAGAATGAACGGACTGAAGGATCCGGTAAAGACAAAGGCAAGTCCTAGCTGAACAAGTTGTGGCCTTTGTAATAATATAGTATTAGTATTGTATTTACTGATATTATGACACAGAATAATGTATTGGTTACTAACACTTGGGAAGGAATTTAATAGAATGTTATAATTAGTAAACTCATGCATTGATATTGATGTCCTCAATTGAATGCATGAGTAGATTGTAGCACCGTGTAGCACCATGTCCTAGGTTTGAAGGTACCCAAATTTTGGGGCTTCACAGGTTGGTATCAAAGCTGTAGGTTATAAAACTTAAGGGGTAAAAACCTTAGGCTATAACCTAGAGAAGTGAAGTAGAAGTTAGAAGTCAACAAACTCGGGTAAAATTTTGTAAGAAAAAAGTAACCTTAAACATATTAAATGTGATATAAACTGTTCATATTTGATTGTATACTAATCCAGTTATTTATGTTTTCTGTAGATAAAATGAATAATGAACATGTATAATGAAATATATGAGGTTAGCGAGGATTCAGTCAACTTGTTAGAAGTTGTACCAATGCCGGTGGCGGAGGTACCATTAGTGATTCTAGAGGGGACTGATATAGAGGAAGAGGACCCATCCGAGTACTCAAATAACTTTGACTACGCGTCATTGTTTGAGGGTATGTTGAAGGAGGAGGTTGAGTCGGTGCCGATTAATACGGTACTGCCTACTGAGGAGGGGGAGACAATGCCGATTAATATGGTATTACCTACGAATGTAGATGTGGAGGATTCTACACCGGAAGAGTCCATGAAACTACTGTTCATGGCAATACTGGACAGAAATGTCCAACTAAGTAAGGAGGTCCGTGACCTCAAGAAAGTTGTGGATGATATGGTAGAAGATAGAGAGAATATAGAGATCTTCTGGGAGGCCGAGCACGATGAGAAAGTGCTGGATAAGGATAAAGTCTGGGACTTGAAGCTAGAAGCCTAGGAATTGAAGGCTGAACTTCTGAACATGAAGCGGAAGATAGGTAGAATGTGCTATATTCATAGGTGCTCGCAGGAGGATTACCAGCAGTAAATGGATGAGTACCCTATGGAGGAAGGACAGACTCGGCATACTATTAGCCGGGATATTGTGGCCAGTATGGCCGATGCGGATTATATGAATGCCGTGTTGCAGATGTAGTTCCGTAGTATGTATAGAAAAGATAGCGATGTATAGCTATGTAAATGTGTGTATAACTAGTGATGATGTAAAACCCTCTTTTGTATAGATAAGGGTAGTCTTTTGTAAGTTCCAACTTTGGGAAAGTAATTGCGGGATAGTAATGTAAATGGCTGAAGCCATGTAATGTAAAGTGTAGTGTTATACTACAAGGAAGTATTTTAATATAAAGGTTTTATTTAAAATACTTGGCAATGTGATTGAGTTATTATTTGATTGTTAATAATAACCGAATGAAAAAATAAAGAATAACGAAATGTTTTCGTATTAACAGAAAATGCTGCCAAGAAGACGAGCTATAAATCATGAAGAAGAACCTCGTAATGAGGAGGAGCAAGGGAATAATATCCCGATGCAGGAATTTGTGAATCTTCTAGCTACAGCTCTTAATCGAACGAGAGGTACCATACGCACTAATCCTGGGGTAGGTCGGGGGACTACCTTTAAGGAGTTCAAGATAATAGGTCCGCCTGAGTTTTGTGGAACTACGAACCCAATAGCTGCCCAAGTTTGGGTGAAAGAAATAGAGAAGGCATTTGTCATAGAAAATGTCAGTGAGGCGCAGAAGACTTCTTTTGCGACTTACATGATGAAGGGGGAGGCCAACTACTGGTGGGAAGCTAACCAGGGTAAGGCCAGAACAGAAGTGGTTACGTGGGAGTGGTTCAAGGAGTTATTCTTTGAGAACTACTTCCCCACGAGCATGTAGGGGAGAATGGAAATTCAATTCCTAGAACTGAAGTAGGGGTACATAACGGTACCCCAATATGCAGCCAGGCTCAATGAACTGGCAAGGTTGCTCCACACCAAGTGGACACAGAGTTGCGGAAGGCACGACGGTTCGAGCAGGGATTGAAACCCTGGCTCTACAATCGAATATCAGTTTTCCAAAGTGTTACCTTTGGAGCAGTGTTAGAAAAGGCAATTATTGTCAAGGGTGGTAGTGAAGCGTTGACCTTATACCACAAAGAGAAGAAGAATAAAACCAAGACTGAGGTATCAGTCAAGATCGAGGGAGCCAGTGGAAGTGGCCAGAAGTGGAAAGATTTTAGCTCTGGGAATACCGGAGTAAAACAAGAGTTTTTGAAGAGGAAAATGGAAGCGTGCAAGAATTGCGGTAAGACTCATCTGGGAGTCTACCTCAAGGGTAAGACGGTCTGTTATAACTGTGGACAGGAGGGGCATATTTCAGCTAACTGTCCAAGTCCCAAGAAGAATCGCGGTTGTTTTGTATGTGGATCTACGGACCACATGGCACGTAACTGTCCGAAGAAGGGTTCGGATGGTGAGAAGGGAGGTAGCGGTAATAAGATGGCAATTGGTGGTGCAGTACCACAAGGTAGATCGACTGCTCGTACTTTTAATATGACGGTCCAAGATGCGATAGCATCAAGCGACGTCGTAGCAGGTATCATTCCGGTCAACGACATTAATGCATATGTACTGTTTGATTCAGGTGCAACGTGTTCGTTCATAGCATGTGAGTTTGCTAAACGATTAGGATTACTCCCTGAAAAACTTGTAATACCTTTAAAAATTAAGGTAGCTAACGACGAAGTAATTCATGTGGACTTGGTTCATAGGAGTTGTTGTGTGGATATTAGAGGTAACAAATTGTCGGTAGATCTTATATCGATAAAGTTAGGAGAATTCGATGTAATTCTCGAGATGGACTGGTTAATTAACCATGGGGCGATGATAGATTGCCAAAATTAGAGTGTCAATCTTCGAATTTCTAAGAAACCCAAGGTAGTGTTCTACGGTAGTAAATCACCGGGACGCTCTTGTTGTCTAACCATGACACAAGCTAGAAAATTGTTGAAGAAGGGATGCGAAGGTTACCTGTGACATGTTGTTGATACCCAACGGTTGGGAGCAACGTTGGAACAGATACCTATAGTCAACGAGTGCGCGGATGTATTTTCTAGTGACTTGCCAGGTCTTCCACCTGATAGGGAGACCGAATTTGTTATAGGCCTTGCGCCAGGGACGGCACCAGTCTCGAAGGCACCATTTCGTATGGCGCTAGTGGAGTTAAAGGAGTTGATGATTCAGTTGCAAGAACTGTTGGACAAGAAGTATATTCAACCGAGTGTTTCTCCATGGGGAGCGCCGGTATTGTTTGTAAAGAATAAGGATAGATCGTTGAGGCTTTGTATCGACTACCGAGAGTTGAACAAACTAACTATAAAGAATAAGTACCCATTGCCCAGGATCGATGATCCCTTTGATCAGTTGAGAGGGGAAAAATATTTTTAGAAGATAGATTTGTGTACGGGGTATCACTAGTTGAAGGTGAGGGCAGAGGATGTACCTAAGACAGCATTTAGGACTTGTTACGGCCATTACGAGTTCTTAGTGATGTCTTTTGGGTTGACGAATGTGCCAGCTGCATTCATGGACATGATGAACCGAGTGTTCAAACAATATTTGGACGAGTTCGTCGTGGTGTTCATTGATGATATCCTAGTCTATTCCAAGACGAAGGAGGATCATGCTGAACATTTGAGATTAGTGTTGGAGGCACAAAGAAAAGAGAGGTTGTATACGAAATTCACAAAGTGTGAATTTTGGTTAGAGAGGGTGCAATTTTTTGGGCACGTCATTGGCAAGGAAGGAGTTTCAATGGATCCAGCGAAGGTGGAATCAGTGATGAACTGGGAACAACCGAAAATGCCGACTGAGGTGCGGAGTCTCTTATGGTTAGCGGGTCACTATTGGAGGTTTATTCAAGACTTCTCGTAGATAGCTACTCCGTTAACCAACTTAACCAGGAAGATGGTGAAATGCGTATGGACAAAAAAGTGTGAAGACAGCTTTTAAGAGCTAAAGAAGAGGTTGAGTCAAGCCCCTGTATTATCGTTACCGGATGAGACGGGGAATTTCGTAGTGTATAGCAATGCTTCACATAACGAATTAGGTTACGTGCTCATGCAGCATGGCAAGGTCATTGCGTATGCATCTAGGCAGTTGAAGAAGTATGAGGGGAATTATCCTACTCATGACTTTGAACTTGCCGCAGTGGTTTTCGCCTTAAAGATTTGGAGGCATTACCTATATAGGAAGAAGTGTGAGATCTACACAGACCATAAAAGTCTGAAGTATATCTTCACTCAGAAGGAGTTGAATATGTGACATCGAAGATGGTTAGAGTTGATAAAGGATTACGATTGTGAAATCCTGTATCACCCAAGGAAGGCGAATGTGGTGGCCGACGCCTTAAGTAGGAAGGGTCGGGAGAAGCTATCGATGTTAACATCTCAAGATGAGTTCATTACGGAGATAGAAAGAATAGAATTAGAAGTACGATGTCCAATCAAAGAAGGGGAGAAACTGTTTGCAATTGAAGTTCAACCCACAATAGTGGAAAAGGTGAAGGAAGTGCAACTCAGAGTTGATGAATGCGAGCGGATAAGGAAGAAGATTTCAGACGGTACCGAAATAGCGTAGAGTCTTGATAACGAAGGGTTATTGAGATTTAAAGGAAGAATTTGGGAGCCAGAGTTAAAA
This sequence comes from Panax stipuleanatus, assembly GCA_020205555.1. Classification (NCBI taxonomy): domain Eukaryota; kingdom Viridiplantae; phylum Streptophyta; class Magnoliopsida; order Apiales; family Araliaceae; genus Panax; species Panax stipuleanatus. Next base: position 74,204,854 of record CM035119.1, on the reverse strand, counting down.
GAGGAGATAATGGATGAAGCTCATCACTCGAGGTACTCGATTCATCCTGGTAGTACCAAGATGTATCAAGACCTTCGAACCAATTTCTGGTGGTCAAATATGAAGAGGGAGATAGCAGAGTATGTCAGTAGGTGCTTAACTTGTCAAAAAGTTAGGGCCGAACATCAACGACCCAGTGGTTTGTTACAATCATTGGATATTCTAAAGTGGAAATGGGAGCATATCACGATGGACTTTGTGGTGGGACTTCCAACGACGCAGAAAGGATACGACGCTATTTGGGTAACAGTGGATCGTTTGACGAAGTCGGCTCATTTCTTGTCGATAAGAGTCAGATAGAATTTAGACCAATTAGCTAAGCTTTATGTTAAAGAGATTGTCTCGAGACATGGAGTGCCAGTTTTGATCGTGTCAGATCGCGACTCGCGATTCACTTCGAATTTTTGGAAGAGTTTGCAAGAGCAGATGGGAACACAATTGAGGTTGAGTACGGCGTACCATCCACAGACAGATGGACAAAGCGAAAGAACAATTCAGACACTAGAAGACATGATAAGGTCTTACGTTATGGATTTCAAGGGGAGTTGGGACGATTATCTACCATTAGTAGAGTTCACATACAACAACAGTTATAACGCTAGTATAGGCATGCCGCCTTATGATGCGTTATATGGACGGAAGTGTCGAACGCCACTTTGTTGGGATGAAGTGGGAGACCGTCGAATGTTAGGACCTGAGATAGTATAATAAACGGAAGAAGTAGTTAAGTTAATACGAACGCGGCTAGTAGCAGCTCAGGACAGACAGAATAATTATGCCGATCCACATCGGAAGAACAAGGAGTTTGAAGTCGATTCGTATGCATTCCTGAAGGTGTCACCTTGGAAGGGGAAGATGCGTTTTGAGAAAAAGGGGAAGTTAAGCCCTAGGTTCATAGGACTGTTTGAAATTTTGCGAAGGGTAGGTGAGGTAGCATATGAGATAGTATTACCTCCAGAGTTGGGGCATATCCATAACGTGTTTCACATTTCGGTATTGCGTCCCTATAAGCCGAATTACAAGCACGTAATCAAGTATGAACCAATTCAACTCGAGAAAGACTTAACTTATGAGGAGTTTCCTATGCAAATTGTTGATAGGAAGGAACAAGTGTTAAGAAACAAAACTATACCTTCGGTGAAGGTGATATGGAGGAACCACAATGCTGAAGAAGCAACTTGGGAACTCGAGGACAAGATGAGGAAGGCTTATCCTCATTTGTTTGATTAACTTGTATGGTAATTCTGGGGACAAAATTCTTATAAGAAGGGGAGAATGTAACACCCCGAGAAAATCAAACGTTTATGTAAATGAATTTTTATTTGATTTATTGGATAAAATTTGGATTATTTGTTTATTAAACTGAGCAAGTTAATTGTAGGTCATTTTATGACCTAGAGAATGCAGAAATAAGTAGGATTCTAGCTACGTGCTAGGAATAAATTATATGAATTTATAAGACGAAAAAAAAGGTTTTTGAGAATAATTTTTTTTTGGGAAAAGACGAAATAGACACTATTCAACCCTAAGGGTTAAGTTTCAACCCTAAGGGTTAGGGTTTAAGACTCTATGCCATTCCGAGAGTTCGGAATGTCAGAATGACGTTCTGTTGAAAGATTTGTCAGTAATATACCGTGAAAAGTAAAGTTAGCCGAGAAAAGTTTTCTCGGGAGGAAAAGTACAAAAATCAATATTCATCTATTGTTGCTTGGGAATTTATTTTGAAATACAGAGAAACGCGTAATGATAGGATTTCAATACGAGATGGAATATGTAATAATATTTCATTTATGACTCATGAAGTTTTCGCGTAGGGACTTAAAAATCCTAACGGTTAGGGAAAATGATCTAATGAAATAATGGTTTACGTAAAATAATAAATAAGTATTGTACGGAAAGAATACATGTATAATACGAGGTATTATACAAGAATAATATGGAGAGAATACGAGAATTATACAACGTACAATACAAATTTTTATACGGAGTAAATACGTTAAAACGAATTGAATTGGAATTAAAAGTTGATAAGTTTGACCCATGGGTCGAACCATTGGGTAAACGGGTGGTTTTAATCCATGGTTCAACCCACAACCCATGTTGGACATGGGGGAACAAGGCCACATAGGAGCATGTGGGAGCACAAGGGGGGGACATGGCTGGCCATGTGCTAGCACATGGGCCTTAACTTGGTGGGAAAGAAAGGAGAGGAGGTGGGAATAGTAAAGGAGGTTGGGCCTAAATAACTCTTCTACCCTAAGCCTTGCCAACTCTATAAATACAGAGCCTTATCTTCATATTTTGGTTGTTTGAGAAATCCTAACATCTAGAGAGAGAGATAAGAAGAGAAGCTAGCTTGTGTTTGTGAAGACATTTCATCAACCAAGGGGATTAAGAAAGCTTTGAGTATTCCTACTCACTCCACTAAGAACCTTAAAGGTATTCCCATAAGGAACAATACGTAAAACTTTCTTTTCTTTCAATATTAGTGTTGATAGAGAAGTGTTAAAGAAAGCTTGAACCCTATGAAGTTATAAGGATGGCTTACTAGTGAACTAAGAACCTTAACAAGCAATGCATGATGGAAGACTAAGAATTGATTAGGTACTAATAATGGACTTAATGAATTCATAGGAAATGGACTAATGAACATTTGAAACCATGAAAAAATTAAATGTTTTGAATGATTAGAATTAGTAATAATCAACCATGGGATTGATTCCAAGTGGTTTGGAGTAATAATAATGAAGAACAAAGATTCGGCGAAAGTTACGCGATTAGACGATAATCGTCGAAAACGTAAATTTCTCAGATTAGAAGTCAAAAGTTGTCGTGAGCATTAGAAATGATAGTTTTTGATTGCAACACATGAATTTAGGTAAATAAGACTTACGAGGAAAAGAATGGATTGATTCCAACTTAAAACGAAGATTTGAGCGTCGAACGTTCTCGAACGTTTAACGAAAATGTAAAAAAATGCACTAATCAGTGAATTTCTCGCCGATGGATTCAGAAACGAATTCTGACTTGATAGGATGGTAGAGCATGTTGTTTATGAACTTTTGGCTTTAGAACGAACCAATTCTGAGTTATAACGATCAAGTTATGGACTCCGGAATTTTAGAATTTTCAAAGACTTAGAAAATTTTTCTAAGTTGCAGAGCTAGCGTCGCAGCGCCAGCCAATAGGCTTAAGCATGTGCCACAGCGCCACACCTGGGAGAAAGCTCTAGAGAGTAGTGCTGCAGCACCACTCCAAGGGCAATATCTGGCGCCGCAGCGCCAGCATGGGAGAAAAGTTGACATTGTTAATAATTACTTAACCTTTTGCATATCATTAAGGGGCTAGTGAATGATGTAATGTAAACCTTAAACAACATGTTTAAGTAAGAGTTTATGAAAATTAAATATTAAATAAACGTAATTAAACTTAAGTTTTGGACATTAACCAAAACTAAGTTAAGGAACAAGTTAAATACTCGTTTAATCATCATGCCTAGTGATGATTAAGAAGAGTTGGTTGATAACACAGGATGTTAATAAACCGTAATGGACATTAAATAACTTTAATGAATGTTATTAATTTAACATTTTGATTAAGTTATACAAGAAGGAGAAGTTAGGCTATACTTGGTATATCGATGATGAATTCTCATAGGTATGCTTTGTGTTATACTTTGTAGACGTTGTAAAGACTGAATAGCCTACGTGTAAAGGTTTAGAAGACGCAAAGGCATGTTTTCTAACTTCGTTCATACTTTACTATGAATGCAAGTTTTCTAAACTCTTGTCTATACGTTATGCTTGGACAAGAGGTCATTATACATAATTGTTTATGCATGAACTATTATGGAATAGTCGATGCCATTTGATTCGGCTAGACTGAGATTTAGCATATTTTGGTGGGTTTTTCCATAAATCTTTCCAAAATATATATAATGTTGTGATCCTATGCCAATTTCTTGGTACGGATTCTCAGGTAAACCTGAGTATTAATAAAACAAAGGTTTTAAATGTCGTTAATTCGACAGGCACGTGAGGTTGCCATTAATTAAACATTAACACGTTTAATGTATGAGTGTTGATCAACATAGAGTACTACAGGCTGATCATATGGACGTGCTCGTAAGCTATATCGAACTTACGACCTTCGTGCATGGTTGTTCCTTTCATGAATGAGAACTAAAATATATAGATCATGGTCATTGACCAAAATGGATTCCGAAGAGGCTATAAAGTCCTTGGGAATGGTTTTAAAGGAATCAAAATGATATTTTGATTATTCTTAAGTACTTCATAACTATTGTACAGTTATTGAAGAACAAGGAATATGATTCTTGATTTTGTGGTTTCAAGATATACTGTTTAACTTGCTGAGCTGCTTATGCTCATTCTTGCTTAAAACTAAATGATTTTAGCTAAGAACGAACGGACTGAAGTATTCGGTAAATATAATGGAAAGTCCAAGCTGGACAAGTAGTGGCCTTTGTAATAGTATAGTATTAGTATTGTATTTATTGATATTATAACACTGAACAATGTATTGGTTACGAACACTTGGGAAGGAATTTTATAGAATGTAATAATTAGTAAACTCATGCATTGATATTGATGTCCTCAATTGAATGTATCAGTAGATTGTAGCACCGTGTAGCACCATGTCCTGGGTTTGAAGGTACCCGAATTTAGGGGCGTCACAGGATGTCCCACAAATCTGTACTTGTTAAATGCTGTCCAAAACTTTTCCTTTTGAAATCTTTTCACATAAGTTGGACAACCCTTTATCTTAACATACTTAAGACTAGGAATCCTCCCTATCCATAACTCTAATAAAGTCTTGGGGACGGATTTTGAGGTTACCTTATTTTGTAGATATGCAGCTATTACTAGGGTATTACCCTAGAAGGATACTGGAATGTCGGTAAAATCATTATGGACTGCACAATGTCCAATATAGTATGATTTTTCCTTTTAGAGACACCAATCAATTATTGTGTATCAGGGAAGCGTCCATTATAAGAAAATCATTTAAAATGATCTTAAAACTTATTGCGCAAGTATTTATTCCTCGTTCCAATCGAAGAATCATAATACCTTGCCAATTAGTTTTACTTTTGAATTCTTTGGACCTTTCAAATGATTCAGACTTGTATTTCACCAAATACAAATATTTAACTCTTTTAATGATCATCTCCTTTTCTTTTAATAGTTTGTTCAATTTAAAACTATTTTCATGTAAGTCAAGTATGTAAAGTCCATTTAGTAAAATGTTAATTATTTAAACTAATGGACTTGCCCGTAGGCGGCGCTAAACAATAAGTTCCTGCAGTTAATGGACCAACCGTTGCTCCATTCCCACATGCAAGAAGACTTCCCCTTGTTTAGCTTTCTACTTTTGTTTGGTCCCTTCATAAATATGTATTTATGAGAACCATAACCGGTATCCAATACCCAAGTAGAAACTTTACATACTGAAAGCTTTATTTCAATCATTGACAAACCTGTATATGTAACCAAAGCTTCACTAAGCTTCTTCTGGTTAGCCTCTGCAAGATATTTCTCGCAGTTTCTATTCCGGTGTCCAGGCATATTGTAGTGGAAGCAAACTCCTTTGTTATCCGTATAAATTTTATTCTTATTATCCTTTCTATTTACCTTCTTTGAATCGTTCTTCTTTTCAGAAGATCCTTTGGCCCCTACCAGTAAGACTTGGTCTTTTTTAGTTGGAAAGTGACTCTCAACAGTTTTTTAATATGTTAAGCAAATCGGCGAGACTGATATCTAGCTTGTACATATAAAAATTCATAACAATTATGATAAGAAGTCCGGGAGTGAGTGCAAGATCAAATCTTGGCTCAACTCTCCATCCGTGACAAAATTTTGTTGTCCTAATTGTTCAATCCAATTGATCATCTTTAGGACATGTGTCTATACAGTAGTGTCATCGGTCATTCTAGATTAAAAGAGCTTCATAGATATCTGATATCTAGCAGTCCTACTTTCCTCACCATTCAACTACTTGAAATATAGGAATATAGTAGGAACATCCATAGTTTCATGCTGGCGCTGAAGCTCGTTACTCATGGATGTGAGCATGATGTATTGAGCCAACTATGCATCATCTTGCTGCTTTCTAAAAGTATCAATCTCTTCCTCAAAAGCATTGTTTACAACTATTGCAGGGATAGGCATATTAAGGACATAAGATAGTTTTTCAGCCTTGAGAACTATTCTCAAATTCCTTAACCAATCCATTTAATTCGGTTCGATTAATTCGCATCTAATATGCTACGCAGTTATATTAATTTAGACATTATAAAATTCTATAAATATATTTGTAATTAACAACATTATAGCATACATTCTTTTATTAATTACCAAAATAAATTAGGACTTTTTTTAAATTGGTATCTCCTACTATTTTCATCAAACTATATTACCCTCATAATATATAGTTTGGCAAATCTAATTAAAGATTTGCTAGTGAGAAAAAGGATCTCATTTCAAATGTATATAGCCTTGTGTGACACAACAAACGATATATAAATAAATAGGTAGACAAGTATTATCAATTACATCAACATGTAACTCATTATATTCTTCCTCTTAGATTATTTTGATCAAGTGTGACACATCCGAATCAAAACTTATCCAAGTTAAGTCCAATCTAGCACTTCCATATATTCAAAAGAAAAATACCGCCCTTGTGTGACACAACAAAACAACATCGTTCAGTCTATTTATAAGCATTAAATGTATTGAATCGAAATCTTAAATATTTAATACTTGCCTTGTGTGACACAACAAACTCATATTAAATATTAAATACTCTATTAATTTACAATGCTAGAACGCAACTGTCGACGTTGGGAAAAATCTTTGGCGATCCCTTTTCCTATGTGTTTTACCCTTGATGTTTTCTATTTGATTTGTTTGATCTGAAGGGTGAATTTTTAGGAAAAGGCCGACATTTAATGTCAATGATTTGAAAAGTTTTATTTATAGTCGCCAGTTGGTATGTTTGAAATGGTTGTACCAACTCAACCAAGTTTTGATTTGAAAAGTTTTGCAAGTACGCCGAATTGTTGGACTCTGTTTAACATGGCCTTGGAAATCGAGATTCATAGAGTTCAAGGGCTTGAATAAGCGGGGGGGGGAGGTGTTAGGCCCCCCCGACTTCCGTGAAACACGGTTACCGCGTCTTTTCAATTTCCCTATTTTATTTACAGCGCGTGTGTGTGTGTGTGTGTGTTTGTGCTTGCAGTAATTTGGCCTAAGTGTTTTATTTGAAAGTAATGTTGTGCTTCGTTGGACCTATATACGAAGTATTTGATTTAATGAAAAGTTCATTTTTAGACAAGGTATGAAAATGATGTTTTGAAAGATAGTTTTCAAACCCTTTCGCTAACATATGAATTGAAGCCTTTTGATACTTCCATTTTATTCTGCATTAGGCTGATTTTGATTTTATTTTCGGGATGCGAAGCATCCTCGACCAAATAATATATATATAAGTGTCGGGCTCCTTATGGGCATAAAAGTCATCAAAGTGACCCGAGAACTACAAACCACAATTTACTATGTTGAGACCTTAAATCCGGATAACCGTTTTAAGGTCCCTCTGATTTACATTTACAAAAACATAGGCAAACTGTATTTACAGTTTAAATTTGTCCATCATGGGAATTGGATCTAGATCTATGTGGTTAATCATAGATCCCATGATTCCTAGGCTCACAAAATATCATGAAAAAGCTTGCACAACAGATATATTGAAATAAAATGCAAATTAAAATCTAGACATCACAAGACAAAAGATTCATCAGTTAAATCCTTGCATACGCATAGCCAAAGCTTCCCGTTCCCTCTAGATACGGATCTGGGGTCACATAGTTACTTTAATATTTACAAAACTAAAAGGAAAACTACATTTAAATAAATTTTAGTCATTCTAGCTCAACGGTTCTAATTTGACAACTTTTAAACCGGTTGAAAGTTAGAGATGGCTAGATTTAGATAAATCTAGTCCATAAACTTTACATTAGAACATATTTACATCAAATGAACAGTTAAAATAGATATTTAATCACATTGAATAAATAATATATATATATATATATATAAAATACTTATATATATATATATATATATTAAATATGGAAAGAGCCACGAATTTATAATTTAGGCGTGACTGATCAATCTATATATATATATATATATATATATATATATATATTAAAGCTGAAAAAGACACGGATTAACAATCCAGGCCAAACGAGTTAGTATAAGTATATATATATAATTAAATATATATTAAAGCGACAAAAAGTCACAGATTAGCAATCCAGGCTAACGGAGATATATATATATATATATATATATATATATAGTTATATATATTAAAATCGAAAATACCACAAATTAACAATCCAGGCTAAATAACACTTATATATATACTTATATATATATATATATATATATATATATTAAAGAGATAAAAGCCACAGATTTGCAATCCAGGCTGAAATAGCAATTATAAATGTATATATATACTTATATATACATAGATTGAAGCTAGAAAGGCCACGAATTTGAAATCCAGGCAAAACTAAAATCTATATATATATATATATATATATATATATGCTTATATATATAAGTTAAAATAGTAAAAAGCTTTAGATCACAAGAAATCTCATAGTGTATAGCGCTAGAGGCTTAAAACCACTTTTGAAGCTTGAAAACTTCGTTTCCACCAGTTAAAACTTGATCTATTAGTATGTATATGTATAAAAGTGTTTAGTAAAAGAAATATCTAAGTTTGGAGCACTGTAGGTAGGGTTAAGAGCTGAAATGGGCGGAATTTCCTCGCTTTTTCTCTTTTTTCTCTTTTTTTGGCTGGTGGGGGGTCTTATTTATAGACTAGGAGCCGCAGGTCCACCTGCGGCTGACCTGGGTGGCCTCGATCCCGTAGGTCTTGTTGTGTAAAAGTACGTGCACTCCGACCAATGCGCTGTCTACTTAAACCTTCATAACTTTTAATCCGGGAATTCGATGGAGGCATGCTATACCTTTATAGAAATCCCTTTCCGAGATCTACACAATGACATGGGATTTAACCTTTTCCAAATCTGGGAAGATGAGTTCATGACCAGATCTCCGAGTCTTCACATTCCGTTCGTTGAGCTATCTTATGTTATTTCTCACTCGGGATTGACGTTATGGTTATGCATTACCTTCATGGCATTAATTTGACTTGATTTGATGTTAAGTTGGCAAAATAATCACTTTACCCATCAAGGGGTTGTCTCCATGACTACCAAGGCTTTCGACTGTTTCTCGGGGTTGTCTCTGAGGTTTAATCCTAGTCGACTCTATTCTTCCTCAGGGTTGTCTCTGGGGCTTGAATTGATGATTCGGGGCTATCTCCAAAGGTTGAATTGGTATCCCGGGGTTGTGGCCGGGGTTTGATTTGATCTCTCGATGTTGTCATTGGGGTTTGATTTGAAATCCCAAGGTTGTCGTCGGGGTCTGATTTGATATCCCAGGGTTGTCGGATTTGATCTCCCGGTGTTGTCGCCAAGGATTGACTTGATGTTTTGGGGTTGTCGTCGGGGATGGATTTGATCTCCAGGGGTTATCGCTAGGGATTGATTTGATATCCCGGTGTTGTCGTCGAGGATTGATTTGATCTCCCGGTGTTGCCACCGGGGATGGACTTGATCTCCCGGGGTTATCGCCGGGGATGGATTTGGTCTCCCAAGGTTGTCGCTAGGGATTGATTTGATCGCCCGGTGTTGTCGTCGGGGATTGATTTGATCCCTTGGTTTTGTCACTGGGGATGGATTTTATCTCTCGAGGTTGTCACCGGGGTTGGATTTGATCTGCCAGTGTGTTTGTCGGGGTTTGATTTTAATCTCCCGGTGTTGTCGCCGGGGTTGATTTGGACTTCTAGAGTTGTCTCTGGAAGGTAAAAGATGGTTTTGCCCTCCTACAGGGTTAGTAATAGTAATGTAAAATTTTGAGTGTCTACAGATTCCCCTCTTTATCATGTTTAGGCAATGCAATGGATTGAAAATGATAAAGATTGCTAGACACTAGAAATAAGATACATGCAAATGTAACACAATGCATTACATGCTATGTTATGAATGTTATATGATCTTGTGGGGTTTGTTGCCACGGTATTCTATTATTGAGCGCCCCCACTACTTCTGATGGGGATGGAGTTGTCCATAATGGCTTTCACTAAACTCTCTAGATGCCTACTCGAACGATAGTTTACAAAGATTTCATCACCGAATCTTTCCTGATGCTACATTGGGTTGAAGCCAATGGTTTATCATGTTCGTCGGTGCTACCAAGAATGATTCTACCAAATGTTGTAGAGATATTTTCAGGATCCCCACTGGGAGATTTGTCTAAAGATGATACCACTTAACATTTCTGAATTCAACGTTGGGGTTGTCACCAACATTCCTTATTTTCAAATACGCTTTCTGACTTTTCCTCCACTGTGGACGTTCCTCTTATGATGAGTGACCTCATTGGGGATTCTTGATGCCTATCTTGATGATAGCTTACACTGGTTTACACCATTAGATCTTTCCCCGATGCTACGCTGGAGTTGTCGCCAACGGTCTGAATTGATGTCTAGTTGATGCCGATGTTGTTGTTGGGAATAAAATTCTCACTATCTATTCGAACAATAGTTGACAACGATTTGACCATCATCGATCCTTCTCGATGCCTACCCGAATGGTAGTTTAATACAGTCGACTGAACTGATTTGATGCCTACTCGAATGATAGTTTACAGAATTTAACCATCACCGAACCTCCTCGGTGCCTACTCAAACAGTAGTTTACAACGGTCGATTGAACTAATTTGATTCCTACTCAAACGGTAGTTTGCAGAGTTTGACCATCACCGAACCTCCTCGGTGTACTCAAATGGTAGTTTACAATGGTCAGTTTAACTAATTTGATCCCTACTCGAACGGTAGTGTGCAGAATTAACCATCACTGAACCTCCTCGATGCCTACTCGAACAGTAGTTTCCAACGATTGGTTGAACTTATTTGATCCCTACTCGAATGGTAGTTTGCAGAATTTGACCAACATCGAACCTCCTCAATGCCTACTCGAACGGTAGTTTACAATGGTCGGTTGAATTGATTTGATTCTTACTCGAACGGTAGTTTACAGATTTTAACCAACATCGAACCTCCTCCATGCCTACTCGAAGGGTAGTTTACAACGATCGTTTAAGTGATTTGAAGCCTCGGCTGGGGATTTGTATAACAGATTCCATCATCGGTTCTCCTCGAGAAGGATAGTTTTCCACGATTTTCATCATCGGATCTCTCCTGATGCTACGTTGGAGTTGTCGCCAATGGTTCACAATATCAGACATTCTGACCTTCGTTGAAGTAGTTCTCAACGGTTTTCATCACCGAATCTTTCCCGATGCTAAGCTGGAGTTGTCTCCAACGGTTTGCAATATCAAACATACCTGATCTCGATGTTGGGGCTATCTTTCTGATTAGTCACACCCTCATACAAGTCTGGATACTTTGACGCATTCAAAATCCACTGTTGACCTTCCCGATGCTTTGACAGAGATAGTTTTCAACAATTTTCATCATTGGCACTCCAAATACCATATCAGGGTTCATACCAATGGCTTACATGATGATTTTCTTTCATTAGGAGTTTGACACCCAGATTCAGGGTTTAAGGCCTTTTCTGCTCAATCGCGTAGCACTTTTTTTCCCTGATTTGACTTTTTAGCTTCTATGAACTCCGCTTTAACCTCATTTAGACCTAACCGGAGGGGGTGGGACCCACCCTTTGGTGCCACAGGTCTATTTGCGGCTACCGCAGGCAGAGTCGCGGCTCCCCGCGGGTCTTTTTTAGCCCCCCCCCCTCCGTGGCTTTCATAAGTCATTTTCAAGTTGAACCATATAAAAAATCTAAAAATTCCTCTTCAGATCTACCGAGTTCGGGCTGCTTTTTTCAAAATTCGTCACCGTACAATCTTTCTGCACAACTCTGGTAACGTTTACATCCTTTCTTTTTAAGTTTTGACAGTTAAAACAATAGATTTCATATAGAATGCTTCTAAACACAATATAGTGAATATGCATGCTCATATGACTTTATAAAAAAATTTAGACCTAGTAAATGTGTATGTTTTACCATACTGAACGTATTATTGTGAAAAAAATTAATTTCTGAAACTGTCATTTGGCGCCCCTTTTGGCCAATTTATTCATCCTATTTAAAGGACAAATGAGCCTGGATTTCTAAATAAAAATACACATGGTAATTTAGCTGCAATGGGGAGTTTTATTTTGATAATTTTCATTCATATGAAATGCTCATGATTTTGGGTAGGTGTGTTACTGAATGGCCACCTAGTCATGCCTATGTACATGCGGATACTCCATTTTATAAATGAGACTCTGGCAAAAAAAATTCAAAAGCCTGAGCATTTAATGAACATGCAATTTTAACTCTACTGTGGACGTATGTTAAACTAATGCATACTTTAGGACTTAGACTATGCATGAAACAATGATTTAATTTTAATCAGCCGTAAGTTTGAGACTTACCTCACCCTTTCTGAGGTGAGTTAGAGATTTTGTTTATATTATGGATTCAGATATACTAGGAAGATCTCACAGAGTCTCTGCAGGGGTGAGGAGGAGGAGAGCTTCTGATGTCCCTCAGCCTCGTCTAGCCCGGCAGCCTCACCCAGCCCGGCAGCCTCGCCGGTTGGCTGAGTCAATGGTTCGTCCTATCCAGGTTGATAGGTTAGACACTATGGATGACGAGGAGGATGTCCCTATTATGGATCCCGCTCCAGCTCTGACTACCTCGCGTCGGGAGCTTCCAGCCATCACTGTGATGATTTTTAGATGATTTGAGGCACCATCCTTCGATCTATCTTCATGCCAATGAGGTAACCGAAGTTTTTATTTAAAACTTTTCTTACTTTTGCCATTTCAGGACAAAGGTTTAAACTAGATTTTCTGTTTGATGCAGGTTCCCGGCTTTACTCAGCCCAGGGGGATCTGGTTTAATGTCCACTCCTTATATCATACTCTTCATCTGGAGTACCACTCCAATCATTAACTCTTGGGGTTTTGAGGCCTTCTTCTCTATTCCTCCCCGTCGTTGCCCTTAGGGTTATCTACGAGCTTTATCTAAGCGTTGGTTCCACCAGACTCAATCCCTAAAATTGTTAGACTGTGGGATTATGATGACACTGATGGATTGGCGGTTCATAATAGGGTTGGACTTTACAGGTGAGCCAGTTCCTTTGGTGGCTGATATTTCACCTGCTGTCGTTCGATCCCTCTTGGGAATTCCTGCGACCATCAAGGGTCGGATAGTACGTTCTGGGCCCTTGAGTGTTAATGCCCAGAGTGGGGCTTTGACTGAGCCTTTGCCTGATGATCAGAGAACTTGAGATTGCATTCTTCAGTGACTGTTCCTGGTCATCATCAGGGGTTGTTTCATAGTAGACAACTCCTCGACAGTCTCTTTAGCTCTGGTTAGCGCTACTCAAGATGTGGAGAACATCAGGGATTTTAACGGGGGACCTTCGCCTATTTTCTTCTTGGGTTGCGCCTACGCTCTGAGGTCGTGGCGGAGGCTTGGCCGGGTTTTTATCCCTTCCTACTGGTGAGTAATTTCTCTTTCATCTTTCAATCTCTCTCATTTATGTTTTACACCCTTGATTATCTGACAGTCGGTTTTGAGGATGGATTTCTTAATGGATTAGAGTTTATATTGTCCACTCGTCGTATTCCCCTTTTGACTGATGGAGGCTGGGAGCTCTACTTGGGAGAACGGGCTATCAGGAGTGTTATAGACGAGATTCATATTCCATTCCCTTCGCTTGCTAGGCGACATTAGTCCATATCTCATCCAGTCAAAGATATTCCATTGATGCGCTTGTATGGCTTCACCCTATTATAGGGTCCTCATAGTCAGAAGGAATTTTATCGCACTATTGGGGCTCAAACTCGTGCCACTCAGTTCATAATAGACATGGTTCATGGGTCTGTTATGATGGTAGACTGGATAGCTTGCCTTCGAGAGCCTACTCATTTGGAGCAGATTTCCAGTTTTACCCAGCGGTTGGAGCTGGCATAGTTTTTCATCAGGCACCTTGGCAGGGATCCTTCAGAGGCAGATTCTTTTTATCCTTCCAGCTCCGGAGCTAGTCCCTCAGGAGGTTCATTTTTTGGCAGTATCCCCCCGTCTATCAAGCAGACATTGCTTCTGGTAGAGATTCAATGACTCAGGAGGAGTTGCAGCAGGTTGATCGTCTAGATGTAGATATCATAGACTTTTTTTAATAGATTTCTCGTTATATCTTTTAATAGGCCTCTGTTAGATATTGGGCGGATGTGCCCTATTTCTCATTATCTCTTTTGATAGGCCTCTGTTAGTCATTGGGCAATTGTGCCCCATTTTCCTGTACTTTTTATTTTGCATTTTAGTAGCGGACTGAGATGATGCTTTCATTAGACACTTAATGTATGATGTTTCCTATCTATTGCATCCTATTGTTATTTATCATTATCATATATTATGATGCATGCATTATGTCATGGATATGCATTCATATAGGTGAGTTTAGCATTGACCATTGGATGGTCTCATGATACAGTTCTACATATGTCTTCATCTACCGTTAGTCAGATTGAGCACCTTCCTCCTACCTTGATATCTTTATCTTTGAGATCATGGTATGACAGTTTGTCTCCCGTAGATAAGGCGACAGTTGATCAAATATTGGGGCATTCTATGGCCATCTTGGCTTTCCAGGTCCCACAAGGCTTCGTGGATAGTATGTTATCTTGTTGGATACCTAAGCGATAGATTTTCATATTTGGTATCTACGAACTGACTTCTACATTGGTGGAGTATGAGCACATCACTGGTTTGTGATTGGATCGGCCTTATGCTGGATGGCCATCAGTGATATGAGACGACAGTTCATGACCTTGACTGGCTTGAGGTGCAAAGTCGTCGCGGATGAGATTATTTCGGGGCATGTGGTGTCCCTGGACTTTCTGATTGATCGATTTGGATTGTTAGATAGCTATCTACTGCATTTAAGAGATTTTTCCATTACTAAGGATGTGTGGAGGGTTGCCCGAGTAGATGCTTTATTGATCTGCATTGTGGCTTATCTATGCATGCCATTGTATATGGACCATATAGATATCGGTCTGATCATAGTGGTTCGCGCTCTTAGACAGGGTTGTACCATCCTGCCCATGATACTGGCAGAGAACTTAAGGTCGGTGTTGCCTAAATTCTTAATAGCACTTTAACACGCAAGTATACTCGTTCAATTACAATATTCAGCAAGCAAGGGTATTGTTCCCACGAGGAAATAGATTAACCTTTATCAATTATAAATTTTAATTCAATTAATATTATTTTAAACTACAAAATATTATTTTATACCACTGTTGGGTTTGTACGTAACGTAATCATGCAATCAAACCATATAAAAAGGGCGGAAGCGTAAAAAACGAGGTTTTCAAAAATTTATACAAACCCATTACCATGATCATTCTTGTGCATCAATTATCAGTGAATGAAGAAGGAGAAAAACAGAATTATACCTTTGAAGATCCAAGCTTCCTCAGGTACAAGTTCTACTCCTTTGATTCCTTTGATTCCTCTGTAGTGGCTCCTTCCCTTGATCAATGTCAGCCACCCAAATGTTTGGCCTCTAACGGTGATCCACCAAGGAAGATGAAGAACTCAGTAAGATGGGTTATTGGCATAACCCTTGTTTCTATCTCTATAGAATATGTGTACTTCCAACTCTTGAAAAATTCACGTACCTTATTTCTGGTATAAGACTCTCTTATATAGATATTAGGTTAACCCTCCTAATCCAATTAGAATAGGATTTTATTTAATTAATTAATTAATTACTTTTAATTAATTTATATCCTAATCTTTATTAGGATTGAGAGAGAGTACTGATATTATATTAATTCCTAAACTTCTTTAGAATTAAAATAATAATAATAATAATAATAATATTAATAAGACTCCTCTTATTAATTTATATTTAATATTTCTAAAATATTAAATAATAAACATTAAGCTATTTAATTTATTCTATCATCATAGATTAAATTAATTATACTTAATGCATTATTACTATCATGCCATTTTCTTCTTAAATAATTCTTCTTCCTTTTATGGTGTGACCCTTTAGGTTCTCCATATTAAACCGGTTGTGAATAAATCAATTAGAACAATTCTAATCTTATTTAAATAAACAAATTAAACTAATAATCTATTTAAATAAATAACATTTATTCTACAATAGGGATAAGCCTCCCTAGCGATCAACGACTTTCCAGATAATATAGATTTCAACATTAATCATAAAAGAACCTGTGAGTTAATAGTTACCGTACAATTCAATCCTTCCACCATACAATGTCCCAATTAAATATAAGACATGGATTTACTGTCAAGTCTTAATTTATTTAATCATATGTATTTCGATTAGAAAATGCACAACTCCAAATAATGCAAATTAGAAACCTCTTTCTAATTTCATTCTACCTTGGCCAAGGATTCCTGGGTTGTCATTTAACGAATCACATAGGACATATCTCCTCTTTTACTAGAGGTGGTAGATTCTTTATTGATCATTCATTATCTCCATATGTAACTCATTACACCCAACCATACCTTATATATGCATTAAAAGGCCTTAAGGAATTAGTCAAAGTATAATTTGTTACATACAAGATATTATGATGATCTCAAGTCGAAGGATCACATGTACTACTATCACATTAGGAATTCCTATTGACAGGCGAGTAAAACTCCATTAGGTATTCCATAGCGAGTCACGTTCAGTGAACTTATTCTCCAATAAGCACCATATACTTGCTTTAGTGTCTCCACACAAATGACCATGAGATCAGTCATCCTCATCCAATGAGCAAGCAACATATGTACCAATCTATCCGGATTTACTAATCCCCTTTTTAGTAATCCCACGATTGGGAACTATTTTAGATTTAAAGCTTTCTAAGAATTTAGATCTCATTAGCATGATCAACATCATGATTCTAAAAGCATTGCTTAAAACTATGGGTTATTTACATATTATAAAAATAGCAGCATGTAGATAATTAAATGCCTTTAATAAATAAATATTTTATTAATAAATAAATAAGATTGTTTACAAAGTATGTGCTTTATCATCATACATGATTAGCTTGTATGCATACTACTATCACTATTCTGGGGGCGTCACAGTTGGTATCAGAGCTTAGGGATATGATCTCTGGCGGAGATCGGGGAATAGAACTAGGAGGGGAGAGACGAGTAAATCCTTCGCTAGTGTGTCCTACCTAAGCTTATGTGGTATTTAATTGGTCAGTCGGAGCATAGAGTTAATATGTGATATGTTGATTTGTTTAATTAACCCTTGTTTTATGGCAGTATTTGAGAATGGCAGCTGAGAACGTTAACAACGAAGTGAATGAGACTGTGGAGACACCTTTAATCACTAACCAGGAGAACGTGCAACAAGAAAGAAATGTTCATCCTGAAAACAACGCTGGTCAGACGATAAACGATGAGATGTTTAGAAGTTTTCTGCAGTTCATGCAAAACCAGACGAGGGAGACTCGTGTGCAACATACAGGTGGAGATAATAACAACTCGCGAATTGTTACTGCCAAGCAGTTCAAAGAATTGGGACCACCAGAGTTTCTGGGAAAGCTAGATCCGATCAAGGCGGAGACGTGGATTAAACAAATTACCAAGATATTTGATGTCTTGGGATGTACGGAGGAACAGAAGGTTCCATTCGCCACGTTTATGTTCCGTGGAGAGGCAGATTACTGGTGGGAATCCGTGAAGCGTACCCAGCCTGCCGCACTCAAGATGTCTTGGGAAGCGTTCCTGAAACTGTTTAATGACAAGTACTTTCCTGAAAGTATTCATCATATGAAGGAAGTAGAGTTTATCAGACTCGAGCAAAACAACATGACGGTATCCCAGTACGAGGCTAAGTTCGCGGAGCTGTCCGGGTTTACACCTCATTTGGTGGAGAATGAGGAAAGTATGACGCGGATGTTTCTAAAAGGTTTGAAACCCGAAATACGTCAATACCTCATTTCTCATAAATTTTCTTTATATTCGGATGTAGTAAACAGAGCCCAGTTATTAGAACGAGATAATGATTATGTTCAACCGAGGGACCACAACCAAGGTCGTACCGGTGGCAGCAGTCATCGAAGCAATGACAACCAGCGAGGAGGAAAGTATGACAGAAGCGGTAACCACTCCGGTGGTAATCGTGGCTATGATAGTAGAAGAAGCGAATCGGGAGGAGATTTCAAAAAGAGAAGGTATAACAATGAGAATGCGAAGATGTCAACATCAGCACCAGCATCAACTATTTCGAGGGGAGGAGAACGACCACCGGTCGTATGCTATAAGTGCGGGAAATATGGACACATCAGCCCAAACTGTCCACAACAATTCAAAGCATGTTATAACTGTGGAAAGGAAGGACATATAGCTCGAGATTGTCCTGTTACGAAACCAAGTTCAGCGGGGGTGGTGATTCCAAAGGCGGTTGCAGACAAGTCAAAGTCGGTGATTCCTGGAAGAGCGTTTGTCGTGACAGCCCAAAACGCGAGGAATCCACACGAGGTGATTACGGGTAAGCTGATCATAAACACTTGCGAAGTTTACACCTTGTTAGATACCGGTGCTACCCATGCTTTTATTTCACCTGCTTGTGCTCAACGTTTGAACTTGACTTCTGATAAATTAGACTTTGACTTATTTGTTGAAACTCCGTTGGGAGAAACCTTTGTTACATCTACAGTTTACAAATCTTGCTTGATTCAGATTGGTACCCTTACCTTACCTGTTGATCTTATATCTTTGAAAATACTTGCATTTGACGTGATTTTAGGAATTAACTGGTTAACCAATTACCATGCCAGAATTGATTGTTTTCGTAAGGTTGTCAGTTTTCATATTCCTAATCAACCTGTTGTACGAATCCAAATCACCAAACCACTAAAATTAGTCAATATCATTTCAAGTCATAAAGCTATTCGTTTATTGAAAAACGGATGTCAAGCTTTCTTAGCTCATGTCACTGATCTAAACCAGAATACATCAGATTTGAATGATATTTCCGTTGTTAATGAGTTTCTTGATGTATTTCCCGAAGAATTTCCCGGTCTACCCCCAGAACGTGAAGTTGAATTCTTTATTGACCTTGAGCCCTGTACAAAGCCCATTTCTAAAACCCCATATCGAATGGCTCCTATTTTACTTCAGGAGTTAAAGGTCCAATTAAAAGAGTTGTTAGACATCGATTTTATTCGTCCTAGTACGTCTCCTTAGGGTGCTCCTGTTTTATTCTTAAAGAAGAAAGACGGGAGTATGCGACTTTGTATTGACTATCGGGAGTTGAACCATGTCACCATCAAGAAGAGGTATCCGTTACCTCGTATTGATGACCTGTTCAACCAGTTGCAAGGAGCACAGTTCTTTTCAAAGATCGATCTTCGTTCTGGATATCATCAGTTGAAGATTAAAACTGAGGATATTCTAAAGACTGCTTTCAGAACACGGTACGGGCATTATGAGTTCTTAGTCATGTCTTTTGGATTGACTAATGATCCTGCTGCTTTCATGGATATGATGAACCGTGTATTTAAGGAGTATTTGGATCAATTCGTTGTTGTCTTTATTGATGACATCCTCATCTATTCTAAAAGCCGTGAAGATCATGAACACCATTTGAAGTTGGTACTTCAAAAGCTTCGTGAGAACAAGCTATATGCCAAGCTGAAGAAATGCGAGTTCTGGCTTGAGGAAGTAGCATTTCTTGGGCACGTGGTATCGAAACGTGGAGTATCTGTTGACCCGGCGAAGATTGAAGCAATACAAAGCTGGGAGCAACCTAAGTCGGTGACCGAAGTACGAAGCTTTCTAGGCTTAGCTAGTTATTATCGGAGGTTCGTAGAGGGATTTTCTCGAATCGCTACTCCATTAACTCAGTTGACTCGGAAAGATACAAAATTCGTTTGGAGCGAGGAATGCGAGAAGAGCTTCCAAGAGCTCAAGAGAAGACTTATCTCGGCACCTGTTCTGACAATACCATCTGGTTCGGATGGATTTGTTATCTACAGCGATGCTTCGGGCAAAGGGTTAAGATGTGTTCTCATGCAATATGGAAAAGTCATAGCCTATGCCTCGCGATAACTCAAAGAATATGAGAGAAATTATCCTACTCATGATCTAGAGTTGGCAGCTGTCGTTTTCGCATTGAAGATCTGGAGACATTACTTGTACGGAGAGAAAGTGGAGATTTATACAGATCATAAGAGCCTTAAATATTTCTTCACTCAGAAGGAACTCAACATGCGGCAACAACGTTGGCTTGAGCTGTTGAAAGATTGCGATCATACCATCCAATACCATCCTGGAAAAGTGAACGTGGTAGCTAAAGCATTGAGTAGAAGATCATATGTGGGAACGAGTGCAATGATGTCAAGTATACGCGTAGAACCAGCTTTGATTGATAAAGTTAAAGCTGCTCAAGCTACGGATGCGGAGCTGATGAAGATGAAGAAGAAGGTACAAGAAGGTGCCATCCCAGAAGCAAGAATCGATGAAGAGGGAATACTTCGAGTCAACTCCAGACTTTGTGTTCCTAACGATTCTGACTTGAAGTATAGAATCATGATGGAGGCACACAACACACCGTTTGCGATCCATCCTGGGAGTACTAAAATGTATCATGATCTTCGACATACATTTTGGTGGAGCAATATGAAGAGAGAGATCGCGGAGTTCATCTCAAGATGTTTAACTTGTCAACGTGTAAATGCGGAGCATCAAGTGCCGAAGGGTCCATTGCAACCACTAGAGATTTCGGAATGGAAGTGGGAACACATTACAATGGATTTTGTTACGGGTCTTCCTAAGGTTTCTCAAGGCATAGATGCAATTTGGGTTATTGTTGATAGGTTAACCAAGTCTACACATTTCTTACCGATACGAGAGAACTATTCCCTTGAACGTCTTGCTCATATGTACGTGAATGAGATTGTGAGATTGCATGGCATGCCAGTATCCATAGTTTCTAATCGTGATCCCAGATTTACTTCACGATTTTGGATCAGTTTGCAGAAAGCTATAGGCATGAATTTACGATTCAGTTCGGCTTATCATCCGCAAACAGACGGACAATGGGAAAGGACTATTCAAACTCTTGAAGATCTATTGAGACTTTGTGTTCTAGACTTCAAAGGGAGTTGGGATAAGTATTTACCATTGGTGGAATTCTCCTACAACAACAGTTATCAGGCAAGTATAGGCGTGGCTCCATTCGAGGCATTGTATGAGAGAAAGTGTCGCTCTCCAGTATGTTGGAACGAGGTGGGTGAAACGACAATGTTGGGACCAGAGTTGGTACGTATGACTACAGAAAAGATCCAAATAATCCGACAACGTATACAAATAGCACAAGATCGACAAAAGAGTTATGCGGATCTTCATCAAAAGGACGTGGAATTTAACGTTGGGGACCATGTATTGTTACGTATTGCTCCGTGGAAAGGAGTTACGAGGTTTGGGAAGAGAGGAAAGCTCAATCCACGATTTATTGGTCCATTTGAGATTCTTGACCGAGTAGGAAATGTGGCCTATAGACTCGCTTTACCTCCAAGCATGTCTCGTGTTCATAACGTGTTTCACATATCCGTGTTACGTAAATATGTGAAGGATCCAAACCGCATTATTGAGTTAGAACCAGACGAGATAGCCGAAGATTTAACGTACGAGGAGGTACCTGTCAAGATCTTGGATAGGAAGGAGCATGTCCTACGCTCAAAAATTATACCTCAAGTTAAAGTTTTGTGGAGAAACCATGCTATTGAGGAAATGACCTGGGAGTTGGAATCGAAAATGAAAGCGAGGTGTCCTCACCTTTTCGACATACCAGGTACGTACGTCAATTTTGAGGACGAAATTTCATAAGGAGGGGAGGTTGTAAGACCCCAACTTTTATGAATAAAGATTTAATTTTCTTTATATATTATTTCGAAATAGTAAGGTGTTGATTTGATAAATATGAAAGTTATGGGTGAAATGTGTGAATATTTTAAAATAAGCAAGTGGTTATAAAATATTCTGGTTGTCAGGGAATATTCGTTTGGTCGTGGAATATTCTTGTTGTCGGGGAATATTCGTACAACGACGCAGCTATTTGTGGACCCCACAACGGAATAACTGTCGGATATAGAAAGCGATAGAAATAACCTTTTTATAAAATAACGGCGTAGTTGTTACCGTTAGTACTGTTGAAATACCCGGTGGTTAAAATACAGTGATACGCGGTGTTACACAGTAGCACACGGTATTGCACAGTATTTCGAATTATTGAGTCTTACGTGAGAATGCACTTACTCAATTATTGTTACAGTAATTACTGTTCAATATTTTATATTATTGACTCAATAATTGCTACGTTGATATTTTATATTATTGACTCAATAATTGCTAAGTTGATATTTTATATTATTGACTCAATAATTGCTACGTTGCTATTTTATATGATTGATTCAATAATGGCTACAGTTGATATTTTGGTATTATTGATTCAATAATTGTCACTGCACAGTATTTCACATTATCAACTCAAAAATTCATATTATTTGAATAATATTATTAGATAGCATTATTGACAATGTCTAAGGAAGTTCTGTCTAGGAGGGGTTATTTAATTGCGCGCCAGTAAGGAGAAGTCCTTATCGGAAGGCCCCCTCTTTCCTGGGAACGACCTGGTTGTCAATATTGTAGTTCTGTAATATTATGTGTGAATAATTAATTATTGATTTATATGATAAGGAAATATTTATTTTGTGGATATTAAAGAAGGAATTGGCGCTGATGAGTTTTTATCAATATTTTGGTGTGAGAAATCATCTGTTTATGGATTTCGGATAATTTATGTTTGGAATTTGGAAAAACTTCCTTCTACAAAGTTGTAGAGAATTAAATTTCCTATGGAAGGACATAGAAATTGTATTTTTCTGACAAAGGGGCTATTTGTTATGAATTATTGAAGTTTCGGAAAATAAATTATTTTTTTAATGGGTGGGCCCCACTTTTGTTGAAATTTTTTTAGCCGCCAGGCGGCGGAAAATTTTTGAAAATAATAATATTTTATTATTTAGTCTCCTTTGGCATGCTAAGCTTTTCCTATAAATAGGGTGGTTAGGTTAGAATTGAAAATCACACCAGAATCAGAAGTTTTCTCTCTCTATAATATCGAGCGTATTTTTGTGAGTATTTCAATACTTTGAGTGTTAGTATTCAGTGCAAGTTTCCTTCGGTATTATATCCGATATTTCAGTCAGAAGTATTGTTCTTTTGAGGTAAGGGATGTTATTTCTTTCGTAAATGATGTTATTCTTTTCAATATCATTATACAGAAATATTGTCATGGATTTTATTATGAAATTCTTACTTTTTCCGTCGAGGTTACTATTCACGTATACGGCACTATTCACGTATACGGCACTATTCACGAAAAAAATTAAAATTTCTTCTATTTGTCCAGATTGTTTGTTAAGGTTACTATCTTTGGTTGGATCTAAGTTTTGAGCTTTATTCTTGAATTTTGCTCCACAATTGATTATTACGAAGTATTTTTTTTTGAATTGGATAAACTAAAATACGAATCCTTAATATTCCTTTATTTCACTGGATTTGTTATTTATATGATTTTTCATCATCCTCAGTCCTAAAAGGTGATATAACTGAATATATTTGGCCTGTAGAGCAAAGATGAATGATTACCTGATGAATATCTTTGGCCTGTAGTGCAAAGATGACAGGTGTTGAGATGAACATGACCACTGATGATACAAATGAATATCTTTGGCCTGTAGTGCAAAGATGAATATTGATTCGAGATGTATATTGATTGATGTTACAGGGATAAAATATTGATGATGGACTTTTAAATCATTGAAGATAGTAGACTTCATTCTCTACTTAACTCTTCTAATGAATTGTTATTTTCGCATCGAATATTGATCTAAGATTGGTTGTCCATTATATTTTATCTGATTTATTGAAGGCTAACGATAATTTATTTTCCATTATGTTAGTCATAATATTCTTTACTGAGCTAGTTGAGCTCACCCTTTTTATCTGTTGTCCTCTTCAGAAAATGAGAATGTCGCGGGAACTAGTTGGGGGACAAAGTGATTGTCCGAGTTAGAGCAGTAGTAGTCCTCAATAGTGTGATAATAATTGTAATGAGGACTTAGTTTGAATCTTAATATTTTCTACATATTTGTATTGACACTCACAGTTGTGTGGTCGTATTTTGCACGACCGTATGATATAAAGTTTGTATTTGAATTCTGTATCATGTATTTGGCGACTCAGAATGGGTTGGGTTGACTGGACCTATTCTGGGGGCGTCACAATATATATACGAAAGTTGTAAAGAGCGATGGGTTTTCACTCCAGTGCCCGGACTGGAATGCAAATATATATATATATATATATATATATATATATATATATATATATAAAAGCGATAAAGGGCGATGAGTTTTCACTTCGATGTCCGGACTGGAATGGAAATATATATATATATTTATAAAAGCTGTATAAAAGCCACATAATGATCCAGGCTGAACATAATGGAAATATATATATTTTATATATATATATAACTATAAAGGGCGGTGGGTTTTCACTCCGATGACCGGACTAGAATGAATATATATATATATATATATATATATATATATATATATATATAACCTATATAAAAGCCACGGAATGATTCAGGCTGAACAGAATGTAAATATATATATATATATATATATATATATATAATTGTAAAGGGCAGTGGATTTTCACTCCGATGCCCGGACTAGAATAGAAAGATATATATATATATATATATATATATATATATATATATATAAAAGCTGTATAAAAGCCACGGAATGATCCTGGCTGAGCAGAATGTAAATATATATATATATATATAGAAAAGCGCTAAAGGACGACGTACATTCTATCCTTTTATTGGATAGAAATGTAAATATATATATATATGTATAAAAGCAATAAAAATGCCAGAAAATGATCCAGGCCAAATTGAAATGTAAATAATATATATGTAATTAATATTTATATATATTAAAGCAATAAAAAGGCCACAAAATATAAATCCAAGCCAAAATGAGTCAGAAAATATACATATATATATATATATATAGTTATATATATAAAAGTAGTAAACTACCTCGGATTTAAAATTCGGGCTTGACATAATTGAGAAGTTAGTATATATACAATTAAATATACACATTAAAAAGCCAAACCCGTACTGGAAAGATAACCTAGTCCGGTGAAGTTGCTAAAAACAAAGATATATGTATATAAAAGTTGTTAGAAGCGACGGATTGACGATCTGAGTTGTAGAAATGCCAGAAAATTAGTTTATGTACTAAAATGTACAAAAATGTAAGCAAAACGGCCACGTAACTGAGTTTCGGGCATATTCAGAAAGTGAAACTTAACGTGCAAGTGTATAAAAATGCAATTAAGTAATGTGAACTTCCTGATCGTAAAAATACTCACAATGGACTGCTACACGAACTTTTTGCCAGATCAAAGGCTTTAAACGTCCGTTTCTACCGGTTAATTTTTGATATGTGGTAGTATGTGGGTGTATCTACGTGTTAGAGTGAAAGAATTTCTTTTTTAATAGTACTGTAATTTAATTGTGCAGGATTCCATACGCCAGAATAAAATTGAACAATTTGTTCAGAAGAAGCAGAAGTTAATTTTGGCTTTAGAATACCTTCGAATCCAATTTCAGAAGCATCGGTTTCAATAATTTTAAATGCAGATTCATTGGAAATGCCAAGGCAAGGCAATACCTTAACGTACTTCTTAACTTATTGCACGATGGAAGTATGTTCATCAGTCCAAGGATGTGGATTGTTTTGTAAACGTTGAAAAAGAGGTTTACAAATTTTTTGAAGATTTTTATAAAATTTATCTACATAATTGAGAGATACTAAAAATCGTTGAAGTTAAGTTTTATCAATAATTTTATCTGGAAATCTATTTACAAATTGAATAACTCGCTGAATAGGCCGAACAAGACCATGATTAATGTCATGACCAAGGAATTTGACTCTAGTCTGAAAAAGACTACATTTAGTAGGGAATAAGACAAGACCATTAACTTTGATTATTTTGAAGAACAAGTTTAAATGTTTGTGATGTTCTTCAATTGACTTAGAAAAGACGAGAATATCATCTATACACACAATATTAAAATTACTGAATGGATTCAAAATATCATTGAGGATATTCTGAAATTCACTGGGGAATTTTTGAGTCCGAATAGCTGAACTATCTATCGTAATGACCAAAAAGAGTGGTAAAAACAGTTTTATACCTATCACTGGAATAGATATTGATTTGCAAAAATCCTGACTTGAGGTCAAATTTACTGAAAATGGTGGCATTACTACGTCTACACAGTAGATCTTCTCTGTTAGGCAATAGGTACCTAATGCACTCTAAAAATCTTGTTTAAGGGTTTATAATTAATGACAAGTCTAGCGGCACCTCTCTCCTTTTCGGCTTCATTATTGACATAAAAAGCTGGGCAGGACCAGGGTGACTTACTATGATTAACTAAACCCTTATTGAGTAAATCATTAATCTCTTGTTTACAAAGCTCCATTTGTTGATGATTCATTTGTATAGGTCTCGCCTTAGTAGAAATTAAATGTTCTTTAAATTTCTTGGCATAAGGTAGCCTTACAACATGCTTTCGTCTATGCCAAAAAGCATTAGGAGAATCAGAACAAAGGTTTTTGGTAATAAAATTTTTAAGATCTTCAATCTTTTCTTGAGTCTTTTTATTCATTAGAAGATTTTCGACCTGTTTATATTTAATTTCTTCCTTTAAGAATTTTGACTGAGTGGTTTTACAATTTAATAGATTAATAGATTTAGAAATCGATTCGTCTTGAATGAATTTTAGATCTCTTTCTCTGGGTTGAGTTATAAACTTAAATACTACCTTTTGACCCAAATCTTTACTGGTTAATCCATCATTACTAGTAGAAAATGGATATAACAAGTATATAAACGGTAGACCCAAAATGATCTTATCAGTCAGATTACGTATTAAAATAAAATTTATCTTAAAACACATATTATCTTGACATATATGAACTTTGGAAAGTTTATATTTTATCTCCATTTTACTACCATTAGAAGAACTCAATTTTTCACTAATTTTCTTATAAAACTTAGTAAGGATTAAACCCTTTTGAATACAATTAAGATCTGCACCAGTATCAACTAAAGCAGGAAGCTCAATTTTAAAAGTTTTATCGATAACTAGCTTAATGACTATATACAATTTTTGAATGGTAATATCTATTTATCTTTTTAAGGAATACCCTTGAACCATAAGAAATGACTCATTCCTAGTATTTGAAGATTCTGGAATATCATCCTCATCATCTAATGACTCAGAGTGGTGAAGATCTGAATCTTTAGTTTCTAGATTAGTCATTTCTTTGCGTAAAACGAAAATTTCAGTCTTAAGATTTAAAATTTCTTTTTTAAGCTTATTAACTTCCTGATTTAATTCTGGAAGAGTGATTTCTTTATCAGGCGATTTAAATCTTTCAAGGGTTTTATTAAGACTGATAATGGGTTTTTCTTTTCCTTTAGCAATCTTATTTTTAATCGTACTGGTCTTGGTTAATAAATCTTTTAGTTGTTTCATATACTGAATCTTTAACTCAGAATCAGTAATTTTACTAATTAAATCAATTAACAAAGAACTTTCTTCCTCTTCTTTGTTAAGAACATTAATTCTTTTATTGCAGCAATCAGATCTGCAATTATCTGTGCATAAAGTGACTTCTTCGGCTTCACTTTCCGTTTGTTTATTATCATTGCTATTAGAAGAATAAGAAATATCAGAATAATCATTGCTGTCAATGTCATTCTCAAGTCTTAGTAATTCTAAAAGTTGTTAAGTGTCTTCATTAGAGATGTTTAGATGATTTAATTTTTGTTTAATCTTACACTCATTTTTATAGTGACCCTTTTGGCCACAATTATGACAAGTGATTTTACTTTTATCATATTTTTTAGACTTCTTAGTAGATTTTTTATTATGTTTTTTACTGGGTTTTTCATAATAATTATCTTCTTTTTTATTCTGCTTAGATCGTTTTTTATGATGTGTACTACTTTTGTGGTTTTCAATATGTTTACACCGATGCTTTCTTCTAGAGGGAGCAATAAGTGGTAAACCGTATTGTTCACAAAAGGTTCCAAGCTCATATTTAGCTTTATTCTTATCTTTACCAGCTTGTTTAGCGATTTTAAAATCAATACACATAAGTAAGGTTATCAAAATCAATGTATCCCAAATCTTTACTCAGCTCTTCTCTAACTTTGTGAGCAAACAAATTAGGTAAGCCATTAACAAACATCTCTTTCCAGAAAAGGCTTGTTACTGTCATTACGCATCATGACTCGAGAAGTAAAAACATCTTTGTACCATCTAAAATCACTTAGAGTGAGACAAGTGAGATTACTTAACTGATCATGAATTCTTTCAGTAATATTATTAGGAGTTCCAATAAAATATTTTATTATGGTAAATATTAAAGTGTTTATCCCACCAGGAAGGCCAACACCAATATTATCATCCCAAATAGGATTACCATCATCATCCATTTGGACAGCATGAATTACTGCTAACCTAGAATCTTTTGTGAGATGTTTTTCCCACCAAGATCTAAGAGTACCATTAAATCCATTAGTTAATATTTCTACAATATCAGGTTGTGAAAGATGACTGAATGCTGTAATTTAACTATTGGCTGCCATAGACATATGATTTAACTTATTAAGAATTTGATGCTCACTTAAACAATCAATATTCCATTCATAAATTTTATTAGACGAAACAGAAAATTGATTATCTAGATTTTTCTCTTCAAACTGAAGGTCTAGAGGAGTAAGCCTAGTATACCAATTTTTTGTTATACTTATTTTATTAAAAGTTAATTTATTTAGCTGATCATTAATATCTGGAGTTGAAACAGTTTCAGATTTAAAATCTAAATCTGAAGAACTAATGTTCTCATTATCAGATTCTTCAACCTGATCTATGATAGCAATAGTTCCACTGGTTTCACCCGGAGTTAATTTTTTAAATAATTTATCAATAGTTTTAATCAGCTCTGACTCTTTATTAGGCAATCCCAAACTAACTCTATTTTTAGGAAAGCTTAATAAAGGTTGATCATTCTATTTATTAGGTTTTTGAATAACAGTTTGATCAAATTTTTCTTCAATTTTATCCAACTATTTCCCTAGAGTTGCTAAATATTGATTAGTGAAGTTATTTTGTTCAATAATCTTTTTTTCATCTTTATGACCATCAACTAATTTAAAAGGACTAGCTACAACTGAAGTGTTTTTAACTGATAAAAGGACAGTTTCCAAAGGAGGATGGCTAGACGACACCTTCAACTTATCCTCCTTAATCCACTAACTTTTAGTTAAAACATTACATTTAGAATAATATTCTTCATACCAATCATAAAAAGTAATATTTCTCTTTTCATTGGTAATAAATCGTTTCCATTTATTAATAATTTTATTCCTATCCTTTTCATTATAATTAGCACGAAAGGCATGTCTTTTAACTTTATTAGACTTGAAATTAAAATCTTCAACGAGATTTTTCCAAACTAATTTAAATTCTTTTTGAACTTATATATATACATATATATATATATATATAGTTATACATATATATTAAAATCGAAAATGCCAGAGATTAACAATCTAGACTAAATAACACTTACAAATATATATATATATATATATATATATATATATATTAAAGCGATAAAAGCCACATATTTGCAATTCAGGCCAAATAGCAATTATAAATGTATATATATATACTTATTTATACATAGATTGAAGCTAGAAAAGCCACGAATTTGAAATCCCAATGATACTAAAAGCTATAAGTATATATATATATATATATATGTTAAAGCAAAAAAAAGCTTTAGATCACAAGAAATCTTTAAGTGTATATCGCTAGAGGCTTAAAATCACTTTTGAAACTTGAAAACTCCGTTTTCACCAGTTAAAACTTGATATGTTAGTATATATATGTATACAAGTGTTTAGGAAGAGAAATGTCGAAGTTTGGAGCACTGTAGGTAGGGTTAAGAGCTGAAATGTGCGGAATTCCCAGTTTTTTCACTTTTTTTATAGCTGGTGGGGGTCTTATTTATAAACCAGGGAGCCGCGAGTCCACATGCGGCAGCCGCGAATCCACCAGCGGTTGACCCGGGTGGCCTCGATCTCGTGGATCTCGTCATCTCGAAGTACGTGCACTCCGACCAACGCGTTGTCTACTTAAACCTTTATAACTTTCAATTCGGGAATCCGATAGAGGCGTGTTATACATTTTTGGAAAAGATTTTCCAAGATCTACACAATGACATGGGATTTGACCATTTTCAAATCCAGGAAGATGGGTTCATGACCAGATCTTTGAGTCTTCACAGTTCGTCCGTTGAGCTGTCTTATGCTATTTTTCACTCGGGATTGACATTATGGTTCTGCATGACCTGCATGTCATTGATTTGACTTGATTTGATGTTAAGGTGGCAAAATGACCGTTTTACCCCTCCGGGGGTTGTCTCTAAGACTGCCAGTGCTTTCGACTGTTTTTCGGGGTTGTCTCCGAGGTTTAATCCTAGCCGACTCTGTTCTTCCTCAAGGTTGTCTATGAGGGTTGATTTGAATATCTCAGGGTTGTCTCTGGGGCTTGATTTGATGCTTCAGGGTGGTCTTCGAATGTTGATTTGGTCTCTCGGGGTTGTCGCTGGGGTCGATTTGATCTCCCGAAGTTGTCGTCAGGGTTTGATTTGATCTCTCGGGGTTGTGCCGGGGTTTGATTTGATCTCCCGGTGTTGTCACCGGGGATTGATTTGTTCTCTCGGTGTTGTCGTCGGGGATGGACTTGATCTGTCGGGGTTGTCTTCGGGGATTGATTTGATCTCCATATGTTGTAGTCGGGGATTGATTTGATCTCCGTGTGTTGTCGTCAGGAATTGATTGGATCTCCCGGTGTTGTCGTTGGGGATAGATTTGATCTCTCAGGGTTATCGCCGAGGTTGGATTTGATTTCCCGGTGTTGTCAACGCGGTTTGATTTTGATCTCCTGGTGTTGTCGCCGGGGTTGATTTGGACTTCCAGGGTTGTCTCTAGAAGGTAAAAGACGGTTTTGCCCTTATACATGGTTAGTAATAGTAATGCAAAATTTTGAGTGTCTACAGCGACGTTCGATATTCCAAATATCTTTGAACGCTTAGGACTTAATATAAAATCTTTAAGGGGTTTGTTATTAATTGTCTAATCTTGTTTAGCGCACATGCACACACACACACACACACACACACACACACACATATATATATATATATATATATATATATATATATATATAATACGCGTCATATTAATTGACATGCGAAGCATGTTGCATAATATATAATATATATAAATATATAGTATAAGCATGCATATAGAATATTATATTATACCCGGATTGATTATGGACTTTTATTCTAGTTTGGTTCACTAGAGCCACCAAGTGAACCAAAAGGTCAAACCTAGGGGTGCAAGAATTAAATTTAAATATAACTATTACTGTATATTTAAATCTCGGGCTCCATTACACACAGGTCTTCAGACGCTCTTTGCTCTTTGGTCTCCAATTCTACAAAAATTAATTCAAACTATTCCAATTACAAAACTATTTACAATAAATAGAAACATTGATCGGCAGTCAATGGGAAGTATATAGGAGGGAGATAGGATTGACATTAAGAAAAATTAGAGAAGACGAGGTACGCATAATCCATTTATAAAACTCATACATTCAAGTGTCCAACAACAATAAAATCCAATCACATTGGTCAATAGTCCATAGTCAACCCCATTTATTATCATACACATCAACATATGCATCAATAAATAAAGCATTCATCTCATGAATAATAAACATTCAACATATACATTGATATCAATTTAATGCGCAATTTTAGTTAGCATAAAATTCAATTCTGAATTAAAATAAACTCTTTTATTTTAATCCAAATTTAAATCAAAATAAACCTTTTATTTTAATTTATCTATTTTTGAATAAGAATAAACTCTTTTATTTTTAATCAAATTATTTAATCAAAATAAACTCCTTTATTTTAATTATTATGGAATCCAATTCCAAGTCAAAATAAACTACTTTATTTTAACTTTTAAAACTGTTGTGAAAAAAAATAAAATATATGGAATCCAATCCCTTATCAAAATAAACTCCTTTATTTGGATTAATATGAAATCTTATTTCATTTCTAAATAAACTCCTTTATTTAAAGAAAATTGGAATCCCTATTCTTAATCACAAATAAACTCCTTTATTTGAGTAAACAAGGAATTCAATTTCATCTCCAATTAGTTATCCTGGAATCCAATTTTAACTCCAATTAGTTAGCATGAAATTAAATTCTAATTAAAATAAATATAGTTATTTTAATCCAATTCCAAATAAAAATAAACTACTTTATTTAAATTTAGAATTACTAAAAAAAATATGAAATTTAATTTTTAATTTAAATAAACATTTTATCTTAATTAGAAATCAAATTATTAAATAAAATAAAATTTTATTCAATTTTGGGTACCGGCGCTGCGGTGCCCCGAATGAACTAGATTTAGGCGCTGCGGCGCCGGATTACCCATTTTTCAAAAAACTGTGACCAGCGTTGCGGCGCCCCATTAATACTTCAAACCGGCGCTGCGGCGCCGGGTCACCTATTTGAAAACCCGGACCGGTGCCAGTGTCTAGAAACTATTTTTGCAGTTCGTGAATTATACAGTTTTTCTCCAAAAATATGATTCTATGCCAAAAATTATGCCCAAAAAAATTGTTATAGACACATATCAAATCTGAACAATTAATAACTTGCATAAAGGTTTGGCTTTGATGCCACTGTTAGGTTTGTAAGATTCATGGATACAATCAAATTGCATAAAATAAGCGAAAGCATGATAAATTAAAGTTTTAAAATTTTACAAACCATATACCCGGATCAACCTTTATGCACAGTTATTAAATAAACGAAATAGATGGAGATTAGATTCATACCCTCGTAGAAACTAGCTTCCTCAAGTACGAGTTCAACTTTAATTCGTTTTTCGTTCTACTTGAATCCACTTGGTTGATTTCTTTCTTTGATCAACGTTAGTCACCCAAGTGTTTGGCCTCTATAGGTGACCACTAAGAAAGAATAAGAATTCAAGAAGATGAATGTTTCGCTAAACCCTAATTTCTATCTCTATAGAAAAGGTGTACTCTCCCAATTCTTGGAATAAAGTGTGTAACCTTGTTCCAAAATAAGACTTTCTTATTTATAGATGTAGGCAATTCTCCTAAACTATTTAGGATTAAGGTTTCATATTAATTAATTAAACTCTTTTAATTAATTAGGTTTCTCAATCTTATTAGGAATAATTAACTAAACTTTTTTAATTAATTAGCCTCCTAATCTTTTTAGGAATATATAAGAGAGATTATCTTATTAATTAATTCCCAAACTCCTTTAGAAATTAAATCATAATAATAGTAATAATAATAATAAGACTCCTCTTATTAATTTATATTTAATATTTCCAAAATATTAAATAATAAATATTAAGCTATTTAATTTATTCAATCACCGTAGATTAAATTAAATATACTTAACTTATTATTATGATTATGCCATTAGCTTCTTTAATTAACATTCTTCCTTTTATGGTGTGACTCTTTAGGTTCTCCATATTAAACCGGTTGTGAAAAAATCAATTAGAACAATTCTAATCTTATTTAAATAAATAAATTAATCTAATAATTCATTTAAATAAATAACATTTATTCTACAATAAGAATAAGTCTCCTTAGCGATCAACGACTTTTCAGATAATATAGATTTTAACATTAATCATAAAAAACATTTGAGTAAATAGTTACTGTATAATTCATTCCTTCCACCATAAAATATCCCAATTAAATATTAGACATAGAATTACTGTCAAGTCTTATTTTATTTAATTATATGTATTTCGATTCCAAAACGCACAACTCCAAATAATGCAAATTAGAAACTCCTTTCTAATTTCATTCCACCCTGGCCAAGGATTCTTGGGTTGTCATTTATCGAATCACATAGGACATATCTCTTCTTTTACTAGAAGAGGTAGATTCTTTATTGATTATTCATTATCTCCATATATAACTTATTACACCTAAGCATACCCTTTGGTATACCCTAAGGGTCTTAAGGGACATGTCAAAGTATAACTTATCATACACAACAAACTATGATGATCTCAAGTCTAAGGATTACTTATACTACTATCACTACAAAAATTCATATTGACAGGCAAGTAAACTCCATTAGGTATTCCTTAGTGAACCACGTTCAGTGAACTTATTCTCCAATAAGCACCTACATACTTGCTTTAGTGTCTCCACACAAATGATCATGAGATCGATCATCCTCATCCAATGAGCGAGCAACGTATGTACCAATATATCCGAATTCATTAATCTCTTTTTTAGTAATCCAATAATTGAGAACAATTTTAGTTTTATGCTATCTAAGAATTTAGATCTCATTAGTATGATCATCATCATGATTCTAAAAGCATTGCTTAAAGCTATAGGTTTATCACATATTATAATAACAGCATCATGTAGATAATTAAATGTCTTTAATTAAATAATACTTTTGTTAATTAATGAATAAGATTGTTTTAAAGTATATGCTTTATCATCAAACATGATTGGCTTGTGTGCATATTACTTACACTATCAGCAACAGAAGCATCCCTTGTAACTCGGGCCTCATCTCTCTCAGCAAAAGCAGCATCCCAGCCGAAAAGGGTCATCAACACCAATGCTAAAGCCTAATCCCTCTCAATAGGTTAAAAGTTGTATCATCTACTCTAAAGACTCTACAGAAGGTGGGGCAGCAGCAGCTAAAGAGCGAGGGTGTCATTGACCAGAGCTGCTGTCAAAGCAGCAAATAGCTCATCCTCGGTGGGAGAAACAGGATCCTCCATAGGCTCCTCCTCATCCGAATGAGTACTAGGCTCTGAATAAGCAACCATAGATAATGCAACATCTGCCTTCAGCCATGCAGAATACTCTGAAGAATGACCCGGATGACTCGCTGAAAAATCAGCCCTCTCTCGATGGGTCCAATAATCATAAACCCTGGATAGATCATCCTCTGATAAAGACAAGGCTGATGATCGTTGATCTGAAGCTCCATCAAAAGGATGAGCATCCTAATAATGATCAAACTGTCCCATGACAGCCAAGGGATGATATGTAGTTGTTGGGTTTGTATGTAACGCAATCATGCAATCAAATCACATAAATAGGGCGGAAGCGTAAAACTAGGTTTTCAAAATTTATACAAACCCATAACCATGATCATGCTTTGTGCTTGTTATCAATAACAGAAAAGAGAGAACATGGAATTATACCTTTGAAGATCTAAGCTTCCTCAGGTACAAGTTCTACTCCTTTGATTCCTTTGATTCCTCTGATAGTGGCTCCTTCCCTTGAATAATGTCAGCCACCCAAATGTTTGGCCTCTAACGGTGATCCACTAAGGAAGATGAAGAACTCAAGAAGATGGGTTATTGGCTTAACCCTTGTTTCTATCTCTATAGAATATGTGTACTCCCAACTCTTGGAAAATTTCACATTACTTATTTCTAATATAAGACTCTCTTATATAGATATTAGGTTAACCCTCCTAATCCAATTAGAATAGGGTTTTATTTAATTAATTTATATCCTAATCTTTATTAGGATTGAGAGAGAGTACTGATATTATATTAATTCCTAAACTCCTTTAGAATTAAAATAATAATAATAATAATAATATTAATAAGACTCCTCTTATTAATTTATATTTAATATTTCTAAAATATTAAATAATAAACATTAAGCTATTTAATTTATTATATCATCATAGATTAAATTAATTATACTTAATGCATTATTACTATCATGCCATTTTCTTCTTAAATAATTCTTCTTCCTTTTATGGTGTGACCCTTTAGGTTCTCCATATTAAACCGGTTGTGAATAAATCAATTAGAACAATTCTAATCTTATTTAAATAAACAAATTAAACTAATAATCTTTTTAAATAAATAACATTTATTCTACAATAGGGATAAGCCTCCCTAGTGATCAACGACTTTCCAGATAATATAGATTTCAACATTAATCATAAAAGAACCTGTGAGTTAATAGTTACCGTACAATTCAATCCTTCCACCATACAATGTCCCAATTAAATATAAGACATGGATTTACTGTCAAGTCTTAATTTATTTAATCACATGTATTTCGATTAGAAAATGCACAACTCCAAATAATGCAAATTAGAAACCTCTTTCTAATTTCATTCTACCTTGGCCAAGGATTCCTGGGTTGTCATTTAACGAATCACATAGGACATATCTCCTCTTTTACTAGAGGTGGTAGATTCTTTATTGATCATTCATTATCTCCATATGTAACTCATTACACCCAAGAATACCCTATATATGCCTTAAAAGGCCTTAAGGAATTAGTCAAAGTATAATTTGTTACATACAAGATACTATGATGATCTCAAGTCCAAGGATCACATGTACTACTATCACATTAGGAATTCCTATTGACAGGCGAGTAAAACTCCATTAGGTATTCCATAGCGAGTCACGTTCAGTGAACTTATTCTCCAATAAGCACCTACATACTTGCTTTAGTGTCTCCACACAAATGACCATGAGATCAGTCATCCTCATCCAATGAGCAAGCAACATATGTACCAATCTATCCGGATTTACTAATCCCCTTTTTAGTAATCCCACGATTGGGAACTATTTTAGTTTTAAAGCTTTCTAAGAATTTAGATCTCATTAGCATGATCAACATCATGATTCTAAAAGCATTGCTTAAAACTATGGGTTATTTACATATTATAAAAACAGCACCATGTAGATAATTAAATGCCTTTAATAAATAAATACTTTATTAATAAATAAATAAGATTGTTTACAAAGTATGTGCTTTATCATCATACATGATTGGCTTGTATGCACACTACTATCAATCTCCCACTTGCACTAAAGCCAATCGCCATGGTATCTCATACCCATCTTCTCTAAGTGACGATCAAACTGCTGTTGTGTTAAAGCTTTAGTAAATGGATCTGCAATGTTGTCTTGAGAGTCTACACGCTCCAAGGTGACGTCTCCTCTTTCAATGATCTCCCTGATCAAGTGAAATCGCCGCAACACGTGTTTAGATTTCTGATGAGACCTGGGTTCCTTAGCCTGTGCAACCGCTCCGGTGTTGTCACAGTATACGGGAACTGCTTCTCCAATGCTAGGAACCACACCAAGTTCAGTTATGAAATTCTTCATCCAAACAGCTTCCTTTGCAGCTTCACTTGCAGCTATATACTTGATAGTAGTGTGCATACAAGCCAATCATGTATGATGATAAAGCACATACTTTGTAAACAATCTTATTTATTTATTAATAAAGTATTTATTTATTAAAGGCATTTAATTATCTACATGGTGCTGTTTTTATAATATGTAAATAACCCATAGTTTTAAGCAATGCTTTTAGAATCATGATGTTGATCATGCTAATGAGATCTAAATTCTTAGAAAGCTTTAAAACTAAAATAGTTCCCAATCGTGGGATTACTAAAAAGGGGATTAGTAAATCCGGATAGATTGGTACATATGTTGCTTGCTCATTGGATGAGGATGACTGATCTCATGGTCATTTGTGTGGAGACACTAAAGCAAGTATGTAGGTGCTTATTGGAGAATAAGTTCACTGAACGTGACTCGCTATGGAATACCTAATGGAGTTTTACTCGCCTGTCAATAGGAATTCCTAATGTGATAGTAGTACATGTGATCCTTGGACTTGAGATCATCATAGTATCTTGTATGTAACAAATTATACTTTGACTAATTTCTTAAGGCCTTTTAAGGCATATATAGGGTATGCTTGGGTGTAATGAGTTACATATGGAGAAAATAAATGATCAATAAAGAATCTACCACCTCTAGTAAAAGAGGAGATATGTCCTATGTGATTCGTTAAATGACAACCCAGGAATCCTTGGCCAAGGTAGAATGAAATTAGAAAGAGGTTTCTAATTTGCATTATTTGGAGTTGTGCATTTTCTAATCGAAATACATATGATTAAATAAATTAAGACTTGACAGTAAATCCATGTCTTATATTTAATTGGGACATTGTATGGTAGAAGGATTGAATTGTACGGTAACTATTAACTCACAGGTTCTTTTATGATTAATGTTGAAATCTATATTATCTGGAAAGTCGTTGATCGCTAGGGAGGCTTATCCCTATTGTAGAATAAATGTTATTTATTTAAATAGATTATTAATTTAATTTGTTTATTTAAATAAGATTAGAATTGTTCTAATTGATTTATTCACAACCGGTTTAATATGGAGAACCTAAAGGGTCACACCATAAAAAGGAAGAAGAATTATTTAAAAAGAAAATGGCATGATAGTAATAATGCATTAAGTATAATTAATTTAATCTATGATGATAGAATAAATTAAATAGCTTAATGTTTATTATTTAATATTTTAGAAATATTAAATATAAATTAATAAGAGGAGTCTTATTATTATTATTATTATTTTAATTCTAAAGGAGTTTAGGAATTAATATAATATCAGTACTCTCTCTCAATCCTAATAAAGATTAGGATATAAATTAATTAAATAAAACTCTATTCTAATTGGATTAGGAGGGTTAACCTAATATCTATATAAGAGTCTTATATTAGAAATACGGGGTGATGTGAAATTTTCCAAGAGTTGGGAGTACACATATTCTATAGAGATAGAAACAAGGGTTAAGCCAATAACCCATCTTCTTGAGTTCTTCATCTTCCTTGGTGGATCACCGTTAGAGGCCAAACATTTGGGTGGCTGACATTATTCAAGGGAAAGAGCCACTATCAGAGGAATCAAAGGAATCAAAGGAGTAGAACTTGTACCTGAGGAAGCTTAGATCTTCAAAGGTATAATTCCATGTTCTCTCTTTTCTGTTATTAATAACAAGCACAAAGCATGATCATGGTTATGGGTTTGTATAAATTTTGAAAACCTAGTTTTTACGCTTCCGCCCTATTTATGTGATTTGATTGCATGATTGCGTTACATACAAACCCAACAGTGGTATCAGAGCCTAACTTTGTGCTAATTATCAATTTTATAATTCCATGTATGAATTGATGTGAGAATTGGATCGTTTTTCTGGACAAAAATCGTTTTCTGCAAGTTTCTGCGCCGGTCTGCAAAAACTGCTGCTTCCGTCTACCTGCGCATCTGCGCAGATGCCCAGTTCATTACTGGCGCAGCTGCGCCGGTACCTGGACAGACCCTGAAAATTGATTTTAATTAATTAAGTAAACTGTTTATTTAATTGATAAAGTTTTAAAATAAAGAAGTTTATTTTATCTGAAATATGATTTCAGAATTCTAAAATTAAAGGAGTTTAATTTGGATTTATTTTTGATTAAAATAAAAGAGTTTATTTTGTTTCAAAAATTAAAATTTAGCAAAACTTTTGTCCATTAAATAACATCGATCCATATATGGAATAACATTGTTATTCATGAGATGAATGGATATTTATTGATGCATATGTTGATGTGTATGATAATAAATGGGATTGATTATGGACAATGACCAATGTGATTGGATTTTATTTTGGATGAATGCTTGAATGTATGGGTTTTATAAAATGGGGTCTGCGTACCTCGTCTTCTCTAGTTTTATTCTCGATGTAAATTCTATCTCCTTTCTATGTACTTCCCCTTGACTGCTGATCAAGGTTTCTATTTAATTTTAAAATAAGTTAATGTAATAGAGATAGTTAGAATTATTTTGAAGAAATTGGAGACCAAGGAGCGAGGAGCGCGTGAAGACCCGTTTGTATGGAGCCCGGGTTTAAATGTAATAGTTACATTTAAAATTTAAATTCTTGCACTCCTAGGTTTGACCTTTTGGTTCACTTGGTGGCTCTAGTGAACCAAACTAGAATAAAAGTCCATAATCAATCCGGGTAGAATATAATATTCTATATTGCATGCTAAATATTATATATTATATTTTATGCAAACATGCTTCGCATGTTTAATAAAATGACGCGTATTTTATATATATATATATATATATATATATATATATATATATGTGTGCATGTGCGCTAAACAAGATGAGACAAATAATAACAAACCCCTCAAAGAAATAATATTAAGTCCGAAGCGTTCAAATGATATTTGGAATATCGAGCGTCGCCTTCTAGCATGATAAATTAATAGAGTATTAAATATTTAATATGAGCTTATTGTGCTATCCAAAAGGCGAGTATTATGTATTTAAGATGTTAATTAATCACATTTGATGCTTATAAAGAAAATTGAACGATCTAGTCTTGTTGTGCTATCCACAAGGACGAACATTTTTCTTTTTTGAATTTATAAAAGTGCTAGGCTGGACTTAACTTAAATTATTTTAGTTCGGATGTGCACACACTTGACCATTATGATTTAAGAGGCAAAATAAAAGGAGTTATATAGTGATGTAATTGACAAGAGTTGTCTACCTATTTATTTGTATATCGCTTGTTGTGCTATCCACAAGGTTATATACATTTGAAATGGGATCCTTATTCTAACTAGCAAATCTTTAATTAGATGTTGCCGAACTATATAAGTGAGGGTAATATAGTTTGATAAAAATAGTGGGAGATACCAATTTAAAATAAAGACCTAAATTTATTTTGGTATGCAAAATTAATAAAATGAATGTTTGCTAAAATGTTGTTTTTCACATGCAGAATTTTAAAAATGTCAAAATCACTAATTTCACTGCGAAGCATACTTGATGCAAATAAGCTTACCGGCCCGAATTATGAGGACTGGCTAAGAAATCTGAGAATTGTTCTCACTGCTGAAAAGATTTCTTATGTCCTAAATTCCACTATCCCTGAATCTGTTTCAGAAACAGCCTCTGAGGAAGAGATTGCCACTTTCAATAAGTGGCAAGATGATGCATCTGTGGCTCAATGCATCATGCTCGCATCCATGAATAACGAGCTTCAGCGTCAGCACGAAAAAATGGATGCTCCTGCTATGCTGCTTCACCTCAAGGAGTTGTATGGTGAACAGAGTAGGACTGCTAGATATGAGATATCTAAGGAGCTCTTCCGATCTCGGATGACCGAGGGCATTACCGTCGAGACTCATGTTCTGAAGGTAATCAATTTGATTGAACGCCTTGGACAGCTTGGGTTCGTCATGGATGGGGAGTTGAGTCAAGACTTGGTCTTGCAGTCACTCCCTGAGACCTTCTCGCAGTTTGTGGTTAATTTTCACATGAATAAGCTAGATGTCAGCTTACCTGAGCTGCTTAACATGCTGAAAACTGCAGAAGGTCACTTCTCATCCAAGAAGAACCATGTCTTGATGGTGGATTCTTCCAATAAAAGGAAGATGCCCAAGGTGTCTTCTGAAAAGAAGAAATCTAAGAAGGCTAAGGGAAAAGGGAAAGAAAAGGAGCAAAAGAAACCTGAACCAGCTAAAGGAATGTGCTTTCATTACAATGAGCCGGGACATTGGAAGAGGAACTGCAAGAAGTTTCTAGCAGAGAAGAAGCTTGGAGAAGCTTCGACTTCCAATCAAGGTTTGTTTATGATTGAAATTAATTTTTCTGAAAGTCATAATTCTACTTAAGTATTGGATACCAGATATGGTTCTCACATATATAATACTGTGCAGGGACTGGTCAGAAATAGAAAGCTGAACAAAGATGAGGTAATCCTACGAGTGGGAAATGGAGCAAAAGTTGCTGCATTAGCTGTAGGAACTTATTGTTTAGCAATGCCTTCGGGCAA
The DNA here is from genome assembly GCA_020205555.1 of Panax stipuleanatus. NCBI lineage: Eukaryota > Viridiplantae > Streptophyta > Magnoliopsida > Apiales > Araliaceae > Panax > Panax stipuleanatus. The sequence goes on along the minus strand of CM035119.1, from coordinate 74,162,588 downwards.
ATCCATTTATCTTAATAATTGTTATTATGTTTCGAATATTATTAAAAACATTATTTCAATTTCTGTATTGGATATGGAAGGTTTTGACGTTATTATAAAGAACAATGGTTGTTCTATTTATAAAGACGATGTTTTATATGGTATTGGAAATTTGCGAAATGGACTTTATACACTTGACTTGCAAGAAAATATATTTCAAATTGAACAAACTAAGAAAAGGAAAAGAGATGATATTAATTATACCTATATGTGGCACTGTAGACTCGGTCATATCAATGAAACAAGATTATCCAAGTTGCATAAAGATGGGCTCCTCGAGCTATCTGATTATGAATCATATCCAACTTGTGAATCTTGTCTCATGGGTAAAATGACTAAATCTCCTTTTAGTGGAAAAGGGGAGAGAGTTACAGAGTTGTTGGCATTGATTCACACAGACGTTTGTGGACCTATGACAACAAGTGCACGGGGTGGGTATTCTTATTTTATTACTTTCACTGATGATCACTCAAGATTTGGATGTGTATTTAATGAAATACAAATCAGAATCATTTGAAAAGTTCAAAGAGTTCAGAAGTGAAGTAGAGAAACAAACGGGCAAGAGTATTAAGATACTTCGATCAGATCGAGGTGGAGAATACTTAAGCAGTGAGTTTCTCAATTGTCTCAGAGAAAATGGTATAATCTCACAATGGACTCCTCCAGGTACACCACAGTTAAATGGAGTATCTGAAAGGAGAAATCGAACACTATTGGACATGGTTCGATCCATGATCAGTTTTACCGACCTTCCAATTTCCTTCTGGGGATATGCCCTAGAAACGGCTGCATACCTACTTAACAAGGTACCTACCAAATCCGCCCCAAAGACTCCATATGAGATGTGGAAAGGGAGGAAACCAAATCTTAAGCATGTTAAGACTTGGGGTTGTCCAGCTTATGTCAAAAAGTTTGAAAATGATAAGCTACAGACTAAATCCGATAGGTGTAGATTTGTGGGATACCCTAAAGAAACCGTAGGGTATTATTTCTATCATCCAACTGATCAAAAGGTGTTTGTTGCGAAACATGCTACCTTCTTGGAGAAAGAGTTTATCCATGAAGGGGTCAGTGGGAGTAAGATATATCTTGAAGAAGTTCAAGAACCACAAGTTACCACGGACCAAAGTCAGGTACCTAACCAAGTAGAAGAACCTACTGTACCACACCATGTTCGTAAATCTGGAAGAGTACCGAAGATACCTGAGAGGTATGGATTTGTTATAGAGGATGACGATGAGGTACACATCATGAATGATGATGATCCATTGAATTACGAACAGGCTATGAGTAATAAAGACTCAGGGAAATGGCTTGAAGACATTAAATCTGAAATGGACTCCATGTATGAAAACAAAGTATGGTCTTTGGTTTCACCACCTGAAGGTATTAAACCTATTGGGTGTAAATGGGTTTTTAAGAAAAAGACTGGAGCAGACAGAAAGGTAGAGACCTATAAGGCCCGACTGGTTGCAAAAGTTTCAAACAAAGACAAGGAGTTGACTATGATGAAACCTTCTCACCAGTAGCCATGCTCAAGTCCATTCGGATTTTGCTTGCGATTGCAGCTTACAACGACTATGAGATCTGGCAGATGGACGTGAAAACGGCCTTCCTCAATGGGAAACTTGAGGAGGATGTGTATATGACACAGCCAGAGGGATTTATTTCAAAAGTTGGAACAAATCAAGTCTGTAAGCTACAACGATCCATTTATGGGTTGAAGCAAGCTTCTCGTAGATGGAACATTCGTTTTGATGAGACAATCAAAGAGTTTGATTTTATCAAAAACGAGGATGAACCATGTGTATACAAGAAGGTTAGTGGGAGCGCAGTATCATTCCTTGTATTATATGTTGATGATATATTACTGATAGGGAATGACATTCCTATGTTACAATCCATTAAAATCTGGTTATCTAAAAACTTCTCCATGAAGGACTTGGGTGAAGCGTCCTATATTTTGGGGATAAAGATCTATAGAGATAGATCTAAAAGGATGCTCGGCTTATCCCAAGGAACGTACATTGATACGATGCTAAAGAGGTTTAGCATGGAAGATTCCAAAAGAGGTCTCATGCCGATGAGCCATGGAATAAATCTCTCCAAGAAACAGGCCCCAAAGACACCTGAGGAGAGAGACCGTATGAGTAAGATCCCTTATGCTTCTGCAATAGGATCTATCATGTACGGTATGATATGTACTAGACCGGATGTTGCTCACGCACTTAGTGTAACAAGCAGATACCAGTCGAATCCAGGAGAAGAGCACTGGAAGGTAGTGAAAAATATCCTAAAGTACTTGAGAAGGACTAAAGATATTTTTCTTGTCTACGGTGGGTCTGAATTAAAACTCGAGGGATTCACGGACTCAAGTTTTCAAACAGACCAAGATGACAGTAAATCTATTTCAGGGTATGTGTTTACCTTGAACGGAGGTGCAGTGAGTTGGAAGAGTTCCAAGCAGCAAACGGTTGCTGATTCAGTGACAGAGGCAGAGTATATAGCTGCAAGTGAAGCTGCAAAGGAAGCTGTTTGGATGAAGAAGTTCATAACTGAACTTGGTGTGGTTCCTAGCATTGGAGAAGCAGTTCCCGTATATTGTGACAACACTGGAGCGGTTGCACAGGCTAAGGAACCCAGGTCTCATCAGAAATCTAAACACATGTTGCGGCGATTTCACTTGATCAGGGAGATCATTGAAAGAGGAGACGTCACCTTGGAGCATGTAGACTCTCAAGACAACATTGCAGATCCATTTACTAAAGCTTTAACACAACAGCAGTTTGATCGTCACTTAGAGAAGATGGGTATGAGATACCATGGCGATTGGCTTTAGTGCAAGTGGGAGATTGATAGTAGTGTGCATACAAGCCAATCATGTATGATGATAAAGCACATACTTTGTAAACAATCTTATTTATTTATTAATAAAATATTTATTTATTAAAGGCATTTAATTATCTACATGGTGCTGTTTTTATAATATGTAAATAACCCATAGTTTTAAGCAATGCTTTTAGAATCATGATGTTGATCACGCTAATGAGATCTAAATTCTTAGAAAGCTTTAAAACTAAAATAGTTTCCAATCGTGGGATTACTAAAAAGGGGATTAGTAAATCCGGATAGATTGGTACATATGTTGCTTGCTCATTGGATGAGGATGACTGATCTCATGGTCATTTGTGTGGAGACACTAAAGCAAGTATGTAGGTGCTTATTGGAGAATAAGTTCACTGAACGTGACTCGCTATGGAATACCTAATGGATTTTTACTCGCCTGTCAATAGGAATTCCTAATGTGATAGTAGTACATGTGATCCTTGGACTTGAGATCATCATAGTATCTTGTATGTAACAAATTATACTTTGACTAATTCCTTAAGGCCTTTTAAGGCATATATAGGATATGCTTGGGTGTAATGAGTTACATATGGAGAAAATGAATGATCAATAAAGAATCTACCACCTCTAGTAAAAGAGGAGATATGTCCTATGTGATTCGTTAAATGACAACCCAGGAATCCTTGGCCAAGGTAGAATGAAATTAGAAAGAGGTTTCTAATTTGCATTATTTGGAGTTGTGCATTTTCTAATCGAAATACATATGATTAAATAAATTAAGACTTGACAGTAAATCCATGTCTTATATTTAATTGGGACATTGTATGGTGGAAGGATTGAATTGTACGGTAACTATTAACTCACAAGTTCTTTTATGATTAATGTTGAAATCTATATTATCTAGAAAGTCGTTGATCGCTAGAGAGGCTTATCCCTATTGTAGAATAAATGTTATTTATTTAAATAGATTATTAGTTTAATTTGTTTATTTAAATAAGATTAGAATTGTTCTAATTGATTTATTCACAACCGGTTTAATATGGAGAACCTAAAGGGTCACACCATAAAAAGGAAGAAGAATTATTTAAGAAGAAAATGGCATGATAGTAATAATGCATTAAGTATAATTAATTTAATCTATGATGATAGAATAAATTAAATAGCTTAATGTTTATTATTTAATATTTTAGAAATATTAAATATAAATTAATAAGAGGAGTCTTATTAATATTATTATTATTATTATTATTTTAATTCTAAAGGAGTTTAGGAATTAATATAATATCAGTACTCTCTCTCAATCCTAATAAAGATTAGGATATAAATTAATTAAATAAAACCCTATTCTAATTGGATTAGGAGGGTTAACCTAATATCTATATAAGAGAGTCTTATATTAGAAATAAGGGGTGATGTGAAATTTTCCAAGAGTTGGGAGTACACATATTCTATAGAGATAGAAACAAGGGTTAAGCCAATAACCCATCTTCTTGAGTTCTTCATCTTCCATGGTGGATCACCGTTAGAGGCCAAACATTTGGGTGGCTGACATTATTCAAGGGAAGGAGCCTCTATCAGATGAATCAAAGGAATCAAAGGAGTAGAACTTGTACCTGAGGAAGCTTAGATCTTCAAAGGTATAATTCCATGTTCTTTCTTTTCTGTTATTGATAACAAGCACAAAGCATGATCATGGTTATGGGTTTGTATAAATTTTGAAAACCTAGTTTTTACGCTTCCGCCCTATTTATGTGATTTGATTGCATGATTGCGTTACATACAAACCCAACAATACTCTGCCTCTGTCACTGAATCAGCAACCGTTTGCTGCTTGGAACTCTTCCAACTCACTGCACCTCCGTTCAAGGTAAACACATACCCTGAAATAGATTTACTGTCATCTTGGTCTGTTTGAAAACTTGAGTCCGTGAATCCCTCGAGTTTTAATTCAGACCCACCGTAGACAAGAAAAATATCTTTAGTCCTTCTCAAGTACTTTAGGATATTTTTCACTACCTTCCAGTGCTCTTCTCCTGGATTCGACTGGTATCTGCTTGTTACACTAAGTGCGTGAGCAACATCCGGTCTAGTACATATCATACCGTACATGATAGATCCTATTGCAGAAGCATAAGGGATCTTACTCATACGGTCTCTCTCCTCAGGTGTCTTTGGGGCCTGTTTCTTGGAGAGATTTATTCCATGGCTCATCGGCATGAGACCTCTTTTGGAATCTTCCATGCTAAACCTCTTTAGCATCGTATCAATGTACGTTCCTTGGGATAAGCCGAGCATCCTTTTAGATCTATCTCTATAGATCTTTATCCCCAAAATATAGGACGCTTCACCCAAGTCCTTCATGGAGAAGTTTTTAGATAACCAGATTTTAATGGATTGTAACATAGGAATGTCATTCCCTATCAGTAATATATCATCAACATATAATACAAGGAATGATACTGCGCTCCCACTAACCTTCTTGTATACACATGGTTCATCCTCGTTTTTGATAAAATCAAACTCTTTGATTGTCTCATCAAAACGAATGTTCCATCTACGAGAAGCTTGCTTCAACCCATAAATGGATCGTTGTAGCTTACAGACTTGATTTGTTCCAACTTTTGAAATAAATCCCTCTGGCTGTGTCATATACACATCCTCCTCAAGTTTCCCATTGAGGAAGGCCGTTTTCACGTCCATCTGCCAGATCTCATAGTCGTTGTAAGCTGCAATCGCAAGCAAAATCCGAATGGACTTGAGCATGGCTACTGGTGAGAAGGTTTCATCATAGTCAACTCCTTTTCTTTGTTTGAAACCTTTTGCAACCAGTCGGGCCTTATAGGTCTCTACCTTTCCGTCTGCTCCAGTCTTTTTCTTAAAAACCCATTTACACCCAATAGGTTTAATACCTTCAGGTGGTGAAACCAAAGACCATACTTTGTTTTCATACATGGAGTCCATTTCAGATTTCATGGCTTCAAGCCATTTCCCTGAGTCTTTATTACTCATAGCCTGTTCGTAATTCAATGGATCATCATCAGTCATAATGTGTACCTCATCGTCATCCTTTATAACGAATCCATACCTCTCAGGTATCTTCGGTACTCTTCCAGATTTACGAACATGGTGTGGTACAGTAGGTTCTTCTACTTGGTTAGGTACCTGACTTTGGTCCGTGGTAACTTGTGGTTCTTGAACTTCTTCAAGATATATCTTACTCCCACTGACCCCTTCATGGATAAACTCTTTCTCCAAGAAGGTATCATGTTTCGCAACAAACACCTTTTGATCAGTTGGATGATAGAAATAATACCCTACGGTTTCTTTAGGGTATCCCACAAATCTACACTTATCGGATTTAGTCTGTAGCTTATCATTTTCAAACTTTTTAACATAAGCTGGACAACCCCAAGTCTTAACATGCTTAAGATTTGGTTTCCTCCCTTTCCACATCTCATATGGAGTCTTTGGGGCGGATTTGGTAGGTACCTTGTTAAGTAGGTATGCAGCCGTTTCTAGGGCATATCCCCAGAAGGAAATTGGAAGGTCGGTAAAACTGATCATGGATCGAACCATGTCCAACAGTGTTCGATTTCTCCTTTCAGATACTCCATTTAACTGTGGTGTACCTGGAGGAGTCCATTGTGAGATTATACCATTTTCTCTGAGACAATTGAGAAACTCACTGCTTAAGTATTCTCCACCTCGATCTGATCGAAGTATCTTAATACTCTTGCCCGTTTGTTTCTCTACTTCACTTCTGAACTCTTTGAACTTTTCAAATGATTCTGATTTGTATTTCATTAAATACACATATCCAAATCTTGAGTGATCATCAGTGAAAGTAATAAAATAAGAATACCCACCCCGTGCACTTGTTGTCATAGGTCCACAAACGTCTGTGTGAATCAATGCCAACAACTCTGTAACTCTCTCCCCTTTTCCACTAAAAGGAGATTTAGTCATTTTACCCATGAGACAAGATTCACAAGTTGGATATGATTCATAATCAGATAGCTCGAGGAGCCCATCTTTATGCAACTTGGATAATCTTGTTTCATTGATATGACCGAGTCTACAGTGCCACATATAGGTATAATTAATATCATCTCTTTTCCTTTTCTTAGTTTATTCAATTTAAAATATATTTTCTTGCAAGTCAAGTATATAAAGTCCATTTCGCAAAATTTCCAATACTATATAAAACATCGTCTTTATAAATTGAACAACTGTTGTTCTTTATAATAACGTCATATCCTTCCATATCCAATACAGAAATAGAAATAATGTTTCTAATAATATTCGGAATAAAATAACAATTATTTAGATAAATGGACTTGCCCCGAAGGCATTACTAAACAATAAGTCCCTACAGCTAATGCAGCAACCTTTGCTCCATTCCCCACTCGTAGGATGACCTCATCATTGCTCAGCTCTCTATTTCTGACCAGTCCCTTCACATTATTACATATGTGAGAATCACAGCCGGTATCCAATACCCAAGTAGAATTTTGACTTTCTGAAAAATTAATTTCAATCATGAACAAACCTTGATTGGAAGTCGAAGCTTCTCCAAGCTTCTTCTTTGCCAGAAACTTCTTGCAGTTCCTCTTCCAATGACCCGGCTCGTTGCAATGGAAGCACATTCCTTTGCTAGTTGGATCAGATTTCTTTTGTTCCTTTATGTTCACTTTGCCCTTGGTCATCCGAGATCGGAAGAGCTCCTTAGATATCTCATATCTAGCAGTCCTACTTTGTTCACCATACAACTCCTTGAGGTGAGTCAACATAGTAGGAGCATCCATGTTTTCGTGCTGACGCTGAAGCTCGTTATTCATGGATGCGAGCATGATGCATTGAGTCACAGATGCATCATCTTGCCACTTTACAATGGTGGCAATCTCTTCCTCAGAGGCTGTCTCTGGAACAGTTCCAGGGACAGATGAGTTTAGGACATAAGAAATCTTTTCAGCAGTGAGAACTATTCTCAGATTTCTTAGCCAGTCCGTATAATTCGGCCCGGTAAGCTTATTAGCATCAAGTATGTTTCGCAGTGAAATTAGTGATTTTGACATTTTTAAAATTTTTCATGTGAAAAATAACATTTTAGCAAACATTCATTTTATTAATTTTGCATACCAAAATAAATTTAGGTCTTTATTTTAAATTGGTATCTCCCACTATTTTCATCAAAATATATTACCCTCACTCATATAGTTCGGCAACATCTAATTAAAGATTTGCTAGTGAGATTGAGGATCCCATTTCAAATGTATATAACCTTGTGGATAGCATAACAAGCGATATACAAATAAATAGGTAGACAACTCTTGTCAATTACATCACCATGTAACTCCTTTTATTTTGCCTCTTAAATCATAATGGTCATGTGTGTGCACATCAGAACTAAAATGATTTAAGTTAAGTCCAGCCTAGCACTTCCATAAATTCAAAAAGAAAAAATTTTCGTCCTTGTGGATAGCACAACAAGACTAGATCGTTCAATTTTCTTGATAAGCATCAAATGTGATTAATTAACATCTTAAATATTCAATACTCGCCTTGTGGATAGCACAACAAACTCATATTAAATATTTAATACTCTATTAACTAATCATGCTAGAAGGCGACGTTCGATATTCCAAATATCATTTGAACGCTTCAGACTTAATATTATTTCTTTGAGGGGTTTGTTATTATTTGTCTCATCTTTTAAGCGCGCATGCACATATATATATAAAATACGCGTCATTTTATTAAACATGCGAAGCATGTTTGTATAAAATATAATATATATAATATTTAGCATGCGATATAGAATACTATATTCTACTCGGATTGATTATGGACTTTTATTCTAGTTTGGTTCACTAGAGCCACCAAGTGAACCAAAAGGTCAAACCTAGGAGTGCAAGAATTTAAATTTTAAATGTAACTATTACATTTAAACCCGGGCTCCATACAAACGGGTCTTCACGCGCTCCTCGCTCCTTGGTCTCCAATTTCTTCAAAATAATTCTAACTATCTCTATTACATTAACTTATTTTAAAATTAAATAGAAACCTTGATCAGCAGTCAAGGGGAAGTACATAGAAAGGAGATAGAATTTACATCGAGAATAAAACTAGAGAAGACGAGGTACGCAGACCCCATTTTATAAAACCCATACATTCAAGCATTCATCCAAAATAAAATCCAATCACATTGGTCATTGTCCATAATCAATCCCATTTATTATCATACACATCAACATATGCATCAATAAATATCCATTCATCTCATGAATAACAATGCTATTCCATATATGGATCGATGTTATTTAATGGACAAAAGTTTTGCTAAATTTTATTTTTGAAACAAAATAAACTCTTTTATTTTAATCAAAAATAAATCCAAATTAAACTCCTTTAATTTTAGCATTCTGAAATCATATTTCAGATAAAATAAACTTCTTTATTTTAAAACTTTATCAATTAAATAAACAGTTTACTTAATTAATTAAAATCAATTTTCAGGGTCTGTCCAGGTACCGGCGCAGCTGCGCCAATAATGAACTGGGCATCTGCGCAGCTGCGCAGGTAGACGGAAGCAGCAGTTTTTGCAGACCGGCGCAGCTGCGCCAGTAATGAACTGGGAGGCTGCGCAGCTGCGCCGTTCGCCGCAGAAACTTGCAGAAAATGATTTTTGTCCAGAAAAAGGATCCAATTCTCACATCAATTCATACATGGAATTATAAAATTGATAATTAGCACAAAGTTAGGCTCTGATACCACTGTTGGGTTTGTATGTAACGCAATCATGCAATCAAATCACATAAATAGGGCGGAAGTGTAAAACTAGGTTTTCAAAATTTATATAAACCCATAACCATGATCATGCTTTGTGCTTGTTATCAATAACAGAAAAGAGAGAACATGGAATTATACCTTTGAAGATCTAAGCTTCCTCAGGTACAAGTTCTACTCCTTTGATTCCTTTGATTCCTCTGATAGTGGCTCCTTCCCTTGAATAATGTCAGCCACCCAAATGTTTGGCCTCTAACGGTGATCCACCAAGGAAGATGAAGAACTCAAGAAGATGGGTTATTGGCTTAACCCTTGTTTCTATCTCTATAGAATATGTGTACTCCCAACTCTTGGAAAATTTCACATTACTTATTTCTAATATAAAACTCTCTTATATAGATATTAGGTTAACCCTCCTAATCCAATTAGAATAGGGTTTTATTTAATTAATTTATATCCTAATCTTTATTAGGATTGAGAGAGAGTACTGATATTATATTAATTCCTAAACTCCTTTAGAATTAAAATAATAATAATAATAATAATATTAATAAGACTCCTCTTATTAATTTATATTTAATATTTCTAAAATATTAAATAATAAACATTAAGCTATTTAATTTATTCTATCATTATAGATTAAATTAATTATACTTAATGCATTATTACTATCATGCCATTTTCTTCTTAAATAATTCTTCTTCCTTTTATGGTGTGACCCTTTAGGTTCTCCATATTAAACCGGTTGTGAATAAATCAATTAGAACAATTCTAATCTTATTTAAATAAACAAATTAAACTAATAATCTATTTAAATAAATAACATTTATTCTACAATAGGGATAAGCCTCCCTAGCGATCAACGACTTTCCAGATAATATAGATTTCAACATTAATCATAAAAGAACCTGTGAGTTAATAGTTACCGTACAATTCAATCCTTCCACCATACAATGTCCCAATTAAATATAAGACATGGATTTACTGTCAAGTCTTAATTTATTTAATCATATGTATTTCTATTAAAAAATGCACAACTCCAAATAATGCAAATTAGAAACCTCTTTCTAATTTCATTCTACCTTGGCCAAGGATTCCTGGGTTGTCATTTAACGAATCACATAGGACATATCTCCTCTTTTACTAGAGGTGGTAGATTCTTTATTGATCATTCATTATCTCCATATGTAACTCATTACACCCAAGAATACCCTATATATGCCTTAAAAGGCCTTAAGGAATTAGTCAAAGTATAATTTGTTACATACAAGATACTATGATGATCTCAAGTCCAAGGATCACATGTACTACTATCACATTAGGAATTCCTATTGACAGGCGAGTAAAACTCCATTAGGTATTCCATAGCGAGTCACGTTCAGTGAACTTATTCTCCAATAAGCACCTACATACTTGCTTTAGTGTCTCCACACAAATGACCATGAGATCAGTCATCCTCATCCAATGAGCAAGCAACATATGTACCAATCTATCCGGATTTACTAATCCCCTTTTTAGTAATCCCACGATTGGGAACTATTTTAGTTTTAAAGCTTTCTAAATCCAAAATCATTGCATCATGCATAACCTATGTGAAAACATGTATTAGTTTAACATACATCCCCAGTAGAGTTAAATTGCATGAATATTAAATGCCCAGACTCGTGAAAAAATTTCTCCAGAGTCTCCTTTGTAAAACGGACTATCCGCTTGCACATAGGCATGACTAGGTGGCCATTCAGTAGCACACCAACCCAAAATCATGAGAATTTTATAGATATGAAAATTATTAAAATTAAATTTACAATGGCAGTTAAATTACCATGTGTATTTTTATTTGAAAAATCCATGCTCATTTGTTCTCAAATAAGTTGAATAAACCAGCTAAAAAGGATGAAAATTAATTGTCATGAAAATGAAAATTTGTTATACTGGAATGTTCAGCATGGTAAAATACACGTATTTACTAGGTCTATTCATTTTTATTAAGTCAGCTATGCATACATATTTGATACATTGCCTTTAAACTCATACTACATTAAAATTAACGTTTTAACGGTCAAGACTTGAAAAGAAAGAGTGTAAATGTTACCAGAGTTGTGAAGAATGCTTGTACAGTGATAGATTTTGTGAAAAGTAGCCCGAACTGAGTAGATCTGAGAGAGAATTTTGGATTTTGCAGAATGATTCAAGTTGAGAAAGGACTTTCAAATGGCTAGGGGGTATAAATCCACCCGCAATCTGCTGGCTCGATCAAATTTGAGTTATAACAGGGTCCCCTAAAGCCAAAAAGTCAAATCAGCAAAAAAGGTTCTATGTGATTGAGCAGAAAGAGCCTGAAACCTTGAAACGGGATGTAAGACCCCAACTTTTATGAATAAAGATTTAATTTTCTTTATATATTATTTCGATATAGTAAGGTGTTGTTTTGATAAATGTGAAAAGTTATGGGTGAAATATGTAAATATTTTAAAATATTCATTGTTGTCGAGGAATATTCGTTTGGTTGTGGAATATTCTTGTTGTCGAGGAATATTCGTACGACGACGCAGCTATTTGTGGGCCCCACAACGGAATAACTGTCGGATATAGAAAGCAACAGAAATAACCTTTTTATAAAATAATGGCGTAACTGTTACCGTTAGTACTGTTGAAATACCCGGTGGTTAAAATACAGTAATACGCGGTGTTGCACAGTAGCACACGGTATTGCACAGTATTTTGAATTATTGATTCTTACGTGAGAAGGCACTTACTCAATTATTGTTACAGTAATTACTGTTCAATATTTTATATTATTGATTCAATAATTGCATAATATTTTATTGACTCAAAAATTATTACATTGATATTTTATTGACTCAATAATTGCTACGTTGCTATTTTATATGATTGATTCAATAATGGCTACAGTTGATATTTTGTATTATTGATTCAATAATTGTCACTGTACAGTACTTCACATTATCAACTCAATAATTCATATTATTTGAATAATATTATTAGATAGCATTATTGACAATATCTAAGGAAGTTCTGTCTAGGAGGGGTTATTTAATTGCGCGCCAGTAAGGAGAAGTCCTTATCGGAAGACCCCCTCTTTCCTAGGAATGACCTGGTTGTCAATATTGTAGTTCTATAATATTAATTGTGAATAATTAATTATTGATTTATATGATAAGGAAATATTTATTGTGTAGATATAAAAGAAGGAATTAGTGCTGATGTGTTTTTATCAGAATTTTGGTGTGGAAAATCATCCGGTTATGGATTTTGAATAATTTATGTTTGGAATTTGGAAAAACTTCCTTCTACAAAGTTGTAGAGAATTAAATTTCCTATGGGAAGACATAGAATTTGTATTTTTCTGACAAAGGGGCTATTTATTATGAATTATTGAAGTTTCAGAAAATAAATATTTTTAAATAAAATGGTGGGCCCCACTTTTGTCATTGCTTGGAAAATGCTGAAATTTCTTAGCAGCCAGGCGGCAGAATTTTATAAAAAAAATATTATTTTATTCAAAAGTCTACTTTGGCATCATAAGCTTTTCCTATAAATAGAGTGCTTAGGTTAGAATTGAAAATCACACCAGAATTAGAAGTTTTCTCTCTTTATAATATCGAGCTTATTTTTGTGAGTATTTAGATACTTTGAGTGTTACTATTCAGTGCAAGTTTCCTTCGGTATTATATCCAATATTCTAGTCAGAAGTACTATTCTTTTGAGGTAAAGGATGTTATTTTCTTTCGTAAATGATGTTATTCTTTTCAATATCATTATACCAAAATATTGGCATGGATTTTATTATAAAATTCTTACTTTTTCCGTCGGAATTACTATTCACGTATACGGCACTATTCACGTATACGGCACTATTCACGAAAAAAATTAAATTTTCTTCTGTTTGTCCAAATTGTTTGTTAAAGTTCTTATCTTTGATTGGATCTAAGTTTTGAGCTTCATTCTTGAATTTTGCTCCACAAAGTATTATTATGGAATATTCTTGAACTTGAATAAACTAAAATACGAATCCTTAATCTTATCCTTTATTTCACTGGATTCGTTATTTATATTATTTTTCATCATCCTCAGTCCTAAATGGTGATATAACTGAATATCTTTGGCCTGTAGAGCAAAGATGAATGATTACCTGATGAATATCTTTGGCCGTAGTGCAAAGATGGACAGGTGTTGAGATAAACATGACCATTGGTGATACAAATGAATATCTTTGGCCTGTAGTGCAAAGATGAATATTTGACTCGAGATGTGTATTGATTGGTGTTACAGGGATAAAATATTGATGATGGACTTTTAAATCATAGAAGATAGTAGACTTCATTCTCTACTTAACTCTTCTAATGAATTGTTATTTTCGCTGCGAATATTGATCTAAAATTGGTTGTCCATTATATTTTATCTGATTTATTGAAGGCTAACGATAATTTATTTTTCATTATCTTAGTCATAATATTCTTTACTGGGCTAGTTGAGCTCACCCTTTTCATCTATTTTCCTCTTCAGGAAATGAGAATGTCGCAGGATCTAGTCGGGGGACAGAGTGATGGTCCGAGTTAGAGCAGCAGTAGTCCTTGTTATTTTTGTAAAATAGTGGGATAATAATTGTAATAAATAAAGAATGAATTTGAATGTTGATATTTCGTATTATATACGATTTGTATTGACACTCACAGTTGTGTGGTCGTATTTTGCACGACCGTGTGATATATTAGTTTGTATTTGAATTCTGTACCATGTATTTGGCGACTCAGAATGGTTTGGGTTGACTGAACCTATTCTGGGGGAGTCACAGTTGGTATCAGATCTTAGGGATATGATCTCTGGCAGAGATCGGGGAATAGAACAAGGAGGGGAGAGACGAGTAAATCCTTTACTAGTATGTCCTACCTAAGCTTATGTGGTAGTTAATTGATCAGTCGGAGCATAGGGTTAATATGTGATATGTTAATTTATTTAATTAACCCTTGTTTTATGGCAGTATTTGAGAATGTTAACAACGAAGTGAATGAGACCGTGGAGACACCTTTAATCACTAATCAGGAGAACGTGCAACAAGAAGGCAATGTTCATCCTGAAAACAACGCTGGTCAGACGATAAACGATGAGATGTTTAGAAGTTTTTTGCAATTCATGCAAAACCAGACGAGAGAGACTGTGTGCAAAATATAGGTGGAGATAATAATAACACGCGAATTGTCACCGCCAAGCAGTTCAAAGAATTGGGACCACCAGAGTTTCTGGGAAAGCCGGATCCGATCAAGGCAGAGACGTGGATTAAACAAATTACTAAGATATTTGATGTCTTGGGATGCACGGAGGAACAGAAGGTTCCATTTGCCACGTTTATGTTCCGTGGAGAGGCAGATTACTGGTGGGAATCTATGAAGCGTACCCAGCCTGCCGCACTCAAGATGTCTTGGGAAGCATTCCCGAAACTGTTCAATGACAAGTACTTTCCTGAAAGTATTCGTCATATGAAGGAAGTAGAATTTATCAGACTCGAGCAAAATAATATGACGGTATCCCAGTACGAGGCTAAGTTCGCGGAGCTGTCCAGGTTTGCACCTCATTTGGTGGAGAATGAGGAACGTATGACGCGGATGTTTCTAAGAGGTTTGAAACCCGAAATACATCAATACCTCATTTCTCATAAATTTTCTCTATATTCGGATGTAGTGAACAAGGCCCAGTTGTTAGAACGAGATAATGATTATGTTCAACCAAGGGACAACAACCAAGGTCGTACCGGTGGCAGCAGTCATCGGAGCAATGACAACCAGCGAGGAGGAAAGTATGACAGAAACGGTAACCACTCCAGTGGTAATCGTGGCCATGATAGTAGGAAAAGCAAATCGGGAGGAGAATTAAAGAAGAGAAAATACAACAATGAGAACGTAAAGACGTCAACATCAACACCAGCATCAACTGTTTCTAGGGGAGGAGAACGACCACCGGTCGTATGCTATAAATGCAGGAAAGAGGGACACATCAGCCCAAACTGCCCACAACAGTTCAAGGCATGCTATAACTGTGGAAAAGAAGGACATATAGCTCGTGATTGTCCTGTTGCAAAACCAAGTCCAGCGGGGGTGGTGATTCCAAAGGCGGTTTCAGACAAGTCAAAGTCGGTGATTCCTGGAAGAGCGCTTGTCGTGATAGCCCAAAACACGAGGAACCCACACGAGGTGATTACGGGTAAGCTAATCATAAACTCTTGCGAAGTTTACACCTTGTTAGATACCGGTGCTACCCATTCTTTTATTTCACCTGCTTGTGCTCAACGTTTGAACTTGACTTCTAATAAATTAGACTTTGACTTATTTGTTGAAACTCCGTTGGGAGAAACCATTGTTACATCCACAGTTTACAAATCTTGCTTGATTCAGATTGGTACCCTTACCTTACCTGTTGATCTTATATCTGTGAAAATACTTGCATTTGACGTGATTTTAGGAATTGACTGGTTAACCACTTACCATGCCAAAATTGATTATTTTCGTAAGGTTGTTAGTTTTCAAATTCCTAATCAACCTGTTGTGCGAATCCAAACCACCAAACCACTAAAATCAGTCAATATCATTTCAAGTCACAAAGCTATTCGTTTATTGAAAAATGGATGTCAAGCTTTCTTAGCTTATGTCACTGATCTAAACCAAAATACATCAGATTTGAATGATATTTGCGTTGTTAATGAATTTCCTGATGTATTTTCCGAAGAACTTCCCGGTCTACCCCCAGAACGTGAAGTTGAATTCTTTATTGACCTTGAGCCCGGTACAAAACCTATTTCTAAAACCCCATATCGAATGGCTCCTATTGAACTTCAGGAGTTAAAGGTTTAATTACAGGAATTGTTAGACATCGGTTTTATACGTCCTAGTACGTCTCCTTGGGGTGCTCCTGTTTTATTCGTAAAGAAGAAAGACGGGAGTATGCGACTTTGTATTGACTATCGGGAGTTGAACCATGTCACCATCAAGAATAGGTATCCGCTACCTAGTATTGATGACCTGTTCGACCAGTTGCAAGGAGCACAATTCTTTTCAAAGATCGATCTTCGTTCTGGATATCATCAGCTGAAGATTAAAACTGAGGATATTCCAAAGACTGCTTTTAGAACTCGGTACGGGCATTAGGAGTTCTTAGTCATGTCTTTTGGATTGACTAATGCTCCTGCTGCTTTTATGGATATGATGAACCGTGTATTTAAAGAATATTTGGATCAGTTCGTTGTTGTCTTTATTGATGACATCCTTATTTATTCTAAAAGCCGTGAAGATCATGAGCACCACTTGAGGTTTGTACTTCAAAAGCTTCGTGAGAACAAGCTATATGCCAAGCTGAAGAAATGCGAGTTCTGGCTTGAGGAAGTAGCATTTCTTGGGCACGTGGTATGCAAATGTGGAGTATCTGTTGACCCGACGAAGATTGAAGCAATACAAAGCTGGGAGCAACCTAAGTCGGTGACCGAAGTACGAAGCTTTCTAGGCTTAGCCTGTTATTATCGGAGGTTCGTAGAGGAATTTTCTCGAATTGCTACTTCATTAACTTTGTTAACTCAGAAAGATATAAAATTCGTTTGGAGCAAGGAATGCGAGAAGAGCTTCCAAGAGCTCAAGAGAAGACTTATCTCGGCACCTGTTCTGACAATACCATCTGGTTCGGATGGATTTGTTATCTACAGCGATGCTTCGGGCAAAGGGTTAGGATGTGTTCTCATGCAACATGGGAAATTCATAGCCTATGCCTCGCGATAACTCAAAGAATATGAGAGGAGTTATCCTACTCATGATCTAGAGTTGGCAGCTGTCGTTTTCGCGTTGAAGATCTGGAGACATTACTTGTACAGAGAAAAAGTGGAGATTTAAACGGATCATAAGAGCCTTAAATATTTCTTCACTCAGAAGGAACTCAACATGAGGCAACGACGTTGGCTTAAGTTGTTGAAAGATTACGATCATACCATCCAATACCATCCTGGAAAAGCGAACGTGGTAGCTGACGCGTTGAGTAGAAGATCATATGTGGGAACGAGTGCGATAATGTCAACTATACGCGTAGAACTAGCTTTGATTGATAAAGTTAAAACTGCTCAAGCTACGGATGCGAAGCTAATGAAGATGAAGAAAAAGGTGCAATTCTAGAAGCAAGACTCGATGAAGAGGGAATACTTCAAATCAACTCAAGACTTTGTGTTCCTAACGATTCTGACTTGAAGCATAGAATCATGATGGAGGCACACAACACACCATTTGCAATCCATCCTGCGAGTACCAAAATGTATCGTGATCTTCGACATACATTTTGGTGGAGCAATATGAAAAGAGAGATCGCGGAGTTTATTTCGAGATGTTTAACTTGTCAACGTGTAAAGGCAGAGCATCAAGTACCGAAGGGTCCATTACAACCACTGGAGATTCTGAAATGGAAGTGGGAACACATTACGATGGATTTCGTTACGGGCCTTCCCAAGGTTTCTCAAGGCATAGATGCGATTTGGGTTATTGTTGATAGATTAACCAAGTCTGCTCATTTCTTGCCGATACGAGAGACTTATTCCCTTGAACGTCTTGCTCATATGTACGTGAATGAGATTGTGAGATTACATGGCATGCCAGTATCCATAATTTTGGATCGTGATCCCAGATTTACTTCACAATTTTGGATCAGTTTAAAGAAAGCTATGGGCACGGATTTACGATTCAGTTCGGCTTATCATCCTTAAACGGACGGACAATCGAAAAGAACTATTCAAACTCTTGAAGATCTATTGAGACTTTGTTTTCTAGACTTCAAAGGGAGTTGGGATAAGTACTTATCATTGGTGGAATTCTCCTACAACAACAGTTATCAGGCAAGTATAGGCGTGGCTCCATTCGAGGCATTGTATGGGAGAAAGTGTCGCTCTCCAGTATGTTGGAACGAGATGGGTGAAACAACATTGTTGGGACCGGAGTTAGTACGTATGACTACAGAAAAGATCCAAATGATTCGACAACGTATACAAACAGCACAAGATCGACAAAAGAGTTATGCGGATCTTCATCGAAAGGACGTGGAATTTAATGTTGGGGACCATGTGTTATTACGTGTTGCTCCGTGGAAAGGAGTTACGAGATTTGGCAAGAGAGGAAAGCTCAATCCACGATTCATTGGTCCATTTGAGATTCTTGACCGAGTAGGAAATGTGGCTTATAAACTCGCTTTACCTCCAAGCATGTCTCGTGTGCATAACGTATTTCATATATCCGTGTTACGTAAATATGTGAAGGATCCAAACCACATTATTGAGTAAGAACCAGACGAGATAGCTGAAGATTTAACGTACGAGGAGGTACCTGTCAAGATCTTGGATAGGAAGGAGCATGTCCTACGCTCGAAAATTATACCTCAAGTTAAAGTTTTATGGAGAAACCATGCTATTGAGGAAATGACCTAGGAGTTGGAATCGAAAATGAAAGCGAGATATCCTCACCTTTTCGACATACCAGGTACGTACGTCAATTTCGAGGATAAAATTTCATAAGGAGGGGAGGTTGTAAGCCCCAACTTTTATTAATAAAGATTTAATTTTCTTTATATATTATTTCGATATAGTAAGGTGTTGTTTTGATAAATGTGAAAAGTTATGGGTGAAATGTGCAAATATATTAAAATAAGCAAGTGGTTATAAAATATTCATTGTTGTCGAGGAATATTCGTTTGGTCGTGGATATTCTTATTGTCGGGGAATATTCGTATGACGGCGCAACTATTTGTGGGCTCCACAACGGAATAACTGTCGGATATAGAAAGCGACAGAAATAACCTTTTTATAAAATAACGACGTAGTTGTTACCGTTAGTACTGTTGAAATACCCGGTGGTTAAAATACAGTAATACGCGGTGTTGCACAGTAGCACACGGTATTGCACAGTATTTTTAATTATTGATTCTTACGTGAGAAGGCACTTACTCAATTATTGTTACAGTAATTACTGTTCAATATTTTATATTATTGATTCAATAATTGCATAATATTTTATTGACTCAATAATTATTACATTGATATTTTATTGACTCAATAATTGCTACATTGCTATTTTATATGATTTATTCAATAATGGCTACAGTTAATATTTTGTATTATTGATTCAATAATTGTCACTGTACAGTACTTCACATTATCAACTCAATAATTCATATTATTTGAATAATATTATTAGATAGCATTATTGACAATGTCTAAGGAAGTTCTGTCTAGGAGGGGTTATTTAATTGCGCGCCAGTAAGGAGAAGTCCTTATCGGAAGGCCCCCTCTTTCCTGGGAATGACCTGGTTGTCAATATTGTAGTTCTATAATATTAATTGTGAATAATTAATTATTGATTTATATGATAAAGAAATATTTATTGTGTAGATATAAAAGAAGGAATTAGTGCTGATGTGTTTTTATCAGTATTTTGGTGTGGAAAATAATCCGGTTATGGATTTCGGATAATTTATGTTTGGAATTTGGAAAAACTTCCTTCTACAAAGTTGTAGAGAATTAAATTTCCTATAGGAAGACATAGAATTTGTATTTTTCTGACAAAGGGGCTATTTATTATGAATTATTGAAGTTTCAGAAAATAAATATTTTTAAATAAAATGGTAGGCCCCATTTTTGTCATTGCTTGGAAAATGCTATAATTTCTTAGCAGCCAGGCGGCGGAATTTTATAAAAAAAAAATTATTTTATTCAAAAGTCTACTTTGGTATCCTAAGCTTTTTCTATAAATAGGGTGCTTGGGTTAGAATTGAAAATCACACCAGAATTAGAAGTCTTCTCTCTCTATAATATCGAGCGTATTTTTGTGAGTATTTAGATACTTTGAGTGTTACTATTTAGTGTAAGTTTCCTTCGTTATTATATCCGATATTCTAGTCAGAAGTATTATTCTTTTGAGGTAAAGGATGTTATTTTCTTTCGTAAATGATGTTATTCTTTTCAATATCATTATACCAAAATATTGGAATGAATTTTATTATAAAATTCTTACTTTCTCCGTCGGAATTACTATTCACGTATACGGCACTATTCAAAGAAAAATTAAATTTTCTTCTGTTTATCCAAATTGTTTGTTAAAGTTCTTATCTTTGATTGGATCTAAGTTTTGAGCTTCATTCTTGAATTTTGCTCCACAAAGTATTATTATGGAATATTCTTGAACTTGAATAAACTAAAATACGAATCCTTAATCTTATCCTTTATTTCACTGGATTCGTTATTTATATTATTTTTCATCATCCTCAGTCCTAAATGGTGATATAACTGAATATCTTTGGCCTGTAGAGCAAAGATGAATGATTACCTGATGAATATCTTTGGCCGTAGTGCAAAGATGGACAGGTGTTGAGATGAACATGACCATTGGTGATACAAATGAATATCTTTAGCCTGTAGTGCAAAGATGAATATTTGACTCGAGATGTGTATCGATTGGTGTTACAGGGATAAAATATTGATGATGGACTTTTAAATCATAGAAGATAGTAGACTTCATTCTCTACTTAACTCTTCTAATGACTTGTTTTTTCCGCTGCGAATATTGATCAAAAATTGGTTGTCCATTATATTTTTTCTGATTTATTGAAGGCTAACGATAATTTATTTTTTCATTATCTTAGTCATAGTATTCTTTACTGGGCTAGTTGTGCTCACCCTTTTCATCTATTTTCCTCTTCAGGAAATGAGAATGTAGCAGGATCTAGTCGGGGGACAGAGTGATGACCATGTCACCATCAAGAATAGGTATCCGTTACCTTGTATTGATGACCTGTTCGACCAGTTACAAGGAGCACAGTTCTTTTCAAAGATCGATCTTCGTTCTGGATATCATCAGCTGAAGATTAAAACTGAGAATATTCCAAAGACTACTTTTAGAACTCGGTACGGGCATTATGAGTTCTTAGTCATGTCTTTTGGATTGACTAATGCTCCTGCTGCTTTTATGGATATGATGAACCGTGTATTCAAGGAATATTTGGATCAATTCATTGTTGTCTTTATTGATGACATCCTCATTTATTCTAAAAGCCGTGAAGATCATAAGCACCACTTGAAGTTGGTACTTCAAAAGCTTCGTGAGAACAAGCTATATGCCAAGCTAAAGAAATGCGAGTTTTGGCTTGAGGAAGTAGCATTCCTTGGGCATGTGGTATCGAAACGTTGAGTATCTATTGACCCGGCGAAGATTGAAGCAATACAAAGCTGGGAGCAACCTAAGTCGGTGACCGAAGTACGAAGCTTTCTGGCCTTAGTTGGTTATTATCGGAGGTTCGTAGAAGGATTTTCTCGAATCGCTACTCCATTAACTCAGTTGACACGGAAAGATACAAAATTCATTTGGAGCGAGGAATGCGAGAAGTGCTTCCAAGAGCTCAAGAGAAGACTTATCTCGGCACCTGTTCTGACAATACCATCTGGTTCGGATGGATTTGTTATCTACAGCGATGCTTCGGGCAAAGGGTTAGGATGTGTTCTCATGCAACATGGGAAAGTCATAGCCTATGCCTCGCGACAACTCAAAGAATATTAGAGGAATTATCCTACTCATGATCTATAGTTGGCAGCAGTCGTTTTCGCGTTGAAGATCTGGAGACATTACTTGTACGGAGAGAAAGTGGAGATCTATACAGATCATAAGAGCCTTAAATATTTCTTCACTCAGAAGGAACTCAACATGCGGCAACGGCGTTGGCTTGAGCTGTTGAAAGATTACGATCATACCATCCTGGAAAAGCGAACGTGGTAGCTGACGCGTTGAGTAGAAGATTGTGACGCCCCCAGAATAGGTCCAGTCAACCCAACCCATTCTGAGTCGCCAAATACATGGTACATAATTCAAATACAAACTTTTATATCACACGGTCGTGCAAAATACGACCACACAACTGTGAGTGTCAATACAAATATGTAAAAAATATTAATATTCAAACTAAGTCCTCATTACAATTATTATCACAATATTTATTAAAAATAGTGAGGACTACTGCTGCTCTAACTCGGACCATCACTCTGTCCCCCGATTAGTTCCCGCAACATTCTCATTTCCTGAAGAGGACAACAGATGAAAAGGGTGAGCTCAACTAGCCCAGTAAAGAATATTATGACTAAGATAATGAAAAAATAAATTATCGTTAGCCTTCAATAAATCATATAAAATATAATGGACAACCAATTTTAGATCAATATTCACAGCGAAAATAACAATTCATTAGAAGAGTTAAGTAGAGAATGAAGTCTACTATCTTCTATGATTTAAAAGTCCATCATCAATATTTTATCCCTGTAACAACAATCAATATATATATCAAATCAAATATTCATCTTTACACTACAGGCCAAAGATATTCATTTGTATCACCAATGGTCATGTTCATCTCAACACCTGTCAACTTTGCACTACGGCCAAAGATATTCATCAGGTAATCATTCATCTTTGCTCTACAGGCCAAAAATATTCAGTTATATCACCTTTTAGGACTGAGGATGATGAAAAACCATATAAATAACAAATCCAGTGAAATAAAGGATAAGATTAAGTATTCGCAATCTAATTTATCCAAGTTCAAGAATACTCCATAATAACACTTTGTGGAGCAAAATTCAAGAATAAAGCTCAAAACTTAGATCCAATCAAAGATAGTAACCATAACAGACAATTTGGACAAATAGAAGAAAATTTAGTTTTTCCGTGAATAGTGCTGTATACGTGAATAATGCCGTATACGTGAATAGTAACCCCGACGAAAAAAGTAAGAATTTTATAATAAAATCCATGACAATATTTTGGTATAATGATATTGAAAAGAATAACATCATTTACGAAAGAAAATAACATCCCTTACCTCAAAAGAATAGTATCTCTGACTGGAATATCGGATATAATACCGAAAGAAACTTGCACTGAATAGTAACACTCAAAGTATCTAAATACTCACAAAAATACGCTCGATATTATAGATAGAGAAAACTTCTGATTCTGGTGTGATTTTCAATTCTAACCTAAGCACCCTATTTATAAGAAAAACTTAGGATGCCAAAGAAGACTAAAGTAATAAAATAATATTTTTTTAAAAAAATTCCGCCTCCTAGCTGCTAAAAAAACCAGATTTTTTTCAACAAGAAACAAAAGTGGGGCCCACCCATAAAAAAATATATTTATTTTCTGAAACTTCAATAATTCATAATAAATAGCCCCTTTGTCAGAAAAATACAAATTCTATGTCTTTTTATAGGAAATTAAATTCTCTACAACTTTGTAGAAGGAAGTTTTTCCAAATTCCAAACATAAATTATCCGAAATCCATAAATAGATGATTTTC
The DNA here is from genome assembly GCA_020205555.1 of Panax stipuleanatus. Classification (NCBI taxonomy): domain Eukaryota; kingdom Viridiplantae; phylum Streptophyta; class Magnoliopsida; order Apiales; family Araliaceae; genus Panax; species Panax stipuleanatus. The sequence continues at coordinate 74,138,543 of CM035119.1, read as the reverse complement.
TACTCCAAAATACTGATAAAAATACATCAGCACTAATTCCTTCTCTTATATCCACAAAATAAATATTTCCTTATCATATAAATCAATAATTAATTATTCACAAATAATATTACAGAACTACAATATTGACAACCAGGTCATTTCCAAGAAAGAGGGGGCCTTCCGAAAAGGACTTCTCCTTACTGGCGCGCAATTAAACAACCCCTCCTAGACAGAACTTCCTTAGACATTGTCAATAATGCTATCTAATAATATTATTCAAATAATATGAATTATTGAGTTGATAATGTGAAATACTGTGCAGTGACAATTATTAAATCAATAATACAAAATATCAACTGTAGCCATTATTGAATTAATCATATAAAATAGCAACGTAGCAATTATTGAGTCAATAAAATATCAATGTAACAATTATTGAGTCAATAAAATATTATACAATTATTGAATCAATAATATAAAATATTGAACAGTAATTACTGTAACAATAATTGAGTAAGTGCCTTCTCACGTAAGAATCAATAATTAAAAATACTGTGCAATACCGTGTGCTACTGTGCAACACCGCGTATTACTGTATTTTAACCACCGGGTATTTCAACAGTACTAACGGTAACAACTACGCCGTTATTTTATAAAAAGGTTATTTCTGTCGCTTTCTATATCCGACAGTTATTCCGTTGTGGGGCCCACAAATAGCTGTACCGTCGTACGAATATTTCCCGACAACAATAATATTTTATAACCACTTGCTTATTTTAAAATATTTGCACATTTCACCCATAACTTTTCACATTTATCAAATCAACACCTTACTATATCGAAATAATATATAAAGAAAATTAAATCTTTATTCATAAAAGTTGGGGTCTTACAAAGATCATATGTGGGAACGAGTGCGATGATGTCAAGTATACGCGTAGAACCAGCTTTGATTGATAAAGTTAAAGCTGCTCAAGCTACGGATGCGGAGCTAATGAAGATGAAGAAGAAGGTGCAAGAAGGTGCATTTCCAGAAGCAAGAATCGATGAAGAGGGAATACTTCGAGTCAACTCCAGACTTTGTGTCCCTAACGATTCTGACTTGAAGCATAGAATCATGATGGAGGCACACAACACACCATTCGCAATCCATCCTGGGAGTACCAAAATGTATCGTGATCTTCGACATATATTTTGGTGGAGCAATATGAAGAGAGAGATCGCAGAGTTTATTCGAGATGTTTGACTTGTCAACGTATAAAGGCGGAGCATCAAGTACCAAAGGGTCCATTACAACCACTGGAGATTCCGAAATGGAAGTGGGAACACATTACGATGGATTTCGTTACGGGTCTTCCCAAGGTTTCTCAAGGCATAGATGCCATTTGGGTTATTGTTGATAGGTTAACCAAGTATGCTCATTTCTTGCCGATACGAGAGGCTTATTCACTTGAACGTCTTACTCATATGTACGTGAATGAGATTGTGAGATTGCATGGCATGCCAGTATCCATAGTTTCGGATCGTGACCCCAGATTTACTTCACGATTTTGGATCAGTTTACAGAAAGCTATGGGCACGGATTTACGATTCAGTTCGGCTTATCATCCTTAAATGGACGGACAATCGGAAAGAACTATTCAAACTCTTGAAGATCTATTGAGACTTTGTGTTCTAGACTTCAAAGGGAGTTGGGATAAGTACTTACCATTGGTGGAATTCTCCTACAACAACAGTTATCAGGCAAGTATAGGCGTGGCTCCATTCAAGGCATTGTATGGGAGAAAGTGTCGCTCTCTAGTATGTTAGAACGAGGTGGGTGAAACAACATTGTTGGGACCGGAGTTAGTACGTATGACTACAGAAAAGATCCAAATGATTCGACAACGTATACAAACAGCACAAGATCAACAAAAGAGTTATGCGGATCTTCATCGAAAGGACGTGGAATTTAATGTTGGGGACCATGTGTTATTACGTGTTGCTCCGTGGAAAGGAGTTACGAGGTTTGACAAGAAAGGAAAGCTCAATCCATGATTCATTGGTCCATTTGAGATTCTTGACCGAGTAGGAAATGTGGCTTATAGACTTGCTTTACCTCCAAGCATGTCTCGTGTTCATAACGTTTTTCACATATCCGAGCTTCGTAAATATGTGAAAGATCCAAACCGCATTATTGAGTTAGAACCGGACGAGATAGCTGAAGATTTAACGTACGAGGAGGTACCTGTCAAGATCTTGGATAGGAAGGAGCATGTCCTACGCTCGAAAATTATACCTCAAGTAAAGGTTTTGTGGAGAAACCATGCAATTGAGGAAATAACCTGGGAATTGGAATCGGAAATGAAAGCGAGGTATCCTCACCTTTTCGACATACCAGGTACGTACGTCAATATCGAGGATGAAATTTCATAAGGAGGGGAGGTTGTACGACCTCAACTTTTATGAATAAAGATTTAATTTTCTTTATATATTATTTCGATATAGTAAGGTGTTGTTTTGATAAATGTGAAAAGTTATGGGTGAAATGTGCAAATATTTTAAATGAGCAAGTGGTTATAAAATATTCTTGTTGTCGGGGAATATTCGTGTTGTCGGAGAATATTCGTACGACGGCGCAGCTATTTGTGGGCCCCACAACGGAATAACTGTCGGATATAGAAAGCGACAGAAATAATTTTTTTATAAAATAACGACGTAGTTGTTACTGTTAGTACTGTTGAAATACCCGGTGGTTAAAATACAGTAATACGCGGTGTTGCACAGTAGCACACGGTATTGCACAGTATTTTGAATTATTGATTCTTACGTGAGAAGGCACTTACTCAATTATTGTTACAGTAATTACTGTTCAATATTTTATATTATTGATTCAATAATTGCATAATATTTTATTTACTCAATAATTGTTACATTGATATTTTATTAACTCAATAATTGCTACGTTGCTATTTTATATGATTAATTCAATAATGGCTACATTTGATATTTTGTATTATTGATTCAATAATTGTCACTACACAGTATTTCACATTATCAACTCAATAATTCATATTATTTGAATAATATTATTAGATAGCATTATTGCCAATGTCTAAGGAAGTTCTGTCTAGGAGGGGTTATTTAATTGCGCGCTAGTAAGGAGAAGTCCTTATCGGAAGGCTCCCTCTTTCCTAGGAATGACCTGGTTGTCAATATTGTAGTTCTGTAATATTATTTGTGAATAATTAATTATTGATTTATATGATAAGAAAATATTTATTTTGTGAATATAAAAGAAGGAATTATCGCTGATGTGTTTTTATCAGTATTTTGGTGTGGAAAATCATCCGTTTATGGATTTCGGATAATTTATGTTTGGAATTTGGAAAAACTTCCTTCTACAAAGTTGTAGAGAATTAAATTTCCTATGGAAGACATAGAGTTTGTATTTTTTTGACAAAGGGGCTATTTATTATGAATTAGTGAAGTTTCATAAAATAAATATATTTTTTTATGGGAGGGCCCCACTTTTGTTGGTTGTTGAAAAAATTTTGATTTTTTTAGCAGCCGGCGGCGGAAATTTTAAAAATAAAATATATTATTTTATTACTTTAGTCTTCTTTGGCATCCTAAATTTTTCCTATAACTAGGGTGCTTAGGTTAGAACTGAAAATCACACCATAATTAGAAGTTTTCTCTCTATATAATATCGAGTGTATTTTTATGAGTATTTAGATACTTTGAGTATTACTATTCAGTGCAAGTTTCTTTCAGCCTTATATCCGATATACCAGTTAGAAGTACTATCCTTTTGAGGTAAGGGATGCTATTTTCTTTCGTAAATGATGTTATTCTTTTCAATATCATTATACCAAAATATTGGCATGGATTTTATTATGAAATTCTTACTTTTTTCGTCAGGGTTACTATTCACGTATGCTGCACTATTCACGGAAAAATTAAATTTTCTTCTATAGGTCCAAGTTGCTTGTTAAGGTTTCTATCTTTGATTGTATCTAAGTTTTGAGCTTCATTCTTGAATTTTGCTCCACAAAGTATTATCATGGAATTTTCTTGAATAAACTAAATTACGAATCGTTAATCTTATCCTTTATTTCACTGGATTCGTTATTTATGTTATTTTTCATCATCCTCAGTCCTAAGTGGTGATATAACTGAATATCTTTGGCCTGTAGAGCAAAGATAAATGATTACCTGATGAATATCTTTGGCCCGTAGTGCAAAGATGACAGGTGTTGAGATGAACATGACCACTGATGATACAAATGAATATCTTTGGCCTGTAGTGCAAAGATGAATATTTGATTCGAGATGTATATTGATTGATGTTACAGGGATAAAATATTGATGATTAACGGTTATTTTCGCTGCGAATATTGATCTGAAACTTGTTGTCAATAATATTTTATCTAAATTGTTGAAGACTAACGATAATTTATTTTCCATTATCTTAGTCATAATATTCTTTACTGGGCTAGTTGAGCTCACCCTTTTCATCTGTTGTCCTCTTCAGGAAATGAGAATGTTGCGGGAACTAGTCGGGGGACAGAGTGATGGTCCGAGTTAGAGCAGTAGTAGTCCTCACTATTTTTAATAAATAGTGTGATAATAATTGTAATGAGGACTTAGTTTGAATATTAATATTTTTTACATATTGGTATTGACACTCACAGTTGTGTGGCCGTATTTTGCACGACCGTGTGATATAAAAGTTTGTATTTGAATTCTGTACCATGTATTTTGCGACTCAGAATGGGTTGGGTTGACTGGATCTATTCTGGGGGCGTCACAAAGGACCCCCTTAATATGTGAATATTTTATGTGTTGATTCCTAGGTATGCTAGTAAGTGAGCTAGGTTCATACAGGCTAAAAGTTTTTTTTGGTTTTGACAGGGAGCAGTGCGGCCGCACCACTCCCTAGTCATATTTCAGCGCGGTCGCGCCGCCCTGCATTGTAATATGTCTATGTTATTTGTAATCTGAAACTTAATGCATGTTTATATTGTTGTCCTAAAACTGTAATACATAACTAAAAGGATGTTTAAGTGTTCATGTATATGTTGACTATAGGAAACCAAGATTTGATAAGTGTTTCTAAAACTTTCAAAACGCTAAGTTAACGACGATTACAAAGCTATGCGGTTTGATTATGTAGTAACGTATAATCTAATTATGTAATGTGTGTGCTTAAGGTACGTAATGGAGTACGTGCAGGATCGTCGGTTTATGTATTGAGTTTGTATAACTAATGTGTATATATATACATAAATAGGATATTATAAGACCTTGCGGTGACGTTAAGCTTTAGGTTTGTAATCTACGCTTGAGGCAAGTTTCCAAACTTTCACAACTTTGGATATTGTGCAAGTTCGAATTGTTGTTATATCAACCTTATATTTGTTGAGAAATTGTCTATACTTGTACTATTGCTATTCATATTCTGAAATTCGACTTAAAATTATATCTTGAATCATGTTGCGAGTTCAAACTTTTTGTTCTTAAATAAATTGAGAAAAGTGTCTAAGCTATTTGATTCTGCTAGACAAAATATCTATGAGTTAAAATGCTATCCAAACCAATTGCTTTGGTGCGGACTCTTACAAATCTACTAAGATGAACAACCCTCATTGAAGGGTTAAATTTATAACTGTCAGGGAACCGACGTGCGTACAAACAACATGTATTAATGTTATGCATAACGCAGGGTATTTTGGGCTTATCACCTATTATACTTGTTTTATTGGATTATCAGTTTAATACTGTTGATTCTAGTTGGAGTTCTCAGTCCATAGTGACTACTCAGTGTTGAAACCTTTGAATTCTTTTAAAATTTTCCGGTTTATAATGACTCATTGTTTAAAATTCAAAGGATAGTTTTGAAGCTATTAATATTTCTTTGTTTACAGCATTCTTCATTAACCCTTGAGCTATCTTTGACTATTATACCTTTGAGATTATTAACTTTATATCATGTTTGTTCACCCTTATTATTATATACTTGCTGAGCAAATTTGTTGCTCATTCTTGCTTCCTTTAAACCTTACAGTTAAGGCAGAACGTGATGAACCCTCAGGCAAATATAAGGGAAAAGGCAAAGCTACGGATTAGCTTTAGTCCTATATTCTAGAAGTTTATTATTAAGATGTAATAAGATTTATTTATGGTTTATGTATTAAGCTATGTTATGGATTATATTATTTAATGTCTTTGTAACGGTTACGAGACCTTGGGACGAGAATATTTATATTATGTCAATGTAAATTATTCAATTATTTTGTTGTGTGATATTTTAGATATAGATCGTGATACACCAAATTTAAGATATGAGTGTCTGAATTTGGGGGTGTCACAACAGCCCCGGGAAATCATCAAACTATACCCCGAAGACAGCCCCGGGAAATCATCAAATCAATTTCAGAGACAACCCTAGAGATAGACAGAAGTCAATAGCAGTCAAACCTCGGAGATAACCCTAAGAAAGACAATTACAGCTACATCAAGCCCGGAACAAACCCAAAAGGGTAAAAGAGTAATTTTTCCAAATCAACATTAAATCATATCAAATCATTGTGAAGGGGGTCATATAAAACCGTCACAGCAATCCAAAGTTAAAATAACGCCAGACAGCTCAACGGACGGACTGCGAAGACTGGAGGATCTGGTCATGGACCAGTCTTCCCGAATTTGGAAAAGGTCAAGCCCTATGTCATTGTGTAGCTCTTGAATAGGGATTTCCGAAAAGGTATAGCATGCCTCCATCGAACTCCCAGATTGCTAGTTATAAAGGTTCAAGCAGACTGCGCGTTTATCGGAATGCACGTACTTTGAGACAGCGAGGCCCATCAAGCCCATCTACAGGTCTTCTTATGGTTTCCATAGGTAGAGCCATGACTGATTGTGGCTATATATACCCACTCCCCCTTTGGCTTCCAAGAGAAGAATAGAGAAGAAGAGGGTCGCGGCGAGAGAAATAGAGGCTAGAATAGCTAAACGGAGCTTTTATCTTACTCTGATTTCTGTAAAACTTCTTTGTAGACACTCATATACATATATACTACAACATATCAAATTTTAATTGATGGGAAATGAGTTTTGAGGTGCCAGAAGTCGTTCAAGAGCCGTTCTCATGAAATACTGTAAGATTTCACCAGACCTGTCTTCTTCGCTTACTCTAATACGTATATAAGTGCTATATACATATATTTAGTAGCTTATATTCGTCATATCTAAAGTTTTAACCGTTCATTTCTTGTAAATAGTCAATATTTAAGCTTTATTTTCTAGATCTATACTAGATCTAGCCAGATCTAGCTTTTAACCAGTTTAAAGTTGTAAAACTTGAACTTGGAAGCTAAAATGGCTAAGATCTGTACAGATCTAGTTTTCTTTCTAGTTTTGTAAAAATTTAGCAACCACATGACCCTATATATGTATCTAGAGGAAACTGGGAGCTATGAGCTACTCGCGTACAAGGATTTGAGTAATGAATCCTTCGTTTAGCGATGTCTCGTATAGATATATTTTCATTATAGTATATTCATTATGCAGGCTATTTATTTAATTTCCTGTGAGCCTAAGAGCTACAGGATCTAAGATATAACCAATGGATTTAGATCCGGTTCCCGTGATGGACCTTTTTGAGTTGTACAACCACCTTGCAAAGTTTGTACTCGTAAATCTAGTTCCTTAAAACGGTTATACGGGTTTAAGGCCCCGAAATAATGAAAATCATGTCTATGGTGCTCGGGCATACTTTGATGGCTTTCATGCCCATAAGGAGCTCGACACTTATATATATATGTATATAATTTTGTCAAAGATGCTTCGCATCTCGAGAATAAAATCAAAATGAGCCGAATATGGAATAAAATGGAAGTATCAAATGGCTTCAATTCCTATGCGAGCGAAAGGGTTTGAAAACCACTTTTCAAAACATCATTTTTATATTATTATCTAAAAATTAACTTTTTAATAAATTAAACCCTTCGTACATAGGTCCAACGAAGCACATCATTACTTTCAAATAAAGCACTTAGGCCCAATTAACTGCAACACACACACATGTACAAAATAATTAGGGAATGAAAAGATGCGATAACCGTGTTTCACAAAAGTCAGGGGGTGCCTAACACCTTTCCCCAGCTTAAGCAAGCCCCCGAACTCAATGAATCTCGATTTCTAAGACCAATTAAATAGAGTCCCATATTGGGCCATATTGTAAAATATTTAAAAACTCAATTGAGTTAGCACAACCATTTCACTCATACCAACTGGCGGCTCTGTCTAAAATCAATCTTTTCAAATTGTCAACATTGTATGTCGGTCTCTTCCTAAAAATCTCACCCTTTAAAGAAAGATTAAACCACATATAAAATATAAAGGGTAAATAATCGAACACCTAAGAAGAGGGATTTTTTTTCCGGCGTCGACATAGTGCCCATAGCCAATTCGAGCTATGGAACACTTTCATATATATATATATATATATATAAGTATTAGTTTGAAAATGTTGCGCACTAAGACCCACAACACAATCCACGATTAAAAGTCTCAACTTTATACTTCAAACAATGGAGTCTGATGGGAGATGCAAAATTAAATCATACCACTATATATAAAATAATTTTGTACATAATTAAAAGCATCTATAAGTTCCTCGAAATCATTGTGGTAATTTCTTTATACCACAAATGAAATATTTGTTCTCCGAAATGGAAACATTACCCAAATGAGAGTCTTCATGGTTATAGTGCATAACCAAATACATATGATCCTCCACATTTATTTTTTAAATAAAAAATATTGGTTTTCATAGTTTATAAGCTATATATATAAATATATCCAATTTGCAGGAAATTTTGTTTCTGATAATTGACCACCGTTATAGGTACATTTAATATGCTTTTCTCTCTTCCATTCATGGAAATCCTCAGACCACTCAAGGGGTTGGAATAATAAGATACGCCCGATATTTTTAACTATTATCAATGAAGGTAATATACTCTATTTTCTCAACATCGATTGAATTATTAATAGAAAGCTAGTTGTTGTTTGCAAAAATGGAACGAGATCCCAGATTTTTGGCAGTTCTATCCGCACTTTGTCGACGCCGAAAAAATTCCTCAATTCCTAGAGTTTGATTTATCTTGTTTAAAGGGTGAGATTTTAGGAAAAGGCCGACATACAATGTCGACGATTTGAAAAGATTTGATTTTATTGATTGGGCCAAATTAGACAGAGCCGCCAATTGGTATGAGTTAAATGGTTGTACCAACTCACCTTAATTTTTGAAAGGTTTTACAATATGGCCCAATATGTGACTCCATTTAATTGGTCTTGGAAACCAAGATTCATTGATTTCGAGGGCTTGCTTAAGCGAGGAGAAGGTGTTAGGCACCCCTTGACTTCCATAAAACACGGTTACCACGTCTTTTCATTCCCTAAGCATTGTGTGTGTGTGTGTGTGTTGTAGTTAATTGTGCTTAAGTGCTTTATTTGAAAGTAGTGTTGTGCTTCGTTGGACTTATATACGAAGGGTTTGACTTAATAAAAAGTCCAGTTTAAGCAAGAATATGAAAATAATGTTTTGAAAAGAGGTTTTCAAGCCCTTTCGCTCGCATGAGAATTGAAGCCCTTTGATACTTCCCTTTTATTCTATATTCGACTCGTTTTAATTTTATTCTCGAGATGCGAAGCATCTTCAACAAAGTAATATATATATATATATATATATATTTATATATAAGTGTCGGGCTCCTTGTGGGCATAAAAGTCATCGAAGTGAACCCGAACACCACAACTACAGTTTTTAATATTTTGGGGCCTTAAACCTGTATAATCATTTTAATGCCCAGGATTTACAAGTACAAAAATTTGCAAGCTGGCTGTACAATCAAAAAGGTCCATCACAGGAACCGGATCTAGATTCATTGATTGAATCGTAGATCCTGTAGCTCCTAGCCTCACAGGATATCACACAAACAGCCTACATAACGAATATATAGAAATAAAACATATATATACTAAACATCATTGGACGAAGGATTCATCAGTTAAATCCTCATTAGTGAGAAGCCCAAAGCTTCCAATTTCCTCTAGATATAGATCTAGGGTCACATAGTCCTTAAATATTTACAAAAACTAGAAAGAAAACTAGATTTGTACAGATCTTAGCCATTCTAGCTTTCAGGTTCATGTTTTACAACTTTTGAACCGGTTAAAAGCTAGATCTGGCTAGATCCAATATAGATCTAGTCAATAAAACTTAAATATTGACTATTTACAAGAAATAAACAATTAAAAAGTTATATCTGATGAATATAAGCTTTTAGCTATATATATAACACTTATATACGTATTAGAGTAAGCGAAGAAGACAGATCTGGCGAAATCTTATAGTATTTCGCGAGAACGGCTCTCGAACGGCTTCTGGCACCTCAAAACTCATTTCCCACCTATTCAAAATTGATATGTTGTAGTATATATGTATATGAGTGTTTACAAAGAAGTTTTACAAAAATCGGAGTAAGATACAAGCTCCGTTTAGCTCTCCTAGCCTCTTATTCTCTCCCCTAAGCCCTCTCCTACCCTAATCTTCTCTTGGAAGCCAAAGGGGGGAGGCTATATACATATACCTGGCCTACCGCAGCTGTACCTGTAGTAGCCATAGGTATACATGTGGTTGGGCCTGGTGGGGCTATGTTGTCTCGAAGTATGTACACCCCGACCAACTCGCAGTCTGCTTACACCTTCATAACTTATATTCCGGGAATTCGATGGAGGTATGCCATACCTTTGCAGAAAGCTATTTCTGAGAGCTACATAATGACATGAGAATTGACCTTTTCTAAATCTGGGAAGATGGGTTCATGACCAGATCTTCGAATCTTCACAGTCTGTCTGTTGAGCTGTCTGGCGCAGTTTTCACTCGGGATTGCTGGGATGGTTCTGTATGACCTTATCCATAGTAATTTGATCCGAATTAATGTTGAGTTGGCAAAATTACCCTTTTTACTTTGCGGGTTTATTTCCAGGCTTGACGTACCTGCAGCTGTCTTCCCCTAGGGTTATCTTCGGGGTTCGACTGCTGTTGACTTCTGTCGGTCTTTAGGGTTATCTCTGAAGTTGATTTGATATTTCCCAGGGTTGTCTCCGAGAATTGGATGTAATAATTTTTCGGGGCTGTCTCCGGTGGTCTGGTTTGATGATTTCTCAGGGCTGTCTCCGGGGGTCTGGTTTTATGATTTAGGCTTCCATGGTTGTCTTTGGAAGATAAAATACGGTCTTGTCGTCCTGTATGGTTAGTAATAGGAATGTAAAATTTAATGTGTCTACAGATTCCCCTCTTTATCGTGTTTATGTAGTGTAATGGAATGGACAGGGTAAAGATGACTAGACAGTGGAAATATGATAAATACAACTATAATGCAATGCAATGCATGGTATGGTATGTTATGAATGTTATATGCCTCTGTAGGGTTTGCTGCCATAGGTTGTATTAACGACCATTCCATATTCTCTGCTGGGGATGACTTTCATGGCTGATACCACTGGACCTTTCTGAATTTAACATTGGGGTTATCACCAACGCTCTCTTTTCCAGATACGCATTCTGGTTCTACCTCCGCTAGGGATATTCCTCTTCTTATGAGTGACCTCATTGAGGATTCTCAATGCTTATCCTGATGATGGTTTGCACCAGTTTTCATTACTAGATCCTTCCCGATGCTATACTAAGACTATCACCAATGATTCGTAATGCCACATTCTCCGATCTCTTCGCTGAATTAGTTTTCAATGGCTTCCATCATCGGATCCTTCCCGATACTACGATGGGATTGTCTCAAACTATTTAGATTACTATTCGGTTGATGCTGATGTTTTCGCCAGGTATAGACCTTTCAATGATCGCTACCATAGAATCCTCCCGATGACCACTCAAACGGTAGGTTCCAAAGGTTGACCATCAACAAACTTTCTCGATGTCTACTCAAACGGTAGTTTATAAAGGTCGATCATCACCGAACTTTCTCGATGCCTACTCGAACGGTAGTTTACAATGATTGACCATCACTGAACTCTCTCAATGTCTACTCAAACTGTAGTTTACAAAGGTCGATCATCATCGAACTTTCTTGACAGCTAATTGAACCGAATTTTACAAAGGTTGGCCATAACTGAACTTTCTCGATGCCTAATCGAACGGCAGTTTACAAAGGTCGATCATCACCGAACTTTCTTGATGCCCCATCTGGAGATTTCTTTTATAACAGATTCCATCATCTGTCCTTCCCAATGAAGATAGTTTTCCTCGGTTGTCCTCACCAGGTTTTCCCGATACTATGCTGGGTTGATACCAGTGACTTATAATGTCAGATCCTTGTTCTTGGCAGAAGTAGCTATCAACAGTTTACATCACCGAACCTTTCCCGATGCTACATTGGGGTTGTCGCCAACGGTTTCCAATATTAGACATTTCGATCTTCGTTGACGTATTTTTCAACGACTTTCATCACCAGACCCTTCCCGATGCTACGCTAAAGTTTTCGTCAACGGTTTACGATATCAGATACTCTAACCTTCGTTTAAGCAATTCTCAATGACTTTCATCACCGGACCCTTCCCGATGCTACACTAGAGCTATCGGCAACGGTTTGAATCACCGGATACCTCTCCGATGCTATGCTGGAGCTGCCACCAACGGTTTACAATAGATTTTTAGACTTTCAAAGTTTGGTATCCCGTTTTAGGGTTTCAGGCCCTTTCTGCTCCATCAGGTAGAACCTTTTTTGCTGAGTTGACTTTTTGGCCTTAGGGGACCTCACTTTAATCGAAATTGGATTGAGTTGGGGGGTGGGGGTGGGACCCACCTGGGTTACCGCAGGTAGATGAAAGTAGTATGCATACAAGCCAATCATGTATGATGATATAGCATATACTTTGGAGACGATCTTATTTATTTATTAATAAAAGTATTCTATTAAAGGCATTTAATTATCTACATGATTCTATTTTTATAATATATAAATAACCTAGAGTTATAAGCAATGCTTTTAGAATCATGATGTTGATCATACTAATCAGATCTAAATTCTTAGAAAGCTTAAAACTAAAATAGTTCCCAATCGTTGAATTACTAAAAAGGGGATTAGTAAATCTGGATAGATTGGTACATATGTTGCTTGCTCATTGGATGAGCGTGGTTGATCTAATGATCATTTATATGGAGACACTAAAGCAAGTATGTAGGTGCTTATTGGAGAATAAGTTCACTGAACGTGACTCGCTATGGAATACCTAATGGAGTTTTACTTGCCAGTCAATAGGAATTCAGAATGTGATAGTAGTACAAGTGTTCCTTGGACTTGAGATCATCATAGCATCTTATTTGTAATGAATTATACTTTGAATTACTGTTTAAGACCCTTAAGGTATATCAAAGGGTATGCTTGGGTATAATGAGTTACATACGGAGATAATGAATGATCAATAAAGAATCTACCAATTCTAGTAAAAGAAGAGATGTCCTATGTGATTCGTTAAATGACAACCTAGTAGTCCTTGGCCAAGGCAGAATGAAATTAGAAAGGAGTTTCTAATTTGCATTATTTGGAGTTGTGTATTTTCTAATCGAAATACATATGATTAAATAAAATAAGACTTGACAGTAATTTTATGTCTTATATTTAATTGGGACATTTTATGGTGGAAGGATTGAATTGTACGGTAACTATTTACTCACATGTTCTTTTATGATTAATATTAAAATTTATATTATCTGGAAAGTCATTAATCGCTAGGGAGGCTTATCCCTACAGTAGAATAAATATTGTTTATTTAAATAAATTATTAGATTGATTTATTTATTTAAATAAGATTAGAATTATTCTAATTGATTTATTCACAACCGGTTTAATATGGAGAACCTAAAGGGTCACACCATAAAAGGAAGAATAATTATTTAAGAAGGTAATGGCATAATCGTAATAATGCGTTAAGTATAATTAATTTAATCTATGGTGATAGAATAAATTAAATAGCTTAGTGTTTATTATTTAATATTTGGAAATATTAAATATAAATTAATAAGAGGAGTCTTATTAATATTATTACAATTATTATTATTTTAATTTTTAAAGGAGTTTAAGAATTAATTTAATATTAGTACTCTCATTTATTCCTAATAAGATTAGAAGGCAGATTAATTAAAGGAGTTTAATTAATTAAATCTCAATATATTGGGAAGCCTAATTAATTAAAGGAGTTAAATTAATTAAATAGAAACCTATGTCTAATAGGATTAGAAGGGTTGAACATAATTTATAAAAGAGGAGTCTTATGTTAGAAATCAGTTAATGCAATTTCAATTATTGGAGAGTACTCCTTTTCTATAGAGGATAGAAAATTAGGGTTTAGCCAACCACCCTCCTTCTTGAATAATTCATATTCCTTGGTGGATCACCTCTAGAGGCCAAACACTTGGGTGGCTAACGTTGATTAAAGGAAGGAATCTAACCCGAAAATTCAAGGAGATCACGAAGAACAAGGAGTTGAACTCGTACCTGAGGAAGCTTCGTTCTACAAGGGTATAATTCTATAACTTCTTATTTATCGTTTTAAATTAATAATATGCATAAATGATGATCCGGGTATTGGTTTTGTAGAAAATTTTAAACTCTGATATACCATGCTTCCACTAATTTTTGCAATTTAATTGTGCCATGATTTAATACAAACCCAACAGTAGACTTGTGGCAGACTGCGGGTGGATTTAAACCCTCGGACCATTAAAAGTTATTTTTAACTTGAAAGCCTCTAAAAAATTCGAACCTTCTAGCTCAGATCTACTCGATTCGGGCTGCTTTTCACCAAATCCGTCACCATACAATAGTTCTGCACAACCCCGATAACGTTTACTTCCTTTCTTTTCAATCGTTAGAATGTTAGATTTCATGCAGTATGGGTTTAAATGCAATGTATCAAATATGTATGCATAGATGACTTAATTAAAATAAACAGACTTAGTAAATACTTGTATTTTACCGTGTTGAACATTTCGGTATAAAAATTTGTTATTCTTGTGACAGTCAATTTTCACCCTTTTTAGTTGGTTTATTTATCCTATTTGAGGACAAATGAACATGAATTTTTTAAATAAAAATATACATGGTAATTTGGCTGCCATTGTGAGTTTAATTTTAATGTTTTTCACATATATGAAATGCTCTTGATTTTGGGTTGGTGTGCTACTGAATGGCCACCTAGGTATGCCTACGTGTATGTGGATATGTTTTACAAAGGAGACTTAAGCAAAATTATTTCACGAGTCTGGTCATTTAATGTACATGCAAATTTAACTCTATTGGGATGTATGTTAACCTAATGCATGTTTCGACACATAGGCTATGCATGATGCAATGATTTAAAATTAGTAGCTTTAAATTTGAAACGTACCTCCCTTTTTGAGGTGATTTTGAGATTTTGTTCATGTTATGGACCCAGATAGACAGAGCAGCTCTCGTAGGGTTTCCTCAGGTGTGAGGAGGACGACTTCTGCTATTCCTTTCCCTCATCTGGCCTGGCAGTCTCTTCGGTTGATCGAGTTAGTGATTCGTCCTATTCGGGTTGATAGGACAGATGCTATAGACGTGGAGGAGGACGTTCCTGTTGAGGACCCCGCTCCTTCTTCTTCTACCCCATGTCGGGATCTTCTAACTATTAGTGTGATGATTCCCGATCTTCTGAATGATTTGAGACGTCACCCATCGATCTATCTTCACGCGAACGAGGTAATAGAAGTTTTCATCTTGAACTTTCTTTTTTCTCCACTTTTGGGACAATGGTTTAACTTTGATTTGAAATTGATGAATGTTCCTGGATTCACTCAGCCCAAAGGGAACTGGTTTAGTATTCATTCTTTATACCAGACCCTTCATCAAGAGTATCAGGTGATCGTCCATTCCTGGGGCTTTTAGGCTTTCTTTTCTATTCCCCCCTAGTCGCTGCCCCTGAGGTTATCTGCGGGCTTTATCTGAGCGCTGGTTCCACCAGACTCAGTCTTTCCATTTACTGGACTACGAGGTGATGATAGCACCGATGGACTGGCGGTTCATAACTAGATTGGAGTTTACAAAGGAGCCGGTGCCCTTAGTCGCTAACATTTCAACGGCTGCAGTTCGATCCCTATTGGGAGTTCCTCCTTCGACCCTCAAGGGTTAGGTTATCCGTTCTGGTCCTTTCAGCATTGATGTTTCGAGTGGAGCTTTGTTCGAGCCTCTGCCTATTGATCAGAGGGATAGAGATCGCATTCTTCGGCGATTGTTCTTGATCATCATCAGGGGTTGCTTCCTAGCAAATAACTCCTTGACGATCTCTTTTGCTTTAGTCAGTGCCACTAATGATGTGGACCGCATCAGAGACTTTGATTGGGGCTCGTTCACCTTCGCCTATTTCCTTCAAAGGATGCACCTACGCTTAGAGGGCGTGACAGAGGCTTGGCTAAGCTTTTACCCATTCTTGTTGGTGAGTAATTTCTCCTTATCTTTTAATTTCCCTTGCTCGGGTTGTCAATCTTTATCAATGAGGACATTTAATCTTTGCATTTTCAATTTTGGGCATATGAGAGTCTACCTTGCCTACGCCCAGTTACTACTTTAGGTCTGGAGACCTACCCTCAGGGACAACGCTGACATTATTCCACATTGGCAGAGCTCCCTGTGGCGGAGGGGTTTACCCATTCTCGTTTATAGTTGGAGTTGCTGACTTCAGACGTCATCACATGAGTTCTTTATACCCCAAATCATCTAATAGTTGGTTTCGAGGACGATTTTCGGACCGGGGCAGAGTATACATTATTCACTCGTCAGATCCTTTTCTTGACTGAGGGAGGCTGGGAGCTATACTTGGGAGAGCGTGCTATCAGGAGCACTACAGAGGAGATTCATATTACATATATTCCTTCTGCTAGACGCCATTGGTCTTTGTCTCAGTCGGTCATCGAGATTCACCTAATGGGCTTAGATGGCTTTACTTTATCAGAGGGTCTTGTAACTCAGTATGCCTTTTATCGCTGGTAGAATCCTCGCACCATTGTGGCTCAGACCTGCGCCACTCAGTTCATGGCAGACATGGTTCTCGGGTCCATGATGATGACATACTGGATTTCCTGCGTTAAACAGTCTACCCATTTTAGATTGCTAGTTTGACCCAGAGGTTGGACTGAGCACATTTTTTCATCAGGCATCTGGGCAGAGATCCAATGGAGGCAGGTTCTTTTGATCCATCCATCTTTAGCGCTGCCCCCTTAGGTGGCCCATATTCTGACAGCTTTACAGGAGTAGATCCCCCTCTGTATCGACCCGATATTCCCTCTGGCATAGATATGGTGACTCAGGAGGAGTTACAGTAGGTTGATCGGCTGGATGATGTAGACACCATAGATTTATTTTAATAGGCTAGTGTTATCTCTTTTGATAGGCTCCTGTTAGCTATTGGGAAGATGTGCCCCATTTCCCTGTACTTTTTTATTTTTAGTTTTAGACAGAGATGTTGTATTTAATCTTTATTAGATGATGTATTTAGGGAAGTATGTATAATGCTATCTATTTACTGCATTATATTGTCATTTATCATTATCATTTATCATGATGCACGCATTATATGTCATGGATATGCATGTATATTGATGAGTTTAGCATTAACCCCTGGATGGTCTCATGATACGGTTCTACAGATGTCTTCATCCATTGTTAGCCAGATCGAGCATATAGCCCACCCACCTTGACAACCTCTTCTCTGAGGTCTTGGTATGATAGTTTTCATCATTCAGATATATGATGACTGTTGATCACATGTTGAGACACTCCATGTCCCTCCTGACCTTCTAGGTTTTGGTGGGTTTTGTGGAGGGCATGCTATCTTGCTGGATTCCCGAGAGGCAGGTCTTTAGATTCGGGACTCATGAGCTGACTCCTACATTGGAGGAGTATGAGCGCATCACAGATGTTTCGCTGGATAAGCACTGCGCTAAAGTGGCTATTGGTGAGTTGAGGCGACAGTTTATGGCATTGATAGGTTTACGCCGCACACTCGTCTTGGATGAGATTACTTCAAGACATGTTATGTCCATGTATTTCTTGATTAATCATTTTGGATCTACAGACAACTACTTATTGTACTTAGGAGATTTTACCATTTTCGAGGATGAGTGGCGGGCTGCCTGAGTGTCGACGCATGGAAAAATTCCTTCTTTCCGAACGCGAAATGTCCGTCTTTTCTAAGCTTGTGTTTGTTTGTTTTTACCCTTTTTCATTCTCTATGTCTTTGGATTTTATTAAAGGGTGAGGTTTTAGGAAAGCGGTACCGACATAAGTGTCGACGACTTTGTAAAAAAGATTGAATTTATTATTTTATGATTGGACCGAATGAGATAGAGTCGCCAATTGGTATGGTTTAAATGGATGTACCAACTCATCCGCGTTTTAATAGTTTTTGCAATATGGTCCAATATGTGACTCCGAAAGATTGGTCTGAAACCCGAGATTCGTGGAATTCGGGGGCTAGGTTAAGCGGGGGGAAGGTGTTAGGCACCCCCTGACTCCCGTGAAAACACGGTACCGTATCTTATTGATTTTTTGTGCATAAAGTGTGTGTGTGTGTGTTTTATTTGAAAAGGTTTATTCTAAGCCTCATTGTGAGTTATTTGGAAGTAGTGTTGTTCCTCTTTTGCACCTATGTACGAAGGGTTTGATTTAGCAAAAGTTCATTTTTAGACAAAATATACATTTTATATGATATTTTTGAAAAACACAAGGTTTTCAAATCCTTCGCCTGAATAGTAATCGAGGACTGTTGATACTTCCATTTATGATATAATGTCTATTCCTGACCCACTTTATTATTATTGAAAGCTCTTTGTGGTTTTATCGAAAATTATTGTGATGATATGTATGTAAAAAAAGCGTAAAAAAGCCACCTCGATGAATCCGAGCACCCATAATTAAAGTTTTCACTATCACGGGATTTTGAATCCGATTTCTCGGGACTAACCCTCTGAGCTCGTCTTCAAGATCCAAATATTACATATACATTGATATTTGTGTTATTTAAACATTACATTATAAGAAACGGTCCATCGTGGGAACCAAGTCGGGATCTAATCTGGGATCGCAACACCGGGATTCCTAGGCTCACATTATTTATATAAGAATACATATATACAATGTTCTAGGCTTTGATATTAGATGATTTCATCGGTTGAAATCACCGTTTCAAGCCATTTCGGACCCCTTTCACCTCTAGATACAAATTTAGGGATATACGGGATAACCGGGACCGTTTAAAAGTAATAGCTACGTAAATCTACCATGGATCTAAACTGATCTAGCATACGGGTTAAAGCTTTATGCTTAATAACCACTCAAAAGGCTAGATTCGGCTTAGATCTAGGTAGATCTAGCCCCCGAACTTGATTTACAACGCAATATGCACAATATAACCGATAGAAACGCAATATCTACCAACTATTACAAAATATACTTAGAAAACAACAAGTTTAACTATATTTAGACAATATATAACATCAATCTAGTATATTGAACAAAATTTACAAAGAACATAGCTAAAAAGAGCGTTTTTTCACCTTAGAGGACGGGTGAACAAGCGTTTTCTCACCCAGGATCAACTTAGAACACTCTCGGGACTCTAAGTAGATGCTAAACAAAGACAAAATAGCTCAAAGTTGGTGTATATAAGTTCAACCCGAGGGCTTCTCTCTCTAGAAATGGTTTTCCCTCTCTAAAACTCTTTTTTTTTCTAAATGAGCTGATATTTCTCTTTTAATCTGTCGTAGCCAGCCGCATATATACATGCTGATAGCCGTATGTATAAATGCCGCTGGGCCCCGCTGGTCCCGCCATTTTAAAATATGTTCTTTTGGTCTCAGTTCAGAGGAAGTTGACCTTTGCAAACCAAACTTTGGTAAAGTCTTTGCGGAATGCGGTGGAGTAAGATTGAGTCTGACTGAATCAAGTTCTTGGAAGATGATGCTGGTAGCTGAGATATATCTTCCGGTTCCAGATGGCATTATCTGGTTTATCTTCGATGGCACCAAGTTCAAGGTTTGTTGAGGTGGTTTTCGACGGACACTGTATCAGCTTGGCGATCCTCGTTCGGTTCGCGACATGTTCGGACGTCATTGGTCCTTTAAATCATTCACGGGGTTGTCTCCGGGATGACCTGATTCTTTTGCCTTACCTCGGGGTTATCTCTGAAGTACATTTACACTTTTTGTGACACCCCCAAATTTGGGTACTTCAATTTCCACGGGATTTGGTGTTCACTATACAAATATCACCTATCTATCTACCCATAATAAATGCAACCACGCAATAGATAGAAATAAATCGATTATCTCCCCTTATGGGGTTACAACATCTGAATAATAATACATAATCAATCCCAGGTCATACTAACCTTAAATCTTAAATGCAAAAACGTAAATAAATAAATAGTCTTACACAACTTTAACATAAGTCTTAAACAATGACATATCAAATAAACAACAAGTCTTCATCACTTGTTGGCCTTGCCCTTGTCTTTGCTAGAAGAAGGCTCGTCGGACCTTTCGTTCTTAACTACAATGATATTATTATGCAAGAGTGAGTATGATTGCCCACAAGTATAACAATATAACAATAATATAATAACATGCGAGTGAATTAAAGACTTCTGAATAAGGAAAATTTGACTTTTGAATCAAGAGTGAATAACAAGAGTCAAAAGAACATCTGAGGGTTATAAGACCTCGAACTATGTCCTAGGTTGTTAAGTGTTTATACTTTAAACCTTTAACAGTCATAAGACTATGGACTCTACTTCTCGTACTTAGGGGGATCAGCCCTTAGTACCTATACTGTGCACAATATCTTAACGCTAAAGCTTCGTCAATCCCCTATATTAGGGTTGTTCATCTCAGTTTGACATCAGAGTCCGTACCAAAGGAAGTTTGGTTTGGATAAGCTCGCTAATAGTTCTAGAATTTAGAACGTTCGTCAACTATGGACTAGTCGAATCAATAAGGGTTTGCTAGTCTTACAAGGTTCAACAATAAACGATATTCAAATTAAATAATAACTTCTCAAGAGTATACAATCGAATAAGTATTTTATAACTAGAATCATGCTTTTAAAGGTATTATAATATCTCATATAAAATCTCAACTTGACTAACAAGTATAAGAACTTGTATCATGTTAATATTTCAAGGATAGAAAACTTGCTCAATAAAAGTAAACTTTGAGTTTAGTAACATGCTTGACATAAGAATAAGGAATAGAACGCTTATTCAACTTAAAGAGTTTAGATAAGAAAACTTGCTTAACGATAATGAGGTAGGGATAGAATACTTGCCTCGTGCACAAGCTACAAATCTAGTTACAATTCAATTCCTCAACGTCCTACATATTATATTATGCATACGATGTCGATTAGTTTCATCACTTCTATGTTCAACTGTTAAACTTTTCATTTATGTTCAACTTACAACTTGGTTCCAAGTGATAACTTATTAACTAATCACATAACATAAGTATGAATTCACAATATGCTTATCACATAGGTATAATCCTTTAAACAATCATAATCATGTTTTACAATCACAATATTCAAGTTCGCACTTAGTTTGTTAACTTGAACCTTCACATTATCTTATATATGTCAACAACTTAGTTTATTAACATGAACTTCAAATCATATATTATGTGTTAATAACATGTTATAGCATAGCATTACATGTTCATCAAGTCCT
Organism: Panax stipuleanatus; assembly: GCA_020205555.1. Lineage (NCBI taxonomy): Eukaryota > Viridiplantae > Streptophyta > Magnoliopsida > Apiales > Araliaceae > Panax > Panax stipuleanatus. The sequence continues at coordinate 74,116,754 of CM035119.1, read as the reverse complement.
CAAGTAGGTTATAGCATAGTATTACACTTGGCACGACGTTTCGACGTTCATTCGTCGCACGTCCGACTTGTCCCTCTTGCGTACGCTTAACATGCTCATGCAATTTATCTAACACATCATTGAGTAATGTTAAATATTATTATATTTCATAATATTCATGTTTTATAACTTATAACAACATCTTTTATCGTCGAGAGCACTACACTTGCGTACGGGCATGTCCGACGCCCTACGATTACCTCTGAATATGCATCAGTCACAAAGATGACAATTTTGACCCCTTTTAATGACTTCAAATCGAAAAACTTAAAGAATGAAAGTTGTAGGTCTACTCGTTATCTTTCCTAATCATGTTGAATCGCCTTAATCTGAGTTTGTATGAAGAAGTTATGCTTATTTTACTACATGAGGTCAAAATAGTATCGAAAATCAAAAAAAGCTCCCGGACAGCACCCACCCCTGTTGGGGCAGGGCTTTATGCCTATGAGGACCCGCTGGGGTGAGGCCCTCTGCTGGTGCACTTTTTGGTTCGCGATTTTGACAGTTGTTAGCCCCATTACTCCAATTAAATACAAATTAAACTAGTACCGTGATTTCTATGAAGTATAAACTTAATAGAAACATCATACCATGTTACTAACATGTTTTTAACATCTTAAATCATGAAATTAATCGAATCAAATAATGAAATTTCACTGTTCTTGGTGTTCTTGACGGTTTTGAAGAAAAATATGAAATTTGACGTCACGGATTCGTTATAACTCCGAATCCGTCCGTTCAAAGTTTGTTTTCTTTGTTTTAACATGTATTATCGTAATATATTATCAAATTCATGTTAAACAACTAATTTAGAGCATACAAATGTTCGTAAGGGCTATATATACAACTTTTATATACTCTGTAACTTTTAAAAAACTCAATTAAAACATAATTACATGAAATTGATGATTTGAAAACATACATAGATGGTAGAGAACATGTTATGATTATATCTTAACATTTATATACACAGAAATCATCAATTCATGCGTTGATTATAAAATAATTGTTTACAGAGAACTCAAAATAATCGTTAATGAAAAACTTTGATTATAGCATTTCTATATGAAATTGGTTACTCTAAAACATGAATACATGATATAAACCATATAATATACATATACTAACATATATATCGTCACATCTTAAGTTAATTGTCAAAATAACTCTTCACAAAGAACTTGAACAGAGTTTTCATGAAAAATATATAAGAACGTAAATTTAAAGTTTGGGTAGAAGAGATTACCCTTGCTAGTGTTTAGATAATTCAAAGATGATGAAGTTCTTCTCTACTTCTTCTTCAATTCACACTTTTTCTCAATTTTTCTAAGTATTTTTCTCTTTGTTTTTCTCTCTTTTCTGACTGATGAAAGCAATATGAATGATATATGATATAAGGCTAATATGATATACGTATATAATAGTCGTGGGTTATGGGTTGTCAGTTAATCCCATAATGGGTTAACTGGCTCCAACCCCCACTAGGGCCTTGTTTGGCTAGCTCTCTTCTTCCTTTTTCCTTTTAATATAATTAAATGCTTTATAGTATAGTTTTAATGTCACACTTCTAATTAACCAAATAATCTTATTTAAAATTAATTAAAAACATATCATAAATCCACATTAAATCATGTTATCACATAATTAAAATTCTCATTTATTAAATATGTCAAATCATTAAATCTCTAATTAATTATTAAATTAATTAGAATAACATTATGCTTATTAAATAATTCATTTAATCAAATAAGCTCAATTAAATTCATACTTTGAATAATAAAATTCTCCGCACTAATTTAATCTATTGAACACATATAATTAAATTAATCTACCACGAATTCATCAATTAATTATTCAATTCAATAATTAAATCATCAAAAAAACATTTATTTAATTCAATAAATATTCAAATTATATTACAAATTCTCGTTCATCACACTTTTGCCCTTCTTCAAGGTTAGTATAAAGGAGGCAAAATTTGGAGCGTCTACAGATGCCCCTCTTTGCCATGTTTATATAATGTAATAGAATGAACATGACAAATATTACTAGACACGGAGAATGCATGACAAGGTATATCTGATGATGCAATGTCACGTGAAAAATATGATATGTGAGATTATAAGAAAGTCATAAGGATTACGTCGTCGAGGTTAAGCCGAGGCCCACATTGGGTTGTAGCTAACGGATTTCTTTATCGGGGCTGAGTCGACCTGGGTTTGAGTTGTAGTCAATGGATTACTGAAAGTAGTATGCATACAAGCCAATCATGTATGATGATAAAACATTTACTTTGGAGACGATCTTATTTATTTATTAATAAAAGTATTAACTTATTAAAAGCATTTAATTATCTACATGATGCTATTTTTATAATATATAAATAACCCATAGTTTTAAGCAATGCTTTTAGAATCATGATATTGATCATGTTATTGAGATTTAAATTCATAGAAAGCTTAAAACTAAAATAGTTCCTAATCGTGGGATTACTAAAAAGGGAATTAGTACATCCGGATAGATTGGTACATATGTTACTTGCTCATTGGATGAGGATGAATGATCTCATGATCATTTTTGTGGAGACACTAAATCAATTATGTAGGTGTTTATTGGAGAATAAGTTCACTGAACGTGACTCACTATAGAATACCTAATGGAGTTTTAATTGCCGTCAATAGGAATTCCTAATGTGATAGTAGTACAAGTGATCCTTGGACTTGAGATCATCATAGTATATTGTATGTAATGAATTATACTTTGACTTATTCCTTAAGACCCTTAGGGTATATCAAAGAGTATGCTTGAGTATAATGAGTTGCATATGAAGATAATGAATAATCAATAAAGAATCTACAACTTCTAGTAAAAGAAGAGATATGTCCTATGTGATTCGTTAAATGACAACCCAGTAGTCCTTGGCCAAGGCAAAATAAAATTAGAAAGGAGTTATAATTTGTATTATTTGGAGTTGTGCATTTTCTAATCGAAATACATATAATTAAATAAAATAAGACTTGACAGTAATTCCATATCTTATATTTAATTGGGACATTGTATGGTGGAAGGATTGAATTGTATGGTAACTATTTATTCACAGGTTCTTTTATGATTAATGTTGAAATCTATATTATCTGGAAAGTCGTTGATCGCTAGGGAGTCTTATTGTAACGAATGAGAATTTTATATATGAATTTTAATATTTATTGAATTAAATAAATATTTTAATTGATTTATTTATTGTGTTAAATAAATAATTTATGTAATTGTTGTGGAGTAATTAAATTAAGTGCAATATGTTAATTAAATGAATATTTAATATTAAATTGTTGTGTAAGCAATGTTATGGTGTAGTTCTAATTTAATTGAGATAATTAAATTAAATGAATATTATGTGATAATTGTTATATGAGATTATGATTAGCGAGTAATTATAATTGTTATGTGAAAAATTTATTTGATTAATTTATGTTAGTTTTAATTTAATTAAATTAGAATGTTAGGATTTAATTAAATAAAGTGTACTATTGAAAGTATGTGTTAAAGATTTATTAAGTAAATTAAAAGGGTTTTTAAATTAGTTTTACCAAACAATGCTCTTAAAACTTTTTTTAAATGAATTTTACCAAACAAGGCCCTTACACATATTTTAAAGAGTTTTTACCAAACATGGCCTTAACTATTAAAAAGCTAGTTTTTAAAAATAATGGGTTTTTGCCAAACAAAGCCTCATGGCTTTTGAATTCAAATAAAATATAACTGACATATTATTAATATAGTGCATTAATATGTTTTAATTACTTGTCAGTTATATATTGTATAATTATGTTTTATATTATATACGTATATCAGTTTGTATTATACGTTAGATAAGTTAGAGAGTTGGTCAGTGTTAGAAAGAAAGACTAGAGAAGAAAAGTTAGAAAGAAAAGAGAGAAAGGAGGAGAATGAATTGTTAAAACTTTAAGCCTATCATCACCATCATCTTCTTTCTCTATAATCAAAGGTTATAATAATAACTCTCTAACCATTAAAATTGTGTTTTTACGTTCTTCATGTTTTAGTGCTCTGTAATTAGAGTTTTTATGAGAATTCATATAACATGATTTATATATATTTATATATAGTGTGTTATAAATTATTTATATATGAATTGTATGTATAATGAAGTTGTTTAATTCATGTAAACATGATGAACATGAAGAAATCATGTTCATTAAAAGTTACAGTGAATTTTTTTTGAAAATATATAGTTCCTTTAAAATCAAAATTCATGATTGATGGTATTATATTGTATAAATTGATTATAGATTATGATAACATGCTTATAAACGAATTCAATATGCTTGGAATTATGTGAATTGATTCAAAAACAAATTCACAGTGTTCAATTTCATCAAGAATACTGAAAATGTCTTTTCTTCAAAATTAACAAAATTAAGTGTTTTAAATTACGTGTTTTGATGTTATATGTATTAGAATATGATTAGAAACATAAACTAAAATTTTTACAAAAGTTTGTGTGAGTTATATATGCTAAAATCAGAATTTGGTGTGGAATAATAAGTCAAATTGGCTTTTTCTCTGCACAGTTCGAGACACTGTCAGAACAGTCTGCACAGTGGCGCGGCCGCGCCGCTCCCAATTTTTATTGGAGCGCGACCGCGTTGGTCCTACAGATTGTGTAGAAAGTTATTTTTAAAATACAATTTTGTGAGATTAATGAAGTAATAAAATATAAAGCATGTTAATAAAATTAAAATGCTAAATGGACAGTAATGAATTATATTATTAAAATATAATAAAAATTTAAATTAAAGTAAATGTTTGATTTAAATTATAATTTGTTTAATTATAATATGAATACATAATTTAAGTTTAATTAATTATATGAACATGTGATGTGATTATGTGATGTGATAATTAATTATTAAATCTAATAATTAAAGAGGAATGAGTTAACCTAGATGGGTTAACTAGTTATGTGAATTAGTTATATGATAACTAATTTATATTATTTTGTTAATAACGTATATGTAGGATTAAATAAGGAACGTAAGTATAACTTGTAGCTTGCGCTCGAGGCAAGTTTTCTAAACTCAAACTTTACGTGTGCAAGTTTCATATTTCTAATTTGTTATTCATATGCAAGTTATTGTATTCTCTCTAAATTATATATTTAATAAATGTCTTATCAAAGTTCATTATTGAGTTAATGTGACCTTGACTTAATTGTTCAAGCAAGGTCTATCTTATCTTTCGAATGCTTTAAGTTTAATTCTAAAACATAAGTTAGTTCGTAATTCTTTATTGTCGAATTATTATTTATTGTAAGTGATTCAACTACTCCTTAGTTGATGATAGTTGAACTCCAAATTTTCTTTTAAGCTTATCCAAACCAAACTTTCTTTGGTACGGAATTGTTATCAAATACTGAGTTGAACAACCCTATTTAATAGGGGATACCATGCGAAAGCATTAAGATATTTGTGCACAATACATGGTACGAAGGGCTGATCTGCCTAAGTACGAGTTAAGAGTCCATATAGTCTAAACGACTGTTAAATATTTTAAATAGAAATGTTTATAACCTATGACATAGTTCAAGGTCTTATGACCCTCGGATGATTTCTATATTCGAATTCTAAATGTTGACGAAGAATTTTTTTCAATTCTTTATTATTGATGAAAGAAGTGTTATTCCAAATCATTTGAAGTATTCAGTTTATGTCATTACTATTACTGATCATTATTCCAAGTGAGCTTTTGTTTGCTCACTCTTGCAATTAATAACCATTGCAGCTAAAGTCGAAAGCGTTGACGCAGCGTCAAGAAGTAAAGAAAAAAGTAAGATGAACAAGTGAAGACTTGTTATGTTTTGATTATGATGTGTAATAGAATTTTATTATGTTATGTTTTATTTTCCACACTTATTTATTGACGTTAAGGTTAGCAAACTCTGGGATGGTTTAGATTAAGTTGTAATCCTTTTATAAGGAAGATTTCATTATTTATTCAAGGTTGTAATTTATTTTGCATTCCTTATTATGGGCAGTAGTTATATTTTATTTAGATAGTGAGTACCAAATCCTGTGGAATTTAAGTACCCAGATTTGGGGATGTCACAGGTTGGTATCAAAGCAGTGCTTTAGGTTATGAACCTTAGGTGGGGGAAACCTTAGGTAGTAGCCTTGTAGGAGATCGAAAAGATAGTGATGATAGTTAAAGATAATAAACTACCTTATGTGCTATGTTCTTACGTTTAAGTATTCGAAGAGTATCGTTCAATGACACGTAATAATTAAACTTAAAAATTTGTTGTCAGGATGACGAATGTTGGAGAGTCCAGTCAGGGTAGGGAGGAGTTACCCCAAATGCCTAGGGACGAGGAGCCCCGAGACATCCACACTGTCTAGGAGCAGTTGGTTCAGAGAGAGCCATCTCCATTGATCACCGTAGCTGGTCAGAAGCATGAGCCAGTATCTGACCAAGATGACGAGGATGAGTCAGAAGAGGAGGAGGACGAGGATCCTGAAGAGGAATTTCCACCTCACTCTACTAGAGCTGAGATGTACGAAGAGATCAACGACTGTAACATGGAGCTTCATGGTGGAGTCAGAGAACTGAAGGAGCTGGTAGACGAGAGTCGGACTACAATACAATAGAGAGATGAGACGATCCAAGAGTTAGATGACAAGCATGGAAATATGAAGTGGGATCTAGTCCATGCGGTGAGCGACTGAACTCGCGAAACAGAAGAACGACATCCAAGAGGAGTCAGCGAAGCGTGCTAGAGCAAAGGAAACGAGCTTGAGGGCTACTCAATGTGCAGATCGAGCTAAAGACAAGATTCAATTGAAGAAGGCCAAGCTGAGAGAGACATACTATGCTTTCTATACGGCTATAGATAGGGCCCAGGATCGTGTCTTTTATTACCCAGCTCCGTTCAAAGATTTACCGTGGTACATGGTGGATCACAAAACAGTGTTCCGGGTGGCGGAAGAAGAACGTAGAGAGGCTGTACTACGTCTTAATATGCGTAGATAGTAGAGTCATTAATTATGTGTTTCTTTTTATATAAATAAATGTAAATCCCAGAATTTGAGATAATAATGGGATTAGATAATAATATAATCCTGCAACTTGTTTCAGCACAGGAAAGATGATGTAAATAGCAGAGATGATATCTATTCTATGTTTGAAAACTAAGAATGAATAAAATATCTGAGTTTATTGACGTGCTATATGTTCAATTGTGAATTAATTTATCTAAATATTTAAGTATGAACTTGAATATTTAAGAAATAAGTAAAGGATCTAATAAGAGTATGTCTTAATAGAAAGATGCCTCCAACAAGAAGACTTACACTTCAAAACCCTGAGGGTTTGACTAATAACAACAACAAAAACGACAACAATAACGGGACAAATCTCAATTCGGTCCAGCAATTGGTGAATTTACTGACGGGAGTGCTTGCGAATCAGCCGCAAGTTTAGAACACAACATTTAAGGAGTTCAAGGCAGTAGGACCGCCAGAATTTCAGGGATTGGTGAACCCGATAGAGGCCCAGACATGGGTAATGGAGATGGAGAAGGTCTTCGACGTGGCTAGAGTTAGCGAGTACTAGAAGACAGCTTTCGCGACGTTCAAGCTGAAGTCGGAAGCTAGCTTTTGGTGGTAGGCCAACAAGACTAGGGAAGGAGAAGGTGTTATAGCGTGGGATCATTTCAAAGAAATGTTCTTTGAGATTTACTTCCTAATAAGTTCGCAGAACCAGATGGAGGTTCAGTTTCTGGAGTTGAAGTAAGGAGGGATGTCGGTGCCGGAATATGCCACAAAATTCAATGTCCTGGCCATGTTTTCTACGTATCAGGTCAGTACTGACGAGAGGAAGGTGAGAAGGTTCGAGTAGGGATTGAAGCCCTGGCTCTACAGCAAGGTCTCCATATTCTAGCTGAATACGTTTGCAGCTGTACTGGAAAAGGCCATCCTCACTGAAGGTGGAAGCGACATGGTGACCAAATATAATCAAGATCAAAAGAAAAGGAAGAATGAGACAGAGAACAAGGCTGGTGGTAGCGGTGCTATCAACCAAAAAAAGAAGTGGAACGATAACACATCTGCTGTGAGTCAACAGGGAAGCCAGCAGAAAAGAAGGATTGAAGCATGTGCTACATGTGGAAAGAATCACACTAGAATGTGCCTGAGGGGGAAATAAGTATGCTTTAACTGTGGTCAGGAAGGCCACATTGCCCCGAATTGCTCAAACCCAAAGAAGGGAGCTTGCTATACATGTGGATCTAAGGATCACATAGCCTGAAGTTGCCCTAAGAAGCCAGCTGGATGGTTGGCAAGCGGAAGAGGAAATGGCAGCGACAGCACTTTGGCCATCGCTGAACCATTGCAGGCAATCCAACCCACTGCTAGAACGTTTAACATGACGGTGCAGGATGCTGTGCATTCAAAAGATGTGGTGTCAGGTATTATTCCGATCAATAGTATAAATACATATGTATTATTTGATTCGGGTGCTACTTGTTCGTTCATATCTGATGACTTTGCTAAGACCTTAGACTTACCTAAAGAGGAATTAGTTTACCCCTTGAACATAGAGATTGCGAATAGGGAGGTTATTCCTGTTAGGTTTGTTTACAAGAACTGTAGATTGGACATTAAGGGTCATGAATTGAGGGTAGATTTGATTCTGATAAAACTTGGGGAATTCGATGTTATGTTGGATATGGATTGGTTGTTCAACCATGGGGGCGGTAATCGATTGCCAGAAGAAGTCTGTCAACCTTACGACTTCGTCGAAAGTAGTATTTTATGGTAGCAAATTGCCTAGACAAGCGAGTTGTCTAACGATTATGTAAGACAAGAAGTTGTTGAAGCAAGGCTGTGTAAGATATTTAGCCTACATAGTAGACACTCGTAAGGAAAGCCCGAAGATAGAAGAGATATCAGTGATTAGGGAGTTTATGGACGTATTTCTGAGTGATTTGCCAAGACTTCCGCCAGATAGAGAGGTAGATTTTGTGATCGACTTAGCACCGGGAATTGCTCTGATTTTGAAAGCTCTGTACAGAATAGCTCCGATCGAGATGAAGGAACTGATGGCTTAACTGCAAAAATTACTAGACAAGAAGTATATTCAACCGAGCATTTCACCGTGGGGAGCGCTAGTATTATTTGTGAAGAAGAAGGATGGATCGATGCGGCTTTGCATTGATTATAGGGAGTTGAACAAAGTTACGATTAAGAATAGGTATCCTTTACCTAGGATCGATGACTTGTTCGATCAACTGAAAGGTGCTAAATACTTCTCGAAAATAGATTTAAGAAGTGGATATCATCAGTTGAAGGTAAAAAGAGAAGACATACCAAAGACGGCTTTTAGAACTCGGTATAGACATTATGAGTTCTTGGTGATGTCATTTGGTCTAACGAATGCACCAGCGGCATTTATGGACTTAATGTATAGGGTGTTTAAGCCATTTCTAGATAAATTCATAATGGTGTTCATAGATGACATTTTGGTTTATTCCAAAACTGAGGAGGAACACACTGAGCATTTAAGGCTAACATTAGAATCGCTAAGACGGGAGAAGCTATATGTGAAATTCTCGAAATGTGAATTCTGGTTAGAACATATGCAATTTCTTGGACACATGATTAACAAGGATGGGATTATGGTAGATCCATCGAAGGTTGAAGCTGTGATGAATTGGGATCAGCCGAAAACATAGTCTAAAGTGAGGAGTTTCTTGGGATTGGCAGGTTATTACCGAATATTTATCTAAGACTTTTCTAGAATCGAGACTCCGTTGACGAATTTGACTTGTAAAACACTAAGTTTGTTTGGACGAAAAAGTGTGAGGAAAGTTTTCAAGAACTGAAGAAGAGGTTGAGCACTGCACCTGTGTTATCATTGCCAGATAGTACAGGAAATTTTGTAGTATATAGTGATGCCTCACTTAAAGGATTAGGTTGTGTCCTGATGCAGAACGAAAAAGTCATTGCCTATGCATCACGTCGGCTGAAGGACTACGAGAAAGGGTATCCGACCCATGACTTGGAATTGGCGTCAATAGTGTTTGCTCTGAAGATTTGGAGACACTACCTATATGGGGAAAAATATGAGATATACACAGACTATAAGAGTCTGAAGTACATCTTTACCAAGAAAGATTTGAACATGCGCCAAAAGAGATGGTTGGAACTTATCAAAGACGACGACTGCGAGATTCTTTACCATCCGGGTAAAGTTAACGTTGTTGCCGATGCTTTAAGCAGGAAGGGTTGGGAGCAGTTAAATATGTTAACTGATCAGGATCATTTGATAGCAGAGATGGTTAAGTTAGAACTGGAAGTCAAGTATCTGAAGGAGTCGAATGAAAAGCTATTCCAAGTAACTATTGGTTCTACTCTGGTAGACAAGTTAAAAGAAGCTCAACTACACGATGAGGAGTGCGAGAAGATCTGGAAAAGAATAGTCGATGGTGAAGAAATTAAGTTCAAGATCAATAATGAAGGACTGCTACGATTTGAAGGTAGAATCTGGGTACCGCCAGTACCAGACGTCAAAGAGGAGATTTTTGGCGAAACTCATAGTTCAAAATATTCGATTCACCCTATGAGTACGAAGATGTACCTAGATCTTAGACAACATTTTTGGTGGCCAAATATGAAGAGAGACGTGGCTGAATGCATTGCGAGATGTTTGACATGTCACAAAGTCAAAGCAGAACACCAGAGACCAAGTGGATTATTACAACCACTAGAGATTTTAGAATGGAAGTGGGAGCATATTACAATGGATTTCGTGGTTGGTCTTCCAACGACTCAGAAGGGTTTCAATGCGATATGGGTTATAGTGGATCGACTGACAAAGTCAGCACATTTCCTACCGATCAAGATTAAGTTCAACTTAGATCAGTTAGAGAAGCTGTACGTGAAGGAAATTATTTTTAGACACGGTGTTCCAATTTTGATTGTGACAGACAAGGATCCGCGTTTCACTTCAAATTTCTATAAATGTTTACAAGAATGTCTGGGAACGCAATTGCGAATGAGTACGGCGTACCATCCTCAAACTGATGGCCAAAGCGAACGAACGATTCAGACTTTAGAAGATATGCTAAGTGCTTGTGTTATGGACTTCAAAGGAAGCTGGGATGATCATCTACTGTTAGTGGAGTTTGCCTATAACAATAGTTACCATGCAAGTATTGGCAGGCCGCCTTACGAAGCATTGTACGGCAGAAAATGAAGGACCCAATTGTGTTGGGATGAGGTCGATGAACGTCACTTGTTGGGACCGAAATTGGTGTAACAAACTGCTAAAATCGTGAAGCTGAACGAGATTGGTTGTTGCTCAAGACAGACAGAAGAAGTATGTCGATCAACATCGACAGAATCGAGAATTTATAGCAAGAAGCTTCGTATTCCTGAAAGGGGAAGATTTGATTTGCCAAAAAGGAGAAGCTGAGTCCCCGATTTATTGGACCTTTTGAGATACAACGAAAGTTTGGTGAAGTGGCTTACGAGGTTGCGTTACCTCCGGAACTAGATAATATACATAACGTTTTTCATATTTTCGTGTTGCGACCTTACAAACACGAATACAAGCATGTGATAGAGTACGAACATTTACAATTCAATAAAGATTTAACTTATGAAGAAGTTCCTGTTCAAATAGTTGATAGAAAAGAACAAGTACTTAAAAATAAAGTGATACCTTCTGTTAAGGTGATCTGGAGGAACCACAGTGCTGAATAAGCTACGTGAGAACTCAAAGATGTAATGAATAAAACTTATTTCCAATTATTTTCTTAATTATTTGTGTAATTCCTTATATATCGATTATGGGGCAGAATCTTTTAAAGGGGAGAAGAATGTAACAGATGAGTTTTTTTGTAGTGATTCTGGGGGACAAAATCCTTTTAAGGAGGGAAGATTGTAACGAATGAGAATTTTATATATGAATTTTAATATTTATTGAATTAAATAAAAAAATTAATTGATTTATTTATTGAGTTAAATAAATAATTTATGTAATTATTGTGGAGTAATTTAATTAAGTGCAATATGTTAATTAAATGAATATTTAATATTAAATTATTTTGTAAGCAATGTTATGGTATAGTTCTAATTTAATTGAGATAATTAAATTAAATGAATATTATGTGGTAATTGTTACATGAGATTTAGATTAGCGAGTAATTATAATTATTATGTGGCACATTTTATTTAATTAATTGATGTTAGCTTTAATTTAATTAAATTAGAATGTTAGGATTTAATTAAATAAAATGTAACATTGAAAGTATGTGTTAAAGGATTTATTAAGTAAATTAAAAGGGTTTTTAAATTAGTTTTACCAAACAAGGTCCTTAAAACTGTTTTAAATGAATTTTACCAAACAAGGCCCTTACACCTATTTTAAAGAGTTTTTACCAAACATGACCTTAACTATTAAAAAGCTAGTTTTTAAAAATAATCGATTTTTGCCAAGCAAAGCCTTATGGCTTTTGAATTCAAATAAAATATAACTGACATATTATTAATATAGTGCATTAATATGTTTTAATTACTTGTTAGTTATATATTGTATAATTATGTTTTATATTATATACGTATATCAGTTTATATTATACGCTAGTTAAGTTAGAGAGTTAGTCAGTGTTAGAAAGAAAGACCAGAGAAGAAAAGTTAGAGAGAAAAGAGAGAAAGAAGAAGAAGAAGGAGAAAGAATTGTTAAAACTTGAAGCCTATCATCACCATCATCTTCTTCCTCTATAATCAAAGGGTATAATTCTAACTCTCTAGCCATTAAAATTGTGTTTTTACATTCTTCATGTTTTAGTGCTCTGTGATTAGAGTTTTTATGAGAATTCATGTAAACATGATTTATATATATATATATATATATATATATATATATATATAGTGTGTGTGTGTGTGTGTGTGTGTTATAAATTGTTTATATTTGAATTGTATGTATAATTAAGTTGTTTAATTCATGTAAACATGATGAACATGAAGAAATCATGTTCATCAAAAGTTTAAGTGAAATTATTTTGAAAACATTTAGTTCCTTTAAAATCAAAATTCATGTTTGGTGGTATTATATTGTATAAATTGATTATAGATTATGATAACATGCTTATAAACGAATTCAATATGCTAGTAATTATGTGAATTGGTTTAAAAACAAATTCACAGTGTTCAATTTCATCAAGAACACTGAAAAATGTCTTTTCTTCAAAATTAACAAAATTAAGTGTTTTAAATTATGTGTTTTGATGTTATATATATTAGAACATGATTATAAACATAAATTGATATTTTTACAAAAGTTTATGTGAGTTATATATGCTAAAATCGGAATTTGGTGTGGAAAAATAAGCCAAATTGGCTTTTTCTCTGCACAGTTCGCGACACTGTCAGAACAGTCTGCGCAGTGGCGCGGCCGCGCTGCTCCCAAGTCTTATTGGAGCGCGATCGCGTTGATCCTATAGATTGTGCAGAAAGTTATTTTTAAAATACAATTTTGTGAGATTAATGAAGTAATAAAATATAAAGCATATTAATAAAATTAAAATGTTAAATGGACAGTAATAAATTATATTATTAAAATATAATATATAATTATAATTTGATTAATTATAATTAAAGTAAATGTGTGATTTAAATTATAATTTGTTTAATTATAATATGAATACATAATTTAAGTGTGATTATGTGATGTGATAATTATTTATTAAATCTAATAATTAAAGAGGAATGAGTTAACCTAGATGGGTTAACTAGTTATGTGAATTAGTTATATGATAACTAATTTATATTTTTATGTTAATAACGTATATGTAGGATTAATTAAGGAACGTGAGTATAACTTGTATCTTGCGCTCAAGGCAATTTTTCTAAACTCAAACTTTACTTGAGCAAGTTTTATATTTCTAATTTGTTATTCATATGCAAGGTATTGTATTCTCTATAAATTATATTTTGAATTAATGCCTTATCAAAGCTCATTACTGAGTTAGTGTGACCTTGACTTAATTGTTCAAGCAAGGTCTATCTTATCTTTTGAATGCTTTAAGTTTAATTCTAAAGCATAAGTTAATTTGTAATTCTTTATTGTCGAATTATTATTTATTGTAAGTGATTCAACTTCTCCTTAGTTGATGATAGTTGAACTCCTAATTTCCTTTTAAGCTTATCCAAACCTTTCTTTGGTACGGACATATTATCAAATACTGAGATGAACAACCTTATTTAATAGGGGATACCATGCGAAAGCGTTAAGATATTTGTGCACAATACATGGAACGTAGTGCTGATCCCCCTAAGTATGAGTTAAGAGTCCATATAGTCTAAACAACTGTTAAAGGTTTTAAATAGAAATGTTTACAACCTATGACATAGTTCAAGGTCTTATGACCCTCAGATGATTTCTATATTCGAATTCTAAATGTTGACGAGTAATTATTATTCAATTCTTTATTATTGATGAAAGAAATGTTATTCCAAGTCATTTGAAGTATTCAGTTTATGTCATCACTATTATTGATTGTTATTCCAAGTGAGCTTTTGTTTGCTCATTCTTGCAATTAATAACCATTGCAGCTAAAGTCGAAAGCGTTGACGCACTGTCAACAAGTAAAGCAAAAAGAAAAATGAATAAGTGAAGACTTGTTATGTTTTGATTATGATGTGTAATAGAATTTTATTGCGTTATGTTTTATTTTCCGCACTTATTTATTGACGTTAAGGTTAGCAAACACTGGGATGGTTTTGATTAAGTTGTAATCCTTTTATAAGGTAGATTTTATTATTTATTCAAGGTTGTAATTTATTTTGCATTCCTTATTATGGGATGTAGTTATATTTTATTTAGATAGTGAGCACCAAATTCCATGAAATTTACGTACTCGAATTTGTGGGTGTTACACTTATCCCTATTCTAGAATAAATATTAGTTATATAAATAGATTATTAGTTTAATTTATTTATCTAAATAACACGTTCCGGACTTCACTTTACCAATCGGGAAGTCGTGGGACCCATCAGGGGTAGCTGCATCCATATATGCGGCTGGAGCATGTATGGTTGAAGATGTCCGTGATCGGGCTTAAACACTCAGGATGGCTCATTTTTCATTCATTCGACTTGACTTTTCTTGTGTTCTCTCTAAAAAATTTGAGCCCCATCTCAGATCTACTCTATTTCGGCTTGATTTGGAGCGATCCGTCAACGTACATCTCTTCTACGTACTACGGGTAACGTATAGACTCCATTTTTTCGTGTTTTCATAGGTGAAAAATCGTATTTCTTTCCTTAAACGCATTATATCTAATATGTATGCATAAATAGCTTGATGGACATGTTTGTAATGCAATGCATGCTTACGTATCATCTTATGGACCGTATGGATGCAATATATTATCATTTATTAGTTAATCTAGATATGCATTATAGCTATGTGTTAGAACAGCAGTTTAAATTGCTTTTTATTTGTTTGGCTGTGATGGTATACCCTCATAGGGTGATTTAATGTATGCTTCGGGCATGTGGATAGTTAATTTTATAGGGGAGACTATGGCAACAAAATTTCATGAGTCAGACGTCAGGGTCCTAGATATATTATGTATAAATATGCTAGGATGCGAGTTAAAAATGATGTACACATATAATGATACATGTAGGACATACATGATATGATGACCTAAATTATATTTTACGGATTGAATTCGAAATTTGAAAAGGGCAGGAATATACCTGACTTTGCTTTGATTCCTACGAACTCATTGTTCAGATATGGATTCTGCGGGACCTAGCTGTTCTTCATCCCAACGGGTTTCAACTGGAGTTTGCCGGCGGAGACTTCCCTCTGATGTTCCTATTCCACTGATTAGCAGGCAGGTTCAGTGATTGACGGAACTAGTTCTGCATCCTCTTGGTGAGGACCACCCTCATTTGGACAAGGAGGATATCCCTGTGCCTGAGGTTCCTCCTCAACCCACTGCTGTGCCACGATTTCTTCCTGGCATTCAGGTAGATGACCCTAATTTGCTGGGTATAGATCTGAGCCGCCATCCCTCTATTCACTTGCAGGCGAATGAGGTACATGATCTTTACATTAATTTGTATTCATTTCTCTTTTTTGTCAATAACCAGTTTTCTTAACCTTAATACCGTACATGTTCCAGAGTTTACCCAGCCCAAGGGTAACTGGTTTAGTATATACTCTTTATATCATTCACTTCATCCCGAGTACAGGGCTGTAGTGGATTCATGGGGATTCGAGGATTTCTTAACCATTTCTCCCCGTCACTGCATTTGGGGCTATTTAAGAGCTTTATCTAAGCAACGATTTTATCAGAGTCAGTCCCTCCATCTGCTGGATTGCGAGGTTGTGATGACACCCATGGATTAGAGGTATATCACAGGCCTGGAGTTTACAGGGGACAAAGTTCCCTTGGGGACGGGTATCACTTTGACCACTGTGCGCACCCTTTTAGGGTTTTCTTCTCAGGAGCGGTCCTTCAAGGCCCGTAGTAATCGGTCGGGATGCCTGAGCGTCAATGCTGCTCGAGGCACTCTACAGCAGTCGTTACCTGCAGATTTAATCGATAAAGATTGCATCTTGCAACGTTTATTCCTGACCATTATGAGGGGTTGTTTCATTATGAACAACTCCTCCACTGTTCCCTTTAGCTTAATAGGGGTTGTTCGAGACGTAGACCGTATTGGGGACTACGATTGAAGATCTTTTACATTCTCTCTCTTTCTTCACGAGATGCGACTGCGATCCGAGGGAGTCACCGATGCCTGGGTCAGATTCTACCCATTTCTCCTGGTGAGTCATTTTGACTGAATTTTACTTTTCTGAATTTTGATTGATTTATCTTTATCCATGACTAATGTTGGGTTCTTTGAATTAACAGTTCTGGGCTTATGAGAGGCCTCCTTGTCTTCGCCCTTACTCTGTCTTGGGCTTGGACACTTATCCTCTGGGACGTAGATGGCATCAGTCTACTTTATCAAAGGTCACGGTTGCGGAGGGCTTCACCCATGCCCGTCTTTAGTTGGAGATATTGACTGCTTCTGACATAGTGTGGGTCCCTTATTCTGCAGAGCACTTGTCTAAGGGATTTGAGAATGGTCCCTTACTCTGCAGAGCACTTGTCTGAGCACTTATTTTTGCAGAGCGTAGTGTGGGTCCCTTATTCTAGATGTGTGGATGTCGATGGCTGTCAGGGCTCTTTGAGATAACTTCAACATAATTCCTCTTATCTTGGTAGAGACATTGATATCAGCATCTATCTATCGGACTGTTGGGGATCAAGAGTTTAAAGGTAGCCCCGTTCTCCTATATATCTAGTTCATGACACACCTCAGACCGATTGGTCGGCTTCGTAGTCATGGGTTCTGCTTTGGACATGGCCTGTCATAGATCTACTCATACCGCCCGACTTCTTGCATCGATGAGGCGTCCTGGACTTCATTTCTGGGTTCCATGGAGGATCCTTTTGTGATAGTTATGTATTCTGGTTACTGTTCCTTTATGAGTTTCCCCACCCATGTAGCTGGCCTGGATTTCCTTCCGTTGGCCGGTTTAAGGCATGTGACGACCTATCATCCTCTAGCGGTGATGGGCCAGTTTGATCAGCATCAGGAGGTCCATTCAGACTAAAGATTATCGCTTCCCCGTCTCCTTAGTTACTGAGGTTGATCTAGCTCGGGTTTACAGATTTTGGTCTCATCAGCAGGCAGCGAAGTTCATAAACTGCCATCCAGGCCGATCTGCAGAGTACTCAGCTTGGCTAGAGTCGAATTTGGCACCAGACACAGCGGATCAAGTTAAGACAGGATCTCTATCCGAGGATGATGGTGGGTCTACTGACGTTAAGGAGCCCGTGGACAATCCTATATCTCCGACTGAGAATGCTTTGTTTGCTGAGTTGACAGCTTCTCTAGTCAATACTATCCCGAGTTCGTCCTCTGCTTCCATGGAGGCGATGGACAGACAGCTTCACCTGGTGACCTTTGAGAGGGATCAGGCTCGGTCCCTGATGTTGACCACCGTAGCTGGTTGGGATGTTGTTATCACTGAGATAGACACAACCTTTATTTCTAGAGACCAAGCCCTCGTTGATAGAGATGCGGCCCACACTTTCACAGATGGACTCATTAGTCATGTTCAGGGCATAGTGCAGGGTCAGTAGGGCATTTATCGCATTGCAGTAGAGAGGCTGAGACGTGTCGAGGTACTGGAGCATGAGCTCAGGGATGCTCCTCAGACTGCAGAGACTGCTGGATACTTGGCTATGTTGACTCATCTTACTGCCGATTTATAGCTCTATTTTATTTTCCTGTGTAGACTTGGTTATTATCTTTTATCACAGGTTAGAATCAACTTTTGTATTCTAAATAGTTGTATATATAAAACAAGAAACAAGTTCACTTCACTTCCCATATTTGAGCATAACTAGCCTTGTACACTGTTACCATTCTCGCTTCATGATTTATTATGTCGACATAGAACTAGTCTTGTCATACTTGCGCCAAATTTGGCAGGGTGATGCTGAGATGTCGCTAGGTCCTCTCAGCATGAGCCATTGATTGGGCGGGTTTGTGTTATATTTCTATTTCTGTATAGGTTAATATTTTGGTTTTGCGAATATAAGGTGAAAGTGTGTGGATTCTTTCGAAGGTTAGACCGCACCATAAATGGTTGCCTACGTACTCATCTATAGGAGAGATCAGGTATTTCATAGTTCAGGCTTGTCCTGAATAGCTGATAAGGGTTTATTTAGGTTTGAGCTTGGTTTGATGGGATTTTAATTTTTTTTATTTGATTTGATGGGGGCTTTGATTTTTTTTTTATTTGAACGCACCATAAATGGCTGCCTACATACTCCCGTAGATGAGAGATTAGGCCTTTTGTAATTCAGGCTCAGGCTTGAAAACCAGACTTGATATATTTTTTCTTTTTTTTTCTTTTTTTTCTTTTCTTTTTTCTATTTCTTTTTATTTCTTTTTTCTTTTTCTTTTTTTTTCTTTTTTTTCTTTTTTTTTCTTTTTCTTTTTATCAAGACAAATTATTCCAGTTTGAAATGAAATGGGTATCAAACATAATACCGTTTCTCATAATCGGAATTGATCAATTATGGGAATTTCTCACCGTCCATCTCCTCCAATTTCAAGGCTCCGCGCAATAGGATTGCTTTGACAACAAAGGGTCCTTCCCAATTTGGGGCAAATTTTCCTTTAGTTGCATCTTGGCTTGGAATGATCTTCTTTAGTACCAAATCATGCTCTTTAAATTCTCGAGGTCGCACCTTCTTGTTAAAAGATCGAGACATTCACCGATGATATAGTTGGCCGTGGAAGATAACAGCAGCCCTCCATTCATCTATCAGGGATAACTGATCATATCGATCTTGTATCCATTGGCTCTCCTCTATTTGGGAATCTAGCATCACTCTTAGTGATTCCATCTCCGGTTCGAAAGGATGTACGGCCTCCATACCATAGACTAACGAGTAAGGTGTTGCCCTAGCCGAGGTTTGAGTCGACGTTCGGTATGCAATGGCAACAGATCAGGCCATCCCCGGAGATTTTCCGACATCCACATCATTATCTTCTTGATATTCTTATTAGCGGCTTCCATAGCACCATTCATTTTTGAACTATAAATAACCAAATTGAGGTGTTTGGTATTGAACTTACTGCATAGTTCCCTCATCATCTCGTTATTCAGATTCTTCGCATTATTCGATATGATAACCTCGTGTTGTCCATACCGACAGATAGCGTTATTTTTAATGAAACCAAAGATGACCTCCTTGGTGACCTTGGGGAAGGAAGCTGCTTCAACCCACTTGGTAAAGTAGTCGATCATAGTGAAGATGAATCAGTGAACGTTATTAGCTTTAGGCTCAACAGGTCTTATCACGTCCATTCCCCACATGGAAAAATGCCATGGTGATGTCATGCAATGCAGTTGATTCTGGGGTGCATGAATAATGTTGGCATGGATCTGGCATTGATAACAACTCTTGACATGATCATCGCAATCCGTTTTGAGGGATATCCAGTAATGTCCCGTCCTTAGCATTTTCTTGGCAAGCAGGGGTCCACTCATATGTGCTCCGCACACCCCACCACGTACTTCATTCATTAGTCGCTAGGCCTGATCTCTATCTAGACATCTCAAAAGGCCTATGCCCGGGTCTCTCTTGTAGAGAGCATCCCCACTTAGGTAGAAATTTATGGCCATTTTCTGTATTCGCTACTTCGCGACTTGACTCATTCCTTCAAGGGTTGATTGATCTCTCAAATATTCTTTAATGTGGTCGTACCAAGGTGGTCTAGTAGGTGCTATCTCATCCGATATCTCCCCTACATTGTTTCCATATGACAGTGCGTTCTGTACAGTGAAAGTGATGACATGCATTCCCTTCCTTGCTGACATGTTCATCAATGAAGCTAATGTAGCCAATGCATTGGCGAAATCATTTCGGTTTCGGGGAATATGCATGAAGGCAATGTCTTCAAACTCTCCTGCCAATCTGAGAATATGCTGATGGTAAGGCAGTAGATGTAATTCCTTAGTGGTGTAGGCCCCGGTTGACTGTCTGATGACCAGTTCCGAATCTCCGAACATAGCTAATCGTTTAACTCCCATGGACTGAGCCAGTCTTAACCCCATAATGCATCCTTCATATTCTGTAGTATTGTTGGAATTGTTAAAATGTAACTTGGTTGCCACAGGGTATTGGTATCATGTGATGGATACCAGAACTGCCCTTGCTCACGCTCCTTCAGTGGTTGATGCACCGTCAAAATATATTTTCCAGAATTCACCTTTATCCTCTTTACTGGTCAGCTGAATAGTCATCACTTCTTCCTCCGGGAAATATATTTCTAAAGGTTCATAACCTTCTGCTGGTGCGGCCGACAGGTGATCTGCAATTCATTGCCCTTTAATAGACTTTTGGGTCACATAGATGATGTCGAACTGTTGGAGGATCAACTGCCACTTGGATACTCAGCAATTCAACATCGGCTTGCTGAAGATGTATTTCAAAGGATCCATCCTAGAGACGAGAGAAGTTGTATGGCCGTGTAGGTAATGCTATAACCTCATGGCTGCCCAAGCTAATGCACGGCAGGTCCTTTATATCAGGGTGTATTTCTGCTCTCCGCAGCTGAAATGTTTACTGAGATAATAAATCACCCTTTATTTCCCCATATCATCCTTTTGCCCCAGTAAGCAACCCATAGCGTTGGAATTGACTGAGATATACATGAATAACAGAATTATATCCCTTGGGGGTACCAATACAGGTGCTTCAATCAACTTCTTCTAGATGGTACGAAAAGCTTTTCGACAGTCTTCATTCCATTTTACCGAAGAGTTCTTTCTTAACAATTTGAAAATAGGTTCACAGGTTGCTGTCAACTGCGATATGAACCGGCTGATGAAGTTTATTCTTCCCAGGAAGCCTCGGATTTCCTTCTCGGCCTTTGGTTCGGGCATCTCAGTAATGGCTTTGATCTTGGCAGGATCCAACTCAATGCCTCGGTTGCTCACAAGAAATCCTAACAGATTACCAGTTTTCACACCAGGCAAAAACATCCTTGAATTGGGTTGGGAGTTTGATTAGTTCTTTTTCTTGGTTAGAGGGAAGGTTGGTTCCTATCTGTATCTCTTGGGGATTGTCAATGGTTCCGATATTTATGGTGGTGGTTTAATCAAGGTTAGGTTTAGGTTTATCTTCGACCCATGCTTTGATTTCCTTGGGCACCTCGTCATCATCCACTTCCTCTTGCTTAATCCCAATCAAGTTAAAGTCCAATTCTATATCGAAATCGTAATCATTACTCAAATTTGGCAAGTCATGGACGTGGCTAGAAATACTCAAATTTGGAAATCAAAGACAAAAACTTGATTGCTAAATATATACAAACGGTTGTCAATTACAAAAGGATTCAGCAGTTAATATAACAACAAGCAATAACAAGTTGCAGATAAAATAAAAACAGACATAAATATATAAAGGTAAAGCTCCCTGTCAACGGATCACTTTCTGGTTTTACCCTTTTCAGACGATCTGAGGGGTAACCGTCCAATTACTGGTAGTTAGATCTTGGGGGATAGCTGAGATAGACATGTTGCTGGAGTTGTCGGCGTCTTCCAGGATGACCATAACTGATTTGGAACTGGTTCCTGGATCCTCCTTCAGGATGTTCACACTTCCCCAATTAAGGACCGGGAGGATAAGTTGATCATTCGATAAGTCTGCCCCATTGGATTTCTTCAGGTCATCTTTAGAAAGGCAAAAGCTGCTCACAAATTGTAACAAAATCTCATCTAGAAACTTCTTATCTTTGGCCATCCGGGCAGCATCCTTAATAGTCTCTTCATCACCAATCTCCTTACATCCGTTCTGATTAACTTTAGGGATCAGAAGGTTTGAGATAATAACGGGGACCTTCTTCAACGGCTCTGTAACGGGACAAAATTTTAATTGAACCTTGATTCTGGGGATAGAATCCTTTTAAGGGGGGAAAGATGTGACGAACGAGATTTTGTAATTTATTTAAATATTTATTGAATTAAAAAAATATTTTTTGATGATTTAATTATTGTGTCAAATAATGAATTGAAGAAATTGTGGTAGATTAATTTAATTATATGTGTTACATGGATTAAATTAATGTGGAGAATTTTAATATTCAAAATATGTATTTAATTGAGCTTATTCGATTAAATGAATTATTTAATAAGCACAATGTTATTCTAATTAATTTAATAATTAATTAAAGATTTAATGATTTGACATAATTAATAAACGAGAATTTTAATTATGTGACTATGTGATTTATTGTGGAATTATTCTAATTTATTTAGTTGATTTAAATAAGATTGTATGATTAATTAGGTGTGACATTATTAAACTATATAATAAGAGTTTATTAAAATAAAGGGAAAGGAGTATAAAAAGAGCTAGCCAAATATGACCCTAAGAGAGGTTGGGGTAGTTAACCCATTATGGGGTTAACTGACCATAACTATGTCAATTGTTATACATATATTGTATATGTATATTATAACTTATATTAGCCTTATATGTCATATCAGTTGTATTGCGTAGTTTTCATTTAGAGAGAAATTCAGAGAGAAAGTTTGACAGAAAAGATTGAGAGAAGAAGAGTCCTTATAATTATCCTTGTATCATCTTCTCAAAACTAGCAAGGGTAATCTCTCAACCCAAACTTTACTTTACGTTCTTATAATTTCTATGAAAAACTATTTCCAAGTTCTCTGTGATTGAAGAAATTGGTAATTTATGGGTATATGATGATATATATGTTAGTATATGTATATTATATGGTTTATATCATGTATTCATGTATTAGAGTAACCAATTTCATATAGACATGCTATAATCAGAGTTTTCCATTAATGACTATTTTGAGTTCTCTGTAAAATAATTATTTTGTGATCAATAAAAGAATTGATGAATTATGTGTATATAAATGTTAAGATATAATCATAACAAGTTTTCTACCATCTATGTATGTTTTCAAACCATCAATTTCATGTAATTATGTTTTAATTAGATTTTTCAAAAGTTATACAGTATAAAAGTTGTATTTATAGCCCTTATGGCCCTTACGAATAATTATTTTTCATGAATTGTTTGTTTAACTTAAATTTGTCAGTAAATTATAATAAAAATATTAAACCAAAGAAAACAAACTTTAAACGGACAGATTCGGAGTTATAACGAATTCGTGATGTCAAATTTCATGTTTTTTTTCAAAACCGTCAAGAACACCAAGAACAGTGAAATTTCATGATTTGATTAGATTAATTGCATGATTTAAGATGTTAAAAACATGTTAGTAACACTGTATGACGTTTCTATGAAGTTTATACTTTATAGAAATCACGGTACTAGTTTAATTTGTATTTAATTAGAATTAATTGGGCCAACGAACTGTCAAAATCGCAAACCAGAGTTCCTCCAGCATGGGGCCCTGCCCCAGCGAGGCTGTGTAGGCTTAAATCCCCGCCCCAGAGGGGGTGGGTGCTGTCCGGAGTTTAAAATGTGTAAACCGAGACTGTTTTGACCTCATATAGTAAAATAAGCATAATTTCTTCATACAAACTCTGATTAAGGCGATTCAGGATGATTCGAAAAGATAACAAGTAGGCCTACAATTTTCATTCAACAAGTTTTTCGATTTGATGTTGCTAACATGGGTCAAAATGGCCATCTTTGTAACTGATGCGTATTCGGAGGCAATCGGAGGGCGTCGGACATGCACGTATGCAAGTGTAGTGCTCTCGACGATAAAAGATGTTGTTCTAAGTTATAAACATGAATATTATATAATTTGAAGTTCATGATTAATAAACTAAGTTATTGACATATATAAGATAATGTGAAGGTTCAAGTTAACAAACTAAGTGCAAACTTGAATATTATGATTGTAAAACTTGATTATGATTGTTTGAAGGATTATACCTATATGATACGCATATTGTGAATTCATACTCATGTTATGTGGTTAGTTAATAAATTAACACTATGAACCAAGTTGTAAGTTGACTTAAATGAAAAGTTCAACAGTTGAACATAGAAGTGATGAAACTAATCAACATCGTATGCATAATGTAATGTGTAGGACGTTGAGGAGTTGAATTGTAACTATATTTGTTGCTTGCGCACGAGGCAAGTATTCTATCCCTAACTTATTATCGTTAAGCAAGTTCCTTATCTAAACTCTTTAATTGAATAAGCGTTCTATTCCTTATTCTTTTGTCAAGCAAGTTACTAAATTCAAAGTTTACTTTTATTGAGCAAATTTTCTATTCTTGAAATACTATCATGATGCAATTTCTTATACTTGTTAATCAAGTTGAGATTCCATATGAGATATTATAATACCTTTAAAGCATGATTCCAATTATACAATACTTATTCAATTTTATACTATTGAGAAGTTATTATTCAATTTGAATATCGTTTATTGTTGAACCTTATAAGACTAGCGAACCCTTATTGATTCGACTAGTCCATAGTTGATGAGCGTTCTAAATTCTAGAACTGTTATTGAGTTTATCCAAACCAAACTTCCTTTGGTGCGGACTCTGATGTCAAACTGAGATGAACAACCCTTTTGATAGGGGATTGATGATGCTTTAGCGTTGAGATATTGTGTGACAACCCGAATTTTTAAAAATTATTATAATAAGAATTTAATAAATAAAATTCTTATTACGAGATGTTTTGAGTTTGGATATGTATATATATGTGTTATAAGTTATAAAGTATATGATGTGGTGTGAATATAGAAGATATATATATATATATATATATATATATATATATATATATATATATATATATATATATTCATATGTTGGAAGAATGAGATTTAATAGTTAATTTAACTTAACTGTTGAAGAAATTAAATGAAATTATTACGAAAAGGAAATTAACTGAATAAGATTAGTTAATTTAATTAAGTTGAAATTATATTATGAAATAATATAATTTGATTATTATGCATTGTTGGCACTATAATTGTTATGAATTAAATTTCATAAATGATGTGAGTAATTCACTTAATGAAATAATGAAGTAATGTGAATATATTTATTTTAATAAAATGAAGGAGGAAGGTATGTTACATATAAACGTAATATGTTAGTGTAATACGATTGTGAATCTCGTAAATAATTAAAATATTTATCAAATAAAATAAATATTTTAATTAAAATATTCATGGAGTAAAATAAATATTCAATGAAAATTATTATGGAATAATTTAGTTAGGTATGATGGTATTAAATAAATTGAATTAATAATTAAGTGGTGATTAGATGTATGGATTAAATAAATTGTATTGAGACAATTTATGTGAGAAAAAGGAATGAAATGATTATATATAATAATTGTATAATTCATTTGAGTTAACTAAAATAATTAGTGGAATAAATATTAACTATTTTAACGGAAATATTTATTCTAATAGAGATGTTTATTTTAGTTACAAAGGTAATTTCATAATTTATAGTGTAATAATTATACATGTTATAATTGCATAATTACTTAATGTGGCTAAATAGTTTAACAATAAAATGAAGTGTGACATATGTATCATATAGTAAAGGAGTTGTTAGAATAAATGGTTACGGAGATTAGGGGTTCTAGCCAAACATGGCCTTGTGACCCTTTGCCTTTGTAACAGATGGGAGCCTTTGGGTTTTTTTTAACTGATAGACTAAATAAAAAATATGTTAGTTGTGCTAAGTCAGAGAAAGAAGAATAGAGCAGAGAAGAGAGAAAATTGAGAGAGAAAAGGAGTTCTCTGTAGAGTTGGAGAAGAGCCTTGGAGAATCAAGGAGAACCAACCTCTTTCATTATCTGATTAAAGCTAAGGAGGGTTCAAGAGATATGAAGAAATTCTTAAGTTCCTAATCTTTGGTCCTTAATTTTATTGTTCAAAATTACTATGGTTATTTGACCTTAGGAATTGGTGAAGAATCTATGTGTCTTGATTATGTAATGAATTTCTAGTGTTGTTCATATCTAAAATCAAACCAATTAAGTCTAAATTGTGTAAAAGATGGAAAAATTAGACTCTTGGTTATTACATACTATATGGTCTGCATTGGAGGTAAAAATTTGGTGTAATTCTATGATGTAAGTTGTAAATTGATAGTGGTTTGTTGTTCTCCTCTGAGAAACAAAAACAACCCAATTGGAATGAACTAAAACAGAGTTAAAACGAATTCGTGATGTAAGATTTTGTTAAATATGTTGAAGTATGAAAATATAGTATGAGCACTGAATTGGATTCAAATGAATGGTTAATGTTTTTGAAGTGTTATACTTATTATGTAGATGAGTACTTCAGTGTTTCACGAATCCACAAAGTCGAAAACGGACTCAATCGGATGTGTATAGCTTGATTTATAAAGATTGGAAGGAGGAAAGGATTAGAAAATTTACCAGAACAACAAACTGGAGAAGAAAATCACGTGACATGCTGCCAAGGGCGCAGCTGCGCTGCTCCCAAGGCTGTTTGGGGCGCTGCTGCGCCGGGAGGAAAGTCAGTTCGGGACTATTTTGACCTCTTGTGGTAAAACAGCCATAACTTTTTCATACAAACTTCAATTGAGGCGATTCAAGATGATCCGGAACAAGAACGAGTAGACCTACAACTTTTGTTCTTTATGTTTTTTAATTTGAGGTCAGTAGCAGGGGTCAAAATGGTTATTTTTGGGACTGATGTATTTTTAAAGGCAATCGGGGGGCGTCGGGCATGCATGTATGCACATGTAATGCTCCCGACCATGTAAAATGTTGTTCAAACTTTCATAACATGACTATTACATATTATAATGATACTTAACATTAATCCTTAAGTGTTAGACAATTTGTATGGGCGTGCTAAGCGTGCGCAAATGCGTATCGTTTGGGCGTTCGAATAGGCAAGTTTGACGTACGAACGTGCAAGCGTCGCAGCGCCGTAACGAGTGTGTATGACCTTATTTAATATTATGTTTTTAATAAGAATAAAACATTATAGAGTAATGTAACCCAATATAGTAGCATGCAAAGCACATGCAAAAGAGGCGAGTTAGGCGTGTGACGTATAAACGTCGAAACGCCGTGTAATGTGGTAATACACTTAAATGGTATTTCGATTCTAATGTAACGAACATTATTATATATGAAATGTGGTTAATATAAAACCAATAGGTAGTCCTAGCAGGACTTAAACACTTGAATGAATTACAATCAAATTGAACATTGTGTATTGATAATAGGAAGGGTTATGAGATATAGAGTAAAGTTTACATTACAATCAATATGCTTTGCTATGTGACTAAAAGTTGATGTGCATGATTATATAATTGTGTAGGACACGTGAAGTGCAAATATCTTTAACCTGTTAAACTGTTATTGGTAAACAACGATCAAGGCAAGTCTTTCAGTTCCTATTTTCTACGTGAACTTGATGATGAACTGTTTTAAATTATTTTGCAAAGAGCATGATATGTTGTATATAGGTTGTAAGCATGAAATGTTAAAGTCAATTTATGACTACATTGATTGATTAAAGAATGTTGATTGAGTAAGGAACTCAATCTTTATATTTGTTATATAATGTAAAGCATGTATGCCATGTTACTTTAATTAGTATGAAATGTATGTTGAGCATGTATTTATATGCTATGTGATGCATGAAAGCTGTTAGATCTTGATGAGCTGTCGAGCTCATTCTTGCAAATAATCACTTTTGTAGGTTAAGGATTCAAGGTAACGTTATGTGCTACTTGAAAGAAATGAATCAGGTATAATGCATGAAGACTGATATACTTTGGCTGAATTGTTATTATTTTGGACTCTATTTCAGGTTTCAGATAATGTATGATGGTTAACAGATGTTGAGTTGTAAAGTTTAAGTTTTACCCGATGTATAAGGGTTATTAAACGTGGTTGTAAGTTTTAGTTTATAATAACTCTGACGAAGCGATTCATGAAATAAAGTTGAATTAAAGTTATGTAATGATAAAGGTTGAGATTCAGGGAAATAAAGAAGGAATAATATAAAAGTTTTACATATTCCGTATTTTTAGTGATTGTATCACTGATTAATGATGTAAAGTCTAAATAAGGATGTATTGTTAATGACCGGTGTCAAGAGTTGTATTGTATGAATTGTGCACGGTATTGGTACTAAGGGCTAATCCCCCTAAGTACGAGAAGTAAAGTCCGTAGTCTATGACTGTTAAAGGTGTAAAGGTAAACATACTTGACAACCTAGGACATGGTTCAAGGTCTTATGACCCTCAGATGTAATTTTGATTCTCGATTATTCATTCTTGAATCAAAAGCCGAGTTTTTTTCATTCAGAAGTCTTTGATTCATTCGCACGTTATTATATTGTTATATTGTTATACTTGTGAGCAATCGTGCTCACTCTTGCGTAATAATAACATAGCAGTTAAGAACGAAAGATCTGATGAGCTTTCCACTAGCAAAGGCAAGAGAAAAGTCAGCAAGTGATGAAGAATATGTTTAATTAATGATATTTGTTTAAGACTTATGTGTAATGTTTAAGACTTATTATTTGTTTACGTTTTCACAACAGAGATTTAAGGTTAAGTATGACCTAGGATTGATTATGTATTATTATTTAGATGTTGTAACCCCATAAGGGGAGATGATGGATTTATTTATATTTATTGCATGGTTTGTATTTATTATGGGTAGATAGATAGATGATATTTGTACAGCGAACTCCAAATATCGTGAAAATTGAAGTACCCGAATTTGAGAGTGTCACAGGCTCCTTAAATTCGGCTTCACTGAGGTCTGGCTTGAGATGAATCAGATGGTTTACTAGCATGTGCTTATGAGGATTACGATGTTTGGATCCACCAAAGTATCCTAATCCAACCCTTCCCAACTGCTTGGGTATGTGGATCTGGTTCTTGAATCCCTAGCCATTTCTCCCCAATCCTTGGCCTAGTCAATGTCCTCTGGAAAGCATCTCTTGGCCAATTGCCATCACTTCCAGAGATATCCGGGGAGTTAATGATGGCGCACCCACATACTGGTATCGTGGATTGCTTACTTCAAAGGCTTGAAAACTGGCAGGCTCAATACCCTCATTCACGCTAATCAGGGGCATATCTCCTATATTATGGATAGGATAGTCAGGTTCTGCACTGACACTGACCAGATTGTCGTTGATGATGTATTTCAATTGCTGATGAAGAGTTGAAGGAACAGCCCCAGCCATGTGGATCCATGGTCGTCCCTACAATAGATTATATCCGGTAATGATTTTCAAGATTTGGAAAGGTTTATTGAAGGTGAACGGGCCAATCTCTACAGGAAGTTTAATTTCCCCAACTATATCCCTTCTTGATCCGTCGAATGCTCGTACCACTACATGGCTTTCCCGAATCCGATTCGGGTTGATCTTCATCCTATCTAGAGTATCCTGTGGACAGATGTTCAAGGATGATCCGCCATCAATTAGCACGCCTCCTACCACGTATCCAGATGATACGACAGCTATATGCAATGGTCTACGATGCACAGTTCCTGTAACGTCCGCAAAATTCATACAATAATATTCTCCTTCTCGATCGTTAACAATACAACTTTAATCTATCTTTACATCATTATTCGATATTAAAATCGCTAAAAATGCGGAATAATTAAAACTTTTATAAAATCTATCTTTATTGCCCTGAATCGCAACTTTAACATTACAAATATTTGATTTAATTCTATTACATGAATCGCTACAACGAAAGGACTATACAAAGTCTTACATCACTAAGCAATAACCATTATACGTCGGAGAGCTCAACTTACAACTTAACAATTAAGTTACAATGAAAACATCAACTACAATTTAAAATTTAACATAACTAATATTCTTGAACATTGATCTCTATAAATCACTTAACACGTATCTTTACCTTTTATCCTTAACCTGCAAAAATGGTTATTTGCAAGAGTGAGCTCGACAGCTCAACAAGAACTAACAGTTTTTATGCATCACGTAACACATAATTAACATGCTCAACATACATCTCATAAACATTAAAGTAACATGGCATACATGCTTTAATCACATAACAAATATAAAGATTGAGTTCATTACTCAATCAACATTCTTAAATCAATCAATGTAGTCATAAATTGACTTTCACATTTTATGCTTGCAACATATATAACATAGCATGCTCTTTACAATACAATTTAAAACAGTTCATCATCAAATTCACCTAGAAAATAAGAACTGAAAGACTTGCCTGGCTCGTAGATTACCAATTACCGAAAAACAGCTTAATATAATCTGCTTCATGATCTTATATAACGTATTACCATACGCATAAATTATTAGTCACCTAGCAACGCTTATCAAACGTCTAAGTAAATTCTACTTTATACTGTCTAATTTACACCTCGTAATTCTATTTCATTTACTCGTTTGACACTCACTGTCAAATTTATATATAATTAACAACATAAGTTAATTATCCCATAACTACTCCTCATAGTTAGTTAACCAACTTAGGTTAACTCAATCCTCTTTAACTATTAAGTTAACAGTTAATTACCACATAATTAATCACATCACATAATCATATTACATTTCACATAATTAATCAATTAATAATTACATACTCATATTAAATTATAATTTAAGTATCCACTTTAATTATAATTAATCAATTATAATTACATCTTATGTTAATCAAATTATAATTAAATAATTTATAATTATACCATTTATAATTTACTTTAAACCATTACTCTAATTATTCAAATTACATCATGCATTATAATTTAAACATATTATACTTTAATTTAAACCATTACTCAGATTCTAAATAATCAATTTCAATTATAATTAAATAAATTATAATTGAAATTACACATTCACCTTAATTATAATTATTTCAAATTATAATCACATATTAAGTTATAATTAAACAAAATATACTTCAAGTTAAACATTTACTTTGATTAAAATCAATCAAACTCAATTCATTATAATTTAACAAATTATAATTTAAATTAAACCTTTACTATAGTTATTTAATTTATAATAACATATCATATTTTACCAATATAATATATTAGAAATCATTTAGCATGTTAATGTAAGTCTAACATGTTATCGCATCGCACATTAGGTTAACTTTCATGCTCCAAACAAAATGCACAAAAATTAAAGCGTCAAAATTTTCTGCGGACCCCCCGCCGAGGCGGGGGTATTAGGCTTAACAACGCCCACCGGGGCGGGCCCCCTCCAACGGTTCAAGTTCTGTTCGCGAACTGTGCAGAGAAAAAGCTAATTTGGCTTATTTCTCCACACCAAATTCCACTTTCAGTCAATATAATTTTCATAAAAATTTACAGAAACATAATATTAAAGTTTCTAACATGTTCTAACATCTAACATCATCAATTTACATAATCACAACTCCCAATTTCATGATTTCTGAATAAAACCATTGATAATCTTTCTTGAAGAAATTAACGCTAAAATCTATTTTCATTAAATCAAAATACCAAATCAAAACATATTTAAATTTATTTATAAACATGTTATCATCATCCAACCTCAATTTACACAATCAAATCACAATTTTTTGATTTCAAATAGGCCAATTATAAAGCTATTTCACTAAGACTTTTGATGAATGTGAATTACTCATGTTCATCATGTCTTCATGAATTAAACAACTAACATGATCATACAATACATTCGTAAACAACTCATGAACACATTATGTATATATAATCATGTATATACCAATTTTCATAGAAGTTCAATTAACAGAGAACTAATAATGAAAAATATAAAATAAAATCTTTAAAATACAAGGGTTCAAATCATACCCTTGATGCTTAGTGAGAAAGAAGATGGTGAGGTTTAGCAATGACTCTCTCAAGGCCTTCCTCCTTTCCTCTTCTTCTTCTCTCTTCTTCTTCCTTCTTTTCTCTCTAACTCTAGGTTCTCTATATTTCTTACTAACACATACTAACCCTTTTGTCTTTCTAACTAACATAGTTTTAACATATAACTAATATGATATATATTATATGTATAATTATATAATATATAACTCCCAATATTTATTCTCCCCATTTAATATCATAATTGTAATTAATATAAAGAAGTTATAATTTGAATTTTAAAAGCCCTAAGGCTTGTTTGGCAAAACAAGTTATTTTAAAAAATAATTTTTTAGTAGTTAAGGCCATGTTTGGGTAAAACAGTTTTAAAACAAAAGTAAGGGTCTTGTTTGGGAAAAATTATTTAAAAACTCTTTTCTTTATTTTAATAAATCCTTTGAACACATACTTTAATGTTACACTTTAATTAATTAAATCTTAACATTCTAATTTAATTAATTAAAAGTCTAACATCAATTAAGCACATAAAATTGTCACATAATTATAATTAATTGCTAATTATGATTGCATATAACACTCATCACATTACTTATCTAATTTAATTATCTCAATTAAATTAGAACTATAACATAAAATCATTATATCAATTAAATTAAATACTAAATATTCATTTAATTAATTTACTAAACTTAATTACGTTACTCCATAATAATCACATAATTATTTATTTAACTCAATAAATAATTTAATTAAAATATTTATTTACTCTAATAAATATTAAAATTAATAATTAAATTATCTTCACATAAATTCACATATTTCACCATATATGACACATATACACATACTCGTACTTGAACGTCTAAAAATAAGAATTTTATTTATTAAATTCTCATTTATAATTTCTTAAAAAATCTGGGATGTCACAGTTCCCTCGGCCGATATATCGTCATCGGTAAATGATATCACATTACTGTCCAATACATGGCTGATCAGGTGCTGGAATTTCTCAGTATCAATGGTTTTGGTCAGGTGTGCCCCCTCCAATACTTGGATTAGAATTTGATGATGGTCGTCAGAAGCCAATACCAAATCCATAATGGAGATTTGATGTGGTTCCGCTTCCACTTGCTTCACCGTCCTTGCTTCGCTGTGCCCCATTTTATGGAAGAATTCTGCAATCTTCCCCGTTGATACCTTCCCTAATATCTTGGTTGTCAATTTTAATAAACACCACGAGAGGTAAAGTGGATTCTCCTTAGGTACGATAGGTGCACAATCGGGTGTCAATTTTATGCCTTCTCCATAATTCCATGGTACCATCTTTAGGCTAAAAATTGGGAGTTGCAGCCAATGAGCCAACATCAGGGGTTTTGGTGCCGGTATCTCGAGAGTAGTCTTGTTTCCCTGCCCAGATAATCCTTTTATGGTTATGGGTCCGCCAGACGATCCTTCTGTAAGAACCGTGAATTTTATGAATAAATATTAATATTGATATTAATAAGAATGTGAATATTTATTTTATATAAATGTTTAGGTGACATGAGATGAGTAACTCAATTAAATTTAATTTAATTAATTGAGAAAATGTGGAGTTTATGATAAGCTCGTAAAATGCCTTGTGTGGCACGGTGATGAGAATTATAATGGATTAAATAATTAATAAGTGAATGATTATTTAATAGAATAATGTTAATTAATTATGAGTAATCGCATATTAATGAATAAATAATTAATTAATATAATAGATTAGTGTTTATTCAATTAATTGTTAAGTACAATATTATTTGAGGAGTAATGGTATATTGTGTAGTACCTACATCTATATAATATAAAGTGTAGTGTGACACTACAAGTGACTATATAATATATATAAAACTATATAATAAGATTTAATGAAACATATGAGTTACATAAATGATGCTTATGTGACAACATGTGTGTGTGGGTACATTAAGAGTGTACTTTATGAAATATTGAATTGAACTAAATAAATAATCGATATTAATAATTATTTCAATAATTAAATATAATTAAAATAATAAAGTTTATGATAATGTGGAAAGATAATACTCAATTAGATTATATTCGGTATTATCAAAATGTACATAGATTATATAATGTGTATAGATATATACCCCCAACTTATTATTATGTAAAATTGTTATCTCATTAACAGTCCATGTATACACCCAATTGAATTTAAAACCTAAGTATGTTATATGTGTATGTATATAAACCTATAGTATGTGATATTATTTCATTTCCAACTTACAAATGCTGAGAATTGGAGACTTGTCCCAAAATGAGTGTCTCATTCTTCTTCTACATGTGAAGGGCCAATGGCCTACATTACTCTTCATTGTCAAAATCAAATTCATGATAGCTTGTAGCAAATGATGAGAGGGAAGTGGGTGATGGGGTTGTTAGCCACTATTACACCAACTATCTATTGCCCAATAATTCTTCTCTTCTTCCATTAGTTTGATTCATGATGTAAAGTTTTGGCATGGTTAACCAATTCTTTATAAATGGAGCCCTTCTTTTCTCATTTGATGTTGCTAGAATTGTTACTAAGTGTTGTAAGAGTGAGTTTAGAGAGAATTCTGAGATTGAGAGCAAGTCTTGTGCAATTTAAAGCTTCAAGAGGTATAATGCTCATTTATATCTTGAAGTTTAACATTTCCAATTCTTAAAAATTTGCATGGTGTAGTTGAAATTGGTTAGGTGAGATGATGTTAGTATGATAGTAGAGTCCATACACATATTATATGTGCAATGTGATTGTAATCAAGCACAATTCATGAAGGAATTCTAAATTGGGTTGGAAGCTCTGCTGTTGCAGAAAGCAGGCTGTCTGGAGCTGGGGTGGCACGGTCGTGCCACTCCCTAGTACAAACAGGGTTTGACAGCGCCCTTTTGCTGAACCAAAAGATAATTTTTATGCCTTCTGATTAATGCAGCATGCTAGTATAACTTCATTATGTCTATTTTTGACCACGACATGCTGACATAAGTGGCCTTGCATGTTAACACCTACCCTAGCTTGGTTTAAAACATTATAAAGGAACCTTAGCTTAGAAAACGTAAGCTAACGAACTTTGTAGTTTTTGACTTATGACCTGAAGCATGCTTATATGATCTGATTACGTATGTACATGAGCATAAAACATGGTATTTGAAGCTACTTTGCATATTTGAATTGTTTAACTTGAAATTTTCAAGGAAAACTTAAGAGTTTGGAAATTTGTTTTACCAATAACTAAGTTAAAAGTATTCTGAAATTTTGACTATAATGTTAGGATATGACTTAAATGAAAAGTTCAACAGTTGAACATAGAAGTGATGAAACTAATCGACATCGTATGCATAATGTAATGTGTAGGACGTTGAGAAATTAAATTATAACTATATTTGTAGCTTACGCACGAGGCAATTATTCTATCCCTAACTTATTATCATTAAGCAAGTTCCTTATCTAAACTCTTTAATTGAATAAGCGTTCTATTCCTTATTCTTATGTCAAGCAAGTTACTAAATTCAAAGTTTACTTTTATTGAGCAATTTTTCTATTCTTGAAATACTATCATGATGCCAGTTCTTATACTTGTTAATCAAGTTGAGATTCCATATGAGATATTATAATACCTTTAAAGCATGATTCCAGTTATACAATACTTATTCGATTTTATACTATTGAGAAGTTATTATTCAATTTGAATATCGTTTATTGTTGAACCTTATAAGACTAGCGAACCCTTATTGATTCAACTGGTTCATAGTTGATGAGCGTTCTAAATTCTAGAACTGTTATTGAGTTTATCCGAACCAAACTTCCTTTGGTGCGGACTCTGATGTCAAACTGATATGAACAACCCTATTGATAGGGGATTGATGTTGCTTTAGCGTTGAGATATTGTGCACAGCATTGGTACTAAGGGTTGATCCCCCTAAGTACGAGAAGTAAAGTCCATAGTCTATGACTATTAAAGGTGTAAAGGTAAACATACTTGACAACCTAGGACATGATTCAAGGTCTTATGACCCTAAAATGTAATTTTGATTCTCGATTATTCATTCTTGATTCAAAAGCCAAGTTTTCTTCATTCAGAAGTCTTTGATTCATTCGCATGTTATTATATTGTTATATTGTTATACTTATGAGCAATCGTGCTCACTCTTGCGTAATAATAACATTGCAGTTAAGAACGAAAGATTTGACGAGCCTTCCACTAGCAAAGGAAAGGAAAAAGTCAGCAAGTGATGAAGACTGTGTTTAATTGAAAATATTTGTTTAAGACTTATGTGTAATATTTAAGACTTATTATATGTTTACATTTCTGCAACATAGATTTAAGGTTAAGTATGACCTGGGATTGATTATATATTATTATTTAGATGTTGTAACCCTATATGGAGAGATGATGGATTTATTTCTATCAATTGCATGGTTTGTATTTATTATGGGTAGATAGATAGATGATATTTGTACAGTGAACACCAAATCCCATGAAAATTGAAGTACCCGGATTTGGGGGTGTCACAAGTTGGTATCAAAGCTATAGGTTTTGCATCTTAGGTGGGGGAAAACCTTAGGGTAGTAGCCTTTTAAGAGATCGAGAACATAATAATGATAAACTCTTATCGAGTTCTAAGAAAGATAATAACTTAACTTATGTGCTATGTGCTTATACTTATATACTTGTGAGAGTATCGATTAGCATCACATAATAACTAATACTTAAATTTTGATTTGTCAGGATGTCGGATGCTGGAGAACCCAGTCAGCCTAGGGACATTGTACCCCGAGAGACTAGAGAGGAAGAGCTCCGAGACGTTCACACAGTCACACAGTCTGGGAGCAGTTGATTCGACGAGAGCCATCTCCATTGATCACAGTCGTTGGTCGGGAGCATGAGCCAGTGTTTGACTTAGAGGAGGACTCTGGGGAGATTGAGGTTCAGGCTGATGCAGCCAAGGAGGAGGAAGAAGACCCTGAAGAGTTTCCACCGAACTCTATCAGTGCTGAGATGTACGATGAACTATATAACCATAACATAGAGTTACAGGATGTTGTTCAGGAGCTAAAAGAGCAGACGGTTACTCAACAATCTACCATCGAGCAGAAGGATGGTGAGATGGAGGCTCTTTACACACGTTTTGGAGACGTAAAGTGGGAGTTGGCCCACGAGAATGGCCAAGGTGAAGAAAAGTCAGAGGAGATAGAGAAGCTGAAGAATGAATTGAAAGAGAAATCAGTAAGGCTTGCCATAGCAGAGGAGGCTTGGGTGATGGAATCACGATGTGCCGATCTTGTGGAGGATAATGTCTGTGCAAAGAGAGCAAAGATTGAAGAGACGGGCTATACATTTCAGAATGCAATTGACAAGGTCCAGGATCGGGTGATGTACTATCCAGTCCAGTGCGAAGGTCTGCCCTGGTATATGCTAGATCGCAAGACGATGTTCAGCATCATAAAGGAAGAATGCAGTAAAGCTGTTCGTCACCTTAGTAAGCAGTGATAGGAACAATTTGATTATGTGATAACTTACTTGATGTTAATAATGTAAATTCTAATGTGATTATAAATGGAGGAATATCTTGATGATTTAAATCCTATAGATTCATTATCTCGGGATAGTTGATATAAATAGCAGTGATGCTATCGTATTATGTTAAAACTTTTGATTAAATAAAATATCAGAGTTATTTGAGATGATTATATGTTAAGTGATTATGTTAAAGTATTTAAGTTAAGTCTTAAATATTTAGAGAATTGAATAATGATTTAATAAGCGTATATCTTAACTGAAATATGCCGCCAAGAAGACAACCAAACCGTCAACCGGCCCAAGAAGGGTCGACGAACAACAATGACGCCAATGCTAATGCTAACCCCATACAGCAGTTGGTTAACTTACTGGATGGAGCGATTAACAATCAACCACAAGCTCCATCGAATACGAAATTCAAGGACTTCAAGACGGTGGGACCGCCAAAGTTTAAAGGCTCCACGAACCCGATAGAAGCTCAGACTTGGGTTATGGAGATGGAGAAAGTGTTTAACGTCGCTAGAGTCAGGGAGGACTAGAAGACCGCCTACGCAACAGTCATGTTAAAATCAAAAGCTAGCTTTTGGTGGCAGGCAAATAAAGTCCGTGGAGGAGAAGGTGTGACCACATGAGAAAGGTTCAAGGAGATGTTCTTAGAGATGTATTTCCCGACAAGCTCGCAGAATCAAATGGAGGTTCAGTTTCTGGAGCTGAAGCAGGGGAATATGTCCATACCAGACTATGCGGTGAAATTTAATGAGTTGGCTAGGTTTGCCACGTATCAAGTACATACTGACGAGAGAAAGGCTAGGCGATTTGAGCAGGGACTGAAACCCTGTTTGTATAGCAAAGTGTCAATGTTTCATTTAAACACTTTTGTTGGAGTATTGGAGAAGGCCATACTCGCTGAAGGTGGAAGCGATGTGGTAACTAAGTACAATCAGGATCATAAGAAGAAGAAGAGTAAAAGTGAAGGAAATAATAAGGCTAGTGGCACTAACATGGGAGGAAGTAACAATCAGAAGAGGAGGGGGACTGACAACTCGTCAACTGAAAATCATCAAGGAGGTCAGAAGAAGAGAATTGAAGCGTGTCCGACCTTCGGGAAAGCTCACCTGAGGGTCTGTATGAAAGGAAAACGGGTGTGCTATAATTATGGTCAGGAAGGCCACATAACTCCTAACTGTCCTAAACTAAAGAAGGGCGCCTGCTTCACATGTGGGTCGAAGGACCACTTGGCTAGGGATTGTCCTAAGAAAGGATCTGGAGGGGCAGGAACAGGAGGAAACAAGGGAAGCAGCGGTGGCAATGCTCTAACTATCACGGGACCAACCTCCAGGACGTTCAATATAACAGTGCAGGATGCTGTGCAGTCTCGCAATGTGGTGTCAAGTATCATTCCGATCAATAAAGTTAATGCTTATGTATTATTTGATTCAGGTGTTACTTATTCATTTATATCCGATGACTTTGCAAAAAACTTAAAATTTTCTAAGGATGAGTTAGAATACCCTATGAACATAGAAAATACGAATAGAGAAGTGATCCCTGTTAAGTACATACACAAGAACTGTAGGGTGGATATTAAGGGTAACGTTAGGAACGTAGATCTTATTCCGATTAGACTTGGGGAATTTGATGTTATTCTGGGAATGGATTGGCTATTCAATTATAGGGCTATAATTGATTGCCAGAGGAAATGTATTAACCTTATGACTCCATCAAAGGTTGTGTTTTATGGCAACAAGTGGCCTATACAAGCGAGTTGTCTGATGATGATGCAGGCTAAGAAGTTGTTA
Organism: Panax stipuleanatus; assembly: GCA_020205555.1. Taxonomy (NCBI): domain Eukaryota; kingdom Viridiplantae; phylum Streptophyta; class Magnoliopsida; order Apiales; family Araliaceae; genus Panax; species Panax stipuleanatus. The sequence goes on along the minus strand of CM035119.1, from coordinate 74,076,873 downwards.
AGACAAGGCTGTGTAGGATATTTAGCCTACACAGTCGATAGTCGTAAAGAGAACCCGAAGATAGAGGAGATACCAGTCGTGAGGGACTTCGTAGATGTATTTCTGGATGATCTTCCAGGACTTTTGCCAGACAGAGAGGTTGAGTTTGTGATCGGTTTGACGCCAGGAACGGCTCCAATATCGAAGGCACTATACCGGATGGCTCCGGTAGAGATGAAAGAATTGATGGTACAACTGCAAAAGCTACTGGACAAGAAGTATATACAACTGAGCGTATCGCCATGGGGAGCACCGGTGTTATTTGTGAAGAAGAAGGACGGGACGATGCGGCTCTGCATCGATTATAGAGAGTTAAACAAGGACACCAATAAGAATAGATATCCATTACCGAGGATCGACGACCTGTTTGATCAATTAAAGAGAGCGAGATACTTTTCAAAGATTGACCTGAGAAGTGGTTATCATCAGCTGAAGGTGAGGCCAGAGGATGTTCCGAAGACAGCGTTTAGGACTCGATATGGTCACTATGAATTTTTGGTGATGTCATTCGATCTAATGAATGCTCCTGCAACATTTATGGGCCTAATAAACGGAGTGTTCAAGCAATTTTTAGACAAATTTGTGGTGGTGTTTATCGACGACATTTTGGTGTATTCAAAGACCAAGGAGGAACATTTAGAGCATTTAAAAATAACGTTAGAGGCGTTGAGAAGAGAGAAGTTGTACGCCAAATTTTTGAAATGTGAATTTTGGATTGAAAGGGTGCAATTTCTTGGACATGTGATCAATAAAGATGGAATTTCGGTAGATCCCTCCAAAGTCGAAGCTGTAATGAATTGGGATCAGCCGAAGACGCCGTTGGAAGTGAGAAGTTTTATTGGATTAGCAGGTTTTTACAGAAGATTCATTCAGGATTTTACCAAGATCGCAACTCCGCTGACGAATTTGACTAGGAAAGCCATGAAATTCGTTTGGACGGAGAAGTGTGAGGAAAGCTTCCCAAGAACTGAAGAAAAGGTTGAGTACAACACCTATGTTATCTCTTCTGGATGACACAGGAAATTTTTTGGTTTATAGTGATCTGTCGCATAAAGGACTTGGTTGCATGCTTATGCAAAACGGTAGGGTCATTGCGTATACATCACAACAATTGAAGGATTACGAGAAGGGGTATCCGACCCATGATTTGGAGTTAGCAGCAGTGGTATTTGCTTTGAAGATTTGGAGACACTATCTTTATGGGGAGAAGTGTGAGATATATACAGACCACAAAAGTCTAAAATATATTTTTACACTGAAGGACTTAAATATGCGCCAGAGAAGATGGCTGGAGTTAATTAAGGACTATGACTATGAGATTTTATACCATCTGGGTAAAGCAAACGTTGTTGCGGACGCCTTAAACAAAAAGGGTCGGGAGAAATTGATGATGTCAACTGCTCAAAAGGAGCTAATTTTAGCGATGGAGAAGCTGAAATTGGAAGTGAGGTATCCTATGAAAATCAAAGAATACAACTTTTATAAATATATATTTATATATATATATATATATATATATATATATATATTTCAATTCCAGTACGTGCTTGCGAGTGAAAACCCATCGCCCTTTACAGCTTTCTTTTATATATAATTATATATATATATATATATATATCTTTACTCATTTTTATTAAATTGTTGCTTTAAATATTCATTAGATATGAATTGGCACTGCCATTTCTGCGAGCGAACTAGAATTTTTTAAATCTCGCCAACTCTAGCTTTCAAACGGTTCAAAATAGGTCCAGACCGAATCGGAAAGCTAGAATGGCTGAGATTTACTTAAATCTAGCATTTTTTGTAGTTTCAGTTATAAAAGCAACCTCGCGGCCCTTAGATCACTATCTAGTGGGAACGAGATGATTCAGCCATGTGCGAGCCAGGATTTACTGATGAATCCTTAGTTCTGGCTATATTTGGATATATTTTTGTACAAATTTGAGCTGTGCAGGTTTATTGTCCTCCCTATGTGAGCCTAGGAATTGTGGGATTCATGATCAAACTGATCAGAATCTGATTCCCATGATGGACAAACTCCAATTTACAAATGTACCCTACCAGTTTTTCTATAAAAAATGTACATACAAAAGACGTTAAAATGGTTATCCGAATTTAAAGTCTCAACAAAGTGAAAAATATGGTTTGTCGTGTCAGAGTCACTCTGATGGCTGTTATGCCAATGAGAAGACCGACACTTGTATATATTTTGTGGTCGAGGATGCTTCGCAACCCGACAATCACCATTCAAATTGAGCCTTAAGGCTAAAAAGATAAAACTGAAGTATCGATATGCTTCAATTCCTATGCTAGCGTAAGGGTTTGAAAACCTTCTTTCAATAATCTTATCGATAAACAGAAGCTTTTGCAAATCAAATCAAACACTTTTGCAAATCAAATCAAAGACTTTTTACAAATCAAATCAAACCCTTCGTATATAGATTCAACGATGCATAAACATACTTTCAATCAAATATAAGCTCAATTTCTTCCAGTATTCACACACACATTGCAGATTTAAAATGAAAATATTGAAAAGATGCAGTACCATGTTTACACGGGCGTTGTGGGGTGCCTAAAATCTTCCCCACACTTAACTAAGCCACCGAACTCAAAACTTCAATTTCAAAGATCAAGTTTCGACAGTGTCCAACAATTGGGCCTCTTTTCAAATAAAACTCGGTTGAGTTGGTACAACCATTTCAAATCTACCAACTAGTGACTCTATAAAACATTCAATCGTCGACATGATACATGTTGGCCTTTTCCTAAAATACCCTTCAAAACCTTTTCCACAATAAAAAGAGTAAAGGTAGACAAAATTTAGGAAGAGAGAAAGATCCGGGTTGTGTATCTTCTGAAAAGAAGAAATATAAAAAGGCTAAGGGCAAGGTGAAAGTGTAGGATCAAAAGAAGCCTGATCTAGCTAGAAAAAGGAATGTGCTTCCATTGCAATGAGCCGGGTCATTGGAAGAGGAACTGTAAGAAGTTTCTGGCAGAGAATAAGATTGGCGAAGCTTCGACTTCCAATCAAGGTTTGTTCATGATTGAAATTAATTTTTCAAAATGTCAAAATTTTACTTGGGTATTGGATACCGGCTGTGGTTCTCCCATATGTAATATTGTGCAGGGACTGGTTAGAAATAGAAAGCTGAACAAGGATGAGGTTGTTCTACAAGTGGAAAATGGAGCAAATGTTGTTGCATTAGCTGTAGGCACTTATTATTTAGCACTGCCTACGGGCAAGTCCATTTATTTAAATAATTTTTATTTTGTTTCGAATATCATTAGAAACATTATTTCTATTTCCGTATTAGATATGGATGGATTTGACAATATAATAAAGAACAAAAGTTGTTCTATTTATAAAAATAATGTTTTATATGGTGTTGGTAATTTGCGAAATGGACTTTACATGCTTGACTTGCATGAAAATATATTTCAAATAGAACAAACTAAAAAAAGAAAAAGAGATGATGTTAATTATACATAAATGTGGCAATGTAAACAAGATTATCTAAGTTACATAAGGATGGGCTCTTAAAGCTGTCCGATTATGAATCATATCCAACCTGTGAATCTTGTCTCATTGGTAAAATGACTAAATCTCCTTTTAGTCAAAAAGGATAAAGAGTTACAGAATTATTAGCGTTGATTCACACAGACATTTGTGGACCTATGACAATGAATGCACGGGAAGAGTATTTTTATTTTATTACTTTCACTGATGATAACTCAAGATTTGGATATGTGTATTTGATGAAATACAAATCTGAATCGTTTGAAAAGCTCAAAGAGTTCAGAAGTGAAGTAGAGAAACAAACTGGCAAAAGTATTAAGATTCTTTGATTAGATCGAGGTGGAGAATACTTAAGCGGTGAGTTTCTCAATTGTCTCAAAGATAATGATATAGTCTCATAATGAACTCCACCAGCTACACCGCAGTTAAATAGAGTATCTGAAAGGAGAAATCGAACATTGTTGGACATGGTTCGTTCCATGATGAGTTTTATCGATCTTCCAATTTCATTCTAGGGTTATGCCCTAGAAACGACTACATACCTACTTAACAAGGTGCCTACCAAATTCATCCCAAAGACTCCCTATGAGATGTGAAAAGGGAGGAAACCAAATCTTAAGCATGTTAAGACTTGGGGTTGTCCAGCTTATGTCAAAAAGTTTGAAAATGATAAGCTACAGACTAAATCCGACAAGTGTAGATTTGTGGGATACCCTAAAGAAACTTTAGGCTATCATTTCTATCACCCAACTGATCAAAAGGTGTTTGTTGCGAAATATGTTACCTTATTAGAAAAGGAGTTTATCCATGAAGGGGTGGGTGTAAGATATATCTTAAAGAAGTTCAAAAACCACAAATTATTATGGATCAAAGTCAGGTACCTGACCAAGTGGATGAACATACTGTACCACACCCTATTCGTAAATATGGAATAGTACCAAAGATACCTGATAGGTATAGATTCATCATAGAGGATAACGATGAGTTACACGTCATGAATGATGATGATCCATTGAATTACGAACAGGCTATAAGTATTAAAGACTCAAGGAAATGGCTTGAAGCCATGAAATCCTAGATGGACTCCATGGATAAGAACCAAGTATGGACTTTGATTTCACCACCTGAAGGCATAAAGCTTATTGGGTTTAAATGGGTCTTTAAAAGAAAGACTAGAGCAGACGGCAAGGTAGAGACCTATAAAGCCCGACTAGTTGCAAAAGGTTTCAAATAAAGAGAAGGAGTTGACTATGATGAAACCTTCTCACCAGTAGCTATGCTCAAGTCCATTCAGATTTTGCTTGCGATTGCAGCTTATTACGACTATGAGATCTGGCAGACGGAAGTGAAAATAACCTTCCTCAATGGGAAACTTGAGGAGGATGTGTATATGACACAGCCACAAGGATTTGTTTCAAAGGTTGGAACAAATCAAGTCTGTAAGCTGCAACGATCCATTTATGGATTGAAGCAAGCTTCTCGTAGATGGAACATTCGTTTTGATGAGACAATCAAAGAGTTTAATTTTATCAAAAACGAGGATGAACCATGTGTGTATAAGAAGGTTAGTGGGAGCGTTGTTTCATTCCTTGTATTATATGTTGATGATATATTACTGATAGGGAATGAAATTCCTATGCTACAATCGATTAAAACTGGTTATCTAAGCACTTATTTATGAAGGACTTGGGAGAAACATCCTATATTTTGGGGATAAAAGTCTATAAAGATAGATCTAAAAGGATACTTGGCTTATCCCAAGGAACGTACATTGACTCAATGCTAAAGGGTTTTAGCGTGGAAGATTCAAAAAGAGGTCTCATGCCGATGAGCCATGCAATACATCTCTCCTAGAAACAGGCCCCAAAGGAACCTGAGGAGAGATACTGTTTGAGTAAGATTTCCTATGCCTCAGCAATATGATCTATCATGTACGGTATGATATGTATTAGACCGGATGTCGCTCATGCACTAAGTGTAACCAGCAGATATCAGTCGAATAGAAGAGAAGAGCACTAGAAGGCAGTAAAAAATATCCTAAAGTACTTACGAAGAACTAAGGATGTATTTCTTGTCTACGGTGGGTCTGAATTAAAACTCGAGGGCTTCACAGACTCAAGTTTTCAAACAAACCAAGATGACAATAAATCTGTTTCAGTGTATGTATTTACCTTGAACGGAGGCGCGGTAAGTTGGAAGAGTTCCAAACAGCAAACAATTGTTCATCCAATGACAGAGATAGAGTACATAGCTGCAAGTGAAGCTGCAAAGGAGGCTGTTTGGATGAAGAAGTTCATAACAAAAATTGGTGTGGTTCCTAGCATTGGAGGAGCAGTCCCCTTATACTGTGACAAGACCGGAGCGATTGCACAAGCTAAGGAACCCAGATCTCATCAGAAATCCAAACACGTGTTACGGTGATTTCACTTGATCGGTGAGATCATTGAAAGAGGAGACGTCACCTTGGAGCGTGTAGACTCTCAAGATAACATTGCAGATCCATTTACTAAAGCTTTAACACAACAACAGTTTGATTGTCACTTAGATAAAATGGGTATGACATACCATGGCGATTAGCTTTAGTGCAAGTGGGAGATTGAAAGTAGTATGCATACAAGCCAATCATGTATGGTGATAAAGCATATATACTTTGTAAACGATCTTATTTATTTATTAATAAAAATATTCATTTATTAAAAGCATTTAATTATCTAAATGGTGCTCATTTTATAATATGTAAATAACTCATAATTTTAAGCAATGCTTTTAGAATCATGATGTTGATCATGCTAATGAGATCTAAATTCTTAGAAAGCTTAAAACTAAAATATACCCAATCGTGGGAATACTAAAAAGAGGATTAGTAAATCCGTATAGATTAGTACATATGTTACTTGCTCATTGCATGAGGATGATTGATCTCATGATCATTTGTGTGGAGACACTAAAGCAAGTATGTAAGTGCTTATTAGAGAATAAGTTCACTGAACGTGACTCGGTAAGGAATACCTAATGGAGTTTTACTTGCTTGTCAATAGGAATCCATCGATTGGGGACTATTTTAGTTTTGAGCTATCTAATAATTTAAATCTCATTAGCATGATCATTATCATGATTCTAAAAGCATTGCTGAAAACTATGGATTTATCACATTTAAATATTACAACATTATGTAGATAATATAAACGCCTTTAAATAAATAATTCTTTTATTAATAAATGAATAAGATTGTTACAAAGTATATGCTTTTATCATCATACTGTTAGGTTTGTATGATTTATGAACACAATTAAATTGCATAAAAATAGCGGAAGCATGGTAAATAAGAGTTTTAAAATTATACAAACCATATACTTGGTTCATCCTTTATGCACAATTATTAATTAAACAAGAGATTAAGAATAAGATTCATACCCTTGAATATTCTAGCTTCCTCAGGTACAAGTTCAACTCCAAATTCTTTTCGCATTCTACTTGAATCCACCGGGTTAATTCCTTACTTTGATCAACGTTAGCCACCAAAATATTTGGCCTCTAGAGGTGATCCACCAAGGAAGAACAAGAATTCAAGAAGAAGGGTGTTTTGCAAAACTCTAGTTTCTATCTCTATAGAATTATTTGTACTCTCCCAACTCTTGGAATGAAGTGTATAACCTTGTTCCATAATAAGACTTTCTTATTTATAGATGTAGGCAACCCTCCTAAACTATTTATGATTATGGTTTCATATTAGTTAATTAAATATTTTTAATTAATTAACCTACCCAATCTTATTAGGAATAATTAATTAAACTCTTTTAATTAATTAGTCTCCTAATCTTATTATTAATAATATATGAGAGAGTACCTTATTAATTAATTCACAAACTCCTTTAAGAATTAAATAATAATAATAATAATAAGACTCCTCTTATTAATTTATATTTAATATTTCTAAAATATTAAATAATAAATATTAAGCTATTTAATTTATTCTATAACCATAGATTAAATTAAATATACTTAACTTATTATTACGATTATGCCATTTGCTTCTTTAGTAAATATTCTTGCCTTTATGGTGTGACCCTTTAGGTTCTCCATATTAAACCGGTTATGAATAAATCAATTAGAACAATTCTAATCTTATTTAAATAAATAAATAAAACTAATAATTCATATAAATAAATAATATTTATTCTACAATAAGGATAAGCCTCCTTAGCGATCAACGACTTTCTAAATATTATAGATTTCAACATTAATCATAAAAGAATCATCGAGTAAATATTTACCGTACAATTCAATCCTTCCACCATACAATATTCCAATTAAATATAAATCATGAAATTACTGTTAAGTCTTATTTTATTTAATTATATGTATTTCAATTCTCAAATGCAAAACTCCAAATAATGTAAATTAGAAACTCTTTTCTAATTTCATTCCACCTTGGCCAAGGATTCCTGGGCTGTCATTTATCGAATCACATATGACATATCTCTTCTTTTACTAGAAGTGGTAAATTCTTTATTAATCATTCATTATCTCCACATATAACTTTTTACACCCAAACATACCCTATGATATACCCTAAGGGTTTTAAGGAACATTTCAATGTATAACGTATCATACACAAGATACTGTGATGATCTCAAGTCTAAATACCACTTGTACTACTATCACTACAGGAATTTCTATTGATAGGCAAGTAAAACTCCATTAGGTATTCCTTAGCGAGCCACGTTCAATGAACTTATTCTCCAATAAGCACCTACATACTTGCTTTAGTGTCTCCACACAAATGATCATGAGATCAATCATCCTCATCTAATGAGCGAGCAACGTATGTACTAATCTATTCAGATTCACTAATCCCCCTTTTAGTAATCCAACTATTGTGAACTATTTTAGTTTTAAGCTATCTAAGAATTTAGATCTCATTAGCATGATCATCATCATGATTCTAAAAGCATTGCTTAAAACTATGGGTTTATCACATATTATAAAAACAGCACCATGTAGATAATTAAATGCCTTTAATTAAATTATTCTTTTATTAATAAATGAATAAAATTGTTACAAGGTATAGGCTTTATCATCAAACATGATTGGCTTGTGTGTATACTACTTTCAATCTTCCACTTGCACTAAAGCCAATCGATATGGTATCGCATACCCTTTTTGTCTTAGTGACGATCATTTTACTGTTCGATAGCTTCAGTAAATGGATATGCAATGTCGTTTTTGATAGTAAACTATCTCTATAGTGTCTTCTCCTCTTTCAATGATTTATTTAATCAAATGAAAGTGCCGCAACATATGTTTGGATCCAAGATAAGACTTAGGAACTATTCCTAGTTCTCTAATGAACTTTTCATCAGAAACATCAACTTGCAGCTTTATTTATAATTATATACTTTGTCTTTATCACTAAACCAGCAACTCTTTGCTGTTTGACACCTTTCCAATTCACTGCACCATCGTTCAAGGTAATGCTTCACCCTAAAGTGGATTTGTTATCGTCTTGGTCAGTCCAAAAAACTTGAGTCTTTTAGTCCCACAATAAATAATGCTCACATATTTGGTGCTGGTTAAGTACTTAAATATGTTTTCACTGTCTCACAGTGATCTTCTCCAGAATATGACTGATCAACATCAAGTCTCGTACATTTCATTGCATACATGATAGTTACTCATGCGATCTCTCTTTACGGAGTCTATGGGTACTATTAAGAGAGATTCACTCCATGACTCATCAACATGAGACATCTCTTGGAGTTTTCCTGCTAAACGCCTTTAGCATCGAATGAATATACGTTCCTTGGGTCAAGACAAACATCCTTTTATATCTATGTATATAGATTTATATCCCCAATTTAGGATGTTCTACCCAAATCATTTATGGAGGAATGTTTAGATAACTTTATCTTTACTGATTATAGCACTGGTATGACATTCCTTATCCGTAATATATTAACATATAATACTAAGAATGTTACAGCACTCCCACTGACCCTTTCGTACACAATAGGTTCATTCTCATTTTTGATAAAATCAAACTCTTTTGATTGTCTCATCAAAATAAATGTTCCATCCTTGAGAAGCTTGCTTCAAACCATAAATGGATTGTTGTAGCTCATATACATGATTTGATTGAACTATTGAAACAAATCCATCTGGTTGTATCATACATAATTTTCTTCTAATAATTCTTATTTGAGGAAGGGCGTCTCCACGTCCATTTGCCAGATTTAGTAATAATAAGCTGCAATCGCAAGTAAAATCCAAATAGACTTGAGTATTAATTCAAATATCTATTTTTAGATTTTATGATCATCTACCATTTCTCTGAGTGTCTACAACTCTTAGCCTTATCGTATATAACTGGATCATCATCTTCTATGATGCGTACCTCATCATCATCATCTATGATAAATCCATACCTCCCAGGTATCTTTGGTACTATTCCAGATTTACGATTCGTTTGTGGTACAATAGGTCTATCTACAGGTTCCTTCTTTTAACTAATAGTGATTTGTGGTTCTTGAACTCCTTCAAGATCTATTATCCTCCCCCTAGTCCTTCAATGATAAACCCCTGTATCATATAAGGCAGCGTGTCTCGCAACAAACACCTTTTGCTAAGTAGGATTTTAGAACATATACCCTAAACTTACTTTAGGATGTCCCACAAATTTGTACTTGTCAAATCTTGTCCCAAGCTTATACTTTTGAAACCTTTTCAAATAAGTTGGACAACCCTTTATCTTAACATACTTAAGATTAGGAATCCTCCCTGTCCATAACTCTTATGAAGTCTTGGGGACGGATTTTGAGGTTACCTTATTTTGTAGATATGGAGCCGTTTCTAGGGCATTATCCTAGAAGGATACTGGAATGTCGGTAAAATCTTTATGGACTGCCCCATGTCTAACAATGTGCGATTTTTCTTTTTAGATACACTAATCAAATATTGTGTATCAGGAAGCGTCCATTGTGAGAAAACCATTTAAGATGCTCTTAAAACTTATTGCATAAGTATTTATTTCTCGATCCTATCGAAGAATCATAATACCTTGCCAATTAGTTTCACTTCTGAATTCTTTGAACCTTTTAAATGATTCAGACTTGTATTTCACCAAATACAAATATTCAACTCTTTTAATGATCATCTCCTTTTCTTTTACTAGTTTGTTCAATTTAAAATTATTTTCATATAAGTCAAGTATGTAAAGTCCATTCAGTAAATTGTTAATTATTTAAATTAATGGACTTGCCCGTAGGTGGAGCTAAACAATAAGTTCCTGCATTTAATGGACCAACCTTTGCTCCATTCCCACACGCAGGAAGACTTCCCCTTGTTTAGCTTTCTACTTCTGCTTGGTCCATTCATAAATCTGTATTTATGAGAACCATAGCCGATATCCAATACCCAAGTAGAAACTTTACTTACTGAAAGATTTATTTCAATCATTGACAAACATGTATATTTAATCGAAGCTTCACTAAGCTTCTTCTGGTTAGCCTCTGTAAAATAATTCTCACAGTTTCTATTCCAGTGTACATGCTTATTGCAGTGGAAGCAAACTCCTTTGCTATCCGTATCAATTTAGTTCTTATTATACTTTGTATTTGCCTTTTTATTTACCTTTTTTGAATCGTTCTTCTTTTCAGAAGATCCTTTGGCCCCTACCTGTAAGACTTGGTCTTTCTTGGTTGGAAAGTGACTCTCAACAGTTTTCAACATGTTTAAGCAAATCAGCGAGGCTGACATCTAGCTTATACATCTAAAAATTCATAACAATCGTGAGAAGGAGTCAGGGAGTGAGTGTAAGATAAAATCTTGGCTCAATTTTTCATCCATGACAAAACTTAGTTGTCCTATTTGTACAATCAGATTGATCATCTAAAGGACATGTGTCTTTACAGTAGTACCATCAGTCATTCTAGATTGGAAGAGCTCCTTAGGTATCTGATATCTATTAGTCCTACTTTCTTCATCATTAAACTCTTTGAAGTGTTGAAATATAGTAGGAACATGCATAGTTTCATGTTGACGCTGAAGCTCATAACTCATGGATGCGAGTATGATGTATTGAGCCAACTATGCATCATCTTGCTACTTTCTAAAAGTAACAATCTCTTCATGAGAGGCATTGTTTGCAACCATTGTAGGGATAGGCGTATTAAGGATATAAGATAGCTTTTCATCCTTGAGACCTATTCTTAAATTCCTTAACCAATCAGTTTAATTCGTTCCGGTTAATTAGCATCTAATATACTCCGCAGTGATAGTATTTTAGACATTATAAAATTTTGTAAATAAATTTGTAATTAAATAACATTTTAGCATACATTCTTTAATTAATTACCAAGATAAATTAGGTCTTATTTTAAATTGGTATCTCCCACTATTTTCTTCAAACTATATTACCCTCATAATATATAGTTCGACAAATCTAATTAAAGATTTTCTAGTGAAAATAAGGATCTCATTTCAAATGTATATAGCATTGTGTGTGCACAACAAACTATATATAAATAAATAGGTAGACAACTCTTTGTCAATTACATCTACATGTAATTCCTTGTATTTTGCCTCTTGGATCATAATGGTCAAGTGTGTGCACATCCGAACTAAAATAATCTAAGTTAAGTCCAACCTAGTGTAAGACCCCAACTTTCATGAATAAAGATTTAATTTTCTTTATATATTATTTCGAAACAGTAAAGTGTTGTTTTGATAAATATGAAAGTTATGGGTGAAATGTGCAAATATTTTTAAAATGAGCAAGTGGTTATAAAATATTCTTGTTGTCGGGGAATATTCATTTGGTCGTGGAATATTCTTGTTGTCGGGGAATATTCGTACTACGGCGCAGCTATTTGTGGGCCCCCACAACGGAATAACTGTCGAAAAAAGAAAGCAACAGAAATAACTTTTTTACAAAATAACGGCGTAGTTGTTACCGTTAGTACTGTTGAAATACCCGGTGGTTAAAATACAGTGATACACGGTGTTGCACAGTAGCACACGGTATTGCACAGTAATTCTAATTATTGATTCTTACGTGAGAAGCCATTACTCAATAATTGTTACAGTAATTACTGTTTAATATTTTATATTATTGACTCAATAATTGCTACGTTGATATTTTATATTATTGACTCAATAATTGTTACATTGAAATTTTATTGACTCAATAATTGCTACGTTGCTATTTTATATGATTGATTCAATAATGGCTACAGTTGATAGTTTGTATTATTGATTCAATAATTGTCATTGCACAGTGTTTCACATTAGCAACTCAATAATTCATATTATTTGAATAATATTATTAGATAACATTATTGACAATGTCTAAGGAAGTTCTGTCTAGGAGGGGTTATTTAATTGCGCGCCAATAAGGAGAATCCCTTATCGGAAGGCCCCCTCTTTCCTAGAAACGACCTGGTTGTCAATATTGTAGTTCTGTAATATTATTTGTGAATAATTAATTATTGATTTATATGATAAGAAAATATTTATTTTGTGGATATAAAAGAAGGAATTAGCGCTGATGTGTTTTTATCAGTATTTTGGTGTGAAAAATCATCCGTTTATGGATTTCGGATAATTTATGTTTGGAATTTGGAAAAACTTCCTTCTACAAAGTTGTAGAGAATTAAATTTCCTATGGAAGAACATAGAATTTGTATTTTTCTGACAAAGGGGCTATTTATTATGAATTATTGAAGTTTTAGAAAATAAATATTTTTTTAATAAAAAGGTGGGCCCCACTTTTGTTGAAAATTCTGATTTTGGGCAGTAGCCGACGGCGGAGGAAATTTAAAAAAAATAATAATATTTTATTATTTTAGTCTCCTTTGGCATCCTAAGCTTTTCCTATAAATAGGATGCTTAGGTTAGAATTGAAAATCACACCAGAATCAGAAGTTTTCTCTCTCTATGATATCGAGCGTATTTTTGTGAGTATTTTAATACTTTGAGTGTTACTATTCAGTGCAAGTTTCCTTCGGTATTATATCCGATATTCCAGCCAGAAGTGTTATTCTTTTGAGATAAGGGATGTTATTTTCTTTCATAAATGATGTTATTCTTTTCAATATCATTATACCAAAATATTGGCATGGATTTTATTATGAAATTCTTACTTTTTCCGTCGAGGTTACTATTCACGTATACGGCACTATTCACGTATACGGCACTATTCACGGAAAAATTAAATTTTCTTCTATATGTCCAAATTACTTGCTAAAGTTCTTATCTTTGATTGGATCTAAGTTTTGAGCTTATTTCTTGAATTTTGCTCCACAAAGTATTATTATGGAATATTCTTGAACTTTGATAAACTAAAATACGAATCCTTAATATTCCTTTATTTCACTGGATTCGTTATTTATATGGTTTTTCATCATCCTCAGTTCTAAGTGGTGATATAACTGAATATCTTTGGCCTGTAGAGCAAAGATGAATGATTACCTGATGAATATCTTTGGCCGTAGTGCAAAGATGACAGGTGTTGAGATGAACATGACCACTGATGATACAAATGAATATCTTTGGCCTGTAGTGCGAAGATGAATATTGATTCGAGATGTATATTGATTGATGTTACAGGGATAAAACATTGATGATGGACTTTTAAATCATAGAAGATAGTAGACTTCATTCTCTGCTTAACTCTTCTAATGAATTGTTATTTTCGCTGCGAATATTGATCTAAAATTGGTTGTCCATTATATTTTATCTGATTTATTGAAGGCTAACGATAATTTATTTTCTATTATCTTAGTCATAATATTCTTTATTGAGCTAGTTGAGCTCACCCTTTTCATCTGTTGTCCTCTTCAGGAAATGAGAATGTCGCGGGAACTAGTCGGGGAACAGAGTGATGGTCCGAGTTAGAGCAGTAGTAGTCCTCACTATTTCTGATAAATAGTGTGATAATAATTGTAATGAGGACTTAGTTTGAATCTTAATATTTTCTACATATTTGTATTGACACTCACAGTTGTGTGGTCGTATTTTGCACGACCGTATGATATAAAGTTTGTATTTGAATTCTGTACCATGTATTTGGCGACTCAGAATTGGTTGGGTTGACTGGACCTATTCTGGGGGCGTCACACCTAGCACTCCATATTCTAGAAAAGAAAAATGCTATCCTCGTGTGTGCACAACAAAATAACATTGTTCAGTTCTTTTAATAAGCATCAAATGTGACAAAACATCTCAAAAAATTAAAATAAGCCTTGTGTGTGCACAACAAACTTATAATGATTAATTGATACTCTATCGTTTTTATCATGCTAGAAGGCTACGTTAGATATTCCAAATATCTTTGAACGTTTAAGACTTAATATAAAATCTTTAAGGGATTTGTTATTATTTGTCTCATCTTGTTTAGCTCGTATGGGCACACACACACACACACACACACACACACACACACATATATATATATATATATGAAATACGCGTCCTATTAATTATCATGCGAAACATATTTTATAATATATAATATATATAATAAGCACACACATATAGAATACTATCTTCTACCCGGATTGCTTATGGACTTTTATTCTAGTTTGGTTCACTAAAGCCACCAAGTGAACCAAAAGGTCAAACCTAGGTGTGCAAGAATTAAATTAAAATATAACTATTACATTTAAATCACAGGCTCCATTACAAACGGGTCTTCATGCGCTCCGTGCTCCTTTGGTCTCCAATTCTTCAAACTTAATTCTAACTATTCCTATTAGAAAACTATTTATAAAAAATAGAAACCTTGATCAGCAGTCAAGGAGAAGTACATAAGAGGGAGATATAATTTACATTAAAAAAATTAGAGAAGACGAGATACGCATACCTCATTTAATAAAACTCATACATTCAAGTATTCAACTAAAATAAAATCCAATCACATTGGTCAATAGTCCATAATCAACCTCATTTATTATCATATACATCAACATATGGATCAATAAACAAAACATTCATCTCATGAATAATAAACATTTAATATATACATTGATATTAATTTAATGGGTAATTTTAGTTAGTATAAAATTCAATTCTGAATTAAAATAAACTCTTTTGTTTTAATCCAAATTTAAATCAAAATAAACTTTTTATTTTAATTATCCATTTTTGAATAAAACTAAACTCCTTTATTTTTTAATCAAAATAAACTCTTTTATTTTAATTAATATGGAATCCAATTCCAAGTTAAAATAAACTAATTTATTTTAACTTTTAAAATTGTTATGGAAAAAACAAAATATATAGAATCCAATTCCTCATCAAAATAAACTCTTTTATTTTAATTAATATGAAATCCTATTTCATATCTAAATAAAATCTTTTATTTAAGAAAACATGGAATCCCTTTTCCTAATCACAAATAAACTCCTTTATTTTTAGGAAACAAGTAATTTAATTTCATCTCCAATTAGTTATCATGGAATCAAATTTCAATTCTAATTAGTTAACATTAAATTAAATTCTAATTAAAATAAACATCTTTTTTTTAATCCAATTGCAAATAAAAATAAACTACTTTATTTAAATTTCGAATTACTGGAAAAAACATATAATTTAATTTTAATTAAAATAAATCTTTTATCTTAATTAAAATAAAAATAAATAAATTTTTGTTTCTAGAGAGTGGCGTTGCGACGCCGCTAATGAACTAGCACCAGGCGCTGCGGCGCCACATCATCAGTGTCAAAAACACGGAGCTCGCGCTGCAGCGCACCAATTCAACTAACTTTGGGTGCTTCAGTGCCACGTCATCACTTTTAGAACACGGAGCCAGCGCTGCGGTGAAAATAGTATGCATACAAGCCAATCATGTATGATGATAAAACATATACTTTGTAACAATCTTATTCATTTATTAATAAAAAAAATTGTTTATTTAAAGGTGTTTATATTATCTACATCATGCTGTTATATTTAAATGTGATAAACCCATAGTTTTAAACAATGCTTTTAGAATCATGATGATGATCATGCTAATGAGATCTAAATTCTTAGATAGCTTAAAACTAAAATAGTTCTCAATCGATGGATTACTAAATAAGGGATTAGTGAATCCGGATAGATTAGTACATACGTTGCTTGCTCTTTAGAAGAGGATGATCGATCTCATGATCATTTGTATAGAGACACTAAAGCAAGTATGTAGGTGCTTTTGGAAAATAAGTACACTAAAAGTGGCTCGCTAAGGAATACCTAATGGAGTTTTACTCGCCTATCAATAGGAATTCCTTTAGTGATAGTAGGACAAGTAATCCTTAGACTTGAGATCATCATAGTATCTTATGTATGATGAGTTATACTTTGGCATGTCCCTTAAGACCCTGAGGGTATATCAAATGGTATGCTTGGGTATTATTAATTATACATAAAGATAATGAATGATCAATAAATAATCTTCCAATTCTAGTAAAAGAAGTGAATCTCCTATGTGATTCGATAAATGGCAACTCTAGTCATTGGCAAAGGCAGAATAAAATTAGAAAGTAGTTTCTAATTTGCATTATCGAAGTTTGTGCATTTAGGATCAAAATAAATATAATTAAATAAAATAAAACTTGATAATAAATTCATGTCTTATATTTAATTGGGACATCGTATGGTAGAAGAAATGAATTGTACGGTAACTATTTACTCAAAAGTTCTTTTATGATTAATGTTGAAATCTATAGTATCTGCAAAGTCGTTGAGTGCTAAGGGAACTTACTGTGACAACCCGGATTTTCAAGAATTAATAAATGAGAATTTAATAAATAAAATTCTTATTTTAAGATGTTTAGAGGACGAGTATGTGTATATGTGTTATATTCTGAAATGTGCGATTTGGTATGAAGAGAATTATATTCATGTATTGGAGTAATTTAATTAAGTGCAATACATTAATTAAATTGATGTTTAAGTAATTTTGTGGTATTTGTTAGTAGATATTTACTAATTATTACATGAAATTATGATTAATGAGTAATTATAATTATGTAGCAATTTGAGCTATGTGGCAATTTTAGTTAATTAAGGGATGTTAGCTTTAATTTAATTAAATTAGAATGTTGAGATTTATTTAAATAAAGTGTAACATTGAAAGTTATGTGTTAAAAGAGTTAAAAAGGGTTTTAAATGAGTTTTACCAAACAAAGCCCTTAAAACTGTTTTTAAAGAGTTTTGCCAAACAAGGCGCTTGCACATGTTTTAATTCTGTTTTGCCAAACGGGGCTTTAACTACTAAAAATCTATTTTTTTAAATAAGCTGTTTGCCAAACAAGCCTTATGACTTTTAAAATTTAAAATATTATAACTGATATATTAATTGTTAGTTATTATATATAATTATATGTATTAAATATTATAACAGTTATACTATATGTATATACGTTAGTTTAGAAGAACAAAACAAAGTTGGAATTTTATAAGTGTTAGAAAGAGAAGTACAAAGAAAGTTAGAGAGAAAAGAAAAGAGAAGAAGAAGAGAAAAAGGGAAAAGGATTGAGAGAATCCTTGCTATACCAACAAGCATCATCATCTTCTTCTTCCTCACTAAGCTTAAGGGTATAATTATATCTTGTAGTTTTTAGAATTTTGTTTATATGTTCTTCAAGTTTTAATTCTATGTATATATGAATTTAGTATGAAATTAATAAAAACATGAAATTTATATGCAATATATGTTATAACATGCTTATATGTGATTAGTATAATGATTTAAGTGATTTAATCCATGAAAACATGATGAACATGAAGAAATCATGTTCATCAAAAGTTATAGTAAATTGGTTTTGATAAATAGCTCTTTTAAAATCTAAATTCGTGTTTGATTGTGATATATTATATAAATTGATTATAGATTATGATAATATATCAAGAAACAAAATTAACATGCTTTGAATTGTTTGATTTGGTTTAAAAACAAACTCACAGTGTTAATTTTCTTCAAGAAAACTTAACAATGGTGTTTTCTTCAAAATCGTGAAATTAAGTATTTTGATTATGTGTTGTAGTTTTATTGTATGTTAAAAATATGATGGATGTTTAAGATTTTTCTTTTATAAAGTTTCATGTGCATTGTGTTAGTTAAAATCGGACTTTGGTGCGAAGAAACAAGCCAAATTGGCTTTTTCTCGACACAGTTTTGCAAGATAGGGAACCCACCAGCAGGGGGCCCCGCCCCAGCGAGGCTTTTGGCCTAGAAAGCCCCACCCCAGCGGGGGTACATGCTGTCCGGAATAGTTTAAGTAGTGTAATGCAAAATTATTTTGACCTCTTGTAGTAAAACAAGCATAACTTCTTCATACAAACTCCGATTAAGGCGATTCATGATGATTCGGAAAGATAACGAGTATACCTACAACTTTTGTTCTCTAATTTTTTCGATTTGAAGTCGTTAGAAGGGGTCCAAATGGCCATCTTTGTGACTGATGCGTATTCAAAGGCAATCGGAGGACGTCAGACATGCACATACGCAAGTATAGTGCTGTCGACGATAAAATGTTGTTCTAAGTTATAAAAACATCAATATTATAAAATGTAATGATGTTTAACATTAATCAATGATGTAATGACAACTATATCGACTTAACTAAAATTTAAGTGTCGATTAAAAGAGAAGTATAAAGAAATTTGAAACGAAGGTTAACTTAATTAATGTTAATAAACATTATACATCTAATGTGATGTAAAGACGAGGTTTAAGACTTAGATAAATTGTAACGATTGAGAATTTTATATATTAATTGTGAATATTTATTGAATTAAATAAATATTTTATTGAATTTATTTGTGGAGATAAATAACTTGTGTGATTGCTGTGGATAATTTAATTAGGTGCTATATATTTAATTAAATTGATATGTTAGCAATGGTGTAGCATAATTCTAATTTGATTGAGAATAAGTCAATTAGATTTAATGTTATGTGCTAAGTGATAATAATTTGTTACATGAATTATGTTTAATAAAGGAAATTCAATTGTGTCACAATTTGGTATTATGTGAATGTTAGTTTATTTAATTGAATTAGAATGTTGTAATTTAATTAAATAAGTGTGGTATTTAATCTATGGATTAAGGATTTATTAAAATAAAGGAAAGGGTTTTAAAGTGATTTTCTAAACAAGGCCTTACTTCTCTTTTAAATTTGCTTTACCAAACATGACTTAGCTAATAAAGAGTTTGTTTATCTAAGATTGCCAAACATGGCCTTAGGCTTTTCAAATTTCATAACCTATGTAATTAGGAATATTTATTATGCTAATTAGTATTATACTTATTACTTATAGGTTACATATATATTATATATGTATATGTATATTGTATAATATATGCTAAGTTAAAAGTTACGTTAGTTTTACAAAACAAAGAAAGAAAGAAGAAGAGGGTTAGAGAGAATTGTCAGAGAAGAAGAAGAAAGAAGAGGAAGAAAAGCTTGAGAAGGCAAAAGAGGATCATCATCTCCATCTCTCTCTTTAATCAAAACTAGTAAGGTTATAACCCTACCTCTTCTAATTGTAGAATCAAATTGTATAACTATTGTATTCTTTGTCAAATTAGGTTTCATGATGAGGAATTTATATGTATATATGAATTTCATATGTTTTCATATGTAATTGTATGCCATGAAAGGATTTTCATATTTCAATAGTTGTAAAAACAAGTTTTGAAGTTATGTTCTTCTATGTTTTCATGGTTTTAGAATTCTATGTGGAAGTCTCTTTGTGAACGTTCTTGAGTTTGATACATGTATGAGATGTGTATATATATATATATATATATATATATATATATATGTTTACATATGGTTTTTATAGTTATTTAAGAGTTTCAATTCACAAGTATATGATGAACACTATGAAATCATGTTCATAGTACTCTTTTATGAAGTTATGTTGAAAATTATTTTTAAATTCTTGATGTGAGCATGAGATATGTGTAATATGTGATATAACATGATTATATATGAGTTATATGGTTGTGTTAGCAATTCAAATCATGAATTTTTGATAAACAATAGGACTTTTGTTCATATTGATTTTCTTTGAATCAATTTCTGAAAAATAGCTTTTGAAACTACCAAATTGATGTTTGATTATGATTTATTGTTGAAATTGATCATGTGTTATGTTATTATATTAAGAATAGAAGTTTTTAGAATTGGAATTACTTGAATTGATTGAAAAACGAGTTCGTAGTAGCAATTTTCGTCAAGAACGCTTAAAATTGTGTTTTTCTTCGAAAATCATGAAATCTTGATTTTGATTATCTGGTATATGGATTTTTAATGTTATAAGCATGTTAATAAGTTTAAAATATTGTTTGTATCAAGTTTCATGTTTATCATATTGGAAAAAATCGAATTCGGTGTGAAGGAATGAGCCGAATTGGCTTATTTCTCCATCAGTTCGCGAACCAGCCCTCCCACCAGAGCATGCACCCGCCCCAGCGGGGCTGGTAGGCCTTGGGGACCCGCCCCAGTGGGTTAACAATCTATCCAGAAAAGTTGCTTTTTGGCTTTCGAGTTTTTTTGCCCCGTTTGTTTAGCTAACTTGCTTCTATGACTTGGAAAGTGAAATATATAATAAGTTAACATGTTTTTGATGTGTTTAAGTTTGATTGAAGTGTTATGTGAGTATGTTACATGTGTGTGTATGTGTTACTTTCCTAAGGTACATAACACGATTCATTGAGTTATAAGCTTATGAATGTATGTCGTGAGTATAGACACACGTACTTGACTAGTTGGCAACCAATGTGGTAAATTACATTGTGAATTGGACTTGGATATGAAGTTCGATGGTTTAAATGTTGTAGTTGGATACTAATAGATGATTTGAATGTAATATAAATGTGTAGGGTGTTTGTGAAGTGATTGTAATTGTGTTTCAAGTGTAGCTTGCGCTTAAGGCAAGTCTTCTAAACCCTAAACTCGTTAACGTTAAGCAAATTTTCTATCTCTAACTTATTATTGTGCAAGTATTCTAATCTTTATACTCTTATGTTAAGCGTTGTTGTATTCTAATATTCCTAATGCTCAAATAATGAAGTGTCATTGAGGTATTATAATCTTGACTTAGTTGTTCAAGCAAGATTCACTTATTCTTTCAATTGCTTTGAGTTACTTCTAAAGCATGCCTATCTATTATAAAATTTATTGTCATATCTTGTAATTGGTTCATGATTCTTATATCATTAAACTATTAAAGTGTTGTGAGTCGATTCAACTACTCCTAGTTGATGATAGTTGAAACTCCGAAGTTCCCTTATCTATCCAAACCAAACTCTCTTTGGTGCGGACTTGTATTCAATTACTGAGAATGAACAACCCTATTCATTAGAGGATACTTATGCGAAAGCGTTAAGATGGTTGTGCACAATTCATGGTACAAAGGGTTGATCCCCCTAAGTACGAGTTAAAGGTCCATAATCTTATTGGCTGTTAAAGGTTTAAATAGAAATATTTATAACCTAGGACAATAGTTCAAGGTCTTATGACCCTCAGATGATTCTATATTCGAATTCTATGTATTGATGAAAGAATTATAATTCAATTCTTTATATTGATGAAAGTAATGTTATTCAAACTCTTTTGAAACGATTCACTTATATCATATCACTGTTGTATTTTCAAGTGAGCTTTTGTTTGCTCCCTATTTCATGTTTTACCACCACTTGCAGTTGAGACATCCATGTTGTCTGGGAGCAGCTGGTTAGGAGAGAGCCATCTCCAGTGATTACCGTAGCTGGTCGGGAGCGTGAGCTGACACCTATTCCAGAGGAAGAGGACGAGGACGAGTCTGAAGAGGATCCCGAAGAGGAATTTCCACCTCACTCTGTTAGTGCTGAGATATACGAGGCAGTTTACGATAGTAATGTGGAGCTTCATGGTCGAGTCGGAGAGCTTAAGGAAACCATCCAGCAGCGGGACGAGACTATCGAGGATATGGCTAGTGACCTAGGAGAAGCACAGTGGAATTTAATTCACGCAGAGAATGATCGAGATGAGGCACGAGCCGAGCTAGCAAAGCTGAAGCAAGATATTCAAGAGGAGTCGACGAAGCGTGCCAGAGCTGAGGAAACAAGCTTGAGGGCTACTCAGTGAGCCGATCGAGCTGAGTACGAGGCGGAAACCAAGAGAGCCAAGCTAAGGGAAATATAATACTCTTTCCATACGGTTATAGATAGGGCCCAGGACCGTATCTTTTATTACCCAGCTCAGTTCCAAGGGTTACCATGGTATGTGGTGGATCGAAGGACAGCGTTCCGGGTGATGGAGGAAGAACGTAGAGAGGCTGTGCGATGTCTTAATATGCCTAGACATTAGAACTTTTAAATTATGTGTTTCTTTTTGTAATAAATGATGTAAGTCCCATAACTTGAGATAATGGGATAAAGTGATGACGTAGTCCTGTAACTTGTTCTAGTTCAGGAAAAATGATGTAAATAGCAGGAATGCTATCTATCCTATGTTTTTAAAACTACAAGTAATGAATAAAAGAAGTGTATTGATGTGCTATGTGTTCATATATGAACTGAGTTATTCGGTTGTTTAAGTTTAACTCAAATACTTAAGAACCAAATAAAGGATCTAATAATGATATTTTCTTAACAGAAAATGCCTACTAGAAGAAGACCAACACGTCAAAACCCCGAGGGTTCAACGAACAACAACAATAACGATGGAACAAACCCTAACTCGGTTCAGAAGTTAGTGAACTTGCTGACAGGAGCAATGGCGAATCAGCAGCAAGTGCAGGCCACGAAGTTCAAAGAATTTAAGGCAGTAGGACCGCCTGAATTCAAGGGATCGAAAAACCCTATAGATGCTCAGACGTGGGTTATGGAAATGGAGAAGGTCTTTAACGTGGCTAGGGTCGGTGAAGACCAGAAGACAGCATTTGCGACTTTCATGTTGAAGGCAGATGCTAGTTTCTGGTGGCAGGCGAATAAGACCCGAGAGGGAGAAGGAGTCATAATGTGGGAAAGTTTCAAGGAAATATTCTACGAAATGTACTTCCCAGTGAGTTCGCAGGACCAGATGGAGGTCCAATTCTTAGAGCTGAAGTAGGGAGGAATGACAGTGTCGGAATACGCCGTAAAGTTCAACGAGTTGGCCAGGTTCACTACCTACCAAGTCAGCACGGACACTAAGAAGGCAAGGAGGTTTGAGCGGGGACTGAAACCCTTGCGCTACAGCAAGGTCTCTATGTTCTAGCTGAACACGTTTGCAGCCGTGCTGGAAAAGGCCATTCTAGCTGAAGGAGGAAGTGAAGCGGTGACTAAATTCAACCAAGACAGGAAGAAGAAGGTTGAGACTGAAGACAAGGTTGGTAGTAGCGTAGTTATCCATCAGAAGAGGAAGTGGAATGACAATACCTCTGCTCGAAGTCAGCAGGGAGGACAACAGAAGAGAAAGCTCAAAGCATGTGCTTCATGTGGGAAGACTCACACTAGAGTGTGCATGAAAAGGAAAAGGGTGTGCTACAACTGTGGTCAGGAAGGCCACATCGCGCCGAACTGCCCAAACCCGAAGAAGGGAGATTGCTATACATGTGGATCCAAGGATCACATGGCTCGTAATTTCCCTAAGAAGCCAGCGACAGGGTCAACAGGGAATAGAGGAAATGGCAGTGGCAGCACTCTGACTATTGCCGGACCGTTGCCATTGCAAGCCGTTCGACCCACTGCCCACACGTTCAATATGACAGTGCAGGACGCCATGCAATCAAAGGATGTAGTGGCAGGTATTATTTCGATCAATAGTATAAATGCATATGTATTATTTGATTCGGGTGCTACTTGTTCATTAATATCTAATGATTTTGCTAAGACCCTAGACTTCCCTATAGAGGAGTTATCTTACCCCTTGAACATAGAAATTGCGAATAGGGAAGTTATTCCTATTAACGTTAAGCAAATTTCCTATCTCTAACTTATTATTGTGCAAGTATTCTAATCTTTATACTCTTACGTTAAGCGTTGTTGTATTCTAATATTCCTAATGCTCAAATAATGAAGTGTTATTGAGGTATTATAATCTTGACTTAGTTGTTCAAGCAAGATTCATTTATTCTTTCAATTTCTTTGAGTTACTTCTAAAGCATGCCTATCTATTATAAAATTTACTGTCATATCTTGTAATTGGTTCATGATTCTTATATCATTGAACTATTAAAGTGTTGTGAGTCGATTCAACTACTCCTAGTTGATGATAGTTGAAACTCCAAAGTTTCCTAATCTATCCAAACCAAACTCTCTTCGGTGCAGACTTGTATTCAATTACTGAGAATGAACAACCCTATTTATTAGGGGATACTTATGCGAAAGCATTAAGATGGTTGTGCACAATTCATGGTACAAAGTGTTGATCCCCTTGAGTACGAGTTAAAGGTCCATAGTCTTATTGACTGTTAAAGGTTTAAATAGAAATATTTATAACCTAGGACAATAGTTCAAGGTCTTATGACCCTCAGATGATTCTATATTCGAATTCTATGTATTAATGAAAGAATTATAATTCAATTCTTTATATTAATGAAAGTAAAGTTATTCAAACTCTTTTGAAACGATTCACTTATGTCATATCACTGTTGTATTTTCAAGTGAGCTTTTGTTTTCTCACTCTTGCATGTTTTACCACCACTTGCAGTTGAGACCAAGAAGGTTGACATACTGTCAACAACTAAAGGAAAAGGAAAGATGAACAAATGAAGGCTTGTGGTTTCAAGTTTTTATTGTAATAAGACTTAGTCGATTATGTTATGTTTATTTTCGCATTTATTGTTTGATGTTAAGGTTAGTTAACCCTGGGATTTTGTTGGACAAGTTGTATTCCTTTTTAAAGGAAGATTTTTATTAAGGTTTATGAAGGTTGTAATTTACTTTGCAATTCTTTATTATTGGGTAGATGTATGTTTTATTAGAAAGTGAACACCAAATCATGTGAAAACGAAGTACCCGGATTTGGGGGTGTCACATAAATGTTAAGCGTATTAAAATGGAACGTGATGAGAAGTAAACGGAAGTTTAATGTGAATAAATCGAATGGACAATGAGGAGCCCTAACAGGACTTAGCCACATAAATTGAACATTTTGTGTGTCAAACCTAAAGAAGATGATAGTAGATCGTAAAGTAGAGTTACTTAAACGATTACTAAGCATTGATATGTGACTAATAAATGATGTGCATGATTATATAATTGTGTAAGATTCATGAAGTGCAGATAACTGTAAGCTGTTTTATGTAATTGGTAATCTTCAAACTAGGCAAGTTTTTCAGTTCCTATTTACTTTATGAATTTGGCAACTGATTGTTGTAATTTAGGCTGTTGAATGTATGTGCAATTATATATTATGCTTTATACTATGAAAGTCAATTTATGACTAAACTGATTGGGTAATGGAACTCAATCTTTAATTGAGATGTGAAATACAGTATGTATGATATGTTTAGTAAAACGATTATGATGTATGAACTAAGAATGATATTGCGTGCTATGTGATGTATAAAAACTATTAGATTTGCTGAGTTGTCGAGCTCATTCTTGCAAAATAACTATTTTGCAGGTCAATGATTCAAGGTAATGATACGTGCTACCTGAATGCTAAAGATCATTATCAATTCAAGAAGATTATTTTCTTTTAGCTGAGAAATATATTTGATGGTTTAAATGTATTATAATTGTTGAGTTGTCTGATGTATAATGGATATTGATTTGTAATGTAAGATTTTGTTTATACTTTTGATGAAGCGATTCATGAAATAAATTTGAATCAAAGATATGTAATGATAAAGGTTGTGATTCAGGGAAATATAGAAAGAAAAATATAAAAGTTTTAATTATTCCGCATTTTATTAAGTTTAATACCAATTAATGATATAAATTTAGAAGTTCGATGTGTTGTTAACGACCGATGTCGAGAGTTGTATTGTATTAATTTTGGGGACGTTACAGTTGGTATCAAAGCTGATAGGTTATACACCTTAGGTAAGAGTACCTTAGGCTATGACCTTAGGTTACAAGAAGTTAAGTTTAAGTAGTGGTATAGTCGTATTCTTTAATAGTTGATGTATAGTATCTGGGCTAAATGATTCCGTCAGAGAGCGGCGGTTAATACGAGCTAGCAACCAATCTAACTCACTGTGTAAGACAGTGTAGACGAGACGGAAAACTAGTTTGTTAGTTGTTTGTGGGAAACCACTCCGCTTACTATATTGAACACTGTTAGAGACTCGATGTGTATCGAGTATAGGGTTATGGATACGTGTGATGAAAAGGTGATTCTTTGCACATACGTAGATGTATAGGATGAGTTAAGTCTTAGAAATATTATAAGAAGAAGATGAGAATGACGAGGAGTAAACTCGAATAAAATATTGAGTTATATGAATGAAATTAAAAATTCTTAAAGGAAGAATTGATAAATAAACAAGAAGATTCAAAGAAGAATCTTGAAGAGATATAAAGATAAGAATCAGGAGTTACCTAACTCCAATGATCATGATGGCGAATAATGATGAATAGACAAAGTCTATAAGATTAAAAGCATAAATGAAATCATAATATGATTTGATGAAAGGTAAAGATAAGAAGATTGACAAACAAAACGATAATGAGATAAGAAAAGAATCACAAGGGAGATGATTATAGAATAAGATCACGATATGATCTTTCAAAGTTATAAAAGACAGATGGTATATAATGATTAAATAGCTATAGTTTGATGCTATAAAGGGAATGTACTATGATATAGTACGAGATAAACTTACGAGTTATAAATGATGAGATAAAGAAAGTTCGTATCAACCAAAGAGCAAGTTATGAGAAAGATAGAGTTAAGTGGGATTTCAACTGAGGACTCATGTGGTGGCTGAGTTGGACAAACCTTTGTATGGGCAGGGGTTTTGTGCTTACACTTGGTTTATCACATTGATAATCAGTGGAATGTTGGTGTCGCGCTATTAATATATATATATATGGTGAGAAGGTGATTCTTGTCCCATGTTTATATATGATAGTTAGAGACAATTCAGATTAGATTAGATGATATTAAGGTTATGTGCGAGTTCTTAAAACTCATGCTTATGGTAAGTTCGTGACTCATAATCGTATGCATGTTTTTGAACCTCTAAGCATATGGACAGTCCCTGATAGGTTCTTTGACTACGTATTTCTAAGACAAGTTCTTAAACTCATATTATTGTGGCAAGTTCCTGAACTTCCAAAGTGTTATAAGTTTGATGAACTATACTGGGTATAGAAAGGTTATGGTATAGAAAGCATTGATGGTGTTGAAGATTGATAGAATGATTAAGTAATGAACGGCAGAGTAAAGATTTATGTTGATGAAGGAAAATTGGACATTCTAAATCTTCTAGCTATGCTAGATTTTCAAAATTTATTGACTTCGTGCTGATGTTTACACTTATGAGTCTTTTGAAAAATATTGTATCAAATAATTGAAGCAATGGATTTTTTAAACAGTGCTATTATTCATATGTCTATGCTAATTGCTACAGCTAGACAAAAAATGATTTAAAATTTTCAAAATATATTATATATATTTTATGCATCATTTGATATGGTGTAGAAATAATAATCGAGAAAGTCATCAATGCAGTTAAACCTAGTATTGGATGTGATCGTAGGATCGTCAGCCCACTATGGTATGTAGTATGATGACATCATATAATAACGTCATACAATGACGAAATCCTCAATGTACCATTATGACGTTACCGTATCGTGATATTATAAAAAAAATTATTTATTTTTAGTTTTCTTGAACTATATTAAATATATATATATATATATATTTATTGAGTTGGTTAAAAACATAAATATATATATATATATATGTATATATATATATATATATATTTCGATTGATGTCCGAATTGTTGATAAGAGTCTATGCTACTTGATTCAGGTAGACAAATATCGAAAGATATTTATGAAATTCGAGCGTTATTGACAAAGTATGCCAAACCAAATTGTTTTGGGGCGAATTCAGATGTTTAAAACTGAGGTGAACAACCATATAAAGGGGACACGTTATCGGAGACAATGGTTCCGAAAGTAACGTATATATTCATTACGATGTTATAATGTAATACGTTATGCACGACGTAGGGGTACGATAGGTTGATCACCTAGAGTACTTGCAGAGAGTGTTTTCAGTCTGTGTGATTGCTAAACATTCTGTTAAAGATGATTTACAATGATGATACACTATTAATGTGACACCCCCAAATACGGGTACTTCGTTTCTATATGATTTGGTGTTCACTTTCTAACTATAACAAACATCTACCCAATATATCTCAAACTAAATTACAATCTTTATATAAAATCTCTCTTAAAACAAGGGTTACAACCTTCTCAAAAATAAATCCAAGGGTTACTCTAACCTTGACATAAATAATAAAGTGCGGAATAAAAACATGACATAAAAGTCTTATTACAATCATTTCAAAATAATTAAACAAGTCTTCATTTGTTCGTCTTTCCCTTGCCTTTACTCGTAGACGGGGCGTCAACGTTATCAACCTTAACTACAATTGTTATTTAATGCAAGAGTGAACAAACAACAGCTCATTGGAGTTTAACAATAATAATTACATGAAAGAATATCTTTTAAAGAATCTGAATAACTTAGCTTGCTTCAATCATAAAGAATTGAATAACAATTCTCTATCAACATTAAGATTCGAATATAGAATTTGTCTGAGGGTCATAAGACCTTTGAACTCTTGTCCTAGGTTATAAATATGTCTATTTAAACCTTTAACAGTCAATAAGACTATGGACCTTAACTCGTACTTAGGGGGATAAGCCCTTCGTACCATGTATTGTGCACAAACATCTTAACGCTATGCGTAGTAACCTCCCCTAATAATTAGGGTTGTTCAACTCAGTAATTTGAATTCAAGCCCGCACCAAAGAAAGTTTGGTTTGGATAAGCTTACAAGGGTAATTTAGAATTCACGCTCATCAACTAAGGATTAGTTGAATCGACTTTCAATAATTCATAAATAAAATAATTATGAATTAACATATACTTTAGAAGTAAACTTAAAGCTTTTAAAATAATAAACTAGATCTTACTTGAACAATAAGTCAAGATTATTTCAATTAAATAAACAATTGTCCAATACAAAAATAGAAAGGACATTCTCAACAATGAATACATGAACTCAAGAAATTGTATAGAATTAACAAGTTTAGGGTTAGAAGACTTGCCTCAAGCACAAACTACTTAACACAATTAACGTACTTAAACACTTACTATACACATTCAATTATAATAATCTAAATTAGCTAACACATAACTAATTCATATAAGTGGTTAACCCTCATGGTTAACTCACTCTAATTAAATAAATAATAATAATCAACTATCACATATTTAATTACATCACATAGGCATGCTCACATAATTAAATCAATTATGTATTTAACTAAATTATAATTAAACAATTATAATTTAAACACTTAATCTAATTATAATTATTCAATTATAATTACCTCTTAAATTATCACCAGTTAATAATTAATAATTAATTAAACTATATCATGCATTATAATTACACAAATTATAATTAATCATGCAATTATAAACTTAAAATCCATAACTAAACATGCATTTATTAAATTACAATTACTTAAATTATAATTTAAATTAATATCTAATTGATTAAAATAAATCAACTACTATTCATTATAATTTAACAAAATTATAAATTAAATTTAAACATTTACTCTTAATTATAATTATTCAAATTATAATTGAGTAGCTCATACTACAATTAAACAATTATAATTTATAATTCTACATTAAGGTTTTCAAAACTTCTTTTTTTTCAAATATAAAATTGTCAAATTCACATTAACAACATGTTATAGCAACTAGATACATTGCTCACTGTCATAGCATAATTAAACTAGGTTCAAAAACAACACTGCACAATTAGCTAACCTTCATTGCCTTTGCTCTGGCAACGGCGCAGCTGCGCCACACTTTGCCATGACACCGGCGCAGGTGTCAAACCTGGGAAACTCAGCAGGCGCAGCTGCGCCACCTCTACCTTTGTTGTCGGCGCAGCTGCGCCGGAACGGGAACAGAGGCAGACAGCCACGACACCCTGCTTCACTGTTCATCCCGAACATGCCAACAATCGGCAACACACAGTAACACAGACAACGTAAAGCATACTTATGCAGTAATACTCATGCTATATATATGATACTAATCACAGAATTTGTCTAACGAAAATCAAAGGTTTTAAAAACCCAATTTTGACATTTTTACAAAAACTCATATATTTTTCAAAAACAATTTATTGTAAAAAATTTCTCCACCAATTAAACTTATAACACATGCATTATATTCATGATTGAAGATAACATCATAAACAATTCTAAACATGCATATTACTACATAAAATTTTCATAAATTTTTATTCTAAAACTCAACCAAAACATATGAACTCTCAAGAATATCAATTTTCCATTAAAACATATTTTAACAACCACTTGATTTCTGAAAATTCTTTATAGCATACAATCACCAATAATAATACATGAACACAATACATATATATATAATTTATGGTTACAAAACTTCTATGAAAACTCAACTTTTGACAGAGAATAAAATACAAGGAACATATAGATTGAGTTCTACAATTGTAAGAGTAAAATTATAGATTATAACCTTTTTGCTAATCGTTAGTGAAGAAGAAGATGATGCTTGCTTAAGCTCTTCCTTCTCTTCTTCTTCTCTCTTCTCTAATTCTTTCTCTGTTCTTTCTTTTCTCTCTTACACTGATATTCTCTCTAACGTAGTTTAGACTAACGTATCATGTAAACGTATACTAATAGATATAGGATATACATATAATATATAACTGACAATTAACTCCCCTAATAAACATTCATCAGTTACAAAATTTTAAAAAATCAAAAGCCACTAGGGCTTGTTTGGCAAGAATACTTTATAAAAATAATTTTTAGTATTCAGACATTGTTTGGTAAAACAGTTTAAAAACAAATGTAAGGGCTTTGTTTGGTATAAATCGTTTTAAAAATCTTTTTTTTCTTTATTTTAACACATACTTTAATGTCATATTTTAATCAATTAAATATTAAACAAATAATTTAATCAATTAAAATCTAACATCCATTAACCAAATAAAATAATTTGTCACATAATTATAATTACTCGCTAATTATAATTCCCGTAACACTTAACACACATCTCATCTAATTTAATTCTGTAACGACCCCAAAATTTATACAATAATATTCTCCTTCTCGATCGTTAACAATACAACTTTAATCTCTCATTACATCAATACAACTTTAATCTCTCATTACATCATTATTCGATATTAAAAATCACTAAAAATGCGGAATATTTAAAACTTTTATAAACTTTCTTTCTATATTGCCCTGAATCGCAACCTTTACATTACAACTCTTCGATTCAAATCTATATCATGAATCGTTACAACAAAATGACTATACAAAGTCTTTCATAATAAAACAATATCCATCTACATTGGATAACTCTATTTATAACTCAGCGACATATTTCATTCAAAACATTAACTATAATTTGAAATTGAACATAACTAATATTCTTGAACATTGATCTCTATAAATCACTTAACACATATCTTTACCTTGCATCCTTGACCTGCAAAAATGGTTATTTGCAAAAGTGAGCTCGACAGCTCAGCAAGTTCTAACAGTTTTCATGCATCACGTATCACATAATAAACATGCTCAACATAAATCTCATAATAATTAAAGTAACATGGCATACATGCTTTAATTCACATAACAAATATAAAGATTGAGTTCCTTACTCAATCAACATTATTTGACCAAACAGTGTAGTCATAAATTGACTTTGACATTTCATGATTACAACATGTATAACTTATCATGCTCGCTTACAACATATATAGCATATCATATAATTTAAAACAGTTCATCAAATTCACGTAGACAAGTAGGAACCAAAAGAATTGCCTGGCTCGTGGATTACCAATTACCAAAAAACTTCTTAATATAATTTGCTTCATGATCCTACATAATGTATCACCATAAGCATCAATTATTAGTCACTTAGCAACGCTTATCAAACGTCTAAGTAAATTCTAATCTACACTTTCTGATTTACACTTCGTAATTCTCTTCCATTCACTCGTTTGACACTCGCTGTCAAAACATATGTATAACTATTACATAGCTAATCTTCATCGTTAGTTAACCAATTAAGATTAACTCATACCTCAATAACTAATAAGTTAATAATTAATCACCAAGTAATTTAATCACCTCACATAATCATATTACATTTCACATAATTAATCAATTATAATTACATCTTACGTCAATCAAATTACAATTCAAGTAAAACATCATTATATTTACTAACATTCATGTTTTATAACTTAGAACAACATCTATTATAGTCGACAGCACTATACTTGCGTATGTGCATGTCTGACGCCCTCTGATTGCCTCCGAATACGCATCAGTCACAAAGATGACCATTTTGACCCTTTCTAATGACCTCAAATCAAAAAAGTTAAAGAACAAAAGTTGTAGGTCTACTCGTGCTTGTTCCGGAGCATCTTGAATCTCCTCAATCGGAATTCGTATGAAAACGTTATGGCCATTTTACTAATAGAGGTCAAAAAAGGTTCGCATTACAACAACTAAACCACCCCGGACAGCAAGGGTACCCGCTGGGGTGGGTCCAAGTGCTGGTGGAGGGGCTGGTTCGCGAACTGGTGGAGAAATAAGCCAATTTGGCTTATTCCGTCACACCGAATTCGAATTTTCCCAACATGACAAACATGAAACATGTGACAAACAATATTTTAAGTTTATTAACATGCTCATAACATAAAAATTTCATATAAACACATAATCACAACCAAGATTTCATGGAATTCGAAGAAAAACACAATTTTAAGCATTCTTGACGAAAATGGCTACTACGAATTCATTTTTCATCAAATTCAAGTGATTCCAATTGTAATCACTTCTATTCTTAACATACTAACATAATACTTGATCAATTTTAACAATAACTCATAATCAACATCAATTTTGATAGTGTCAAAAGCAATTTATCAGAAATTGACTCAAAGAAAAACACTATGAACACGATTCCTATTGTTTATCAAAAATCCATGGTTTGAATTGCTAATACAACCATATAATTCATATACAATCATGATATATCATATATTACACATAACTTCATGCTTTCACCAATCTCTTTGATAATTTAAGAATAATTTTTAACATAAATTCATAATCTAACACTATGAACATGATTTTCATAGGGTTCATCATATACTTGTGATTGAAATTCTTAAACAAATATGAAACTCTCATGTAAACATATATATATATATACATACATATCCCATTCTTATAACAAAATTATGTAGTTTCACAAAGAGATTTTTACATAGAATTCCAAAACTATAAAAAAATAGAAAACATTATTTTAAAATTTGTTTTTACAACAATTGTATTTTGAAAACCCTTTCATGGCATACAATTACCATTGAAAACATATGAACATCATAGATACATATAAATTCATGATTATGAAAACCCAATTTGATAAAGACTAAATACAAAACATATGAATTGAGTACAAGGGTTAGTATGATACCCTTCTACGTTCAATTAGGAGAAAAGATGATGAAGATGATGATCTTCTCTCTTGCTTTCTCAAGCTTCTCATCTTCTTCTCTCTTCTTCTTCTCTGTATTCTCTCTTCTTCTCTTTGTTCTTAGTTTAGACTTAGGTTTAAAAAACTAACATAACTTAGTGTATATACAATATACATATAACACATATAATTATAGAATATGTAACTCCCAATCTAATTACATATACTAATTACCAATTTAGTATATAAGTTACAAAAATTAAAATTTTAAAAGCCCTAAGGCTTGTTTGGCAAAACCGCATTATTTTAAAAAACAGGTTTTAATAGTTAAGGCCTTGTTTGGATAAAACAGGTTTAAAACAAAAGTAAGGACTTTGTTTGGGAAAACGGTTTTAAAAACTCTTTTAACTCGTTTAATAAATGCTTTAACACATATTCTTAATGTTATCCTTTAATTAATTAAATCTTAACATTAATTTAATTAATTAAAAGTTTAACATCAATTAATCACATAAAATTATCACATTATAATTACTTGCTAATTATAACTTCATATAATACTTACCACATCACTACATCTAATTTAATTATCTCAATTAAATTAGAACTATAACATCAAATCATTACATATTAATTAAATTAAATATTAAATAATTATTTAATTAATATAATATACTTAATTATATTACTCCATAGTAATCTCAATAAATAATTTAATTAAAATATTTATTTACTTCAATAAATATTAAAATTAATATTTACATTCTCTTCACACCAAATCACATATAAATAATATAACACTTATACACATACTCGTACTTAAACATCTTAAAATAAGAATTTAATTTATTAACTTCTCATTTATAAATTCTTAAAAAATCTGGGATGTCACATCCTTCCTTCCTTATAAGGATTCCGTCCTCGGAATCAACGAAACCTCCCTTACTCAGTTTTCGTAAAATCTCTTTCACAATTATCGTTGAATAACTTCAACACGTTAACTTAGCAAAAAGTTTTACACATATATATACTTCATTCATTTCTTCAACAACTATTAGATTTTATTACACAACCTTCAATCAAACCCAATCATATATCGAATATTATATATTCTCTAACTCGTTCACTCCTTTCTAAAGATCATTACCGAATGCTATACTCGTCGAATTAATATACTACATAATTCACCATCTATAATTGTTCGAGTTATCACATTCACCCTTCTTCTAAAAATTTCGTCCTCGAAATTTTTATTAATCTTCATTCATTCAAACTATCAAAATAGATTTTTACGTTAATCTCCATTCACTGGATTAAAGCGTTCTACCACTAACTCTTTTTAAGGAATATCCTTCTTCCCACATCCTCCTTCAGAATAATAAGAATCTTTCACCATTGCTCAATAATTGGGAAGCGATATAAATAACTCAGGAATTTAAAAGATTCCAATAATGCTGAGTGGTCGCAAGACCTTGAACTTCTTTCTAGGTTTAATAGTGCTTCACCCCCGGTACTTCACACTATAAACCGCATCGGTACTCTAGGTGGCCAGCCTATCATACCTCTACGTCGGGCCCAAACGTAGTACATCGTAACGACTATATGCGTTACACTGGGAACTATTGCCTCCGATAACATGTCCCCTTTTATAGGGTTGTTCACCTCAGCTTCTTAACATCTGAATCCGCACCAAAACAATTTGGTTTGGCATAGTTTGACCAAAAACCCTCGAATTTCATAAACATCTTTCAATATTTGTCTAGCTGAATCAAGTAGTATAGACTTTTAGCAACAATTCGGACATCAATCAAAATATATATATATATATATATATATATATATTTAACCAACTCAAAAAAATATATTTTGTTTCGTTTAAGGAAACCAAAAATAAATAAATCAATCTTTTCATAATATCCTGATACCGTACCGTAGTAATGGTACGTTGAGGATTTCGTCATTATATGACGTTGTCATACTACATCATACCATAGTGGGCTAACGATCATACGATCACATCCAACACTAGGTTTAACTGCATTAATAACTTCCTCGATTATTGTTTGTACATCATATCAAATGATGTATAGAAAATATATTTTGAAGAATTTAAAATTATTTTTGTCTAGCTAAAGCAATTAACATAGACATGTGAATAATAGCACTATTTTTTTATATAAAAAAAAATTCATTGGTTCCATCATTTGATCCAATGTTTTTCAAGAAAACAGAAGTGCAACATCAGCACGAAGTCAATAAATTTCAAAAATTCTAGCAAAGCTAAGAGATTTAGAATATAAAAACTTTCTCCATCAATTAAATCTTTACTCCATCATTACTTAAGTATTCTATCAATCTTAAACAACATCAATGCTCTATAAACTATAACCTTTCTGTACCCAGTATAGTTCATCAAACTTACCACACTTTGGAAGTTCAGGAACTTGCCACAATAATATGAGATTAGGAACTTGTCCTAGCAATACGTAGTCAAAGAACTGATCAGAGAATGTCCATATACTTAGGGGTTCAAAAACATACATACGACTATGAGTCACGAACTTACCATAAGTATGAGTTTTAAGAACTCGCCTAATCTTAAGATCATCTAATGTAATCTTAATATCATCTAATCTATCCTCTATTGACTCTAACTATCAAATATAATATGAGAAAAGAATCACTTTCTCGTAATATATATATCGATAGCGCGACACAAACCTTCCAATGATTATCAATATGATAAACCAAGTGTAAGCACAAAACCCCTGCCCATACAAAGATTTGTACAACTCAGCCACCACATGAGTCCTCAGTTGAAATCCCACTTAACTCTATCTTACTTATAACTTCTTGCTCTATACTCGATACAAACTTCTGTATCTCATCATTTATAACTCCTCGTGAGTTAATTTCGTACTATATCATAGTACATTCTCGTTATAGTCTCAAACTATAACCATTCAATCATTACAGACCATCTGTCTTTTACAACTTTAAAAGATCATGTTGTGATCTTATTCTATAATCATCTCTCTATGATTCTTTTCTTATCCCATTATCGTTTTGTTTTAAAACTTCTTATCTTACCTCTCATCATATCATACTATGATTCCATTTATGCTTTTAAATCTTATAGACTTCGTCTATTCATCGTTATTCGTCATCTAGATCATTGGAGTTAGGCAACTCCTGGTTTTAATCTCTACATCTCTTCAAGATTTTTCTTTGAATCTTCTTGTTTATTAATCACTTCTCGTTCTTTAATAATTTCTAATTCCGTTTATATATATCAATATTTTATTTGAGTTTTATTCCACGTCATTCTCATCTTCTTCTTATAACATTTCTAGGACTTAACTCATCCTATACATCTACGTATATGAAAAGAATCACCTTTTCATTAGATGTAACTTAACTTAACTTCTCATTCTCTAAGGTCATAGCCTAAGGTACTCTTACCTAAGGTGTATAACCTACAGCTTTGATACCAACTATAACGACCCCAAAATTCATACAATAATATTCTCCTTCTCGATCGTTAACAATACAACTTTAATCTCTCATTACATCAATACAACTTTAATCTCTCATTACATCATTATTCGATATTAAAAATCACTAAAAATGCGGAATATTTAAAACTTTTATAAACTTTCTTTCTATATTGCCCTGAATCACAACCTTTACATTACAGCTCTTCGATTCAAATCTATATCATGAATCGTTACAACAAAATGACTATACAAAGTCTTTCATAATAAAACAATATCTATCTACATTGGATAACTCTATTTATAACTCAGCGACATATTTCATTCAAAACATTAACTATAATTTGAAATTGAACATAACTAATATTCTTGAACATTGATCTCTATAAATCACTTAACACGTATCTTTACCTTGCATCCTTGACCTGCAAAAATGGTTATTTGCAAGAGTGAGCTCGACAGCTCAGCAAGTTCTAACAGTTTTCATGCATCACGTATCACATAATAAACATGCTCAACATAAATCTCATAATAATTAAAGTCACATGGCATACATGCTTTAATTCACATAACAAATATAAAGATTGAGTTCCTTACTCAATCATCATTATTTGACCAAACAGTGTAGTCATAAATTGACTTTGACATTTCATGATTACAACATGTATAACATATCATGCTCGCTTAAGACATATATAACATATCATATAATTTAAAACAGTTCATCAAATTCACGTAGACAAGTAGGAACCGAAAGACTTGCCTGGCTCGTGGATTACCAATTACCAAAAAACTTCTTAATATAAACTACTTCATGATCCTACATAACGTATCACCATAAGCATCAATTATTAGTCACTTAGCAACGCTTATCAAACGTCTAAGTAAATTCTAATCTACACTTTCTGATTTACACTTCGTAATTCTCTTCCATTCACTCGTTTGACACTCGCTGTCAAAACATATGTATAACTATTACATAACTAATCTTCATCGTTAGTTAACCAATTAAGATTAACTCATACCTCAATAACTAATAAGTTAATAATTAATCACCACGTAATTTAATCACCTCACATAATCATATTACATTTCACATAATTAATCAATTATAATTACATCTTACGTCAATCAAATTACACTTCAAGTAAAACATCATTATATTTACTAACATTAATGTTTTATAACTTAGAACAACATCTATTATAGTCGATAGCACTATACTTGCGTATGTGCATGTCCGACGCCCTCCGATTGCCTCCGAATACGCATCAGTTGCAAAGATGACTATTTTCACCCTTTCTAACGACCTCAAATCAGAAAAGTTAAGAAGCAAAAGTTGTAGGTCTACTCGTGCTCGTTCCGGATCATCTTGAATCTCCTCAATCGGAGTTCGTTTGAAAACGTTATGGCCATTTTACTAACAGAGGTCAAACAATTTTGCATTACACCAACTAAACCACCCCGGACAGCAAGGGTACCCACTGGGGCGGGTCCCCCAAGGCTTAAACACCCGCTGGGGTGGGTCCAAGGGCTGGTGGAGGGGCTGGTTCGCGAACTGGTGGAGAAATAAGCCAATTTGGCTTATTCCGTCACACCGAATTCGAATTTTCCCAACATGACAAACATGAAACATGTGACAAACAATATTTTAAGCTTATTAACATGCTCATAACATAAAAATTTCATATAAACACATAATCACAACTAAGATTTCATGGAATTCGAAGAAAAGCACAATTTTAAGCGTTCTTGACGAAAATGGCTACTACGAATTCATTTTTCATCCAATTCAAGTAATTCCAATTGTAATCACTTCTATTCTTAACATACTAACATAATACTTGATCAATTTTAACAATAACTCATAATCAACATCAATTTTGATAGTTTCAAAAGCAATTTGTCAGAAATTGACTCAAAGAAAAACACTATGAACACGATTCCTATTGTTTATCAAAAATCCATGGTTTGAATTGCTAATACAACCATATAATTCATATACAATCATGATATATCATATATTACACATAACTTCATGCTTTCACCAATCTCTTTGATAATTTAAGAATAATTTTTAACATAAATTCATAATCTAACACTATAAACATGATTTTCATAGGGTTCATCATATACTTGTGATTGAAATTCTTAAACAAATATGAAACTCTCATGTAAACATATATATAGGTATATATACATACATATCCCATTTTCATAACAAAATTATGAAGTTTCACACAGAGATTTTTACATAGAATTCCAAAACTATGAAAATATAGAAAACATGATTTTAAAATTAATTTTTACAACAATTGTATTTTGAAAACCCTTTCATGACATACAATTACCTTTGAAAACATATGAACATCATAGATACATATAAATTCATGATTATGAAAACCCAATTTGACAAAGACTAAATACAAAATATATGAATTGAGTACCAGGGTTAGTATGGTACCTTTCTAGGTTGAATTAGGAGAAAAGATGATGAAGATGATGATCTTCTCTCTTGCTTTCTCAAGCTTCTCATCTTCTTCTCTCTTCTTCTTCTCTGTATTCTTTCTTCTTCTCTTTGTTCTTAGTTTAGACTTAGATTTAGAAAACTAACATAACTTAGTGTATATACAATATACATATAACACATATTATTATAGAATATGTAACTCCCAATCTAATTACATATACTAATTACCAATTTAATATATAAGTTACAAAAATTAGAATTTTAAAAGCCCTAAGGCTTGTTTGGCAAAACCACATTATTTTAAAAACAGGTTTTAATAGTTAAGGCCTTGTTTGGATAAAACAAGTTTAAAACAAAAGTAAGGGCTTTGTTTGGGAAAACGGTTTTAAAAACTCTTTCAACTCGTTTAATAAATTCTTTAACACATATTCTTAATGTTATCCTTTAATTAATTAAATCTTAACATTAATTTAATTAATTAAAAGTTTAACATCAATTAGTCACATAAAATTATCACATTATAATTACTTGCTAATTATAACTTCATGTAATACTTACCACATCACTACATCTAATTTAATTATCTCAATTAAATTAGAACTATAACATCAAATCATTACATATTAATTAAATTAAATATTAAATAATTATTTAATTAATATAATACACTTAATTATATTACTCCATAGTAATCTCAATAAATAATTTAATTAAAATATTTATTTACTTCAATAAATATTAAAATTAATATTTACATTCTCTTCACACCAAATCACATATAAATAATATAACACATATACACATACTCGTACTTAAACATCTTAAAATAAGAATTTAATTTATTAACTTCTTATTTATAAATTCTTAAAAATTCCGGGATGTCACAAATTCTCTCAATTAAATTAGAACTATAATATTTAATTAATATACATTAATTAAATAAATATTACACATTTATTTAATTAATATATAACACTTAATTAAATCACTCCATTAATCACATAATTTATTTATTTGACTCCATAAATAAATCACATAAAATATTTATTTAGCTTAATA
The DNA here is from genome assembly GCA_020205555.1 of Panax stipuleanatus. Classification (NCBI taxonomy): domain Eukaryota; kingdom Viridiplantae; phylum Streptophyta; class Magnoliopsida; order Apiales; family Araliaceae; genus Panax; species Panax stipuleanatus. The sequence continues at coordinate 74,035,571 of CM035119.1, read as the reverse complement.
AATATTTAAAATTATTATATAAAATCACAATCTTTACAATTAAACCTAGAGAAGAGTTCAAGGTCTTATGAACCCTCAGCATGATTTGGAATCTTTTAAATTCCTAAGTTATTTATATCGCTTCCCAATTATTGAGCAATTGTGAAGATTCTTATTATTCTGAAGGTGAATGTGGCAAGAAGGATATTTCTTAGAAAGAAGTAGTTGTAGAACGCAACAATCCAGTGAATAAAAACTAACGTAAAATCCATTGTGATAGATTGAATGAAGATTAATAAATAAAAATTTCGAGGACGAAATTCTAAGAAGAATTGGTGAATATGATAACCTGAATACTTACAAGATATTGAATTATGAAGTATATGAATTCGAGGAGTAGAGTATATGGTAATGATCCTTAGAAAAGGTAATGAACGGGTTAGAGAATATATAATATTTGAAACATAATTGAGTTTAATTGAAGGTTATGAAATAAAACCAAAAATTTGTTGAATGAACGAATGGAGTATGATATATATATAAAACTTTTGTCAAGGTAATGTGTTAAAGTTATTCAACGATTAAATTATGAAAGAGATTTAGTAAAAACCGAGTAAGTGAGGTTTCGTTGATTCCGAGGACGGAATCCTTATAAGGAGGGAATGATGTAACAACTCGGATTTTCAAGAATTAATAAATGAGAATTTAATAAATAAAATTTTTATTTTAAGATATTTCAAGTACGAGTATGTGTATATTTGTTATATTCTGAAATGTTCGATTTGGTATGAAGAGAATTATATTCATGTATTGGAGTAATTTAATTAAGTGCAATACATTAATTAAATTGATGTTTAATATTAAATTGATGTTTAAGTAATTTTTTTGTATTTGTTAGTAGAGATTTACTAATTGTTACATGAAATTATGATTAATGAGTAATTATAATTGTGTAGCAATTTGAGTTATGTGGCAGTTTAGTTAATTAAGGGATGTTAACTTTAATTTAATTAAATTAGAATGTTGAGATTTAATTAAATAAAGTGTAACTTTGAAAGTTATGTGTTAAAAGAGTTAAAAAGGGTTTTAAATGAGTTTTGCCAAACAAGGCCATTGCACATGTTTTAATTCCGTTTTACCAAACGGGGCCTTAATTACTAAAAATCTATTTTTTAAATAAGCTGTTTGCCAAACAAGCCTTATGGCTTTTAAAATTTAAAATATTATAACTGATATATTAATTGTTAGTTATTATATATAATTATATGTATTAAATATTATAACAGTTATATTATATGTATATACGTTAGTTTAGAAGTACAAAACAAAGTTAGAATTTTATCAGTGTTAGAAAGAGAAGTAAAGAGAAAGTTAGAGAGAAGAAGAAGAGAAAAAGGGAAAAGGTTTGAGAGAATCCTTGCTATACCAACAAGCATCATCATCTTCTTCTTCCTCACTAAGCTTAAGGGTATAATCATATCTTGTAGTTTTTAGGATTTTATTTATATGTTCTTCAAGTTTTAATTCTCTATATATATGAATTTAGTATGAAATTAATGAAAACATGAAATTTATATGCAATATATGTTATAACATGCTTATATGTGATTAATATAATGATTTAAATAATTTAATCCATGAAAACAAGATGAACATGAAGAAATTATGTTCATCAAAAGTTACAGTTAATTGATTTTGATAAATAGCTCTTTTAAAATCTAAATTCGTGTTTGATTGTGATATATTATATAAATTGATTATAGATTATGAGAATATATCAAGAAACAAAATTAACATGCTTTGAATTATTTGATTTGGTTTAAAAACGAACTCACAGTGTTAATTTTCTTCAAGAAAACTTAACAATGGTGTTTTCTTCAAAATCGTGAAATTAAGTGTTTTGATTATGTGTTGTAGTGTTATTGTATGTTAAAAACATGTTAGAATTTTAAGATTTTGTTTTTATAATGTTTCATGTGAATTGTGTTAGTTAAAATCGGACTTTGGTGCTAATAAATAAGCCAAATTGGCTTTTTCTCGGCACAGTTCTTGAGCCGGGAAACCCACCAACAGGGGGCCTCGCCCCAGCGGGGCTTTTGGCTTAGAAACCCCCGCCCCAGTGGGGGAACATGCTGTTCGGAATAAGTTTAAGTAGTGTAATGCAAAACTGTTTTGACCTCCTGTAGTAAAACAAGCATAACTTCTTCATACGAACTCCGATTAAGGCGATTCAGGATGATTCGAAAAGATAACGAGTATACCTACAACTTTTGTTCACTAAGTTTTTCGATTTGAAGTCTTTAGAAGGGGTCCAAATGGCCATATTTGTGACTAATGGGTATTCGGAGGCAATCGGAGGACGTCGGACATGCACATACGCAAGTATAGTGTAGTCGACGATAAAAGATGTTGTTCTAAGTTATAAAACATGAATATTATGAAATATAACGATGTTTAACATAAATCAATGATGTAATGACAACTATATTGACTTAACTAAAAGTGAAGTGTCGATTAAAAGAGAAGTATAAAAAAATTTGAAACGAAAGTGAACTTAATTAATGTTAACAAACATTATACATCTAATGTGATGTAAAGACGAGGTTTAAGATTTGTAATGTAAGATTTTGTTTATACCTTTGATGATGTGATTGATGAAATAAATTTGAATCAAAGATATGTAATGATAAAGGTTGTGATTCAAGGAAATATAGAAAGAAAAATATAAAAGTTTTAATTATTCCGCATTTTATTAAGTTTAATACCGATTAATGATATAAATTTAGAAGTTCGATGTGTTGTTAACGACCGATGTCGAGAGTTGTATTGTATTAATTTTGGGGACGTTAAAGTTGGTATCAAAGCTGATAGGTTATACAACTTAGGTAAGAGTACCTTAGGCTGTGACCTTAGGTTATAAGAAGTTAAGTTTAAGTAGTGGTATACTCGTACTCTTTAATAGTTGATGTATAGTATCTAGGCTAAACAATTTCGTCAGAGAGTGGCGGTTAATACGAGCTAGCAACCGATCTAACTCACTGTGTAAGACAGTGTAGATGAGACGGGAAACTAGTTTGTTAGTTATTTGTGAAAAACCACTCAGCTTACTATATTGAACATTGTTAGAGACTCGATGTGAATCGAGTATAGGGTTATTGATACGTATGATGAAAAGGTGATTCTTTGCACATACGTAGATGTATAGGATGAGTTAAGTCTTAGAAATATTATAAGAAGAAGATGAGAATGACGAGGAGTAAACTCGAATAAAATATTGAGTAATATGAATGAAATTAGAAATTCTTAAAGGAAGAATTGATAAATAAACAAGAAGATTCAAAGAAGAATCTTGAAGAGATATAAAGATAAGAATCAGGAGTTACCTAACTCCAATGATCAAGATGGCGAATAATGATGAATAGACAAAGTCTATAAGATTAAAAGCATAAATGAAATCATAATATGATATTATGAAAGGTAAAGATAAGAAAATTGTCAAACAAAACAATAATGAGATAAAAAAAAGAATCATAAAGGAGATGATTATAGAATAAGATCACGACATGATCTTTTAAAGTTGTAAAAGACAGATGGTATGTAATGATTGAATAGCTATAGTTTGATGCTATAAAGAGAATGTACTATGATATAGTACGAGATAAACTCACGAGGAGTTATAAATGATGAGATATAGAAAGTTCGTATCGACCAAAGAGCAAGTTATGAGAAAGATAGAGTTAAGTGGGATTTCAACTGAGGACTCATGTGGTGGCTGAGTTGTACAAATCTTTGTATGGGCAGGGATTTTGTGCTTACACTTGGTTTATCACATTAATAATCGTTAGAATGTTGGTGAAACGCTATATATATATATATATATATATATATATATATATATATATATATATATATATATATATATATATATATATATATATGGTGAGAATGTGATTCTTGTCCCATGTTTATATTTGATTGTTATAGACAATTTAGATTAGATTAGACGATATTAAGATTAGGTGCGAGTTCTTAAAACTCATGCTTATGGTAAGTTCGTGACTCATAATCGTATGCATGTTTTTGAACCCCCTAAGCATATGGACAGTCCCAGATAGGTTCTTTGACTACGTATTGCTAGAACAAGTTCCTAAACTCATATTATTGTGGCGAGTTCCTAAACTTCCAAAGTGTTGTAAGTTTGATGAACTATACTAGGTATAGAAAGGTTATGGTATAGAAAGCATTGATGGTGTTGAAGATTGATAGAATGATTAACTAATGAACGGTGGAGTAAAGATTTATGTTGATGGAGGAAAATTAGATATTCTAAATCTTCTAGTTATGCTAGATTTTTGAAATTTATTGACTTCATGCTGATGTTTACACTTCTGAGTCTTTTAAAAAATCTTGGATCAAATGATTGAACCAATGAATTTTTTAAACAGTGCTATTATTCATATGTCTATGCTAATTGCTACAGCTAGACAAAAAATGATTTAAAATTTTCAAAATATATTTTATATATTTTATGCATCATTTGATATAGTGTAGAAATAATAATCGAGAAAATCATCAATGCAGTTAAACCTAATGTTGGATGTGATCATAGGATAGTCAGCTCACTATGGTATGTAGTATGACGACGTCATATAATGACGAAATCCTCAACGTACCACTATGACGTTACCGTATCGTGATATTATAAAAAAATTATTTATTTTTAGGTTTCTTAAACTATATTAATATATATATATATAAATATTTATTGAGTTGGTTAAAAACATAAATATATATATATATATGTATTTATATATATTTCAATTAATGTCCAAATTGTTGATAAGAGTCCATGCTACTTGATTCAGCTAAACAAATATCGAAAGATATTTATGAAATTCGAGCGTTATTGACAAAGTATGCCAAACCAAATTATTTTGGGGCGGATTCAAATGTTTAAAACTGAGGTGAACAATCCTATAAAGGGGACACGTTATCGAAGACAATGGTTCTGAAAATAGCGCATATATTCGTTACGATGTTATAATGTAATACGTTATGCACGACGTAGGGGTACGATAGGTTGATCACCGTGAGTACTTGCAGAGAGTGTTTTCAGTCTATGTGATTGCTAAACATTCTGTTAAAGATGATTTATAGTGGTGATACACTATTTAACTTGGAGAAGAGTTCAAGGTCTTATGACCCCTCAGAATGATTTGGAATCTTTTAAATTCCTGAGTTATTTATATCGCTTCCCAATTATTGAGCAATTGTGGAAGATTCTTATTATTCTGAAAATGAATGTGGCAAAAAGGATATTCCTTAAAAAGAAGTAGTTGTAAAATGCAACAATCCAGTGAATAAAGATTAACGTAAAATCCATTGTGATAGATTGAATGAAGATTAATAAATAAAAATTTCGAGGACAAAATTCTTAGAAGAATTGGTGAATGTGATAACCTGAATACTTACAAGATAGTGAATTATGAAGTATATGAATTAGACGAGTAGAGTATATGGTAATGATCCTCAGATAAGGTAATGAACGGGTTAAAGAATATATAATATTTGAAACATAATTGAGTTTAATTGAAGGTTATGAAATAAAATCAAAAATTTGTTGAAGGAATGAATGAAGTAGGATATCTATATAAAACTTTTGTCAACGTAACGTGTTGAAGTTATTCAACGATTAAATTATGAAAGAGATTTAGTAAAAATCGAGTAAGGGAGGTTTCATTGATTCCGATGACGGAATCCTTATAATGAGGGAAGGATGTAACAACCCGAATTTTCAAAAATTAATAAATGAGAATTTAATAAATAAAATTCTTATTTTAATATGTTTCGAGTACGAGTATGTGTATATGTGTTATATTCTGAAATGTGCGATTTGGTATGAAGAGAATTATATTCATGCATTGGAGTAATTTAATTAAGTGCAATACATTAATTAAATTGATGTTTAATATTAAATTAATGTTTAAGTAATTTTGTGGTATTTGTTAGTAGAGATTTACTAATTGTTACATGAAATTATGATTAATGGGTAATTATAATTGTGTAGCAATTTGAGCTATGTGGCAATTTTAGTTAATTAAGGGATGTTAACTTTAATTTAATTAAATTAGAATGTTGAGATTTAATTAAATAAAGTGTAACATTGAAAGTTATGCGTTAAAAGAGTTAAAAAGGGTGTTAAATGAGTTTTACCAAACAAGGTCCTTAAAACTGTTTTTAAAGAGTTTTGCCAAACAAGGCTCTTGCACATTTTTTAATTCTGTTTTGCCAAACGGGGACTTAACTACTAAAAATCTGTTTTTTAAATAAGCTGTTTGCCAAAAAAGCCTTATGGCTTTTAAAATTTAAAATATTATAACTGATATATTAATTGTTAGTTATTATATATAATTAGATGTATTAAATATTATAACAGTTATATTATATGTATATACGTTAGTTTAGAAGAATAAAACAAAGTTAAAATTATCAGTGTTAGAAAGAGAAGTAGAAAGAAAGTTAGAGAGAAAAGAAGAGAGAAGAAGAAGAGAAAAAGGGAAAAGGTTTGAGAGAATCCTTGCTATACCAACAAGCATCATCATCTTCTTCTTCTTCACTAAGCTTAAGGGTATAATCATATCTTGTAGTTTTTAGAATTTTGTTTATATGTTCTTCAAGTTTTAATTCTCTATATATATGAATTTAGAATGAAATTAATGAAAATATGAAATTTATATGCAATATATGTTATAACATGCTTATATGTGATTAGTATAATGATTTAAGTTATTTAATCCATGAAAACAAGACGAACATGAAGAAATCATGTTCATCAAAAGTTACAGTAAATTAGTTTTGATAAATAGCTCTTTTAAAATCTAAATTCGTGTTAGATTGTGATATATTATATAAATTGATTATATATTATGATAATATATCAAGAAACAAAATTAACATGCTTTGAATTATTTGATTTGGTTTAAAAACGAACTCACAGTGTTAATTTTCTTCAAGAAAACTTAACAATGGTGTTTTCTTCAAAATAGTGAAATTAAGTGTTTTGATTATGTGTTGTAGTGTTATTGTATGTTAAAAACATGTTAGAAGTTTAAGATTTTGTTTTTATAATGTTTCATGTCCATTGTGTTAGTTAAAATCGGACTTTGGTTTGAATAAATAAGTCAAATTGGCTTTTTCTCGGCACAGTTCTCGAGCCGGGGAACCCACCAGCAGGGGGCCTCACCCCAACGGGGCTTTTGGCCTAGAAACCCCCGCCCCAGCGGGGGTACATGATGTCCAGAATAGTTTAAGTAGTATAATGCAAAACTGTTTTGACCTCCCGTAGTAAAACAAGCATAACTTCTTCATACGAACTCCGATTAAAGATATTTAGGATGATTCGATAAGTAAACGAGTATACCTACAACTTTTGTTTTCTAAGTTTTTCGATTTGAAGTCGTTAGAAGGGGTCCAAATTGCCATCTTTGTGACTGATGCGTATTAAGAGGCAAACGGAGGACGTCGGATATGCACATACGCAAAGATGTTGTTCTAAGTTATAAAACATGAATATTAAGAAATATAATGATGTTTAACAATAATCAATGATGTAATGACAACTATATCGACTTAACTAAAAGTTAAGTATCGATTAAAAGAGAAGTATAAAGAAATTTGAAACGAAGGTTAACTTAATTAATGTTAACAAACATTATACATCTAATGTGATGTAAAGACGAGGTTTAAGACTTAGATAAATGTTAAGCGTATTAGAATGGAACGTGATGAGAAGTAAAAGGAAGTTTAATGTGAATAAATTGAATGGACAATGAGGAGCTCTAACAGGACTTAACCACATAAATTGAACATTTTGTGTCAAACCTAAAGAAGATGATAGTAGATCGTAAAGTAGAGTTACTTAAACGATTACTAAGCGTTGATATGTGACTAATAAATGATGTTCATGATTATATAATTGTGTAGGAATCATGAAGTGCAAATAACTGTAAGTTATTTTATGTAATTGGTAATCTACAAACCAGGCAAGTCTTTCAGTTCATATTTGCTTTATGAATTTGGTAACTGATTGTTGTAATTTAGGCTGTTGAATGTATGTGCAATTATAAATGATGCTTTACACTATGAAAGTCAATTTATGACTAAACTGATTGGGTTATGGAACTCAATCTTTAATTGAGATGTGAAATACAGCATGTATGATATGTTTAGTAAAACGATTATGATGTCTGAACTAAGAATGATATTGTGTGCTATTTGATGCATGAAAACTGTTAGATTTGCTGAGTTGTCGAGCTCATTCTAGCAAAATAACCATTTTGCATGTCAATGATTCAAGGTAATGATACGTGCTAATTGAATGCTAAAGATCAATATCAATTCAAGAAGATTATTTTCTTTTAGCTTAGAAATATATTTGATGGTTTAAATGTATTATAATTGTTGAGTTGTAAGTTGAGTTGTCTAATATATAATGGATATTGAGTTGTAATGTAAGATTTTATTTATACATTTGATGAAGCGATTCATGAAATAAATTTGAATCAAAGATATGTAATGATAAAGGTTGTGATTCAATAAAATATAGAAAGAAAAATATAAAAGTTTTAATTATTCCGCATTTTATTAAGTTTAATACCGATTAATGATATAAATTTAGAAGTTCGATGTGTTGTTAACGACCGATGTCGAGAGTTGTATTTTATTAATTTTGGGGATGTTACAGTTGGTATCAAAGCTGATAGGTTATACACCTTAGGTAAGAGTACCTTAGGCTATGACCTTAGGTTATAAGAAGTTAAGTTTAAGTAGTGGTATAGTCGTACTCTTTAATAGTTGATGTATAGTATCTGGGCTAAACGATTTCGTCAGAGAGCGGCAGTTAATACGAGCTAGCAACCGATCTAACTCGCTGTGTAAGACAGTGTAGATGAGACGGAAAACTAGTTTGTTGGTTATTTGTGGAAAACCACTCAGCTTACTATATTGAACATTGTTAGAGTCTCAATGTGTATCGAGTATACGGTTATGGCTACGTATAATAAAAAGGTGATTCTTTGCACATACGTAGATGTATAGGATGTGTTAAGTCTTAGAAATACTATAAGAAGAAGATGAGAAAGACGAGGAGTAAACTTGAATAAAATATTGAGTAATATGAATGAAATTAGAAATTCTTAAAGGAAGAATTGATAAATAAATAAGCAGATTCAAAGAAGAATCTTGAAGAGATATAAAGGTAAGAATCAGGAGTTACCTAACTCCAATGATCAAGATGGCGAATAATGATGAATAGACAAAGTCTATAAGATTAAAAGCATAAATAAAATCATAATTGATATGATGAAAGGTAAAGATAAGAAGATTGTCAAACAAAACGATAATGAGATAAGAAAAGAATCATAAGGGAGATGATTATAGAATAAGATCACGACATGATCTTTTAAAGTTGTAAAAGACAGATGGTATGTAATGATAGAATAACTATAGTTTGATGCTATAAAGAGAATGTACTATGATATAGTACGAGATAAACTCACGAGGAGTTATAAATGATGAAATACATAAAGTTCGTATCGACCAAAGAGCAAGTTATGAGAAAGATATAGTTAAGTGGGATTTCAACTGAGGACTCATGTGGTGGCTGAGTTGTACAAATCTTTATATGGGCAGAGGTTTTGTGCTTACACTTGGTTTATCACATTGATAATCGTTGGAATGTTGGTGTCGCACTATTGATATATATATATATATATATATATATATATATAGTGAGAAGGTGATTCTTGTCCCATGTTTATATATGATAGTTAGAGACAATTCAGATTAGATTAGATGATATTAAGGTTAGGTGCAAGTTCTTAAAACTCATGCTTATGGTAAGTTTGTGACTCATAATCGTATGTATATTTTTGAACCCCTAAGAATATGGACAGTCCCTGATAGGTTCTTTGACTACGTATTGCTAGGACAAGTTCTTAAACTCATATTATTGTGGCAAGTTTTTCAACTTCCAAAGTGTTGTAAGTTTGATGAACTAATATGGTTATAGAAAGGTTATGATATAGAAAGCATTGATGGTGTTGAAGATTGATAGGATGATTAAGTAATGAACGGTGGAGTAAAAATTTATGTTGATGGAGGAAAATTGGATATTCTAAATATTCTAGCTATGCTAGATTTTTGAAATTTATTGACTTCGTGCTAATGTTTACACTTCTGAGTCTTTTGAAAAATATTGGATCAAATGATTAAACCAATGAATTTTTAAACAGTGCTATTATTCATATGTCTATGGTAATTGCTACAGCTAGACAAAAAATGATTTAAAATTTTCAAAATATATTTTATATATTTTATGCATCATTTGATATGGTGTAGAAATAATAATTGAGGAAGTCATCAATACAGTTAAACCTAGTATTGGATGTGATCGTAGGATCATCAGCGGAATATGGTATGTAGTATGACGACGTCATATAATGGCGAAATTCTCAACGTACCATTATGACGTTACCGTATCGTGATATTATAAAAAAAAACTTTATTTTTTTTAGTTTTCTTAAACTATATTAAATATATATATATATATATATATAAATATTTATTGAGTTGGTTAAAAACATAAATATATGTATATATATATATATATATATATATTTCAATTGATGTCCGAATTGTTGATAAGAGTCTATGCTACTTGATTCAGCTTGACAAATATCAAAAGATATTTATGAAATTCGAGCATTATTGACAAAGTATGCCAAACCAAATTATTTTGGGGCGGATTCAGATGTTTAAAACTGAGGTGAACAACCCTATAAAGGGGACACGTTATCGGAGATAATGGTTCCGAAAGTAACGCATATATTCGTTACGATGTTATAATATAATACGTTGTGTACGACGTAGAGGTAAGATAGGTTGATCACATAGAGTACTTGCAAAGAGTGTTTTCAGTCTGTGTGATTGCTAAACATTTTGTTAAAGATGATTTACAGTGGTGATACACTATTAAACCTGGAGAAGAGTTCAAGGTCTTATGACCCCTCAGCATGATTTGGAATCTTTTAAATTCCTGAGTTATTTATATCGCTTCCCAATTATTGAGCAATTGTGGAAGATTTTCTTATTATTCTGAAGGTGAATGTGGCAAGAAGGATATTCCTTATAAAGAAGTAGTTGTAGAACGCAACAATCGAGTGAATAAAGATTAACGTAAAATCTATTGTGATAGATTGAATGAAGATTAATAAATAAAAATTTAGGGGACGAAATTCTTAGAAGAATTGGTGAATGTGAAAACCTGAATACCTACAAGATAGTGAATTATGAAGTATATGAATTCGACGAATAGAGTATATGGTAATGATCCTTAGAAAAGGTAATGAACGAGTTAAAGAATATATAATATTTGAAATATAATTGAGTTTAATTGAAGGTTATGAAATAAAAAAAATTGTTGAAGGAATGAATAGAGTAGGATATATATATATATATATATATATATATATATAACTTTTGTCAAGGTAATGTGTTGAAGTTATTCAACGATTAAATTATGAAACAGATTTAGTAAAAACCGAGTAAGGGAGGTTTCGTTGATTCCGAGGACGGAATTCTTATATGGAGGGAAGAATGTAACAACCCGGATTTTCAAGAATTAATAAATGAGAATTTAATAAATAAAATTCTTATTGTAAGATGTTTCGAGTACGAATATATGTATATGTGTTATATATTCTGAAATGTGCGATTTGGTATGAAGAGAATTATATTCATGTATTAGAGTAATTTAATTAAGTGCAATACATTAATTAAATTGATGTTAAGTAATTTTGTGGTATTTGTTAGTAGAGACTTACTAATTGTTACATGAAATTATGGTTAATAAGTAATTATAATTGTGTAGCAATTTGAGCTATGTGGCAATTTTAGTTAATTATAGGATGTTAACTTTAATTGAATTAAATTAGAATGTTGAGATTTATTTAAATAAAGTATAACATTGAAAGTTATGTGTTAAAAGAATTAAAAAGGGTTTTAGATGAATTTTACCAAACAAGACCCTTAAAACTGTTTTTAAAAGAATTTTGCCAAACAAGGGCCTTACACATGTTTTAATTCCGTTTTGCCAAACGGGGCCTTAACTACTAAAAATATATTTTTTTATATAAGCTGTTCGCCAAACAAGCCTTATGGCTTTTAAAATTTAAAATATTATAATTGATATTTTAATTGTTAGTTATTATATATAATTATATGTATTAAATATTATAACAGTTATATTATATGTATATACGTTAGTTTAGAAGAACAAAACAAAGTTAGAATTTTATCAGTGTTAGAAAGAGAAGTACAGAGAAAGTTAGAGAGGAAAGAAGAGAGAAGAAGAGAAAAAAGGAAAATGTTTGAAAGAATCATTGATATACCAACAAGCATCATCTTCTTTTTCTTCTTCGCTAAGCTTAAGGGTATAATCATATCTTGTAGTTTTTAGAATTTTGTTTATATGTTCTTCAAGTTTTAATTCTATGTATATATGAATTTAGTATGAAATTAATGAAAACATGAAATTTATATGCAATATATGTTATAACATGCTTATATGTGATTAGTATAATGATTTAAGTGATTTAATCCATGAATACAAGATGAACTTGAAGAAATCATGTTCATCAAAAGTTACAGTAAATTGGTTTTGATAAATAACTTATTTAAAATCTAAATTCACGTTTGATTGTGATATATTATATAAATTGATTATAGATTATGATAATATATCAAGAAACAAAATTAACATGCTTTGAATTATTTGATTTGGTTTAAAAACGAACTCACAGTGTTAATTTTCTTCAAGAAAACTTAACAATGGTTTTCTTTAAAATCGTGAAATCAAGTATTTTGATTATGTTTTGTAGTGTTATTGTATGTTAAAAACATGTTAGAAGTTTAAGATTTTGTTTTTATAAAGTTTCGTGTGCATTGTGTTAGTTAAAATCGGACTTTGATGCGAATTAATAAGCAAAATTGGATTTTTCTAGGCACAGTTCGCGAGCCAGGGAACCCACCAGCAGGGAACCTCACCCCAACGGGGCTTTTGGCCTAAACCCCCCCCCCCCAGCAGGGGTACATGCTGTCCGGAATAGTTTTAGTAGTGTAATGCAAAACTGTTTTGACCTCTTGTAGTAAAACAAGCATAAATTCTTCATACAAACTCCGATTAAGACGATTCAGGATGATTCAAAAAGATAACGAGTATACCTACAACTTTATTTCTTTAAGTTTTACTATTTTAAGTCGTTATAAGGGCTAAAAATGGTCATCTTTGTGACTGATGCGTATTCGGAGGCAATCGGAGGACGTCAAACATGCACATACGCAAGTATAGTGTTGTCAATGATAAAAGATGTTGTTCTAAGTTATAAAATATGAATATTATAAAATATAACGATGTTTAACATTAATCAATCATGTAATGAAAACTATATCGACTTAACTAAAAGTTCAAGTGTCGATTAAAAGAGAAGTATAAAGAAATTTAAAACGAAGGTTAACTTAATTAATGTTAACAAACATTATACATCTAATGTGATGTAAAGACGAGGTTTAAGACTTAAATAAATGTTAAGCGTATTAGAATGGAACATGATGAGAAGTAAAAGGAAGTTTAATGTGAATAAATCGAATGGACAATGAGGAGCATTAACATGACTTAACCACATAAATTGAACATTTTGTGTGTCAAACCTAAAGAAGATGATAGTAGATCGTAATATAGAGTTACTTAAACGATTACTAAGCGGTTATATGTGACTAATAAATAATGTGTATGATTATATAATTGTGTAGGATTCATGAAGTGCATATAACTGTAAGCTATTTTATGTAATTGGTAATCTACAAACCATGCAAGTCTTTCAGTTCCTATTTGCTTTATAAATTTGGTAACTAATTATTGTAATTTAGGCGTTGAATGTATGTGCAATTATAAATGATGCTTTACACTATGAAAGTCAATTTATGACGAAATTGATTGGGTTATGGAACTCAATCTTTAATTGAGATGTGAAATACAGCATATATGATATGTTTAATTAAACGATTATGATGTATGAACTAATAATGATATTGCGTGCTATGTGATGCATGAAAACTGTTAGATTTGCTGAGATGTCGAGCTCATTCTTGCAATACAACCATTTTGCAGGTCAATGATTCAAGGTAATGATACGTGCTAACTGAATGCTAAAGATCAATATCAATTTAAAGAAGATTATTTTCTTTTAGCTGAGAAATATATTTGATGGTTTAAATGTATTATAATTGTTGAGTTGTAAGTTGAGTTGTCTGATGTATAATAGATATTGATTTGTAATGGAAGATTTTGTTTATACCTTTGATGAAGCAATTCATGAAATAAATTTGAATCAAAGATATATAATGATGAAGGTTGTGATTCAAGGAAATATAGAAAGAAAAATATAAATTTTTTAATTATTTCGCATTTTATTAAGTTTAATACTGATTAATGATATAAATTTAGAAGTTTGGTGTGTTGTTAACGACTGATGTCGAGAGTTATATTGTATGAATTTTGGGGACGTTATAGTTGGTATCAAAGCTGATATATTGTACACCTTTGATAAGAGTACCTTAGGCTATGACCTTAGGTTATAAGAAGTTAAGTTTAAGTAGTGGTATAGTCGTACTATTTAAGAGTTGATGTATAGTCTCTGGGATAAACGATTCTGTCAAAGAGCGACGGTTAATACGAGCTAGCAACCGATCTAACTCACTATGTAAGACAGTGTAAACGAGACGAAAAACTAGTTTGTTAGTTGTTTGTGGGAAACCACTCAACTTACTATATTGAACACTGTTTGAGACTTGTTGTGTATCGAGTATAGGGTTATGGATACATATGATGAAAATGTGATTCTTTACACATACGTAGATGTATCGGATGAGTTAAGTCTTATAAATATTATAAGAAGAATATGAGAATGACGAGGACTAAACTTGAATAAAATATTGAGTAATATGAATGAAATTAGAAATTCTTAAAGGAAGAATTGATAAATAAACAAGAAGATTCAAAGAAGAATCTTGAAGAGATATAAAGATAAGAATCAGGAGTTACCTAACTCCAATGATCAAGATGGCGAATAATGATGAATAGACAAAGTCTATAAGATTAAAAGCATAAATGAAATCATAATATGATATGATGAAAGGTAAAGATAAGAAGATTGTCAAACAGAACGATAATGAGATAAGAAAATAATCATAAGGGAGATGATTATAGAATAAGATCACGACATGATCTTTTAAAGTTGTAAAAGACAGATGGTATGTAATGATTGAATAGCTATAGTTTGATGCTATAAAGAGAATGTAATATGATATAGTACAAGATAAACTCACGAGGAGTTATAAATGATGAGATACAGAAAGTTCGTATCGACCAAAGAGCAACTTATGAGAAAGATAGAGTTAAGTGGGATTTCAATTGAGGACTCATGTGGTGGCTGAGTTGTACAAACCTTTGTATGGGCAGGGGTTTTGTGCTTACACTTGGTTTATCACAATGATAATCGTTGGAATGTTGGTGTCGCGCTATCGATATATATATATATATATATATATATATATATATATATATATGGTGAGAAGGTGATTCTTGTCCCATGCTTATATTTGATAGTTAGAGACAATTCAGATTAGATTAGATGATATTAAAGTTAGGTGCGAGTTCTTAAAACTCATGCTTATGGTAAGTTCGTGACTCATAATCGTATGTATGTTTTTGAACCCCTAAGCATATGGACAGTCCCTAATAGGTTTTTTGACTACGTATTGCTAGGACAAGTTCTTAAACTCATATTATTGTGGCAAGTTCCTGAACTTCCAAAGTGTTGTAAGTTTGATGAACTAATATGGGTATAGAAAGGTTATGGTATAGAAAGTATTGATGGTGTTGAAGATTGATAGAATGATTAAGTAATGAACGGTGGAGTAAAAATTTATGTTGATGGAGGAAAATTGGATATTCTAAATATTCTAGTTATGCTAGATTTTCAAAATTTATTGACTTCGTGTTGATGTTTACACTTCTGAGTCTTTCTAAAAATATTGGATCAAATGATTGAACCAATGGATTTTTTAAACATTGCTATTATTCATATGTATATGCTAATTGCTACAGCTAGACAAAAAATAATTTAAAATTTTCAAAATATATTTTATATATTTTATGCATCATTTGATCTGGTGTAGAAATAATAATCGAGGAAGTCATCAATGCAGTTAAACCTAGTGTTGGATGTGATCGTAGGATCGTCAGCCCATTATGGTTTGTAGTATGATGACGTCATATAATGACGAAATTCTCAACGTACCATTATGAAATTACCATATCGTGATAATATAAAAAAAATTTATTTATGTTTTGTTTTCTTAAACTATATTAAATATATATATATATATATATAAATATTTATTGTGTTGGTTAAAAACATAAATATATATATATATATATATATATATATATGTATATATATATATATATATATATTTCGATTGATGTCCGAATTGTTGATAAGAGTCTATGCTACTTGATTCAGCTAGACAAATATCGAAAGATATTTATGAAATTCGAGCGTTATTGACAAAGTATGCCAAACCAAATTGTTTTGGGGCGGATTTAGATGTTTAAAACTGAGGTGAACAACCCTATAATGGGGACAAGTTATCGGAGACAATGGTTTCGAAAGTAACGCATATATTCGCTACGATGTTATAATGTAATACGTTGTGCACGAAGTAGGGGTACGATAGGTTGATCACCTAGAGTACTTGCAGAGAGTGTTTTCAGTCTGTGTGATTGCTAAACATTCTGTTAAAGATGATTTATAGTGGTGATACACTATTAATTCTGGAGAATAGTTCAAGGTCTTATGACCCTCAGCATGATTTGGAATCTTTTAAATTCCTAAGTTATTTATATCGCTTCCCAATTATTGAGCAATTATAAAAGATTCTTATTATTTTGAAGGTGAATGTGGCAAGAAGGATATTACTTAGAAAGAAGTAGTTGTAGAACGCAATAATCCAGTGAATAAAGATTAACATAAAATCCATTGTGATAAATTGAATGAAGATTAATAAATAAAAATTTCAAGGATGAAATTCTTAGAAGAATGGGTGAATGTGATAACCTGAATACTTACAAGATAGTGAATTATGAAGTATATGAATTCGACGAGTAGAGTATATGGTAATGATCCTTAGAAAAGGTAATGAACGGGTTAAAGAATATATAATATTTGAAATATAATTGAGTTTAATTGAAGGTTATGAAATAAAATCAAAAATTTGTTGAAGGAATGAATGGAGTAGGATATATATATATATATATATATATATATATATATATATATATATATATAACTTTTGTCAAGGGAATGTGTTGAAGTTATTCAACGATTAAATTATAAAAGAGATTTAGTAAAAATCGAGTAAGGGAGGTTTCGTTGATAAAGAGGACGGAATCCTTATAAGGAGGGAAGGATGTAACAACCCAGATTTTCAAGAATTAATAAATGAGAATTTATTTAAAAAAATTCTTATTTTAAGATGTTTCGAGTACGAGTATGTGTATATGTGTTATAGTCTGAAATGTGCGATTTGTATGAAGAGAATTATATTCATGTATTGGAGTAATTTAATTAAGTGCAATACATTAATTAAATTGATATTTAAGTAATTTTGTTGTATTTGTGAGTAGAGATTTACTAATTGTTACATGAAATTATGATTAATGAGTAATTATAATTGTGTAGCAATTTGAGCTATATGGCAATTTTAGTTAATTAAGGGATGTTAGCTTTAATTTAATTAAATTAGAATGATGAGATTTAATTAAATAAAGTGTAACATTGAAAGTTATGTGTTAAAATAGATCAAAAAGGTTTTAAATGAGTTTTACCAAACAAGGCACTTAAAACTGTTTTTAAAGAGTTTTGTCAAACAAGGCCCTTGCACATGTTTTAATTCCGTTTTGCCAAACGGGGCCTTAACTACTAAAAATCTGTTTTTTAAAATAAGATGTTTGCCAAACAAGCCTTATGGCTTTTAAAATTTAAAATATTATAACTGATATATTAATTATTAGTTATTATATATAATTATATGTATTAAATATTATAACAGTTATATTATATGTATATACGTTAGTTTAGAAGAACAAAACAAAGTTAGAATATTATCAGTGTTAGAAAGAGAAGTACAGAGAAAGTTAGAGAGAAAAGAAGAGAGAAAAAGAAGAGAAAAAGGAAAAATGTTTGAGAAAATCCTTGCTATACCAACAAGCATCATCATTTTCTTCTTCCTCACTAAGCTTAAGGTAATTATATCTTGTAGTTTTTAGAATTTTGTTTATATGTTCTTCAAGTTTTAATTATCTATATATATGAACTTAGTATCAAATTAATGAAAACATGAAATTTATATGCAATATATGTTATAACATGCTTATATGTGATTAGTATAATAATTTAAGTAATTTAATCCATGAAAATATGATGAACATTAAGAAATCATGTTCATCAAAAGTTAAAGTAAATTGGTTTTGATAAATAACTCTTTTAAAATCTAAATTCGTGTTTAATTGTGATATATTATATAAATTGATTATAGATTATGATAATATATCAAGAAACAAAATTAACATGCTTTGAATCTTTTGATTTGGTTTAAAAACGAACTCACATTGTTAATTTTCTTCAAGAAAACTTAACAATGGTGTTTTCTTCAAAATTGTGAAATTAAGTGTTTTGATTATGTGTTATAGTGTTATTGTATGTTAAAAACATGTTCGAAGTTTAAGATTTTGTTTTTATAAAGTTTCATGTGCATTATGTTAGTTAAAATCGGACTTTGGTGCGAAGAAATAAGCCAAATTGGATTTTTATCGGCACAGTTCGCGAGCCGGGGAACCCACCAGTATGGGGGCCCGCTCCAGCGGGGCTTTTGTGTCGGGTTTGTACAAAACCGTGACGCAATTAAATTGCAAAAATTAGCGGAAGCATAGTATATCAGAGTTTAAAATTTTCTACAAAACCATCACCCGGATCATCCTTTATGCAAATTATTAATTTAAAACAATAAATAAGAAGTTATGGAATCATACCCTTGTAGAACGAAGCTCCACAGGTACGAGTTCAACTCCTTGTTCTTCGTGATCTCCTTGAATTTTCGGGTTAGATTCCTTCCTTTGATCAACGTTAGCCACCCAAGTGTTTGGCCTCTAGAGGTGATCCACCAAGGAAGATGAATTATCAAGATGGAGGGTGGTTGGCTTAGTTTTCTATCCTCTATAGAAAAGGAGTACTCTCCAACAATTGGAATTGCATCAATTGATATCTATTATAAGACTCCTCTTATATTGATATTGGTCAACCCTTCTAATCCTATTAGACCTGGGATTTCATTTAATTAATTAAACTCCTTTAATTAATTTAGGCTTCCCACCACATTGGGAATAATTAATTAAATTTATTTAAATAATTTGTCTCCTAATCTTATTAAGAATAAATGAGAGTACTAATATTAAATTAATTACTAAACTCCTTTAGAAATTAAAATAATAATAATTGTAATAATATTAATAAGACTCCTCTTATTAACTTATATTTAATATTTTTCAAAATATTAAATAATAAACATTAAGCTATTTAATTTATTCTATCACCATAGATTAAATTAATTACACTTAATGCATTATTACAATTATGTCATTACCTTCTTAAATAATTATTCTTCCTTTTATGGTGTGACCCTTTAGGTTCTCCATATTAAACCGGTTGTGAATAAATCAATTAGAATAATTCTAATCTTATTTAAATAAATAAATTAAACTAATAATTTATTTAAATAAATAATATTTAGTCTACAATAGGGATAAGCCTGCCTAGCGATTAACGACTTTTCAGATAATATAGATTTCAACATTAATCATAAAAGAACCCGTGAGTAAATAGTTACCGTACAATTCAATCCTTCCACCATACAATGTCCCAATTAAATATAAGACATGGAATTACTGTCAAGTCTTATTTTATTTAATTATATGTATTTTGATTAGAAAATGCACAACTCCATTTAATGCAAATTAGAAACTACTTTCTAATTTCATTCTACCTTGGCCAAGGATTCCTGGGTTGTCATTTACCGAATCACATAGGACATATCTCTTCTTCTACTAGAGGTGATAGATTCTTTATTGATCATTCATTATCTCCGTATGTAACTCATTATACCCAAGTATACCCTTTTATATACCCTAAAGGGCTTTAAGGAATAAGTCAAAGTATAATTCATTACATACAAGCTACTATGATGATCTCAAGTCCAAGGATCACTTGTACTACTATCACATTAGAAATTTCTATTGACAAACGAGTAAAACTCCATTAGATATTCCATAACGAGTCACGTTCAGTAAACTTATTCTCCAATAAGCACCTATATACTTGCTTTAGTGTCTCCACACAAATGATCATGAGATCAATCATCCTCATCTAATGAGCAAGCAACATGTGTACCAATCTATCCGGATATACTAATCCTCTTTTTAGTAATCTCACGATTGAGAACTATTTTAGTTTTAAGCTTTCTAAGAATTTAAATCTCATTAGCATGATCAACATCATGATTCGAAAAGCATTGGTTAAAACTATGGGTTATTTACATGTTATAAAAACAGCACCATGTAGATAATTAAATGCCTTTAATAAGTTAATACATTTATTAATAAATAAATAAGATCGTCTCCAAAGTAGATGCTTTATCATCATACATGATTGGCTTGTATGCATACTACTTTCAATCTTTCACTTGCACTAAAGCCAATCGCCATGGTATCTCATACCAACTTCTCTAAGTGGGGATCAAACTGTTGTTGTGTTATAGCTTTGGTAAATGGATCTGCAATGTTATCTTGAGAGACTACACCCTCTAAGGTGACATCTCCCCTTTCAATAATTTCTTTAATCAAAGTGCCGCAACACATGTTTAGATTCAAGATGAGACTTAGGAACTATTCCTAGTTCTGTAATGAACTTTTCATCCTAAACATCAACTTGCAGCTTCACTTAGAGTTATATACTTTGTCTTTGTCATTAAACCAGCGACCTTTTGTTTTTTGGAACCTTTTCAATTCACTGCACCATCTTTCAAGGTAACAATTTACCC
This sequence comes from Panax stipuleanatus, assembly GCA_020205555.1. NCBI lineage: Eukaryota > Viridiplantae > Streptophyta > Magnoliopsida > Apiales > Araliaceae > Panax > Panax stipuleanatus. The sequence goes on along the minus strand of CM035119.1, from coordinate 74,014,319 downwards.
TAAAGTGGATTTTGCTGTCGTCTTGGTCAGTCTAAAAACTTGAGTCTGTTTAGCCCTCTAGTGTAATTCAGACTCATTAAGTGATATGATGACATCCTTAGTGTCAGTTAAGTACTTTAAGATGTATATCACTGTCTCACAGTGATCTTCTCCAAAATATGACTGATCAACATCAAGTCTCGTATATTTCATTGCATACATGATAGTAACTCATGTGATCTCTCTTTTACTGAGGACAATTTTAGAGAAATACACTCCTTGGCTCATCATAATGAGGCACCTTTTGGAGTTTGCCATGCTAAACGCCTTTAGCATCTAATGAATATACGTTTCCTTGGGTTATGCCGAACATCCTTTTAAATCTATTAATACAGATTTATATCCCCAATGCGGGATGTTCTACCCAAATCATTCATGGAGAAATGTTTAGACAACTTTATTTTGATCGATTTTAGCATAGGAATTTCATCCTCTATCAGTAATATATTATCAACATATAATACATGGAATGAAACAGCGCTCCCACTAACCTTCTTGTACACACATGGTTCATCCTTGTTTTTGATAAAATCAAACTATTTGATTGTCTCATCAAAACAAATGTTCCATCTACTAAAAGCTTGCTTCAATCCATAAATGGATTGTTGTAGCTCATATACATGATTTGCTTCAACTATTGAAACAAATCCATCTGGTTGTATCATATATACATTCTCCTCTAATAATCTATATTTGAGGAAGGGCGTCTCCGCTACCAGTTTTCCAGATATAGTAATAATAAGCTGCAATTACAAGTAAAATCCAAATGGACTTGAGCATAGCTTCAAAATCCATTTTAGATTTTATGGTCATCAACCATTTCTCTGAGTCTTTATTACTCATAGTCTATTCGTAATTCAATGGGTCATCATCATTCATGATGTGTACCTCATTGTCATCCTCTATGACGAATCCATACCTTTCAGGTATCTTCGGTACTCTTCCAAATTTATGAATAGGGTGTGATATAGTTGGTTCTTCCACTTAGTCAGGTACTTGACTCTGACCCATAGTAATTTGTGGTTCTTGAACTTCTTCAAGATATATCTTACTCCCACTGAACCCTTCATGGATAAACTCCTTTTTCAAGAAGGCAACATGTTTCGCAACAAACACCTTTTGATCAGTTGGATGATAGAAATAATACCCTACAGTTTCTTTAGGGTATCCCACAAATCTACACTTGTCGGATTTAGTCTGTAGCTTATCATGTTCAAACCTTTTGATATAAGCTGGACAACCCCAAGTCTTAACATGCTTAAGATTTGGTTTCCTCCCCTTCCACATCTCATATGGAGTCTTTGGGGTGGATTTGGTAGGTACCTTGTTAAGTAGGTATGCAGTCGTTTCTAAGGCATAACCCCAGAAGGAAATTGGAAGGTCGGTAAAACTCATAATGGATCGAACCATGTCCAACAGTGTTCGATTTCTCCTTTCAGATACTCCATTTAACTATGGTGTACCTGGTGGAGTCCATTGTGAGATTATACCATTTTCTTTGAGACAATCGAGAAACTCACCGCTTAAGTATTCACCACCTCGATCTGATCGAAGAATCTTAGTACTCTTGCCCGTTTGTTTCTCTACTTCACTTCTGAACTCTTTGAACTTTTCAAATGATTCTGATTTGTATTTCATTAAATACACATATCCAAATCTTGAGTGATCATCAGTGAAAGTAGTAAAATACGAATACCCATCCCGTGCATTCGTTGTCATAGGTCCACAAACGTCTGTGTGAACCAACGCTAACAACTCTGTAACTTTTTCTTCTTTTCCACTAAAAGGAGATTTAGTCATTTTACCCATGAGACAAGATTCACAAGTTAGATATGATTCATAATCGGATAGCTCTAAGAGCCCATCCTTATGCAACTTGGATAATCTTGTTTCATTGATATGACCGAGTCTACAGTGCCACATATAGGTATAATTAAAATCATCTCTTTTCCTTTTCTTAGTTTATTCTATTTGAAGTATATTTTCATGCATGTCAAGTATATAAAGTCCATTTCGCAGATTTCCAATACCATATAAAACATTATTTTTATAAATTGAACAACTGTTGTTCTTTATAATAACGTCATATCCTTCCATATCCAATAGAGAAATAGAAATAATGTTTCTAATAATATTCGGAACAAAATAACATTTATTTAGATAAATGGACTTGCCCGAAGGCATTACTAAACAATAAGTCCCTACAGCTAATGCAGCAACCTTTGCTCCATTTCCCACTCGTAGGATGACCTCATCATTGCTCAGCTTTCTACTTCTGACCAGTCCCTGCACAGTATTACATATGTGAGAACCACAGCCGGTATCCAATACCCAAGTAGAATTATGACTTTCAAAAAAATTAATTCCAATCATAAACAAACCTTGATTGTAAGTCGAAGCTTCTCCAAGCTTCTTCTCTGCTAGATACTTCTTGCAGTTCCTTTTCCAATGTCCTGGCTCGTTGCAATGGAAACACATTCCTTTGCCAGCTGGTTCAGGTTTCTTTTGCTCCTTTTCTTTCCCCTTTCCCTTAGCCTTCTTGGATTTCTTCTTTTCAGAAGATACCTTGGGCCTCTTCCTTTTATTGGAAGAATCCACCATCAAGATATGGTTCTTCTTGGATGGGAAGTGACCTTCTGCAGTATTCAGCATGTTAAGTAGCTCAGGCAAGCTGACATCTAGCTTATTCATGTGAAAATTAACCACAAACTGCGAGAAGGTCTTAGGGAGTGACTGCAAGACCAAGTTTTGACTCAACTCCCCATCCATGACGAACCCAAGCTATCCAAGGCGTTCAATCAAATTAATCACCTTTAGGACATGAGTCTCGACGGCAGTGCCCTCGGTCATCTGAGATTGGAAGAGCTCTTTAGATATCTCATATCTAGCAGTCCTACTCTGTTCACCATACTACTCCTTGAGGTGAAGCAGCATAACAGGAGCATCCATTTTTTCGTGCTGACGCTGAAGCTCGTTATTCATGGATGCGAGCATAAAGCATTGAGCCACAGATGCATCATCTTGCCACTTATTGAAAGTGGTAATCTCTTCCTCAGAGACTGTTTTCGAAACAGATTCAGGGACAGTTGAATTTAGGACATAAAAAATCTTTTCAGCAGTGAGAACAATTCTCAGATTTCTTAGCCAGTCCTCATAATTTGGGCCTGTAAGCTTATTTGCATCAAGTATGCTTCGTAGTGAGATTAGTGATTTTGACATTTTTAAAAATCTTCATGTGAAAAGACAACATTTTAGCAAACATTCATTTTTATTAATTTTTGCATACCAAAATAAATTTAGGTCTTTATTTTAAATTGGTATCTCCCACTATTTTCATTAAACTATATTACCCTCACTTATATAATTCGGCAACATCTAATTACAGATTTGCTAGTGAGAATAAGGATCTCATTTCAAATGAATATAACCTTGTGGATAGCACAACAAGCGATATACAAATAAATAGGTAGACAACTCTTGTCAATTACATCACCATGTAACTCCTTTTATTTTGCCTCTTAAATCATAATGGTCAAGTGTGTGCACATCCGAACTAAAAAGATTTAAGTTAAGTCCAACCTAGCACTTCCATAAATTCAAAAAAGAAAAATGTTCGTCCTTGTGGATAGCACAACAAGACTATATTGTTCAATTTTCTTGATAAGCATCAAATATGATTAATTAACATTTTAAATACGCAATACTCGCCTTGTGGATAGCACAACAAACTCATATTAAATATTTAATACTCTATTATTTTATCATGCTAGAAGGCGACGTTCGATATTCAAAATATCATTAAACGCTTCGGACTTAATATAATTTCTTTGAGGGTTTGTTATTATTTGTCTCATCTTGTTTAGAGCGCATGCACATATATATATAAAATACGCGTCATTTTATTAAACATGCGAAGCATGTTTGCATAAAATATAATATATATAATATTTAGCATGTATATATAGAATACTATATTCTACCCAGATTGATTATGGACTTTTATTCTAGTTTGGTTCACTAGAGCCACCAAGTGAACCAAAAGGTCAAACCTAGGGGTGCAAGCATTTAAATTTAAACGTAACTATTACATTTAAACCCAGGCTCCATACAAATGGGTCTTCACGCGCTCCTTGCTCCTTGGTCTCTAATTTTTTCAAGATAATTCTAACTATTTCTATTATATTAAACTATTTAATTTAAATAGAAATCTTGATCACCAGTCAAGGGGGAGTACATAGGAGAGAGATAGAATTTACATCAAGAATAAATTAGAGAAGACGACGTACGCAGACCCTATTTAATAAAACTCATTCATTCAAGCATTCAACTAAAATAAAATCCAATCACATTGGTCAAATAGTCCATAATCAACCCCATTTATTATCATACATATCACCATATATATCAATAAATAAGTATTCATCTCATGAATTAAAACATTCCATATATATATGAGTATCATTTAATGGGCAATTTTAATTTGCATGAAATTCAATTTCAAGATTAAAATAAAGTCTTTATTTTAATTATAAAATTATTAAAAATACTATATATATATTAAATATACTAATAGCCGCCTAGCTTTTTAGTAACCTGACTCGGGATCCTTTTAAAAAGTATCCAGAAATCCTTTTTAATCTAATTCACTTTTATAATAATATATATTATATACACAATTCAGGTTTTTGAAAAAAATCTTCCTGCAGTGTTACCTTTTTTAAAACATTTACATGGGACTACCTTTATATATATATTATATATGATATGAATCCCGGTGCTTCCAACGAATTCTTTTAAAAGAATCAAAGCCGGATTTACACAGCGAAAGTAAAAAAAGGCGAACTGTTTTGCGACCTTTTTTTTCTTTCATAAAAAATAATTTTATACAATAAAATTATGCCCAATAAATTATTCTAAATACATACTCATATGTATATGAAATAAAAATAATTATTAATTGCATAAAAGTTTGGCTCTGATGCCACTGTTGGGTTTGTACGAAATCGTGACGTAATCAAATTGCAAAAATTAGCGGAATCATGGTATATCAGAGTTTAAAAATTTCTACAAAACCATCACCCGGGTCATCCTTTATGCAAATTATTAATTTAAAACGATAAATAAGAAGTTATGGAATCATACCCTTGTAGAATGAAGCTTCCACAGGTACGAGTTTAACTCCTTGTTCTTCGTGAACTCCTTGAATTTTTGGGTTAAATTCCTTCCTTTGATCAACGTTAGCCACCCAAGTGTTTGGCCTCTAGAGGTGATCCACCAAGGAAGATGAATTATCAAGATGGATGGTGGTTGGCTTAGTTTTCTATCCTCTATAGAAAAAGAGTACTCTCCAACAATTGGAATTGCATCAACTGATATCTATTATAAGACTCCTCTTATATAGATATTGGTCAACCCTTCTAATCCTATTAGACATGAGATTTTATTTAATTAATTAAACTCCTTTAATTAATTTAGGCTTCCCACCACATTGAGAATAATTAATTAAATTTATTTAATTAATTTGTCTCCTAATCTTATTAAGAATAAATGAGAGTACTAATATTAAATTAATTACTAAGCTCCTTTAGAAATTAAAATAATAATAATTGTAATAATATTAATAAGACTCCTCTTATTAATTTATATTTAATATTTTTCAAAATATTAAATAATAAATATTAAGCTATTTAATTTATTCTATCATCACAGATTAAATTAATTACACTTAATGCATTATTACAATTATGCCATTACCTTCTTAAATAATTATTCTTCCTTTTATGGTGTGACCTTTTAGGTTCTCCATATTAAACCGGTTGTGAATAAATTAATTAGAACAATTCTAATCTTATTTAAATAAATAAATTAAACTAATAATCTATTTAAATAAATAATATTTATTCTACAATAGGGATAAGCCTGCCTAGCGATCAACGACTTTCTAGATAATATAGATTTCAACATTAATTATAAAAGAACCTGTGAGTAAATAGTTATCATATAATTCAATCCTTCCGCCATTCAATGTCCCAATTAAATATAAGACATGGAATTACTGTCAAGTCTTATTTTATTTAATTATATGTATTTTGATTAGAAAATGCACAACTCCATTTAATGCAAATTAGAAACTACTTTCTAATTTCATTCTACCTTGGCCAAGGATTCCTGGGTTGTCATTTACCGAATCACATAGAACATATCTCTTCTTCTACTAGAGGTGATAGATTCTTTATTGATCATTCATTATCTCTGTATGTAACTCATTATACCTAAGTATACCCTTTTATATACCCTAAAGGGTTTTAAGGAATAAGTCAAAGTATAATTCATTACATACAAGATACTATGATGATCTCAAATCCAAGGATCACTTGTACTACTATCACATTAGAAATTTCTATTGACAAACGAGTAAAACTCCATTAGATATTCCATAACGAGTCACGTTCAGTAAACTTATTCTCCAATAAGCACCTATATACTTGCTTTAGTGTCTCCACACAAATGATCATGAGATCAATCATCCTCATCTAATGAGCAAGCAACATGTGTACCATTCTATCCGGATATACTAATCCTCTTTTTAGTAATCCCACGATTGAGAACTATTTTAGTTTTAAGCTTTCTAAGAATTTAAATCTCATTAGTATGATCAACATCATGATTCGAAAAGCATTGCTTAAAACTATGAGTTATTTACATGTTATAAAAACAGCACCATGTAGATAATTAAATGCCTTTAATAAGTTAATACTTTTATTAATAAATAAATAAGATCGTCTCCAAAGTAGATGCTTTATCATCCTACATGATTGGCTTGTATGCATACTACTTTCATTTTGGCCTAGAAACCCCCGCCCCAGCGGCGGTATATGCTGTCCGAAATAGTTTAAGTAGTGTAATGCAAAACTGTTTTGACCTCCTGTAGTAAAACAAGCATAACTTCTTCATACAAACTTCAATTTAGGCGATTCAGGATGATTCGGAAAGATAACGAGTATACCTACAACTTTTGTTCTTTAAGTTTTTTGATTTGAAGTCTTTAGAAGGGGTATTCGAAGGCAATCGGAGGACGTCGGACATGCACATAAGCAAGTACAGTGCTGTCAACGATAAAAGATATTGTTCTAAGTTATAAAATATGAATATTATAAAATATAACGATGTTTAACATTAATCAATGATGTAATGACAACTATATCGACTTAACTAAAAGTTAGGTGTCGATTAAAAGAGAAGTATAAAGAAATTTGAAACGAAGGTTAACTTAATTAATGTTAACAAACATTATACATCTAATGTGATGTAAAGACGAGGTTTAAGACTTAAATAAATGTTAAGCGTATTTGAATGGAACTGTTGGGTTTGTACGAAATCGTGACGCAATCAAATTGCAAAAATTAGCGGAAGCATGGTATATCAGAGTTTAAAAAAATTTCTACAAAACCATTACCCGGATCATCCTTTATGCAAATTATTAATTTAAAACGATAAATAAGAAGTTATGGAATCATACCTTTGTAGAACGAAGCTTCCACAGGTACGAGTTCAACTCCTTGTTCTTCGTGATCTCCTTGAATTTCCGGGTTAGATTCCTTCCTTTGATCAACGTTAGCCACCCAAGTGTTTGGCCTCTAGAGGTGATCCACCAAGGAAGAAGAATTATCAAGAAGGAGGATGTTTGGCTTAGTTTTCTATCCTCTATAGAAAAGGAGTACTCTCCAACAATTAGAATTGCATCATCTAATATCTATTATAAGACTCCTCTTATATAGATATTAGTCAACCCTTCTAATCCTATTAGACATGGGATTTCTTTTAATTAATTAAACTCCTTTAATTAATTTAGGCTTCCCACCACATGGGAATAATTAATTAAATTCATTTAATTAATTTGTCTCCTAATCTTATTAGGAATAAATGAGAGTACTAAATATTAAATTAATTACTAAACTCCTTTAGAAATTAAGATAATAATAATTGTAATAATATTAATAAGACTCCTCTTATTAATTTATATTTAATATTTCCAAAATATTAAATAATAAACATTAAGCTATTTAATTTATTCTATCACCATAGATTAAATTAATTATACTTAATGCATTATTACGATTATGCCATTACCTTCTTAAATAATTATTCTTCCGTGACCCTTTAGGTTCTCCATATTAAACCGGTTGTGAATAAATCAATTAAAACAATTTTAATCTTATTTAAATAAATAAATTAAACTAATAATTTATTTAAATAAATAATATTTATTCTACAATAGGGATAAGCCTCCCTAGCGATCAACGACTTTCCAGATAATATAGATTTCAACATTAATCATAAAAGAACCTGTGAGTTAATAGTTTCCATACAATTCAATCCTTCCACCATACAATGTCCCAATTAAATATAAGACATGGATTTACTGTCAAGTCTTATTTTATTTAATTATATGTATTTCGATTAGAAAATGCACAACTCCAAATAATGCAAATTAGAAACTCCTTTCTAATTTCATTTCACCTTGGCCAAGGATTCCTGGGTTGTCATTTAACGAATCACATAGGACATATCTCCTCTTTTACTAGAGGTGGTAGATTCTTTATTGATCATACATTATCTTCATATGTAACTCATTATACCCAAGCATACCCTATATATGCCTTAAAAGGTCTTAAGGAATAAGTCAAAGTATAATTTGTTACATACAAGATACTATGATGATCTCAAGTCCAAGGATCACTTGTACTACTATCACATTAGGAATTCCTATTGACATGCGAGTAAAACTCCATTAGGTATTCCATAGCGAATCACGTTCAGTGAACTTATTCTCCAATAAGCACCTACATACTTGCTTTAGTGTCTCCACACAAATGATCATGAGATCAATCATCCTCATCCAATGAGCAAGCAACATATGTACCAATCTATCCGGATTTACTAATCCCCTTTTTAGTAATCCCACGATTGGGAACTATTTAAGTTTTAAAACTTTCTAAGAATTTAGATCTCATTAGCATGATCATCATCATGATTCTAAAAGCATTGCTTAAAACTATGGGTTATTTACATATTATAAAAACAGCAACATGTAGATAATTAAATGCCTTTAATAAATGAATATTTCATTAATAAATAAATAAGATTGTTTACAAAGTACGTGCTTTATCATCATACATGATTGGCTTGTATGCACACTACTATCAGGAACGTGATGAGAAGTAAAAGGAAGTTTAATGTGAATAAATCGAATGGACAATGAGGAGCCCTAACAGGACTTAACCACATAAATTAAACATTTTGTGTGTCAAACCTAAAGAAGATGATAGTGGGTCGTAAAGTAGAGTTACTTAAACGATTACTAAGCGTTGATATGTGACTAATAAATGATGTGTATAATTATATAATTGTGTAAGATACATGAAGTATAGATAACTGTAAGCTATTTTATGTAATTGGTAATCTACAAACTAGGCAAGTCTTTTAATTCCTATTTGCTTTATGAATTTAGTAACTGATTGTTATAATTTAGGCTGTTGAATGTATGTGCAATTATAAATGATGCTTTACACTATGAAAATCAATTTATGACTAAACTGATTGGGTTATGGAACTCAATCTATAATTGAGATGTGAAATACAGCATGTATGATATGTTTAATTACACGATTATGATGTATGAACTAAGAATGCTATTGCGTGCTATGTGATGCATGAAAACTGTTAGATTTGCTGAGCTGTCGAGCTCATTCTTGCAAAATGACCATTTTGCAGGTCAATGATTCAAGGTAATGATACGTGCTAACTGAATGCTAAAGTTCAATATCAATTCATGAAGATTATTTTCTTTTAGCTGAGAAATATATTTGATGGTTTAAATGTATTATAATTGTTGAGTTGTGAGTTGAGTTGTCTAATGTATAAAGGATATTGATTTGTAATGTAAGATTTTGTTTATACCTTAGATGAAGCGATTGATGAAATAAATTTGAATCAAAGATATGTAATGATAAAGGTTGTGATTCAGGGAAATATAGAAAGAAAAATATAAAATTTTTAATTATTTTGTATTTTATTAAGTTTAATACCGATTAATGATGTAAAGTTAGAAGTTCGATGTGTTGTTAACGACCGATAATGAGAGTTGTATTATATGAATTTTGGAGATGTTAAACTTACCCTTATTGTAGAATATATAATTGTTTAAATGAATTAATAGTTAATTTATTTATTTAAATAAAATTAAAATTATTCTAATTAATTTATTCACAACCGGTTTAATATGGAGAACCTAAAGGGTCACACCATAAAAGTATGAATATTTATTTAAGAAACAAATGACATAATTGTAATAATAAGTTAAGTGTATTTAATTTAATCTATGGTGATAGAATAAATTAATTAGATTAATATTTATTATTTAATATTTTAGAAATATTAAATTTGAATTAATAAGAGGAGTCTAATTTTTATTATTATTACTATTATTATTAATTTGAATTCCTAAAGGAGATTGGAAATTAATTAATAAAAGTACTCTCCCATATTCCTAATAAGATTAGGAGGTAAAATAATTAAATGAGTTTAATTAATTGCTCCTAATAAAATTAGGAAGCCTAATTAATTAAAAGAGATTAATTAATTAATATGAAACCCAAATCCTAAAATGGTTAGGAGGGTTGCCTACATCTATAAATAAGAGGAGTCTTATTTTGATTAAGGACAAATGCAATTCCAATTGTTGGTAGAGCACACTTTTTCTAGAGAGAGAAAACTAGGGTTTTGCCAATAACCCACTGTTAGGTTTTGTAAGAAATCATGGCGCAATCAAATTGCAAAATAGCGGAAGCATGGTATATTAAAGTTTAAAAAAAATCCACAAACCAATTACCCGGATCATCTTTTATGCATAGTTATTATTAAAATGGAATAGAAGGAGATTAGATTCATACCCTTGTAGAATTAAGCTTCCATATGTACGAGTTCAACTCCTTGTTCTTCGCAGTCTCCTTGAATCTTCGAGATTGATTCCTTCGTTTGATCAACGTTAGCCATCCAAGTGTTTGGCCTCTAGACGTGATCCACCAATAAAGATGAATTGTTCTAGAAGGAGGGTGGTTGGCTAAACCCTAGTTTTCTATTCTCTATAAAAAAGGAGTACTCTCCAACAATTGAAATTACATCCACTGATATATAACATAAGACTGCTCTTATATAGATATTGGTCAACCCATCTAATCCAATTAAAAATAGGATTTTATTTAATTAATTAAACTCCTTTAAATAATCAGGCTTCCCAACATATTGAGAATATTTAATTAAACTCCTTTAATTAATTTGCCTCCTAATCTTATTAGAAATAAATGAGGGTACTAATATTAAATTTTTTCCTAAACTCTTTTAGAAATTAAAATAATAATAATTGTAATAATATTAATTAGACTCATCTGATTAATTTATATATAATATTTTCAAAATATTAAATAATAAACATTAAGCTATTTAATTTATTCTATCACCATAGATTAAATTAATTACCCTTAAAATATTATTACGATTATGTCATTACATTCTTAAATAATTATTCTTCCTTTTATGGTGTGACTCTTTAGGTTCTCCATATTAAACCGGTTGTGAATAAATCAATTAGAATAATTCTAATCTTATTTAAATAAATAGATTAAACTAATAATCTATTTAAATAAATAATATTTATTCTACAATAGGGATAAGCCTCTCTAGCGATAAACGACTTTCCAGATAATATAGTTTTCAACATCAATCATAAAAAAACCTATGAGTAAATAGTTACCGTACAATTCAATCCTTCCACCATATAATGTCCCAATTAAATATAAGACATATAATTACTGTCAAGTTTTAGTTTATTTAATTATATGTATTTCGATTAGAAAATGCATAACTCCAAATAATGCAAATTAGAAACTCCTTTCTAATTTCATTCCGCATTGACCAATGACTATTAAGTTGTCATTTAACGAATCACGTAGGACATATCTCTTCTTTTACTAGAAGTGGTATATTCTTTAATGATCATTCATTATCTCCATATATAACTTATTACACCCAAGCATACCCTTTGATATACCCTAAGGGTCTTAAGGAATAAGTTAAAGTATAATTCATCACACACAAGATACTATGATGATCTCAAGTCCAAGGATCACTTGTACTACTATCACATTAGGAATTCCTATTGACATGAGAGTAAAACTCCATTAAGTATTCCTTAGTGTGTCATGTTCAATGTACTTATTCTCCAATAAGCACCTACATACTTGTTTTAGTGTTTCCACACAAATGATCATAAGATCAATCATCATCATCCAATGAGCAAGCAACATATGTACCAATCTTTTCAGATTTACTAATCCCCTTTTTAGTAATCCATCGATTGGGAACTATTTTAGTTTTAAGCTTTCTAAGAATTTAGATCTCATTAGCATAATCAACATCATGATTCTAAAAGCATAGCTTAAAACTATGAGTTATTTATATATTATAAAAATAACATCATTTAGATAATTAAATTCCTTTAATAAATGAATACTTTTATTAATAAATAAATAAGATCGTTTATAAAGTATATGTTTTATCATCATACATGATTGGCTTGTATGCATGCTACTTTTAATCTCCCACTTGCACTAAAGCCAATCGCCATGGTATCTTATACCTATATTCTCTAAGTGACGATCAAACTGCTGTTGTGTTAAAGCTTTAGTAAATGGATCTGCAATGTTGTCTTGAGAGTCTACACGCTCCAAGGTGACGTCTCCTTTTTCAATGATCTCACTGATCAAGTGAAATCGCCACAATACGTGTTTGGATTTCTGATCAGACCTGAGTTCCTTAGCCTGTGCAACAGCTCCAGTGTTGTCACAGTACAAGGGGACTGCTCATCCAATGCTAGGAGCCACACCAAGTTCTTAAATGAACTTCATCCAAATAGTTTCTTTTGCAGCTTCACTTGCAGCTATGTACTCTGCCTCTATCACTGAATCAACAATTGTTTACTGCTTGGAACTCTTCCAACTCACTGCGCCTCCATTCAAGGTAAATACATACCCTGAAACAGATTTACTTTCATCTTGGTTTGTTTGAAAACTTGAGTCCGTAAAGCCCTTGAGTTTTAATTTAGACCCACCATAGACAAGAAATACATCCTTAGTCCTTCGTAAGTACTTTAGTATATTTTTCACTGCCTTCCAGTGCTCTTCTCCTAGATTCGACTGATATCTGCTTGTTACACTAAGTGCATGAGCGACATCCGGTCTAGTACCTATCATAGCGTATATGATAGATCCTATTGCTGAAGTATAAGGAATCTTCCTCATACGGTTTTTATCCTCAGGTGTCTTTGGGGCCTGTTTCTTGGAGGGATGTATTCCATGGCTCATCGGCATGAGATCGCTTTTGGAATCTTCCATGCTAAACCTCTTTAGCATCGAGTCAATGTACGTTCCTTGGGATAAGCCAAGCATCTTTTTAGTTCTATCTCTATAGATTTTTATCCCCAAAATATAGGATGCTTCTCCCAAGTCCTTCATGAAAAAGTGTTTAGATAACCAGATTTTAATCGATTGTAGCATAGGAATGTCATTCCCTATCAGTAATATATAATCAACATATAGTACAAGGAATAAAACAGCGCTCCCACTAACTTTCTTCTATATAATTGTGCATCCTCGTTTTTGATAAAATCAAGCTCTTTGATTATATCATCAAAACATATGTTCCATCTACGAGAAGCTTGCTTCAATCCATAAATGGATCATTGCAGCTTATAGACTTGGTTTGTTCTAACCTTTGAAACAAATCCCTCTAGCTGTGTCATATACACATCCTCCTCAAGTTTCCCATTGAGAAAAGATGTTTTCATGTCCATCTGCCAGATCTTATAGTCGTAATAAGCTGTAATTGCAAGCAAAATCCGAATGGACTTGAGCATAGCTATTGGGGAGAAGGTTTCATCATAGTCAACTCCTTGTCTTTGTTTGAAACCTTTTGCAACCAGTCGTGCCTTATAGGTTTCTACCTTGCTGTCCGCTCCAGTCTTTCTTTTAAAGACCCATTTACACTCAATAGGCTTAATGCCTTCAGGTGGTGAAACCAAAGTCCATACTTGGTTCTCATCCATGGAGTCCATCTTGGATATCATGGGTTCAAGACGATTCCCTGATTCTTTATTACTCATAGCCTATTCGCAATTCAATGGATCATCATCATTCATGACGTGTACCTCATCGTCATCCTCTATGACGAATCCATACCTATCAGGTATCTTCGGTACTATTCCAGATTTACGAATAGGGTGTTGTACAGAAGGTGTCTCTACTTGGACATGTTCATCCAATTGATCTGTAGTGGTTTGTGGTTCTTAAATTTCTTCAAGATCTATTTTCCTCCCACTAGCCCTTTAAGGATAAACTCCTTTTCCAAGAAAGTAGCGTGTTTCGCAACAAACTCATTTTGCTCAGTAGGATTGTAGAAATAGTATCCCAAACTTTCTTTAAGATATCCCACAAACGTACATTTATCAGATCTTGTCCCAAGCTTATCATTTTGAAATATGTTCACATAAGCTGGACATCCCCAAATCTTAACATGCTTAAGACCAGGTTTTCTCCCTGTCCGCATCTCATATGGAGTCTTGGGGACGGATTTTGAGGGGACCTTATTTAGTAGATGTAAGGACCGAGAATTTTATACGATTATATATTTATATTTTTACGAATAAATTTTTTTTAGCATATAAGTTAATATATATGTGAATTAAGTGAGTTAGTTAATTTAATTATTTTAAGTTAACTAAGATGAATACTTAATCAATTTGATTAAAGAAGAGTAAGATAAGTTATGTTGAGAATTAACATAACTTAAATGTTAACTTGAATGGAAAATTAAAAAGATTTATAATCTTTAAGTGATTAAATTGATATGACTAATATAAAGAGATTATATGATTATGTAATAACTTATTAAGCCAATTAGGGTTAATTAAGTTAATGAAATAATGGAACAAAAAGAAAAGCCAAGAAATAAGAATATATTAATTAAATATTAATGATATTAAAAATTTTGTGACATATTGTGAATGATAAATGTGTTATGATTTATGTGGAAAGTGTATGTCTAAATAAATATTTATATTATAAATATGTATATGTATTTATTTAGTAAAGAGAGTTACAAAGAAAACTTTATAACCTAATATTATATATTAGGAATGTGGATTAAATAACCCAAGGGTTGTAGTATTGAATAATTTTAGTATTTAAAATATATACTAACCTAAGAGATTAATTTTATTATCTCAATTTATTATTTATTTTAAACCTAATTAAAGCAAGTCTAATTGGGTTATAAAATTAAATGTACATGAGTAATTATTTAAAATCCAAAATGAGTGGATTAGAAATCCTAATCAAATAATTAGAGTAATAAAAAAATTAATGTATTGGACTATGCTAGTTTACATGGCCCAAATGATTTTATTAAGAGCCCAAATGAATTATTGGTTAGCCAAACTTAGCCCAATTAAAGAGGGACTTTTTGGTCATTTGATTAAGCAAATTAAACAATTAAAATAAAAGCAAAATTGGAGCAAGAAAGGGGGGAAGTACCCGGCTATAACAAGAGAGAAAGGAGCATGTGGGTGAATTATTTTTCTTTACCAACTCTTACTTACTCTCCCTTATGTGTCATCTAATAATTTGGCCACCAAATTTAGTTAATGTTACAAGCAATTGAAGAGATAAGAGAGAGATCAAATTGGTAGATTTAGTGTATATGTATATATTATACATATATATTTTTACCAATAATAAATACACCTCTCTTTAGTAAAAATTAAATTTTTACTTCATTTCTTTCAAACTAAGCTAGCAAAACAAAATAGAGAGAGAAAGAAAGAGAGAGAGACCCGTGGGGTTCAAGGAGGAGGAAAGAAGAAAAAAAATTTCATACCATCTAGCTTGGTAGGAGAAGGTGGAGATCATTCAACCAAAAAGGTATAAAACTTTCTAAAACCTAAAAACCTTACTTAGTTATGTAATTTATTTTGATGAAATGAAAAGTTTATAATTTCAAAACTCTAAAATCTTAGATTTACATGTTAATGAGTGTTTCATATGTGGGTCTAGCTATTTTTGAAGTTAAAAATTTGATCTAAAGAAAAAAAAGTAAACTATGTTCGAAATGATTTAAGAAAATCCTACTCTTGTATGCTATATATATATATATATATATATATATATATATATATATATATATATATATATATATTTTGTGTTAGATTCTTGAGGTTCAAGTTGTAAATGGCTAGAATCATGTTAGAATGATAGATATATAGTTTAATGGGTTTAACTTGGGTATTGATATGTGTTTATGTAGAAAAGTTTAGCAAAATATTTGAAAATATTTTTACCGACGAACAAACCGTAACATGTTTGAATAAATTGCTCATTTTGAAATCTATAAATTTTTTTTGTGATTTCTTTTTTCTGGTATTAAAGGGTTAAGTTAAGAACAAAATCCCTTTTGAAGCATGCAAAAATATTTTAAAATGAGCAATATATGAAATCACAAAAATAATTTATGTAAATTAATTGTGAACTTTAATTATCATGTTGCTTTATGTAAATTAATTATGTAAACCTTTTGAGTATCTAAGGCTATGTAATTTATGTTAAGGTTAGTTAACCTGGGAGATTGTTATAATTTGTATTAAGTAATGGTATGAATGATGTAATTCATCACTGAAGGGGTAGTTAGATGTGATATGCATGATGGATCGTGAGCACCAAACCCGAGGTTAAGGAACCCCTTGAATGTTAACTTGAATGATAATTAAAAAAATTTATAATCTTTAAGTGATTAAATTGATAAGACTAATATAAAGAGATTATATGATTATGTAATAACTTATTAAGCCAATTAGGGCTAATTAAGTTAATGAAATAATTGAACAAAAAGGAAAGCCAAGAAATAAGAATATATTAATTAAATATTAATGATATTAAAAATTTTGTGACATATTGTGAATGATAAATGTGTTATGATTTACGTGGAAAGTGTATGTGTCTAAATAAATATGTATATTATAAATATGTATATCTATTTATTTAGTAAAGAGAGTTACAAAGAAAACTTTATAACCTAATATTATATATTAGGAATGTGGATTAAATAACCCAAGGGTTGTAGTATTGAATAATTTTCGTATTTAAAATATATACTAACCTAAGAGATTAATTTTATTATCTCAATTTATTATTTATTTTAAACCTAATTAAAGCAAGTCTAATTGGGTTATAAAATTAAATGTACATGAGTAATTATTTAAAATCCAAAATGAGTGGATTAGAAATTCTAATCAAATAATTAGAGTAATAAAAAAATTAATGAATTGGACCATGCTAGTTTACATGGCCCAAATGATTTTATTAAGAGCCCAAATGAATTATTGGTTAGCCCAAACTTAGCCCAATTAAAGAGGGGGTTTTTGGTCATTAGATTAAGCAAATTAAACAATTAAAATAAAAGCAAAATTGGAGCAAGAAAGGGGGGAAGTACCCGGCTATAACGAGAGAAAGGAGCATGTGGGTGAATTATTTTTCTTTACCAACTCTTACTTACTCTCCCTTATGTGTCAGCTTATAATTTGGCCACCAAATTTAGTTAATGTTACAAGCAATTGAAGAGATAAGAGAGAGATCAAATTGGTAGATTTAGTGTATATGTATATGTTATACATATATATTTTTACCAATAATAAATACACCTCTCTTTAGTAAAAATCAAATTTTTACTTCATTTCTTTCGAACTAAGCTAGCAAAACAAAATAGAGAGAGAAAGAAAGAAAGAGAGAGAGACCCGTGGGGTTTAGGAGGAGGAAAGAAGAAAATTTGCTTCATACCATCTAGCTTGGTAGGAGAAGGAGGAGATCATTCAACCAAA
Organism: Panax stipuleanatus; assembly: GCA_020205555.1. Taxonomy (NCBI): domain Eukaryota; kingdom Viridiplantae; phylum Streptophyta; class Magnoliopsida; order Apiales; family Araliaceae; genus Panax; species Panax stipuleanatus. The sequence goes on along the minus strand of CM035119.1, from coordinate 73,996,297 downwards.
AAGGTATAAAAATTTCTTAAACTAAAAACCTTACTTAGTTATGTAATTTATTTTGATTGTTTTGATGAAATGAAAAGTTTATAATTTCAAAATTCTAAAACCTTAGATTTACATGTTAATGAGTGTTTCATATGTGGATCTAGCTATTTTTGAAGTTAAAAATTTGATCTAAAGAAAGAAAAATAAACTATGTTCGAAATGGTTTAAGAAAATCCTACTCCTGTATGCTATATATATATATATATATATATATATATATATATTGTGTTAGATTCTTGAGATTCAAGTTGTAAATGGCTAGAATCATGTTAGAATGATAGATATATAGTTTAATGGGTTTAACTTGGGTATTGATATGTGTTTATGTGGAAAAGTTTAGCAAAATATTTGAAAACATTTTTACCGACGAACAAACTGTAACATGTTTGAATAAATTGCTCATTTTGAAATCTATAAATTATTTTTGTGATTTCTTTTTTTTGGTATTAAAGGGTTAAGTTAAGAACAAAATCCCTTTTGAAGCATGCAAAAATGTTTTAAAATGAGCAAGATATGAATTTTATACCAAAATACCTCACTGTTAAAAATTTGTGCACAATAGTCCCCTTACGGGAAAATTTTAGTGACCAAAACGTGTCCAAATTTGGTGTTTGATATATGAAAATTGTAGTTCGGGAAAATACGAATCCAACGATACCAATTGGACCTAAAACGGAGTTGTATATTTCATTTTGTGGAGGTTTTAGTGAAAGACCCCGAAACTGTCAACAAAGGCTAAAACATTTAAGAAAAATAAAGAAAATGACCGGTTCAGCATTTTCCGGCGAACCAGAAAATTTTCCGACGACTGGTTCACCACTGTTCCAGCTGGTTCTTGGGGTGGGTCTTGGACAGAAAATTTTCTACAATTTTGAAGAACATTAAGATATTTTACTCAGAATTTTTCGAAACAGTTATGTAATTATTAAGTAATTAATGGTTTAAACTTATTTAAATTATTTAAAACTTACTAATTAATAATTATTAATACTAATAAATGATTAGTAAGCTAATTACATATTATGTAAGTATGATTATTTTTTAATTATTATTTAATTAACATTAAGTAATAAAAGAATGAAAATTAGTGTAATTAAGCTAACCATTTGTTATTTAATTAAGATTAAATAATAAATAGAGTTAAATAATTTATTAATTATTATTTAATTAATATTAAATAATGATTAAAGAATATCTAAAGTAAATAAATAAATTATTTGTTATTTAAGTGAAAATAAGTAATAAATAATTATAATTACTTACTCACATGTTAGTTAAGTATTATAAAGTCAATAAATTAATTATTTATTATTTAATTAAATATTAAATAATAAATAAGAATAAATGTTAATTAAATATTTATTATTTAATTAATATATTAAATAATAAATAAAGATAAATGTTAATTAATTTTTTATTATTTAATTAATATTAAATAATAAATAAAGATAAATGTTAATTAATTAATTATTATTTAATTAATATTAAATAATAAATAAAGACAAACATTATATAATTATTATTTAATTAAAGTTGAATAATAATTAAAGACTCATAAAGTTAAATAGATTAAGTATTTAATTAATAATAAATAAGTACAAATATTAATTAATTATTATTTAATTAATATTAAATTATAATAAGGTTAATAATATTAAATTATTAAAATATTATTAAATGATTAATAATATTAGAAAGTTAAAATATTATTAAAGGATTAATAATATTAGATACTTAAAATATTATTAAAAAAAATTAATAATATTAGAGAGAGACTAAAATATTAGGAAGCGAATAGAATATTATCACAAGGTTAATAATATTCAAGTTTAAAGATGCTTACTTAATAATAATATTATCAAGGTTAATAATATTAGAGAGAGACTAAAATATTAGGAAGCGAATATAATATTATTACAAGGTTAATAATATTCAAGTGTAAAGATGCTTACTTAATAATAATATTATTAAGGGATGATAATATTATTAAAGAGTTAATGTGATATCTAATATTTAATTATGTGATTAATATTAGATAATATATGAGAATAATTATATGTTATGAATAATTATATGTTATACTAATTGAAGGATCCATGATAGGTCTTTCCAAAGATGATTAGTTAAATTCATTAAGCGAATTATAGAATTGTGTAGCAGTAGTCAACGACCAAGGAAAGTTTCCTAACTCAACTTGAGTTATTAATTTCAAAGCATGATTAGTGGATAATTATTGTTGGTTATTCACACCTATAATGATTATTGTTATTCGCACATAGTGCATTTGATTTCATGTTTTATTATTTGAACTGTGAAATAAATTTAAAGTTCTTTTATTCATGAACTGTTTATAAGCCATATCTCAGCTATTCATTTCGGCTAGACTAATAATTGATGAATCGTTCTATTATTTGAACTAAGTTGTTATTGAAAGATTTATGTCATTTATTTGCTAGATCAATATTGATATTATATGTCAAAATCATAACATTTCTTTGAGAGCAATCCAAACTATATTGTTGTGGTACGGACTCATGATGTAAGAATGAGATGAACAACCCTTATAAAAAGGGGAATTTTATTGTCGGACATCCGACCCTTGCGCTATTTTTGAGTATTATGCATAATATAGGGTACGATGGAGCTGATCACTTCATGTACTTGCAGAAGAGTATAATTAGTTTTTATAACTAACTTATATTCTTGAGGTAATTTAGTTTTAATCACTAATGATTCCTCTATTAGTTCTTGATCCATTAGTGATCACTCAGCATGAAATCTGGAAATATCCCACTTTATTGAATAGTGTTGCAGTATTGATAAACTTCTTAATCAATTGAATATTATTGAACATTTGAAAGAATTTTACTCTTTCATCCTTGATAGGTTATCCAGCTTGGAATTCAAGAAAAGTCTTGTTATTGAAAAATGATTTATTGTTCAGCTACTTCGAAATCTTTTGAACATTGTTAACATTCTAGATAGTTAGATTCTTCTATATCTTTTATTGTACGCTTTAACTTGCTGAGCAAACTCGTTGCTCACTCTTGCCTAAATAAAACATCTCAGCTAAGGACGAGGTAGCCGAAGGGTCAAAGAAAGACAAAGGCAAATGCAAATTTCAAGAGTAGTTATTGTGAACTTTAATTATCATGTTGCTTTATGTAAATTAATTATGTAAACCTTTTGAGTATCTAAGGCTATGTAAGTTATGTTAAGGTTAGTTAACATGGGAGATTGTCATAATTTGTATTAAGTAATGGTATGAATGATGTAATTCATCACTGAATGGGTAGTTAGATGTGATATGCATGATGGATCGTGAGCACCAAACCCGAGGTTAAGGAACCCGAATTTGGGTGCGTCACAGTAGATATGCAGCCGCTTCTAGGGAATAACCCCAGAATGATACTAAAAGATCGATAAAACTCATCATAGAATGAACCATGTCCAACAATGTTCGATTTCTCCTTTCAGATACTCCATTTAACTGTGGTGTACCTGGTGGAGTCCATTGTGAGATTATACCACTATCTTTGAGATAATTGAGAAACTCACCGCTTAAGTATTCACCACCTCGATCTGATCGAAGAATCTTAATACTTTTGCTAGTTTATTTCTCTACTTCACTTTTGAACTCTTTGAACTTTTTAAATGATTCAGATTTGTATTTCATTAAATACACATATCTAAATCTTGAGTGATCATCAGTGATAGTAATAAAATAAGAATACCCTCCCCGTGCATTCGTTGTCATAGGTCCACAAACATTTGTGTGAACCAACGCTAACAACTCTGTAACTCTTTCTTCTTTTCCAATAAAAGGAGATTTAGTCATTTTATCCATGAGATAAGATTCACAAGTTGGATATAATTCATAATCAGATAGCTCGAAGAGCCCATCCTTATGCAACTTGGATAATCTTGTTTTATTGATATGACCGAGTTTATAGTGCCACATATAGGTATAATTAACATCATCTCTTTTCCTTTTCTTAGTTTTTCTATTTGAAATATATTTTCATGCAAGTCAAGTATATAAAATCCATTTCGCAAATTACCAACACCTTATAAAACATTGTTATTATAAATAGAACAACTGTTGTTTTTTATTATAATGTCAAATCCATCCATATCTAATACGGAAACAAAAGTAATGTTTCTAATGATATTCGGAACAAAATAACAATTATTTAAATAACTGGACTTGCCAGTAGACAATGCTAAACAATAAGTGCCTACAGCTAATGCAGCAACCTTTGCTCCATTTTTCACTCGTAGGACAACCTCATCCTTGTTCAGCTTTCTACTTCTGACCAGTCCCTGCATAGTATTACATATGTGAGAACCACAGCCGGTATCCAATACCCAAGTAGAATTTTGACTTTCTGAAGAATTAATTTCAATCATGAACAAACCTTGATTGGAAGTCGAAGCTTCTCCAAGCTTCTTCTCTGCCAGAAACTTCTTGCAGTTCCTCTTCCAATGACCCGACTCGTTGCAATGGAAACACATTCCTTTGCTAGTTGGATCAGGTTTCTTTTGATCATTTATGTTCACCTTGCCCTTAGTTTTCTTAGATTTCTTTTTTTTAGAAGATACCTTAGGCCTCTTCCTTTTCTTGGAAGAATCATCCAATATTAAGACATGGTTCTTCTTGGATGGGAAGTGACCTTGTGCAGTTTTCAACATGTTAAGTAGTTCAGGCAAGCTGACATCTAACTTATTCATGTGGAAATTTACAACGAACTGTGAGAAGGTCTCAGGGAGTGACTGCAAGACTAAGTCTTGACTAAACTCCCCATCTATGACGAACCCAAGCTGTCCAAGGCCTTCAATCAGATTGATCACCCTTAGGACATGAGTCTCAATGGAAGTGCCCTCGGTCATCCGAGATCGAAAGAGCTCCTTAGATATCTCATATCTAGCAGTCCTACTTTGTTCACCATACAATTCCTTGATGTGAAGCAACATAATAGGAGCATCCATGTTTTTATGTTGACGCTGAAGCTCGTTATTCATGGATGCGAGCATGATGCATTGAGCCACAGATGCATCATCTTACCACTTAACAATAATGGCAATCTCTTCCTCAGAGGCTGTTTCTGGAACAGTTCTAGGGACATGTGAATTTAGGACATAAGAAATCTTTTTAGCAGTGAGAACTATTCTTAGATTCCTTAACCAGTCCGTGTAATTTGGTCCTGTTAGTTTGTTAGCATCAAGTATGCTACGCAGTGAAATTAGTGATTTCGACATTTTTAAATTTCTGCATGTGAAAAGACAATATTTTAGCAAACATTCATTTAATAAATAATTTACATACCAAGATAAATTAGGTCTTATTTTAAATTGGTATCTCCCACTATTTTCTATAAAATATATTACCCTCACTTATATAGTTCGGCAAAATCTAATTAAATATTTGTTAGTGACAATAAGGATCCTATTTCAAATGTATATAGCCTTGTGTGTGCACAACAAAGTATATATAAGTAAATAGGTAGACGACTCTTGTCAATTACATCATCATGTAACTCCTTGTATTTTGCCTCTTAGATCATAATGGTTAAGTGTGTGCACATCGTAACTAAAATGATTTAAGTTAAGTCCAATCTAGCACTCTATATATTCAAAAAATAAAAATATTGTCCTTGTGTGTGCACAACAAAACAATATTGTTCAATTGTTTTTATAAGCATCAAATGTGATTAAATTAACATCTTAAATATTTAATACTTGCCTTGTGTGTGCACAACAAACTCAATTTAAATATTTAATACTCTATTAATTTTATCATGCTAGAAGGCGACGTTCGGTATTCCAAATATCTTTGAACGTTTTAGACTTAATATAATTTCTTTGAGGGGTTTGCTATTATTAGTCTCATCTTATTTAGCGCGCATGCACATATACATATAAAATACGCGTCATTTTATAAAACATTCGAAGCATGTTTGCATAAAATATAATATATATAATACTTAGCCTGCACATATAGAATACTATATTTTACCCGGATTGATTATGAACTTTTATTCTAGTTTGGTTTAATAGAGCCACCAAGTGAGCCAAAAGGTCAAACCTAGGAGTGTAAGAATTAAATTTAAACGTAACTATTACATTTAAATCTGGGCTCCATTACAAACGGATCTTCACGCGTCCTTGGTCTCCAATTCTTCAAGATAATTTTAACTAGTCCTATTACATAAACTATTTAATATAAATAAAAACTTTGATCAGCAGTCAAGGGGAAGTACATAAGAGGAAGATAGAATTTTACATCAAGAAAAATTAGAGAAGACGAGGTATGTAGACCCCATTTAATAAAACCCATTCATTCAAGCATTCAACTAAAATAAAATCCAATCATATTGGTCAATAATCCATAATCAACCCCATTTATTTTCATACATATCACCAGATGCATCAATAAATAAAATATTTAATATATACATTAATATTGATTTATTGGACAATCTTAGTTAATTTCGAAAACCAATTTCAACTCTAATTAGTTATCATGGAATCCAATTCCAACTCCAATTAGTTAGCATAAAATCCAATTCTAATTAAAATAAGCAACTTTATTTTAATACAATTCCAAATCTAATAAACTCCGTTATTAATATGAAATTATAGAAAATATTTAATTTTTAATTAAAATAAATCTTTAATCTTAAAATAAAATAATATAATTTTTTTTCTGGTGGGGTGGCGTTGTAGCGTTGCCAGTGAACTGGAATCCAGTGCTACTGCGCCACGTCATCAAAAACTGATACCCGAACCCGGCGCTGCAGCGCTGCTAATGAACTAGCATCCGACGCTGCTAATGAACTAGCATCCGGTGCTACAGCGCCACGTCACCTTTAGGAGCACGGAGCTGGCGCTACGGCGCTTCTACAAGGCCTGTGGCCGGTGTAACGACCCCAAAAATCATACAATACAACTCTCGACATCGGTCGTTAACAATACATCCTTATTTAGACTTTACATCATTAATCAATGATACAATCACTAAAAATACGGAATATTTAAAACTTTTATATTATTCCTTCTTTATTATCCCTGAATCTCAACCTTTATCATTACATAATTTTGATTCAACCTTATTTCATGAATCGCTTCGTCAGAGTTATTATAAACTAAAACTTACAACCACGTTCAAAAACCCTTATACATCGGGTAAAATTTAAACTTATAACTCAACATCTGTTAACCATAATACATTATCAAATACATTATCTGAAACCTTAAACAGGATCCAAAATAATAACAATTCAGCCAAAGTATATAAATCTTCATGCATTACATCTGATTCATTTCTTTCAAGTAGCACATAGCGTTACCTTGAATCCTTAACCTGCAAAAGTGATTATTTGCAAGAATGAGCTCGACAACTCAGCATGATCTAATAGCTTTCATGCATCACATAGCACATAAATATATGCTCAACATACATCTCATGATAATTAAAGTAACATGGTATACATGCTTTACTTCACATAACAAATATAAAGATTGAGTTTCTTACTCAATCAACATTCTTTAATCAATCAATGTAGTCATAAATTGACTTTAACATTTCATGCTTAAAACATATATACAGCATATCATGCTCTTTGCAAAATAATTTAAAACAGTTCATCATCAAGTGCACGGAGAAAATAGGAACTGAAAGACTTGCCTTGATTGTTGTTTACCGATAACAGTTTAACAGCTTACAGGTATCTGCATTTCACGTTCCCTTCGATTCTTCTCAAACTTGATTAGAGGATGAGGAATCTTCTTCTTCTTCCTTCTTTGAATCTCCAATCTTTCTCACAGAGAGTTCTTCTCTTTTTTTCTCCCATTCTCTTCTCTGTTTTCTCGCTTTCTCTTTCCTTATCTTCTTCTTTCTCGGACTTAGCATAACTAACGTATTTTTTATTTAGTCTATCAGTTAAAAAAACCCAAGGGCTCCCATCTATTAGAAAGGCAAAGGGTCACAAGGCCATGTTTGGCTAGAACCCCTAATCTCCTTATCCATTTATTCTAACAACTCCCATACTATATGATACATATGTCACACTTCATTTTATTGTTAAAATATTTAGCCACATTAAGTAATTATACAATTATAACATGTATAATTACTACACTATAAATTATGAAATTACCTTTGTAACTAAAATAAACATCTCTATTAGAATAAATATTTCCATTAAAATAGTTAATATTTATTCCAGTACTAATTATTTTAGTTAACTCAAATGAATTATACAATTATTATATATAATCATTTCATTCCTTTTTCTCACATAAATTGTCTCAATACAATTTATTTAATCCATACATCTAATCACCACTTAATTATTAATTCAATTTATTTAATACCATCATACCTAACTAAATTATTCCATAATAATTTCTATTAAATATTTATTTTACTCCATAAATATTTTAACTAAAATATTTATTTTATTTGATAAATATTTTAATTATTTATGAGATTCACAATCGTATTACACTAACATATTACGTTTATATGTAACATACCTTCCTCTCTCATTTTATTAAAATAAATATATTCACATTACTTCATTATTTCATTAAGTGAATTACTCACATTATTTATGAAATTTAATTCATAACAATTATAGTGTCAACAAGGCATAACAATCAAATTATATTATTTCATAATATAATTTCAACTTAATTAAATTAACTAATCTTATTCAGTTAATTTCCTTTTCGTAATAATTTCATTTACCTTATTCAATAGTTAAATTAACTATTAAACCTCATTCTTCCAACATATGAATATATATATATATATATATATATATATATCTCCTATATTCACACCAAAATATATATTTTACAATATATAACACATATATATACATATCCAAACTCAAAACATCTCGTAATAAGAATTTTATTTATTAAATTTTTATTTTAATAATTTTTAAAAATTTGGGTTGTCACATCCTTCCCTCCTTATAAGGATTCCGTCATCGGAATCACCGAAGCCCTACCTTACTCAGGTTTTCATCAAATCTCTTTAAAACATTTATCGTTGAATAACTTCAACACATTACCATAATATAGTTTTTATATTTCCTACTACATTCAGTTCATCAACAAATTTCTATGTTTTATTTCATAACCTTCAATTAAACACAATTATGTTTTAAATATTATATATTCTCTAACTCGTTCATTTCCTTTTTAAGGATCATTACCATATACTTTACTCGGTGAATTAATATACTTCATAATTCACCATCTATAATTATTCTGGTTACCACATTCACCCCTTCTTCTAAGAATTTCGTCCTCGAAATTTTTATCATCTTCATTCATTCAATCTATTAAAGTAGATTTTACGCTAATCTTTATTCACTGGATTAAAGCGTTCTACAACTACTTCTTTCTAAGACTGTTATTCTTACCCCATTCACCTTCAGAATAATAAGAATCTTCCACAATTATTCAATGATTGGGAAGCGATATAAACAACTCAGAAATTTAAAAGATTCCAATTCATGCTGAGGGGTCATAAGACCATGAACTCTTCTTCAGGTTTAATAGTACATCACCACTGTAAACCATCTTTAACAGAATGTTTAGCAATCACACAGACTGAAAACACTCTCTGCAAGTACTCTAGGTAATCAGCCTATCGTACCCCTACGTCTTGCACAACGTATTACATCTTAACATCGTAACGACTATATGCGTTACGTTCGGAACCATTGTCTCCGATAACATGTCCCCCATTTATAGGGTTGTTCACCTCAGCTTCTTAACATTTGAATCCACACCAAAACAATTTGGTTTGGTAAAGTTTGACAAAGAACGCTTGAATTTCATGAACATCTTTCAATATTCGTCTAGCTGAATCAAGTAGCATAGACTTCTAGCAATAACTCAGACATCAATCGAGATATATATATATATATATATATATCATTAAACAACTTAATTTTTTTTTTCATTTAAAGAAACTAAAAGTAAATAAATCCCTTTTTTTTATAGTTTAAGGAAACTAAAAATAAATGAATCTTTTTATAATATCATGATACCGTACCGTAATAATGGTACGTTGAGAATTTTGTCATTACATGACGTCGTCATACTACATCATACCATAGTGGCTAACGATCATACGATCACATCCAACACTAGGTTTAACTGCATTGATAACTTCCTCGATTATTGTCTCTACACTATATCAAATGATGCATAGAACACATAAAAATATATTTTAAAAATTTAAAATTATTTTTGTCTAGCTGAAGCAATTAGCATAGACATGTGAATAATAGCACTATTTTAAAAAAAAATCGTTGGTTCCATCATTTGATCCAATGTTTTCCAAGAAAACAAAAGTGCAACATCAGCACGAAGTCAATAAATTTTGAAAATGTAGAAAAGCTAGGAGATTTAGAATATAAAACTTTCTCCATCAATTAAATCTTTACTCCATCATTACTTAATCATTTTATCACCCTTAAACAACATCAATGCTTCCTACACCATAACCTTTCTATTCCCAGTATAGTTCATCAAACTTTCCACACTTTAGAAGTCAAGAACTTTTCACAATAATATGAGTTTAAGAACTTTCTAGTCAGACCATAGGCGTCCATTCGCTGAGGAGTTCCAAACATACCATATGATTATGAGTAATGAACTTACCATAAGCATGAGTTTTAAGAACTCGCACTTAATCCTAATAACATCTTACTAATCTTAATAGTCTCTAACTATCAAATATACACATGAGAAAAGAATCACCTTTTCACCACATATACATTGATAGCGCGACACCAACATTCCAATGATTATCAATGTGATAAACTAAGTGCAAGCACAAAATCCTCGCCCATACAAAGGTTTATACAACTCAGCCATCACATGATTCTTTAATTGAAATCCCACCTAACTCTATCTTGTTCATAACTTGCTCTTTACTCAATACAAATTTTTCGCATCTCATCATTTATAACTCCTTGTGAGTTAATCTCGTACTATATCATAGTACATTCTCGTTATAGCATCAAACTATAACTATTCAATCATTACTGACCATCTGCCTTTCAACTTTAAAAGATCATGTCGTGACCTTATTCTATAATCATCTCCCTTATGATTCTTTCTTATCTCATTATCGTTTTGTTTTAAAACTTCTTATCTTTTCCTTTCATCATGTTATATCATGACCTCATTATGATTTAATCTTATAGACTTCGTCTATTCATCGTTATTCGTCATCTTTATTATTGGAGTTAGGTAACTCCTGATTCTCATCTTCATATCTCTTCAAGATTCTTCTTTGAATCTTCTTGTTTATTTATTAACTCTTCTTTTAAGAATTTCTAACTTCGTTTATAAAGTTCAACATTTTATTCGAGTTTTATTCCTCGTTATTCTCACCTTTCTTCTTATAACATTTCTAGGACTTAACTCATCCTATACTTCTACGTATGTGAAAGGAATCATCTTTTCGTTATACGTAACTTAACTTCTCTGTAAGACCCCAACTTTTATGAATAAAGATTTAATTTTCTTTATATATTATTTCGAAATAGTAAGGTGTTGATTTGATAAATGTGAAAAGTTATGGGTGAAATATGCAAATATTTTAAAATGAGCAAGTGGTTATAAAATATTCTTGTTGTCGGGGAATATTCGTTTGGTCGTGGAATATTCTTGTTGTCGGGGAATATTCGTACGACGACGCAGCTATTTGTGGTCCCCACAACAGAATAATTGTCGGATATAGAAAGCGATAGAAATAACCTTTTTATAAAATAACAGCGTAGTTGTTACCGTTAGTACTGTTGAAATACCCGGTGGTTAAAATACAGTGATATGCGGTGTTGCACAGTAGCACACGGTATTGCACAGTATTTTGAATTATTGATTCTTACGTGAGAAGGCACCTACTCAATTATTGTTACAGTAATTACTGTTCAATATTTTATATTATTGACTCAATAATTGCTACGTTGATATTTTATATTATTGACTCAATAATTGTTACATTGATATTTTATTGACTCAATAATTGCTACGTTGCTATTTTATATGATTGATTCAATAATTGTCACTGCACAGTATTTCACATTATCAACTCAATAATTCATATTATTTGAATAATATTATTAGATAGCATTATTGACAATGACTAAGGAAGTTCTGTCTAGGAGGGGTTATTTAATTGCGCGCCAGTAAGGAGAAATCCTTATCGGAAGGCCCCCTTTTTCTTGGGAACGACCTGGTTGTCAATATTGTAGTTCTGTAATATTATTTGTGAATAATTAATTATTGATTTATATGATAAGAAAATATTTATTTTGTGAATATAAGAGAATGAATTAGTGCTGATGTGTTTTTAGCAGTATTTTGGTGTGAAAAATCATCCGTTTATGAATTTCGGACAATTTATGTTTGAAATTTGGAAAAACTTCCTTCTACAAAGTTGTAGAGAATTAAATTTCCTATAAAAAGACATAGAATTTGTATTTTTCTGATAAAAGGGCTATTTATTATGAATTATTAAAGTTTTAGAAAATAAATATTTTTTTATAAAAGGGTGGGCCCCACTTTTGGTTGGTGTGGAAATGCTGAGTTTTTTTCTCTCACAAGGCGGCTGGAAGTTTTTATATATATATAAAAATATTATTTTATTAAAAAAGTCTACTTTGGCATCCTAAGCTTTTTCTATAAATAGGGTGTTTAGGTTAGAATTGAAAATCACACCAGAATCAGAAGTTTTCTCTCTCTATAATATCGAGCGTATTTTTGTGAGTATTTAGATACTTTGAGTATTACTATTCAGTGCAAGTTTTCTTCAACCTTATATCCGATATTCCAGTCAGAAGTACTATTCTTTTGAGGTAAGGGATGTTATTTTCTTTCGTAAATGATGTTATTCTTTTTAATATAATTATACCGAGATATTGGCATGGATTTTGTTATGAAATTCTTATTTTTTTTTCGTCGGGGTTACTATTCACGTATACGACACTATTTATGGAAAAACTAAATTTTCTTCTATTTGTCCAAATTGTCTGTTATAGTTACTATCTTTGATTGGATCTAAGTTTTGAGCTTCATTCTTGAATTTTGCTCCACAAAGTATTATTATGGAATATTCTTGAACTTGAATAAACTAAAATACGAATCCTTAATCTTATCATTTATTTCACTGGATTCGTTATTTATAATATCCTCAGTCCTAAGTGGTGTTATAATTGAATATCATTGGCCTGTAGAGCAAAGATGAATGATTACCCGATGAATATCTTTGGCCGTAATGCAAAGATGACAGGTTTTGAGATGAATATGACCACTAATGATACAAATGAATATCTTTGGCCTGTAGTGCAAAGATGAATATTTGATTTGAGATGTACATTGATTGATGTTACAGGGATAAAATATGGATGATGAACGGTTATTTTCGCTGCGAATATTGATCTAAAACTTGTTGTCAATAATATTTTATCTGAATTGTTGAAGACTAACGATAATTTATTTTTCATTATCTTAGTCATAATATTCTTTACTGGGCTAGTTGAGCTCACCCTTTTCATCTATTGTCCTTTTCAGGAAATGAGAACGTTGCGGGAACTAGTCTGGGACAGAGTGATGGTCCGAGTTAGAGCAGTAGTAGTCCTCGCTATTTTTATAAAATAGTGGGATAATAATTGTAATAAATAAAGAATGAATTTGAATGTTAATATTTCGTATTATATACGATTTGTATTGACACTCACAGTTGTGTGGTTGTATTTTGCACGACCGTGTGATATAAAGTTTGTATTTGAATTCTGTACCATGTATTTGGCGACTCAGAATGGGTTGGGTTGACTGGACCTATTCTGGGGGCGTCACATTCTCATTCTCTAAGGTCATAGCCTAAGGTACTCTTACCTAAGGTGTATAACCTATCAGCTCTGATACCAACTGTAATGACCCCAAAATTTAAACAATACAACTCTCGACATCGGTCGTTAACAATACATCCTTATTTAGACTTTACATCATTAATCAATGATACAATCACTAAAAATACGAAATATTCAAAACTTTTATATTATTCCTTCTTTATTATTTCTGAATCTCAACCTTTATCATTACATAATTTTGATTCAACCTTATTTCATGAATCGCTTCGTCAGAGTTATTATAAACTAAAACTTACAACCACGTTCAACAACCCTTATACATCGGGTAAAATTTAAACTTTACAACTCAACATCTGTTAACCATCATACATTATCAAATACATTATCTGAAACCTTAAACAGGATCCAAAATAATAACAATTCAGCCAAAGTATATACATCTTCATGCATTACATCTGATTCATTTCTTTCAAGTAGCACATAGCGTTACCTTGAATCCTTAACCTGCAAAAGTGATTATTTGCAAGAATGAGCTTGACAGCTCAGCATGATCTAATAGCTTTCATGCATCACATAGCACATAAATATATGCTCAACATGCATCTCATGATAATTAAAGTAACATGACATACATTCTTTACTTCACATAACAAATATAAAGATTGAGTTCCTTACTCAATCAACATTCTTTAATTAATCAATGTAGTCATAAATTGACTTTAACGTTTCATGCTTAAAACATATATACAGCATATCATGCTCTTTGCAAAATAATTTAAAACAGTTCATCATCAAGTGCACGTAGAAAATAGGAACTGAAAGACTTGCCTTGATCGTTGTTTACCAATAACAGTTTAACAACTTACAGGTATCTGCACTTCACGTGCCCTTCGATTCTTCTCAAACTTGATTAGAGGATGAGAAATCTTCTTCTTCTTCCTTCTTTGAATCTCCAATCTTTCTCACAGAGAGTTCTTCTCTTTTTTTTCTCCCATTCTCTTCTCTGTTTTCTCCCATTATCTTTCCTTATCTTCTTCTTTCTCAGACTTAGCATAACTAACGTATTTTTTATTTACTCTATCAGTTAAAAAAACCCAAGGGCTCCCATCTGTTACAAAGGCAAAGGGTCACAAGGCCATGTTTGGCTAGAACCCCTAATCTCCTTATCCATTTATTCTAACAACTCTCATACTATATGATACATATGTCACACTTCATTTTATTGTTAAACTATTTAGCCACATTAAGTAATTATGCAATTATAACATGTATAATTACTACACTATAAATTATGAAATTACCTTTGTAACTAAAATAAATATCTCTATTAGAATAAATATTTCCATTAAAATAGTTAATATTTATTCCACTAATTATTTTAGTTAACTCAAATGAATTGTACAATTATTATATATAATCATTTCATTCCTTTTTCTCACATAAATTATCTCAATACAATTTATTTAATCCATACATCTAATCACCACTTAATTATTAATTCAATTTATTTAATACCATCATACCTAACTAAATTATTCTATAATAATTTCCATTGAATATTTATTTTACTCCATAAATATTTTAACTAAAATATTTATTTTATTTGATAAATATTTTAATTATTTACGAGATTCACAATCGTATTACACTAACATATTACGTTTATATGTAACATACCTTTCTCTCTTATTTTATTAAAACAAATATATTCACATTACTTCATTATTTCATTAAGTGAATTACTCACATTATTTATGAAATTTAATTCATAACAATTATAGTGTCAACAAGGCATAACAATCAAATTATATTATTTCATAATATATTTTCAACTTAATTAAATTAACTAATATTATTCAGTTAATTTTCTTTTCGTAATAATTTCATTTATCTTCTTCAATAGTTAAATTAACTATTAAACCTCATTCTTCCAACATATGAATATATATATATATATATATATATATATATATATATATATATATATATATATATATCCTATATTCACTCCAAAACATATATTTTATAATATATAACACATATATACACATATCCAAACTCAAAATATCTCGTAATAAGAATTTTATTTATTAAATTCTTATTTTAATAATTTTCAAAAATTCGGGTTGTCACATCTTTCCCTCCTTATAAGGATTCTGTCCTCGGAATCACCGAAACCCTACCTTACTCAGGTTTTCATCAAATCTCTTTAAAATATTTATCGTTGAATAACTTCAACACATTACCTTAATATAGGTTTTATATTTTCTACTACATTTAGTTCATCAAGAAAATTTCTATGTTTTATTATATAAGACATATATACACATATCCAAACTCAAAACATCTCGTAGTAAGAATTTTATTTATTAAATTCTTATTTTAATAATTTTGAAAATTCGGGTTGTCACAGCCAGCGCTGCAGTGCCGCTGGGCAGTGTACGTTTTCCTGGTTGGCGAATTGAGTAGTTTTTCTCAAAAACAAAATTCCTAGCTAACTATTATGCCCAATTAAAGCGTTTAAAACACATATCAGTATATATATCAAATAAACACAATTAATAAC
The DNA here is from genome assembly GCA_020205555.1 of Panax stipuleanatus. Classification (NCBI taxonomy): domain Eukaryota; kingdom Viridiplantae; phylum Streptophyta; class Magnoliopsida; order Apiales; family Araliaceae; genus Panax; species Panax stipuleanatus. The sequence goes on along the minus strand of CM035119.1, from coordinate 73,979,788 downwards.
TCGCATAAAAGTTTGGCTCTGATGCCATTGTTAGGTTTTGTAAGAAATCATGGCGCAATAAAATTGCAAAATAGAGGAAGCATGGTATATTAAAGTTTAAAACAAATTCCAAAAACCAATTACCCGGATCATCCTTTATGCATAGTTATTAATTAAAACGAAATAGAAGGAGATTAGATTCATACCCTTGTAGAACAAAGTTTCTTTGAGGGGTTTGCTATTATTAGTCTCATCTTGTTTAGCGCGCATGAACACACACACACACACACACACACACACACACACACACACACACATATATATATATATATAATACGCTTCATTTTATAAAACATTCGAAGCATGTTTGCATAAAATATAATATATTTAATACTTAGCATGCACATATAGAATACTATATTCTACCCGGATTGATTATGAACTTTTATTCTAGTTTGGTTCAATAGAGCCACCAAGTGAGCCAAAAGGTCAAACCTAAGAGTGTAAGAATTAAATTTAAACGTAACTATTATATTTAAATTCGGACTCCATTACAAACGGGTCTTCACGCGCTCCTTGGTCCTTAGTCTCTAATTCTTCAAGATAATTTTAACTAGTCTTATTACATAAACTATTTAATATAAATAAAAATCTTGATCAGCAGTTAAGGGGAAGTACATAAGAGGAAGATAGAATTTTACATCAAGAAAAATTAAAGAAGATGAGGTACGCAGACCCTATTTAATAAAACCCATTCATTCAAGCATTCAACTAAAATGAAATCCAATCACATTGGTAAATAGTCCATAATCAACCCCATTTATTTTTATACATATCACAAGATGCATTAATAAATAAAATATTTAATATATACATTGATATCGATTTATTGGGCAATCTTAGTTAATTTCGAAAACTAATTTCAACTCTAATTAGTTATCATGGAATCCAATTCTAACTCTAATTACTTAGCATGAAATTTAATTCTAATTAAAATTAGCAACTTTATTTTAATTTAATTCCAAATCTAATAAACTCTTTTATTAATATGTAATTATAGAAAATTTTTAATTTTTAATTAAAATAAATCTTTAATCTTAAAATAAAATAAATTTTTTTGTGGGGTGGCATTGCAGCATTGCCAGTGAACTGGCATCCAGCGCTGCTGCGCCACATCATCAAAAACTGAGACCCGGACCCGGCATGCAGCGCTGCTAATGAACTAGCATCTGGCGCTGCTAATGAACTAGCATCCGGCGCTGCAACGCCACGTCACCTTCAGGAACACATAGCTGACGTTGCTGTAAGGCCTGCCGGCGACGTTGCAGTGCCGCTGGGCAGTGTACGTTTTCCTGGTTCGCGAATTGGGCAGTTTTTCTCCAAAAGAAAAATTACTAGCGAACTATTATTCCCAAATAAAGTATTTAAAACACATATCAGTATATATATCAAATAAACACAATTAATAACTCGCATTAAGGTTTGGCTCTGATGCCACTGTTAGGTTTTGTAAGAAATTATGACGCAATAAAATTGCAAAATAGCGGAAGCATGGTATATCAAAGTTTAAAACAAATTCCACAAACCAATTACCCGGATCATCCTTTATGCATAGTTATTAATTAAAACAAAATAGAAGGAGATTAGATTCATACCATTGTAGAACTAAGCTTCCAAATGTACGAGTTCAACTCCTTGTTCTTTGCGGTCTCCTTGAATATCCAGTATTGATTCCTTCTTTTGATCAAATTTAGCCACCCAAGTGTCTGGCCTGTAGATGTGATCCACCAAGGAAGAGGAATTGTTCAAGAAGAAGGGTGGTTGGCTAAACCCTAATTTTCTATTATCTATAGAAAAGGTGTACTCTCCAACAATTGGAATTACATCCACTGATATCTAACATAAGACTCCTCTTATATAGATATTGGTCAACCCTTCTAATTTTATTAGAAATAGGGTTCATTTAATTAATTAAATTCCTTTAATTACATAGGCTTCCCAACATATTGGGAATAATTAATTAAACTCCTTTAATTAATTTGCCTCCTAATCTTATTAGGAATAAATGAGAGTACTAATATTAAATTAATTCCTAAACTCCTTTAGAAATTAAAATAATAATAATTGTAATAATATTAATAAGACTCCTCTTATTAATTTATATTTAATATTTTCAAAATATTAAATAATAAACATTAAGCTATTTAATTTATTCTATCACTATAGATTAAATTAATTACACTTAACATATTATTGCGATTATGCCATTACCTTCTTAAATAATTATTCTTCCTTTTATGGTGTGACCCTTTAGGTTCTCTATAGTAAACCGGTTGTGAATAAATCAATTAGAACAATTCTAATCTTATTTAAATAAATAGATTAAACTAATAATCTATTTAAATAAATAATATTTATTCTACAATAGGGATAAGCCTCCCTAGCGATCAACGACTTCCAGATAATATAGATTTCAACATCAATTATAAAAGAACTTGTGAGTAAATAGTTACCGTACAATTTAATCCTTCCACCAAACAATGTCCTTAATAAATGTAAGACATGGAATTACTGTCAAGTCTTATTTTATTTAATTATATGTATTTCGATTAGAAAATGCACAACTCCAAATAATGCAAATTAGAAACTCTTTTCTAATTTCATTATGCCTTGGCCAAGGACTATTGGGTTGTCATTTAACGAATCATATATGACATATCTTTTCTTTTACTAGAAGTTGTAGATTCTTTATTGATCATTCATTATCTCTATATGCAACTTGTTATACCCAAGCATACCCTTTGATATACCCTAAGAGTCTTAAGGAATAAGTCAAAATATAATTCATTACACACAAGATACTATAATGATCTCAAGTCCAAGAATCACTTGTACTACTATCACATTAGGAATTTCTATTGACATGCGAGTAAAACTCCATTAGGTATTTTCCTTAGCGAGTCACGTTCAGTGTACTTATTCTCCAATAAGTACCTCATACATGCTTTAATGTCTCCACACAAATGATCATGAGATCAATCATACTTATTCAATGAGCAAGCAACATATGTACCAATTTATACAGATTTACTAATCCCTTTTTTAGTAATTCATCGATTGAGAACTATTATATTTTTAAGATTTTTAAGAATTTAGATCTCATTAGCATGATCAACATCATAATTCTAAAAACATTTCTTAAAACTATGTGTTATTTAAATATTTTAAAAACAATATCATCTAGATAATTAAACGTCTTTAATAAATAAATACTTTTATTAATAAATAAATAAGATCGTTTACAAAGTACATGTTTTATCATCAGACATAATTGGCTTGTATGCATACTACTTTCACCCTCATTCTTAATATTTGTTCATCCTTGGTGGATCACCTCTAGAGGCTAAACACTTGGGTGGATGACATTGATCAAAGGAATGAATAACACCCGGTAGTTTCAAGTTGAACAAGAAAAGATTGGAGTTGTTCTCGTACCTGAGGAAACACGAATCTTTAAGGGCATGATTCGTTCTTCATCTCTTTAGATTAAATTAATAATTGTGCATAAAGGATTATTTGAGTTCATGGTTTGTAAAATTTTAAAACTCTATTTTCACACTTCCGCTGCTATGTATGTAATTGTTGCATGCTACTTTGATCTTACACACCAAATAGTGGCATCAGAGAAAAACCTTTATGCGAGTTATTAATTGTTTTTATTAGATATATATATTGATATGTGTTTTGAACAATTTAATTGGGCATAATTGTTAGCTAGTTATCATATTTTTTGGAAAAAACTGCACAATTCATGAACTAAAAAAATAGTTCATGTCGATTGGCGTAGCAGCGCCTGTTTACAGTATAAACTGGGCACCGCAGTGCCGGTTACCAGAATTAAATTCGCAAGTCATTTTCAAATTGAACTTTATAGAAAATCCAAAAATTCTTCTTCAGATCTACTGAGTTTGGGCTGTTTTTTTTCAAAATTCGTTACCGCACAATCGTTCTGCATAGTTTTGGTAACGTTTACATCCATTCTTTTCAAGTTTTGACCGTTAGAACGTTAGATTTCATATATAATACTTCTAAACACAATATAGCGAACATGCATGCTCATATGACTTGATAAAAATTATCAGACTTAGTAAAAGGTTATATTTTACCATGCTGAACGTATTGATATAAAAAAACTAATTTCTGAGACAGTCATTTGGCGCCCTTTTTCGCTAGTTTATTCATCCTATTTAAGGAAAAATGAGCATGGGTTCTTAAAAAAAAATGCACATGGTAATTTGGCTGCCATTTTGACTTAATTTTATTATTTAATATCTATATCTTTGTTATTGGGTTGGTGTGCTATTGAATGGCCACCTAGTCATGCCTACGTGCATGTGGATAGTCTATTTTAGAAAGAAGACTAGCAAAAAAAAAATCACAAGCCAAAGTATTTTAATGAACATGCAATTTTAACTCTACTAGGAATGTATGTTAAACTAATGCATGCTTTAGGATTTCGACTATGGATGAAACCATGATTTAATAAGCTTTAAGTTTGAAACTTACATTACCATTTCTGAGGTGATTTGGAGATTTTATTAAGGTTATGGATTCAGATATACTGAGCAGCTCTCGCAAGGTCTCTGCAGGTGTGAGGAGGAGAGCTTCTGATGTCCCTCAGCCACGTCCAGACCAGCAACCTCGCTAGTTGACTAAGTTAGTGATTTTTCCTATCTTAGTTGATATGCCGGATGACGTGGACGAAGAAAAGGATGTCCCTGTTGTGGATCTCGCTCCTTCTTCTACTACCATGCATCGATAGCTTCAATCTATCATCGTGGCGATTCCAGATCTTTTGGAGGATTTGAGACGCCATCCTTCGATCTATCTTCATGCGATTGAGGTAATAGAAGTTTTCATTCTAGAATTTCTTTCTTTTTCCATTTTCAAAACAATGTCTTAATCTTGATTTGTAATTTGATGCAGGTTCCCAGATTTACTCAACCCAGGGGGAGCTGGTTTAGTATTCATTCCTTGTACTAGAACCTCCATCTGGAGTACTAGGCCATCGTCCACTCTTGGGGTTTCGAGGCCTTCTTCTCTAATCCTCCCCGTCTCTATCCTTGGGGTTATCTGCGGGCTTTATCTGAGTGCTGGTTCCACCAGACTCAGTTTCTCCATTTATTGGACTGTGAGGTGATGATTACCCTGATGGACTGGTGGTTCATCATGGGGTTGGAGTTTATAAGAGAGCCGGTGCCTTTGAGGCTGACATTTCCCAAGTTCCAGTTCGATCCCTTTTGGGAGTTCTTTCTACGACCTTAAAGGGTCGGACTGTTCGCTCTGGGCCCTTTAGTGTAGATGCCACAAGTGGGGCTTTGACTGAGCCTCTGCCTGATGATCAGAGGGTTAGAGATCGCATTCTTTGGCGATTGTTCTTGGTCAATATCAGGGGTTGTTTCATAGCGGACAACTCCTCAACAATCTCTTTTTCTTTGGTTAACGCCCCTCGTGATGTGGATCGCATCAAGGATTTTGACTGGGGCTCATTCACCTTTGCCTACTACCTTCAAGGGATGGGCATACACTCTGAGGCCGTGACGGAGGCTTGGCTAGGCTTTTAACCATTTTTGCTGGTGAGTAATCTCTTTTTCATCTTTCAATTTCCCTCATTTAGGTTGCCAATCTTTATCACTGAGGACATTTGATCATTGCATTTTTAGATTTGGGCATATGAGAGGCTCCCTTGCCTACGCCCGGCTACTATTCTAGGTCTGGAGACCTATCCGCAAGGACAGCGATGGCATTATTCCACCTTTACAGAGGTCCCTGTGGCAGAGGGGTTTACTCATTCCCGTTTGTAGTTGGAGTTATTGACCGCCGCTGTTATCACGTGGGTTCCTTACACCCCTGATTATTTGACAGTTGATTTTGAGGATGGATTTTCGACCGGGGTAGAGTATGTATTATCCACTCATCGGATGCCTCTCTTGACTGATGGAGGCTGGGAGCTCTACTTGGGAGAGCGTGCAATTAGGAGCATCACAGGGGAGATTCGTATTCCATTCTTTCCTCTTGCTAGACGACATTGGTCCCTATCTCAGCCGGTTGTAGACATTCCCATGATGGGCTTGGATGGCTTCACATTATCAGAGCCTATCACTCAGGAGGCTTTCTACTGATAGTGGTTTCCTCGCACCATTGGGGCTCAGACCCATGCCACTCAGTTCATGGCAGACATAGTTCTTGGGTCTATGATGATGAAGACTAGATTGCATACATTCGAGAGCCCACTCACTTAGAGCAGATTACCAGCTTGACCTAATGATTGAACCGGGCACACTTTTTTATCAAGCACCTTGACAGAGATCCTTCGGAGGAAGATTATATTGATCCATCCAGTTTTGGTGCTAGCCCCTCATGTGGTCCATATTCTAGCAGATCCCCCTCTCTATCGACCCGACATCCCTTCTGGTAGAGATTCAGTGACTCAAGAGGAGTTGCAGCAGGTTGATCGGCTGGGTGATATAGATATCACATATTTCTTTTGATAGGTTTCTCCCTATATCTTTTGATAGGCCTCTGTTAGTTGTTGGGCGGCTATGCCCCATTTCTCGTTATCTCTTTTGATAGGCCATTGCTAGTCATTAGGCGCCTGTGACGCCCCAAAATCCGGTCTATCATCACACCCGAATTCCGTACATCACGAGAACATCACACTCCATATATACATCATTATATCATAAAGAATAATGATATATCTATTCAATTCCTAGGTTTTATTACCTTAAAATCTTTATTCATTACAAATAATGATAATTACATTATTCTTTTCATCTTACAAGTGTGACTTAACTAGTCACCATATCCACATAATAGTTTAACTAACTATTCTACAAGTCTTGGCTTGATCTTTATGCTCATTAATACGATGAATACTTCATCTTGTGACGCTAATGGTATTCGCAACCATAACACCTTACCATAGCAGGACATCGATCAGATTGATCTTCACAGGGTCCTTTAATACATACTACCATCGTTCGTTGAAAATGATTTTATTTCAAGCAAGTGTGAGCATTCAATTGCTCAGAAAGTCATAGCAGTTGAATAACAACCAAAGCAAAAATCAAAATTCTTTAAAGACTTCAATAACCGAACAATGTTTATGAAGCATCTCGAATAATATGAATACGTTCTGATTCCTATCATTTTAAAACATTCATTATATTTCCTTTGTCATACTTTCATTTTCTACTTGTTCATATATATTTTGTCTGGCTAGATCATCAACACAGACTTAACAATAATGGTTCATGAATCAAACGAACTTCTTAACATGAAGCAATTCAATCATAGCACAATTCATTTCACAGAAACACCGAAGTGTTAACATTGTGGCACAAGGCCTCATACATACTAACACCTTGTACAAATATCACACATTTGCACATAGGTAAAACTTCTCATTTTCAACATCTGAGAAAGTTTAAGAAACTATCATTCATACAAAAATGAATGAAGGTAGGAAACTTGCCTTAGTGCTGCATACTGCTTACGCTATACTGTTCATCGCAATCCCTATATAATACATAAGGAAAAACATATACCAATTAGTCATATACTTGACTTATGCATTGGTTTAAACTTCACTTAACTTCCTATGGTTCGCGTTCTTGTAATTTAAGTTTACGAGACCAACCTCCATATTCATTTCTTCTATTCTTTCAATAACATTACACTTAGCCCACATCGAGTCTCTAACATTATTTAATATAGTACACTGAGTGGTTTCCAACAACAACCAACAAACTAGTTTCCCGTCTCGTCAACACTGTCTTTCACAGTGAGTTAGATCGGTTGCTAGTTCATATTAACCGTCGATCTCTGACGGAATTGTTTAGCCTAGATACTATATCTTGACCATTATAGACTACGATTGCATTACAATTTAGACTTAACTTATCCGAACCATTATAACTATAATGTTTGTTAAGTTAATCCTCATTACATTTCTTACAACATCCGGTCCATTTGACTCGGAACGTTATTCAAGTTATTATCATTAACTCAGCTTTTTCAATATTATATGTTATTCTTAATTCTCTTATTACCATTCGTTACGGCTTATTAACACTCATATGTCATAAATCGACTCTCGTTAATCGTCGTTAGACACAACGACAAACGAAACCCTAATCGATTTGTTAGGTCGCCCATATTTCTATCGAATTACCATTATCGGTCTCTGTATAGAAATTACATAAATTTTATCTTCATTTCTTAACACTCTCATATGTCACACCTCTATTACATATCATGTAACCTTAAGGCGCGCATTAAACTCGAATACGATTCACGATTTACATTTTTAGATTTTGAGTTTTAAATTTAATTATATTTATTCAACGTTTAATTCTTAAAACCATCCTTAAATATGTTGTTTAAGGGTTATCTTTTCATGAATATTAATCATTTACTTGCCCCCACAATTATAATATAAAAATTGGGCTAACAAATAACCGTGTTAGAAATTTTTCACTTAAGGGCGCTGCGGTGCCACCCTAAGTGTTAAACTTGGGACTGTGGCGCCGGCTTGCAGTGTCTGGGTCCCGGGTCTAGCGCTGCGATGCTAGCTTCTAAGGCTTGGGCGGTGATGCGGCGCCGACCCTGTCCTTTTGAATTTTTTTTGAACTTTTCGAGCTCGTAACGCGATCGTTATAACTCAGAATTGGCTCATTTCAAAGCCATTAGCTCACATATCATATATTCTACGATTCCATCCAATCAAAATTCAATTCTGAATCCGTTAGTGAAAAATTCATCGTTTCATCCATTTTTATGCGTTCATTAAATGTTTGTGAACGTTCGACGCTCAATTCTTCGTTTTAAGTCCGAATTCATTCGTTCTTGACCTCGCAAGTCTTATTTACCTAATTCTACGATACGCCATCAAAAACCAAGGTTTCTGAGTTAAACGACGACTTTTGACTTTCATTCCGGGTAAATTTACGAATCAACGATTAACGTCTAATCTCATAAACTTCGCTATAACTTCGTTACTCGATATTTTTACTCCAAACCAAATGGAATCATTCCATCGGTTATTCATCTATGATTCTAACCATCATAAACATCTATGTTTTAATGGCTTTCTTCTTTAAGTTCCTTAACCATTCAATTATGGTTTTGCTTATGCATTGGCAACATTGGATTTCTTGATCCACATATCTGATAGGATTGTAATTCTTGACATCAAATTGCAAGCCAAAAGGCCCTGACATATGGGAGTTATATTGGGGAATTATCAGATGAAATACCTCTTATCAAATAGCCTTGGTACTAGAATATAAAAGAATATGTGCAAGATGGATAAGATAGCTATGAAATTCTATTTAAGCGGAGACACACTCTATAAAAGGGATTTTGGAATAGGCCCTTTAAGATACCTAGATAAAGATCAAGCCCAAAGACTCTTGGGTGAAGTCCATGGTGGAGTGTGTGGTCCACACATGAGCGGTCCTTTACTTGCTAGAAAGATATTGAGAACAGAGCATTATGGATCTCTCTCAAAGCTAACTATGATGATTATGTCTAAAGATGTTATCAATGCCAAGTCCATGGAAACGTTATCCACGCGCCTTTGAATGAATTGCATTGCATGAGTTCGTCGTGGCCCTTTTTAATGTGGGGAATAGATGTAATTGGGTCAATAAAACCCAAAGCCAGCAATGGTCATCGATTCATCTTCACCATGACTGATTACTTCACCAAATGGGTAGAGGCTGCCTCTTTTCCTAAAGTCACCAAAAAGGTAATCATTGGTTTCATCCGAAATAATATCATATGTCGATATTGACAACCAGAGGTGATTGTATCAAATAATGCCTAGAATCTAAACAACCAGATGATGAAAGAATTATGCAGCAAGTTTCAGATCAAACAACTTAATTCCGTCATCTATCGTCCCATGATGAATGGTGCTGTCGAAGAAGCCAACAAGAATATCAAGAAAATTATGTAAAAAATGTTCGCCAATCACATGGAATGGCATGACTTATTGCCTAAGACTCTGCTAGCCTATAGAACGTCAATGCACACTTCTACTGGGGCTACCCCTTACTCATTAGTCTACGGAATGGAAGCCATACTCTCCATCAAAGTAGAAATGGAGTCATTAAGGGTATTGATAGATGCTCACATGGAAGAAGACCAGTGGTTGCAAGAGCGGTACCACCAATTATCTCTGATAGATGAAAAAGGGCTACAACCATTTTTCATGGGCAATTGTATGAGCAAAGGATTGCTCGGTCATACAACAAGAAAGTCCGGCTCCGGTAATTCAAAGAAAATGACTTGGTATTGAAGAAAGTTCTTGCCAATCAAGATGAAGCCAAAGGAAAGTTTTCCCTGAATTGGGAAGGCCCATTCAATGTTAAATAAGAGTTGTTAGGAGGAGACATCAGATTGCAAGAAATGGATGGGGAGGAATTCTATCAGCTTATCAATTCAAACACCGTGAAGAGGTACTATGTCTAAGTCACCTGCAAACTGCCATTCGGGTCTTAAAAAAAGGAACAACCACACCAATTAATCAAATCAGATCTTTACTACATAGGCTTGAACTATGAATGACCTGATATCCCTCAACCCCGGAAGTACGTAGGCAACCATCTATGGTGCGGTAAAAAAAACCCAAAAATTTACTCAAATCAAGAAAACACCAAAAAATAGAAAATCCATTTATCAAACCGTGCAGGCTAAGCCTGAACTACGGATGATCTGATCTACCTCAACCACGGGAATACGTAGGCAGCCATTTATGGTGCGGTCTAATCTTCAAGAAAAAAACACTTTTTGAAAACCAGTCCCACGACATCAAACCTTATATAAAACCCAAATATTATCAAACCTCCCTGATCAACAGACCCTTCTGAGATACTCTCTAACATCTTAATGTCAATCCATTAAGGAAAAGTTCATGATACATCAAGACAACAAGTTATGAAAAAAGTGGTTATCATTCAGCAATGACAAAATATATCCAAAAGGGAAGTGAATCAAAATATATTTCTTTGCCATATAATACTGTTTAATATATACAATGTATCCTGCACATGACAAAAATGGCTGACCTAGTCTATGCAGGAAAATAAAAGCTAGTCTATAAACCCGCAGATAAACGGGATAGCAAGTCCAACATGGCATCCCTCTCAAAAGATGGAGGTGCATCTGTGAGCTCCTGCCTTAAGGTCTATATGCGAGCTAGAAGATCCACAACATCTGTATAGTGCTTCCATGATCATCTATCAATGTAGTCATATCTGCAATAATATTATATGTGTAGGATCTAAGTGAAGTACTATCAGCGATGTAAGCATCCCGGGTAGCTCGAGCCTCATACCGCTCAATAAAAGATGTGTCCCGGGTAGCTTGAGCATCATCCCTCTTAACAAAAGTTGTTTCCCGAGTAGCTCGAGCATCATCCCTCTTAATAAAAGCAGCATCCCAGCCAGAAAGGGCTGTCAACATCAGCGCTCTAGCTTGATCCCTCTCAAAGGTCATCCGAGCTAAAGACTCTACAAGAGATGGATCCACGACAGTAGAAGTGCTAGGGTGTCACTGACCAAAGCTGCTATCAAACCAGCAAATAACTCATCCTTGGTAAGAGAATCAGGGTCCTCTATAGGCTCCTCCTCATCAGAATCAATACTCGGCTATGCGCGAACAACTACAACCGATGCAACGTCTGCCTCCAGCCATGCAGAGTACTCTAAAGAACCACCTGGATGACTAGTCAAATAATCAGCCCCCTCGCGACAAGTCCAATAATCATAAATCCTGGTCAAGTCATCGGCTGACAGAGACGCAGCTGATAGTCGCTGATCCAAAGCCCTATCAAAGTGGTGAAATCCTAAAACTGATCAAACTATCCCATAACAGCCATTGGATGATATGTGGTCATCCCTCTCAAACCAGCCACAGGTTGATAATCCATGCCAACTACATGAAATAAAGCTATAAAGAGAGCTGAGTCCAGAACATTATGAAATTGCAAATGGATCCTCAATCGTCATCAGAAAAGCCAACCAAGATGCCGCATTTGTACACTCAGTCGAATGAAAAGAATAAGACATGACTATCTCATAAGTAAAACAGTGCCCATTATGTCTAAAAGTGCCGATCGGTCTCAAATGGGTTATGAACCACACGTATAATAATACGGCACTCCCCACTGAAGAACCCCACAGAATGGGTATGGAAAAATGTGTGTCGACGTCGGAAAAAAATTTGGGTCGGGTCAAACTCGGATCTTTCTCTCTTCCTAAGTTTTGTCTACCCTTATTCTTTTTATTGTGAAAAAAGGTTTTAAAGGGTTTTTAGGAAAAGGCCAACATGTATCATGTCGACGATTTGAACGTTTTACAGAGTCGTCAGTTGGTAGTTTTGAAATGGTTGTACCAACTCAACCGAGTTTTGTTTGAAAGAGGCCCAATTGCTGGACACTGTCGAAACTTGATCTTTAAAACCGAAGTTTTGAGTTCGGGGGCCTGGTTAAGTGTGGGGAAGGTGTTAGGCACCCCACAACTCCCGTGTAAACACAATACCGTATCTTTTTAATATTTCCCTTTTAAATCTGCAATGTGTGTGTGAATGCTGGAAGAAATTGGGCCTATGTTTGATTGAGTAAAAGCATGGACAGGCTTCGTTGAACCAATATACGAAGGGTTTGATTTGATTTGTAAAAGTCTCTTATTTTTACAAGATTATTAAAATGATGTTTTGAAAGCATGTTTTTAAACCCTTACACTAACATAGGAATTGAAACATGTCAATACTTTTGTTTTATCTTTTTACCCTTTTGACTCAATTTGAATGGTAATTGTCGGGCTACGAAGCATCCTCGACCATAATATATATACAAGTGTCGGTCTTCTCATTGGCATGACAGCCATCGGAGTGACTCTGACAGGACAAACTATTATTCTCATTATGTTGAGACTTTAAACCTGGATAACCGTTTTAAGGCCTTTCGGATGTACATTTTTACAGAAAAATTGGCAGGGTACATCTGTAAAGTGGAGTTTGTCCATCGTGGGAATCAGATTCTGATCAGTTTAATCATGAATCCCACAATTCCTAGGCTCACAGAGGGAAGCCAATAAATCCTGCATAGTTCAAATATGTACAAACAATATATATTTACATCCAGATGTCGCTAGAACTAAGGATTCATCAGTAAATCCTAACTTGCACATGGTCAAAGCGTCTCGTTCCCAGTAGATAGCTATCTAAGGGACGCGAGATTTCTTTTATAACTGAAACTAGGAAAAATGCTAGATTTAAATAAATCTCAGCCATTCTAGCTTCCCGATTTTTTTTGGACTTATTTTGAACCGTTTGTAATCTAGAGTTGGCGAGATTTAAAAAAATCTAGTTCGCCAGTAGAAATGTCAGTGCTGATTCATATCAAATGAATATTTAAAGCAGCAGTTTAGTCAAAATGAGTAAAGAATATATATATATATATATATATATATATATATATATATATAATTATATATATACGAAAGTCCTAAAGGGCGATGGGTTTTCACTCCGATGCCCGAACTGGATTGTAAATATATATATATTTATAAAAGCTATAAAAAGTCACAGAGTAATCCAGGCTTGACAGAATGAATATATATATATATATATATATAAAAGTGGTAAAGGGCGGTGGATTTTCACTCCGATGCCCAGAATAAAATGTAAATATATATATATATATATATATATATATATATATATATATATATCACTACTAGAAAATTGACCTATAGCGGCGGTCGCTTACCCTTGCTATAGGCTAAAAGACCGTCGTTATAGGATATAGCGACGGTCGCCGACCCTCGCTTTAGCTGCCGTTGCTAAAACCTATAGTGACGGTCTTAGATATCTATACCGATGGTCGGACCGTAGCTAAAAAGTAACTCAAAAACATGTTTTGAAGGTTTTTACCGACGGTCAATACATATCAATAGCGACGGTCCCGACCGTCGCTATAGGATGGAGCTATAGCGACAGTCGCCGACCCTCGCTATAGCCTTTTTAGATTTAAAAAATAAATAAATAGTTCTGCAAATATTTATTGAACAAACATAATACAATATAAAATAAAACATAAAAAATTTATATATATCAATAGCTCTAAAGAAGTGTAAATATCACACTAATCGTATATTTTCAGTAATTGTTGTTTACATCTCATCCAAACACAAACACCACGAAACTAAATTCCTAACATGAGAAGAGCCTAAAAGTTTAACTGCAATTAAGTTCTTGAAACTCCAGAAGCAGCATCACCTACCCTTAGATTTCTCCAGAGCTACAAAAGAAATCAATGCCATCAACAAAAAAGAGCAAATCAGTAGAGAATGGTAGCAAGAAGGGGAAAAACAAAAATAACAAACACCAGTCTACTCTTTTGATTTATCAATAAATCCTCTCTAAGTTGCCTAGCATATTTTCATATTCCGGAATAATTTAATTTCAATGTTTCCATCCCCAAAAAACTATAACACTTTCACGCCACAAATCAACTGTATAAACCACAAGTTTCTTATAGCTGTCCAACATTAGTATATTACATGTAATAAATTTTAGGATCTATGGGAGGACCATGAACAAGGAAGACAATCCTCCAAATTAAAACATTGTTTATATGTGTGTGTGTGTGTATTCATACCTTTGCTTACTTGCCTCAACCACTCATCTATTTTCTTTCCTTTTTAAAGCTGCTCATTGTTTAAATATTCCCTGGTTGTTGTATTCAATGACCAGATACGTAGATTTTGACAACTGCTTACAAAATCAAGCTGGATGCTATGGGGATTATTAGGGTCAGAGCTTCTCTCTTCTTTATGAAACGAAAGAATCTTTCTGGTTGTCTCCACCTACAAGAAGAATTGCCACTCCTAATCAAAACTACATTAGTCCAATTGTTTGGCCAGGCATTAGAACTCCCACAAGGCCATGCTAGTTACATACTAACATCCCAACTCTAAACCCAAAAACAATAACGAATATAATTATGAATTATCCATTTGAAAACATTTACCGAATTGTCACAGTTACATATAGATATAGTAATAAAACAGAAAGACAATTGATACTATTCTAGAAGTCTAAGAACAGAAGCTTGTAATAATTAAATGGGAGTTCAAAGGTAATAAATTTAAATATTTTATGCACTACCTTTCGGGAATCTGTATTCAAAGCATTCATCACAAGTTCAATCCGAATAATTTGTGCAAACAACCATGTAATATGATTTGTTCTATGAATAAGTTGATCGCCCTCTGCAAGGCGTCCAACTAACTTGTCCACAAAATCAACGCACCCACTTTTCAAGAGAAAAAATAATATGTCTGAAAAGATAACCCATTCATGCCAGGAATTTACACCTGCAAGAAAGAGTAAAATAAAATTAGTATAAAATGGAAGAAGAAACAAATTTCACTGCAGTTTGCCTTTACATTAAGCAAGAAGAATAAACCACGAATCTTAGGAAAACTTTCATCCTTTTCCATCAAAAGGGAGTGTAATTCTCGTATAGTCTTCATAATCATTCTTGAAATCTTTCACTTTCAAAGTTAGTTTTTTCTATTGTTAGAAGGAAAAGTTCCACTTCCTCTAATCTAAAGGAACCCACAAGGTACGCAATGTTTAGATTTAGGAGTATGCACATATTCTATTGCACATCTATAGCACCTTTGAAAGTTTTTAACAATTACAAGCAATATTGAAGACCACTAATCACTTTGATCTCTGTGCAAGTACACTGAATACTTTGCTTTAATTATTGTAAAAGAAGAAGCTTAGAAAATCTTTGATCTTTAAGTCCAGATCCTCAGAATTTTCAGTGATATCAAACAACAAGAAAAATCATGATCCTATTAAAACTGAAAGTCGCATGCTTACCACTACAAACTATGCCCCACTAATCTAAGATATGAAAAGAGCATATGCTTCATAAGAGCTTAAAACAACCAAACTCCCAAAAACTAATATGAGTTGGCCATCCATGTCTAGCACTCAGTTGGATATAGGTGCTTCAATTAACTTCAGAAAGTGACAAACGGCACTTGGAAATTTGATAGTTTTCGTATTCGAGTGTCCTTGATATAACTTAATATTCAATCCTTGTAAGGAGAAAAAGTGGGGACCCACCATGCATGCCTGATAAGTGGTCTTTATGACCACTTATTCAGATATAAACTAACTCATTTTGTTGCTTAAACTCAAGTATCGTTGTGCATTTAATGTGTTTTTCCTTTGTTTTGTAGATTTTATGTCTAGGGACTCTCTCAGTGCTTTTGAGGCCAAAACGATGCAAAGAATGCTAAAAAGATTGATGGCATGACAATGGAAAGAAGGCAAGCGACCAAATAAGAAGGAAATGCAATCCGGACATCGTTTGGGGGTTTCATGTTCATTTCATATTCTTGGATTAGAACTTGGGTCATATTTTAGAGCATCTTATAAGCTTTCTGAAATATCTTGAATCATCCCAATCGGAGTTCGGAGGCGAGAGTTATGCCCCGTATACTAACGGACGTTAAACTTCACGGTTTTGAGTTTTCATGCACAACTGTCACTTGGAGTTCAATTTCAGCCTTCTCCCATCCATTATTTCTCAATTCTCAAAGAATTAAAGTTGTAGATCTCTTCGATAGCTTTGATTTGACAGGTCGCAGGCCTCGTAACTCCTCCCAGATCAAAAGTTATGGCCGTTTTACCAGAGGGCTCTGCAGCAGAAAATCCTTGATTTCTAGTGTTTTTTGGGCGCGGCCGCGCCAGTCCAACATGCTTCCAGACTTGACTTTTCAAGTGAATGGGCTTGGGTAGAGATTGGGATATAAGGGGGCTCGGTTTTGGCAACAAAAAGCATTAGATATTGGCCTTAAGCCCTAGCTCTAGCTTGTTCTTCCATTTCCTTTTCATTTCTTGTATAGATTAGGAGTAGATTAAGTCTAGATTAGGGTTTAGTTTAGTTAGTTAGTTTTTAAGGTTAGATTAGGTTTGAAGATTGAAGCAAGGGATTAGCATCAAAGATCCAAGCTTGGAGAAAGACTAAAGATTTGCATTCTCTATCTCTTAACTCTCCTTGAATTCAATTTGTATTCGGATAATGTTTATGAACCTTATGGATGATATATTTGAGTTGTCTATGACTTAAATTGTATTTTTAGGTTCCAATGGAACCTAATGAGTAGTTAATGTTGATTTCTCTTCCATATTGGTTCTTATTGATTGTTATGTGATTGTCTACTGCGATATATGCTTTCATTGCTTAATTGAGCTATGACCAATTAGTGTGATAACCTATGTAGACTTGAAAGACGAAGTGTAGGTTTAGATCGAATTGCGGTGGCGGGCGATTGTATGTTTACATGGCGTTGGACGTATGATTTGTGCTTAGGATAGACATATATCGAAGCGCCGCTCGTAGTCAATAGAGAACTTGACCTTAAACCCTATTTATTTGTAAATACCATAGACATATAGGGGTTTAGATAATATGGGTGTTCACGTGCGTTCTATCATCTGGGGATTGCACGTGATATGGATTAGGTGCATCGAAAGATGGCCTTCTCTCACTTTCGTGTTCTCGGCTAGCAACTGTAATGATTAATTTGACCTAATTGGAAGTATGTCAACTTAGACGAATCATTAGAAAAAATTGGAATCTCTTATCTTCATTATCTGATTCTACCTTAGGATTACTTAGTTGAAGTTTAATTCCTTGCCTAGTTAACTTAGTTTAAATTCATTCTCTTTACCGCCCGTTTAAATAAGACCGAGATGATTACGGACTACTGATTTGGCGACCTTTTATCTGTTAATTCCTCGTGGGAACGATATCTGTACTTTCACTTTATTACTTGTTGACCGCGTATGTGACGAACGAAAATTTTATAAAGATATTTGAATATTTATTAAAATAAATAAATATTTTTAATGATTTAATTATTGAATTAAATAATTAATTCATGAATTTATGATAGATTAATTTAATTATATGTGTGACATTAATTAAATTAATATGTAGTAATTTAATAGTTCAAAGAATATATTTAATGGAGTTTATTTGATTAATTAAATAAGCATATGTTACTTTAGTTAATTTAATAATTAATTAGTGAATTAATGAATCGACATAATTAATAAATAAAAATATTAATTATGTAACAATGTGATTTAAATGTGAATTATATTATTTTATTTAATTAATTTTTATAAGATTAATTGAATTAATTAAAGTGTTACATTAACTATATTATAAACTAGTTATTAAAATAAAGAGAAAGGAGGAAAAGAAGGAAGGCAAACAGGGCCTTAAGAGGAGTTAGTCCGTTGTAAATATAACGGTAATATTTATATATACGTATATTGGGTTATCCTAATTCATTATCAAAGGAAGAGTTAGAAATTCTCAGAGAAAAGTTGGGAGAGAAATATTAGAGGAAAAGAGAAAAATTGAGGGAAAGAAAGAGATTTGAGAAAATCTTAAGTGTTGTCTGTGATTATCTTTATACTAACAAAGGGTAATCTTCCTTTTTAAGTTTTTAAAAGTTATATTTTTTCCAAAGTCTTCATTTACGTATTTTAGTTTTTTGTGAAAAAAGTAGTTTTAAAATTGGGTTACGATATAATTTTATCTATATGGGTATATGATGATAATGTGTTTTATAATATATAATCATGATTTAAAGGATCAATTTTATTTAAGATGGCCTTAATTGGGTTTTTGGAAATCACAGAGTTTATTTAAACATATGTTCAAATTTTCTCTACTAAGAATTATTTTGACAAATTAAACCAAGATATGTTTATATATGTAATCATATATGTTGATATTATGTGTAGAATCATGTAGGTATGGTTTACACTGATCACACCAAGAAATTTTGTTAAGAATTGGATTTTTTTCAAAAATACAGAGTGTTGAATATGGGTGAATAACCCATATGGGTGAAATACATGTTGTAATCATATGTTTTGATTAAAATTGACGTTTGATTATAAGTGTATATGTTTAAACAAAGAGAATGGAATTAAAATGAACGGATTCGGTGTAGTAATGAATTCGTAATGTTAGATTTTATATTTTTCATTAAATTTTATAAAATTTATGAAGAACAGTGAAATTGATGGTGTTAAATTATGTAATTATATGACTTGGAATGGTAAGAACATGTTATAAGTGATATATAATGTTCTTGTGAAGTTTATACTTCATGGGTAACATTATAAATCAGTGTATTGGTGTAAAATTGGAGAAAATGGCTGAATTTATGTGTTCTTCTCGAACTGGAAATTCTGAAATAACGCAGCCGTGCGGCCGCGCCGAGTGCAAGCCTAAACGGTGCACGGCCGCGCCCGTCTGAAATTTTTGAAAAAAATTGCTAAGTGTTGAAATTTGAGAAAAATATTTTTAATTTAATGAACATGAAAACATGTTGTAAATATGATAGGATGTTGATATGAGTTTAATAAATTATGTTACGTGATTAATTAATGAATTAATTATGTGACTTAAATTATTATTTATAAACTTTAAATAATGTGATATAAATATAAAGACATTATTTTAAGTTTAATAAACATGAAGACATGTTATGTATGTAATAAGTTGTTAATACAAGTTAATAACTTAAGTTATGTGATTAATTAACAAGTTAATTAATCAACGTGAACCATTATTTGAAAAACCTAATAATGAGTTCAAAGAACACTAATTGTAAATCAATAATCATATCGAACCTGTGATTAATTGATATTGTAAATGTGTGATAGGTAAGAGTAATTAAAGAAGTGAGTAATAACTGTAGCTTGCGCACGAGGCAAGTTTTTCTATCCCTAACTTATTATTATTGTTGGGCAGGTTTCCTAAACTAAACTCTTTAAATTAAGCAATTGCTATGCTTAATTACTATTGTTGAGCAAATTCTTACTCTTGAATATCCAAGTTTAGAATTTCACATGAGATGCCATGATTCTTTTAAAAGTATCATTTAAGTGTACAATACTTATTCGATTGTATACCTTGAGAAGTTAATATTCAATTTGAATATCATTTATTGAGTTATCCAAACCAACTTTAGTTGGTGCGGATTCTGATGTCAAATTGAGATGAACAACCCTAATATAGGGAATTAATGAAGATGCTTAAAGCGTTCAGATAGTGTGCACAGTATCAGTACGAAGGGCTGATCTTCCTAAGTACGAGAAGTAAAGTCTATAGTCTTATGACTGTTAAAGGTTGGAAAGGTTAATATACTTGACAACCTAAGACTCAGTTCAAGGTCTTAATGACCCTCAGAAGTAATTAGACTCTCGATTAATATTCTTGATTTAAAAGTTGAGAAGTAATTTGACTCTTGATTAATATTCTTGATTCAAATGTTGAGCTTTCTATTATTCAGAATTCTTTCACTCGCATGTTATTAGTATGTCATATTTTTATACTTGCGGGCATTTGTGCTCACTCTTGCATAATAACATTGCAGCTAATAATGAACGAAGTGATGTACCTTCTAGTAGCAAGGACAAAGGAAAAGCTAACAAGTGTTGAGGACTTGTGTTGATGTTAAGAATGTTAAAGTTCAAGATTTATGTCTGATGACTTAAGACTTATTTATTTACATTTATGCAATAGAGATTTAAGGTTAAGTTTAACATGGGATTTATGATGTATTATTATTTCAGATTATGTAAGATGATGATTTATTTATCTAATAAATGAATTTTATTATTTATGGGTAGATAGTTGTATGATATTGGAACAGTGAACACCAAATCCTGTGGAAATTAAGATACCGGATTTGGGGGAGTCACAAATTGGTATCAAAGCCATAGGTTATGAACCTTAGATGGGGGAAAAAACCATAGGATAGTAGCCTTCGTGAAGATAGTAATGATAACTCTGATTGAGTTCTAAGAAAGAAAATAAAATTTACCTTATGTGCTATGTGCTTATGTGTTCATACTTGTTAGAGTATTGATTAGCATCAAGTAAAAAAACTAAGACTTAAAACTTATTTTGTCAGGATGTCAGATACTGGAGGAGCTAGTCAGCCCAGGGATGTTGTACCCCTAGAGAATAGAGATTAGGAGCCCCGGGACATACATACTGTCTGGGAGCAGTTAGTACAGCCAGAGCCATCTCCTGTGATTCCAGATTTTGGTCAGGAGCATGAGCCAGAGATTGACTCAGAGGAGGACCCTGAGGAGGTCGAGATCCCGGCTGAGGCAGCCGAAGAGGAGGAAGAGGAAGACCCTGAAGAGGAAAAAGAGGAGGAAGACCCTGAGGAGTTCCCACCGAACTCTGTCAGTGCTGATATGTATGATTTATTGTATGATCACAATGTAGAGTTACGAGATACAATTCAGGAGTTGAGGGAGCAGTCAGTTGCTCAGGGTGGTGAGATTGAGACACTCCACACCCGTCTTGGCAATGTGGAGTGGGATTTGGTTCATGAGAAGGGCCAAACTGAGCAGAAGACAGAGGAGATAGAAAAGTTAAAGAATGAGTTGAAAGAGAAATCTGAAAGACTCGCCATAGTGGAAGAAGCTTGGGTGAGAAATGCACGATGTGCAGATCTGGCAGAGGATGATGCGCGTGCAAAGAGAGTTAAGGCTGCAGAGACGTGCTACACGTTTCTAAGGGCAATGGATGAGGCCCAGGACCGAGTTATGAGATATCCAATTCAGTTCAAGGGATTACCTGGGTATATGTTAGATCGCAGGACTATGTCCCGCATTATAGAGGAGGAACGTAGTGAAGCTGTCCGACGCCTTAGTAGGCCGTGATAGAACAATATGATATTGTTAATGTTTAAATAATCGTAAATAATGTAAATTCCGATGTGATTATAAACAAAGGAATATTGTGATAATGTAAATCCGGTATAAACTTTATTTCAGGATAGTTGATGTAAATGGCAGAAATGCTATCGTATTGTATTAAAAGCTTTTAATTTTAATAAAATAATAAAGTTGTTCAAGATGATATGGGTTAAGTGAGTATGTTAAAGTATTTAACATTATGTGATACTCTTTGGAGTAGTTAATGTAAATTTTGATGTGATTAAAAACAAAGGAATATTTTGAGAAACTAAATCCTGAAGATTCTTTATCTTGGAATAGTTGAGGTAAATGGCAGAGATGCTATAGTACTATGTTTTAAACTTTTGATTTAAATAAAATATCAAAGGTTATTTGAAAAGAAAAGAGTTAAAGTGGTTATGTTAAATATTTGAGTTAAGTCTTAAATATTTAAGAGATTGAATAAAGATCTAATGAGCGTATATTCTTAACAGAAATATGCCGCCAAGAAGGAGACAAAATCGTCAACAAGCCTAAGAAGGGTCAACCAATAACAACAATGATGCCAATGCGAACCCCGTTCAGCAGTTAGTAAATCTGTTGGCTGGAGCGATGAACAATCAGCCTCAAGCTTCACCAAACACCTCATTTAAAGACTTTAAGGCAGTGGGACCGCCAGATTTTAAGTCCACGAACCCGATAAAAGCTCAGACTTGGGTTATGGAAATGGAGAAAATTTTTGAGGTCGCCCGAGTTAGGGAGGACCAGAAGACCACCTACGCGACATTTATGTTAAAATCAGAAGCTAGCTACTGGTGGCAGGCAAATAAGATCAGGGGAGGAGAAGGAGTAATAACCTGGGAAAGGTTTAAAGAAATGTTTTTCGAGATGTATTTCCCGACCAGCTCCTAGAATCAAATGGAGGTGCAATTTCTGGAGTTGAAGCAGGGGAATATGTCTGTGCCCGACTACGCGGCAAAGTTTAACGAATTGTCTAGGTTTGCCCAATATCAGGTGCATACTGACGAAAGAAAGGCTAGGCGTTTTGAACAGGGACTGAAACCCTAGTTGTATAGCAAGGTGTCAATGTTTTAATTGAACACTTTTGCTGGAGTTCTGGAGAAGGCCATGCTCGCTGAAGGTGGAAGCGAAGCAGTGTCTAAGTACAATCAGGATCAAAAGAAGAAGAAGAATGATAGTGAAGGAAACAATAAGGCTAGTGGCAGTCACACAGGGGGAACTAATAATCATAAACGAAAATGGAATGACAACCCGTCGTCTGTAAGTCAGCAAGGTAGTCAGAAGAAAAAGTTAGAAGCATGCCCAACCTGTGGGAAGACTCACTTGGGAGTCTGCATGAAAGGAAAAAGAGTTTGCTACAATTGTGGTCAGGAAGGCCATATAGTACCTAACTGCCCTAACCCTAAGAAGGGCGCCTGCTACACATGTGGGTCAAAGGATCACTTGGCTAGAGACTATCCAAAGAAGGCATCTGGAGGGGCAGGGTTAGGTGGACATAAGGGAAATAATAGTGGAAATCCTCTTACCATTACCGGACCGACTTCGATAAACCGACCAACTGCAAGGACATTTAACATGACCGTACGAGACGCTGTGCAGTCTCGTGATGTGGTGTCAGGTATCATTCCGATAAATAAAGTCAATGCTTATGTTTTATTTGATTCGGGTGCTACTTGTTCATTTATATCCGATGACTTTGCAAAGAATTTAGAATTGCTTAAAGACGAATTAGAAATCCCTATGAACATAGAGATTGCGAACAAGGAAGTAATTCCTGTTAAGTATATACACAAGAACTGTAGAGTGGATATTAAGGGTAACGTTATGAATGTAGATCTTATCTCGATTAAACTTGGAGAATTTGACGTTATCTTGGGAATGGATTGGTTATTCAATTATGGAGCAAAAATTGATTGCTAGAAGAAATGTATTAACCTTATGACTCCGTCAAAGGTTGTGTTTTATGGCAGCAAATCGCCTAGACAAGCGAGTTGTCTGACGATGATGCAGGCCAGGAAGTTATTAAGACAGGGTTGTGTGGGGTATTTAGCCTACATAGTCGATAGTCGTAAAGAGAATCCAAAGTTAGAAGAAATACCAGTCGTAAGAGACTTCGTGGATGTTTTCCTGGATGATCTGCTAGGACTTCCGCCTGACAGGGAAGAAGATTTTGTTATCGATTTGGTGCCAGGAACGGCTCCAATATCGAAAGCACCATACCGGATGGCTCTGGTAGAAATGAAGGAATTGATGGTACAGCTACAAGAGCTGTTGGACAATAAATATATTCAACCGAGCGTATCACCGTGGGGAGCACCGGTATTATTTGTTAAGAAGAAGGATGGAACGATGCGACTCTGCATCGACTATAGAGAATTGAACAAGGTTACCATTAAGAATAGGTATCCGTTGCCAAGGATTGATGATCTGTTTGATCAATTAAAAGGAGCGAGATATTTCTCGAAGATAGACCTGAGAAGTGGTTATCATCAGTTGAAGGTAAGGCCAGAAGATGTCCCGAAGACAGCGTTTTGGACACGATATGGTCACTACGAATTTTTGGTTATGTCATTTGGTCTAACAAATGCGCCTGCAGCATTTATGGGCCTAATGAATGGAGTGTTCAAGCCGTTTCTGGAAAAATTCGTAGTGGTTTTTATTGATGATATATTGGTCTATTCTAAGACCAAGGAAGAACATGTTGAGCATTTGAAGTTGACGTTTGAAGTATTAAGAATAGAGAAATTGTATGCCAAATTCTCAAAGTGTGAATTCTGGATTGAAAGGGTGCAATTTCTCGGACATGTGATTGATAAGGACGGAATTTCGGTGGATCCCTCCAAAGTCGAAGCGGTGATGAATTGGGATCAACCGAAAATACCGTCGGAAGTAAGAAGTTTTCTTGGATTAGCTGGTTACTATAGAAGATTTATTCAGGATTTTTCCAAGATCGCCACTCCATTAATGAATTTGACTAGGAAAGTTGTGAAATTAGTTTGGACGGAGAAGTGTGAGGAAAGTTTTCAAGAACTTAAGAGAAAGTTAAGTACAGCACCTGTGTTGTCCCTTCCGGATAACACAGGAAATTTTGTGGTATATAGTGATGCGTCGTATAAAGGGCTAGGCTGTGTGCTTATGCAAAATGGCAGAGTCATTGCATATGCGTCACGACAACTAAAAGATTACGAGAGGGGATATCTAACCCATGATTTGGAATTAGCTGCGGTGGTATTCGCTTTAAAGATTTGGAGACACTATCTCTATGGGGAGAAGTGTGAAATATATACAGACCATAAGAGTCTGAAGTATATTTTCACACAGAAAGACTTGAATATGCACCAAAGAAGGTGGCTGGAGTTAATAAAGGATTATGATTGTGATATCTTATACCACCCAGTCAAAGAGAATGTTGTTGTTGACGCCTTAAGCAGAAAGGGTCGGGAAAAGTTGATGATGCTGACAGCACAGGAAGAATTGATTTCAGCAATAGAAAAGCTGGAATTGGAAGTAGGACGTCCAATGGAGATTGATGAGAAAATCTTTCATATGCAAGCTGGTACAACTTTATTAGATAAGGTTAAAGAAGTTCAAATTCTGGATAAGGAATGTAAGGAAGTAAAGAAAAAGATATCTGAAGGGACTGAACTTAGATTTAAAGTGGACAGTGAAGGATTGTTGAGGTTTGGAAGTAGAGTTTGGGTACCGCCAATACCAGAAATCAAGGAGGACATTCTGAGCGAGGCTCATAATTCGTGTTCTATTCACCCCGGAAGTACCAAGATGTATCAGGATTTACGACAACACTTTTGGTGGCCAAAAATGAAGAAAGACGTTGCCGATTGTGTTACCAAGTGTCTGACTTACCAAAGGGTCAAGGCAGAACACCAAAGACCAAGTGGTTTGTTACAACCTTTAGAAATCCTAGAATGGAAATGGAAATATATTACAATGGATTTTGTTGTTGGCCTTCCGACAACCCAGAAAGGCTATGACACAGTATGGGTTATCGTCGACCGATTAACAAAATCCGCACACTTTCTTCTGATCAAAATCAGATTTAACCTAGAACAATTGGCGAAGTTATATGTAAAAGAGATTGTTTCGAGGCACGGGGCGCCAGTGTCAATTATTTCTGACCGTGATCCGCACTTCACATCGAATTTTTGGAAGCGACTGCAAGAATGCATGGGAACACAGTTGAGGATGAGCACCGCTTATCACCCTCAGACTGATGGGCAAAGTGAAAGGACAATCCAGACCTTAGAGGATATGTTGAGAGCCTATATCATGGATTTTAAAGGCAATTGGGATGATCATTTATCGCTTGTAGAATTCGATTATAATAATAGTTACCACGCTAGTATTGGTATGTCGCCTTACGAAGCGTTGTACGGTAGAAAGTGCAGAACTCTACTGTACTGGGATGAAGTTGGTGAAAGACAATTGCTAGGACCAGAGTTAGTCCAACAAACGGCAAAAATAGTTAAAGTAATTCGGACAAGATTAGTAGCGGCTCAGGATAGGCAGAAGAAATACGCCGATCCACACCGCAAGAATGTAGAGTTTCAATCGGGTAGTTTTGTATTTTTGAAGGTCTCTCCTTGCAAGGGAAAGATCAGACTTGGTAAGAAGGGAAAATTGAGCCCGAGGTTCATTGGACCCTTTGAGGTACTCCGAAGAATTGGAGAAGTAGCCTATGAGGTAGCTTTACCTCCGGCACTGGAGCATGTCCACAACGTTTTCCATGTGTCGGTATTACGACATTATAAACCTGATTACAAACATGTGATAGAATATGAAACCCTATAATTTGAGAAAGATTTATCATACGAAGAAGTTCCTATTCAGATAGTTGACAGGAAAGAGCAAGTTCTCAGGCACAAAGTAATACCTTCTGTTAAGGTAATTTGGAGGAACCACAACGCTGAAGAAGCTACGTGGGAACTCGAAGAGAATATGATGAAGAATTATCCACACTTATTTTCTTGAATCTGTGAACGTGATTCTGGGGACAGAATCCTTTTAAGGGGGGAAAGATGTGACAAACGAGAGTTTTGCAAAGTTGTTTGAATATTTATTTAAATAAATAAATATTGAGAATTTTGCAAAGTTGTTTTGAATATTTATTGAAATAAATAAATATTGAGAATTTTGCAAAGTTATTTTGAATATTTATTGAAATAAATAAATATTTTGGTTATGAGAATGTGATGGGACGAAATTATTAATCGAACCGCGATTCTGAGGACAGAATCCTTTTAAGGGGGAAAGATGTGACGAGCGAGAATTTTGTAAATATATTTGAATATTTATTGAAATAAATAAATATTTTTAATGATTTAATTAAATAATTAATTCATGAATTTGTGGTAGATTAATTTAATTATATGTGTGACATTAATTAAATTAATATGTAGTAATTTAATAGTTCAAAGAATATATGTAATGGAGTTTATTTGATTAATTTAATTAATTAAATAAGCACATGTTACTTTAGTTAATTTAATAATTTATTAGTGAATTAATGAATTGACATAATTAATAAATAAAAATATTAATTATGTGACAATGTGATTTAAATGTGAATTATATTATTTTATTTAATTAATTTAAATAAGATTAATTGAATTAATTAAAGTGTTACATTAACTATATTATAAACTAGTTATTAAAATAAAGAGAAATGAGGAAAAGAAGGAAGGCAAACAGGGCCTTAAGAGGAGTTAGTCCGTTGTAAATACAACGGTAATATTTATATATACGTATATTGGGTTATCCTAATTCATTATCAAAGGAAGAGTTAGAAATTCTCAGAGAAAAGTTGGGAGAGAAATATCAGAGGAAAAGAGAAAAATTGAGGGAAAGAAAGAGATTTGAGAAAATCTTAAGTGTTGTCTATGATTATCTTCATACTAACAAAGGGTAATCTTCCTTTTTAAGTTTTTAAAAGTTATATTTTTTCCAAAGTCTTCATTTACGTATTTTAGTTTTCTGTGAAAAAAGTAGTTTCAATATTGGGTTACGATATAATTTTATCTATATGGGTATGTGATGATAATGTGTTTTATAATATATAATCATGATTTAAAAGGATCAATTTTATTTAAGATGGCCTTAATTGGGTTTTTGGAAATCACAGAGTTTAGTTAAACATATGTTCAAATTTTCTCTGTTAAGAATTATTTTTAGAAAATTAAACCAAGATATGTTTATATATGTAATCATATATGTTGATATTATTTGTAGAATCATGTAGGTATGGTTTACATTGATCACACCAAGAAATTTTGTTAAAAATTGGATTTTTTTCAAAAATACAGAGTGTTGAATATGGGTTAATAACCCATATGGGTGAAATACATGTTGTAATCATATGTTTTGATTAAAATTGACGTTTGATTATAAGTGTATATGTTTAAACAAAGAGAATGGAATTAAAATGAACGGATTCGGTGTAGTAATGAATTCGTAATGTTAGATTTTATATTTTTCATTAAATTTTATAAAATTTATGAAGAACAGTGAAATTGATGGTGTTAAATTATGTAATTATATGACTTAGAATGTTAAGAACATGTTATAAGTGATATATAATATTCTTGTGAAGTTTATACTTCATGGGTAACATTATAAATCAGTGTATTGGTGTAAAATTGGAGAAAATGGCCGAATTTATGTGTTCTTCGCGAACTGGAAATTCTGAAAAAAAGCAACCGCGCGGCCGCGCCGGATGCAAGGCTAAACAGCGCGCAGCCGCGCCCGTCTGAAATATTTGAAAAAAATTGCTAAGTGTTGAAATTTGAGAAAAATATTTTTAATTTAATGAACATGAAAACATGTTGTAAATATGATAGGATGTTGATATGAGTTTAATAAATTATGTTACGTGATTAATTAATGAATTAATTATGTGACTTAAATTATTATTTATAAACTTTAAATAATGTGATATAAATATGAAGACATTATTTTAAGTTTAATAAACATGAAGACATGTTATGTATGTAATAAGTTGTTAATACAAGTTAATAACTTAAGTTATGTGATTAATTAACAAGTTAATTAATCAACGTGAACCATTATTTGAAAAACCTAATAATGAGTTCAAAGAACACTAATTGTAAATCAATAATCATATCGAACCTGTGATTAATTGATATTGTAAATGTGTGATAGGTAAGAGTAATTAAAGAAGTGAGTAATAACTGTAGCTTGCGCACGAGGCAAGTTTTTCTAGCCCTAACTTATTATTATTGTTGGGCAGGTTTCCTAAACTAAACTCTTTAAATTAAGCAATTGCTATGCTTAATTACTATTGTTGAGCAAATTCTTACTCTTGAATATCCAAGTTTAGAATTTCACATGAGATGCCATGATTCTTTTAAAAGTATCATTTAAGTGTACAATACTTATTCGATTGTATACCTTGAGAAGTTAATATTCAATTTGAATATCATTTATTGAGTTATCCAAACCAACTTTATTTGGTGCGGATTCTGATGTCAAATTGAGATGAACAACCCTAATATAGGGAATTAATGAAGATGCTTAAAGCGTTCAGATAGTGTGCACAATATTAGTACGAATGGCTGATCTCCCTAAGTACGAGAAGTAAAGTCTATAGTCTTATGACTGTTAAAGGTTGGAAAGGTTAATATACTTGACAACCTAAGACTCGGTTCAAGGTCTTAAAGACCCTCAGAAGTAATTAGACTCTCGATTAATATTCTTGATTCAAAAGTTGAGAAGTAATTTGACTCTTGATTAATATTCTTGATTCAAATGTTGAGCTTCCTATTATTCAGAATTCTTTCACTCGCATGTTATTATTCTGTCATATTTTTATACTTGCGGGCATTCGTGCTCACTCTTGCATAATAACATTGCAGCTAATAATGAACGAAGTGATGTACCTTCTAGTAGCAAGGGAAAAGGAAAAGCTAACAAGTGTTGAGGACTTGTGTTGATGTTAAGAATGTTAAAGTTCAAGATTTATGTGTGATGACTTAAGACTTATTTATTTACGTTTCCGCAACAGAGATTTAAGGTTAAGTTTAACCTGGGATTTATGATGTATTATTATTTCAGATGATGTAAGATGATGATTTATTTATCTAATAAATGATGATGATTTATTTATCTAATAAATGAATTTCATTATTTATGGGTAGATAGTTGTATGATATTGGAACAGTGAACACCAAATCCTGTTGAAATTAAGATACCGGATTTGGGGGTGTCACAGCGTATACTTGCGCGTTAATTGTCGTTATATAAAACGGACAACAAGTTTTTTGCGCCGTTGTCGGGGAATTAATTGGATAACTGTTTGCCAACATTAGTTTCAATCAAACTAGTCTTAATTTAAACATTTTTATTTTTATTTAATTCTCTTCCTATATTCTCTTCTTAGGTACAATGGACTTGAATTTCTATCCATGGAACCAAAGGCAAGAGCAACCAAGGGAAGCATACAATGATGGCGTCAACCCAATTGCAACACTTTCAGCACAACTAGAGGTTCTCTCGAGGAAGTTGGATACTGTTTCAGCCCAATGGAATTGAGAGCCAGTTACTTCGTATGACTATGGTGCTGGAAGCTACACGAGACATCAGGAGCCTATCAGTTATGGCCAAGAGCAGTATGGGGGTGGTTATTCCTACACCAAACCTTATCCCACTTATCAACCAGATTGGGGGTATCACCCAGACCCTTCAGCAAACCCTTCATCAGACTATTATCAAGACCAGTACTGGGATCCAAATCCCGTTTACGCCCCAGAATGCACTTTCCAGACTCCAGTTTACAAGCCTCAATACAATTTTGAGGGTGACACAAAAAATGCATGATTGGAGGAAGGAGGTGACATATCACTGAAGGACATCTTGATTGAGCAACAGAAGTCAGTTAAGAATATCCAGAACTGGGCAGAGAAAATTAGCAAGGCCTTGATGATAGATGAAGAACAAGGGATTCTGACAAATACTGCAATTTATCAAGAACAATGCGAGCCAAGTCTAAATTTTTCACCCGAACCCACTTATCAATCCCCATGTTTGCAAGGAGAACAGTCAACAATGGACTTCATGTATATGAGCTTAGCGATTCAAGAGGAGGTTATTAGGAGCCAAGAAGAATCGAACCAAAACATTCTTAACCAGATGGCCCTTATCAACAATCTTTCAACAATTGAGCCTCAATACAGGGAGCCCGTGGCTGAAATAGAAAAGGAAAGATTGGAAATTATGTGGGGGAATTCCATAGCAATGACAGAGGAGACCTTGATTAAGCAAGAATAGTCGATTGAGGATCTTCAGATTTGGGTGGAGTAGATTAGCATGGCATTAAAGAAGGAGGAGGTATTTGAACAAGAGACGACAATTCAAGATTTTGCACCTCCAATGACTAAAGCCATGAGTTATGACCCTCAGAAAGATTGGTGCTATGATATGGATGCAGAGACTGATGAAGAGCCGGAAGTGCACTTGCAACTGGATGAGCATCAGGCAATGGATATAGAGGAGACACTTGGGGATGTGGAAATCTATGAACCAACCGTGACAATACCCCAAGGGCCTTCTCAGCCTAAGTGGGAAACACCAATGAAGTTTGCTCACCCTTGCCCCCTTAGTAGCCACATCACAGATACGGACCCCGAGGATATGAGAGAGTCCGCAGTCTTGACACCATGGTGGTCAAAAGAAAAGAGAATAGAAGAAGAATCCGTTGTTCTGTGTGAACCTCAATACCCATATCATGTTATAAGAACAACGAAACCATTGCCTAGCTCCCCAACCTTCAGGATGGGGAATTCTTTTACTTATCCAATGCTATGTAGTTTAAATTCGAGTCCTCTCATGATGGGAAGCCTCCAAAAGCATATTGCAATTCTGATGGATGGAGGGGTTCTCCAATATCGTCGGGGGGTGGTCAGACACAGTCCAACTAGAGGACTATAAATCAAGCGCTCGATGGGAGGCACCCCATCATTTCTCTCTCTCCCTCCTTGTTTAATTCTAATTACTTATCTACAATTCCCTCCCCCTTGTTTAATTCTTATTAGTTAATATTTAGTTTAAAATTTTTGAATGCTCATAGATTTAGGAGTTCATTGCCTATATTTTTGGACTTGGGCATTGATGTATCTATTTTTGGGACTTAAACGTTTATTGCACATTTTTGAATCACGAGCATGTTACATTTACGCACATAGAGAATTTTTGGAAATTTAAATGCATATATCTTTCCATGTTTAATTCTCTTGATGTAAATATTAAGTATTAGCTTTTGATGGTTTAATAGGGCTTAATAAGTCTTGTCTGCATATTTCAGGTTAAAAGCTGCTTGGGAGCAAAGTTCAAATGCCATAGCCTCTGTGCCTAGAAAAATTCTGCAGAAAACAGGATCTGGCATGCCGCGCATCCGCACCAGGATAAGCCTGAGCTGGCGGGCGATCGCGCCTCTTACAGACTGGGCTTGACTTAAGGAAAATTCTGGAAGCTTTTGGGTGCACCGCTTCTTGTCAATTATCAGCAGAACCCAAGCCTCAGTCCCTCTTATCCCAAACCCTCAAAGTTCCTTCATGCAATCCCCCATCTCTTCCATCTCATTCAATCCCCCCTACTAAAAGCCTTAGTTTTGAAAACCTCCTACCTCCTCAATCCAAAGTACCAATTCCCATCCACCTCAGCCTCTCAACCTGATCAATTGAGACAGTGAGTGTGGGATCATTAGCAAAGAAAGATTGATATTGAGATAGGTTGGTTCATTGAGTACAGTGCTGAGCGGGGTTTATTTTGTCAGAGCATAAAGAGAGACGGGGGAAACTTCTGAGAGGAGGCCACTTCATTTCATGCAGCATAAGAAGCCGAATAGGGAGTTTCTTTTTACCTTTACCATCAATGAGGACATTGAATATTTTAAGTTTGGGGGTATTTATTGGTTTTATTTTTGCATCTAGTTAGTTCATTTCATGTTTTGCATGTAGTTAGTTCATTGCATATTGTGTTTGTTTATATAGTGCATGTAGGTCATATTTTGTAAAAATTTGTCAAAAATTTAAAATTTTTCTTTCGTTTTTGGATTCTGTGTTAGATCATATTGCATGAATCCAGTTTCAGTTAGTTAGTTATGTATTTGGCCTATGAAGAAATTGAATTCACTTGATTTTCGAACTGATTTGAGACTTAAGCTTGATTTGAAGGTCATATATGTAAATCCTTATCTGTCAGATACTGTGTAACCAGTTAGCACAATAGAGTAACCATCATGACATGCTTAGTTTAAATGTTTACATACTTGTCTTCTGGTGGGAAATATATGTTTTAATAAAAGAGTTTCAGTTCTCATATGATAATAACTAGACTGTAAAAAGCTTTAGTTTGGGGGAAAACAGGGGGGTATGCACGCTATGTGGGGAGATGGAGCGTAAGATGCACTTCCCTTTGAAAAAGAAAAAGAAAACAAAAGAAAATGCATTGAAAAAGAAAAATAAATAAAATAAACACTTCGGCTACGTCGAGTTCTGTGGCCTTTGATATTCGAGCAAGTAAGCCCTCGGGGTGTCTCTACACCCAGCACCCTAAGGCCGTCTGGTCTGGGAGTCGTTGGTCGAAAGCTCGCTACACGGGTATCATTGAAAAGCCTAAGAGGACTAGGCATTGCACAGTCGAATGTGTACACAGGAAAGTAAGAGTATGCCCTCATGAGTAATAAAAGATTAATGAAACCCCCGTGTTGACTCTTAACTCTAGTAATGCATGGTCTTGGTTAGAACTTATATGATTTACTGCTTTTCTTAAGTTAAAACTTGTTTTTCTCCTAAGAAGCATAGTATATGAGTTATTTATCCGAAAGCATGTTTAATGGTTGCTAGGCACACAACGCAAAATACATCAGTGCTGACAGTTTTGGATTTGCAAGAATATGCGTTATAATCTTGTCTTGGGTAACTTTTCTGTTTGATTATCTTGTGGTTTTGTGAGGCATTGCTTTGTAAGTTCATACAATACAACTCTCGACATCGGTCGTTAACAATACATCCTTATTTAGACTTTACATCATTAATCAATGATACAATCACTAAAAATACGAAATAGTTAAAACTTTTATATTATTCCTTCTTTATTATCCCTGAATCTCAACCTTTATCATTACATAACTTTGATTCAACTATATTTCATGAATCGCTTCGTTAGAGTTATTATAAACTAGAACTTACAACCACGTTCAATAACCCTTATACATCGGGTAAAATTTAAACTTTATAACTCAACATCTGTTAACCATCATACATTATCAAATACATTATCTGAAACCTTAAACAGGATCCAAAATAATAACAATTCAGCCAAAGTATATAAATCTTCATGCATTACATCTGATTCATTTCTTTCAAGTAGCACATAGCGTCACATTGAATCCTTAACCTGCAAAAGTGATTATTTGCAAGAATGAGCTCAACAGCTCAGCAAGATCTAACAGCTTTCATGCATCACATAGCACATAAATACATGCTCAACATACATCTCATAATAATTAAAGTAACATGGCATACATGCGTTACTTCACATAACAAATATAAAGATTGAGTTCCTTACTCAATCAACATTCTTTAATCAATCAATGTAGTCATAAATTGACTTTAACATTTCATGCTTACAACATATATACAACATATCATGCTCTTTACAAAATAATTTAAAATAGTTCATCATCAAGTTCACGTAGAAAATAGGAACTGAAAGGCTTTCCTTGATCGTTGTTTACCAATAACAGTTTAACAGCTTACAGATATCTGCACTTCACGTGCCCTACACAATTATATAATCATGCACATCAACTATTAGTCACATAGCAAAGCATATTAGTTGTAATGTAAACTTTACTCTACATATCATAAACCTTCCTATTATCTATACACAATGTTCAATTTGATTGTAATTCATTCAAGTGTTTAAGTCCTGCTAGGACTACCTTTTGGTTTTATATTAACCACATTTCATATATAATAATGTTCGTTTCATTAGAATCGAGACACTATTTAAGTGTATTACTACGTTACACGATGTTTCGACGTTTATACGTTACACGCCTAACTCGCCTCTTTTGCAGGTGTTTTGCATGCTCCTATATTGGGTTACATTACTCCATAATGTTTCACTCTTATAAAAACATAATATTAAACAAGGTCATACACACTCGTTACGGCGTTGAGATGCTTGCACGTCCGTACCCCAAACTTGTCTATTCGAACGCCCAAACGACACGCATTGGCGCACGCTTAGCACGCCCAACCGAATTGTCTAATACTCAAGGGTTAATGCTAAGTATCATTATAATACCTAATAGTCATGTTATAAAAGTTAAAACATCATTTTACATGGTCGGGAGCATTAAATGTGCTTACGTGCATGCCCGACGCTCCCCGATTGCCTCCAAAAACACATCAGTCCCAAAAATGACCATTTTTACCCTAACTAAGGACCTCAAATTGAACAACTTAAAGAACAAAAGTTGTAGGTCTACTCGTACTCGTTCCGGATCATCTTGAATCACCTCAATCCGAGTTTGTATGAAAACGTTATGGCCGTTTTACCACAGGAGATCAAAATAGTCCCGGACTGACCTTTCCTCCCGGCGCAACTGCGCCCCAAATAGCCTTGGGGGCAGCGCAGCTGCGCCTCTGGCAGCGTGCTAGGCAAAATTATTTTCCAGTTTGTGGTTCTGGCGAATTTTCTAACCCTTTCCTCCTTCCAATCATCATAAATCATGCTATACACATCCGATTGAGTCCGTTTTCGACTCTATGGATTCGTAATTCATAGAACTACAACATAGCAAGGAAATCCATAATTTACATAACCATTATTTAACCTGAATCTTGACTCAAAACCCATGTTCATACTAAACTTTCATGTTTTAACATGTTTAGCGAGTTAATTCACTACGAATTCGTTTTACATTCGTTTTGACTCATTCAACTTGAGTTCTTTTCGTTTCTTATTGTATTAACACAATCCATCACCAATTTTATAATTATGACATAAACTCCTAACCAATTTTAGTCTCAAAACAGACCCAAAATACATATATTAAACAAAACTCACACTCTTTATCCTTAACATGATTTTCATGAATTTGAACACTCCAAAATTGTTTCTAGATGACTATTAACAGATTGTATCTATCTAAAAACATATATAAACCATACCTCAACAAATTCAATCAACAAAACTCAATTACAGAGAATTTAGCAAATAAAATCATAAACTAGAAACCTAGAAATTTTACCTTTGATTTGCTATAAAGCTTGAACAATTTCTTGTTTCTCCTTTCTTTGATTCTGAAACTTCTCTTCAATTATAGAGAATTTTTTCTCTAAACTCCCTCTTCTCAATTTTCTCTCTTCTCTGCTCTATTCTTCTTTCTTAGACTTAGCACAACTAACGTATTTTTTATTTAGTCTATCAGTTAAAAAAACCCATGGGCTCTCATCTGTTACAAAGGCAAAGGGTCACAAGGCCATGTTTGGCTAGAACTCCTAATCTCCTTATCCATTTATTCTAACAACTCCCTTACTATATGATACATATGTCACACTTCATTTTATTGTTAAACTATTTAGCCACATTAAGTAATTATGCAATTATAACATGTATGATTACTACACTATAAATTATGAAATTACCTTTGTAACTACAATAAACATCTCTTATTAGAATAAATATTTCCATTAAAATAGTTAATATTTTTTCCACTAATTATTTTAATTAACTCAAATGAATTGTATAATTATAATATGTAATTATTTAATTCATTTTCTCGCATAAATTGTCTCAATACAATTTATTTAATCCATACATCTAACCGCTACTTAAATATTAATCAATTTATTTAATACCATCATACTTAAATAAATTATTCCATACTAATTTTCATTGAATATTTATTTTATTCATTAATCCTAACATCAATATTTATTTATAATTATATTGGTTCTTCTCATTCTCATACCCATTTACATTCACTTGGCTAAATATAATATATTAAGCCATTACATAAACGTATTACTCTTACATGTAATATATTACCTTCATATTTTATTAAAACAATTATATTTATATTAATTCACTATTTTAATTAAGTAAATTACTCTCATTATTTATAAAATTTAATTCATAACAATTATAGTGCCAACAAGGCATAATAATCAAATTATATTATTCAATAATATAACTTCCAACTTAATTAACTTAATTCCCTTTTCAAACAATTTCGTTTCCCTTCTTTAATTGTTAAAATAAATTAACTACTAAACCTCATTTCTCCAACCAATGAATATATATATATATATATATATATCTTCTATATTCACACCACATCATATACTTCACCACATATAACACATATATACATATATCCAAACTCAAAACATTTCGTAATAAAAATTTTATTTATTAAATTCTTATTATAATAATTTTTTAAAAATTCGGGTTGTCACATCTTTCCCTCCTTATAAGGATTCCGTCCTCGAAATCACCGAAACCCTACCTTACTCAGGTTTTCATCAAATCTCTTTAAAAACATTTATTGTTGAATAACTTCAACACATTACCTTAATATAGGTTATACATATATATTCTACTACATTCAGTTCTTCAACAAATTCTAAGTTTTATTTCATACCTTTCACTTGAACTCAATTATATTTTGAGTATTATATATTCTTTAATCCGTTCATTTTCTTTCCAAGGATTATTACCATATACCTTACTCATCGAATTCATATACTTCAAATTCACTATCTTATAAGTGTTCGGGTTATCACATTCACCCATTCTTCTAAGAATTTCGTCCTCGAAATTTTTATTTATCTTCATTCATTCAATCTATCAAAGTAGATTTTAAGTTAATCTTATTCACTAACTTGTTGTGTTCTACAACTATTTCTTTCTAAGGAATATCATTCTTGCCACCTTCACCTTCAGAATAATAAGGATCTTCCACAATTGCTCAATAATTGGGAAGCGATATGAATAACAGGAATTTAAAAGATTTCAATTCATGCTGAGGGGTCATAAGACCTTGAACTCTTCTCCAGGTTTAATAGTGCATCACCACTGTAAACCATCTTTAACAGAATGTTTAGCAATCACACAGACTGAAAACACTCTCTGCAAGTACTCTAGGTGATCAGCCTATCGTACCCCTACGTCGTGCACAACGTATTACATCTTAACATCGTAACGACTATATGCATTACTTTCGGAACCATTGTCTCCGATAACATGTCCCCTTTTACAGGGTTGTTCACCTCAGCTTCTTAACAATTGAATCCACACCAAAATAATTTGGTTTGGTATAGTTTGACAAAGAACGCTTGAATTTCATGAGCATCTTCCAATATTCGTCTAGCTGAATCAAGTAGCATAGACTTCTAACAATAACTCGGACATCAATCGAGATATATATATATATATATATATATATATATATCTTTAACCAACTCAAAAAAAACAAAAAAATTCATTTAAAGAAACTAAAAGTAAATAAATCCCCTGTTCTTTTTATAGTTTAAGGAAACTAAAAATAAATGAATCTTTTCATAATATCCTGATACCGTACCGTAATAATGGTACGTTGAGGATTTTGTCATTACATGACGTCGTTATACTACATCATACCATAGTGGACTGATGATCATACGATCACATCCAACACTAGGTTTAACTGCATTGATAACTCCTTCGATTATTGTCTCTACACCATATCAAATGGTGCATAGAACACATAAAATACATTTTAAAAATTTAAAATTATTTTTGTCTAGCTGAAGCAATTAGCATAGACATGTGAATAATAGCACTATTTTAAAAAAAAATTCATTGGTTCCATCATTTGATCCAATGTTTTTCAAGGAAACAGAAGTGCAACATCAGCACGAAGTCAATAAATTTTGAAAATCTAGCAATGCTAGGAGATTTAGAATATAAAACTTTCTCCATCAATTAAATCTTTACTCCATCATTACTTAATCATTCTATCAACCTTAAACAACATCAATGCTTCCTACACTATAACCTTTCTATTCCCACTATAGTTCATCAAACTTTCCACACTTTGGAAGTCAGGAACTTTCCACAATAATATGAGTTTAAGAACTTCCT
Source organism: Panax stipuleanatus (assembly GCA_020205555.1). NCBI lineage: Eukaryota > Viridiplantae > Streptophyta > Magnoliopsida > Apiales > Araliaceae > Panax > Panax stipuleanatus. Next base: position 73,940,743 of record CM035119.1, on the reverse strand, counting down.
AGTCAGACCATAGGCGTCCATTCGCTGAGGAGTTTCAAACATACCATATGATTATGAGTCATGAACTTACCATAAGCATGAGTTTTAAGAACTCGCACTTAATCCTAATAGCATCTTACTAATCTTAATAGTCTTTAACTATCAAATATACACATGAGAAAAGAATCACCTTTTCACCACATATACATTGATAGCGCGACACCAACATTCCAATGATTATCAATGTGATAAACTAAGTGCAAGCACAAAACCCTCGCCCATACAAAGGTTTGTACAACTCAGCCATCACATGATTCTTCAATTAAAATCCCACCTAACTCTATTCTGCTCATAACTTGCTTTTTGCTCGATACAAATTTTTCGCATCTCATCATTTATAACTCCTCGTGAGTTAACCTCGTACTATATCATAGTACATTCTCATTATAGCATCAAACTATAACAATTCCATCATTACAGACCATTTGTCTTTCAACTTTAAAAGATCACTTCATGGCCTTATTCTATAATCATCTCCCATATGATTCTTTCTTATCTCATTATCATTTTGTTTTAAAACTTCTTATCTTTTTCTTTCATCATGTTATATCATGACTTCCTTTACGCTTTCAATATTATAAACTTTGTCTGTTCATCGTTATTCGGCATCTTTTTTATTGGAGTTAGGTAACTCCTGATTCTCATCTTCATATCTCTTCAAGATTCTTCTTTGAATCTTATTGTTTATTTATTAACTCTTCTTTTAAGAATTTCTAACTGTTCAACATTTTATTCAAGTTTTATTCCTCGTTATTCTTACCTTCTTCTTATAATATTTCTAGGACTTAACTCATCCAATACATCTACGTATGTGAAAAGAATCACCTTTTCGTTATACGTAACTTAACTTCTCATTCTCTAAGGTCATAGCCTAAGATACTCTTACCTAAGGTGTATAACCTATCAGCTCTGATACCAACCGTAACGACCCCAAAATTCATACAATACAACTCTCGACATCGGTCGTTAACAATACATCCTTATTAAGACTTTACATCATTAATCAATGATACAATCACTAAAAATACGGAATAGTTAAAACTTTTATATTATTCCTTCTTTATTATCCCTGAATCTCAACCTTTATCATTACATAACTTTGATTCAACTTTATTTCATGAATCGCTTCGTTAGAGTTATTATAAACTAGAACTTACAACCACGTTCAATAACCCTTATACATCGGGTAAAATTTAAACTTTATAACTCAACATCTGTTAACCATCATACATTATCAAATACATTATCTGAAACCTTAAACAAGGTCCAAAATAATAACAATTCAGCCAAAGTATATAAATCTTCATGCATTACATCTAATTCATTTCTTTCAAGTAGCACATAGCGTTACCTTGAATCCTTAACCTGCAAAAGTGATTATTTGCAAGAATGAGCTCAACAGCTCAGCAAGATCTAACAGCTTTCATGCATCACATAGCACATAAATACATGCTCAACATACATCTCATAATAATTAAAGTAACATGGCATACATGCGTTACTTCACATAACAAATATAAAGATTGAGTTCCTTACTCAATCAACATTCTTTAATCAATCAATGTAGTCATAAATTGACTTTAACATTTCATGCTTACAACATATATACAACATATCATGCTCTTTACAAAATAATTTAAAACAGTTCATCATCAAGTTCACGTAGAAAATAGGAACTGAAAGGCTTGCCTTGATCGTTGTTTACCAATAACAGTTTAACAGCTTATAGATATCTGCACTTCACGTACCCTACACAATTATATAATCATGCACATCAACTATTAGTCACATAGCAAAGCATATTAGTTGTAATATAAACATTACTCTACATCTCATAAACCTTCCTATTATCTATACACAATGTTCAATTTGATTGTAATTCATTCAAGTGTTTAAGTCCTGCTAGGACTACCTTTTGGTTTTATATTCACCGCATTTCATATATAATAATATTCGTTTCATTAGAATCGAGACACTATTTAAGTGTATTACTACGTTACACGACGTTTATACGTCACACGCCTAACTCGCCTCTTTTGCATGTGTTTTGCATGCTCCTATATTGGGTTACATTACTCCATAATGTTTCACTCTTATAAAAATATAATATTAAACAAGGTCATACACACTCGTTACGGCGTTGAGACGCTTGCACGTCCGTACCCCAAACTTGTCTATTCGAACGCCCAACCGACACGCATTGGCGCACGCTTAGCACGCCCAACCGAATTGTCTAATACTCAAGGGTTAATGCTAAGTATCATTATAATACCTAATAGTCATGTTATAAAAGTTAAAACATCATTTTACATGGTCGGGAGCATTAAATGTGCTTACGTGCATGCCCGACGCTCCCCGATTGCCTCCAAAAATACATCAGTCCCAAAAATGACCATTTTTACCCTAACTAAGGACCTCAAATTGAACAACTTAAAGAACAAAAGTTGTAGGTCTACTCGTACTCGTTCCGGATCATCTTGAATCACCTCAATCCGAGTTTATATGAAAAGGTTATGGCCGTTTTACCACAGGAGATCAAAATAGTCCCGGACTGACTTTTCCTCCCGGCGCAGCTGCGCCCCTGGCAGCGTGCTACGCAAAATTATTTTCCAGTTTGTGGTTCTGGCGAATTTCTAACCATTTCCTCATTCCAATCATCATAAATTAAGCAATACACATCCGATTGAGTCCGTTTTCGACACTATGGATTCGTAATTCATAGAACTACAACATAGCAAGGAAATCCATAATTTACATAACCATTATTTAACCTTAATCTTGACTCAAAACCCATGTTCATACTAAACTTTCATGTTTTAACATGTTTAGCGAGGTCATTCACTACGAATTCGTTTTACATCCGTTTTGACTCATTCAACTTGAGTTATTTTCGTTTCTTATCGTATTAACACAATCCATCACTAATTTTATAATTATGACATAAACTCCTAACCAATTTTAGTCTCAAAACAGACCCAAAATACATATATTAAACAAAACTCACACTCTTTATCCTTAACATGATTTTCATGAATTTGAACACTACAAAATTGTTTCTAGATGACTATTAACAAATTGTATCTATCTAAAAACATATATAAACCATACCTCAACAAATTCAATCAACAAAACTCAATTACAGAGAATTTAGCAAATAAAATCATAAACTAGAAACCTAGAAATTTTACCTTTGATTTGCTATAAAGCTTGAACAATTTCTTGTTTCTCCTTTCTTTGATTCTGAAACTTCTCTTCAATTATAGAGAATTTTTTCTCTAAACTCCCTCTTCTCAATTTTCTCTCTTCTCTGCTCTATTCTTCTTTCTTAGACTTAGCATAACTAACGTATTTTTTATTTAGTCTATCAGTTAAAAAAACCCATGGGCTCTCATCTGTTACAAAGGCAAAGGGTCACAAGGCCATGTTTGGCTAGAACTCCTAATCTCCTTATCCATTTATTCTAACAACTCCCTTACTATATGATATATATGTCACACTTCATTTTATTGTTAAACTATTTAGCCACATTAAGTAATTATGCAATTATAACATGTATGATTACTACACTATAAATTATGAAATTACCTTTGTAACTACAATAAACATCTCTTATTAGAATAAATATTTCCATTAAACTAGTTAATATTTTTTCCACTAATTATTTTAATTAACTCACATGAATTGTATAATTATAATATATAATTATTTAATTCATTTTCTCGCATAAATTATCTCAATACAATTTATTTAATCCATACATCTAACCACTACTTAAATATTAATCAATTTATTTAATACCATCATACTTGAATAAATTATTCCATACTAATTTTCATTGAATATTTATTTTATTCATTAATCCTAACATCAATATTTATTTATAATTATATTGGTTCTTCTCATTCTCATACCCATTTACAGTCAGTTGGCTAAATATAATATATTAAGCCATTACATAAACGTATTACTCTTACATGTAATATATTACCTTCATATTTTATTAAAACAATTATATTTATATTAATTCACTATTTTAATTAATTGAATTACTCTCATTATTTATAAAATTTAATTCATAACAATTATAGTGCCAACAAGGCATAATAATCAAATTATATTATTCAATAATATAACTTCCAACTTAATTAACTTAATTCCCTTTTCAAACAATTTCGTTTCCCTTCTTTAATTGTTAAAATAAATTAACTACTAAACCTCATTTCTCCAACCAATGAATATATATATATATATATATATATATATATATATATATATATATATATATATATATATCTTCTATATTCACACCACATCATATACTTCACCACATATAACACATATATACATATATCCAAACTCAAAATATTTCGTAATAAGAATTTTATTTATTAAATTCTTATTATAATAATTTTTTAAAAATCTGGGTTGTCACATAACTCCTCTCGGATCAAAAGTTATGGCCGTTTTACCAGAGGGCTCTGCAGCAGAAAATCCTTGATTTCTAGTGATTTTTGGGCGCGGCCGCGCCAGTCTAACATGCTTCCAGACTTGACTTTTCAAGTGAACGGGCTTGGGTAGAGATTGGGATATAAGGGGGCTCGGTTTTGGCAACAAAAAGCATTAGATATTGGCCTTAAGCCCTAGCTCTAGCTTGTTCTTCCATTTCCTTTACATTTCTTGTATAGATTAGGAGTATATTAAGTCTAGATTAGGGTTTAGTTTAATTAGTTAGTTTTTAGGGTTAGATTAGGTTTGAAGATTGAAGCAAGGGATTAGCATCAAAGATCCAAGCTCGGAGAAAGACTAAAGATTTGCATTCTCTATCTCTTAACTCTCATTGAATTCAATTTGTATTCGGATAATGTTTATGAACCTTGTGGATGATATATTTGAGTTGTCTATGACTTAAATTGTATTTTGAGGTTCCAATGGAACCTAATGAGTAGTTAATGTTGATTTCTCTTCCATATTGGTTCTTATTGATTGTTATGTGATTGTCTACTGCGATATATGCTTTCATTGCTTAATTGAGTCATGACCAATTAGTGTGATAACCTATGTAGACTTGAAAGTCGAAGTGTAGGTTTAGATCGAATTGCAGTGGCGGGCGATTGTATGTTTACATGGCGTTGGACGTATGATTTGTGCTTAGGATAGACATATACCGAAGCGCCGCTCGTAGTCAATAGAGAACTTGACCTTAAATCCTATTTATTTGTAAACACCATAGACATATAGGGGTTTAGATAATATGGGTGTTCACGTGTGTTCTATCATCTGTGGATTGCACGTGATATGGATTAGGTGCATCGAAATATGGCCTTCTCTCACTTTCGTGTTCTCGGCTAGCAACTGTAACGATTAATTTGACCTAATTAGAAGTATGTCGACTTAGACGAATCATTAGGGAAAATTGGAATATCTTATCTTCATTATCTGATTCTACCTCAGGATTACTTAGTTGAAGTTTAATTCTTTGCCTAGTTAACTTAGTTTAAATTCATTCTCTTTACCGCCCGTTTAAATAAGACCGGGATGATTACGGACTATTGATTTGGCGACCTTTTATCTGTTAATTTCTCGTGGGAACGATATCTGTACTTTCACTTTATTACTTGTTGACTGCGTATACTTGGGCGTTAATTGTCGTTATATAAAACGGACAACAATGCCAGATATACAAAAGAAAATACGACGAATAAAGAAAAAAGAATAATGCTTCATATGACTATCCTTAGCACCCATTAATAAAAAAATTCACACCCAAAAAAGATTAAGTTATACCAGCAAGTTTCAACCTTAAATGAGTGCATGAGAATAATTGCAGTCTTTAAGCTTAAGAAGATATATAATCATCACATGAACAGATTGAAGGCAGCATTAGAGTCACACTAGTCAATAAGAAGTATATAGTAAAAACAGAAACATTCAATTACCAGAAGATTTTATTCATTTATTTATTTTGGCCATGAATAACTGAAGGATTAAGAATGCGCATATTGCCTGAATTTGTCAACTTTAAAAGTTCAATAATTCTATCAATTGTTGCCTCGCAAATCATTTCAGTAGTAAAAACAACACCAACATTAGTATTAATATTTACTCTTTTGATTTATTTTGTATTGCTAAGTCTTAATTTTTGAATATTTAAAAGAAACCCATTATAGAATTCTTAAACTATTTGTTCCCCCTCTATTGATGAATAATTTGTATTGCTAAACTTGCATATAACTTCTCCAAAAATATTTATAAAAGAGGCAAAACAGAAGTTTAACAGGTTTTCATGTTTCCAGCCTCCTCGATACAACCAAACCCCTCACCCCTTAACATAATGACTATAATAATGAAAACATAAATTGTAAATATATACTTATGGTAGTGAGTAAAAACACATACCTTCCATTTTCTTTGCTTCGGACACGAGGCAATCAATTACAGAAGATGAATTGTTGCTGACAGGAAATACTCTTCCATCATCCTAAATCTGAGACAGAATGGAAAATCCACAATATAACCCAATTAAAATATATTACAAAAGACATTACAAAAACCAAATCATCTTGGAAACTGTGACACTTGGTCCGCATGTACATGTACAAAATCCTAACATTGAAAGCTAAGGCGTCCTTTAGTGAGGGGCACAAGAGAAAATGATTTTATTAGCTTAATTCATGCAAACAGATGAAAGTAAATATACTTATATATTATATAATCATAGCACCAGTGAACTCTTTTGATTTATCAAAACAGAGAACTTCAAAAAATGCCAACCAATAAAACAGAGTTAAAACATTGTTGCACTGGTTTTCAAGATAGATATAGAAAAAAGTCTCCTTCAAGTTCTTGTGAAAATCTGAAGCACATACTTAAAATTTATCAGCAGTTCACTTTGCCGCTTCATTTTCCTCTTCCTTTAGTCCATAGCGACGCTTAAATTTAGCAAGTTGCCCAAGATTTTCAGCCATCTGACGTCTGACTCTAATGTGATACACTTTGCCAACCTAGTGAATTTTGGTCATCATTACTGGAATCAATCGGCCACTCTGTGTAACATAAGATATCCATTGCAACTGAGGATGCACCCCTTTCTTCATTTCTTACAAAACAATTCCTAACCTATGGACAACAAATTTACAAACTAATTTAATCCCAGAAGCAGATATCACCCAGCTGCAATGCTAAATCAGTTATTCTGAACAACAATAATACTGCCATAACCGTTTTCTACATTTTCTATATAGTAGGACAAAAAACACCTTATTTATACAAGTCCAAAATGAGTTTCATTTCGTACACGAGCTCCAATTTTGTTGGGACATTTTATCAAACATGTGGAGGGCAACATAACATAACAGACAGGTGCATAACACAATTGAAAGGGAGATTTGAGGGGGGGGGGGGGGGGTAGAAGGCAAACCAAAAGAAAGGAAATAATTTTTAAAATTTTGGAGAAAGCGTAAAAATAAAAAAAGAACAAAGAGGCTCATCTCTATGGTTAGTTAGCTCGATCGATTTGTGTGCTCCGGTAACTAGGGTTTTGGGAAGATCAAAGAAAATTACAACAATTTCTAGTTTATGGAGTTCTACTACTACTACTAGTATTTATTTTCCCTTTTCGCACTTGGAAACTATGACACTTGGTCCGCATACTACCTTCAGCTCAACGCCATGATCAGAAAAGCAAGACATAGTATCCACTATGCCGATTGAAGGAACCTTCGATTTGATTGACCTTCGATTGAGAGTGACCTTTGATTCGATTAAGAGTGACCCTCTACTTAGGATGTGATTCGACTATGAAGATTTAGGTTTTGGCAATTTAGGGTAGCTGATGAGGGAGATTAGAGGATTTAGGTTTTGACGTAGGGAGTCAAGAAAATGTCGAGGGGTAAATTGTGATTCAATTAAATCCATCGATGATAATCTGCAGTGAGATATCGAGGGGAGATGTTGAGGGGTAAATCCTCTTTCTCACGTGAGATTGGGGGAGATGGAGGGGATTGAATGAAATAATATTTAGTAAAATAAGTTATATATCCATTCTCAGAACTGTAGCTACGGCCCATAGAAGACCCTCTCTATAGGATACATTTTTAAGCTTATTCCTACGGCCAACACGGGACCGTCGGTATAGATACCCTATAGCGACAGTTCTATTCCGATCGTCGTTATAGGTCGAATTTCTAGTAGTGTATATATATATATATATATATATATATATATATATATATATATATAAAAGCTATATAAAAGCTGTATAAAAGCCACGAAATGATCCAGGCTGGACAGAATGTAAATATATATAGAAAAGAAGTAAAGGGCGACAGACATTCTACCCTTTGCCCGGACATAAATGTTAATATATATATATATATATGTATAAATGTAGTAGAAAGGCCATAGAATGATCCAGGCCAAACTGGAATGTAAATAATAATATATATATATTAAAGCAAGAAAAAGGCCATGAAGTATAAATCCAGGCCAAATAAAGTTAGAAAAATGAATATATATATATATATAGCTATATATATAAAAGTAGTAAACTACCTCAGATTTGACATCTGTGCTTGACATAATTGAAAAGTTAGTATATATATAGTTAAAAATAGACAGGAAATAGTCAAACTGGGACTGGGAAGATAACCCAGTCCAGTGAAGGGTGCATATATGTATATATATATATATATATAAGCTGCTAAAAGTGACGGATTGTCAATCTGAGTTGTAAAAATGCCAAAAAATACGTTTATGTACTAAAATGTACAAAAGGTAAGCAAAAACGGCCACAGAACTGAGTTCCGGGCATATTCTGAAAGTGAAACTTAACGTGCAAGTGTATAAAAGTGCAATGAAGTGATATGAACTTCCTGATCGTAAAAATACTCGCAATGAACTGCTACACTAGCTTTTTGCTAAATTATAGTCTTTAAACGTCCGTTTCTACCAGTTAATTTTTGATATGCAGTAGTATGTGGGTGCATCTACGTGTTGGAGTGAAAACATTTAGGTTTGGAGGACAAGAATATGGCTGAGAAACGAAACAGGCAGAGGATCAGAGCGTTTTTTGATTATCAAATGAGCTGGGTCACCTCATATATATAAACCCGAGAGAAGCAGCTTTACCTGCGGTAGCCACAGCTAGAGGTGCAGCTCTATGTGGCAGGGCCCACGTAGCGGGCCCTATTGTATCAAAGTACGTGCACTCTGAGTAATACGAAGTCATATTCAAAACTTTTTATCTTTTGATCGAAGCGTCCGTTGGAGGTGTACTGTACCTTTCCAGAAAGCTCTTGCCAAGAGTGTCGCAGTGACATGGGAGTAAACCTTTTCTGAATCCAAAAAGATGGATTCATAACAAGGTCTTCGATTCCTCGCAGTTTGTCCGTTGAATTGTCTTGCGCTGTTTCCACTCGAGACCATTGTTATGGTTTGTTCTGAACTTAGTGGCATCAATTAGACTTGAGTTTGACCGAATCGACTTCAAGTTGGTAAAATGGACATTTTTCCCCTCTCGGGGTTGCCTTTAATGCTGGCATGACCTTCGGCTGACTTTCTGGGGTTGTTTCTAAGGTTTGGATCCAAGTTGATTCTGTTTGTCCTCAGGGTTGTCTCTGAGGCTGACTTGGTCCTTCCAGGTTTTCCTCTGGAGATGTTATGAGGTTTCGGGATTGTTTTCAAAGTTGACCTGACCTCCCTAATTGAGACCGGGGCTATCTTGTACCTCCCTAAATGAGACCGGGGCTGACCTGTACCTCCCGGGTTGAGACCGGGGCTAACTTATACCTCTCGGGTTTAGACCAGGGCTGATCTGTACCTCTTGGGTTAAGACTGGGGCTGACCTGTACCTCCCGGGTTGAGATCGGGGCTGATATGTACTTCTCGGGTTGAGACTGAGGCTGACCTGTACCTCCCGGGTTGAGACCCGGGCTGACCTGTACCTCCCGGGTTGAGACCGGGGCTGATCTGTACCTCCCAGGTTGAGACCGGGGCTGACCTGTACTACCCGGGTTGAGACCGGGGTTGATTTGATGGCCCGGTATTGAGACCGAGGTTTATTTGATGACCCGGTATTGAGACCAGAGTTTATTTGATGGCCCGGTATTGTGATCGGGGTTGATTTGATGGTCCGGTGTTGAGACCGGGTTTGATTTGATGGCCCTATATTGAGATCGAGGTTGATTTAATGGCCCAGTATTGAGACCAGGGTTGCTTTGATGGGGCGGTATTGAGATAGGGGTTGATTTAAAAAGACAGTTTTGCCCTCCTACAGTGTTAGTAACAGGGGAACAAAATTTCGAGTGTCTACAGATGCCCCTTATTATCATGTTCATGCAATGTAGTGGAATGAACATGATAAAGATTGCTAGACACTAAAAATGCTAATGCAAAGGCAAGGCAATGCATGGCATGATATGTGATGAATGCTAGATGCCTTTGAGGGATTACGGTATCATCGAATGTTCACGTCATTTTCTGCTGGGGATAACGTTAACCCTTGCGACAGCAATGTCAGGCTATTACTGGTAGGATATCACCGATAGGCTATCTCCAACTGTCCTCGTCACTTTCTGTTAAGGACGACGTTATCTGTGTTGGATCTGTCGACTCTGATGGGGATGATATTATTGATGTTACCTTGGTTTGAGACTAAGGTTTCCCGCGTCGGTTAATAATTTTTGTAAGGCATATTTCCCTTTCGGCTGGTGTAGTTGTTGTAAGACCCCAACTTTTATGAATAAAAAATTGAATTTCCTCTATTTATTATTTTGAAATAGTCAGGGGTTAATTTGATAATGTGGAATGTTATGGGTAAAATGCGCAAATATTTTAAATAAGCAAGTGGTTATAAAATATTCATTGTTGTCGGGGAATATTCGTTTGGTCGTGGAATATTCTTACTGTCGGGGAATATTCGTACGACGACGCAACCATTTGTGGGCCCCATAACGGAAAACTGTAGGATGAAGAAAACGACAAGAATAAGTTTTTATAAATAACGGCGTAGTTGTTACCGTTAACACTGTTGGAATACCCGGTGGGTAAAGTAAAGTAATACGCGTTGTTGCACAGTAGCACACGGTATTGCACAGTATTTTTATATTATTGTTAATTCAATAATTGTCATTGAACAGTATTTCTCATTATCAGATCAATAATTCATATTATGTGAATAATATTATTAGATAACATTATTGGCAATGTCTAAGGAAGTTCTGTCAGGGAGGAGTTATTTAATTGCGCGCTATTAAGGAAAAATCCTTATCGGAAGGCCCTCTCTTTCCTAGGAACGACCTAGTTGTCAATATTGTAGTTTTATAATATTATTTGTGAATAATTAATTATTGATTTATATGATAAGAAAATATTTATTTTTGTGGATATAAAAGAAGGAATTAATGCTGAGATGTTTTTATTAGTATTTTGGTGTGAAAAATCAACTATTTGTGGATTTCGGACATTTTTTGTTTGGAATTTAGAAAAACTTTCTTCTGCAAAGTTATAGAGAATTAAATTTCATATGGAAAAGATGTAAGATTCAAATTTTTTTGATAAAGGGCTATTTATTATGAATTATTGAAGTTCCGAAATAATTGATTTTTGGGGTTATAAATATTTTTTAAAAGAAAAATGATTTTTTATGTTGGTGGGCCCCACAGGTGGTGGCTGATGAGTTTGGTCAATAGGTGGGCGGAATTTTTTTTAAAAAAAATATTATTTTATTAAATTTTCTGCTTTGGCGTTCTAAGCATTTTCCTATAAATAGGTGTTGAATTAAGATTTGAAAATCACACCAGAATCAGAAGTTTTCTTTCTCCATAATATCGAGCGTATTTTTGTGAGTATTTAGATACTTTGAGTGTTGCTATCCAGTGCAAGTTTTCTTCAGCATTATACCTGAAATTCTAGTCAGAAGTACTGTTCTTTTGAGGTAAGGAATGTTATTTTCTTTCGTAAATGATGTTATTCTTTTCAATATCATTATACCAAAATATTGGCATGAATTTTATTGTGAAATTCTTTCTTTTTCCCTCGGGGTTACTATTCACGTATACGGCACTATTCACGTATACGACACTATTCACAAAAAAAATTAAATTTTCTTATATTTGTCCAAGTTGGATATTATGGGTTCTATCTTTGATTAGATCCAAGTTTTGAGCTTTATTATTGAATTTTGCTCCACAAAGTATTACTAAGGAATATTTTTGAACTTAGATAAAATAAGTTCTGAATTCCTAATTTTTGTCCTTTATCTCATTGGATTCGTTTTTTAAAATGTTTTTCATCATCCTCAGTTCTAAATGATGATATAACTGAATATCTTTGGCCTATAGTGCAAATATGGATGATTATTTGATGAATATCTTTGGCCCGTAGTGCAAAGATGAATATTTGATTCAAGATATATATTGATTGATGTTACAGGGATAAAATATTAATGATGGACTTTTAAATCATAGAAGATTGTAGACTTCATTCTCTACGTAACTGTTCTAATGAATTGATATTTCTGCTGCAGTTGTTGATCTAAAACTTGTTGTCCATAATATTTTATTTGATTTGTTGAAGACTAACGATAAATTATTATTTATTATCTTAGTCATAATATTCTTTTACTGGGCTAGTTGAGCTCACCCTTTTCATCTATTGTCCTCTTCAGAAAATGAGAATGTCGCAGGAACTAGTCGAGGGACAGAGTGATGGTTCGAGTTAGAGTAGTAGTAGTCCTCACTATTTCTAATAAATAGTGTGATAATAATTGTAATGAGGACTTAGTTTGAATGTTAATATTTTCTACATATTTGTATTGACACTCACAGTTGTGTGGTCGTATTTTGCATGACCGTGTGATATAAAAGATTGTATTTGGATTCTGTACCATGTATTTGGCGACTCAGAATGGGCTGGGTTGACTGGACCTATTCTGGGGGCGTCACAGTTGTACATTTCTAAAGGCTCCTCCGTTGGGGATATATCTCGGTTACCGAGTTGTTTTAGTGGGTGCTTCCGATGCCTATCCTAATGATAATTTACACCGGTAGTTGTAATAAGGGGTTGAATCACCAATCCTTCTTGGTACTCCCTCTAAGAATGTGTCTAACAGATTCCATCATCTATCCTTTGTGGGGAAGATTGATATACAATTTTTGCCACCGGATCAATCCCGATGCTTCGTTGGAGTTGAACCAATGGCTGAACTGTCACCAGTTTGTACCCGACGCTTCCTTGGGGTTGAGCCAACGGCTGGACTATTATTGGTCTGTACCCGATTCTTCGCTGGGGTTGAGCCAATGGCTGAACTGTCACTGGTCTGTACCTGACGCTTCGTTGAGGTTGAGTCAACGGCTGAACAGTCATCGGTCAGTACCCGACGCTTCGCAGGGGTTGTGCTAAGGGCTGAGCTGTCACCAATCTGTACCCAATGCTTCGTTGGGGTTGAGTCAATGGCTGAATTATCATCGATCAGTACTCGACGCTTCGCTGGGGTTGTGTCAATGGCTAAACTTTCACCGGTCTGTACCTGACGCTTCGCTGGGGTTGAGCCAACGGCTGAACTGTCATTGATTAATACCCGACGCTTCTCTGGGGTTGAGCCAACGGCTGAACTATCACCGGTCTGTACCAGACGCTTCACTGGGGTTGTGCCAATGGCTGAACTATCACCGGTCTATACCCGACGCTTCGCTGGAGTTGAGCTAACGTCTGAACTTTCATTGGTCAGTACCCGACGTTTCGCTGGGGTTGAGCCAACGGCTGAACTGTCACCGGTCTGTACCCGACGCTTCGCTGGGATTGAGCCAATGGCTGGACTGTCATCGATCAATACCCGACGCTTCGCTGGGGTTGAGCCCACGGATGAACTGTCATCGGTCAGTACCCGACGCTTCGCTGGGGTTGAGCCAATGGCTGAACTGTCATCGGTCAGCTCCCGACGCTTTACTGGGGATGATCCAATGGCTGAACTGTCATCGGTTAGTACCCAACACTTTGCCGGGGTTGAGCTAACGGCTGAACTGTCACCGGTCTGTACCCAACACTTTGCTGGGGTTGTGCCAACGGCTGAACTATCATCGGTCAGTACCCGATGCTTCATTGGGGTTGAGCCAACAGTTAAACTGTCATCGGTCAGTACCCGATGCTTCGCTGGGGTTGAGCCAACGTTTGAACTGTCATCAGTTAGTACCCGACGCTTTGACAGTGTTTATTTTTGGCAGTTCTATGCCATTTTTTGGCAGTTTTTTAGCAGTTTTCATTATTGGTCCACGAATATTGCTTCGAGATGATAACCAATGGTTTTCATGTAGACTTTCCTTTTGTTAGGAATTCGCAGCTTGTACGCAGGATTTCAGGACAATCCTCTCAATTGTGTAGCAGTTTTTTTCTCAAATTTAACTTTTCAGCTCATATAAACTCCGTTTTAACTCGAATTGGACCTAGTCGGAGGGGGTGGGGCCCAACCTATGGAGCCACAGGTAGAGGTGCGGCTGCCACGGGTGGGGTCGCTCTCTCCTGCATTTTTATATTGGGCAGCAGCAGCGCTCATAAGTTATTTTTAGTTTTTTATTTTAATAGAAATCCGATTTTCTCTTTCAGATCTACAGAGTTCGGGCAGCTTTTTTCAAATTTCGTCAGCGGCCACGCATTCTGCACATCTCAGGTAACGTTTACATCCTTTCTTTTCAAATTTTGAACGTTAGAAGTATGTAAAGCACGTAGAGTGCTTTTAAACGCAATGTATCAAAAATGTATGCCTATATGACCTGCTAATTTTTTTTGACTTCATAAGTATACATATTTTACTGCAATGCACGTTTTGATGTAAGAAAATTAAGATTCTGAGATAGTCAATTTTTGCTCTTTTTGATCAGTTTACTCATCCTTTTTGAGGCCTAGTGAGCCTGGATTTTCAACTAAAAGATGTCCATGGTAATTTGGCTGTCATATGAAGTTTATTTTTGATTTTATTTTTCATAAATATGAACTGTTCCTATTTTTGGGAAGGTGTGCTACTGAATGGCCACCTAGACATGCCTGTGTACATGCGGGCAGTCTATTTTACAAAGGAGACTCTGGCAAAAAAGTTTCAAAAACCCGAGCATTTAATAAATATGCAATTTTGACTCTAATGAGGATTTTTGACTGACCCATGCATGTTTTTTAGGATTTAGCTTTTGAAAAACATGCAGTTTTGACTCTAATGGGGATATTAAATTGACCCATGCATGTTTTAGGACTTAGAAATGCATAAAGTACTGATTTAAATTAATAAGCCACAGGTTTTAGGCTTACCACACCCTTTCTGAGGAGATATGGAGACTTTGTTCCGACTATAGACCGAGATAGACCTGGTACTGCTAGTAGGGTCGTTTCAGGCGTTAAGCAGAGGAGAGCTTTTGATGTTCCTCAGCTACATCCAGCACGGCTGCCTCGTAGGTTAGCGGAGTCGGTGATTTGTTCGGCCCATGATGAGCCACCGGTCGATATAGACGATGAGGATGCTCCATTTGTTGCTCCTATTCCAGGCCATGCCCCATGTGCGAAGCTTCTAGGCATTGTTATGCCAACCTAGGATCTGCTGAGAGATTTGAGTCGTCATCCCTCAAGGTTCCTCCATGCCAAGGAGGTGACTGAAGCTTTTTCTGTTTCTGGATTTTCTTTCTTCCTTTTGCAATTCTCGGGGAACAGGTTTTTGACATGGGTTGGCTTTTGATGCAGGTTCCTGCCTTTATGCAGGCTCGAGGTAACTGGTTTAATGTGCATTCTATGTATCACACTCTGCACCAAGACTACATGGACATTATTGACACCTGGGGGTTTCAGGCATTCTTTTCTATTCTTCCTCGCTGTTGCCCCTGGGGTTTTATGAGGGCTTTATTCGAGCGCTGGTTCCACCAGACTAAGTCTCTCCACTTGTTGGACTATGAGGTGTATCGCTCTTGCAACCACTGATCTTCCTCCATCTGAGCGTCTATCAAAACTCTTAAAGATTCCATTTCTACTTATATGGGAAATATTGCTTCCATGCTATAGACCAATGAGTAGGTGGTAGCCCTAGTAGAAGTGTGCATTGATGTCCTGTATGGCAACAGAGTTAGAGGAAATATGTCAGGCCATTCTTTGTGATTGGCAGACATTTTTTGGATGATATTTTTGATGTTCTTGTTGGCAGCTTCGACAGCACCATTCATCTTGGGCCGATAGATGACAGAATTGAGATGCTTGATGTGGAACTTGTGCATAGTTCTCTCTCATTATCTGACTATTTAGGTTCTTGGCATTGTCTGATACGATCACCTCCGATTGTCCATATTGACAGACAACATTATTTCTGATGAAACTAATGATGACCCATTTGGTGACTTTGGGAAAAGAGGCAGCTTCAACCCACTTGGTAAAGTAATCAATCATGGTGAAGATGAATCGATGACCATTGCTGGCTTTGTGTTCTATTAGGCCTATCACATCCATTCCCCATATGGAGAAAGGCCATGGTGAACTCATGTTGTGTAGCTCATTTGGAGGAGCATGGATGACATTTCCATGGACTTGACATTGGTAGCACCTCTTGATGTGGTCATCGCAGTCAGCTTTGAGAAAGATTCAATAATGCCCTGTTTTCCGAATCTTCTTAACCAGCAGATGACTGCTCATGTGTGGACCACATATTCCACTATGGACTTCATCCATTAATCTTTGAGCTTGGTCTTTATCAAGGCATCTTAAGAGCCCGATTTCGGCATCCTTTTTATAGAGTGCATCTCCGCTCAGATAAAACTTTTCGGCCATCTTGTGAATTCGCTTTCGTTCGGATTAGCCTGCCCCAGCGGGTGTAGATCCATCTTAGAGATATTCCTTGATGTCTTGATACCAAGGCTGTTTGATAGGAGGTATTTCATCTGATACTTCTCCAATGTAATTCACGTATGTCGGGGCCTTTTGGCTTGTGAATTTGATGTCTGGAATCCCACTCCTATCGGATATGCGGATCAAGGAAGCTAACGTCGCCATTGCATCAGCGAAGTCATTCCTACCCTAAGGTATATAGATGAAAGTTATGTCTTCAAACTCAATGGATATTTTGATGACATGCTGATGATAAGGCAGCAAATGCAGTTCTTTGGTGTGATATACCTCAGTGGTTTATCTGATAACCAATTCAGAATCTCCAATGACCAATAAATGTTTGATACCCATGGATTGGGCTAACTTCAACCCCATTATGCAACCTTCATACTTAGCCATGTTGTTGGCGTTGACAAACTACAGCTTGGTGGCCACAGGATATAGTACTACCGTACAAGAGATAAGGACTGCCCTAGCTCTGGCACCTTCGATGTTTATTTGCTTTCATCAAAATACATTTTCCATGGTTGGAATACATTTTTTGGGAGACCTTGATGAATTTTCATGATCCCATCATCCGGGAAATAAGTCTCCAGAGGTTTGAACCCTCATGATGGTGCTTCGGCTAGTTGATCTGCAATGCCTTGACCTTTGATGGACTTCTGAGTCACGTAGACAATGTCAAACTATTGGAGGATCAACTGCTATTTGGACAGTCGACAATTCAATATTGGCTTGTTGAATACGTATTTCAACGGATCTATGTGGGATATGAGGTACGTCTTGTGCTCATGCAGATAATGTTGTAACCTCATGGCGGCCCATGCTAATGCACAACAGGTTTTCTCGATCAGGGTGTACTTCTATTCGCCACTGCTGAATCTTTTGCTGATGTAGTAGATGGCTCTCTCCTTACTACTATCATCTTTTTATCCCAGCGTACAGTCCATTGCATTAGCATTGACAGACAAGTACATAAACAGGGGAACTCCATCCCTTGGGGGTACCAAGACTGGTGCTTCAATCAGCTGCTTCTTGATGGCAAGGAAGGCTTTCTGACAATCCTCATTCCATTTGGTGGAGGAATTCTTCCTTAGTAGCTTGAAGATGGGTTCACAAGTTTCTATGAGTTGGGAAATGAACCTACTTATGAAATTGATCCTTCCCAGGAACCCGCGTATCTCCTTCTCTGTTCGAGGTACTGTCATCTAAGTGATGGCTTTTATCTTGGCAGAATCTAGCTCAATGACTCTATTGCTCACCAGGAATCTTCACAGCTTGCCTGATTTAATGCCAAAAGCACATTTGGCTGGATTTAGCTTGAGGTTGTACTTACACAACCTATTGAACAACTTCCTAAGATGGTCAATGTGATCGTCCTCCTTCCAAGATTTGATGATGATGTCATCCAGATAGACCTCTATCTCTTTATGCATCATATCATGAAATAGGGCCATCATGACTCACTGATATGTGGCCCCAACATTAATGAGGCTGAAGGATAGTCGTCTGTAGCAAAAGGTTCCCGAGGGAGTGATGAAAGCAGTTTTCTCCCTGTCTTCCTCTGCAACCATAATCTGATGGTAACCAGCAAAGCAATCCACAAAAGAATAGATGTCGTACTGCGCCATATTGTCGATCAAGATGTGGATAAAAGGTACCGGGAAATTATCCTTGAGGCAGGCTTTGTTCAAATCCCTATAATCCACGCATACTCGTACTTTCCCTCTGGGTTTGGGCACGGGGACTATGTTTGACAGCCACTCCGGGTATGTTGATACCATGATGATGCCGGCTTTAAATTTTTTAACGACCTCTTCTGTGACTTTCAGACTCCATTCAGGTTTCAAACGCCTGAGCTTCTGCTTGACGGGCTTGATTTTATCTTTGATGGGCATTTGATGGATGACAATATCCGTAGATAGGCCAATCATGTCTTCATGTGACCATGCAAATACATCCTGAACTGTGTTAGGAGTTCGATCAGATCGATCTTTTAGTCTTGGGTGAGGTCTAGCCCTATTTGGATTTCTTTGAGGTTTTGGAGGTTCTTATGTTGATAGTGGTGGTTTGGTTGAGGTTTGGTTTGGGTTTGTCTTCGACCCATTCTTTGATCTCCCCAAGCACCTCATAGTCATCTTCCTCCTCTTGATTAATATCCATCAAGTCGAAGTTCAGTTCTACATCAAAGTTGTAGTCACTGTGACAGGTTAGCATCTCATCAGCAGTGACAAACAAATCCAACTCTGGAGTCCTGAAAACAAAATGCTTTCACTTTAATATATGCAACTGCTAAAATATACAAAGCATTTGGCAAAGCATGAAAAAAGTTACTGCTATAGTTCTGCAATAAAAAATAAGCAGTAAATGAAAGCATGTTACAAGGAAGATGGATTCTCTGCCCCTTTACCCTTTTTGAATGAGGCAAAGGACACTACTCCAGTTGTCCAGGGTTAGATCCTTATGAACAGGGAGGATCAAGGAATTATGCTCGTTTGCCTCATCTTGGATGATAACTAAGATATCCTTCCAAATAGGGCTGGACCTTTTCTTTGAATTGCCCCCTTCTCTTTCTTAATACGAGGAATTTGGATCTGATCCTCGTCGTTACTATCTGGGATATCATCATTCATACCCTCGTAGTGTATGCGGACACGTGTGAAAGCAAATGGGTCTCGTCCTTCATATAGGAACTTTTCTTTTTCCTTTTTTCTCTTCTATTCAGGCTTTGGGTTCTTTCTTTCACATACCTATATGATTGGAGGAAACAACATGGCTGACACCACAGCAGGGATCTTCCTCATTGGCTTCACAAATCTAATATCAGTGAGGTTTGGGAATAGTATAACGGGAGCATAAGCCTTTGGATGCTTATGTGGGTTCTGACGGCTTGACCCAGATGAATAACTCAATTCGGCTCTCCCTGAATGGCTCGGGTTTTGTACTGGACTCTTAATACCTTGCTGATTATTTCCTTAACCTTCTCCAAGTTGGAAACCCAAAGACACCATGTCCTGGCCCACTGCCATCACGTAAGGAGAAACCTTTAGTTTCAGAGCTGGTGCTCCCACTGGTAGGTATTTAGTATCACTCACCTCCAAGGCTTGAAAACTAGTAGGTTGAATCCCTGCATCCAGTCTGATCACCGGCATATGTCCCTGTATGCAGACAGGGTATTCTGGTTCGGCATTCTCCGTGATTAGGTTGTCGTTGATAATGTATTTGAGTTGCTGATGGAGGGTGGATGGAACGACTCTTGCCATATGGATCCATGGCCTTCCCAAGAACAAGTTATATCCGGTGGCGATGTTGAGCACCTGAAAAGACACATAGAAAGTGTGCGGACCAATCTCCAGCGGAAGCTCTATTTCTCCCATAGCTTGTCGACGAGATCCATCGAAAGCCTGGATGACCACATGACTGGTTTTGTTAATCTTCATTCTCACCAAGGTGTTGTAGGGACAGATGTTGAGGGATGATCCTCCATCTATGAGAACACCTCTGATCACATACCCGGATGACATTACAGCTATGTACAGTGACTTGATATGACCTGTCCCCTCTGCAGGTATATCATTGTTAGTGAAAGATATCACATTGCTGTTGAAAATGTGTTCTACCATGTGACAAAATTTCTCAGCATCCACGGTATGTGGTAGATGGGCTTCTTCCAGTACTTTCACCAGAATGTTGCGATGATCCACCGATGATAAAACCAGATCTAGAATGGACATCTGCTTGGGTGCGGCTTTTAGGCTTTGCACTACTTTGATTTCATTGTGTCCCATTTTACTGAGGAACTCTTCTATTTTCTCTTCAGCCACCTTTTCTTTGGCCTTGATGACTAATTTGATCACCCGCTGAGGCAGGTACAATGGATTCTCCTTTGGTACGATGGCTGTAACGATTGTGATTTTATATAATAATTTTAAATATTTATTTAGTTAAATAAATATTTTATGCGATTTATTTATGGAGTTAAATAAATAAATTATGTGATTTATGGAGTGATTTAATTAAGTGTTATATATTAATTAAATGAATGTGTAATATTTATTTAATTAATGTATATTAATTTTATATTATAGTTCTAATTTAATTGAGAGAATTAAATTAGATGAGATGTGTGTTAAGTGTTACGGGAATTATAATTAGCGAGTAATTATAATTATGTGACAAATTATTTTATGTGGTTAATGGATGTTAGATTTTAATTGATTAAATTAGTTGTTTAATATTTAATTGATTAAAATATGACATTAAAGTATGTGTTAAAATGATTTGTTAAAATAAAGAATTTTTTTTAAAAAAACGATTTATACCAAACAAAGCCCTTACATTTGTTTTTAAACCGTTTTACCAAACAATGTCTTAATACTAAAAACCTGTTTTTATAAAGTACACTTGCCAAACAAGCCCTAGTGGCTTTTGATTTTTAAAAATTTTGTAACTGATGAATGTTTATTAGGGGAGTTAATTGTCAGTTATATATTATATGTATATCCTCTATCTATTAGTATACATTTACATAATACGTTAGTCTAAACTACGTTAGAGAGAATATCAGTGTAAGAGAGAAAAGAAAGAACAAAGAAAGAATTAGAGAAGAGAGAAGAAGAAGAGAATGAAGAGCTTAAGCAAACATCATCATCTTCTTCAATAACGATTAGCAAAAATGTTATAATCTATAATTTTACTATTACAATTGTAGAACTCAATCTATATGTTCCTTGTATTTTATTCTCTGTCAAAAGTTGAGTTTTCATGGAAGTTGTGTAACCATAAATTTTATATATATGTATTGTGTTCATGTGTTATTATTAGTGATTGTATGCTATAAAGGATTTTCAGAAATCAAGTGGTTGTTAAAATGTGTTTTAATGGAAAATTGATGTTCTTGAGAGTTCATATGTTTTGGTTGAGTTTTAGAATGAAAATTTTATGTAGTAATATGCATGTTTAGAATTTTTTATGATACTATCTTCAATCATGAATATAATGCATGTGTGTATAAGTTTAATTGGTGGAGAAATTTTTTACAGTAAATTATTTTTAGAAAATATATGAGTTTTTGTAAAAATGTCAAAATTGGGTTTTTAAAACCTTTGATTTTCGTTAGATTGTGATTAGTATCATATATATAGTATGAGTATTACTGCATATGTATGCTTTACGCTGTCTGTGTTGCTGTGTGTTATCGATTGTTGGCATGTGGGGGATGAACAGTGAAGTAGGGTGTCGTGGATGTCTGCCTCTGTTCGCGTTCCGGCGCAGCTGCGCCGGTAACAAAGGTAGAGGTGGCGCAGCTGCACCTGCTGAGTTTCCCAGGTTTGACACCTGCGCAGCTACGCCGGTGTCAAGGCAAACTGTGGCGCAGCTGCGCCGTTGCCGGAGCAGAGGCAGTGAAGGTTAGCTAATTGTGCAGTATTGTTTTTGAACCTAGTTTAATTATGCTATGACAGTGAGCAATGTATCTAGTTGCTATAACATGTTGTTAACATGAATTTGACAATTTTTTATTTGGAAAAAAAAAAAAGAAGTTTTGAAAATCTTAATGTAGAATTATAAATTATAATTGTTTAATTGAAGTATGAGCTACTCAATTATAATTTGAATAATTATAATTAAGAGTAAATGTTTAAATTTAATTTATAACTTTGTTAAATTATAATGAATAGTAGTTGATTTATTTTAATCAATTAGATATTAATTTAAATTATAATTTAAGTAATTATAATTTAATAAATGCATGTTTAGTTATGGATTTTAAGTTTATAATTGCATGATTAATTATAATTTGTGTAATTATAATGCATGATATAGTTTAATTAATTATTAATTATTAACTGGTGATAATTTAAGAGGTAATTATAATTGAATAATTATAATTAGATTAAGTGTTTAAATTATAATTATTTAATTATAATTTAGTTAAATACATAATTGATTTAATTATGTGAGCATGCCTATGTGATGTAATTAACTATGTGATAGTTGATTATTATTATTTATTTAATTAGAGTGAGTTAACCATGAGGGTTAACCACTTACGTGTTAACTAATTTAGATTATTATAATTGAATGTGTATAGGAAGTGTTTAAGTACGTGAATTGTGTTAAGTAGCTTGCGCTTGAGGCAAGTCTTCTAACCCTAAACTTGTTAATTCTATACAATTTCTTGAGTTCATATATTCATTGTTGAGAATGTCCTTTCCATTTCTGTATTGGACAATTGTTTATTTAATTGAAATGATCTTGACTTATTGTTCAAGTAAGATCTAGTTTATTATTTTAAATGCTTTAAGTTTACCTCTAAAGCATATGTTAATTCATAATTTTTTTATTTATGAATTATTGAAAGTCGATTCAACTAATCCTTAGTTGATGAACGTGAATTCTAATTTATCCTTGTAAGCTTATCCAAACCAAACTTTCTTTGGTGCGGACTTGAATTCAAATTACTGAGTTGAACAACCCTAATTATTAGGGGAGGTTACTACGCATAGCGTTAAAATATTTGTGCACAATACATGGTACGAAGGGCTGATCTCCCTATGTACGAGTTAAGGTCCATAGTCTTATTTACTGTTAAAGGTTTAAATAGACATATTTATAACCTAGGACAAGAGTTCAAAGGTCTTATGACCCTCAGACAAATTCTATATTCGAATCTTAATGTTGATAGAGAATTCTTATTCAATTCTTTATGATTGAAGCAAGCTAAGTTATTCAGATTCTTTATAAGATATTTTTTCATGTAATTATTATTGTTAAACTCCAGTGAGCTGTTGTTTGTTCACTCTTGCATTAAATAACAATTGCAGTTAAGGTTGATAACGTTGACGCCCCGTCTACGAGTAAAGGCAAGGGAAAGACGAACAAGTGAAGACTTGTTTAATTATTTTGAAATGATTGTAATAAGACTTTTCTGTCATATTTTTATTCCGTACTTTATTGTTTATGTCAAGGTTAGAGTAACCCTGGGATTTATTTTTAAGAAGGTTGTAACCCCTGTTTTAAGGGAGATTTTATATAAAGATTGTAATTTAGTTTGAGATATATTGGGTAGATGTTTGTTATAGTTAGAAAGTGAACACCATATCATGTGAAAACGAAGTACCCGGATTTGGGGGTGTCATAGGTTGGTATCAGAGCTGTAGGTTATGAAACCTTAGTTGGGAAAAAAACCTTAGGTAGTAGCCTTATGGTAAGATCGAAAAGATAGTGATGCTAGGTAAAGATAATAAATTACCTTATGTGCCTATGTGTTTACATTTTAGTATTCGAAGAGTGACGATTCGTTATCACATAATAATGAAATTTAAAAATTCTTTTGTCAGGATGTCGAACGTTGAAGAACCTAGTCAGGCTAGAGAGGATGTACCTCAGATGTCTAGAGAGGAGGAGCCCCGTGACATACATATTGTCTGGGAGTAGCTGGTTATGAGAGAGCCATCTCCAGTGATCACCGTAGCTGGTCGGGAGCTTGAGCTGACACCTATTCCAGAGGATGAGGACGAGGAAGAGTATGAAGAGGAGGAGGAGAAGGAAAAGGATCCTGAAGAGAAATTCCCACCTCACTCTACTAGTGTTAAGATGTACGAGGCAGTCTACGACAGCAACGTGGAGCTTTATGGTCTAGTCGGAGAGCTCGAAGAAACCATTCAGCAGCGAGATGAGACGATCGAGGAAATGGCAAGTGACCTAGGAGATGCACAGTGGAACCTGATACATATGGAGGTTGATAGAGATGCTGCTCGATTTGAACTTACATAGCTGAAGCAGGACATCCAAAAGGAGTCGAGGAAGCGTGCCAGAGCTGAAGAGTCAAGCTTGAGGGCTAATCAATGAGCCGATTGAGCTGAAGGTGAAGCTGAAGCTAAAAGGGCCAAGCTGAGGGAAACAGAATATGCTTTACATACAGTTATAGAAAGAGCTCAGGACCGTGTTTTCTACTACCCAGCTCAGTTCCAAGGTTTACCGTGGTATGTGGTGGACCGAAGAATGGCATTTCGGGTAATGGAAGAGGGACGCAGAGAGGCTGTACGACGTATTAATATGCCTAGGCAGTAGTGGCAGTAGTAGTAGCAGTAGCAGTAGCAGTAGTAGTAGTAGTAGCAGTAGTAGAAGAGCTTTTGTTTATGTGTTGCTTTTTGTAGTAAATAAAGTAAAAATCCCATAATTTGAGTTAAGAATGGGATAAGTTAATAATGTAATCCTACAACTTTTCCAGTTCAGGAAGGATGATGTAAATGGCAGAAATGCTATCTGATTGATGTTTTAAACTACGACTAATGAATAAAAGAAGTTTATTGACGTGCTATGTGTTCTACGTGAACTGAATTGTTTAAAATGTTTAAGTATGAACTTGGATACTTAATAGTTTAATAAAGGGTCTAATAATAATATTTTCTTAACAGAAAATGCCTCCTAGAAGAAGAATAACACGTCAAAACCCCGAGGGTTCGACGAACAACAACAATAACGATGGGACGAATCCCAACTCGGTTCAGCAGTTGGTGAACCTGCTGACAAGAGCTCTTGCAAATCAGCTGTAAGTGCAGGGAACAACATTCAAAGAATTCAAGGTAGTAGGACCGCCTGAGTTCAAAGGATCGACTAACGCTATTGAGGCTCAGACGTGGGTTATGGAAATGGAGAAGGTATTTGACGTGGCTAGGGTAGGGGAAGACCAGAAGACAGCGTTCGCGGCTTTCATGTTGAAGTCGGATGCTAGATTTTGGTGGCAGGCTAACAAGACCCGGGAGGGAGAAGGAGTCATAACGTGGGAACGTTTCAAGGAAATGTTCTACGAAATGTACTTCCCATTGAGTTCCCAGGACTAGATGGAGGTCCAGTTCCTAGAGCTTAAGCAGGGAGGGACGACGATGTTTGAGTATGCCGCTAAGTTCAACGAGTTGTCCAGGTTTGCTACATACCAGGTCAGCACTGACGCTAGGAAAGGGAGAAGGTTTGAGTGGGGACTGAAGCCCTGGCTCTACAGCAAGGTTTCCATATTCCAGCTGAACACATTTGCAGCTGTGCTAGAGAAGGCCATACTCGCTGAAGGAGGAAGCGACGCGGTGACGAAGTTCAACCAAGATAGGAAGAAGAAGAATGAGATAGAAACCAAGATTGGGGGTAGCAGCACTGTGAACTAGAAGAGGAAATGAATGACAACACCTCTGCTGAGAGTCAGCAAGGAAGCTAGCAGAAGAGGAAGTTTGAAGCATGTGCTATATGCGGTAAGAATCACACTGGCGTGTGCATGAAGGGGAAGCGGTTGTGCTTCAACTGTGGTCATAAAGGCCACATTGCGCCTAATTGCCCAAACCCAAAGAAGGGAGCTTGCTTTACATGTGGATCCAAGGATCACATGGCTCGTAACTGCCCTAAGAAGCTGACGACAGGGTCAATAGGGAGCGGAGGGAATGGAAGCGGCAGTACCGTTACTATCGCTGCACCATTGCAAGCTGTTCGACCCACTGCACGGACATTCAATATGACGGTGCAGGATGCTGTGCAATCAAAAGACGTGGTGTCAGGTATTATTCGGGTCAATAGTATAAATGCATTTGTATTATTTGATTCGGGTGCTACTTGTTCATTCATATCTGATGATTTTGCTAAAACCCTAGACTTACCTGTAGAGGAGTTAGTTTACCCTTTGAACATAGAGATTGCGAATAGGGAGGTTATTCCTGTTAGGAGCGTTTATAAGAACTGTAGATTGGATATTAAGGGTCAGGAGCTTAGAGTAAATTTATTTCCGATTAAACTTGGGGAATTCGATATCATACTGGGTATGGACTGGTTGTTCAACTATGGGACGATAATCGACCATCAGAAGAAGTCGGTAAACCTTATGACTCAGTCGAAGTTAGTGTTCTATGGTAGCAAATCGCCTAGATAAGTGAGTTGTCTGACGGTTATGCAAGCCAAGAAACTTCTGACGCAAGGATGTGTGGGATATCTAGCCTACATAGTAGATACGCATAAGAAAAGCCCGAAGGTGGAGGAGATATCGGAAGTTAAGGAGTTTGTGGACGTTTTTCTGGGCGATTTGCCAGGACTTCCGCCAGATAGGGAGACAGAGTTCGTGATCGACTTAGCGCCGGGAACTGCTCAGATTTCGAAGGCTCCGTACCGAATGGCTCTAATTGAGATGAAGGAACTGATGGTTCAACTACAAGAATTGCTAGACAAGAAGTATATTCAATCGATTATTTCGCCATGGGGAGAGCCTGTTTTGTTTGTGAAGAAGAAGGACGGATCGATGCGTCTTTGCATTAATTATAGGGAGTTGAATAAAGTTACGATCAAGAATAGGTATCCTTTACCTAGGATCGATGAATTGTTTGATCAACTGAAGGGTGCGAAGTACTTCTCAAAAATTGATTTGAGAAGCGGGTATCATCAATTGAAGGTGAGGAAGGAAGATATACCTAAAATGGCTTTTAGGACTCGACATGGTCATTACGAGTTCTTGGTGATGTCATTTGGTCTCACGAATGCCCCAGCTACATTTATGGACTTAATGAACAGGGTGTTCAAGCCATTTCTGGACACGTTCGTGGTAGTGTTCATAGATGACATCCTGGTTTATTCCAAGACCGAGGAGGAACATGCTGAACACTTACGACTAACCTTAGAAGCCCTGAGACGAGAGAAGCTTTACGCTAAATTCTAGAAATGCGAATTCTGGTTGGAACGTGTGCAATTTCTTGGCTATGTATTCGATAAGGATGGTATTTCGGTGGATCCGTCGAAGGGTAAAGCTATTATGAATTGGGATCAGCCGAAGACGCCGTCTGAAGTGAGGAGTTTCTTGGGATTGGCAGGTTATTACCGTAGATTTATCCAAGACTTTTCTAGAATCACAACTTCGTTGACGAATTTGACTCGTAAAATGGTTAAATTTGTTTGGACGGAGAAATGTGAGGAAAGTTTTCAAGAGCTGAAGAAGAGGCTGAGTACTGCGCCTGTATTGTCTTTACCGGATAGTTCGGGGAATTTCGTAGTATATAGCGATGCCTCACATAAAGGATTAGGCTGTATGTTGATGCAGAGCGGCAACGTCATTGCCTATGCGTCACGTCAACTGAAGGATTATGAGAAGGGATATCCGACCCATGACCTAGAATTGGCGGCAGTAGTGTTTGCCCTAAAGATTTGGAGGCACTACTTATATAGAGAAAAGTGTGAAATATACACAGATCACAAGAGTCTGAAGTATATATTTACCTAGAAGGATTTGAACATACGCCAAAGAAGATGGTTGGAACTGATTAAAGACTACGATTGCGAGATACTTTACAGTCCGGGTAAAGCTAACGTTGTAGCCGACGCTTTGAGTAAGAAAGGACGGGAGAAGCTGAACGTGTTAACTGATCAGGATCGGTTAATAGAATAGATGGCTATATTGGAGTTAGAAGTGAAGTTTTTGAAGGAATCGGATGAGATGTTGTTTTAAGTAACCACTGGTTATACTTTAGTAGACAAAGTGAAAGAAGCACAACTTCACGATGAAGAATGTAAGAAGATTTGGAGGAGGATAACCGATGGCGAAGAGTTCAAGTTCAAGATCGATAATGATGGTCTATTATGGTTTGAAGGTAGAATCTGGGTACCGCCAGTACCTGAGGTCAAAGAGGAGATTCTGAGCGAAGCTCATAGTTTTAGATATTCTATTCACCCCGGGAGTACGAAGATGTACCAAGATCTCAAGCATCATTTCTGGTGGCCGAATATGAAGAGGGATTTTGCTGAATGCGTTGCAAAATGCTTTACGTGCCAGAAAGTTAAAGTAGAACACCAAAGACCGAGTGGTTTGCTACAACCGTTAGAGATTCCAGAGTGGAAATGGGAGCACATCACGATGGATTTTGTGGTAGGTCTTCGAATGACTCAGAAGGTATTTGATGCGATATGGGTTATAGTAGATCGACTGACGAAGTCAGCCCACTTTTTGCCGATCAGGGTTAAGTACAACCTGGATAAACTAGTGAAGTTGTACGTGAAGGAAATTATTTCTAGACATGGTGTTCCGGTGTCAATTGTGTCCGACAGAGATCCACGTTTTACGTCTAATTTTTGGAAGCAAATGTAAGAATGTCTGGGAATACAATTGCGAATGAGTACATCGTATCATCCTCAGACTGATGGACAGAGCGAAAGAACGATTCCGACGCTTGAGGATATGCTGAGAGCTTGTGTGATGGACTTCAAAGGAAGCTGGGAGGATCATCTACCATTGGTGGAGTTCACCAACAACAATAGTCATCATGCGAGTATTGGCATGCTGCCTTACGAAGCATTATACGGTAAAAAATGCAGAACTCCTTTGTGCTGGGATGAAGTCGGTGAACGTCAATTGTTGGGACCAGAATTGGTACAACAAATCGCTAAAATTATGAAGCTGATCAGAACGAGATTAGTTGCTGCTCAAGACAGACAGAAGAAGTATGCCGATCTTCATCGACAAAATCGAGAATTCTTACCAGGAAGTTTCGTGTTCCTGAAAGTATCTCCCTGGAAGGGGAAGATTCAATTTGGTAAGAAGGGAAAGCTGAGTCCCAGATTTATTGGACCTTTTGAGGTGTTGCAAAAAGTTGGCGAGGTAGCTTACGAGATTGCATTACCTCTAGAGCTCGAGAATATACAGAATGTCTTTCATATTTCCGTGTTAAGACCTTACAAGCATGATTATAAACATGTAATAGAATATGAACCTTTACAATTTGATAAAGACTTAACATATGAAGAAGTGCTTGTTCAAATAGTTGATAGAAAGGAACAAGTACTTAGGAATAAAGTGATACCTTCTGTTAAGGTAATCTGGAGGAACCACAGTGCTGAAGAAGCTACGTGTGGGAACTCGAAGATGTTATGATGAAATCTTATTCGCATTTATTTGATTAATTTTGTGTAACCCCTTATATACTGATTCTGGGGACAGAATCCTTTTAAGGAGGGAAGAATGTAATAGACGAGAATTTTTTTATGTGTGATTCTAGAGACAAAATCCTTTTAAGGAGGGAAGATTGTAATGATTGTGATTTTATATAATAATTTTAAATATTTATTGAGTTAAATAAATATTTTATGTGATTTATTTATGGAGTTAAATAAATAAATTATGTAATTTATGGAGTAATTTAATTAAGTGTTATATATTAATTAAATGAAAGTGTAATATTTATTTAATTAATGTATATTAATTTTATATTATAGTTTTAATTTAATTGAGAGAATTAAATTAGATGATATGTGTGTTAAGTGTTACGGGAATTATAATTAGCGAGTAATTATAATTATGTGACAAATTATTTTATGTGGTTAATGGATGTTAGATTTTAATTGATTAAATTAGTTGTTTAATATTTAATTGATTAAAATATGACATTAAAGTATGTGTTAAAATGATTTGTTAAAATAAAGAAAAAAAAAGATTTTTAAAACGATTTATACCAAACAAAGCCCTTACATTTGTTTTTGAATCGTTTTACCAAACAATGTCTTAATACTAAAAATATGTTTTTATAAAGTACTCTTGCCAAACAAGCCCTAGTGGCTTTTGATTTTTAAAAATTCTGTAACTGATGAATGTTTATTAGGGGAGTTAATTGTCAGTTATATTTTATATGTATATCCTATATCTATTAGTATACGTTTACATGATACGTTAGTCTAAACTACGTTAGAGAGAATATCAGTGTAAGAGAGACAAGAAAGAATAGAGAAAGAATTAGAGAAGAGAGAAGAAGAAGAGAAGGAAGAGCTTAATCAAGCATCATCATCTTCTTCACTAACGATTAGCAAAAAGGTTATAATCTAAAATTTTACTCTTACAATTGTAGAACTCA
Organism: Panax stipuleanatus; assembly: GCA_020205555.1. Taxonomy (NCBI): domain Eukaryota; kingdom Viridiplantae; phylum Streptophyta; class Magnoliopsida; order Apiales; family Araliaceae; genus Panax; species Panax stipuleanatus. The sequence continues at coordinate 73,909,991 of CM035119.1, read as the reverse complement.
ATCTATATGTTCCTTGTATTTTATTCTCTGTCAAAAGTTGAGTTTTCATGGAAGTTGTGTAACCATAAATTTTATATATATGTATTGTATTCATGTGTTACTATTTGTGATTGTATGCTATAATAGATTTTTAGAAATCAAGTGGTTGTTAAAATATGTTTTAATGGAAAATTGATGTTCTTGAGAGTTCATATGTTTCGGTTGAGTTTTAGAATGAAAATTTATGAAAATTTTATGTAGTAATATGCATGTTTAGAATTGTTTATGATGCTATCTTCAATCATGAATATAATGCATGTGTTATAAGTTTAATTGGTGGAGAAATTTTTTACAATAAATTATTTTTGGAAAATATATGAGTTTTTGTAAAAATGTCAAAATTGGGTTTTAAAACCTTTGATTTTCGTTAGATAAATTCTGTGATTAGTATCATATATATATAGCATTAGTATTGCTGCATATATATGCTTTACGTTGTTTGTGTTGCTGATTGTTGGCATGTGGGGGATGAACAATGAAGCAGGGTGACGTGGCTGTTTGCCTCTGTTCGCGTTCCGGCGTAGCTGCGCCGGCAACAAAGGTAGAGGTGGCGCAACTGCGCCTGCTGAGTTTCCCAGGTTTGACACCTGCGCAGCTGCGCCGGTGTCAAGGCAAAGTGTGGCGCAGCTGCGCCATTGCCTGAGCAGAGGCAGTGAAGGTTAGCTAATTGTGCAGTGTTGTTTTTGAACCTAGTTTAATTATGCTATGACAGTGAGCAATGTATCTAGTTGCTATAACATGTTGTTAACATGAATTTGACAATTTTATATTTGGAAAAAAAAGAAGTTTTGAAAATCTTAATGTAGAATTATAAATTATAATTGTTTAATTGTAGTATGAGCTACTCAATTATAATTTGAATAATTATAATTAAGAGTAAATGTTTAAATTTAATTTATAATTTTGTTAAATTATAATGAATAGTAGTTGATTTATTTTAATCAATTAGATATTAATTTAAATTATAATTTAAGTAATTATAATTTAATAAATGCATGTTTAGTTATGGATTTTAAGTTTATAATTGCATGATTAATTATAATTTGTGTAATTATAATGCATGATATAGTTTAATTAATTATTAATTATTAACTGGTGATAATTTAAGAGGTAATTATAATTGAATAATTATAATTAGATTAAGTGTTTAAATTATAATTATTTAATTATAATTTAGTTAAATACATAATTGATTTAATTATGTGAGCATGCCTATGTGATGTAATTAACTATGTGATAGTTGATTATTATTATTTATTTAATTAGAGTGAGTTAACCATGAGGGTTAACCAATTACGTGTTAACTAATTTAGATTATTATAATTGAATGTGTATAGGAAGTGTTTAAGTACGTGAATTGTGTTAAGTAGCTTGCGCTTGAGGCAAGTCTTCTAACCCTAAACTTGTTAATTCTATACAATTTCTTGAGTTCATATATTCATTGTTGAGAATGTCCTTTCCATTTCTGTATTGGACAATTGTTTATTTAATTGAAATGATCTTGACTTATTGTTCAAGTAAGATCTAGTTTATTATTTTAAATGCTTTAAGTTTACTTCTAAAGCATATGTTAATTCATAATTTTTTTATTTATGAATTATTGAAAGTCGATTCAACTAATCCTTAGTTAATGAACGTGAATTCTAAATTATCCTTGTAAGCTTATCCAAACCAAACTTTATTTGGTGCGGACTTGAATTCAAATTACTGAGTTGAACAACCCTAATTATTAGGGGAGGTTACTACGCATAGCGTTAAAATGTTTGTGCACAATACATGGTACGAAGGGCTGATCTCCCTATGTACGAGTTAAGGTCCATAGTCTTATTTACTGTTAAAGGTTTAAATAGACATTTATAACCTAGGACAAGAGTTCAAAGGTCTTATGACCCTCAGACAAATTCTATATTCGAATCTTAATGTTGATAGAGAATTCTTATTCAATTCTTTATGATTGAAGCAAGCTAAGTTATTCATATTCTTTAAAAGATATTTTTTCATGTAATTATTATTGTTAAACTCCAGTGAGCTGTTGTTTGCTCACTCTTGCATTAAATAACAATTGCAGTTAAGCTTGATAACGTTGACGCCCCGTCTACGAGTAAAGGCAAGGGAAAGACGAACAAGTGAAGACTTGTTTAATTATTTTGAAATGATTGTAATAAGACTTTTATGTCATATTTTTATTCCGCACTTTATTGTTTATGTCAAGGTTAGAGTAACCCTGGGATTTATTTTTGAGAATGTTGTAACTCTTGTTTTAAGGGATATTTTATATAAAGATTGTAATTTAGTTTGAGATATATTGGGTAGATGTTTGTTATAGTTAGAAAGTGAACACCAAATCATGTGGAAACGAAGTACTCAGATTTGGGGGTGTCACAATGGCAATGTTGTTTGAGGTGGAACCTTCATCATTCCCATAGTTTCATGGGACTCTCTTCAGACTGATCACTGGATATTGGGGTCTGAATGGTAATATCAAAGGTTTGGGCATGGCCACCTTCATAGGACTTTATGCTTCTTGGCTCCCTTTCCCTGGTAGCGTTAGGGGTGTGAGGGTTTGTTCCTTATCATAGGAAATAACAACCACTGTATCCTAATTCCACGCAGTGGGAATAAAGAGCGTTTCTTCATCTAGGAGGCCATAATCTTGATTCCCCCTTATCAGTTCACCACTTTCAATTATGTTCTGAATTAAATGACGAAGTGCCTAGCAGTCCTCAGTATCATGGTCAGGTGCATTGGAGTGGTACTGGCAGATTCTGTCAGGTTTGAATTTTTTAGATCGAGGGTTCACTAGGGGTAACAGATCTGTGACCATCCCCTCGTTGATTAACATCTGGAGGATTTTCTTCATCGGCTGGTTTAGGTTGGTGAAATTCCTTTGGAAAGGGAATTCCCTATCAGGCTGTAACTTCTCTTCCTTGGCCATCTTGTCGGTCCAGGGTTCATGCTGATGAAAATGATAATGATCCCTCATAGGACTGGGACTGATTTCTGGTGTGGAAGGATTTGCATCAGACTAATTGGTCTGGTTTATCAGCTATCTGGTGACCTGATGTTGGTATACAACCAGTTCTGCTAACTGTCTAATCTGTTCCTTGATAGACTTGATCTCCTGTTCTATCATGAATCACCTTTTTGAGACTTCCCAATTGTCTGGTATGTTGTTGCTAGGTGGAGTTGACTCTCCGATGTATCGGAGGTACTTGGACCCTTCTCCATTTTGCGTGCTAATCATATTGACAACCTCCTCTTTGTGCTGAGAGAATGGATTATCCTGCACATACGGTTGCTCTGGTTTGGTCACCACAATCTCTCCATTGTCAATCAAGTCTTAGATTTTGTGCTTGAGAGACCAGCAGTCTTGTATATCATGGCCCGAGGATCTAGAATGGTAAGCACACCAGGTGGAGGTCAGATCCTTTATCTTCCCAAATTCGGCAATAGCTTCTAAGGCCGTCAGATCCTTTATCTTCCCAGATTTGAGCCCTATTTTTGCCATTTTGCCGTGCTTGATCATTTCTGAGAATGGCTTTCCTATACCTGCTAGGACCCTCTCATAATACGGGGCTTCTTGGATGTTGATGAAGGTCATGACTATCTCGGACTCAGTCATAGGTGGAGTGACTTGTGCTGCCATTCGTCTCCAATGTTAAGCATATTCTCTGAATGACTCAGTACTTTATTTCTTGATTTTGGATATTTGATATCTGTCTGGAGCCAGTTGAGACTAGAAACTGTATTGATTGAGGAAGGCATGTGCCGGCTCTTCCCAGCTATGAATCATAGAGTTATCCAAAGGGGCATACTAGACTCTAGCCTCTCCAGTCAGAGTTTTCTAGAATAACTGCATTTAGAGTTTCTCGTCCTCTGCATAGGATCCGAGCTCTCCAATGAACACCTTCAAGTGAGTATAGGGGTCTCCCAATCCATCATTTTTCTCAAAATCAGGGACTTAAAATTTTTCAGGGTAACGAGCCCCAGGGAAAATGCATAAGGCAAAATAATTGACACTGCCAAATGCCCCAGTTCCTTTGATAGCCCGGATGGTTTCTTCCATCTGTTGGACTTTCTTCAGAATGTCACCATCTTCTTGTTCTTTGTTGAGGATGGTGATTTTAGGGGTTTTGTTAGTAGTATCTTGGTTCTGTGGTCCAGAATTTTTAGTATCTGTCTTTTCGGTCTCTTGACTGCCACCAGTTGTTCCTGGTTCTGTGTGACCCTGTGCTTGCTTCCCTTTAAGAGCCTTACTTTGTTCTCTCAGTAAACTGGCCAATTCGGCTATCTGGTTCTTTAGTCCTTCAAACTCTTCCCTAGAGACAGGGGTAGATTCTGGTTGAGCACTAGAAGCCATGTCCGGAGATGGACTTAGTGCTTTCTTAGACGTAGATCTAATGAAAGGACAAAATTTTCACCTACAACAAAACGTAGGCATATCAATTTCTAAGGTAGGTAGGGATAGGATGCATGCTATGATTTGTTTTTAACGTGTTTTAATCTTATCCTGCAAAATATAGGTCAGTTGTTTTAATGACAGGATAATATGACAAGATCTACAAAACATGGAATGTATTTTTAATATATACTATTTACATTAAAATTAAAAACTTGACATTGAATTGAAAGAGGAAGGCATAAAGAAGCTTCCCTTCAAGTTTAGTTAATCAGAGGCTGACCTATCTTAGGCTACTTTCGCGTCTTTTTCGGCATAAAGGTCCCCAGATAATCGCAATCTACTAGAGGGGAAATTAATTCGATCTTTCAACTAGAGCGAATCTGAGTGGTGCTTTTTCATGAGCCCCGAAGACTTTGCCGTCCTCGAAGCCATTACTCTATCACCGACGGGTTTGCCTCTTGGTGGAGGAATCACACAACATACATTCACATACATTGCGTCTCCCCGTATGCATATGATGATATTGGTGCTAAGCACTAATATGGGTGCGAAGCACTAATAAAGCAGGAAAGCATTCATTCACATTCATTTAATATAGAGACGCAGCATTCACGCATTCATTCAATGTAAAGACACAGCATTCTTATATACGCAGATATGAAAGGGAAATTTTTGAAAAGATTTGAACGCGGCCTAAGCCTTCTACTGTCCCGAGCAGAGTCGCCACCTGTCGACGTCGAGAAAAAATTCGGGTCGGGTTAAACCCGGATCTTTCTCTCTTCCTAAGTTTTGTCTACCCTTATTCTTTTTTTTTTGTGAAAAAAGATTTTGATGGGTTTTTAGGAAAAGGCCAAAATGTATCATGTCGACGATTTGAACGTTTAACAAAGTCGCCAGTTGGTAGTTTTGAAATGGTTGTACCAACTCAACCGAGTTTTGTTTGAAAGAGGCCCAATTGTTGGACACTATCAAAACTTGATCTTTGAAACTGAAGTTTTGAGTTCGGGGGCTTGGTTAAGTGTGGGGAAGGTGTTAGGCACCACAACTCCCGTGTAAACACGGTACCACATCTTTTCAATATTTTCCTTTTAAATCTACAATGTGTGTGTAAATGCTGGAAGAAATTGGGCCTATGTTTGATTGATTGAAAGTATGAACAGGCTTCGTTGAACCTATATACGAAGGGTTTGATTTGATTTGCAAAAGTCTCTTATTTAGACAAGATTATTAAAATGATGTTTTGAAAGCAGGTTTTCAAACCCTTACGCTAACATAGGAATTGAAACATGTCAATACTTCCGTTTTATCTTTTTAGCCTTTTGACTCAATTTGAATGGTGATTGTCGGGCTGCGAAGCATCCTCGACCCCAACATATATACAAGTGTTAGTCTTCTCATGGGCATGACAGCCATCGGAGTGACTCTGACACAACAAACCATTATTCTCATTATGTTGAGCCCTTGAACCCGAATAACCGTTTTAAGGCCTTTCAGATGTACATTTTTATAGAAAAACTAGCAGGGTACATCTGTAAAGTGGATTTTGTCCATCCTACGAATCAGATTCTAATCAGTTTGATCATGAATCCCACGATTCCTAGGCTCACAGAGGGAAGCCAATAAAACCTGCACAGTTCAAATATGTACAGAAAATATATATTTACATCCAGATGTCGCCAGAACAAAGGATTCATCAGTAAATCTTGGCTCGCACATGGCCGAAATGCCTCATTCCCACTAGATAGCAATCTAAGGGACGCGAGGTTGCTTTCATAACTGAAACTAGAAAAAAAAGCTAGATTTAAATAAATCTCAGCAATTCTAGCTTTCTGGTTATGTCTGGACCTATTTTGAACATTTTAAAAGCTAGAGTTGGCGAGATTTAAAAAAAATCTAGCTCACGCACAAAAATGTAAGTGTCGATTCATATCAAATGAATATTTAAATCAGCAGTTTAGTCAAAGTGATTAAAGAATATATATAATTATATATATACAAAAGTTGTAAAGGGCGATGGGTTTTCACTCCGATGCCTGGACTGGAATGTAAATATATATATATATATATATATATATATATATATATATATTTATATTTATAAAAGTTATAAAAAGCCACGGAGTAATCCAGGCTTGACATAATGGAAATATATATATATATATATATAAAGGCATTAAAGGGTGGTGGGTTTTCATTCCGATGCCCGAACTGAAATGTAAAAATATATATATATATATATATATATATATATTTATAAAAGCTGTATAAAAGTCACGAAATGATCCAGGCTGGACAGAATGTAAATATATATATATAAAAAAGTAGTAAAGGGCGACGGACATTCAATCCTTTGCCAAGATAAAAATGTAAATATATATATATATATATATATATATATATATATATATATTAATTATATATATTATTATTTACATTCCAATTTGGCCTGTATCATTCTGTGGCCTTTCTACTACATTTATATATATATTAAAGCAATAAAAAGGCCACGAAGTATAAATCTAGGCCAAATAAAGTCAGAAAAATGTATATTTCTATAGTTATATATATAAAAGCAGTAAACTACCTCGGATTTGACATTCGGGCTTGACAGAATTGAAAAGTTAGTATATATATAGTTAAATATAGACAAAAAATAGTCAAACCGGGACTGGGAAGATAACCCAGTCCGGTGAAGGGTGCATATATATATATATATATATATATATAAGCTGTTAAAAGTGACGGATCGTCAATCCGAGTTGTAAAAATGCCAGAAAATGCGTTTATGTACTAAAATGTACAAAAAGTAAGCAAAAACAGCCACATAATTGAGTTCCAAGATTATTTAGATAGTGAAACTTAACGTGCAAGTGTATAAAAGTGAACTGAAGTAATATGAACTTCCAAATAGTAAAAATAATCACAATGAACTGCTACACGTGCTTTTTTCCAAATCATAGGCTTTAAAAGTCCGTTTCTACCGATTAATTTTTGATATGTGGTAGTATATGGGTGTATCTACATGTTAGAGTGAAAAAATTTGGGCTTGGAGGACAAGTGTGATGCCCCCAAATCCACGTTCCTTAGAAACCTCGGATTCGGTGCAGTCACAATACTACTATCGTCAAACTATTACATCTTTTAATCATTAGTAAAAGAATACAACTTTGTTTATTACAATTTAGAATATAAATTCTATTTATATCCAAGATCTCGTCTTTACATCATATTCGATGTTACTAAAATGCGGAATAATTTAAACTTTTCAATATCCTTTGAATAAAAATCTTTTTATTGATTCCATAACTTAAATCAATTACACATTCCTGAACCACTATATAATATGATTCCTTCTTATCTGAGTTATCGTATAAATATTTACAGCTCAACTCGATATCCTCTATGTATTAATTAATACATTCTTACAATACAACAAGTATTAAACAGTGTAAGAAACTATTGAGTACATCATCTAGAATCTAAACATGGTCCAGACAATAATCTAAGTAATATTCTTCAATGCGATACTATCTATCTTTATCAATCAAGAAGCACGAAATCTTTACCGTGAATCCTTAACCTGCAAAAGTGGTTATTTGCAAGAGTGAGCTCGACAGCTCAGCAATTCTAACAGTCCTCATGCATCACATAGCATATAACATCATACTCAGTTCATGCATTTATAAACAGTTTATATTTACTATGTATGTTACTTTTCACATAACAAGTATATCATCAAAGATCAACTTTCAATCTCATTTATATCTCATATACAGTTCATATATAAGTTCACATTATCACAACATAATATAATTCAACTAACAGTTATTGAATTCATATATCAAATAGGAACTGAAAGACTTGCCTGATTCGTAGTTTAACAACTACGACTTAACTGCTTAAGAATATCTGCACTTCGTGTAATCCTACACAGTTATATTAATCATTGAGATCACACTTATCAGTTATACACTTTCATATATTCTCAATATAATAATTAGTATTACATTGTTGTCTAACTTGGTTCTTAGAACCTTCGTCTTACTTTCTTATCTTATTCTTATAATAACTATGTACGTATAAGTATACTTTAACCATACGTACTTACTACCATTCTCTACATACACATGCCCGTCTACCACTAATCTCTTTACATATAGCTAGTGTAATCCATCTTTTGAGTTAATCATTCTCATATATCATTACTAACACGTAAGACCATATCAAAGCAAATATACTCTATTAATCGTCGAAATCGGATTCAAGTATTAGCATATGGTTCTACATAGCATGTATACACATTAAAGGATACTTTCATGCTCGTTTAACCTTTTCACGTTCAATTCACATGATATAGGTTCTAATTTAATACCCGTAAAAAACTTAAGTCCATTCAAGGCTATAAAGTCATAAAGTCTAACATGCTCGCTTTTTAAACACATGGGGTATTCATATACTTTGTATTAGGCATACTCATGAATAATTATATCACATTCATGCAACTAACACCGTTTTGTTTTGAAAACATGCTTCGTTTATGCTTCATTTGAATCACAACACCTAATCATGGTATATATACATGTAGGATACATGATCGAGTCTACGAGTACTATCAAACTTGTTTACAAATATCATAATTCAAATCTTAAGGTAACATGTTAACGTCCACGTTCAAAGCTCGCATTTTCATTAGTGAAGCTCACTAACAAAACCTAACATGTTCATGCTATATATATATAGGTTGACATGTTCGATATGCATTTCTAAGTCATCTAAACATGCTCACAAAAATCAGAATGCGTACATGGTATTTACATGTCAAGATCCACCTTCAAAACTTACATTCTCATTGTAAATGTTTACTAACGAGGTCCGGCATGCTCATGTTATACCATGAAACATATGTATGCAAATCAACATGCCTTTCATGCATTCTTAAACCATACTAATGTGTCTTCAAAGTCAGAATATAAACATAACTTATATACGCCAAAATTCGTTTATAAAACCTTAAGTTTATTTTCAAAACTATAACTTCATCGTTCACGTAAGCGATCCGAATATAATATGTGCATCCTAGTTTAACAAGTCCATATATATGTATTATTCATACCAGCATGCTTGTCCTAATTCCTTTCAATATCTATCACTTAGCAGACATCAAGCAGGAACAAAATCTGCAGAAACTGGGATCAGGGACCGGCGCAGCTGTGCAGCTCCCCAGTTCAAAACTGGCGCAGCTGCGCAGGGCCTTGCCCAACTCAAGTCTGGTACCGGCGCAGCTGCACCGCTGGCCAGTACAAAACTGGTGCAGCTGCGCAGGTGGCCGGCCAGAAACAGAGCAACTTTCTGCTCGGCAGACTACAACCCAACTCACAGATTTTCTCTACGAATTCTCTTCTAACCATGCCATATTGTATTACTAATATGATTACTAACGTAGATAATAACTATCAACCATTATTCAATCAATTTAACATGGGATGCAAGCATAATTAAGAACTTAACATTTTCAAGAATTGAAGAACATAGAATGGTATACCTCTGCTAATTGCTTCCTTCTTCTCCAGACTTCTACCACTGATATATGCTTACTCTCTACTCTCAATTAAATCAGAAAATCTGAGCAAGTGTAATAGAAGAAGAGAAGGCTCTATTTATAGGCAACTCAATATCCAGACAAATGCAAAATCTCCCAAATCAAACCAATAAATTTTAAGTTTGTATAATGGTTAAGGAATGGTGGTTGAGAGTGGGTGGATTCAATCATGAATCCCACTCCCCTTACACTCATTAGCTAGATTATTGCTGAGTTTGAGAGAAATAGTGGTAGAGTAGATAGCTTCTAGAGTTCACGTGAGAAGGAAATGTGCCTCTCATTATGGGACAAGGCTTAATAAACTCAGCATTGTATTCCTTTGTGCAACATACATATGTATATTACATATATTCCTACATCAATGTATAATTGTACACTTAGGTTATATCCCTTTGGACATTATAATTCACATTAGATTTACTTAATATTGGCACATGAATATAAGTCATATGTACATATACACAAGCACATATGTACACCCTAATGTATCCACCCATCTCATATTGTCACATACCTCATGATGTATTAAATTAAATTATTGAAATCCTTATCATGCTACATAAGCGATAATGTTATGTAACTCACGTAGTTTAATTAGTCTTGATACATGGTCTCTATATACAGTATAGTCACATAATTATTGCACCACACTATATAATATAGTTGCACTACACTTCACACTTCATATAATATATAGTTAGTTACTATACGCTATACATTTTATTCGCATGCTTGCATATAGAAGAATATAATTTACTTATCTTATCAATTAATTAATAATAATATTAATTAATCTATTTCTCATTTAATCAATGGAATTATAATTTCCATAACAATTAATTAACATTTATATAGTTAATTATCTTATTATATTTATAACAAATATACTTATTATCATGCTATCACTCGCAATAATAATAATTCAACATATTATTATAATAACAATTAATATAGATTAATTGTTTAATTAATAATTCTTTCATCCTTGAATTAATCGATTCATTACCGAATCTATTATCGTGCCACACAAGGCATTTCTCACAAGCTTAATCTCAAGCTTATTATTATTCCCATCACTTACTACTTATAACATGTTCAATATAATTAGAACTATTAAGTCACAAGGTTCACATATATAAATATATCGTGAATGAAAATACGCCAATATTCTATATAACCTTTACGGTAATATAATAACTCAAGCTATTAAAATGCTAAACTACTTCAATTAATTATATTTATAATAAGTATAACATTTACGCTTATAATAATTAATATATACTCTATTAATTATTCCAATAATAATATTAACGATCAAATAATAACTTAAGTTATTTAATATATTAAAAATAACTTAGTTTCCTCTCATTAATTAAACTCCCTTGAAAATACATTTAAAATTATGTATTTAGCCATATCATAAAATATTATGTTTTCTCCAAATAAGCACATTCGTTATTAGAAAATAATTTACTTATTGTCTTATGATATTATTCTTAATATAATATCAAATAACTATATGTACGACACATGTACATATATTATATATAGAAAATAGATAATAAGTTTATTTTCTATTATAATAAATTATTTCCATCAATTTAATTACATATAGCAAATACGTTTTAATATATTTACCATATTAATTAATCACACCTCATACAAAAACATATAAGGTAATATTATTATTCAAAAATAACATTTCCTCCTTTTATTAAAATAATTCAATATTACAAATTATTTTAATACCCTTTATTAGAAATATATAATAATTAGTTCTCTTTCTTTTCTATAAATTGTTCCCAAAACAATTTCTTCAAATATTCATTTAAAGATATAATGATTTTCATCTCCCTTTAATAACGTATATATATATTTAACGTTATTCGTACATTAGACTTTCTCACATATTACTATTCTAAGTAATATATATAAAAGTATCAACTATAATTACATATTCAACACACATATTAATTCACTCCATAAGTAAATTAAACATTGTACTATATCATCATAGTTAATTAAGGTTCAATACTGACATTATATTATTCCATAATATAACTCACAACTTATATTAACTAATATTTATTCTTATTAGTTAATTCTCTTAACTAACTCATGCTTTACTATCCAAACCTATTTATAGATAGCTTAAGTGCTATTAATAACTTATATTATAAACGTACTAGTTATTAATACACATACACAAGAATATGGTGATTTATACATTAAGGATATTTAATGTCACCAACTTACTATGATAAAATAACTATATAAATTATTTAATATTGATAGGAATTTATTCACTTCCTTTATCTCCACTGAATCGTCTCTACGCTAAATAACAAATATACATTAATAGTATATTTATAAATCACAAAACACATATTACATAGTCCATATTACCCTATGTAATATAATACCACATACCTCATATCTCATATATATACTCTTATTCGAACCCACCTCATGGTTTAAGAATTTTATTTATTAAATTCTTATTTAATAATATCTGAAAATTCAGGTTCTTACAACAAGAATATGGCTGAGAAACGAAACGGGCAGAGGTTCAAAGCATTTTTTGATTATCAAATGAGTTGGGGGTCACCTTATATATATAGACCCGAGAGAAGTAGCTTTACCTGTGGTAGCTGCAGGTAGAGGTGCGGTTCCATGTGGCGGGGCCCACGTGGCGGGTTCCGTTGCATCGGTGTACATGCACTCCGAGCAACGCGAGGTCAGATTCGAAACTTTCTAACTTTTGATCGGAGCGTCCATTGGAGGTGTGTTGTACCTATTCGGAAAGCTCTCGTCGAGAGTGTCGTAATGATATGGGAGTAAACCTTTTCTGAGTCCAAAAAGACGGGTTCATAACCAGGTCTTTGATTCCTCGCAGTTTGTCCGTTGAGCTGTCTTGGGCTGTTTCCACTCGAGACCATTGTTATGGTTTGTTTTGACCTTAGTGGCATCAATTTGGCTTGAGACCGAAGCTAACCTGTACCTCCTGGGTTGAGACCGGGGCTGACCTGTACCTCCCGGGTTGAGACCGGGGCTGACTTGTACTTCCCGGGTTGAGACCGATGTTGATTTGAGGGCCCGGTATTGAGACTGGGGTTATTTTAATGGCTCGATATTGAGACCGGGGTTGCTTTGATGGCCCGATATTGAGACCGGGGTTGATTTGAAAAGACAATTTTGCCCTCTTACAGTGTTACTAATAGGGGAACAAAATTTTGAGTGTCTATAATGTGGCCGACCTCAAGTTCTCTGCCAATATCATGGGCAAGATGGTACAACCCTCTCTAAGAGGACGAACCACTGTAATCAAGCCAATGTCCAGATGGTCCATGTATAGTGGCATTACAAATAAGCTTTAATACACACTAACAGAATATCTACGCGGGCAATCTGCCACTCACTTGCAATGATAGTGAAGTCTCTTGAGTGTCATACATAGCTTTCCAGCAAGCCAAATCGATCAATCAAGAAATCCATGGACACCACATGCCCTAAAGTGATCTCATCCATGATGACTCTGCGTCGTAAGCCAGTCATGTCATAAACTTCTGCCTCATATCACAGGTGGCCATCCAAGTACAAGGTCGATCCAACGAAAAATCAATAATGCGTTCATACTCCTCTAATGTAGGCGTCAACTCGTGGATACCAAACATGAAGACATGTCTCTCAGGTATCCAATAAGATATAATGCCATCTACAAAGCCCAGTGGTGCCTGGAACGCCAGGATGGCCACGGAATGTCTCAAAATCTGATCAACTAAACTATCATACCATAATCTCAAAGAAGAGGCTATCAATATGGGTGGCGTATGCTAAAATCGACTGACGGTGGATGAAGACATCTGTAGAACCGTATCATGAGACCATCCAGGGGTCAATGTTGAACTCACCTATATGAATGCATATCTATGACATAATGAATGCATCATGATAAATGATAATAGGTTGCTATAGATAGGAAATATTATACATACATTACTAAATACACAATCTAATAAATGCATCATCTCTGTCTGCCACTAAAAAGAAAATATAAAAAGTACAGGGAAATGGGGCAAAACTGCCCAACAAGTAACAGAGGCCTATCAAAAGAGATAACAAGAAATGGGTCACAATCAAGCAACAACTAACAGAGGCCTATCAAAAGATATAGCAAGAAACTATCAAAAGAAATGTATGATATCTATATCAGCCAGCTGATCAACCTGCTGCAACTCCTCATGAGTCACTTAATCTTTGCCATAAGGGATGTCGGGTCAATAGAGAGCGGGATCTGCGCTAGTAAAACTGCCAGAATATGGACCACCTGAGGGGCCAACACTGAAACTGGATGGATCAAAAGAATTTACCTCCGAAGGATCTCTGCCAAGGTGCCTGATGAAAAAGTGTGCCAGGTCCAATCGCTGGGTCAAACTGGTAATCTGCTCCAAGTGAGTGGGCTATCGAACGCAGGTAATCAACTATGTCATCATCACAGACCAAGGAACTATGTCTCCATCAACTGAGTGGCACGGGTCTGAGCCTCAATGGTGCGAGGAAACCACCAGCGGTAGAAAGCCTCTTGAGTGAGAGGACCCTCTGATAATGTGAATCCATCCAAGTCCATCATGGGAATGTCTACAACCGGCTGAGATAGGGACCAATGTCGTCTAGCAGGAGGAAATAATGGAATAAGAATCTCCCTTGTAATGCTCCTAATAGCACGCTCTCCCAAGTAGAGCTTCTAGTCTCCATTAGTCAAGAGAAGCATCCCGCGAGTGGATAATACATACTCTACTCTGGTCGAAAATCCATCCTTAAAACTGATTGTCTGATGGTCAGGGGTGTAAGGAACCCACGAGATAACAGCGGCGGTCAATAACTCCAACTGTAAGCGGGAATGAGTAAACCCCTATGCCACAGGGACCTCTGTAAAGGTAGAGTAATGCCATCGTCGTCCTCGCGGATAGGTCTCCAGACCTAGAGTAGTAGCCGGGCGTAGGCAAGGGAGCCTTTTATATGCCAAAAACTAAAAATGCAAAGATTAAATGTCCTCCGTGATAAAGATTGGCAACCCAAATGATTGAAATTGAAAGATAAAAAAGAGATTACTCACCAGCAGAAATGGGTAAAAGCCTAGCCAAGCCTCTGTTACGCCCTCAGAGCGTAGGCGCATCCCTCGAAGGAAATAGGTAAAGGTGAATGAGCCCCAGTCAAAATCCCTGATGCGTTCCACATCACGAGTGGTGCTAACTGTAAGAACCGTGAATTTTATGAATAAATATTTATTTTGATATTAATAAGAGAATGAATATTTATTTGAATATAAATGTTTATGTGTTATGAGATGAGTTAACTCAATTACTTCAAATTGAACATATACTAATTGAGGAAAATATGGAATATTACGATAAACTCGTAGAATGCCTTGTGTGGCACGAGAATGGAAACAATGATGATTTGATTAATTAAAGGATGGTTTGATAAGTAATTTATTAATTAATATTATATTATTAATTAATTGTTATTATGAGTGATATCCTATTAATGAGTGATTAATTAATAGTATATTGATTTATTATTATTGTGAGTAATAGAATAATAATAAGTAAATTTGTTTATAAATATAGTAAGAGTTATATTTATTTAATTAATTGTTGTGTGCAAGGTATGTGATTATTAGACATATAATATATAGTAGTTACAACTGTATTATATAAAGTATAGTGTGACACTTGAATATGACCATATAATATATAAGAACTATATATTAAGATTAAATAAATTATGTAAGTTACGTAATAATAATTATGTGACAACTTGTATGTGTGAGTTAAGTGAATAATGCATATGTGACAATATGTGATGCGTGACTATATTAAATATGTACCTCATAAATGATAGACTAAGTAAAAAATTGTTACTTAATGATTATTTCAACAGTTTATTATAATTGAAATAATAAAGTTGGGTAATATAGTGTGACTATGCCCAATCAAATTATATTCAGTATTAACAAAATGTACATGGATTACATATTGATGTGTATAACCCAACTTGCTATTATGAATAATGTTATCCATGTGTACCCTCAATTAAATTAAAAACCTAAGTATATATAATGTATATGTATAATAGACTAAGTGTTGGCATTGATTTAATTACAAGCTTGCAAATGCTGAGTTCTTATTAGCTTGTCCCAAATTAAGTGACCTTTCTCTCCTCACGTGAATGGCTACAAGGCTAAGCCTACTATTGCTTATCAAACTCAGCAACCTTAGCTAGCAATGATCACTGGGGGAGTGGCTCCAATAGTAGATTTCAACAACTAACCAACTACTCTTCATTACCCATCAAATTCTTCTTCATTCCAATTGTTTGATTTAATGGAGAATTGCATTGGCTTGTATATTCATTTGCCTTTAAATAAGCTCTTCTCCTTCTATATTTCATTTGCTGAGAATTCTGTCAAAATATAAGATATAGAGTGAATGCATTGAGTTAGTAAAGAGTCTGAGAATTGAGAGTGATATAGCAGCATTGTAGAAATCATATATAGCAAGTTAATATCAAGTTTAGCAGAGGTATACTTTCATGTTCCTCATTTCTTTAAATTTCTAAATTCTTGGATATTGCATGATAATTGGAGTGAGGATTGATGGTTAAGTGTTATCTAAGCTGTTATACATGTTAGTAATATAATGTGGCTTAGTTAGAATAGATTTCGTAAGAAATTTTGATGTTGGGTTTGCTTTCTGCCGAAGCAGAGCTGCTCTATTTCTGGCCGAGACACGGCGCAGCTGCGCCCATTTTGTACTAGGGTGCAGCGCAGCTGCACCGGGCTCAAACTTTGAATTTCAATTGCTGTTGTAAACTACTAAGTGTTAACTTGTTGATATTGTTTAGACAAGTATGAAAACAGGTATAACATATATATATATATATATAAGTACCTTGACGTAACATGAGTTGTTTTGACTTCGTTAGTGTACATTGCTAAATGAACTTAGAGTTTTTAAAATGGACTTTGACATATTATATTGATGTTTATGTTCTGACTTTGTAAGCACATTTGTATAATCCAAAGATGCATGAAGATCATGTTAACATGTGCATATATGTTTCATGATGTAGCATGAGCGTGTTTGACCTTGTTAGTGAACATTTACTAAAGAAAGTATAAGTTTTGAAATGAACTTTGACATATACGTATCATTTTTATATTCTGACTTTTTGAACATGATTACGTGATCTAGATAGACGTGAAATGTAAGTTTAAAGGTGTTGAGTTTACACTAGTATACATAATTTAAGTCTAAAATGATTTCAAAAGCAAAACTGGGACTTTTTACAAACTAAGCTACATGAACATGGTGTATCTATGTTCTAATATTTTTGAGCATATATGCTAGTGCTTTTAACATCACTTAGATGGCCTACACGTGCACATACTTGTTAGATACAATGAAAGTTAATAAAGTATGAGTTTAAGTAAGTTTTCAAGCAAATAACAATGCTAGCCATGCGTAAATGATATGAACACATGTTAGCATGCTTATTGACAGATTATATGACCACCTCACATGTATACATGGCAAACATGATAGCCTTTATAACTTCATGACCATGTATATTAGAGATACTAATCTAGAGCTATGACATTAAAAGTTGAACTTGTGACAACCCGAATTTTTAAGAATTAATAAATGAGAATTTAATAAATAAAATTCTTATTATCTGATGTTTTGAGTTTGAGTATGTGTATATGTGTCATATATTGTGAAATATGTGAATTGATGTGAAGAAGATTTTAGATATTAATTTTAATATTTATTGAATGAAAAAAAAATATTTTAATTGAATTATTTATTGAGTTAAATAAATAATTATGTGATTAATATGGAGTGATGTAATTAAGTGTATTATAGTAATTAACTAATTATTTAATATTTAATTTAATTAATATGTAATAATTTTATGTTATAGTTCTAATTTAATTGGGATAATTAAAATAGATGAAGATATGTGGTAATTGTTACACAAAATTATAGTTAGCGAGTAATTATAATTATGTGACCATTTTATGTGATTTATTGATGTTAGATTTTAATTAATTAAATAAGAATGTTAAATATTTAATTAATTAAAGTGTGACATTAAGGTATGTGTTAAAATAATTTATAAAAATAAATAAAAGAGTTTTTAAATGATTTTTAACCAAACAAGGCCCTTACTTTTATTTTAAAAGACTTTTGCCAAATAGGGCCCTTGCACTACTTTTAAACCTATCCTAACCAAACAAGCCTTAGTGCTAACAATCTGTTTTATAATTTTTTTTGCCAAACTAGCCCTAGTGGCTTTTGAAATTCTATAACAGTTATATTAATAATATTATTAATTGTAATTAGTATACGTATATTAATATATTAGTTATATATGTATACTACGTTAAGTAAAACTACGTTAGTTTAGCCTAAGTCTAAAACTAAGAACAAAGAAGAAAGAAAAGCAGAGAAGGGAGAATACAGAGAAGAAGAAGAGAAGCTTGAGAAAGCAAAAGAAGAACATCATAATCATCTCCATCTCTTAATCCAAACTAGTAAGGGTATAATCTTAACCCTTATAATTGTAGAATCAATTTGTATACTTATTGTATTCTCTTTGTCAAATTAGGTTTTCGTGAAAATTGTATAATCATGAATTTTATATGTATATATGGTATTCATATGTTCTTCGTAGTAATTGTATGCCATGAAAGTAGTCTTCGGATTCAATCATCTTAAAAATAAGTTTTAAACTATGTTCTTCAATATTTCTTAGTTTAAAACTTCTCTGTAAAAAGCTTTTTCGTGTAAATTACTTGATCATGATGTATATATGTGATGTATATGTATATATTGATGATTATATATGAGTTATATTATTGTTTTAGCAATTCAATCCATGTATTTTTGATAAACAAAGAAGAATTGTGTTTATAATGATTTTCTGTGAATTAATTTTTAAAAAATAGCTTTTGAAACTATCAAATTGATGTTTGATTATGGGTTATTATTTAAATTAATCATGTATTATTTTAGTATGTTAAGAGTAAAAACTATTACAATTGGAATTACTTGAATTGATTGAAAAACGAATTCGTAATAGCAAATTTTATCAAGAACGCTTAATATTGTGTTTTTCTTCAAAAATCATGAAAACCTTGGTTTTGATTATGTGTTGTATGGATTTTATATGTTAAAATCATGTTAAAAGTGTAGGATTTTGTTTGTATAAAGTTTTACGTACATTGCGTTAGTTAAAATCGGACTTTGGTGCGAAGAAATAAGCCAAATTGGCTAATTTCTCTGCAAGTTCGTGAGCCGGGGAGCCCAACAGCAAGGTGCCCTACCCCAGCAGGGCTTTTGGCCTTGGCGAACCCGCCCTAGCGGGTAACCATGCTGTCCGGGGTGGTTTAAATGTTATAATGCAAAACTGCTTTGACCTCCTATAGTAAAACGACCATAACTTTTTCATACGAACTCCGATTGAGGAACGAGCACGAGTAGACCTACAACTTTTGTTCTTTAACTTTTTTGATTTGAGGTTGTTATCAGGGGTCAAAATGGTCATCTTAATGACTGATGTGTTTTTGGAGGTAATCGGGGGGCGTCGGGCATGCACGTATGCACATGTAATGCTCCCGATCATTTAAAATAACGTTCTAACTTTCATAACATGACTATTATGTATTATAATGATACTTGACGTTAACCATTGAGTATTAGACAATTCGTATGGGCGTGTTAAGCGTGCGCAAATGCGTGTCGTTTGGACATTCGAATAGGCAAGTTTGGCGTACGGACGTGTAAGCGTCGCAACGCCGTAACGAGTGTGTATAACCTTGTTTAATATTATGTTTCTAATATGAATGAAACATTATAGAGTAATGTAACCCAACATAGGAGCATGCTAAGCGCATGCAAAAGAGGCGAATTAGGTGTGTGACGTATAAACGTGGAAACGCCGTGTAATGTGTTAATACACTTAAATAGTGTTTTGATTCTAATGGAATGAACATTATAAGATATGAAATGGGGTTAATATAAAACTAATAAGTAGTCCTAGCAAGACTTAAACACTTGAATGAATTTTGAATATTACTAAAAAGAAATATAGTAAGATATAAGTCGAAAGTTAACATAATCTAATTGAACATTGTTTAATTAACAGGAAGGATTATGAGATGTAGAGTAAAATTACATTACAACTACTATGCGTTGCTATGTGACTAATAGTTGATGTGCATGATTATAAAATTGTGTAGGGCACGTGAAGTACAGATAGCTGTAAGCTGTTAATCTGTTATTGGTAAACAACGATCAAGGAAAGTCTTTCGGTTCCTATTTTCTATGTGAACTTGATGATGAACTGTTTTAAATTGTATTGCAAAGAGCATGATATGTTATATATGTTGTAAGCATGAAAAGTTGAAGTTAATTTATGATTATATTGATTGATTAAAGAATGTTGATTGAGTAAGGAACTCAATCTTTATAATTGTTATGTGAATTAAAGCATGTATGCCATGTTACTTTAATTATTATGAGATGTATGTTGAGCATGTTTATTATGTGCTATGTGATGCATGAAAACTGTTAGTTCTTGCTGAGCTGTCGAGCTCACTCTTGTAAATAACTATTTTTGTAGGTCAATGATGCAAGGTAATGATACGTGCTAGTTGAATGTTAAGATCAATAGCGATGCAAGAAATTATTTATTCTAGATGAGTAATGTAATTGTTTTAAATGTAACATGATTGTTAAATTATAAGTTGAAATATCCGATGTATATGGATATTGCTTTATGATGTAAGACTTTGTATAGTCATTTTGTTGTAACGATTCATGATATAGATTTTAATCGAAGAGGCGTAATGTATAGGTTGCGATTCAGGGTAATAAAGAAAGATTTTATAAAAGTTTTAAATATTCCGCATTTTTAGTGATTTTAATATAGAATAATGATGTAAAGATAGAATAAAGATGTATTGTTAACGATCGAGGATGAGGATTATATTATATGAATTTTGGAGTCGTTACAGTTGGTATTAGAGCTGTAGGTTATACACCTTAGGTAATAGTACCTTAGGCTATGACCTTAAGAGAATAAGAAGTTAAGTTTAAGTTACGTTTAACGAAAAGGTGATTCTTTTCACATACGTAGAAGTGTAGGATGTGTGAAGTCCTAGCAATGTTATAAGAAGAAGATTAGAATGGCGAGGAATAAAACCCGAATAAAATATTGAGTTATATGATTGAAATTAGAAATTCTTAAAAGAAGAGTTGTTAAATAAACAAGAAGATTCAAAGAAGAATCTTGAAGAGATATGTAGATAAGAATCACGAGTTAACTAACTCCAATAATAAATATGACGAATAACGACGAATAGACAAAGTCTATAAGATTAAAAGCATAAATGAAATCATAGTATGATATGATAAAAGGTAAGATAAGAAGTTTTAAAACGAAACGATAATGGGATAAGAAAAGAATCATAAGAAGATGATTATAGAATAAGATCACGGTGTGATCTTTTAAAGTTATAAAAGATAGATGGTCTGTAATGAGTGAAAAGTTATAGTTGAGACTATAACGAGAATGTACTATGATATAGTACGAGATAAACTCACAAGGAGTTATAAATGATGAGATACAGAAGTCTGTATTGAGTATAGAGCGAGAAGTTATAAGTAAGATAGAGTTAAGTGAGATTTCAACTGAGGACTCATGTGGTGGCTGAGTTGTACCAATCATTGTATGGGCAGGGTTTTGTGCTTACACTTGGCTTATCATATTGATAATCGTTGGAAGGTTGGTGTCGCGATATCGATATATATGACGAGAAGGTGATTCTTTTCTCATATTATATTTGATAGTTAGAGTCAATAGAGGATAGATTAGATGATATTAAGATTACATTATATGATCTTAAGGTTAGGCGAGTTCTTAAAACTCATACTTATGGTAAGTTTGTGAATCATAATCGTATGTATGTTTTTTGAACCCCTAAACATATGGACAACCTCTGATCAGTTCTTTGACTACGTATTGCTAGGACAAGTTCTTAAACTCATATTATTGTGGCAAGTTCCTGAACTCCCAAAGTGTGGTAAGTTTGATGAACTATACTGGGTATAGAAAGGTTATGGTATAAAAAGCATTGAGGTTGTTTAAGATTGATAGAATGTTTAAGTAATGATGGAGTAAAGATTTAATTGATGGAGAAAGTTTTTATATTCTAAATCTCCTAGCTTTGCTAGATTTTTGAAATTTATTGACTTCGTGCTGATGTTACACTTTTGTTTTCTTGAAAAACATTAGATCAAATGATGGAACCAATGAAATTTTAAAATAGTGCTATTATTCACATGTCTATGCTAATTGCTTTAGCTAGACAAAAATGATTTTTAAATATTCAAAATCTATTTTATATATACATCATTTGATATGGTGTAGAAATAATAATCGAGGAAGTTATCAATGCAGTTAATCCTAGTGTTGGATGTGATCGTATGATCGTCAGCCCACTATGGTATGATGTAGTATGACGACGTCATGTAATGATGAAATTCTCAACGTATCATTACTACGATACGGTATCGGGTAATATGAAAAGATTTACTTATTATTTTTAGTTTCCTTAAACTATATATAAAAAAACATTTTTAAATAAATAAATATTTTGTTGGGTAAAAATATATATGTATATATATATATATATATATATATTTCGATTGATGTCCGACCTGTTGCTAGAAGTCTATGCTACTTGATTCAGCTAGACATATATTGAAAGATGTTTATGAATTCGAGCGTTCTTGGTCAAACTATGCCAAACCAAATTGTTTTGGTGTGGATTCAGATATTAAGAAGCTAAAGTGAACAACCCTATAAAAGGGGACATGTTATCGGAGACAATAGTTTCGAGTTTAATGCATATAGTCGTTACAATGTACTACGTTTGGGCCCGACGTATGGGTACGATAGGCTGGCCACCTAGAGTACCGATGCGGTTTATGGTGTGAAGTACCGGGGTGAAGCACTATTGAACCTAGAAAATAGTTCAAGGTCTTGCGACCACTCAACATTATTAGAATCTTTTAAATTCCTGAGTTATTTATATCGCTTCCCAATTATTGAGCAATTGTGGAAGATTCTTATTATTCTGAAGGAGAATATAGCGAGAAGGATATTCCTTAGAAAGAAGTAGTGGTAGAATGCTTTAATCTAGAGAATGAAAATATTAAAATTTCGAGGACGAAATTCTTAGAAGAAGGGGTGAATGTGATAACCCGAGCAATTATAGATGGTGAGTTATGAAGTATATGAATTCTACGAGTAGAGTATTCGGTAATGATCCTTAGAAAGGAATGAACGAGTTAAAGAATATAAGATATTCGATATATGATTGTGTTTAATTGAAGGTTATGTAATAAAACCTAAAAGTTGTTGAAGAAATAAATGAAATATATATATATATATATATATATATATATATAACTTTTTGCTAAGTTAACGTGTTGAAGTTATTCAACGATAATTGTGAAAGAGATTTTTTTGTGAAAACCGAGTAAGGGAGGTTTCATTGATTCCTAGGACGGAATCCTTATAAGGAGGGAAGGATGTGATAACTCGAATTTTTAAGAATTAATAAATGAGAATTTAATAAATAAAATTCTTATTATCTGATGTTTTGAGTTTGAGTATGTGTATACGTGCCATATATTGTGAAATATGTGAATTGATGTGAAGAAGATTTTAGATATTAATTTTAATATTTATTGAATTAAAATAAATATTTTAATTGAATTATTTAATGAGTTAAATAAATAATTATGTGATTAATATGGAGTAATGTAATTAAGTGTATTATATTAATTAAATGATTATTTAATATTTAATTTAATTAATATGTAATAATTTTATGTTATAGTTCTAATTTAATTGGGATAATTAAATTAGATGAAGATATGTGGTAATTATTACACAAAATTATAATTAGCTAGTAATTATAATTATGTGACCATTTTATACGATTTATTGATGTTAGATTTTAATTAATTAAATAAGAATGTTAAAGATTTAATTAATTAAAGTGTGACATTAAGGTATGTGTTAAAATGATTTATAAAAATAAATAAAAGAGTTTTTAAATTATTTTTAACCAAACAAGACTCTTACTTTTGTTTTAAAAGGCTTTTGCCAAACAGGGCCCTTGCACTACTTTTAAACCTATCCTAACCAAACAAGCCTTAGTACTAATAATCTGTTTTATAAAATGATTTGCCAAACTAGCCGTAGTGGCTTTTGAAATTCTATAACAGCTATATTAATAATATTATTAATTATAATTAGTATACGTATATTAATATATCAGTTATATATGTATACTATGTTAAGTAAAACTACGTTAGTTTAGCCTAAGTCTAAAACTAAGGACAAAGAAGAATGAAGAGCAGAGAAGGGAGAATACAGAAAAGAAGAAGAGAAGCTTGATAAAGCAAGAGAAGAACATCATCATCATCTCCATCTCTTAATCCAAACTAGTAAGGGTATAATCTTAACACTTATAATTGTAGAATCAATTTGTATACTTATTGTATTCTCTCTCTGTCAAATTAGGCTTTTATGAAAATTGTATAGTCATGAATTTTATATATATATATATGGTATTCATATGTTCTTCGTAGTAATTGTATGCCATGAAAGTAGTCTTTGGATTCATTCGTCTTAAAAACAAGTTTTAAACTATGTTCTTCAGTATTTCTTAGTTTAAAACTTCTCTGTAAAAAGCTTTTTGTGTAAATTACTTGAGCATGATGTATATATTGATGATTATATATGAGTTATATTATTGTTTTAGCAATTCAATCCATATATTTTTGATAAACAAAGAAGAATTGTGTTTATAATGATTTTCTGTGAATTAATTTTTGAAAAATGCTTTTGAAGCTATCGAATTGATGTTTGATTATGGTTATTATTTAAATTGATCATGTATTATGTTAGCATGTTAAGAGTAAGAACTATTACAATTGAAATTACTTGAATTGATTGAAAAACGAATTCGTAATAGCAAATTTTGTTAAGAACGCTTAATATTGTGTTTTTCTTCAAAAATCATGAAAACATTGGTTTTAATTATGTGTTGTATGTATTTTATATGTTAAAATCATGTTAGAAGTGTAGGATTTTGTTTGTATAAAGTTTTATGTACATTGTGTTTGTTAAAATCGGACTTTGGTGCGAAGAAATAAGCCAAATTGGCTTATTTCTCTGCAAGTTATCGAGTCGGGCAGCCCAACAGCAGGGTGCCCTGCCCCAGTAGGGCTTTTGGCGTTGGGGGACCCGTCCCAGCGGGTAACCATACTGTCCGGGGTGGTTTAAGTGTTATAATGTAAAACTTCTTTGACCTCCTATAGTAAAACGACCATAACGTTTTCATACAAACTCCGATTGAGGAGATTCAAGATGATCCGGAACGAGCACGAGTAGACCTACAACTTTTGTTCTTTAACTTTTTTGATTTGAGGTGGTTATCAGGGGTCAAAATGGTCATCTTAATGACTGATGTGTTTTTGGAGGTAATCAGGGGGTGTCGGGCATGCACGTATGCACATGTAATGCTCCCGACCATGTAAAATGATGTTCTAACTTCCATAACATGACTATTATGTATTATAATGATACTTGAGATTAACCATTGAGTATTAGACTATTCGTATGGGCGTGTTAAGCGTGCGTAAATGCGTGTCGTTTGGACGTTCGAATAGGCAAGTTTGGCGTACGGACGTGCAAGCGTCGCAACGCTGTAACGAGTGTGTATAACCTTGTTTGATATTATGTTTCTAATAAGAATGAAACATTATAGAGTAATGTAACCCAACATAAGAGCATGCTAAGCCCATGCAAAAGAGGCGAATTAGGTGTGTGACGTATAAACGTCGAAACGCCGTGTAATGTGTTAATACACTTAAATAGTGTTTTGATTCTAATGGAATGAACATTATAAGATATGAAATGGGGTTAATATAAAACCAATAAGAGTCCTAGAAAGACTTAAACACTTGAATGAATTTCGAATATTACTAAAAAAAAATATAGGGAGATATAAGTCGAAAGTTAACATAATCTAATTGAACATTGTGTATTAATTAACAGGAAGGATTATGAGATATAGAGTAAAATTACATTACAACTACTATGCGTTGCTATGTGACTAATAGTTGATGTGCATGATTATATAATTGTGTAGGACACATGAAGTGCAGATAGCTGTAAGCTGTTAATCTGTTATTGGTAAACAATGATCAAGGCAAGTCTTTTGGTTCCTATTTTCTATGTGAACTTGATGATGAACTGTTTTAAATTGTATTGCAAAGAGCATGATATGTTATATATGTTGTAAGCATGAAATGTTAAAGTCAATTTATGACTACATTTATTGATTAAAGAATGTTGATTGAGTAAGGAACTCAATCTTTATAATTGTTATGTGAATTAAAGCATGTATGCCATGTTACTTTAATTATTATGAGATATATGTTGAGCATGTTTATTATGTGCTACGTGATGCATGAAAACTGTTAGTTCTTGTTGAGCTGTCGAGCTCACTCTTGCAAGTAACCATTTTTGTCGGTCAAAGATGCAAGGTAATGATACGTGCTAGTTGAATGTTAAGATCAATAGCGATGCAAGAAATTATTTATTCTAGATGAGTAATGTTATTGTTTTAAATGTAACATGATTATTAAATTGTAAGATGAAATATCCGATGTATATGGATATTGCTTTATGATGTAAGACTTTGTATAGTCATTTTGTTGTAACGATTCATGATATAAATTTTAATCGAAGAGGCGTAATGTAAAGGTTGCGATTCAGGGCAATAAAGAAAGATTTTATAAAAGTTTTAAATATTCTGCATTTTTAGTGATTTTAATATCGAATAATGATGTAAAGATAGAATAAAGATATAGTGTTAACGATCGAGGATGAGGATTATATTGTATGAATTTTGGAGTCGTTACAGAACTTAGATAGACCTTAGAAGCATGCAAGAATCCTTAAATAACTGTTATAGTGATATTAGGATGAATGGGACAGAAACAGCAGTGCAACAGCCTAACTCTAGTCTGGCCAGGGGACAGCGCAGCTACGCCGTCCCTAAGCCTTTCAAGAGCGCAGCTGTGCCAGGCTGTTTTCAGGTCTGAGTATTCTGCTTATTTTCTGATTATGTCAGTTGGTTTATAATGATACCCTAAGCTGCTAATCAGAGTCTGATCACTGCTGATATGTATTATATGTGATGATAATGTAACATGATGATGTTGAACTTATAAAAAGGAATTCCATAGAAAAGTAAAGACATAATCGATTAAGTACTATGATTTTATATGATGCTATACGTGGTATAACTGTGTAGCAAGGTTAACGACTTAAGTATTTGTTGACGATATGTACGAAATAATGTATGTTGTTAAACTATACACTAATAGATATCCTATACATGTAAATATATTACGATAGGAATTCGAAGTGTTAATAAGCTATAAGTGGTAACCTACGCTTAAGGCAAGTATCTAAACCTTATCTTTTGATGTAAGATTCATAACTTCATTTGATTTGGTATTGAATGCAAGTTTCCTAACCCTACTCTTTATTGAGCATTTCTTAAAGCTTGTGCTATTATTGGTAGTACAAGTAAAACATTTTACGATTCATACCTTATGATTTAATACTTCAAAGCTAAGATAAAGTTGTTTATATTCTTTGAACTTATAATTGTTCTTATATACCTTGAAAGAGTGGTCTATGCCATTTGATTCGGCTAGACCTAAATCATAATTTAAAAGCAATCCAAACCAATTGATTGGTGCGAAATCTTATATTGACTGAGATGAACAACCCTCTTGAAGGGGAAATTATATATTGCCGGGAGACCGACGTGCGCACTTAAGTACGATTGAACGATATGCATACCGTAGGGTACTTTAGGCTGATCACCTGTTGTACTTGTTTTATTGGATTATCAGTATATTTCTATTAATTCTAGTAGAAGTTCATAGTCCTTAGTGACTGCTCAGTATTCTTTATTCTTGAACCGTGAACAAGTTATACCTTAAATCTTATTGATATCTGTTTGTCCTTAGCGATTGTTGTTGAAAAACTCTTGATACTTCTTGCTATCCTTGAACTATCAATTATTATCATACCCTTGGAAATTGAAAACTTTATTATCCCCTTATTGCTATATTACTTGTTGAGCAAACTTATTGCTCATTCTTGCTTTTCCCTAAAAACATTTCAGTTAAGGCAGAACAGGGTGGACCCTCGGGCATCTACAAGGGCAAAGGCAAAGCTACGGAGTAGCTTTATATTATGTAAAACTTTATGATGTTGTAATAAGAATATATTTAATTATGTACTAGTTATGATTACGTATCCTTAAGCTATATTTAAGATGTAATCGATGTTTAAGTTGCGAAACCTTGGGACATAAATGGTTATATTAAATAAATATAATCTATTCGTATTATGTATAATTTCGCTATGCGATACGATATTTAGTCATATTATTATGATAGTATTTAGAACGTGACGAACCGAATTCAGGATTGTGACGGTCCAGATTCGGGGGGGGGGGGGGGGGGTCACACTAACCAAAGCAAAAGAGATCGTCGAGAAGTTGTCCGCTATGAAACAATCTTTGATGATGACCAAGAACAGTCACCGAAGAATGTGATCTATAACCCTCTGATCATCGGGTAGAGGCTCAGTCAAATCCTCACTCGTGGCATCCACACTAAAAGGCCCAAAGCGGACAGTCCGACCCTTGAGGGCCATAGCAGGAACTCCCAAAAGGGATCAAACTACAGCCGGTGAAATGTTAGCCACCAAAGGTACCTACTCCCCATTAAAATCCAACCCCGTGATGAACCGCCAGTCCATCGGGGTCATCATCACCTCACAATCTAATAAATGGAGAGACTGAGTCTGGTGGAACCAGCGTACAGATAGAGCCCGCAGATAACCCCAAGGGCAACGACGGGGAGGAATAGAGAAGAAGGCTTTAAAACCCTAAGAGTGGACGATGGCATGGTACTCCAGATGGAGAGTCTGGTACAAGGAATGAATAGTAAAGTAGTTCGCCCTAGGCTGAGTGAAGCGGGGAACCTGCATCAAATTGCAAATCAAGATTAAGACATTGTTTCGAAAATGGAAAAATGAAGGAATTCTAGAATGAAAACTTTTGTTACCTCATTTGCATGGAGATAGATCGAAGGATGGCATTTCAAATCTTCCAAAAGATCTGGAATCGTCACGATGATAGCTGGAAGCTCCCGATGTTGGGTAGTAGAAGAAGGAGCAGGATCCACAACAAGGACATCCTCCTCCTCATCCTCAGCAACCAACCTATCAACCCAAATAGGACGAATCACTAACTTAGTCAACCGGCGAGGCTGCCGGGCTGGACGAGGCTGAGTGACATCAGAAGCTCTCCTGCTCACACCTGCAGAGACCCTGCGAGAGCTTCTCGATATATCTAAATGCATAACCTGACCTTGATTAACCTATTGTTATCGTAACGGTTAATTTCTATCAACACATAATCATATAAACCTAAATCGGTCTAACACACTAGCCTTAGGTATCTAAGACTTCTCAAAACAATTATATATTATTTCTCTAATTGTTATCTCTATCACTCTATCATTAATATAGTACTTCATTATCATTCTCTGAGTAATTCCCTTAATCATAATTATAGATATTCATATTAATGTCTCATTTGTTCACAATTAAATATTCTTTGAAAGTATTTAATTGTTTAATAATTATTATTCACAATTAAAATATTTATTAATGTTACTTTAATTGTTCACATTCGATTAATTACACAATAGTCTAAACTATTATCAATTGGTTTAAGTCTTATTGATTTACAATTAAATATTACCTTAATTGTTTATTTGTTTCACAATTAAAATCTTATTTAATTTTAATTGCTTATAATTTAGGAACTTTAAAGAAATTCCTAAATATTAGAATAATTATCACTTATTGATTTACAATTAAAATTATTTTAATTGTTTAATATTCTTTTAGTCAAGTAAGTCTTAAACTTTTAAATTCCAAATTGTATTTAATTAACTCACAATTAAATTACTTTAATTGTTTAATTATCTTTGATTAATAAAGTCTCTTAATATTAATCATATTAAGTATTATTATTTAATTAATTATTATTTTAATTTTAGAAAAATTTAGTTTCTAATCTGGTTTGACCCAACCCGACCTGGTTTGACCCGGATCCGGGTCAACTGTGAAATAGGCTTGGCGCTGCAGCGCCGGGTTTAGTACTGCAGATAGCGCGGCAGTGCCGGCCTTGTAGAGACCTCACTCGGATGTGGCGCAGCGGCGTTGGGGTTAGTGCTGAGGACGCCACTGCAGCGCTGTTCCTGCAATTTTAAAAAGCTATTGGCGCTGCAGCGCCAGTTATAGCTTCCTGGGCGGCGCAGCAGCGCAAGCCCAATAGATTGCTTTGGCAAGAACATTTCTCAACTTATTCTTTAACCTCTTTTGATTCAAACTTGCATAACTTATTCATTTTACAACCAAATGAGTTGAAACCACTTCCATTATCTCATAAACTTACATATCTTCAATATATGATATCTTGAATAATTTTCTAAAATATTTATTTAATTAGATTTATTGCTTTTCCAAGATAAGGTTTACATATTGACATGTTTTACGAAAAGTTCTGCTACAGGTTCGTTTTATATCCGATTACCATGATTCCAGTTGAGTTATGTCCGTATTTCATAGAGGTTCAACATAAAATTATTGGATCATATGTAATGCTTATACATTTTATGACTCTTAACAGCATATCTCATGCTTTCAAGTGTTATAACTAGGTTTCAAGCTTAACATGCATTTCTACTTAACTAACATACACTAACTCATCTAAGACAAGTATATAATGATCTTTGTTAGTGATCCTACCTCTTTATGGCGTTCTTTCTCTTGGCTAGAATCGTTGAGTATGTCTCCACCTTGTTCCTTGAACCACCAACTAGCAAGAACTTCTCTAGGTTTTTCCTTTTTCTCTCAACTCTCTATAGCTCTCTATATCTCTTACTCTTATCAATGAAATGGTAAACTCCTAACACCAACACAAGGCTCTCTATTTATAGATAATCTATTATCCAACACTATGGTCACTACACAATGGGCAAAAAGGAGTTGGTGACTAGCTCCACCAACTACTACTATTCAAGGTACTACTATCCATTGGGCTATACTATCATTGCCATCACATGGGCTTTCTTGTGAGGCTTTTTAGCTAAAAAATCAGCATTCTAAGATCATTGGGGAGGGGGGTTCGGTTGGGAGGGGTGCTAGTGCCCTATGTCACATTTTATTTCCTTTTTTGTACACCATAAACTAGCACACATATCTCTTATACACACACACACACACACACACACACATATATATATATACCTCTATTATACTCCCACATATATATATACCCACATATATATGTATACATATATCCATCATCATATATTACACATTGGGCTAAATCAAGCTAAATTAAATTGGGCTAGGCACAACACTAATGAACATGGACTCTAACATTAACCTAGCACATATATTGATTGGGACACATCTCCTAACTCTTACAAGCATGTCACATAATGAGGTTGGGCTTGGATATAACCTAATTCCAATACTTTATTTAATCATGACCCAACTAGTCCAATCAAGAATTTAATTATGCCACACAAGGCTTAACATTTAAGCTTAATTAAGCTTATCATCATACTTCTTACTCATTCCATACTTGATCAATTTATATTGAATTAATAATCATATGACACACACACATATATATATATATATATGTGTGTATGTGTGTGTGTGTGTGTACAAATAATTACAAATATCTTTGTTTTAAATTCTAAAATTATTTATAAAATCCTCGGGTATTACAACAGATACACCTGCGACTTCCTTAGATAGCCTATATCAGCAGCATGAAGCTCATAAATAGAAAAAAGAGAGAAGTTAGAGAGAGAGGGAAAGGAGTTCTAGAGAGAGAAGGGCTCGAATCTTGCACTATTTCATCATATTTGTGTTGTTTAAGCTTAGATCTAGCATAATTTGAGTGTCTTGAGCAATATAAAGCAACCCCGAGCTAGAAAAAGCTTGTTCGCGTGTCACCCAAGCTGAAAAATGCTTATTTTAGCAACTTTCTTTGTAAATATTGGTCAATATACTACATTTATGTCATATATTGCTTGAATCTAGCTAGATCTTGTTGTTTTATACATATATTGTCGTGTAGGTGGTAGATCTATAGATCCCATCGGGTACTTTGTTCATATATTATAGTAAATCAAGTCCGGAGGCTAGATCTAAGCCGGATCTAGCCTTTTGAGTGGTTATTAAGCATGAAGCTTTAATTCATATGCTAGATCGGTTTAGATCCATGGTAGATCTATGTGTTTACTATCTAAATGTCTATCCCCAAATCGCTCTATGATTATTATGAAAGCTCTTTGTTATTTTGATTGGGAAATCATTTTTGGTGAAATTACATGCTAGAAAGCGCAAAAATGGGTCGGATCATCATCTGGCATATAAGTCATCTCAATAAATTCGAGCACCCACAATTAAAGTTTTCATTATCATGGGATCTTGAATCCGACTTCTCGGGACTAACCCCTCGAATTCGTTTTCAAAATCCAAACATTACATATACAATGATTTTACGCTATTTAAACATTAAATTGGAAATTTAACGTCCTTCATGGGAATCAAGTCAAGATTTAATCATTAGATCTTGACACTAGGATTATTAGGCTCACATTATTATACTTAAATATGTATATCCTAGACCCGATAATAGATTATTCCATCAGTTGAAACCTCCATTACGAGCTACTAGGACCCCCTCACCTTTAGATATAGATCTAGGGCTCTACGGAGTGATCGAGACGTACCAAAAGCAGTAAACACGTAGATCTACCATAGATCTAAACTGATCTAGCATACAGGTTAAAGCTTCATGCTTAATAACCACTCAAAAGGCTAGATTTGGCTTAGATCTAGGTAGATCTAGCCTCTAGACTTTATTTACAACTAAATATGCAATAAATAATCGATGGGATCTATAGATCTATGACCTACACCATACTATATGTATAAAACAATAAGATCTAGCAAGATTCAATCAATATATAACATATATCTAGTATGTTGAACAATATTTATAAAGAAAACAGAAAAATGAGCATTTTTCACCTTGGGTGACGCGTGAACAAGCTTCTTTTGGCTTGGGATCAACTTATATCACTCTAGACACTCAATATATATGATATAAAATATCAAAAAACTAACATATGATGAAAGATATGAAGATCCAAGCCTTTCTCTCTCTAGAACTCCATCTCGCTCTCTCTCTCTCTCTCTTTCTCTCTCTCTCTCTCTTCTCTTCTTCTTTTGTGTTTATGTGCTGCTGGCTGCTGATATAGTGCCCTAGAGGCAACCGCAGGTGTACACATATCCAAATCTTGAGTGATCATCAGTGAAAGTAATAAAATAAGAATACCCTCACAGTGCATTCGTTGTTATAGGTCCACAAACATCTGTGTGAACCAACACTAACAACTCTGTAACTTTTTCTCCTTTTCCACTAAAAGGAGATTTAGTCATTTTACCCATGAGACAAGATTCACAAGTTGGATATGATTCATAATCAGAT
Source organism: Panax stipuleanatus (assembly GCA_020205555.1). NCBI lineage: Eukaryota > Viridiplantae > Streptophyta > Magnoliopsida > Apiales > Araliaceae > Panax > Panax stipuleanatus. The sequence continues at coordinate 73,876,130 of CM035119.1, read as the reverse complement.
AGCTCTAAGAGCCCATCCTTATGCAACTTAGATAATATTGTTTCATTGATATGACTGAGCCTATAGTGCCACATATAGGTATAATTAACATAATATCTTTTCCTTTTCTTAGTTTGTTCAATTTAAAATATATTTTCATGCAAGTCAAGTATGTAAAGTCTATTTCGCAAATTACCAACACTATATAAAACATTGTTATTATAAATTGAATAATTGTTGTTTTTTATTATAATGTTATATCCATCCATATCTAATACAAAAATAGTAATAATATTTCTAATGATATTCGGAACAAAATAACAATTATTCAAATCAATGGACTTGCTTGTAGGCAGTGCTAAACAATAAGTTTCTACAGCTAATGCAACAACCTTTTCTCCATTTCCCACTGGTAGGACAACCTCATCCTTGTTCAGCTTTATACTTCTGACCAGTCCCTGTATAGTATTACATATGTGAGAACCAAAGCCAGGATCTAATACCCAAGTAGAATTTTAACTTTTTGAAAAAATAATTTCAATCATAAACAAACCTTAATTAGGATTTGAAGCTTCTCCAAGATTCTTCTTCTTTTGTTCTGCAAGGAAATCCTTGTAGTTCCTTTTCTAGTGACCCAACTTATTGCAATGGAAGCGTATTCCTTTGCTATCTGGATCAGGTTTCTTATTATCCTTTACATTTGCCTTGCCCTTAAACTTTTTTGATTTCTTCTTTTAAGAAGATACCTTGGGCATCTTTCTTTTCTTGGAAGAATCATCCACTATTAAGACATGGTTCTTCTTGGATGGGAAGTGACCTTCTGCAATTTTCAACATGTTAAGTAATTCAGGCAAGCTGACATCCAACTTATTCATGTGAAAATTCACAACAAATTATGAGAAGGTTTCAGGGAGTGACTGCAAGACTAAATCTTAACTCAACTCCCCATCCATGACAAACCCAAGCTGTCCAAGGTGTTCAATCAGATTGATCACCCTTAGGACACGAGTCTCAACGGCAGCGCCCTTGCTCATCCGAGATCGGAAGAGCTCCTTAGATATCTCATATCTAGCAGTCCTATTTTGTTCACCATATAACTCCTTGAGGTGAAGCAACATAGTAGGAGCATCCATGTTTTCATGCTGACGCTGAAGCTAGTTATTCATGGATGCGAGCATGATGCATTGAGCCACAGATGCATCATCTTGTCACTTTACAATAATGGCAATCTTTTCCTTAGAGGCTATTTCTGGAACAGTTCCAGCGACAGGCGAATTTAAAACATAAGAAATCTTTTCAGAAGTAAGAACTATTCTCAGATTTCTTAACCGGTTCGTGTAATTCGGTTCGGTTAGTTTGTTAACATCAAGTATGCTACACGGTGAAATTAGTGATTTTGACATTTTTAAATTTCTGCATGTGAAAAGACAACATTTTAGCAAACATTCATTTAATTAATTATTTACATACCAAGATAAATTAGGTCTTATTTTAAATTGGTATCTCCTGCTATTTTCTTCAAACTATATTACCCTCACTTATATAGTTCGGCAAAATCTAATTAAAGATTTGCTAGTGAGAATACGGATCCCACTTCAAATGTATATTGTAACGACCATGAATTTTAAACTCCATTATTAATTTAATATGTGATTTAAATTTTAATGAGTTAGTTTTGTGAGCTTATTTAAACCTTATGTGGTTATGTGAATTTGGAAAATAATTAAAGGGAGTCACTAATGAGTTATTTAAATTAGTGGACTAACCCTAAGACTTTAATATATCACGCACCTGTGTTGGCTTTATCGGACAACACGGAAGGGTTTGTAGTGTATAATGATGCGTCACACAAGGGTCTTGACTGTGTACTGATGCAACACGATAGGGTCATTGCGTATGCTTCACGCCAGCTGAAAGATTATGAGAAGGGTTATCCGACTCATGACATAGAGTTAGGAGCGATAGTTTTTGCCTTGAAGATTTGGAGGCATTATTTTTATAGCGAGAAGTGTGAGATATATACGGATCACAAGAGTCTGAAGTATATCTTCATGCAGAAAGAGCTAAACATGAGGTGGCGCCGATGGCTAGAATTGATCAAAGATTATGATTGTGAGATTCTGTACCATCCAGGCAAAGCAAATGTAGTGGCAGATGCCTTGAGTAGAAAAGGCAGAGAGAAATTATTGAAGTTGACCATTCAAAAGGAATTGGTGAAAGATTTCGAACAACTAGACTTGGAGGTTAAGTATTCGATGGAGACTAACGAGAAATTATTTACAGTGTCAGCGAGTCCGACTTTATTAGATAAGGTTAAGGAGGCACAAGAGAAGGACGAAGATTGTGATAACATCAAGAAGCGGTTAGCTGAAGGTGATGAATTGAAATACAAGATTGATAGCACTGGACTACTGAGATTCGAAGGACGAATTTGGGTACCGTGAGTACCAGAATTAATAGAAGAGATTTTGCAAGAAGCGCACAGTACGAGATACTCGATACACCCAGGAAGCACGAAGATGTACCAAGATTTGCGTCATAACTTTTGGTGGCCAAACATGAAGAGAGAGGTTGCGGAATGCGTAAGCAGATGTCTAACTTGTCAGAGAGTCAAGGCAGAGCATCAACGACCAAGCGGGTTATTACAACCATTAGAGATTCCAGAATGGAAGTTGGAGCACATCAGGTTGGACTTTCGGCAACGCAAAAAGGGCACGACGCCATATGGGTGATTGTAGATCGTCTTACCAAATCGGCTCACTTTTTACCGATTAAGATTAAGTATAGTTTGGACCAGTTAGCCAAATTATATGTCAAGGAAATTATCTAGAGACATGGGGTGCCGGTATCTATCGTATCAGATAGAGATCCGCGATTCACGTACTTTTTCTGGAAGAGTCTTCAAGAAAGAATGGGGACACAACTACGAATGAGTACAGCTTATCATCCGTAGACCGATGGGCAAAGAGAAAAAACAATTCAAACACTTGAAGACATGCTCCGAGCTTGTGTAATGGACTTCAAGGGTAGTTGGGAGGATCACCTTCCATTAGTAGAGTTCGCGTGCAACAATAGTTATCACTCTAGTATTGGAATGCCACCGTACGAAGTGCTATATAGGAGAAAATGTCGAACACTGTTGTGTTGGGATGAAGTTGGAGAACGTCGACTGTTGGGACCATAATTGGTACAGCAGACTGTAGAAATTATCAAGGTGCTAAGAGCACGACTGGTAGCGGCTCAAGATCGCTAGAAGAAGTATGAGGACTTGCATCGCAAGAAGAAAGATTTTGAATTAGGAAGTTATGCTTTTCTGAAAGTATCTCCCTGGAAAAGGAAGATTCGTTTTGGGAAGAAGGGCAAGTTGAGCCCTAGGTTCGTAGGACCGTTCGAGATTCTGAGGCGAGCCGGTGAAGTGGCGTACGAGGTGGCGTTACCTCCTGAACTTGAGCACATTCACAATGTGTTTCATGTATCAGTATTGCGGCCGTATAAGCCGGACTACAAGCACGTTATCTCCTATGAGCCGATCCAAGTCGAGAAAGACTTATCATACGAAGAGGTTCCTGTCCAGATACTGGATAGGAAGGAACAGAAGCTGAGGAATAAGATCATTCATTCTGTTTATATTCTCTGAAGGAATCACGCAGTCGAAGAGGCTACGTGGGAACTAGAAGAGAAAATGAGAGCGAATTATCCATTTTTATTTGAGTAATATTATTTTTATAATTCCGAGGACGGAATTTTTATAAGGGGGGAGGGATATAACGACCATGAATTTTAAACTCCATTATTAATTTAGTATGTTATTTAAATTTTAATGAGTTAGTTTTGTGAGCTTATTTAAACCTTATGTGGTTATGTGAATTTGAGAAATAATTAAAGGGAGTCACTAATGGGTTATTTAAATTAGTGGACTAACCCTAAGATTTTAATATATCAAAGAATTGATAAGGTTGTTAAATAATTAAATATTCAATTTATTTGAATATAGTGTCAGGAATTGAACATATTGATTAATCGCAATTATGAGTAATTAATTGAAAATGTGTTATTAATAATTATTATGAATGAAAAATAATTAATGAGTAAGAGATTAATGAATATAATAATATTATATTTACTTGGTTAATTATTTTATACAAGCATGTGATAAGAAAACCTTGCAATATATGGTAGTTAACTATATATTATATATAGTACAAGGTGACACATTAATACGTCTATATATTATATATGTAGACTACATAGTATGATTAATGACATTATGTGAGTTACATGTTATGTATGAATAGACATTAATATGATACCCTATCACTTTATATTAATATCAATAAACTATTATTATTTGATAATAATTTTTAATAAGTTATTATAATTATAATAATTACAGTTATGGTATTGGAAAAATGGACAATACATGATTGAATTATCTTTAGTGTTAATAGAAAATGTACATGGATTATATGTATGTATACTACTTGATATATTATATCAACATTTGCTCATTAGAAGTAACATTATAATATACTATGTGTATATATCTTATATTATCTAGTGTATTTATTATGTAACCAAGTACGGGACATATATGATATACACCCATTTGCAAGTTGCTGAGTTAAAATGATAGCCTCTCCACTTCTTCTCTTCACGTGAACTCTAGTAGCTATACTACACTACCTTCTCCTAAGTTTCTTCACAAATGTAGATCTAATGAGTATGGGGGAGTGGGTTTCATAATTTGACTGACCAACTACTCAACCACCAATCCTTAACCATTGCATAAACACTCATTTCTTTGGTTTAATCAAATAATGGAGAATTGTAAAGTCTGTGTAAATATTTATTTATAAATATAGCTCCTCTTCTTCTTATTTCAATTGCTGAGGATTTCAATTGAGTTAGGAAGGAGTATTATAGTAACATTGTGAGTATCATAATAGCATTATAGAATTGTTTAGCAGCAAGTTCATTTACAGAGGTATAACTCTATTTTCAATTTCTGTAAAATTCTTAATCTTTGATTCTTGGAATTAAGCATGTAATTGTTGATAATTGATTTGGGATATGTTGCGTAGTGTTATACAAACTTCTAAATATGTTAGAATAGCAATGTGTTGTGTTAGAATCGAATTTCGTTGGAAATTTTGTAAGTTGGGCTGAGGTCCTGCCGATCAGGAAGATAGTTCTGGTTTGGCCGGACACCGGTGCAGCTGCGCCGGGTTTATACCTGGTGCCTGCGCAGCTGCACAGGTTCCTGTAATTAGTTTTGATTTTTGTTTCAGTCATGTTAAGTGTTAACATGTGGCCTCACTTGGAACAAGCATGTGAACATAATTAAACTATAAATATTAGCACAGTACATGACATAAGCATGAATAATCATGATAGTGTACATAATTGACAAAAAACTTATGATTTTGTAATGAAACTTATAGATTCAATTACGAATTTAGACACATACGTGACATGTATATATTTTGATATTTTATACATGATAGTATGGTTTATATTGACATGAAATGCATATTTAAAGTGTTAATCGTACACTAGCATACTTGATTGAAAGCTTCAAGAGGTTCTTCAAGAGAAACTTAAGAACTTTCAAAGTGAACTTGACTAAGGTTAATGTCTTTTAGATTCTGACTATTTGAGAACATATATGTGGCATATATATGAGTTCTAAGACATGTGAGTTATGACTACGAGACGCTTAACATGTACTATGATACCTTGTTGATGTGACGCCCCCAGAATAGGTCCTGTCAACCCAACCCATTCTGAGTCGCCAAATACATGGTACAGAATTCAAATACAAACTTTTATATCACACGGTCGTGCAAAATACGACCACACGACTGTGAGTGTCAATACAAATATGTGAAAATATTAATATTCAAACTAAGTCCTCATTACAATTATTATCACACTATTTATTAAAAATAGTGAGGACTACTACTGCTCTAACTCGGACCATCACTCTATCCCCTGACTAGTTCCCGCAACATTCTCATTTCCTGAAGAGGACAACAGATGAAAAGGGTGAGCTCAACTAGCCTAGTAAAGAATATTATGACTAAGATAATGGAAAATAAATTATCGTTAGTCTTCAACAACTCAGATAAAATATTATGGACAACAAGTTTTAGATCAATATTCGCAGCGAAAATAACAATTCATTAGAAAAGTTAAGTAGACAATGAAGTCTACTATCTTCAATGATTTAAAAGTTCATCATCAATATTTTATCCCTGTAACATCAATCAATATATATCTCAAATCAAATATTCATCTTTGCACTACAGGCCAAAGATATTCATTTGTATCACCAATGGTCATGTTCATCTCAACACCTATCATCTTTGCACTACGGCCAAAGATATTCATCAGGTAATCATTCATCTTTGCTCTACAGGCCAAAGAGATTCAGTTATATCACCTTTTAGGACTGAGGATGATGAAAAACAATATAAATAACGAATCCAGTGAAATAAAGGATAAGATTAAAGATTTGTAATTTAGTTTATTCAAGTTCAAGAATATTCCATAATAATATTTTGTGGAGAAAAATTAAAGAATGAAGCTCAAAACTTAGATCCAATCAAAGATAAGAACTTTAACAAGCAACTTGGACATATAGATGAAAATTTAATTTTTTTGTGAATAGTGCCGTATACGTGAATAGTGCCGTATAAGTGAATAGTAACCCCGACGGAAAAAGTAAGAATTTCATAATAAAATGCATGACAATATTTTCGTATAATGATATTGAAAAGAATAACATCATTTATGAAAGAAATAACATCCCTTACCTCAAAAGAATAGTACCTCTGGCTGGAATATCGGATATAGTATCGAAGAAACCTTGCACTGAATAGTAATACTCAAAGTATCTAAATACTCACAAAAATACACTCGATATTATAGAGAGAGAAAACTTCTGATTCTGGTGTGATTTTCAATTCTAACCAAAGCACCATATTTATAGGAAAAGCTTAGGATGCCAAAGTAGACTAAATTAATAAAATAATATTATTTTTTAAAAATTTTCCGCCGCCTGGCGGCAATCAAAACATCAGAATTTTTCAACAAACGTGGGGCCCACCCATTAAAAAAATATTTATTTTCCGAAACTTCAATAATTCATAATAAATGGCCCCTTTTGTCGGAAAAATACAAATTCTATGTCCTTTTATATGAAATTTAATTCTCTACAACTTTGTAGCAGGAAGTTTTTCCAAATTTCAAATATAAATTATCCGAAATTCATAAACGGATGATTTTCCTCATCAAAATTCTGATAAAAAACACATCAGCACTAATTCCTTCTTTTATATCCACAAAATAAATATTTTCTTATCATATAAATCAATAATTAATTATTCACAAATAATATTACAGAACTACAATATTGACAACCAGGTCATTCCTAGGAAAGAGGGGGCCTTTCGATAAGGACTTTTCCTTACTGGCGCGCAATTAAATAACCCCTCCTAGACAGAACTTCCTTAGACATTGTCAATAATGCTATCTAATAATATTATTCAAATAATATGAATTATTGAGTTGATAATGTGAAATACTGTGCAGTGACAATTATTGAATCCATAATACAAAATATCAACTGTAGCCATTATTGAATCAATCATATAAAATAGCAACGTAGCAATTATCGAGTCAATAAAATATCAACGTAGCAATTATTGAATCAATAAAATATCATGCAATTATTGAATCAATAATATAAAATATTGAACAGTAATTACTGTAACAATAATTGAGTAAGTGCCTTCTCCCGTAAGACTCAATAATTCAAAATATTGTACAATACCGTGTGCTACTGTGCAACACCGCGTATTACTGTATTTTAACCACCGAGTATTTCAACAGTACTAACGGTAACAACTACGCCGTTATTTATAAAAAGGTTATTTGTGTCGCTTTCTATATCTGACAGTTATTCCGTTGTGGGACCCACAAATAGCTGCGCCGTCGTACGAATATTCCCCGACAACAAGAATATTCCACGACCAAACGAATATTCCCCGACAACAAGAATATTTTATAACCACTTGCTCATTTTAAAATATTTGCACATTTCACCCATAACTTTTCATATTTATCAAAACAACACCTTACTGTTTCGAAATAATATATAAAGAAAATTAAATCTTTATTCATAAAAGTCGGGGTCTTACAACCTCCCCTCCTTATGAAATTTTGTCCCCGAAATTGACGTACGTACCTGGTATGTCGAAAAGGTGAGGATACCTCGCTTTCATTTCTGATTCCAATTCCCAGGTCATTTCCTCAATAGCATGGTTTCTCCACAAAACTTTAACTTGAGGTTTAATTTTCGAGCATAGGACATGCTCCTTCCTATCCAAGATCTTGTCAGGTACCTCCTCATACGTTAAATCTTCAGCTATCTCGTCCGATTCTAACTCAATAATGCGGTTTGGATCTTTCACATATTTACGAAGTACGGATATGTGAAACACGTTATGAACACGAGACATGCTTGGAGGTAAAGCGAGTCTATAGGCCACATTTCTTACTCGATCAAGAATCTCAAATGGACCAATGAATCGTGGATTGAGCTTTCCGCTCTTCCTGAATCTCGTAACTCCCTTCCACGGAGCAACACGTAATAACACATGGTCCCCAACATTAAATTCCACGTCCTTTCGATGAAGATCTGCATAACTCTTTTGTCGATCTTGTGTTGTTTGTATCCGTTGTCGGATCGTTTGGATCTTTTCTGTAGTCATACGTACTAACTCCGGTCCCAACAATGTTGTTTCACCCACCTCGTTCCAACATACTGGAGAGCGACACTTTCTCCCATACAATGCCTCGAATGGAGCCACGCCTATACTTGCCTGATAACTGTTGTTGTAGGTGAATTCCACCAATGGTAAGTACTTATCCCAACTCCCTTTGAAGTCTAAAACACAGAGTCTCAATAGATCTTCAAGAGTTTGAATAGTCCTTTCTGATTGTCCGTCTGTTTGAGGATGATAAGCCGAACTGAATCGTAAATCCGTGCCCATAGCTTTCTGCAAACTATCCAAAATCGTGAAGTAAATCTGGGGTCACGATCCGAAACTATGGATACTGGCATGCCATGCAATCTCACAATCTCATTTACGTACATATGAGCAAGACGTTCAAGGGAATAAGTCTCTCGTATCGGCAAGAAATGAGCAGACTTGGTTAACCTATCAACAATAACCCAAATCGCATCTATGCCTTGAGAAACCTTGGGAAGACCCATAACGAAATCCATCGTAATGTGTTCCCACTTCCATTTCAGAATCTCCAGTGGTTGTAATGGACCCTTTGGTACTTGATGCTCCGCCTTTACACGTTGACAAGTCAAACATCTTGAAATAAACTCTGCGATCTCTCTCTTCATATTGCTCCACCAAAATGTATGTCGAAGATCACGATACATTTTGGTACTCCCACGATGGATTACAAATGGTGTGTTGTGTGCCTCCATCATGATTCTATGCTTCAAGTCAGAATCGTTAGGAACACAAAGTCTGGAGTTGAATCGAAGTATTCCCTCTTCATCGATTCTTGCTTCTGAAATTGCACCTTCTTCTTCATCTTCATTAGCTCCGTATCCGTAGCTTGAGCAGCTTTAACTTTATCAATCAAAGCTAGTTTTACACGTATAGTTGACATCATCGCACTCGTTCCCATATATGATCTTCTACTCAACGCGTCAGCTACCACGTTCGCTTTTCCAGGATGGTATTGGATGGTATAATCGTAATCTTTCAACAGCTCAAGCCAACGTCGTTGCCGCATGTTGAGTTCCTTCTGAGTGAAGAAATATTTAAGGCTCTTATGATCCGTATAAATCTCCACTTTCTCTCCGTACAAGTAATGTCTCCAGGTCTGCAACGCGAAAACGACAGCTGCCAACTCTAGATCATGAGTAGGATAATTACTCTCATATTCTTTGAGTTGTCGAGAGGCCTAGGCTATGACTTTCCCATGTTGCATGAGAACACATCCGAACCCTTTGCCCGAAGCATCGCTGTAGATAACAAATCCATCCGAACTAGATGGTATTGTCAGAACAGGTGCCGAGATAAGTCTTCTCTTAAGCTCTTGGAAGCTCTTCTCGCATTCCTCACTCCAAATGAATTTTGTATCTTTTCGAGTTAACTGAGTTAATGGAGTAGAGATTCGAGAAAATCCCTCTACGAACCTCCGATAATAACCAGCTAAGCCCAAAAAGCTTCGTACTTCGGTCACCGACTTAGGTTGCTCCCAGCTTTGTATTGCTTCAATCTTCGTCGGGTCAATAGATACTCTACGTTTCGATACCACATGCCCAAGGAATGCTACTTCCTCAAGCCAAAACTCGTATTTCTTTAGCTTGGCATATAGCTTATTCTCACGAAGCTTTCGAAGTACCAACTTCAAGTGGTGCTCATGATCTTCACGGCTTTTAGAATAGATGAGAAAGTCATCAATAAAGACAACAAAGAACTGATCCAAATATTCCTTAAATACACGGTTCATCATATCCATGAAAGCAGCAAGAGCATTAGTCAATCCAAAAGACATGACTAAGAACTCGTAATGCCCGTACCGAGTTCTAAAAGCAGTGTTTGGAATATCCTCAGTTTTAATCTTCAGCTGATGATATCTAGAACGAAGATCGATCTTTGAAAAGAATTGTGCTCCTTGCAACTGGTCGAACAGGTCATCAATACGAGGTAACGAATACTTATTCTTGATGGTGACATGGTTCAACTCCCGATAGTCAATACAAAGTTGCATACTCCCATCTTTCTTCTTTACGAATAAAACAGGAGCACCCCAAGGTGACGTACTAGGACGAATAAAACCGATGTCTAACAACTCCTGTAGTTGGACCTTTAACTCCTGAAGTTCAATAGGAGCCATTCGATATGGGGTTTTAGAAATGGGTTTTGTTCCGGGTTCAAGGTCAATAAAGAATTCAACTTCACGTTCTGGGGGTAGACCGGGAAGTTCTTCGGGAAATACATCAGGAAACTCATTAACAACGGAAATATCATTCAAATCTGACGTATTCTGGTTTAGATCAGTGACATGAGCTAAGAAAGCTTGACATCCGTTTTTCAATAAACGAATAGCCTTGTGATTTGAAATGATATTGACTGATTTTAGTGGTTTGGTGGTTTGAATTCGCACAACAGGTTGATTAGGAATATGAAAACTAACAACCTTACGAAAACAATCAATTTTGGCATGGTAAGTGGTTAACCAGTCAACTCCTAAAATCACGTCAAATGCAAGTATTTTCAAAGATATAAGATCAACAGGTAAGGTAAGGGTACCAATCTGAATCAAGCAAGATTTGTAAACTGTAGATGTAACAAAGGTTTCTCCCAACGGAGTTTCAACAGATAAGTCAAAGTCTAATTTATCAGAAGTCAAGTTCAAACGTTGAGCACAAGCAGGTGAAATAAAAGAATAGGTAGCACCGGTATCTAACAAGGTGTAAACTTCGCAAGAGTTTATGATTAGCTTACCCGTAATCACCTCGTGTGGGTTCCTCGCGTTTTGGGCTGTCACGACAAACGCTCTTCCAGGAATCACCGACTTCGACTTGTTTGAAACCGCCTTTGGAATCACAACCCCCGCTGGACTTGGTTTCGCAACAGGACAATCACGAGCTATATGTCCTTCTTTTCCACAGTTATAGCATGCTTTGAATTATTGTGGGTAGTTTGGGCTTATGTGTCCCTCTTTCTCGCATTTATAGCATACGACCGGTGGTCGTTCTCCTCCCCTAGAAACAGTTGATGCTGGTGTTGATGTTGACGTCTTCACGTTTTCATTGTTGTATTTTCTCTTCTTGAAATCTCCTCCCGATTCACTTTTTCTACTATCATGGCCACGATTACCACCGGAGTGGTTATCGCTTCTGTCATACTTTCCTCCTCGCTAGTTGTCATTGCTCCGTTGACCGCTGCCACCGGTACGACCTTGGTTGTGGTCCCTCGGTTGAACATAATCATTATCTCGTTATAACAACTGTGCCCTGTTCAATACATCCGAATATAGAGAAAATTTATGAGAAATGAGGTATTGACATATTTCGGTTTCAAACCTCTTAGAAACATCTGCGTCATAAGTTCCTCATTCTCCACCAAATAAGGTGCAAACCTGGACAGCTCCGCGAACTTAGCCTCGTACTGGGATACCGTCATGTTGTTTTGCTCGAGTCTGATAAACTCTACCTCCTTCATATGATGAATACTTTCAGGAAAGTACTTGTCATTGAATAGTTCCTGGAATGCTTCCCAAGACATCTTGAGTGCGGCAGGCTGGGTACGCTTCACAAACTCCCACCCGTAATCTGCTTCTCCACGGAACATAAATGTGGAAAATGGAACCTTCTGTTCCTCCGTGAATCCCAAGACATCAAATATATTGGTAATTTGTTTAACCCACGTCTCCGCCTTGATCGGATCTGGCTTTCCCAGAAACTCTGGTGGTCCCAATTCTTTGAACTGCTTGGCAGTGACAAGCCGCGAGTTGTTATTATCTCCACCTGTATTTTGCACACGAGTTTCCCTCGTCTGGTTTTGCATGAACTGCAAAAAACTTCTTAACATCTCATCGTTTATCGTCTGACCAGCGTTGTTTTCAAGATGAACATTGCCTTCTTGTCGCACATTCTCCTGGTTAGTGATTAAAGGTGTCTCCACGGTCTCATTCACTTCGTTGTTAACATTCTCAGCTGCCATTCTCAAATACTGCCATCAAACAAGGGTTAATTAAACAAATTAACATATCACATATTAACCCTATGCTCAGACTGACCAATTAAATACCACATAAGCTTAGGTAGGACATACTAGTGAAAGATTTACTCGTCTCTCCCCTCCTAGTTCTATTCCCCGATCTCCACCAGAGATCATATCCCTAAGCTCTGATACCAACTGTGACGCCCCCAGAATAGGTCCAGTCAACCCAACCCATTCTGAGTCGCCAAATACATGGTACAGAATTCAAATACAAACTTTTATATCACACGGTCGTGCAAAATACGACCACATAACTGTGAGTGTCAATACAAATATGTAAAAAATATTAATATTCAAACTAAGTCCTCATTACAATTATTATCACACTATTTATTAAAAATAGTGAGGACTACTACGGCTCTAACTTGGACCATCACTCTGTCCCCCGACTAGTTCCCGCAACATTCTCATTTCCTGAAGAGGACAACAGATGAAAAGTGTGAGCTCAACTAGCCCAGTAAAGAATATTATGACTAAGATATTGGAAAATAAATTATCGTTAGTCTTCAACAATTTAGATAAAATATTATGGACAACAAGTTTTTGATCAATATTCGCAGCGAAAATAACAATTCATTAGAAGAGTTAAGTAGACAATGATGTCTACTATCTTCTATGATTTAAAAGTTCATCATCAATATTTTATCCCTGTAACATCAATCAATATATATCTCAAATCAAATATTCATCTTTGCACTACAGGCCAAAGATATTCATTTGTATCACCAATGGTCATGTTCATCTCAACACCTGTCATCTTTGCACTACGGCCAAAGATATTCATCAGGTAATCATTCATCTTTGCTCTACAGGCCAAAGATATTCAGTTATATCACCTTTTAGGAATGAGGATGATGAAAAACAATATAAATAACGAATCCAGTGAAATAAAGGATAAGATTAAAGATTCGTAATTTAGTTTATTCAAGTTCAATAATATTCCATAATAATACTTTGTGGAGCAAAATTCAAGAATGAAGCTCAAAACTTAGATCCAATCAAAGATAAGAACTTTAACAAGCAACTTGGACATATAGACGAAAATTTAATTTTTTCATGAATAGTGCCGTATACGTGAATAGTGCCGTATACGTGAATAGTAACCCCGACGGAAAAAGTAAGAATTTCATAATAAAATCCATGATAATATTTTCGTATAATGATATTGAAAAGAATAACATCATTTATGAAAGAAATAACATCCCTTACCTCAAAAGAATAGTACCTCTGGCTGGAATATCGGATATAATATCGAAGGAAACTTGCACTGAATAGTAATACTCAAAGTATCTAAATACTCACAAAAATTTGCTCGATATTATAGAGAGAGAAAACTTCTGATTCTGGTGTGATTTTCAATTCTAACCTAAGCACCCTATTTATAGGAAAAGCTTAAGATGCCAAAGTAGACTAAATTAATAAAATAATATTATTTTTTAAAAAAATTTCGCCGCCTGGCGACTATCAAAACATCAGAATTTTTCAACAAAAGTGGGGCCCACCCATTAAAAAAATATTTATTTTCTGAAACTTCAATAATTCATAATAAATAGTCCCTTTTGTAGGAAAAATACAAATTCTATGTCATTCTATAGGAAATTTAATTATCTACAACTTTGTAGAAGGAAGTTTTTCCAAATTCCAAACACAAATTATCCGAAATTCATGAACGGATGATTTTCCTCATCAAAATACTGATAAAAACACATCAGCACTAATTCCTTCTTTTATATCCACAAAATAAATATTTTCTTATCATATAAATCAATAATTAATTATTCACAAATAATATTACAGAACTACAATATTGACAACCAGGTCATTCCTAGGAAAGAGGGGGCCTTCCGATAAGGACTTTTCCTTACTGGGACGCAATTAAATAACCCCTCCTAGACAGAACTTCCTTAGACATTGTCAATAATGCTATCTAATAATATTATTCAAATAATATGAATTATTGAGTTGATAATGTGAAATACTGTGCAGTGACAATTATTGAATCAATAATACAAAATATCAACTGTAGCCATTATTGAATCAATCATATAAAATAGTAACGTAGCAATTATCGAGTCAATAAAATATCAACGTAGCAATTATTGAATCAATAAAATATCATGCAATTATTGAATCAATAATATAAAATATTGAACAGTAATTACTGTAACAATAATTGAGTAAGTGCCTTCCCCCGTAAGACTCAATAATTCAAAATATTGTACAATACCGTGTGCTACTGTGCAACACCGCGTATTACTGTATTTTAACCACCGAGTATTTCAACAGTACTAACGGTAACAACTACGCCGTTATTTATAAAAAGGTTATTTGTGTCGCTTTCTATATCTGACAGTTATTCCGTTGTGGGACCCACAAATAGCTGCGCCGTCGTACGAATATTCCCCGATAACAAGAATATTCCACGACCAAACGAATATTCCCCGACAACAAGAATATTTTATAACCACTTGCTCATTTTAAAATATTTGCACATTTCACCCATAACTTTTCATATTTATCAAAACAACACCTTACTGTTTTGAAATAATATATAAAGAAAATTAAATCTTTATTCATAAAAGTTGGGGTCTTACAGTTGACTTAGTGTGATTTCCAATGAGAAAACTTAGAATGTGAAAGCTAATGACATCAAACATCATGTGAATGATTTTATGATATTGTAAACATCTATATTAGGATCTCATTACGCCTATAGATGTGTTGACATGAACATCATTTGGTTGAAACATGAATATCACCTAGGCACAGGTGCTCAAGTAATGAAATTTCAAGAATGAACTAATGTGGGTTAAGGTATACACATGTAGTATACACACAAGCATGACTACTTAAACATTGTTTAACCTTGTTATGTGATAACATGACTTTAGTAATCATCTTTGAAGCATGAACTTGTATTGTTTAAAGTATGTGAATTTTCGGCATGAGAACATATGATTTTGAGTTAAAATGAGAATGCTAGATTTGAACTCGAGTTTATAATATTTATAAGCATGTGTGTTGATTAATATAAGTAACTTGAAATACTATGTGTTCAAACCTATATTATGCATAGAAACTAGATAATCTAAAGGTATTAAATCTAAGACATGATTAGATTGACTTACGTGATCTTATGTGATAGACTTATATGATAAGTAGATTATTGTAAGTGTAGACTTATATTAGTTTACACATGCTAATTGGAATACCGACTTACTAATGTTAGGTTATTTCAACGAGATTTAATTAAAGCTAGAACTTAATTGTAGCTGAGCAATCAGGCAAGTCTCTGAACTTCGCTCTTTGGTTGTGCAAGTTCTTTAATTCTTATTTGTGCAAGTATCCTATCCTTGTGTTTACTTTATTCAAGGAACATTATAAGGAAGTACTTTTGAACTCGTTCTTGTATTATTGTGCAAGTTTCATATCCTTCTCATATTGTCTTGAGCAGGATTATTGTTGAATTGAAAGTTGTTCATTTAAGCTTGAACTTTATTTCCAAGCATGCTAATAGGTGGTTTAATTACTTTACAATTATTCCACATCGATATTCTTAATATTCGCACTTGGAACACTTGAGTTCGTACAGTCGTGGACTTGTACCTTATTTAAAGTTCTATAATTCTTGAACTGCGTCAGATAGAGTCTGAACCATTGTTTGGTCAAACAATTGTATGAAGTTTTATAAAAGCTATCCAGACCAATTGATGGTATGGATTCTTAGACTGAAAGAACACCCCTTATATATATAGGGGAGTACCCCATGTATCTAGTATAAAGATATAAACAACAGAGTTTAATGTTATGCATATATATGGCGTACGAGAGGCTGATCCCCTCAAGTACTTATTCTGTAGCCAGTAACCAAAGGGTCAATCAGCTATTGATTCCATTGGAGTTTTATAGTTCAAAGTCTACTTGACTATCAGTTATTCTAAAAGCAATCATTATCTTTGCTTCTAATATTCATATTATTGAATCCTTCAGATATTTATATTGCTGAATCCTTCAAGATATTCATATTATTGAATTCATTATCAGATATTTTCTATTCATCATGATATATCCTTTATTGTTGTATTTAAACTTGCTGAGTAAACTTGTTGCTCATTCTTGCTATATCATGACTTATATTGCAGTTAAGCCCGAGACTTCAGGGAAGGACAAGAGTAAAGGGAAGATGTAGGATTAGTTTGCAAGGAGCAAACTTTATCTTTATGTTTAATTAAATTACTGTTATGTAATATGAACCCTAATGACTATTCTAGGGTATGTTTGTATGTTTGTATTAAGGTTATCGAATCTTGGGACTAGCAACACCTTTGGAATGAACGACATACATTTATTATTTTCCGCATTTAGTTGTTGTATGTTGTTTAGAGGTGGATATTTGTATTGTATCGTGATGACCGGATCGGGTTTAGAGAACCCTGGTTTGGGGGTGTCACAAGTTGGTATCAAAGCTGTAGGTTATAAACATTAAGAATGCGAAACCTAGGTTATAACCTTTGTAGAAAACTCAAGTAGAGTATGTAGGTGACGGGTTGAGGAGATCCATCGGGTTTTATTGTGATACTGAAGTTATTTATTTGAATCAAATATGATTGATAGACGTCCTAACTTCTTAATACTAACATGAATAGCATATCACATAAAACCTAATATTTTCTCCTTTCCCTCAGATCATGCCGCTTAGGAGACAACCAAAAAACTAGAGGGAGGAAGGATCCGTTAACAACGGAGGGGGAAATTCTAACCCAATGTAGAACTTTGTTGACCTGTTAACAGAAGCAATGCAAAATAGACCCCCGCCAGCAGGGCAGCCAGGACATCACTTGGCTAGCTTCAAGGATTTTAAATTGGTAGGACCACCATAGTTCTGGGGAACCTTAGACCCAATCGAAGCCCAAACCTGGATCGAAGAGATGGAGAAAGTGTTTGAGGTCGCACGAGTGGCCGAAGCACAAAAGACGAGTTTTACCATTTTTATGATGAAGGGCGAAGCTAATTATTGGTGGAAAGCCAATAAGGGACGAGCAGGAGAAGGAGTCATTCCTTGGGACAAATTTAAGGAGCTATTCCTATAATACCCGAGAATTTCCATATATTATTAAATAAATATATTAATGGAAATGAGAATTTATTTGAATATAAATGATTTTGTGTTATGAGATGAATTAATTCAATTATATATAATTGAATAATTATAATAATTGAGAAATTGGTGGAGTTTGTGATAAACTCGTTGATTGCCTTGTGTGGCACAGTGACGTAATATAAGAATGATTATATTAATTTAAGCGAACAATTAATCTATATTAATTGTTAATCGAAGAATATTAATTAACTGTTATAAAATACTATTTAGGATTGATTAATAATATGTGATTATTATTATTGCAAGAAACATAATAATAATGAGCAACGTGTTTATAAATATAATAAGATTTATATCAAAGTGATGATTAATCATATAAGGGTTAATTAAATTGTTATGGAGGTTAACAATTATATTGATTGATGTAGGATATGTGTATATTATTAATTAATATTCAATTTATAAGATGAGAAATTATATGTGCAAGCATGCAAATTAAATGTGTAGCATATATTAGCTGACTATGTATTATGTGAAGTGTAATATGACACTATTATATGGTAAGGCTTATTAAACCATGTGAGCTACTTGATTAATAACTTGTGTGACAATAAATATGTGGGTATACATTGTATAATATATCATGAACATACTGTAAACAATTAGTTTTAATAAAGGAGACAGTGTAATGTGTTAACATCTGATTAGATTATATCCGGTATTAACAAAATGTACATGGATTATACGTGTCAATTTACACTTACTACAGTATATGAATTATTGTGACATTTCAATTAAAGACTTAAGTGTCTAAATATGTGTGTGTAATAATTTAAGTGTTGTATACTAATAAAATGCTGAGTATATGGCCTTGCCCCATATTATTAAACACAAACCTTGTACACGTGAAATGCATCATGAAGCTAGCCTACTCTCTTCTCTCAAACTCAGCATTCTAGCCATCATGATCATGATGGGAGTGGGTGGAATAGTGGAGATCACCAACTAATTACCAACTCCCTCTTATCTAGCAAACATTCCTATAATCTGTTAGTTTGATTTTGGATGTAAATGCATTGCTTGGTTATGAAATTCTTCTATAAATATAACCCATCCTCTTCCTAATTCATTTGCTGAGAATTTTGGCTAAGTAAGTTAAGAGTTATATATATATTTATCAGTGTTCTTGAGTAGCAGCAAGTTCAGAATCTAACAGAAGGTATAATACAGTTTCCTTGTTATTCATTTTCGTTTTCTGTCAAAAGTTCTAATTTTTGATTATGCCAAATTGGTTCATGATTGGTTTGTAGAACCCTTATATTGTTGTTATATGAACATACATACGTGATGGAACCACTATATAGCTTTCTTGACTTTCATTTCCATTGTTGCTCTATAATTTCTGTAAAGCATCGAATTCGTGAAATTAGTTGGAGTTCATGAAATTGGGAATCGTTTGGGCGATTGACTGTTATATAAGCATATATATGTGTTAGTAAGTTAAAAAGGTTAGTCTAATAGCATATGGGTATGTCGAGATCGATAAAATGGGAGGTTTTGGGTCGGTTTCGCTACAGTCTGAACTGAGGAACTGTCCCCACGCCGCAGCGCCGCAGCGCTGCAAACCGCGCCGCAGCGCCGCGTCGCAACGCCACCCGCGCCGCAGCGCTAGAATATGGCTGCTGTTGCCGCGCCGCAGCGCCGGCCTCTGTGTTCAGTTTTATGCATTCTGCAACAAAACTGTTATGTACTAATTGGTTGATTTTTGTTTAAACAAGCATGGAAGCATGATTAATAAATATATATAAACCTAATGAGGCAATGTAAGCATGTTTTAGTGTATTAGCATGCATGGTTAACAAAACGACATGAAGCTTGGAAACGAACTTAAAATTTCATAAACAATCATTAACATTATAAAGCATGTTTACATACTGACCTTGCAAGCACGTTAGTACCACCTAGAGACACATGAAGTGCATGTTAGCTTATCTATATTGGTTCCGTAATAAAATATGAACGTGTGAACCTAACTAGTGCTCATTCCTAACAAAAATATAAGTTTGAAGGTGGATATGATCATGTAAATGCTATATAGTCATTTTGATGTTATGAGCATGTTTAGATAACTTTGAAATATATGAATGAAGCCTTAACTTGTGTTTATATAGTTCGTAAGGAAGCATGAACATGTTAGGCTCTATTAGTAAGATTCACTAATAGAAATACAAGCCTTGCACATGAGCATTAACACGATACGTGGAGATTTAAATTCTGATATTTATGGACACATGTGATAGTACTCTTAGACTCATTCATGTGTCATGCATATATATATACCATGATTGGTTGCCGTGATTAAAGTTTAGCATAAACAAAGCATGTTTTCAAGATAATAACAATGCTAGCTACATATATGCAATACGAGTACTCATGAGCATGACTAATACAAGTTATATGAATATCTTATGTGTTTAAAAGCGACCATGTTAGACCATATGAGTTCGTGTCCTTGAATGGCTTTAAGTATTAACTTAAGAACCTATACCATGTACGATTGGATTTGGAAAAGTTATACAAGCATGTAAAGTATCCTTTAAATATGAATACATGCTACGTGATATTATATGATGTTACTTGAACCCGATTTTGACGGTTAACTTAAGGAGATGCCGTAACTTGCTAAAATGAAATATATTTAGTATTGATTGTGGTCTTATGTGATATTAATAATATGCAAGCATGTTTGCTAATTGTTGAGATCTTATATAAGATGAGAATGCGTTTAAACTCTAAAGAAGGAACGTTAAGGATAGAAATTATATTCTATATAACTGTGTAGCTAGGTAAAACTTACCTTATGTGTTCATCGTATATTCAAAGAGAAAATGTGAAGTTAAATTATATGACTAATGAATATCATATGTATACGTAACTGTATTACGATAGGAATTCGAAAGTGTTGATTGCTTTTCGTGGATAAACTACGCTAAAGGCAAGTTCTCTTACTTACACTCTTTTAAAGTGCAAGTATCCTAACCGACGCATTTACTTTATGCAAGGAAAGCTATGATTATGAAAGTTTCCTAACTTATACTCTTTTACTATGCAAGTATCCTATCTTGTGTATTGCGAACTAGTTTCCTATTTAATCGGTTGAATTGAATTAGCATACTTGAACTCTTATTTCATTAAAGCTATTATTCATGTTGAACTTAGTATTGTTCTTGAATATTGTGAAAGTGTCTATGCCATTTGATTCGGCTGGACTTATGTTATTGAAAAGCAACCCAAACTAATTGATTGGTGCGGGATCTTGTATTTGACTGAGAAGAACAACCTTCTTTGAAGGGAATATATAATTGTCGGAGAACCGACGTGTACACTTGAGTATGATTGATTGTTATGCCTAACAAGGGTACTTTAGGCTAATCACCTGTTGTACCTATTTTTGTTGGATTTTCAATTTATTACTGTCAATTCTAGTAGAAGTTCATAGTCCGTAGTGACTACTCAGTATTCAATTATTTGAAATCTTGAATTGACTTATTATTGAATCATATTGATATTATCCTGTCCTTAGCGACTGTTATTGAGAACTGTTGATATTCTTGTTATTCTTGAACTATCAAATCTTGCTACACCCTTTCGAGAATTGAGAATCTTATTATTCACCCTTATTGTATATTACTTGCTGGGCAATTTGTGCTCATTCTTGCTTTCCCTAAAACATTTCAGTTAAGGCAGAGCATGGCGAACCTTCGGGCATTGAAAGGGCAAGGGCAAGGCTACCAACTAGCTTATGTCTGTTATGTTTCAAATATATTAATATTGTGTGAAGATGACATAGTAAGACTGGATTTGTTTATGTTTAAGCTTAAGTCAGATTATATAACAAGTCGTTAATTGATATTGCTATGTAATCTATTAAGTACTGTAGGTTACGAGACTTGGGGGAATAATTATAATAAATCATTGTAAATTATTTTGGAATAGATTTTTCGCTGTGGTTGTGTGATATTTAGTTATCATTATTGCGATGTATTACCATGAGCACGTGATGAACCGAATTCGAGAGACCAAGTGGCGGTCCTGGAATTTGGGGGCGTAACAGGTTGGTATCAAAGCTGTAGTTATAAACCTTAGGAACGAGTGTCCTTAGACTATAACTTAGGCGAACTTAGAAGTTAGGAAGGAGATAAAACTCATGTAGAGTTTTCCTTGAGAGGCTTAGTCTGTTATGAAATGTAACTTCATTTTATACAGTGAACTTATATTTTGTTTAACATTCTAATGGAGATGCTATTTCTTATCTTGTGTTTGTGAGTGTAGGATGACAGACACAGGGGTACCTAGTAGAGTTGCAGAGGAGGAGCCCAGGGATATACACGTAGTATACGAGGCACCTCTAGAGGCTACACCAGTGCAGGCTGTTGCACCGTTCGAGTCCGACGACGAGGACGAGATTGAGATAGAGTCTGATCCAGAGGAGGAGCCGATGGAGGATGGGCCAGTAGAGGACTCTGATGAGGCTACTATAGAGGAACAGATGTTAGGCGAGTACGAGGAGCGTATTCTAGAGTTAGACTGCAGAGTCCAGGACCTGGAGGCAGAGGCCCACGAGAGAGAGTCTGAGTTCCAGAAGCTGAGGGACGAGGACCACCAGAGGAAGCTGGCTATGCAAGAGTTAGAGGTGGAGATTGCCTACCGTAGGGAGGCAGGGATCCAGATGGGGACTCTATTTCACAGGTCAGTGGCTAGGAATGTAGATTTGGCAGAGAAGCTAGAAGAGGTTGAGTAGAGGGAGCTGAGTGAGAAAACTGAGAAAGAGGCACTCCGTACTCAGCTAGAGTTGGAGGTGATGGATAGGTTACACTTCGAGGAGAAGTGGGAAGCGTCCAATGAGAGAGCTGACGACCTTGAGGACGAGGTCAGGTGCAAGAAGAGAAAGATGAACAAGATGGGGTATGTGTTCCGTTCAGCTTTTGAAAGGGTGATTGATGGTGTGTACCACTACCCGGCAGAACAGGGACAGACTCTACATACCTTGAGCCGAGAGCTGGTTGCGTATATAGCACAGTTGGAGTACAAGAGCGCAGTGGAGCGCCGGATGATGGGATGAGATTTCCTTAGTCAGTCTAGTGGTAGTACTAGTTGTGTCTTTATGTATTGTATATACTATGTTGTAATCCCGATCTTTTGTATAAGATGTGGGATGATGATGTAAACCCCGAGTTAGCTTTTGTTAGAGGGGTAGTATGGTAGTAGGTTGGTATATTCCCCGTCTTTTGTGATATTAGGGGATATATGTGATAACATTTATAGCAGTATGCTAGGAAAATCATGTAATGAAATGAAATGGCATATGAATATAAATGGAGTTGATTTTTGAAATGTGTTATAAATTTATTCTTTTAGTATTAAAAGAAATACTTAAGTGATATACTTGAATAATAATAAAATGAAAATTTGTGATGCAGATAATGCCGCCCAGACGTAGATTGACTGCACCCGAAGAATCCGTTAACAATGAGAGAGAACAAGTAGACCCGATCCAGAAACTGGTAGACTTGTTAGGAGAAGGCTTAAGGGGAAGAAACAATGATCCCGTTCGCCCGAACCCTCAAACTGTGCCAGTAACAACCTTTAAAGACTTTAAGAGTGTAGGACCCCCGGAGTTCGAGGGAACTACCAACCCAATCGTCACACAAACGTGGATCAAAGAGATCGAAAAAGCTTTCACTATAGCTAGCGTAGGCGAAGATCAGAAGACGGTGTTTGCCACGTACATGATGAGGGGAGAAGCGAACTACTGGTGGGAGGCTAATCAGCAAAGAGCTGGAGAAGGGATAATAGCTTGGGATAAGTTTAAGACACTGTTCTTCGAGAATTACTTTCCGAAGAGTATGAAGAATAGGATGGAGGTGAAATTCCTAGAGTTAAAACAAGGTGAGATGACGGTGGCGCAATACGCGGCTAGGTTTAACGAACTAGCGCGATTTGCGGAGCACCAAGTTGGTGATGAAGAGAGGAAGGCTAGACGCTTTGAACAAGGGTTGAAGCCATGGCTGTTCAATAAGGTATCAGTTCTTCAAATTGATTCCTTTGCAACATTACTGGAGAAGGCAATCATTGCGGAAGGCGGCAGTGAGGCCTTAAGTCTGTATAACAAAGAAAAGAAAGGAAAGAATACTGGAGGAGAATCGTACGGGAGGAAGCAGTAGCGGAGGAAGCAACTTGGGAAAGAGAAAGTGGGAGAACAACAACAACAACAAAAACAACAATAATAATCAATCAGGGAATTTTCGTGGAGGTTTCAAGAAGAGGGCTGAAGGATGCCCGAAGTGTGGGAAGAATCACCAGGGCGAGTGCTGGAAGGGACGTGGCACTTGCTACAACTGCGGACAGGAAGGGCACATCTCGCCCAACTGTCCGAAAC
This sequence comes from Panax stipuleanatus, assembly GCA_020205555.1. Lineage (NCBI taxonomy): Eukaryota > Viridiplantae > Streptophyta > Magnoliopsida > Apiales > Araliaceae > Panax > Panax stipuleanatus. The sequence goes on along the minus strand of CM035119.1, from coordinate 73,851,787 downwards.
CAAAGAAGATCCAAGGATGCTTTGCGTGTGGCTCAACGGAGCACCGGATTAAGGACTGCCCAAAGAAGGGAAGTGGCGGGGGTAGTAATCAGCAAGGAGGTAACAAGCTGATGATCGGTGGACCGGCACAATCCAACCGCCCAACCGCCAGAACCTTTAACATGACCGTCCAGGACGTCGTGGCTGCGAAGGACGTGGTGTCAGGTATAATCCCAATCAATGATATAAATGCTTATGTATTATTTGATTCGGGTGCCACCTGTTCTTTTGTATCTGAAGAATTTGCTAGTAGACTTAGTACACCCCGAGAACTTTTAGAAAATCCTTTGATCATAGAAGTTGCTAATAAGGAAGTGATCCCTGTAGAATACGTTTATCAAAATTATCGTGCAAGTATTAGTAAACATGAAATGAGCGTAGACTTGATTCCTATTAGACTGGGAGAATTTGATGTAATACTGGGAATGGATTGGTTGTATAACCATGCTGCGATAATTGACTGTCAGAACAAATGTGTGAACCTTCAGACTCCGAGTAAGTCTAAGGTAGTGTTTTATGGTAGCTCATCGCTTAAGCAATCGTGTTGCGTTACGATGATGCAGGCCAAGAAATTGTTAAGGAAAGGATGTGTAGGATATTTAGCTTACATCGTTGATACTCGGAAAAAGGGAGTAGAAATTAAGGATATAGACGTAGTTAATGAATTCCAAGATGTGTTTCCGGACGATCTGCCTGGTCTTCCGCCAGACAGAGAAATCGAATTCGTAATAGACTTAGCACCGGGAACGGCACCGATTTCGAAAGCTCCATATCGTATGGCGCCAGTAGAAATGAAGGAATTGATGATACAATTACAAGAATTGTTGGATAAGGGTTACATTCGACCGAGTGTTTCTCCTTGGGGAGCACCAGTACTATTCGTTAAGAAGAAGGACGGATCGATGAGGCTCTGTATCGATTATCGATAATTGAACAGAGTAACGATCAAGAACCGGTATCCGCTACCGAGGATAGACGACTTATTTGATCAACTGAAGGGAGCAAAGTGTTTCTCAAAGATCGACCTACGAACAGGATATCATCAACTGAAAGTGAGGGATGAGGACATACCAAAGACTGCGTTTCGAACCCGTTATGGACACTACGAGTTTTTGGTAATGTCATTCGGATTGACTAATGCTCCGGCAGCATTTATGGACTTGATGAACCGAGTTTTCAAGCCATACTTGGATAAATTTGTAGTGGTTTTTATCGACAACATTTTGATCTACTCAAAGACAGAGGAAGAACACGCCGAACATCTGAAGATTGTTTTGGAGGCACTAAGGAAGGAGAAGATGTATGCAAAATTTTCTAAGTGCGAATTTTGGATAGAGAAGGTTCAATTCTTAGGCCACGTGGTGGATAAGAATGGAATCTCAGTAGACCCTGCAAAGGTCGAAGCAGTAAGTAATTGGGAACAACCGAGAACACCGACGGAGGTGAGAAGCTTTCTAGGGTTAGCTGGGTACTATCGAAGATTCATCCAAGATTTTTCTAAGATAGCAACCCCGTTGACCAATTTGACTAGAAAGACGGTGAAATTTGTATGGACCGACAAATGCGAAGAAAGTTTTCAAGAACTGAAAAGGAGATTGAGCGAAGCACCTGTGTTATCATTACCAGATGATGCGGGAAATTTTGTGGTGTATAGTGATGCATCGCACAAGGGACTTGGCTGTGTGCTTATGCAGCACGGCAAGGTCATTGCATATGCATCACGACAATTAAAGGATTACGAAAAATGATACCTCATGACTTAGAGTTAGCGGCAGTAGTTTTTGCGTTAAAGATATGGAGACATTATCTATACGGAGAAAAATGTGAGATATACACGGACCACAAAAGTCTGAAATATATCTTCACACAGATGGAGTTAAACATGCGGCAGAGAAGGTGGTTAGAATTAATCAAATACTATGACTGCGATATTCTTTATCACCCGGGAAAGGCAAATGTGGTTGCCGACGCTCTGAGCAGGAAAGGAAGGGAGAAGTTGTTTAATTTGACGACTCAGGAAGAGTTGATAAGAGAGATGGAGAAATTGGAGATAGAAGTGAAAGGACCAGAAAAGTCTGGTGAGAAGTTAATTGTAATGGAAGCTTGTCCGACGTTGTTGGATAGAGTAAAGGAAGCTCAGGAAAAGGATGAAGAGTGTGAGAAAATCCGAAAGAGGATCACAGAAAATGAGGAAGAAAAATTTCGAATGGATAAAGACGGTATTTTGATATTTGAAGGGAGAGTGTGGGTACCAGCGGTAACCGAGTTGAGGGAAGAGATTTTGCACGAGGCACATAATACGACATATTCCGTTCATTCGGGAGGCACAAAGATGTACCAAGATCTAAGGCAACATTTTTGGTGGCCCAATTTGAAACGGGAAGTCGCGGAGTGCGTCAGTAGATGCTTGACTTGCCAACGCGTTAAAGTAGAGCATCAGCGGCCGAGTGGTTTACTACAACCGTTAGAAATACCAGAGTGGAAATGGGAGCATATTACCATGGACTTCGTGGTAGGACTTCCAGTTACACAGAAAGGTTATGATGCTATTTGGGTTATCGTGGATCGACTAACGAAGACTGCACACTTTCTACCAATCAAGATCCACTATAGTTTGAACCAATTAGCAAGCCTATATGTAAAAGAAATTGTTTCACGACATGGAGTGCCGGTGTCAATTGTCTCTGATCGAGATCCGCGCTTCACGTCCAATTTTTGGAAGAGTTTGCAAAAAAGAATGGGAACGCAGATGAGGTTGAGTACAGCTTATCATCCTCAAACAGACGGACAAAGTGAGCGAACAATACAAACGCTAGAAGACATGCTTAGGACTTGTGTGATGGATTTTAAGGGAAATTGGGACGACCACCTACCCTTAGTAGAATTCGCATATAATAATAGCTACCATGCAAGTATCGGCATGCCACCGTACGAAGCTCTTTACGGGAGAAAGTGCAGAACGCCGTTATGTTGGGACGAAGTCGGAGAACGACGAATAGTCGGACCAGAGTTAGTTCAACAAACCGCAGACGTGGTGACAGTGATAAGAGCCAGACTTGTAGCAGCTCAAGATCGCCAGAAGAAATACGCAGATTTGCATCGGCAGGACTGAGACTTCAAAGTCGGTAGTTTCGTATTCTTGAAGGTATCTCCATGGAAAGGAAAAATCCGTTTCGGCAAGAAAGGAAAATTGAGTCCAAGATTCATAGGACCGTTCGAGATACTGAAGCGATTGGGCGAAGTGGCATACAAAGTTGCGTTACCACCCGAGTTGGAGCATATCCACAACGTGTTCAACATTTCCGTGTTGCGACCGTACAAGGCCGACTACAAGCACGTGATTTCTTACGAGCCCATTCAAGTGGAGAAGAACTTGGCGTATGAAGAAATTCTTGTCCAGATATTAGATAGGAAAGAACAAACTTTGAGAAATAGAGTTATTTCATCTGTAAAAGTACTTTGGCGTAACCACGATGTCGAGGAGGCAACGTGGGAGTTAGAAGATAGGATGATGAGGGACTATCCCCATCTATTTGTGTAACCTTGTAGCAATTCCGGGACGGAATTTTTATAAGGAGGGGAGGATGTAATACCCGAGAATTTCTATATATTATTAAATAAATATATTAATGGAAATGAGAATTTATTTGAATATAAATGATTTTGTGTTATGAGATGAATTAATTCAATTATATATAATTGAATAATTATAATAATTGAGAAATTGGTGGAGTTTGTGATAAACTCGTTGATTGCCTTGTGTGGCACAGTGACGTAATATAAGAATGATTATATTAATTTAAGCGAACAATTAATCTATATTAATTGTTAATCGAAGAATATTAATTAACTGTTATAAAATACTAATGAGGATTGATTAATAATATGTGATTATTATTATTGCAAGAAACATAATAATAATGAGCAACGTGTTTATAAATATAATAAGATTTATATCAAAGTGATGATTAATCATATAAGGGTTAATTAAATTGTTATGGAGGTTAACAATTATATTGATTGATGTAGGATATGTGTATATTATTAATGAATATTCAATTTATAAGATGAGAAATTATATGTGCAAGCATGCGAATTAAATGTGTAGCATATATTAGCTGACTATGTATTATGTGAAGTGTAATATGACACTATTATATGGTAAGGCTTATTAAACCATGTGAGCTACTTGATTAATAACTTGTGTGACAATAAATATGTGGGTATACATTGTATAATATATCATGAACATATTGTAAACAATTAGTTTTAATAAAGGAGACAGTGTAATGTGTTAACATCTGATTAGATTATATCCGGTATTAACAAAATGTACATGGATTATACGTGTCAATTTACACTTACTACAGTATATGAATTATTGTGACATTTCAATTAAAGACCTAAGTGTCTAAATATGTGTGTGTAATAATTTAAGTGTTGTGTACTAATAAAATGCTTAGTATATGGCCTTGTCCCATATTATTAAACACAAAACTTATACACGTGAAATGCATCATGAAGCTAGCCTACTCTCTTCTCTCAAACTCAGCATTCTAGCCATCATGATCATGAAGGGAGTGGGTGGAATAGTGGAGATCACCAACTAATTACCAACTCCCTCTTATCTAGCAAACATTCCTATAATCTGTTAGTTTGATTTTGGATGTAATTGCATTGCCTGGTTATGAAATTCTTCCATAAATATAACCCATCCTCTTCCTAATTCATTTGCTGAGAATTTTGGCTAAGTAAGTTAAGAGTTATATATATATTTATCAGTGTTCTTGAGTAGCAGCAAGTTCAGAATCTAACAGAAGGTATAATACAGTTTCCTTGCTATTCATTTTCGTTTTCTGTCAAAAGTTCTAATTTTTGATTATGCCAAATTGGTTCATGATTGGTTTGTAGAACCCTTATATTGTTGTTATATGAACATACATACGTGATGGAACCACTATATAGCTTTATTGACTTTCATTTCCATTGTTGCTCTGTAATTTCTGTGAAGCATCGAATTCGTGAAATTAGTTGGAGTTCATGAAATTGGGAATCGTTTGGGCGATTGACTGTTATATAAGCATATATATGTGTTAGTAAGTTAAAAAGGTTAGTCTAATAGCATATGGGTATGTCGAGATCGATAAAATGGGAGGTTTTGGGTCGGTTTCGCTGCAGTCTGAACTGAGGAACTGTCCCCACGCCGCAGCGCCGCAGCGCCGCAAACCGCGCCGCAGCGCCGCGTCGCAACGCCACCCGCGCCGCAGCGCTAGAATATGGCTGCTGTTGCCGCGCCGCAGCGCCGGCCTCTGTGTTCAGTTTTATGCATTCTGCAACAAAACTGTTATGTACTAATTGGTTGATTTTTGTTTAAACAAGCATGGAAGCATGATTAATACATATATATAAACCTAATGAGGCAATGTAAGCATGTTTTAGTGTATTAGCATGCATGGTTAACAAAACGACATGAAGCTTGGAAACGAACTTAAAATTTCATAAACAATCATTAACATTATAAAGCATATTTACATACTGACCTTGCAAGCACGTTAGTACCGCCTAGAGACACATGAAGTGCATGTTAGCTTATCTATATTGGTTCTGTAATAAAATATGAACGTGTGAACCTAACTAGTGCTCATTCCTAACAAAAATATAAGTTTGAAGGTGGATATGATCATGTAAATGCTATATAGTCATTTTGATGTTATGAGCATGTTTATATAACTTTGAAATATATGAATGAAGCCTTAACTTGTGTTTATATAGTTCGTAAGGAAGCATGAACATGTTAGGCTCTATTAGTAAGATTCACTAATAGAAATACAAGCCTTGCAAATGAGCATTAACACGATACGTGGAGATTTAAATTCTGATATTTATGGACACATGTGATAGTACTCTTAGACTCATTCATGTGTCATGCATATATATATACCATGATTGGTTGCCGTGATTAAAGTTTAGCATAAACAAAGCATGTTTTCAAGATAATAACAATGCTAGCTACATATATGCAATACGAGTACTCATGAGCATGACTAATACAAGTTATATGAATATCTTATGTGTTTAAAAGCGACCATGTTAGACCATATGAGTTCGTGTCCTTGAATGGCTTTAAGTATTAACTTAAGAACCTATACCATGTACGATTGGATTTGGAAAAGTTATACAAGCATGTAAAGTATCCTTTAAATATGAATACATGCTACGTGATATTATATGATGTTACTTGAACCCGATTTTGACGGTTAACTTAAGGAGATGCCGTAACTTGCTAAAATAAAATATATTTAGTATTGATTGTGGTCTTATGTGATATTAATAATATGCAAGCATGTTTGCTAATTGTTGAGATCTTATATAAGATGAGAATGCGTTTAAACTCTAAAGAAGGAACGTTAAGGATAGAAATTATATTCTATATAACTGTGTAGCTAGGTAAAACTTACCTTATGTGTTCATCGTATATTCAAAGAGAAAATGTGAAGTTAAATTATATGACTAATGAATATCATATGTATACGTAACTGTATTACGATAGGAATTCGAAAGTGTTGATTGCTTTTCGTGGATAAACTACGCTAAAGGCAAGTTCTCTTACTTACACTCTTTTAAAGTGCAAGTATCCTAACCGACGCATTTACTTTATGCAAGGAAAGCTATGATTATGAAAGTTTCCTAACTTATACTCTTTTACTATGCAAGTATCCTATCTTGTGTATTGCGAACTAGTTTCCTATTTAATCGGTTGAATTGAATTAGCATACTTGAACTCTTATTTCATTAAAGCTATTATTCATGTTGAACTTAGTATTGTTCTTGAATATTGTGAAAGTGTCTATGCCATTTGATTCGGCTGGACTTATGTTATTGAAAAGCAACCCAAACTAATTGATTGGTGCGGGATCTTGTATTTGACTGAGAAGAACAACCTTCTTTGAAGGGAATATATAATTGTCAGAGAACCGACGTGTACACTTGAGTATGATTGATTGTTATGCATAACAAGGGTACTTTAGGCTGATCACCTGTTGTACCTGTTTTTGTTGGATTTTCAGTTTATTACTGTCAATTCTAGTAGAAGTTCATAGTCCGTAGTGACTACTCAGTATTCAATTATTTGAAATCTTGAATTGACTTATTATTGAATCATATTGATATTATCCTGTCCTTAGCGACTGTTATTGAGAACTGTTGATATTCTTGTTATTCTTGAACTATCAAATCTTGCTACACCCTTTCGAGAATTTAGAATCTTATTATTCACCCTTATTGTATATTACTTGCTGGGCAATTTGTGCTCATTCTTGCTTTCCCTAAAACATTTCAGTTAAGGCAGAGCATGGCGAACCTTCGGGCATTGATAAGGGCAAGGGCAAGGCTACCAACTAGCTATTGTCTGTTATGTTTCAAATATATTAATATTGTGTGAAGATGACGTAGTAAGACTGGATTTGTTTATGTTTAAGCTTAAGTTGGATTATATAACAAGTCGTTAATTGATATTGCTACGTAATCTATTAAGTACTGTAGGTTACGAGACTTGGGGGAATAATTATAATAAATCATTGTAAATTATTCTGGAATAGATTTTTCGCTGTGGTTGTGTGATATTTAGTTATCATTATTGCGATGTATTACCATGAGCACGTGATGAACCGAATTCGAGAGACCAAGTGGCGGTCCTGGAATTTGGGGGCGTCACAATTCCTCTAGAATTACTTCTAGGAGAATACGTAACAGGATATGGAGGTTAAGTTTCTGGAACTGAAATAAGGTAGTATGTCTGTCGCAGAGTACGCGGCAAGATTTAACGAGTTGGCCCGATTCGCTTCACATTAGGTTGACACGGAGGCCAGGAAAGGCAAGGAGGATCGAATTAGGACTGAAACCATGGGTACAGAAAGCAGTGGCTGTGTTAAAGATTAAGACTTACTCTGATCTATTGGAAATGGATATCATTGCAGAAGGAGGCAATGAAGCCATACTACGGTTTAAACAAGAAAAGAAGACCGGGAATGAAGGACAGAATGGGGGAAGCAGCGAATGCAGCAACCCCAAGAAGCGTAATTAGATGGAGAGCCAATCCTTTGGAGGTAACAAGTCCGAGGGAGAGGCCAAGAAAAATAGAAAGTGCAATAACTGTGGGAGGAATCACTCGGGGGAGTGCATGAAGGAAAAGAGTGTTTGTTATCGTTGTGGACAACTGGGGCACATGGCTCCTCAGTGTCCGAATAAGCAGAAGGGAGGATGTTTCTGATGTGGAGCCCCAGACCATCAGATTAAGGACTGCCCGAAGAGAAATGGCGATGCAACTAGTGGCAACCGCAACAATAATAAAAGACTGAGCATTGGAGGGCCAGCCAGTCAAGCTAACAGACCAATGGCACGCACGTTCAATATGACCGTTCAGGATGCAGTGGAGTCCAACGACGTGGTGTCAGGTATCATCCCAATCAACAATATAGATGCCTATGCGTTATTTGATTCGGGTGCTACTTGCTCTTTTATTTTCGAAGAATTTGTTAAACGGTTAGACTTACCCCGTGAGAAATTAGAACACCTATGAACATAGAAGTAGCAAACAAGGAAATTATCCCCGTAGAATACATTCATAGGAACTGTTATACCGAATTGCTAGGATTTAAGCTCAACGTGGATTTGATACGGATTCATTTGGGGGAGTTCGATGTAATCCTTGGAATGGACTGGTTATCGATTCACGGAGCAGTTACCGACTGTAAAAAGAAGTGCTTACACCTGAAGACTCTGAATAAGTCGAAGGTGGTATTTTATGGTAGTAAATCGCCGCGACAATCTCATTGTCTGATGATGGTGCAAGCACATAGATTGTTTAGGAAGGGTTGTATAGGTTATTTGGCTCATGTGGTTAATACTCGATGAGTCAAGGGTGAACTGGGTCAAATACCTATTGTAAGGGAATTCGCCGATGTCTTCCCAGACGAGATTCCGGGATTGCCACTTGATTGAGAGATTGAGTTTGTTATTGATTTGGCACCAGGGACAGCACTTGTATACAAAGCGTCGTATCGTATGGCTCCGGTAGAAATGAAAGAACTGATGGCTCAATTACAAGAGTTATTAGATAAGGTATACATTCGACCGAGCGTATCACCGTGGGGAGCACCAGTCTTATTCGTAAAGAAGAAAGATGGGTCGCTAAGGCTTTGTATCAACTATAGAGAGTTAAACAAGGTCACCATTAAGAACAAGTACCCGTTACCCAGGATCGACGATCTATTTGATCAGTTGAAGGGGGAGAAATACTTTTCAAAGATTGACTTAAGGACCGGTTATCACCAATTGAGAGTGAGGTCGGAGGACATTCCAAAGACGGCATTCAGAACTCGGTATGGACGCTTTGAGTTTCTGGTAATGTCATTCGGATTGACGAACGCACCGACATCATTTATGGACTTGATGGACAGAGTGTTCAAATAGTATTTGGATAAGTTTGTTGTCGTATTCATCGATGACATTCTGGTGTATTTAGAGACGGAGGAAGAACGTGCCGATCATCTAAGGATAGTGTTGGAGACATTAAGGAGGGAGAAGCTGTATGCAAAATTCTCCAAGTGTGAGTTTTGGTTGCAGAGAGTGCAGTTTTTGGGGCACGTTATCAACAAGAATGGTGTTTCGGTGGATCCAGCAAAAGTAGAAGCGGTTATCAATTGGGAGCAGCCGAAGACGCCGACAGAGATCAGAAGTTTCTTAGGATTAGCGGGATACTATCGGAGATTCATCCAGGATTTTTCAAAGATAGCATCGCCGTTGACCAATCTTACTAGAAAAACAGTTAAGTTCGTTTGGACGGAGAAGTGTGAAGAGAGTTTCTTAGAATTGAAGAAGAGGCTTAGTCAAGCACCTGTGTTGGCTTTACTGGACAACACAGAAGGGTTTGTAGTGTATAGTGAAGCATCACACAAGGGTCTTGGCTGTGTACTGATGCAACACGGCAGAGTCATTGCATATGCTTCACGCCAACTAAAAGATTATGAGAAGGGTTATCCGACTCATGACCTGGAGTTAGGAGCGGTAGTTTTTTCCTTGAAGATTTGGAGGCATTATTTTTATGGCGAGAAGTGTGAGATATATACGGATCACAAGAGTCTGAAGTATATCTTCATGCAGAAAGAGATAAACATGAGGCAGCGCCGATGGCTAGAATTGATCAAAGATTATGATTGTGAGATTCTGTACCATCCAGGCAAAGCAAATGTAGTGGCAGATGCCTTAAGTAGAAAAGGCAGAGAGAAGTTATTGAAGTTGACCATTTAAGAGGAATTGGTGAAAGATTTTGAACGACTAGACTTGGAGGTTAAGTATCCGATGGAGACTAACGATAAATTATTTATAGTGTCAGCGAGTCTGACTTTATTAGATAAGGTTAAGGAGGCAAAAGAGAAGGACGAAGATTGTGATAACATCAAGAAGCAGTTAGCTGAAGGTGATGAATTGAAATACAAGATTGATAGCACTGGACTACTGAGATTTGAAGGATGAATTTGGGTACCGTTAGTACCAGAATTAAGAGAAGAGATTTTGCAAGAAGCGCACAGTACGAGATACTCGATACACCCAGGAAGCACGAAGATATACCAAGATTTGTGTCACCACTTTTGGTGGCCAAACATGAAGAGAGAGGTTGCGGAATGCATAAGCAGATGTCTAACTTGTCAAAGAGTTAAGGCAGAGCATCAACGACCAAGCGGGTTATTACAACCGTTAGAGATTCTAGAATAGAAGTGGGAGCACATCACAATGGACTTTGTGGTGGGACTTCCGGCAACGCAGAAAGGGCACGACGCCATATGGGTGATTGTAGATCGTCTTACCAAATCGGCTCACTTTTTACCGATTAAGATTAAGTATAGTTTGGACCAGTTAGCTAAATTATATGTCAAGGAAATTATCTCGAGACATGGGGTGTCGGTATCTATCGTATCAGATAGAGATCCGCGATTCACGTCCTATTTCTGGAAAAGTCTTCAAGAAAGAATGGGGACACAATTACGAATGAGTACAGCGTATCATCTGCGGACCGATGGGCAAAGAGAAAGAACAATTCAAACACTTGAAGACATGCTCCAAGCTTGTGTAATGGACTTCAAGGGTAGTTGGGAGGATCACCTTCCATTAGTAAAGTTCGCGTACAATAATAGTTATCACGCTAGTATTGGAATGCCACCGTACGAAGCGCTATATGGGGGAAAGTGTCAAACACCGTTGTGTTGGGACAAAGTTGGAGAACGTCGACTGTTGGGACCAGGATTGGTACAGCAGACTGTAGAAATTATCAAGCTGATAAGAGCACGACTAGTAGCGGCTCAAGATCACCAGAAGAAGTATGCGGACTTGCATTGCAAGAAGAAAGATTTTGAATTAGGAAGTTATGCTTTTCTGAAAGTATCTCCTTGGAAAGGGAATATTCGTTTTAGGAAGAAGGGCAAGTTGAGCCCTAGGTTCATAGGACCGTTCAAGATTCTAAGGCGAGTCAGTGAAGTGGCGTACGAGGTGGCGTTACCTCCTGAACTTGAGCACATTCACAACGTGTTTCATGTATCAGTATTACGGCCGTATAAACCGGACTATAAGCACGTTATCTCTTATGAGCCGGTCCAAGTCAAGAAAGACTTATCATACGAAGAGGTTCCTGTCCAGATACTAGATAGGAAGTAACATAAGCTGAGGAATAAGATCATTCATTATGTTAAGATTCTCTAGAGAAATCACGCAGTCGAAAAGGCTACGTGGGAACTAGAAGAGAAAATGAGAGCGAGTTATCCGTTTTTATTTGAGTAACCTTATTTTTACAATTCCGAGGATGAAATTTTTATAAGGGGGGGGGGGGATGTAACGAACATGAATTTTAAACTCCATTATTAATTTAATATGTGATTTAAATTTTAATGAGTTAGTTTTGTGAGCTTATTTAAACTTTATGTGGTTATGTGAATTTGAGAAATAATTAAAGGGAGTCACTAATGGGTTATTTAAATTAGTGGACTAACCCTAAGACTTTAATATATCAAAGAATTGATAAGGTTGTTAAATAATTAAATATTTAATTTATTTGAATATAGTGTCAGGAATTGAACATATTGATTAATCGCAATTATGAGTAATTACTTGATAATGTGTTGATTAATAATTATTATTAATAAATAATAATTAATGAGTAAGAGATTAATGAATATAAAAATATTATATTTACTTGGTTAATTATTTTGTACAAGCATGTGATAAGTAAATCTTGCAATATATGGTAGTTAACTATATATTATATATAGTACAAGGTGACACATTAATACGTCTACATATTATTTATGTAGACTATATAGTATGATTAATGACATTATGTGAGTTACATGTTATGTACGAATAGACATTACTATGATACCCTATCACTTTATATTAATATCAATAAACTATTGTTATTTGATAATGATTTTTAATAAGTTATTATAATTATAATAATAACAGTTATGGTAATGGAAAAATGGATAATACATGATTGAATTATCTTTAGTGTTAATAGAAAATGTAAATGGATTATATGTATGTATACTACTTGATATATTATATCAACATTTGCTCATTAGAAGTAACATTATAATATACTATGTGTATATATCTTATATTATCTAGTGTATTTATTATGTAACCAAGTATGGGACATATATGATATACACCCATTTGCAAGTTGCTGAGTTAAAATGATAACCTCTCCACTTCTTCTCTTCACGTGAACTCTAGTAGCTATACTACACTACCTTCTCCTAAATTTCTTCACAAATGTAGATCTAATGAGCATGGGGGAGTGGGTTTCATAATTTGATTCACCAACTACTCAACCACCAATCCTTAACCATTGCACAAACACTCATTCCTTTGGTTTAATCTAATGGAGAATTGCAAAGTCTGTGTAAATATTTATTTATAAATATACTCCTCTTTTTCTCATTTCATTTGCTGAGGATTTCAATTGAGTTAGGAAGGAGTATTATAGTAACATTGTGAGTATCATAGTAGCATTATAGAATTGTTTAGCAGCAAGTTAATTACAGAGGTATAACTCCATTTTTGATTTCTGTAAAATTCTTAAAATTTGATTCTTGGAATTAAGCATGTAATTGTTGATAATTGATTTGGGATATGTTGCTTAGTGTTATACAAACTTCTAAATATGTTAGAATAGCAATGTGTTGTGTTAGAATCGAATTTTGTTGGAAATTTTGTAAATTGGGCTGAGGTTCTGCCGATCAGGAAGATAGTTCTGGTTTGGCCGGACACCGGCGCAGCTGCGCCGGGTTTATACCTGGTGCCTGCGCAGCTGCGCAGGTTCCTGTAATCAGTTTTGATTTCTGTTTCAGTCATGTTAAGTGTTAATATGTGGCCTCACTTGGAACAAGCATGTGAACATAATTAAATTACAAATATTAGCACAATACATGATATAAGCATGAATAATCATGATAGTGTACACAATTGACAAAAAACTTATGATTTTGTAATGAAACTTATAGATTCAATTACGAATTTAGACACATACGTGGCATGTTTATATTTTGATATTTTATACATGATAGTATGGTTTATATTGACATGAAATGCATGTTTAAAGTGTTAATCGTACACTAGCATACTTGATTGAAAGCTTCAAGAGGTTCTTCAAGAGAAACTTAAGAACTTTCAAAGTGAACTTGACTAAGGTTAATGTCTTTTAGATTCTGACTATTTGAGAACATATATGTGGCTTATATATGAGTTCTAAGATATGTGAGTCATGACTACGAGACGCTTAACATGTACTATGATACCTTGTTGACTTAGTGTGATTTCCAATGAGAAAACTTAGAATATGAAAGCTAATGACATCAAACATCATATGAATGATATTATGATCTTGCAAACATGTCTATTAGGATCTCATTAAGCCTATAGATGTGTTGATATGAACATCATTTGGTTGAAAAATGAATATCACCTAGGCACATGTACTCAAGTAATGAAATTTCAAGAATGAACTAATGTGGGTTAAGGTATACACATGTAGTATATACACAAGCATGACTACTTAAACATTGTTTAACCTTGTTATGTGATAACATGACTTTAGTAATCAACTTTGAAGCATGAACTTGTATTGTTTAAAGTATGTGAATTTTCGGCATGAGAACATATGATTTTGAGTTAAAATGAGCATGCTAGATTCGAACTCGAGTTTATAATATTTATAAGCATGTGTGTTGATTAATATAAGTAACTTGAAATACTATGTGTTCAAACCTATATTAATGCATAGAAACTAGATAATCTAAAGTTATTAAATTTAAGTCATGATTAGATTGACTTACGTGATCTTATGTGATAGACTTATATGATAAGTAGATTATTGTAAGTGTAGACTTATATTAGTTTACAGATGCTAATTGGAATACCGACTTACTAATGTTAGGTTATTTCAACGAGATTTCATTAAAGCTAGAACTTAATTGTAGCTGAGCAATCAGGTAAGTCTCCGAACTTCACTCTTTGGTTGTGTAAGTTCTTTAATTCTTATTTATGCAAGTATCCTATCCTTGTATTTACTTTATTCAAAGAACATTATAAGTATGTTCTTTTGAACTTGTTCTTGTATTATTGTGCAAGTTTCATATCCTTCTCATATTGTCTTGAGTAGGATTGTTGTTGAATTGAAAGTTGTTCATTTAAGCTTGAACTTTATTTCCAAGCATGCTAATAGGTGGTTTAATTACTTTACAATTATTCCACATTGATATTATTGATATTCGCACTTGGTGCACTTGAGTTCGTACAGTCTTGGACTTGTACCTTACTTAAAGTTCTATAATTCTTGAACTGCGTCAGATAGAGTTTGAACCCTTGTTCGGTCAGACAATTGTATGAAGTTTTATAAAAGCTATCCAGACCAGTTGATGGTATGGATTCTTAGACCGAAAGAACACCCCTTATATATAGGGGAGTACCCTAAGTATCTAGTATAAAGATACAAACAACAAAGTTGAATGTTATGCATATACATGGCGTACGCGAGGCTAATCACCTCAAGTACTTATTCTGTAGCCAGTAACTAAAGGGTCAATCAGCTATTGATTCCATTGGAGTTTTATAGTTCAAAGTCTACTTGACTATCAGTTATTCTAAAAGCAATCATTATATTTACTTCTAATATTCATATTGTTTAATCCTTCAGATATTCATATTGCTGAATCGTTCAAGAAATTCATATTGTTGAATTCATTGTCAGATATTTTCTCTTCATCATGATATATCCTTTACTGTTGTATTTAAACTTGCTGAGCAAACTTGTTGCTCATTCTTGCTATATCATGACTTATATTGCAGTTAAGCTCGAGAATTCAGGGAAGGACAAGTGTAAAGGGATGATGTAGGATTAGTTTGCAAGAAGCAGACTTTATCTTTATGTTTAATTAAATTACTGTTATATAATATGAACCCTAATGACTATTCTAGGCTATGTTTGTATGTTTGTATTAAGGTTATCGAATCTTGGGACTAGTAACACCTTTTGAATGAACGACATACGTTTATTATTTTTCGCATTTAGTTGTTGTATGTTGTTTAGAGGTGGATATTTGTATTGTATCGTGATAACCAGGTTGGGGTTAGAGAACCCGGATTTGGGAGTGTCACATATATAGCCTCGTGGAAAACATAACACACTATATATAAATAAATAGGTAGACAACTCTTTGTTAATTACATTAACATGTAACTCCTTTTATTTTGTCTCTCAGATTATTTTGATCAAGTGGTAGCACATCCGAATCAAAATTATATGAGTTAAGTCCAATCTAGCACTTCCATATATTCAAAAAAGAAAATTACTTTCCTTGTGAAAAGCACAATAAAACAATATTGTTCAATTTTCTTTATAAACATCAAATGTGATAAATTAACTTCTTAAATACTTAATACTTGCCTTGTGAAAAACACAACAAACTCATATTAAATATTTAATGCTCTATTAATTTTATCATGCTAGAAGGCGATGTTCGATATTCCAAATATCTTTGAACGCTTTAGACTTAAAATAATTTCTTTGAGGGGTTTGTTATTATTAATCTCATCTTGTTTAGCGCACATACACATATATATAAAATATACGTCATTTTATTAAAACATGCGAAACATGTTTGCATAAAATAATATATATATATATATATATATATATATATATATAATATTAGCATGCACATATAGAATACTATATTCTACCCGGATTGATTATGGACTTTTATTCTAGTTTGGTTCATTAGAGCCATCAAGTGAACCAAAAGGTCAAACCTAGGAGTGCAAAAATTAAATTTAAACATAACTATTACATTTAAACTCGGCTTCATACAAATGGGTCTTCAAGCGCTCTTTGCTCCTTGTTCTCCAATTCTTCAAGATAATTCTAACTAGTCCTATTACATAAAAAAATTAATTTAAATAGAAACCTTGATCAGCAGTCAAGGAGAAATACATAGGAGGGAGATAGAATTTTACATCAAGAAAAATTAGAGAAGACGAGCTACGCAGAACCCATTTAATAAAACACATTCATTCAACCATTCAACTAAATTAAAATTCAATCACATTGGTCAATAATCCATAATTAATCCCATTTATTTTTATACATATCACCATATGCATCAATAAATAAAACATTTCATATATACATATATATCAATTTAATGGGTAATCCTAGTTAGTTTCGGAATTCAATTTCAACTTTAATTAGTTATCATGAAATCCAATTACAACTCTAATTAGTTAGCATGAAATTTAATTCTAATTAAAATAAACATCTTTATTTTAATCCAATTCCAAAACTAATAAACTCCTTTATTAATATGGAATTACAAAAAAAATTAAATTAAAAATTTAATTAAAATAAACCTTTTATCTTAATTTTTAAAAAACAAAAAAAAATAATTTTTATTTCTGGTGGGGTGACGCTGCGGCGCTGCTAGTGAACTAGCATCTTGCGCTGCGGCGCCACGTTACCAAAAATAGAGACAGCTGGCTGGCACTGCGGCACTGCTGAAGTAATGGCCTCAGGCGCTGCAGCGCTACGTCAGCACCAAGGACACGGAGCCGGCGCTGCAGAGCGGCAGTAAAGCCTAGAACAGGCGCTGCGACACCACTGGGCAGAATCAGTTTCACTGGTTCGCAAATTATGCATTTTTTATCCAAAAATATAATTCCTAGCTAACTATTATGCCCAATTAAATGGTTCAAAACACATATCGGTATATATATATATATATATATATATATATCAGTTCAAAACAAGTAATAACTCGCATAAAAGTTTGGCTCTGATACCACTGTTAGGTTTGTAAGAAATCATGGCTCGATGAAATTGCAAAAATAGCGGAATCATGGTAAAATAATAGTTTAAAATTTTCTATAAACCAATTACGAGGATCATCGTTTATGCAAATTATTAATTTAAAACGATAAATAAGAAGTTATGGAATCATACCCTTGTAGAACAAAGCTTCCACGGGTACGAGTTCAACTCCTTGTTCATCGTGATCTCCTTGAATCTCAGGGATTGATTCTTTCCTTTGATCAACTTTAGCCACCTAAGTGTTTGGCCTTTAGAGGGGATCCACCAAGGAAGAAGAATTATTCAAGAAGGAGGGTGGTTGGCTAAACCCTAGTTTTCTATTCTCTATAGAAAAAGAGTAATCTCCAACAATTGGAATTGCATCATCTGATATCTAACATAAGACTCCTCTTATATAGATATTGGTTAACTCTTCTAATCCAATTAAAAATAGGGTTTTTTTTAATTAATTAAACTCCTTTAATTAATCTGGCTTCCCAACCCATTGGGAATAATTAATTAAACTCTTTTAATTAATTTATCTCCTAATCTTATTAAGAATAAATGAGAGTACTAATATTAAATTAATTCTCAAACTTCTTTAGAAATTAAAATAATAATAATTGTATTAATATTAATAGGACTGCTCTTATTAATTTATATTTAATATTTTTAAAATATTAAATAATACACATTAAGCAATTTAATTTATTTTATCACCATAGATTAAATTAATTACACTTAACATATTATTACGATTATGTCATTACCTTCTTAAATAATTATTCTTCTTTTTATGGTGTGACCTTTTAGGTTCTCCATATTAAACCGGTTGTAAATAAATTAATTAGAACAATTATAATCTTATTTAAATAAATAAATAAAACTAATTAATCTATTTAAATAAATAATATTTATCCTACAACAAGGATAGGTCTCCTTAGCGATCAAGGACTTTTCAGATAATATAGATTTCAACATTAATCATAAAAGAACCCTTGGGTTAATAGTTTCCGTACAATTCAATCTTTCCACCACACAATGTGCTAATTAAATATAAGACATTGAATTACTGTCAAGTATTATTTTATTTAATTATATGTATCTCGATCAAAAAATGCACAACTCCAAATAATGCAAATTAGAAACTCCTTTCTAATTTCATTCCACCTTGGCCAAGGATTCCTAGGTTGTCATTTATCGAATCACATATGACATATCTCTTCTTTTACTAGAAGCGGTAGATTCTTTATTGATCATTTATTATTTCCATATATAACTTATTACACCCAAGCATACCCTTTGATATACCCTAAAGGTCTTAAAGAATAAGTCAAATATAATTCATTATACACAAGATACTATGATGATCTCAAGCATGAGGATCAGTTATACTACTATCACATTAGGAATTCCTATTGACAGGCGAGTAAAACTCTATTAGGTATTCCTCATCGAGTCACGTTCAGTGTACTTATTCTCTAATAATCACCTACATACTTGCTTTAGTATCTCCACACAAATGATTATAAGATCAATCATCCTCATCCAATGAGCAAACAACATATGTACCAATCTATCCGAATTTACTAATCCCCTTTTTAGTAATCCATCGATTGGAAACTATTTTAGTTTTAAACTATCTAAAAATTTAGATCTCATTAGTATGATAAACATCATGATTCTAAATGCATTGCTTAAAACTATAGGTTATTTACATATTATAAAAATAACATCATATAGATAATTAAATGCCTTTAATAAATGAATACTTATATTAGTAAATAAATAAGATCGTTTCCAAAGTATATGCTTTATCATCATACATGATTGGCTGGTTTACATATTACTTTCAGTACTCCCTATAGAAGTAAAAATGGAATCATTAAGAGTGTTGATAGATTCTAAAATTGAAGAAGAACAATGGATACAAGAGCGATACCACCAATTATCTTTGATAGATGAGAAAAGGGCGACATCCATCTTCCATGGTCAGTTATATCAGCAAAGGATTGCTCGGTGCTATAACAAGAAAGTCGGGTTTAGGTAATTCAAAGAACATGACTTGGTACTAAAAAGGACCCTCGCCAATCAAGATGAAGCCAGAGGAAAATTCACCCCAAACTAGGAAGGCCCTTTCATTGTCAAGGAAGTGTTGACAGGAGGAGCCATCAAATTGCAAAAAATGGATGGGGAGGAATTCCCCCAGCTTATCAATTCAGACAACGTGAAAAGGTACTATGTCTGAGTTACCTGCAAACTGCCATCCTGGTCCTGTGAAAAAAAAGAGAAAAAAATAAAAAAATAAAAAAAAGAAGAAGAAAAACAAGAAAAGAAAAAAATCAAACCAAATCAATTCAGGTCTTTACTGCTACGCCTGAACTACTAAAGACCTGATCTTCCTCATCCTCGGGAGTACGTAGGCAGCCATTTATGGTGCGGTCTAACCTTAAAAAGGAAAAGCCAAACACTTTACCTATAAACTCAAATATCCAATTAAATACCAATCTCAAAACACTAAACCATACATAAAACCCAAATCCTATAAAACCTCAATGATCAACGAACCCTTCTATCCCTCTGACATCTCAATGTCAGTCTATTAAGAAAGAACTCATGATACATCAAGACAACAAGTCACAAAGAAAGTGGCAATCATCGAGCAAAGATCAAAATATTTGCAAAAGGGAAGTGAATCAAAATATATTTCCTTTCCATATAATACTGTTTAATATATACAAGGGATGATATGTAGTCACTCCTCTTAGACCAGCTAAGGAAAAAATGACCATACCCACTCCATGAGTGACAAAACTATAATGGGAGCTGAATCCTAAACAAGGTAATATGGAAAAAGGATCCTCAATCACGGTCAAGAAAATAAACCAAGACGTTGCATTTATACCGTCAGCCAGTCAAAAATAATAAGACGTGGATATCTCATGTGTCAAGCAGTATCCATGGCGTCTAAAAATGCCAATCGGTCTCAGATGCATCATAAACCAAATGTATAATAATACAGCACTGCCTTTGAAGAACCTAGTAGTATGGGTACGACAAAATATGGCTGGCATCAATGTCTCCGCCAATAGCATAGGTAGGATGGTATGACCGTCCCTGAGAGCACTAACTACCATGAGCAGACCGATGTCCAGATCATCCATATACAACGGCATGTATAGATAAGCCACAATGCACATCAATAAAATATCTACTCGGGCAGCCTGCCACTCACCCTCAGTAATGGTGAAATCTCGGAGTATAGTAAGTAGCTGTCTAGTGATCCAAAATGATCGATAAAGAAATCCAGGGACACCACATGTCCTGAAGTAATCTCATCCAAGACAACAGTGCAGCGCAAACCGGTCAGTGCTATAAACTGATGCCTCAACTTGCAAACAGCCACCCTAGCATAGAGTCGATCCAGCAAAAAATCTGTAATGCACTCATACTCCTCCAATATAGGAGTCAACTCATGAGTTCCAAACTTGAAGACTTGTCTATCAGGAATCCAACATAATAGCATACCCTCCACGAAGCCCATCAGAACCTGGAATGTCAGAAGGGCCATGGAATGTCTTATCATGTGATCAACTGCTACTCGGTCTAAATGAGGCAGACTATCATACCATGACCTCAAAGATGAGGCTATCAAAGTAGGGGGACTATACTTGATCCGGCTAACAGTGGATGAAGATATTTGTAGAACCGTATCATGAGACCATCCAGGGGTCAACGCAAAACTCATTAATATACATACATATCCATGACATATAATGCATGCATCATGATAAATGACAATGATAAATGATAATATGATGCAATAAATAGTAAGTATTATACATACATTCCTAAATACATCATCATCTAATAAAGATTAAATACATCATCTCTGTCTACAACTAAAAATAAAAAAGTACAGAGAAATGGGGCACATCCGCGTAATATCTAACAGAGGCCTACCAAAAGAGATAACGAGCCTATCAAAAGAAATCTATGATGTCTACATCATCAGCAGATCAACCTATTATAACTCTTCATGAGTCACTGTATCTCTGCCAGAGCGAATATCGAGTCGATATAGAGGGGATCTGCTACAGTAAAATTGTCAGAATATGGGCCACCTGAGAGGTCAGTGCCAGAGCTGGATGGATCAAAAGAATCTACCTCCGATGGATCTCTGCTCAGATGCTTGATAAAAAAATGTGCCCGATCCAACCGCTTGGTCAAGCTGGCAATTTACTCTAAGTGAGTTAGCTCTCTAACACAGGCAATCCAGTCTGTCATCATAACAGACCTGTGATTCATGTCCTCCATGAACTGAGTGGCGCGGGTTTGAGGCCCAATGGTGCAAGGAGTCCACCAGCGGTAGAAGGCATCCTGAGTGTAAGGACCCTATGATAAAGTAAAGTCGTCTAAACCCATCATGGAAATCTCTGTGACCAGCTGATATAAAGACCAATGGCGTCTAGAAAAAGGAATATATGGATTGTGAATCTCCCCTATAGTGCTGGTGATAGCACGCTCTCCCAAGTAGAGCTCCCAGCATCTCTCAGTCAAAAAAGTGATCCGACGAGTGGATAATACATACTCTATCCCGATCGAAAAATCATCCTTGAAACCAACTGTCAGATGACCGGAGGGTGTAAGGAACCTATATGACGATGTCGGTAGTCAGCATCTCTAACTATAAATGAGAGTGGGTAAACCCTCTGCCACAGGAACCTCAGCCAAGGTGGAATAATTTTAGCGTCGTCCCCGCGGGTAGGTCTCCAAACCTAAAGTAGTAGCTAGGCGTAGGCAAAGGAGCCTCTCGTATGCCCAAAATTAAAAATGCAAATATTAAATATCCGCAGTGAAAAAGATTGACAACCCGAGTGAGGGAAATTAAAAGATAAAAGGAAATTACTCACCAGCAGAAATGGGTAAAAGCCTACCCAAGCCTCTGTCACGCCCTCTGAGCGTAGGTGCATCCCTTGGAGGAAGTAGACAAAGGAATGAGCCCTAGTCAAAATCTCTGATGCGGTCCACATCACGAGTGGCACTGACCAAAGAGAAAGAGACCGCCGAGGAGTTGTCCGCTAGGAAATAACCCTTAATGATGACTACGAACAATCGCCGAAGAATGCGATCTCTATCCCTCTGATCAGTAGGCAAAGTCTTGGACAAGGCTCCACTCGCATTAACAATTCTCAAATGGCCAGAAAGGACAGCCCGACCCTTGAGGGTTGAAGGAGGAACTCCCAATAGGGATCGAACCACAGCCAGAGAAATATTAGTCACTAAAGGCACCGGCTCCCCTGTAAACTCCATCTCGGTGATGAACCGTCATTCCATCAATGTCATCATCTCCTCACAGTCCAGCAGATGGAGAGACTGAGTCTGGTGAAACCAGCGCTTAGATAAAGACCTCAGATAACCCCAGAGGAAGAGACGGGGTGGAATGGAAAAGTAGGCCTCAAAGACACAAGAGTGGACGATGGCTTGATACTTCGGATGAAGGGTCCGGTATAAAGAGTGAATAGTAAACCAGTTCTTTCTAGGCTGAGTGAAGCCGGGAACCTACATTAAGTTCAAAATCAAAGATCAAACCATTGTCCCAAAAGTGGAAAAAGAAGAAAAGAAAAAATAAAAAATGCTATTACTTCGTTTGAGTGAAGATAGATCGATGGATGACGCCCTAAATCATCAAGAAGATCTGGAATTGTCACACTAATAGTTGGAATCTCCCGACGAGGAGTAGAAGAAGAAGGAGCGTGATCCTCAACTATAACATCCTGCTCCTCGTCTATAGCCTCTGTCCTATCAACCTGAATAGGACGAATCACTGACTCGATAAATTAGAGAGGTTGTCAGGCCAGAAGAGGCAAAGGGACATTAGAAGCCCTCCTCCTCACACCTGAGGAAACCCTGCAAGAGCTGCTCAGTCTATCTGGGTCCATAACCTGAACAAAATCTTTAAATCACCTCAGAAAGGGTGAGGTACACTTCAAATTTAAAGCTATTAAATTCAAAATCATTGCATCATGCACAGCCTATGTGAAAACATGCATTAGTTTAACATATTTCCCCAATAGAGTTAAATTGCATGCATATTAAATGCCCAGACTTGTGAAAATTTTTTGTCAGTCTCCTTTATAAAACGGACTATCCGCATGTACATAGGCATGACTTGGTGGCCATTCAGTAGCACACCAACCCAAAATCATGAGCATTTCATATATATGAAAAACATTAAACTCACAATAGCAACTAAATTACCATGTATATTTTTATTTGAAAAAGGTATGCTTATTTGTCCTCAAATAGGATGAATAAACCAGCCAAAAAAGGTGAAAATTGACTGTCACGAATATGAAAAATTTTCATACTAGAATGCTCAGCATGGTAAAATACATCTATTTACTAAGTTTGTTCATATTTATTAAGTCATCTATGCATACATATTTGATACATTGTGTTTAAACACATACTGCATGAAAACTAACATTCTAATGGTCAAAACTTGAAAAGAAAGGATGTAAATATTTACCAGAGTTGTGCAGAACGCTTGTACAGTGACAAATTTCACGAAAAGCAGCCCAAACTAAGTAGATCTAAGAGAGAATTTTGAATTTTTCATAATGGTTCAAGTTGAAAATGACTTTCAAATTGCCAGGGGGTAAAAATCCACATGCGGTCTGCCGCGAGTAAACCTGCGGCAACCCAGGGTGAGTTAGACCCCCTCCGGCTCTATCACATTTGAGTTACAGCAGGGTCCCCTATGGCCAAAAAGTTAAAATAGCAAAAAAAGGTTCAACGCGATTGAGCAGAAAGGGCCTGAAACCCTGAAACGGGACGTCAAATTTCAAAGTCTGAAAATCTTCTGTAAACCATTGGCGACAGCTCCAGCATAGCATCAGAGAGGGATCCGGAGATTTAAACAATTGGCAATAACTCCAGCGTAGCATCGGGGAAGGGTTCGGGGATGAAATCTGTTAAGTACTGTCTCGATGAAGATCAGAGTATCTAACAATGTAAACTGTTGGCGACAACCCCAGCGTAGCATCGGGAAGGGTCCGATGGTGTAAACCCTTGAGAACTACTTCATCGAAGATCAGAGTATCTGATATTGCAAACCATTGATGACAGCTTCAGCGTAGCATCAGGGAAGGTCCGATGGTGTAAACTATCATAGGATATGACATTGAAAGTCACTGGTATCAACCCAGCATAGCACCGGGAAGACCTGGTGAAGTGAACCATGGAAAACTATTTTCATCGGGAAAGACCGATGATGGAATCTATTATAGAAGAAATGTAACGACCGATAAAATCAGACTTTTATGTAAATTAATTTTATTTGAGTTTATTAAATAAAAATTCGAATATATGTTTATTAAAATAAGTAAGCTGTAAGAAGTTCGTTCTATGACCTTGAAGGTGCGAATGTGGTTAGGATTCTGGCTATGTGCTGGAATTAAATAATTTGAATTTCCAAGATGAAAATAAAGGTTTTCCGAGAAATTTCCAAAAAAATCACTATTCATCCGTTTGATTCTCGGGAATTATTTTTGAATTTTTGAGAAATGCTTAATGATAGGATTTGAAGACGAGATGGAATATCTAATAATATTTCAGTTATGGCAAACGAAGTTTTTGCCTAACGACTTGAAACCCTAAGGGTTAGGGAAAGTGAAATCTAAGAATAAAATGATTAAGTATAATAATAATGATTATTATACGTGACAAATACGAGTATAATAAAAGTTATTATACGAGTATAATACGAATATAATATGACGTATAATACGAATATCATGTGTATTGGATACGAAGAGAATACGAGAATTATACGATAAGAATACGATTAAAACCTAATGGACTTTAACCATTGGACTTTGACAATTGTCAAGCCAATTGGATGATGAGTTAGGCCTAATGAAGATTTATATCAAGGCTCAACGTTAAGTTAAATCAAGCCCAAGAATAGGCCCAATTTGAATTAATTCTAAGCACAAACCAAGAATCAAAACGGTGGGTCGAACTGATGGATTATCGGGTGGGTAAAACCCATGGGGCAACCCATGAGGGGCCCCATGAGTGCACATGGGAAAATATAGTGGGCATATGGTAGATACGTGGTAGAGACATGGGGAGACATGGTGAGCACATGGTCTTTTCTTGGTGGGAAAGAAAGATTGAGGAGGTGTGAATAGTAGAGGAGGTGGGGAGTATGACCAAACTACCCTAACTCTTGGATTTCTATAAATACCAAGCCTATTCAAGCATTTCTCTCTCCTTTCTATCAACTTATTCCACCACAAAGAAAAAGCTAGACACTTGAGAGAAAGAGAGAGAATTTCAAAATTTGCTAAGGAAGGAAGATAAAGAAAGCTAGCTAAGTTTTCTTTCAAGAACAAAAGTTCAAGAACTCAAGAACACCAAGAGGTATAAACATTCAAACCTTGATTTTCATCTTCCTTAAAATATTTAATTGATAGAGAAGTGATAATTGGTGGAGCATGTATAGTATGATGTGATAAGGTGGATATTAGTGGTCTTTGAAACATTAATAATCATGAACAAGTAAAACCATAATTGAATGGTTAAGAATTTAATGAAGACAAGCCATCAAAACTTAGATGTTTATGTTGGATAGAATAATGGATTAATAACCAATGAATTGATTCTATTTGGTTTGGAGTTAAAATCTCGAGTAATGAAGTTATTGCTAAATTTACGCGATTAGACTTTAAACGTCAAAATTGTAAAATTTCCTGAAGTAATAGTCAAAAGTCATTATTTATCTCAGAAACCTAGAATTTCAATGGAGTAACATAGAATTATGTATTTTAGAGTTGCGGGCGTAAGAATGGTTGAATTCGGACTTAAAACGAAGAAACGAGTTATAAACGTTCACGAACGTCCATCGAACGCGTAATAAGGAATGAAACGGTGAATTTCCCGTCAACGAATTTAGAAACTAATTATGTCTGGATAGAATCATAGAATATGTTATATGTGAACTAATGGCGTTTGAACAAGACAATTCCGAGTTTAATGATCACGTTATGAGCTCGGGAAGTTCGTACATTAAAAAAAGTTAAACGAAAAAAATTTGCTGGAGACAGGGCTGGCGTGGGAGCGCGGCTCTGGGCACGGGTGCGCCAGACCAAGTAGGGAGCAGGGCGAGGCTACATGAGGACACGCGTGGCCAGGGGCGGAGAGCACATGGGTGGTTGGGCTAGGGCCTTGGCTTTGTCAGGCTGACTTCTAACATTCGACATCGAATTCTAAAACGAGTGTAACTTGGTCATACGAACTCCGAATTGGATGATTCAAGAAGATCCAGAAAGCTAACAAAATGAAATATCATTTTAGATTGTTAGATTAAAGATTTGATATCAATATCAAGATTTAAAATGAATATCTATAAAAGGGAGCGTTTAACTGAACGAATGTCAACGAACTTAACTTCTAAACTGAGTTTGATGTAAAGGAAGGGTATTCATATATGACGAACATATAAGAATGAATAACTTGAAAATTTACTTAATGAATGTTAGATAACTTAATAGATGTTATTAGTTTAACAATTCGGCTAAGCTGTGCAAGAAGGAGAAGATAGTTTACACCATGTGTATCAATTCTAATAACTTAATTGGTATGCGATGTGTTTAAATCCTATATAATCTATAAGGACTCAAGTAAAGTAATCTTTAAAGTTTGAAGATGTTTAAGGCAAGTTTTCTGAAATCTTGTCTACATTTTAAGTTGGACAAGCTGTCAATATGTATAATTTCCTATGCATGAACTGTTATTGAATACTCAATGCCATTTGATTCGGCTAGATTGAGACTTAAAGTATTTTGGTTGATTTTTCCATAAATCTTTCAAAATATTCATAATGTTGCTATCCTGTGAAAATTACTTTGGTACGGATTCAAAGGTAAGCCTGAGTATGAATATACAAAGGTTTTAACGTCGTTAAATCGACGGGCATGTGAGGTTGCCAAAACTTAAACGTAAATACATTTAATAAATGAATGTTGATCAACATAGAGTACTACAGGCTGATTAGTTAGATGTGCTTGTAAGCTATATCGAACGTGCAAATTTATTGTCGAGTTGTTCTTTTTATGAATGGAAACTAAAGAGAATGTTCATGGTCTTTAACCAACTCAGATTCCTTAAGTGACTATAGGTCTTTGGGAAAGGTTTTTAAGGAATCAAATTGCTATTTTGATTATTCTTATTACTTCATAACTATTATACAGTTATCGAAGACTAAATAATATTATTCTTGATTTTGTGGTTGCAATATATAATGTTGAAACTTGTTGAGCTAGTTATGCTCATTCTTGCTTAAAATTATATGATTTTAGCTAAGAGTGAATGGACCGAAGGATCCGGTAAGGATAAGGGCAAGACAAAAATGGATAAATAGTTTATCCTTATAATAACATAGTAATATTATTTGTAATGAATGATATTATGATACAAAACGAATATAATGGTTATAAAGGACCAGGGAAGGGATTATTATAGTGTAATAGTTATTAAACTTATGCTTATCATTGAAGTCTTCAAATGAATGTATGAGTAGATAGTAACACCGTGTAGCACCATATCTATGGGTTGAAAGTACCCGAATTTTGGGACGTCACAAGAAATCTCCAGCTGAATCATCGAGAAAGTTTGGTGATAATCGACCTGTGCAAACTACCATTCGAGTAGGCATCGAGAAGGTTCAATGATAGTTGACCGTTGTAAACTATCGTTCGAGTAAGCATCGAGAAGGTTCAGTGATGGTCAACTGTTATAAACTACCGTTCGAGTAGGCATCGAGAATGTTCGGTGATAGTCAACCTGTGTAAACTACCATTCGAGTAGGCATTGAGAAGGTTCGATGATAATCGATCGTTGTAAACTACCATTCGAGTAGGCATCGAGAAGGTTTGGTGACGGTCAACCTGTATAAACTACCGTTCGACTAGGTATCGAGAAAGTTTGGTGATGGTCAACCTTTAGAAACTATCGCTCGAGTAGTTATCGAGAAAATTCTATAGTAGGAATCATCGAAAGATCTATCCCCTGCAGAAACATCGGCATTAACTGAATATGAAATCCAAACCATTGGTAACAGTCCCAGCGTAGCGTCGGGAATGATCCAATGATGTAAACCGGTGCAAGCTATCATCAGGATAAGCATCGGGAATCCCAAATAAGGTCACTCGTAAAAAGAGGAATATCCCCAGCGGAGGTAGAACCAGAATGTGTATTGGGAAAAGCGTGCGTTAGTAACAACCCCAATGTGAACTTCGGGAAGGTCCGATGCTATAACCCATGAAAGCTATCCCTAGCAAAGAATAGGTTATGGACGTTGATATAACTTGTGGCAGCTAACCCCATAGAGGCATATAGCATTTATAACATATCATACCATGCATTGCATTACATTTGCATTTATCATATTTCCAGTGTTTAGCAATCTTTATCCTGTTCATTCCATTGCATTATATAAACATTATAAAGAGGGGCATCGGTAGAGACTCAAAATTTTGCATTCCTATTATTAACCATGCAGGAGGGCAAGACTGTATTTTACCTTCCAGAGACAGCACTGGAAGTCTAAATCATCAAACCAGACCCCAGAAGACAGCCCCAAGAAATCATCAAACCGGACCTCCAAAGACAGCTACGGGAAATCATCAAACCAGACCACTAGAGACAGCCCAGAGGAAATCATCAAACCACAGCACGAATACAACCTCGGGAAATCATCAAGCCAACTTCAGAAACAACCCTAAAGATAGACAGAAGTCAGCAGCTGTCAAACCTCAAAAATAACCCTGAGAAATACAACTGCAGCTATATTAAGCCCGGATACCAACCCAGAAGGGCAAAAGAGTAATTTTGCCAACTCAACATCAAATCAGATCAAATTACTATAAAGAAGATCAGACAGAACCATCACAGCAATCCCGAGTGAAAACTGTGCCAGACAGCTCAACGGATAAACTGCAAAGACTGGAAGATCTGGTTATGGACCCATCTTTTCGAATTCAGAAAAGTTCAAGCCTTATGTCATGGCATAGCTCTCGAAAAGGGCTTTCCGTAAAGGTATAGCATGCCTCCATCGGATTCCCGAATTTCAAGTTATGAAGGTTAAAGTAGATTGCGTATTGGTCAGAGTGCGCATACTTTGAGATAGCGGGGCCCACTCCAAGAGAAGAAGAGAGAAAGAACGGGCATCGGCTAGAGAAATAGAGGCTAGACTAGCTAAACGGAGCTTTTATCGTACTCCGATTTTTGTAAAACTTCTTTGTAAACACTCGTATAAATATATACTACAACATATAAAATTTTAACTGGTGGTAAATGAGTATCGATGCGCCAAAAGCCGTTCGAGAGTCATTCGCACGAAATACTGTAAGATTTTGCTAGATCTGTCTTCTTACCTTACTCTAATAATTATATAAGTGCAAGATACATATATTTAGTAGCTTATATTCGTTAGATTTTAGTTTTTAACCGTTTATTTCTTCTAAATAGTCAATATTTAAGCTTTATTAACTAGATCTGTACGGATCAAGCAAGATCTAGCTTTTAATAGGTTCAAAAGTTGTAAATCTTGAACTTGGAAGCTAGAATGGCTAAAATCTATACAGATCTAGTTTTCTTTCTAGTTTTTGTAAGTATTTAGTGACTATGTGACCCTAGATTCGTATCTAGAGGGAATTGGAATCTATGAGCTACTCGCGTACGAGGATTGGAATGATGGATCCTTCGTATATCGATGTCTAGTATAGATATATATTTTATTACAGTATATTCATTATGCAGAGTATTTATTTGACTTCTTTTGAGCCAAGGAGCTATAGGATCTATGATTTAACCAATAGATATTGATTCGGTTCTCGTGATAGACCTTTTTGATTGTACAGCCAGCTTGCAAATCCTTGTACTTGTAAATCCAGGGCCTTAAAATGGTTATACGGGTTTAAGGCCCCAAAATAATGGAAATCATGTCTGTGCTGCTCGGACATACTTCGATGGCTTTCATGCCCATAAGGAGCCCGACACTTATATATATATATATATATATATATATATATATATATATATATATTATTTTGCCAAAGATGCTTCGCATCTTGACAATAAAATCTAAACGATCTGAATATGTAATAAAATGAAAGTATCAAAGGGCTTCAATTCCCATGCGAGCGAATGGGTTTGAAAACCTCTTTTCAAAACATCATTTTTATATTATTGTCTTAATATGGACTTTTCAATAAATCAAACCCTTCGTATATAGGTCCAACAAAACACATCACTACTTTCAAATAACTTACTTTGGCCCAATTAACTGTAACACACACACATACAATGATTAGGGAATGAAAAGATGTGGTGACCGTGTTTCACGAAAGTCGGGGGGTGCCTAATACCTTCCACCCGCTTAAGCAAACCCCCAAACTCTTTGAATCTCAGTTTCCAAGACTAATTAAATAGAGCCCAATATTAGGCCATATTATAAAATCTTTTAAAACTCTGTTAAGTTTGTACAACCATTTAACTTATACCAACTGGCGGCTCTGTCTAATTCGGACCAATCAAAAAAATCAAATTTTTTCAAATCATCAACATTTTATGTCGGTCTCTTCCTAAAATCTCACCCTTAAAGCAAGATTAAACCACATAGAAAATACAAAGGATAAGAACCAAACACCTAAGAAGAGGGAATTTTTTCCCAGCATCGACAGGTGTTGATCGGCACAATTCTTCTGCCTATCCTGAGCAGCTATTAATCTTCCTTGATGACTTTACGATTTCGACGGTTTGTTGTACCAATTCTGGTCCTAGCAGTTGATGCTCACCAACTTCATCCCGACATAATGGAGTTCTACACTTCCTCCCGTACAACGCTTTGTAAGGCGGCATGCCAATACTTGCGTGGTAACTATTATTCTAGGCGAAGTCAACCAATGGTAAATGGTCATCCCAATTTCTCTTGAAATCCATAATACAAGCTCTCAACATATCTTTCAATGTCTGGATTGCCCTTTCACTCTGCCTATCGATTTGATGTTTGTACGACGTGCTCATTCTCAATTGTGTTCCCATGCATTCTTATAATCGCTTCCAGAAGTTCGATGTGAAACGTGGATCTCTGTCAGATAAAATTGACACTAGAACACCGTGTCTTGAAATAATTTCCTTCACATATAATTTTTCCAACTGATCCAGATTAAATCAAATCTTGATCGACAAGAAATGGGATGATTTGATCAGTCAATCCACAATCACCAAAATCGCATCATATCCCTTCAGTGTCGTTAGAAGACCTACCACGAAATCCATCGTGATATGCTCCCATTTCTATTCCGATATCTCTAATGGTTGTAATAATCCACTTGGTCTCTAACTCTGATGCTCCGCTTTGACCTTCTGACATGTTAAGCACCTAGCTACACACTCAGCAACTTATTTTTTTTCATATTCGGCCACCAAAAATGTTGACGAAGGTCTTAGTACATTTTTGTACTCTCTAGGTGAATCGAATATCTTGACCTACGAGCCTTGTTCAAAATTTCCTCTTTAACTTTCGGTATTGGCGGAACCCAAATTCTCCCTTCAAATCTTAGCAACCCCTCAGTATCAACTTTGAATTTCACCTCTTCACCTTCAGATACTATTTTCTTTATCTTTTCACATTCCTCAACCTGAAGTTGTGCTTCATTCAACTTATCCACCAAAGTTGGCTCGGTTTCCATTTGGATCACTTTTTCATCCAACTCCTTCAGACTTAACCTCCAACTTCAACTTAGCCATTTTAGCTACCAAATGCTCTTGAGCAGTTAACAACATCAATTTATCCTGACCCTTTCTGCTTAAGGCATCAACAACGACATTAGCTTTACCCAGATGGTATAGAATCTCATAGTCATAGTCTTTAATCAGCTCCAACCATCTCCTCTGGCGCATATTTAACTCCTTTTATTTAAAGATATACTTTAGACTCTTATAGTCTTTGTATATCTCACACTTTCCACCATAAAGATAGTGCCTCCAGATTTTCAAAGCTAACACTACCGCCGCCAATTCCAAATCATGGGTAGAATACCCCTTCTCATAGTCTTTCAATTGGCGTGATACATATGAAATGACACTATTGTTCTGCATAAGCACACAACCTAGTCCCTTATGCGATGCATCACTATACACCATAAAATTTCATGTGCTGTCAGGCAAAGACAACACAGGTGTTGTACTCAATCTCTTCTTTAACTCTTGAAAACTTTCCTCGCACTTCTCCGTCCAAATGAACTTCACTGCCTTCCTTGTCAAATTCATCAACGGAGTGGCGATTTTAGAGAAATCTTGAATAAAATGCCTATAACAACCTGCCAATCCTAAGAAACTACTTACCTCTGACGGCGTCTTCGGCTGATCCCAATTTATCACAATTTCAACCTTTGATGCATCCACCAAAATCTCGTCTTTGCCAATTATATGCCCAAGAAATTGAACACGTTCCAACCAAAATTCACACTTCAAAAACTTTGCATATAGTTTCTCTCTTCATAACGACTCCAACGTCAGCCTTAAGTGTTTAGTGTGCTCCTCCTTGATTTTTGAATATACCAAAATATCATCGATGAACACCACCACGAATTTATCTAAGAATAGTTTAAACACCCTATTCATCAAATCCATGAACATTGCTGGTGCATTTGTTAAACCAAATGACATTACCAGGGGCTCGTAATGACCATATCAAGTTTTGAATTTTGTCTTCGGTACATCCTCTTTCCTTACCTTCAATTGATGATACCCACTTCTCAAATCTATCTTTGAGAAGTACCTAGCTCCTTTTAAATAATCGAACAAGTCATCGATTCTTGGTAAGGATATTTATTCTTAATCATGACCTTGTTCAACTCTCTATAATCAATGCAAGGCTGCATTGATCCATCCTTCTTCTTAACGAACAACACCAACGCTCCCCATGGTGATACGCTCGGTTGGATATACTTCATTTCTAGTAACTACAAGAACTCCTTCATTTTTGCTAGAGCAATTCTGTACGGGGCTTTAGATATCGGGGCAATCTCTGGTGCTAAGTCAATCACAAACTCGACTTCTTTATCTGGTGGAAGTCCCAGCAAATTTCCTGGAAATACATCTATGAACTCTCTAACGACTGTATTTCTTCCAACTTCGCACCTTTCTTCTGAGTGTTAACTATGTAGGCTAAGTATCTTACACATCCTTGTTTCAACAACTTTCTAGCCTGCATAATCGTCAGACAACTCGTTTGTCTAGGCAACTTGCATCCATAAAATACTACCTTCGACGGAGTCGTAAGGTTTACAAACTTCTTTTGGTAATCAATTATCACCTCATAATTGACTAGCCAATCTATTCCCAATATAACGTCAAATTCCCCATGTTAAATCAGGATTAAATCTACCATCATCACGTTTCCCTTAATATCCACTCTACAGTTCTTGTGTCCGAACCTAACAGGAATAACCTCCTTATTCGCAATTTCTATGTTCAAAGGGTAATCTAATTCCTCTTTAGGAAAATATAAATTCTTCGCAAAATCATTGTATATAAATGAACAAGTAGCACCTAAATCAAATAATACATAAGCTTTAATACTATTGATCGGAATGATATCTGACACCACATCATTTGACTGCACATCATCTTGCTCGGTCACATTGAAAATTTTGGCTGTGGGTCGGTTTGATTGTGTTGATCCAGTGATAGTCAAAGTGCCACCACTACTGTTTCCTTTACCTCCACCTGACACTCCAGTTGTCTCCCTAGGGCAATCGCGAGCCATATGATCCTTTGACCTGCAAGTGAAACAAGCTCCCTTCTTCGGGCTGGGATAATTCGGCGCATTGTGGCCCTCCTGACCACAATTGAAACGCACACTATTTCCCTTTAAGCATACGCCCATGTGAATCTTCCCACAAGTGGCACATGCTTCAATCCTCTTCTTCTGGCTTCCCTGTTGATTTTCGATAGAAGCACTATCATTCCATTTCCATTTATAATTTTTTCCATTGTGGATAACACCTAGCCTACTCTCAGTTTTACTCCTCTTCTTCTTTTGCTCCTTGTTAAATTTGGTAAGGGCATCGCTTCCACCTTCCGTGGTGATCACCTTTTCTCGCACTGCTGCAAATTTGTTCACCTGAAACATCGAGACCTTGCTATATAACAAGGGCTTCAATCTCTGTTCAAACCTCCTCGCCTTTCGCTAGTCTCTATTAACTTGATATGGCGCAAACCTCGCCAACTCATTGAACCTCGCAGCATACTCTGGCACAGATATGGTACCTTGCTTCAGCTCTAGAAATTGAACCTCCATCTAGTTCTGCGAGCTTGTCGGGAAGTATATCTCGAAGAACATCTCTTTGAACATGTCCCATGGTATTATACCATGTCCCCTTGGAACCTTATTTGCTTGCCACCAGTAGCTGGCTTCCGAATTCAGCAAAAACGTTGTGAAGGCAGTTTTCTGGTCTTCATTGACCCTAGCAACGTCAAAGACTTTCTCTATTTCCATAATCTAGGTCTTGGCTTTGAATGGATTCATGGAACCTTGAAACTCTTGCGGTCCTACCGCTTTAAAGTCCTTAAATGTTGTAGCTTGAGTTTGCGGCTGATTCACAAGTTCTCCCGTTAATAGGTTTACTAACTGCTGAACAGGATTAGCATTGACATCATTGTTGTTGTTATTAGTAAACCCCTCAAGGGGTGGTTGTTGACGTGGTTGTCTTCTTCTAGGAGGCATCTTTTTGTTTAAGACATACGCTTATTAATTCGATCATAACTCAATTTCTTAACTATTTAAGACTTGACTTAAACATTTTAAGTTAAACACTTAACACATAACATTTTCAATAACCTCTGATAATTTATTCATTCATATAAAAGATAGCATCACTGCTATTTACGTCAACTTTCCTGAACTAATAAAGTTCAAGGATTACATTCTCATCTTATCCCATTATTTATCTCAATATCTGGGATTTACATTTTATTTACTTCACAGTTAATCACATAAATTATTATTCCTCCAATCTTGGCATACTAAGACGTCGCGCAACTTCTCTACGCTCTTCCTCCATGATACAAAAACATCGTTCTACGATCCATCATGTACCATGACAAGTCTTCAAACTGAACTGGATAATAAAAGACTATGTCCTGGGCTCTATCAATAGCTGAATGAAAAGCATAGTCTATCTCATTCATCCTGGCCTTCTTTGCTCAAACCTTGTCATCAGCACGATCTGCATGCTAAGAAGGCTTCATCCATACATCTTTTGATTTGGCGCGCTTTGTTGACTCCTCTCTCAGGTCACCCTTTAATTTCTCTACTTCAACGAATAGCTGTTCCTTATGACTCTTTGTCTGAACTAGCGTCCATTCCACGTTTCCAAGACGTTCATCTAGAACTTGGATCACCTCTTCCTTCTGCTCTATAGTGGTCTGACGTACATCTTCTAGCTCCTCCAACTCCTCAACTCTATCCTGTAACTCTATGTTGCGTTATATATCTCATAGTACATCTCAGTGCTGATAGAGTTAGGTGGAAAGTCTTCGACATCCACTTCTTCCTCCTCCTCTGTCTCTACATCATTCTCCTGATCAAACTCAGGCTCGTGCTATTGATGTAACGTCCCCAAAATTCATACAATACAACTCTCGACATCGATCGTTAACAACACATCGACCTTCTAATTTTGCATCATTAATCGGTATTAAACTTAATAAAATACGAAATAATTAAAACTTTTATATTTTTCTTTCTATATTTCCCTGAATCACAACCTTTATCATTACATATCTTTGATTCAAATTTATTTCATGAATCGCTTCATCAAAGGTATAAACAAAATCTTACATTAACAATCATTATCCATTATACATCAGACAACTCAACTTACAACTCAATAATTATAATACATTTAAACCATCAAATATATTTCTCAGCTAAAAGAAAATAATCTTCTTGAATTGATATTAATCTTTAGCATTCAGTTAGCACGTATCATTACCTTGAATCATTGACCTTCAAAATGGTTATTTTGCAAGAATGAGCTCGACAACTTAGCAAATCTAACAGTTTCATGCATCACATAGCACGCAATATCATCCTTAGTTCATACATCATAATCGTTTAACTAAATATATCATACATGCTGTATTTCACATCTCAATTAAAGATTGAGTTCCATAACCCAATTAGTTTAGTCATAAATTAACTTTCATAGTGTAAAACATCATTTATAATGGCACATACATTCAACAGCCTAAATTACAACAATCACTTACTAAATTCATAAAGCAAATAGGAATTGAAAGACTTGCCTTGTTTATAGATTACCAATTACATAAAACAGCTTATAGTTATCTGCACTTCATGAATCATACACAATTATATAATCATGCACATCATTTATTAGTCACATATCAACGCTTAGTAATCGTTTAAGTAACTCTACTTTACGATCTACTATCATCTTCTTTAGGTTTGACACACAAAATATTCAATTTATGTGGTTAAGTCCTGTTAGGGCTCCTCATTGTCCATTCGATTTATTCACATTAAACTTCCTTTTACTTCTCATAACGTTCCATTCTAATACGCTTAACATTTATTTAAGTCTTAAACCTCGTCTTTACATCACATTAGATGTATAATGTTTGTTAACATTAATTAAGGTAACCTTCGTTTCAAATTTCTTTATACTTCTCTTTTAATCGACACTTAACTTTTAGTTAAGTTGATATAGTTGTCATTACATTATTGATTAATGTTAAACATCGTTATATTTCATAATATAAATGTTTTATAACTTAGAACAATATCTTTTATTGTCGATAGCACTATACTTGCGTATGTGCATGTCCGACGTCCTCCGATTGCTTCTAAATACGCATCAGTCACAATAATGGCCATTTTGACCCCTTCTAACGACTTTAAATCAAAAAACTTAAAGAACAAAAGGTTTAGGTATACTCGTTATCTTTCCAAATCATCCTAAATCGCTTTAATCGGAGTTTGTATAAAGAAGTTATGCTTGTTTTACTACAAGAGGTCAAAATAGTTTTGCATTACACTACTTAAACTATTCTGGACAGCATGTATCCCCATTGAAGCTGGAGTTTCTAGGCCAAAAGCCCCGCTGGGGCGTGCCCCCCTGCTGGTGGGTTCCCCGGCTCATGAACTGTGCCGAGAAAAAGCCAATTTGGCTTATTTCATGTTTTTAAAGTCGGATTTTAAATAACACAATGCACATGAAACTTTATAAAAACAAAATCTTAAACTTATATCATGTTTTTAACATACAATAACACTACAACACATAATCAAAACACTTAATTTCACGACTTTGAAGAAAACACCATTGTTAAGTTTTCTTGAAGAAATTAACACTGTAGTTCATTTTTAAACCAAATCAAACAATTCAAAGCATGTTAATTTTGTTTCTTGATATATTATCATAATCTATAATCAATTTATATAATATATCACAATCAAACACGAATTTAGATTTTAAAAGAGCTATTTATCAAAACCAATTTACTATAACTTTTGATGAACATGATTTCTTCATGTTCATCATGTTTTCATGGATTAAATCACTTAAATCATTATACTAATCACATATAAGTATGTTATAACATTGATTGCATATAAATTTCATGTTTTCATTAATTTCATACTAAATTCATATATAAAGAGAATTAAAACTTGAAGAACATATAAACAAAATTCAAAAAACTACAAGATATGATTATACCCTTAAGCTTAGTGAGGAATAAGAAGAAGATGATGCTTGTTGGTATAGAACCCGGATTTTTGAGAATTATTAAAATAAGAATTAAATAAATAAAATTCTAATTAAATGATATGTTCTGTGATATTATATTGCATAAGTGACTATGTGTTATGCAATATGTGATTTTGTGTATAATAAATATATTAGTAGTATATATTTTTTATGTGTAAATAAATTGTGGGAGTAATTTATTATGGGAAATGAGATGGGAAAACTTAAAATAATTTATAATATTAAATTATTTTAATGTGGTAGTTGGTGGCATTAAATATACTTAATGTATAACCACGATTTTATTAAAGAAATCATATATTACATTATTAAGTGTAATGTTTGTATGTTTTTAATGTAGTGAATATATTATTATATTTATTACAGTTAAATTGTTGAAAACAATTAGAGAAAGGAAAAAGAAATAATTAATTTAAGTATACAAATATTATGGTATACTTTAAAGAAAGGATATTAAAATAAATTCTATCATTAACTTATTTTAATAAAGAGATAATATTATTGTAAATATATATGTAAATAAATTGCTATAAACAATTCATAATGTGAGAGAATAAATTATTATTTATTTTCTATATGTGATGTGGGTACATGTGTGTTACATGAATTATTTGCAATGTAATAGATATATATTAGATATATGTATTTATTACACGGGGGAATAAAGTTGTTGGGAACAATTTGAATAAGGAAGAGAATAAGGTGGTTTAAGCATATAATATTTATATATACTTTACCCAAGAATATTAGAATAAATTTTTATATGAAATTATTTTAATAAAGGATGGATATTATATTTACATACTATATTAAGAAAGTAAATAAATTCTTAATTAAATTTATGTTAATGAGGTAAGGATATTATATTGTAATATCTTGGGTATGTAAATAATCATATTTGCATTGAAAATTATGTGATGCATATTTACTTTGCAATTATAAAATAAATATGTAGTTAAGATATGTTATGTTTTATTATGGGTTTATAAAATTGATATATATCTAAAGTGTGATATATATTTTATATACTTCCAAAAGAGTGTAAATATTTTATGTGAGTGAGTTAGTAACTTAATAAATGTAAATCTAGTTACTAAATATTGGATAATTTAATTGTCTAATAAAGGAATTAAGAGCATATTTGGGTTATTTAATTAGTTAAGCAAATAGGCTAAATTATTAATTACTCAACTTACTATTCAAAGCTTATTTTCCAAGCTTTTCCCATTTCCTTATTGCCGTGAGCTAGATGAGGAAATAGAGGAGTATTAGCTACTCAAAAATTGAGCTTGGGTTTCAAGATTGGTTGACTAAAAAAATTAGTAGAAGTCTCCTCCTTCCTCCTTCTCCCTAACCGAAACCTTCCTCTCCCAAATTCTTGAAATTTTGTAATCTTCCAAAAATGGTAAAGTGAAGAATTGTGTGCTTGAGAGAGCTTTAGTTAAATTAGAGTCAAGGATTAAGATAATTGGAAGATAGTATTAAGTGGAGAAATATTGCTTAAGGTATAAATTCCTTATTTAATTTTGAGTTTAATCAAAGTTGTTTGATTATGTAATTTTTATTGCTAAACTTGAATTTTTTGGAGTTTAGTAGCTTATGAGATAATTTTAATGGGATTCTATTATAAGAAATCAAGTTTTGATTTATATATATGAAATATGGAGTTGGGTAATGTTAGTAAGTTTTAATTTGTGTAAAGTTAATTTAATTTGAGTTTTGTGCTTGAATTATTAATGGAACGATAGGATTTAGAGACTTGGTAGCTAGGTTGGTTGTGCGGTGATATAAGGTTGAGAATTATGAAAAAATCACAAACAACCCGATAAGAAATCAAGTCGAGGTGAGTTTTGGTTGTTAAAATGAAAATTTTGAAAGTTTGTGGACTGCTGCCCCTAAATAGAAAATTCGGGGTTAGCTAGTTTATTCAAAAACTTTTGGGATTTTGGTATGTGATAGTACACTAAATAAGCTTTCCGTAGACTCTGGAAAGCACTAATTCCGACTTCAGAGCAAGGAGTTATGACATTTCTAAGGAGTCCTGTCAAAACTGTCCAAAAAATTCAGAGCAGTCTCCTTGCAAGCATTTTTTGGATTTTTTTTGTTAAACAATTTGGAAAACATTTTGGAATAAGAGTTGTAGCCCCGGAAGTTAGCTTCGCGTGGGCTCAAGAATCGCTCAAAAATGTTTTGAAACAAAAACGTTATGGCTGTTTTAGCGAGAGAGGGTAAAGTTGAAACGAAATAAAAAAAACTGTTACAAGTGGACATTTTTGGGGCCTGTTTTAGGCTGCCTATGTGACACCTCCAAATCCGGGTACTTCGTTTCCACAAGATTTGGTGTTCACTTTCTAAATAAATCATACGTCTACCCAATAATAAAGAATTGCAAAGTAAATTACAACCTTCATAAATACTTAAATAAAATCTTCCTTGACAAAGGATTACAACTTGTCCCAAATAAAAATCCCAAGGTTAACTAAACCTTGACATCAAATAAATAAATGCGAAAATAAAACATCATCAACTAAGTCTTATTACAATTGAAGACAATGAGCCTTCACTTGCTCATCTTTTCTTTTCCTTTACTTGTTGACGGGGCATCGATACTTTCAACCTTAGCTGCAATGGTTATTTAATGCAAGAGTGAGCAAACAACAGCTCACTAGAATACAACAACATTAAAGACATAATAGAATATCTTTCAAAAGGTTTGAATAACTTTACTTTCATCACGATAAAGAATTGAATAATAATTCTTTCATTAACATTTAAAATTCGAATACAGAATTCATCTGAGGGTCATAAGACCTTGAACTTTTGTCATAGGTTATAAACATTTCTATTTAAAACCTTTAACAGTCATTAAGACTATGGACCTTAACTTGTACTTAGGGGGATCAGCCCTTTGTACCATATATGTGCACAACACTTAACGCTTCTGCGTAGTAACCTCCCCTAATAAATAGGGTTGTTCATCTCAGTATTTGAATACAAGTCCGCACCAAAGAAAGTTTGGTTTGGATAAGCTTAAAGGAAAATTTAGAATTCAACGTTCATCAACTAAGGAATAATTGAATCGACTTACAATAACTTAGAATAATTCATAAATAAAGAATTATTAACTAACTCATGCCTTAGAAATAACTTAAAGCATTTGAAAGGAAAATATAGATCTTGCTTAAACAATAAGTCAAGATCACATTAATTAA
Source organism: Panax stipuleanatus (assembly GCA_020205555.1). NCBI lineage: Eukaryota > Viridiplantae > Streptophyta > Magnoliopsida > Apiales > Araliaceae > Panax > Panax stipuleanatus. The sequence continues at coordinate 73,810,268 of CM035119.1, read as the reverse complement.
ATCATAAACTTATATTAAGAACTTGTCCCTTGCAGAAGTAAAAGGACAATCTCAAACAATGAATATATGAACTTAAAGAACTTGTATAACATTTACGAGTTCAGGGATATAAGACTTGCCTCAAGCGCAAGCTACAAACATAATTCACGTTCTTTAACACTTCCTACACATATATGTTTAATCACAATAGTCTAAATTAGTTAACACGTAACTAATTCACATAATTGGTTAACCCTTCTCGGTTGACTCATTTTGGTTTAATTAATACGTTAATAATTAATCACATAATTAATTACATCACATCGACATGCTCACATAATTAAATTAAATAATAATTATGTATTTCATATTAATTAAATTATAGTTGAACAATTATAATTTAAACATTAAATCTAATTATAATTACTCAAATTACAATCACTGAATTATTATAATTTATTATCAATTAAACTACATCATCCATTTACTAAATTATAATTTAGATTAACATTTACTTGATTAAAATAAATCAAATAATATTATAATTAACAAAATTATAATTTAAATTCCACCTTTACTCTAAATTATAAATATTCAAATTATAATTACATATCACATTAACTAATTTACAATTAAACAATTATAACTTAATAATTCAAATAATACCTTAAGGTTTTCAAAACCTCTTTTCTTTTCCATATATGAGATTGTCAAATTCATGTTAATAATATGGTATTGCAACTAGATACATGATCATTATCCTAGCAACAATTTAACTTAGGTATATAAAATAAAACAAAAAGCTGCACAAGTAACTAGAATTCACTGCCTCTTCTTAGGTCACGGCGCAACTGCGCTACCATAAGCCTTGGCACCGGCACAGCTACGCTGGTGTCAATTCTGGAAAACTCAGCAAGCGCAGCTGCGCCATTTCTGCCTTTGTTACCGACGCAGCTGCACCGGAACGCGGACAGAAACAGGCAGTGCGGCACTCTGCTTCACTGTTCAACCCAACCATGTCAACAAACGGCCATTCACAGCAACATAGATAATGCAAAGTATACATATGCACCAATACACATATATAACATGCTTCTAAACAAAAACTATCTAAGAAACAAGAATCAAGCGTTCTAAAAAATCCAATTTTAATATTTTTATAAAACTCCTACTTGAACAAAACAATTCACTTTAATTCAAGTTCTCAACCAATTCAACTTATAATAGATGTATTATTTTCATGATTAAAGATAGCATCATAAACAATTCTAAATAGGCATATTAATACATACGAATTCATTAATATTACTCTAAAACCAAACCAAAACATATAAAATCCATATGAACATAATTTCTCTATTAAAAACTTGTTGTAACCACAATTTGATTTTTGAAAATCCTTTTATGGCATACAATCACTACTAATAACACATGAATACTATATATATATATATATACAATTCATGATTATCCCTACTTTGTATGAAAATTCACTTTGACAGAGAATAAATACAATTAACATATGAATTAAATTCTACAATTATAAGGGTAGAGATTATAAATTATCCTTTAGCTAGTCGTTAGTGAAGAAGGAGATGATGCTTGCTTAAGCTCTTCCTTGCTTTTTCTTCTAATTTTTCTCTGTAATTCTTCTTCTCTGCTCTTTCTCTCCTTCTCTTTTCTTTTATTTTAGGCTTAGACTAACTTAGCATAAACTATATAACTGATATAATAATATACGATATAATAATAACTGACAAAATAATAATACCCTTATTAAGTATATCAGTTACGTAAGTTTTTAAATTCAAAAAACCTTAAGGCTTTGTTTGGTAAACTGTTTATTTACAACAGCTTTTTGATAGTTAGGGCCCCGTTTGGCAAAAACTTTTTAAAATAAAAGTAAGGGCCTTGTTTGGTTAAAACCATTTAAAACTCTTTTCTTTATTTTAATAAATTATTTTAACACATACTTTAATGTTACACTTTAATTAATTAAATCTTTAACATTTTTATTTAATTAATTAAAATCTAACTTCAATTAATCACATAAAAATTGCTACATGATTATAATTACTCGCTAGTTATAATTCATGTAACACTCATCACATATCTCATCTAATTTAATTATCTCAATTAAATTAGAACTATATTATAAAATTAATATGCATCAATTAAATTAAATATTAAATATTCATTTAATTAATATATAACTCTTAATTAAATCACTCCACAAATCACATAATTTATTTATTCAACTCAATACATAATTCACATAAAATATTTATTTACTTAATAAATATTAAAAATAATTATATAAAATCTCAATCGTTACAATCTTCCCTCCTTAAAAGGATTCTGTCCCCAGAATCACATATAAAAAAATATATCGTCTATTACATTCTTCCCCCCTTAAAAGGATTCTATCCCCAGAATCGGTACATAAGGGGTTTCACAAAACTAAGCAAATAATTGCGGATAAGATTTCATTATAACATCTTCGAGTTCCCACGTAGCTTCTTCAGTACTGTGGCTCCTCCAGATTACCGTAACAGAAGGTATCACTTTATTTCTAAGTATTTGTTCTTTTCTATCAACTATTTGAACATGCACTTCTTCATAAGTTAAGTCTTTATCGAATTGTACAGGCTCGTATTCTATTACATGTTTGTAGTCGTGCTTATAAGGTCTCAACACAGAAATGTGGAAGATGTTATGTATATTTTCAAGCTCCGGAGGTAACGCCACCTCGTAAGCTACCTCGCCCACCTTTCGTAGTACCTCGAAAGGTCCAATAAATCGGGGACTCAACTTTCCCTGCTTGCCAAATCTAATCTTCCCCTTCCAGGGAGATACCTTTAGAAAAACGAAGTTTTTCGATAAGAATTCTCGATTTTGTCGATGTTGATCGGTATATTTCTTTTATCTGTCTTGAGCAGCAACCAATCTTGTTCTGATCAGCTTCACAATTTTAGCAGTTTGTTGCACTAATTCCGGTCCCAACAGTTGACGTTCACCGACTTCATCCCAGCACAAGGGAGTTATGCATTTCTTGCCGTATAACGCTTCGTAAGGCGGCATATCGACACTCACGTGGTAACTATTGTTGTAAGCGAACTCCACCAACGGTAGATGATCATCCCAGCTTTCGTTGAAGTCCATCACGCAAGCTCTGAGCATATCCTATAACGTCTAAATAGTTCTCTCCCTCTAGTCAACGGTCTGAGGATGGTATGCTGTACTCATTCGCAATTGCATTCCCAGACACTCTTGGAAACGCTTCCAGAAATTCGACGTAAAACACGGATCTATGTCGGACACAATCGATATTGGAACACCGTATCGAGAAACATTTTCCTTAACATACAGCTTCGCCAATTATTCCAAGTTGTACTTAATCCTGATCGGTAGAAAGTGGGCTGACTTCGTCAGTCGATCCATAATCACCCATATTGCATCGCAACCCTTCTGAGTCGCTGGAAGACCAACCACGAAATCCATCGTGATGTGCTCCCACTTCCATTTTGGAATCTCCAACAGTTGTAGCAATCCGCTAGGTCTCTGATGTTCTGCTTTAACTTTCTAGCACATTAGACATTTCGCAACGCATTCAACAACGTCCCTCTTCATATTCGGCCACTAGAAATAGTGTCTGAGATCTTGGTACATCTTTGTACTCCCAGGGTGAATCGAATATCTCAAATTGTGAGATTCGTTCAAATTCTCCTCTTTGACGTCTGGTACTGGCGATACCCAGATTCTTCCTTCAAATCGTAGCAGTCCTTTGTTATCAATCTTGAACTTGAACTCTTCACCATTGACTATTCTTTTTCGAATCTTCTCGCATTCTTCGTCGTGAAGTTGTGCTTCTTTCACTTTGTCTACCAGAGTAGAACCAGTAGTTACTTGAAACAACTTCTCATCCGACTCTTTCGGAAACTTCACTTCTAGCTCTAACTTAGTCATCTGTTCTATCAACTGATCCTAATCAGTTAACATGTTCAGCTTTTCTCGACCTTTTCTGCTCAAAGCATTGGCGACGATGTAAGCTTTACCCAGATAGTAAAGTATTTCACAGTCGTAGTGCTTGATTAATTCCAACCATGTCCTCTTGCGCAAGTTCAAATCCTTTTGTGTAAAGATATAATTCAGACTCTTGTGATCTGTGTATATCTCACACTTTTCTCAATATAGGTAGTGTCTCCAAATATTCAGAGCAAACACTACTTCTGCCAACTCCAAGTCATGGGTCGGATACCTTTTCCCGTAGTCCTTCAGCTGACGTGACGTATAGGCAATGACTTTGCCGCTCTGCATCAGCACACAGCCTAATCCCTTATGTGAGGCATCATTATATACTACGAAATTCCCCGTAATATCCGGCAATGATAACACAGGCGCAATACTCAGCCTCTTCTTTAACTCCTGAAAATTCTCCTCACACTTTTCTGTCCAAATAAATTTAACTGTCTTACGAGTCCAATTCGTCAACGGAGTTGCGATCTTGGAGAAGTCCTGAACAAATCTCCAGTAATAACCTGCCAATCCCAAGAAAATCCTAACTTCAGACGGCGTCTTCGGCTGATCCCAATTCATTACTGCTTCAACCTTCGACGGATCTATCAAAATCCCATCCTTGTCGATCACGTGGCCAAGAAATTGCACACGTTCCAACCAAAATTCATATTTTGAGAATTTTTCATACAACTTATCTCTTCTCAGCGATTCCAATATAAGCCTTAAATGTTCGGTGTATTCCTCCTCGGTCTTAGAATAAACAAGGATGTCATCTATGAACACCACTATGAACTTATCTAGGAACGGCTTAAACACCCTGTTCATTAAGTCCATAAATGCTGCTGGGGCATTCGTTAGACCAAATAACATCACTAAGAACTCTTAATGTCCATACCGAGTTCTAAAAGCTGTTTTCGGTATATCTTCTCTCCTTACCTTCAATTGATGATACCCACTCCTCAAATCAATTTTCGAGAAGTATCTAGCACCCTTTAGTTGATCGAACAAGTCATCGATCCTAGGTAAAGGATATCTATTCTTGATCGTAACTTTGTTCAATTCCCTATAATCAATGCAAAGTCGCATCGATCCATCTTTCTTCTTCACGAATAAAATTGGCGCTCCCCACGGCGAAATGCTCGGCTGAATATACTTCTTGTCTAATAATTCTTGAAGTTGAACCATTAGTTCCTTCATCTCGACTGGAGCCATTCGGTACGGAGCTTTCGAAATCGGAGCAGTTCCCGCCACTAAGTCGATCACGAACTCTATCTCCTTATCTGGTGGAAGTCCTGGCAAATCTTCCGGAAACACGTCCACAAACTCCTTAACCACTGGTATCTCTTCTATCTTTGGGCTCTCCTTACGTGTATCTACTATGTAGGCTAGATATCCCACACAGCCTTGCGTCAAAAGTTTCTTGATTTGCATAACCGTCAGACAACTCGCTTGTCTAGGAGATTTACTACCATAGAACACTACCTTTGACGGAGTCGTAAGGTTTACCGACTTCTTCTGACAGTCGATTACCGCCCCATGGTTGAATAACCAGTCCATACCCAGTATGACATTGAATTCCCCAAGTTTTATCAGAAATAAATTTACCCTCTGTTCTTGACCCTTAATGTCCAATCTACAGTTCTTGTATACAAACATAACTGGAATAACTTCCCTATTCGCAATCTCTATGCATAAGGGGTAACCTAACTCCTCTATAGGTAAGTCTAGGGTCTTAGCAAAATCATCAGATATGAATGAACAAGTAGCACCCGAATCAAATAATACATATACATTTATACTTTTGATCAAAATAATACCTGCCACCACGTCTTTTGATTGCACAGCGTCCTGCACCGTCATATTGATTGTGCGGGCAGTGGTTCAAACGGCTTGCAGTGGTCCAGTGATAGTCAGAGTGCTGCCACTGCCATTTCCTCCATTCCCTATTGATCCTGCTGCTGACTTCTTCGGGCAGTTACAAGCCATGTGATCCTTGGATCCACATATATAGCAAACTCCCTTCTTCGGGTTTGGGAAATTCGACGCGATGTGGCCTTCTTGACCACAGTTGTAGCCCACCCGTTTCCCTTTTATGCACACTCAAGTGCGAGTCTTCCCGCATGTAGTACATGCTTCGAGCTTCCTCATCTGTTGGCCTCCCTGCTGACTCCCAGCAGAGGTGTTGTCGTTCCACTTTCTTTTCTGATGGATAGCCCCGCTACCACCAGCCTTGGTTTCCATCTCATTCTTCTTCTTCTTGTCTTGATTAAACTTCGTCACCGCATCGCTCCCACTTTCAGCGAGTAAAGCCTTTTCCAGCACAGCTGCAAACGTATTTAGCTGGAACATAGAGACCTTGCTGTAGAGCCATGGTTTCAGTCCCCGCTCAAACCTCCTCGCCTTCCTAGCGTCAGTACTAACCTGTTATGTAGCGAATCGGTCCAACTCATTAAACTTCGCTGTGTATTCTGACACCGTTATCCCTCCCTACTTCAGCTTTAGAAATTGGACCTCCATCTGGTTCTGCGAGCTAACGAGAAAGTACATTTTAAAGAACATCTCTTTGAAATGCTCCCACGGTATCACTCCTCCTTCTCTAGTCTTGTTGGCTTGCCACCAAAAACTAGCATCCGACTTCAGCATGAAAGTCGCGAGTGCCGTTTTCTAGTCTTCGCTAACCCTAGCTACGTCGAAGACCTTTTCCATCTCCATTACCCAAGTCTGGGAATCTATCGGGTTTACCGATCCCTTGAACTCTTGTGGTCATATTGCCTTAAACTCTTTGAAAGTCTTGCCCTGCACTTACGGCTAATTTACAAGCGCTCCCATCAGCAGGTTCACCAACTGATTAACCGTATTGGGATTCGTACCATCGCTATTGTTGTTCGTCGAACCCTCGGGGTTTCTAGGAGGCATTTTCTTTAAAGAAAATATTATTATTAGATCTTTTATTCAATTCTTAAGTATTCAAGTTCATACTTAGGCATTTTAAATAATTCAGTTCATATATGAGCACATAGCAGATCAATAACTTTTTTTATTCATTACTCGTAATAAAACATCAAATAAATAGCATTTCTGCTATTCACATCATCTTTCCTGAACTGAAAAAGTTACAGGATTACATTATTAAGTCATCCCATTCTTATCTCAAATTATGGGATTTACATTTATTTATTACAAAAAGAAACACATAAATATAGACTCTTCTATCTAGGCATGTTAAGATGTCGCACAGCCTCTCTACGCTCTTCCTCCATCACCCGAAACACCGTCCTTCAGTCCACCATGTACCATGGTAAATCTTGGAACTTAGCTTGTTAATAGAAGATACAGTCACGTGCTCTATCTATAGCCGTATGGAATGCGTATTCTGTTTCCCTTAGCTTGGCCCTCTTGGCTTCAGCCTCGTCTTCAGCTCGATCGGCTCGTTGAGTAGCCTTGAAGCTTGTCTTCTCTTCTCTGGAACTCTTCATCGACTCCTCTTGGATGTCTTGCTTCAGCTTCGCTATCTCGGCTCGTGCCTCGTCCCTATCATTCTCTACATGGACTAGCATCCACTGCATTTCTTCTAACTCACTATCCATCTCTTCGATAGTCTCGTCCCGCTGCTGGATGGTTTCTTCGAGCTCTCTGACTCTACCATGTAACTCCACGTTACTGTCGTAGACTGCCTTGTACATCTCAAAACTAGTAAAGTGAGGTGGGAATTCCTCTTCGGGATCCTCTTCTTCCTCTGACTCATCCTCGTCCTCTTCCTCTAGAATAGGTGTCAGCTCACGCTCCAGACCAACTACGGTGATCACTGGAGATGGCTCTTTGCAAACCAGCTGCTCCCAGACAACATGGATGTCTCGGGGCTCCTCCTCTCTAGGCACCTGAGGTATATCCTCTCTAGCCTGACTAAGTTCTCCAATGTTCGTCATCTTGACAAAAGAATTTTACAGTTTATTTATTACATGATATCGAGTCGTCACTCTTCGAATACTAAAACATAAACACATAGCACATAAGGTAGTTTATTATCATTACGTATCACAACTACCTTTTCGATCTTCCTATAAGGCTACTACCTAAGGTTTTTCCCCCACCTAAGGTTCATAACCTACTGCTTTGATACCAACCTGTGACACCCCCAAATCCGGGTACTTCGTTTCCACAAGATTTGGTGTTCAATTTCTAAATAAATCATACGTCTACCCAATAATAAAGAATTGCAAAGTAAATTACAACCTTCATAAATACTTAAATAAAATCTTCCTTGACAAAGGATTACAACTTGTCCCAAATAAAAATCCCAGGGTTAACTAAACTTTAACATCAAATAAATAAATGCGAAAATAAAACATCATCAACTAATTCTTATTATAATTGAAGACAATGAGCCTTCACTTTCTCATCTTTCCTTTTCCTTTACTTGTTGACGGGGCATCGATACTTTCAACCTTAGCTTCAATGGTTATTTAATGCAAGAGTGAGCAAACAACAACTCACTAGAATACAACAACATTAAAGACATAATAGAATATCTTTAAAAAGGTTTGAATAACTTTACTTTCATCACGATAAAGAATTGAATAATAATTCTTTCATTAACATTTAAAATTCGAATACAAAATTCATCTGAGGGTCATAAGACCTTGAACTTTTGTCCTAGGTTATAAACATTTCTATTTAAAACCTTTAACAGTCATTAAGACTATGGATCTTAATTTGTACTTAGGGGGATCAGCCCTTTGTACCATGTATGTGCACAACACTCAACGCTTCTGCGTAGTAACCTCCCCTAATAAATAGGGTTGTTCATCTCAGTATTTGAATACAAGTCCGCACCAAAGAAAGTTTAGTTTGGATAAGCTTAAAGGGAAATTTAGAATTCAACGTTCATCAACTAAGGAATAATTGAATCGACTTACAATAACTTAGAATAATTTATAAATAAAGAATTATGAACTAACTTATGCCTTAGAAATAACTAAAAGCATTTGAAAGGAAAATATAGACCTTGCTTGAACAATAAGTCAAGATCACATTAATTAAATCATGAACTTAGATTAAGTACTTGTCCCTTGCAGAAGTAAAATGACAATCTCAAACAATGAATATATGAACTTAAAGAACTTGTATAACATTTAAGAGTTCAGGGATAGAAGACTTGTCTCAAGCGCAAGCTACTAACATAATTCACGTTCTTTAACACTTCCTACACATATATGTTTAATAACAATAGTCTAAATTAGTTAACACGTAACTAATTCACATAATTGGTTAACCCTTCTCGGTTAACTCATTTTTGTTTAATTAATAAGTTAATAATTAACCACATAATTAATTACATCACATCGACATGCTCACATAATTAAATCAAATAATAATTATGTATTTCATATTAATTAAATTATAGTTGAAAAATTATAACTTAAACATTAAATCTAATTATAATTACTCAAATTACAATCACTAAATTATTATAATTTATTATCAATTAGACTACATCATCCATTTACTAAATTATAATTTAGATTAACATTTACTTGATTAAAGTAAATTAAATAATATTATAATTAACAAAATTATAATTTAAATTCCACCTTCACTCTAATTATAATTATTCAAATTATAATTACATATCACATTAACTAATTTACAATTAAACAATTATAACTTATTAATTCAAATAATACCTTAAGGTTTTCAAAACCTTTTTTCTTTTCCAAATATGAGATTGTCAAATTCATGTTAATAATATGGTATTGCAACTAGATACATGATCATTATCCTAGCAACAATTTAACTTAGGTATATAAAACAAAACAAAAAGCTGCATAAGTAACTAGAATTCACTGCCTCTGCTTAGGTCACGGCGTAGCTGCGCTACCATAAGCCTTGGCACCGGCGCAGCTACGCTGGTGTCAATTCTGGAAAACTCAACAAGCGCAGCTGCGCCGTTTCTACCTTTGTTACCGGCGCAGCTGCACCGGAACACGGACAGAAACAGGCAGTGCGGCACTCTGCTTCACTGTTCAACCCAACCAAGTCAACAAACGGCCATTCACAGCAACATAGATAATGCAAAGTATACATATGCACCAATACACATATATAACATGCTTCTAGACACAAACTATCTAAGCAACAAGAATCAAGCATTCTAAAAAAACCAATTTTAATATTTTTATAAAACTCATACTTTAACAAAACAATTCACTGTAATTCAAATTCTCAACCAATTCAACTTATAATACATGCATTATTTTCATGATTGAAGATAGCATCACAAACAATTCTAAGTAGACATATTAATACATACGAATTCATTAATTTTACTCTAAAACCAAACCAAAACAAATAAAATCCATATGAACACAATTTCTCTATTAAAAACTTGTTGTAACCACAATTTGATTTTTGAAAATCCTTTTATGGCATACAATCACTACTAATAACACATGAATACTATATATATATATATATATATATATATATATATATATATATATATATATATATACAATTCATGATTATCCCTACTTTTTATGAAAATTTACTTTGACAGAGAATAAAATAAAATTAACATATGAATTAAATTCTACAATTATAAGGGTAGAGATTATAAATTACCCTTTAGCTAGTCGTTAGTAAAGAAGAAGATGATGCTTGCTTAAGCTCTTCTTTGCTTTCTCTTCTAACTTTTCTCTGTAATTCTTCTTCTCTACTCTTTCGCTCCTTCTCTTTTCTTTTATTTTAGGCTTAGACTCTTAGCGTAAACTATATAACTGATATAATAATAACTGAAAAAATAATAATACCCTTATTAAGTATATCAGTTACGTAAGTTTTAAAATTATAAAAGCCTTAAGGCTTTGTTTGGTAAACAGTTTATTTAAAAATAGCTTTTTGATAGTTAGGGCCCCGTTTGGCAAAAACCTTTTAAAATAAAAGTAAGGGCCTTGTTTGGTTAAAACTATTTAAAACTCATTTCTTTATTTTAATAAATCATTTTAACACATACTTTAATGTTAAACTTTAATTAATTAAATCTTTAGCATTATTATTTAATCAATTAAAATCTAACATCAATTAATCACATAAAAATTGCCACATGATTATAATTACTCGCTAATTATAATTCATGTAACACTCATCACATATCTCATCTAATTTAATTATCTCAATTAAATTAGAACTATATTATAAAATTAATATACATCAACTAAATTAAATATTAAATATTCATTTAATTAATATATAACTCTTAATTAAATCACTCCATAATTCACATAATTTATTTATTCAACTCAATAAATAATTCACATAAAATATTTATTTACTCAATAAATATTAAAAATAATTATATAAAATCCCAATCGTTACAGCCTATGAGGTCCGAAATTAGTTGTTTATATTTTTTAAAAATACTTTGGTATGCCATATATACCATATCCAAAAATGGGATTAATCCGATTAACGAGCAACGCGTAAGAAATTCGCGAAGTAGCTAGTTCGATAAATGGGCAACTGAGCAGCGGCAGCACCGCTGGGCAGCAGCGTGCGCGCGTGCTGGGCGTGCGGCACTGTGCTGCTGGGCAACTGCCTGACATTCTTTTCGTACGATGTTTTAATTGGTTTCTGTGATCCGTTTTCGCGTTTAAAATTTTTTCTAAAATACTACGCTATATGATCTATAACATGCACAAGATTTTGCTCTTATATGATTTATGAGTTAAAAATAAAAAATGAGCGAACATGCATGTCAGAACTAACATTTGAGCGAACGCCGAGCGTCGATGCGTCGAGCAACTTTGACGTTCGACGTTCCGAATCGTGTTCCGGCAAAATAATAAGTCATAATAAATCTAATAATGTCCTACGGGGTAATATTTGACTATAAATGATATTTTATATTGAGAAACTTCCTTTCGGGGCGTAAATAAAGCAATAAAAATATGTAATAAATATAAATTTACATATTGAAGTAAAATAAAAACCAAGGTTGCCTATAAAATTATTTTGTGGTGCAACGAAGGGTGAGAAACCTTAAAAAATTTATATTAAATATAAAAATGATATTTTGAAGTTTTCGGAGTTCAAAATGAGATTTTTGAGCTAAGATTTATATGTCGGTATATATATGTATATTTAATATATATATATATATATATATATATATATATATATGTAGACACTCGAAATTTTTCTTGCCCTAATACTAACCCGGTAGGAGGGAAAAATCGTCAATCAATCCAAATTCGGCCATCGACGCCGGTCTTTCAACCTAAATCTGATTTCCAATATCGGTAATCAAGCTCCGACAGTCAATCGGACAATCAATCAAGTTCCGACAGTTAATCGGACCATTAATTAAGTTTCGACAGTCAATCGGACCATCAATCAAGTTTTGACAGTCAATCGGACCGTCAATCAAATTTCGATAGTTAATCGGACCATCAATCAAGTTCTGACAGTCAATCGAACCATCAATCAAGTTCTGACAGTCAATTGGACCATTAATCAAGTTTCGACAGTCAATCGAACCATCAATTAAGTTTCGATAGTCAATCGGACCATCAATCAAGTTTCGAAAGTCAATCAGACCATCAATCAAGCTCCGATAGTCAATTGGATCATCAAGCACCCCGGTCTTAACCCGAGAAGTTATAATCAACCCCGGTCTCAACCCGGGAAGTCAATTCAACCCCGGCAGCAACCCAGAAGGTACCAATCAACCCCGGTCTCAACCCGAGAGGTCAAAGTCAACCCTGGTCTCCATCCGAGAAGTCAAGGCAACCTCGACATCAATCGAGGACACGTCAAGCCATCTTTAGTCATAATTTGAGAAACACAGTTCATCCCCGGCAATAACCCGAGAAGTCAAACTCAACCCCAATCTCAACCCGAGAAGTGTCGGTCATCCCCGGTCTCAACCTGGGACGTCAGGTCAACTTCAGACATCAGTATGAAGCATCACAACAACTCCAGAGAAAAACTTGGAACGACCACGTCAGCCTCAGACACAACCCTGAGGTCAAAAGACTGGACTGAGATCCAAGTCTTGGAATCAGCTTTGGGAAGTCAACCAGCAACCATGTCGACACTACAGGCATCCCCGGGAGGGGTACAACGGTCATTTCATCAACTCTCAACCGACTTGGTCAAGCTCAAGGCAAATTGATGCTGCCAAAGTCATAATGAATCCTAACGATGATCTCGAGTGGAAACTACGTAAGACAGCTCAACGGACAAACTACGGAGAATCGAAGACCTGGTTATGAACTCGTCTTCCTGGACCCGGAAAATGTTTTTTCCCATGTCATTACGACACTCTCGGTGAGTGCTTTTCGAAAAGGTATCGCACACCTCAAACGGACGCTCCGATTAAAAGTTAGAAAGTTTTCGACCGGACATCGCATTGCTTGGAGTGCACGTATTTTGAGACAACCAAACCAAGCATATGGGCCCCACCTAGGGGAGCCGCAGCTCTATCTGCGACTGTCGCAGGTAGAGTGGAGGCTTCCTGGACTATAAATAAATGTGCCCCCCATTCATTTAAAAAAAGTCAGAACGCAGCGAAGCTCTGGCAGTTAGATTTTTCGACTTTTACACCTCTTCCAAACCCCAATATTTTCACTCTAACACGTAGATATACCCATATACTACCACATATCAAAAAACCATTGGTAGATTTGGACTTTTAAAGCCTACGATTTGGCAAAAAGCCCGTATTGCAGTCTATTGTAAGTATTTTTACGATCAGTAAGTCAATACTACTACTTTGCACTGCTTTACACTTGCACAGAAAGTTTCATAGTCTAAATATTTCCAGAACATAGTTTCGTGGCCGTTTTTGTCAAAAATTGATATATTTTCATACATAAACTCCGTTTTCAACATTTTTACAACTCAGATTGACGATCCGTCAGCTCCAGTAGCTTCAATGCACTAGCACGTACATTCTGGCAACTTTGTCGGACTGGGTTATCTTTCTAGTCCGGGTTTGGCCCTCTTTTGTATATATTTAACTGCAAATGTACTAACATTTCAATTCTATCATGCCCGGATGTCAAATACGAGGTAGTTTACCACTTTTATATATATATTTACGCATATATAAGCGACTTTCACCATCACTGATACTCCTATCAGTCCTGGTTCACTATCTTTCTGTCAATATATATATATATATATATATATATATATATATATATATATATTTAGTCTGGCCTGGATTACTTCGTGACCATTTTATTGCTTTTGCACACTTCCCCATACTGGGTGCTCTCCCGAGTCACTAGGTGACTACTTATCTGTTAATTTCAATTACAGTACGGGCACCGGTGTGAAAACCCATCGCCCTTTTTACTGTTTATATATATATTTTATTTCTGACATAGACCGGATTATTTCGTGGCAATTTACAGTTTTTTTTATATATATTTCAATTCTAGTCCAGGCTTGCGAGTGAAAACCCATCGCCCTTTACAGCTTTTATATATATATTTAACTATATATATTGCTTTACTCAATTTATTCAACTACTGCATTTAACATTCATTTGTATATGAATTTGCACTGACATTTCTGCGGGTGAACTAGATTTATCCAAATCTCGCCAATTCTAGCTTTCAACGATTCAAACAGGTTCCGATAGAACCTGGAAGCTATAATGGCTGAGATTTCTTTAAATCTAGTTATTTGTATAGTTTCAGCTTCAAAAGAAACCTCGCGTCCCTTAGATCTCTATCTAGTGGGAAAGAGACGCTTCGACCGTGCGAACCGGGATTTACTAAATTAATCCTTGGTTCTGGCTATCTTGGGATATTTATCTACATCTGTACAAAGTTGAACTGTGCAGGTTTTCTAGCCACTCATATGTGAGCCTAAGAATTGTGGGATTCATGATCAAACTGATCAAAATCTGATTCCCACGATGGAGAATCTCCGATTTACAGATGTACCCTGCCAGTTTTTTTTTGTAAAATGTACATGCACAGACCTTAAAACGGTTATCCGGATTTAAGGTCTCAACATAATAAAAATATGGATAATCGTGTCAGCGTCCCTCCAATGGTTTTCATACCCATGAGGAGACCGACACTTTATATTTCTGTGGTCGAGAATGCTTCGCAGCTCGACAAATCACCATTTGCATGTAGCCTTAAGGCTATAAAGATAAAATTGAGACTAGCGATATGCTTCAATTCCTATATCAGCATAAGGGTTTGATAAAACCATCTCGCAAAACATCACTGTGAATTCAATTTAAAAGCTTTTGCAAATCAAATAATGCTTTTTGCAAATCAAATCAAACCCTTCGTATATAGGCTCAACGAAGCCTGTCAAAGCTTTCAATCAATCAATCAATAGGCCCAATTTTCAAACAACATTCACTCACGCATTCTAGTTTTAAGGGAAATATTGAAAAGATTGCGGTACCGTGTTTACACGGGAGTCGTGGGGTGCCTAACACCTTCCCCACACTTAACCTAGCTGCCGAACTCAAAACTCTGATTTCAAAGATCAAGTTTAGACAGTATCCAGCAATTGGGCCTCTTTTCAAATCAAATTCGATTGAGTTGGTATAACCATTTTCAAAACTACCAACTGGCGACTCTGTTTAAATCAAATCGTCGACATATACACATGTCAGCCTCTTTCCTAAAAAACCCTTCAAAACCTTTTTTGCAATAAAAAGAATAATGGTAGAGATAACTTAGGAAGATCCATTTGAGGAAAACCGGGTTATAAACTGACCCGCGGTATTTCTTAAATTTTCCAACGTCGATAGGTGGCAACTCTTCTAGGAGAGTAGAGGGCTTATGCCGCTTTTAATCTTTTCAAACATTTCCCTTTTAAAACTATTGAATGCGTGAAATCCTGCGTCTCCACAGTTAATGGATGAGTTAATGCTGCGTCTTTCATTGAATGTATGAATGCTATGCCTTTACATTGAATGAATGAAAATGAATGCTTTAGTGCTTCGCACCCATATTAGTGCTTCGCAAAAACTGTCATTGCATGCATAAGCGGTGAGGCCGATATATTTGAATGTATGATGTGAGTCCCTCCACCAGGAGGCCAACCCGGTCAGTGATAAGTAAGGACTCTGGGGACGACTAAGTCTCCAGGGTTGCCTCCTGAAAATGCACCACCCAGATTCGCTCCAATTGTACGATCGGATTAACTTTCCTTCTAGTAGATTGCGATGATCTGGGATCCTTCATGCCGAAACAAAAGCCGTGAGAGTAACCTAGGATAGGTCAGCTTCTGATCAACCGAATCCGACGGGATGCTTCTTCATGCATTCCTCTTTCAATTCCATGTTAAGTCTCCAATTACTGAGGAGCACAATGTAAATGACAATAATGAAAGATTTACTTTCCTGTCAAATATCCTGTCATCCTGCCATCAAAACAACTAACCTCGGTTTTGCAGGATAAACTTAAAAAACACACATCATAAATGCATCTAGTCATTACCTACCACAGGGAACTGACACTCCTATATTTTGGTGTAGGTAGGGAAAAATTGGTCCCATCACCAGATCAAAGGCCAGAAAAGCACCCAGTCCATCTACGGACATGGCTTCAAGTGCTCCACTAGAATCCACCCCTGTGTTTAGGGAAGAATTCAAATGATTGAAAAATCAGATAGCCGAGCTAGCCGATTTCCTTCGAGAGCAAAGCAAGGCCTTCAAAGAGAAACAATCTCAAACACATCCAAAACCAGGAGCATCTAGTAGTGGTGCTGGCGGTCAAGATACAAAAAAGGCCGAAACGCAGATCCCTGGACCCCAGAACCAGGATACAATTAACAAAACTCCAGAAGTCACCATTCTAAGTAAAGAACAGGAAGCTGGTGACATTCTCAAGAAAATGCAACAAATGGAAGAAACCCTCCGGTCCATCAAAGGAACTAGGGCATTTGGCAGTGTCAACTACTCAAATCTATGCATATTCCCCGGGGCTCGTTACCCTGAGAAATTCAGAACCCCCGAATTAGAGAAATATGATGGGTTGGGAGATCCATACACACATCTAAAAGTTTTCATCGGAGAACTCGGATCCTATGTTGAGGACAAGAAACTTCGAATGCAGCTATTTTAGAAGAGTTTAACTAGAGAAGCCAGAGTCTGGTATGCCCGTCTGGATAACTCCAAAATCCACAGTTAGGAAGAATTGGCACATGCCTTCCTCAGGCAATACAGTTTCCAATCTCACCTGGCTCCAAATCGGTATCAAATTACCAAAATCAAGAAGAATAACACTGAATCATTCAGAGAATATGCCCAGCGATGGAGACAGGTCGCAGCACAAGTCACTCCAGCCATGAATGAACCTAAAATAGTCATGACTTTCATCGATATTCAAGAAGCTAATGAGATGCCAACCTGTCAACATAACTCAAACTGTGATGCAAGATTGAGCTTTAACTTGATGGATCTTGATCAAGAGGAGGAAGAAGACTATGAGGTGCCAGAGGAGATCAAGGAATGGGTCGAAGACAAACCTAAACCAAACATCAACCAATCCTCCACCATCAACATTGCAACCTCTGAAACCATCAAAGAAATCCAAAAAGGTTTAGACCTCACCTCAGATCAAAAAGTCGACCTGATCGAACTCCTAACACAGTACCAAGATGTATTTGCATTGTTGCATGAAGACATGATCGGTCTCTCCACAGACATTGTCATTCATCGGATGCTCATCAAAGAAGGGTTCAAACCAATCAAACAAAAGCTCAGACGATTAAAACTTGATTGGAGTCTCAAAGTCGAAGAAGAAATCGTTAAACGATTCAAAGCCGGGATCATCATGGTATCAACATATCCTGAATGGCTATCAAACATAGTCCCCGTAACTAAAGCTGGAGGGAAGGTACAAGTCTGCGTGGATTATCGGGATCTAAAAAAAGCCTTCCTCAAGGACAATTTCCCGGTACCTTTTATCCACATCCTGATTGACAATACTGCGCAGTACGACATATATTCCTTCGTAGACTGCCTTACTGGTTACCATCAAATCATGGTTGCTGAAGAAGACCGAGAGAAAATAGCTTTTATCACTCCCTGGGGAACTTTTTGCTACCGACGACTATCCTTCGGCCTCATCAATGCTGGAGCAACGTATCAGCGAGCCATGATGGCCCTCTTTCATGATATGATGCATAAAGAAATAGAAGTCTATGTTGATGACATCATCATCAAATCCTGGAGGGAGGATGATCACATAGACCATCTCAAGAAGCTGTTCAACAGGTTGCGCAAGTACAACCTCAAGCTAAATCCTGGTAAATGCACTTTTGGCGTCAAGGCAGAAAAATTGCTAGGATTTCTGGTGAGCAATCGGGGAATTGAGTTAGACCCTGCCAATATCAAACCCATTTCTAGAATGCCCATGCCTCGTACAGAGAAGGAGATACTAGGATTCCTAATAAGGATCAATTTCATAAGTCGATTCATTTCCCAGCTCGCAGCAACCTGTGAGCCCATCTTCAAGTTGTTAAGGAAGAATTCCTCCTTCAAATGGAATGAGGATTGTCAACAAGCCTTCCTTGCCATCAAAAAGCAGCTGGTCGAAGCACCTGTTTTGGTACCTCCGAGGGATGGAGTCCCCTTATTCATATACCTGTCCGTCAATGCCAATGTCATGGGCTGTATGCTAGGACAGAAGGATGATAGTAGCAAATAAAGAGCTATTTACTACATCAGCAAAAGATTTAGCAGTGGGGAACAAAAATACACCCTAATCGAGAAGATATGTTGTGCATTAGCATGGGCCGCCATGAGGTTGCAACACTACTTGCATGGGCACACGACGTATCTTATATCCCGTATGGATCCACTAAAATACGTCTTTAACAAACCAATGTTAAATTGCCGACTGTCCAAATGGCAGTTGATCCTACAGCAGTTCGACATTGTCTATGTGACTTAGAAATCTATCAAAGGCCAAGGCATTGCAGATCAATTAGCAGAAGCACCTTTAGGAGGGGTTCGAGCCCCTGGAGGCATATTTCCCAGATGTTGGGATCATGACAATTCAACAAGTCCAGTCAGATAATACAGTCCAACCATGGAAAATGTATTTTGACGGAGCAGTAAACATGGAAGGTTCTGGAGCTGGGGCATTCCTTATCTCTAGTACAGGAGATCAATATCTTGTGGCTACTAAACATTAATTTGGCAACACCAACAACACGGCCTAGTACGAAGGCTATATATTGGGGTTAAAACTAGCCCAATCCATGGGTATCAAACACTTACTGGTCTTTGGAGATTCCGAGTTGGTTATCAGACAAACCATCGGCAAATATCACACAAAAGAACTGCATCTGCTGCCCTATCATCGGCAAGTCCTCAAATTATCCCAGGAGTTCAAAGCAATAACCTTCATCCACATTCCTCGGGGTCGAAATGACTTTGCCGATGTATTGGCAACATTGGCTTCATTAATCTGCATATCCAACAAGAGTGGGTTTCCCAACATCCAATTCACAAATCAAAAAGCCCCAACATACGGGAATTACATTGGAGAAGTATCAGACAAAATACCTCCTGTCAAGCAACCTTGGTTTCAAGACATCAAGGAATACCTCTGTGATGGATCCACACCCGCTGGTGCAAGCTAATCAGAGCAGAAATAGATTCTTAGAATGGCCATAAAGTTCTATTTGAGCGGAGATGAACTTTATAAAATGGATGCTGGAATAGGCCTGTTAAGATGCCTCGACAAGGAGCAAGCCCAAAGACTAATCGATGAAGTCTATGGCGAAGTCTGTGGTCCACACATAAGCGGCCATCTGCTGGCCAAGAAGATAATCGGAATAGGATATTACTGGATCTCGCTCAAAGCTGATTGCCATAATCACATCAAGAGATGCTTTCAATGCCAAATACATGAAAATGGCATCCATGCTCCTCCAAATGAGCTGCACAACATGACTGCACCATGGCCTTTTTCTATGTGGGGAATGGATGTGATAGGATCAGTCGAACCCAAAGCCAGCAGCGGTCATCAGTTCATCTTCACCATGTTCGACTACTTCACCAAATGGGTTAATGCAGCCTCTTTTCCTAAAGTTACAAAAGAGGTCATCATCAGTTTTATCAGAAACAATGTCGTTTGTTGATATGGACAACCGGAGGTGATCGTATCAGACAACGCCAAAAACCTGAATAATCAAATGATGGTAGAACTGTGCGGCAAGTTCCACATCAAGCATCTCAACTCCGTCATCTATCTGCCCAAGATGAACGGTGCTATCGAAGCGGCCAACAAAAATATCAAGAAGATCATGCAGAAAATGTCCACCAATCACAAGGATTGGCCTGACCTGCTACCTCTCACCCTGTTAGCCTACAGGACGTCAATGCGCACCTTTACTGGGGCTACCCCCTATTCACTGGTCTATGGCATGGAAGCAGTCCTCCCCATAGAAGTGGAGATGGAGTATTTACGAGTATTAATAGATGCTCAGATGGACGAAGATCAATGGTTGCAAGACCGATATCATCAACTGTCCCTGATAGATGAAAAGAGGGCCACAACCATTTTCCACGGATAATTATACCTGCAAAGCATCGCTAGGTCCTATAATAAGAAATTTCGAATTCAACAATTCAAAGAAAACGATTTGGTGCTAAAGAAAATCCTGGCCAATCAAGATGAAGCCAAAGGAAAATTTACCCTAAACTGGGAAGGCCCTTTCATTGTCAAGGAAGTGCTGACAAGGGGAGCCATCAGGCTACAAGAAATGGACGGGAACGAATGTCCCCAACTCATTAATTCAGATACCGTGAAAAAGTACTACGTCTGAAGCACATGCATACCTGCATCTGGGTCCTATAAATCGAATCAGGTTCGACTTTTCACTAGAGAAGCATGAACTACGAACGACCTGATCTCCCACAACCCAAGAGTACGTAGGCAACCATCTATGGTGCGGTTAAACCAAGCAAAAATCGAAAGAACTTGCAAATCCCAGCATCAAATTCCAAAACTCATCGAACCAAATTTAAACCCCAGATAAACTCTTTTCAAACATCTTCAACCAGAACTACGTATAACCTGATCTCCCTCAACCCGGGAGTACGTAGGCAGTTTGACCCTCAAGAAAAACAAAAAAGATGGAAAACCAATTCCAAGACACCAAAGACAAATAAAAGATAAATGCTGTCAAGCTGTCTGGCTACCAGACCCATTTAAGGAACTCCCTTGACACCTCAGCTATCAGTCCATCAAGGAGAAGCCTAAAATGCATCAATAACTGCGAGTCATGACGGAAGTGGTAATCACTTAGTGATGATAATACATATCTAAGTAGGGAAGTATCTCAAAAATATATTTCTCTGATATATAAACTGCTTTATATATATAGTGTCCTGTACATGATAAAAATGGCTGATCTAGTATGTGCAGGAAAAATAAAGGTAGTCTATGGACCCAAGGACAAGCGGGTCAGCAATGCCAGCATGGCATCTCTCTTTGAAGATGGAGGAGCATCTGTAAGAGTAGTCCACTTAGCCTCCATACGGCTAAGAACATCCATAGTCATCTACAGGGTGGCACTGTGGTCATCAATGTAAGCACTCATCTTAGTAACCAAACCATGGGTGTAAGATCGGAGTGCAATACTATCAGCAATGTGGAAATCACGGGAAGCAATAGCCTCATCCCTCTCTACAAAAGCTGCATCCCGAGAAATCAAAGTCTCCTCAATCTCAACATATGCTGCATCTCTGGCAGAGCGAACCTCGTCTCGCCCCACAATGGTTGTATCCAAACTATAGCGAAGCTCCTCCCGCTCAATTAATCCAGTATCCAAAGCGGTCCTGAGACCATCCCTCTCAGCAAAAGCTAAATCTCTACCAGATACGGCAGCCAACATCTGCGCTCTAGCTGAGTCTCTCTCAACGGTCATCCTAAATAGAGAATCTGACAAAGCTGGATCTGTCCCTGTGGGAATAACCGAGGGATCACTAACCAAAGCTACCGCCAAATTTGCAAATAGCTCATCCTCAGTAGGAGAATCGGGATCCTCCATGGGCTCCTCCTCGTCAGAATCTGCAAGCGGAGGTAAATGAAGCTCTGCTACTGCGACTGCGGTCTCTGCCTCTAACCATGCAGAATACTCCAGAGAACGACCCAGATGCCTACTAGAGAACTCAGCCCTCTCCCTGTGAGTCCAACACTCATAGACTCTAACCAAGTCAGCTGGTGACATGGATGAAGCCGACATCCACTGATCAGCAGAATCCTCAAAATGGTGCATACTCTGCCACTGATCAAACTGCTCCATAACTGCCAAGGGATGATAGGTAGTCACACCCCTCAATCCTATAAAAGTTAAATAATCCATACCAGATGTATAAGTAATGAAGCTGAACGGGGTCGCCATCCCTGAGCAAAAACAAAACTGCAAACTGATGCTCAATATCCGATAAAAATGCTAACCAGGACTCTGAGTCGAAGCAATCAGGCGGACGGAAGGAGTAAACTGAGGATATCTCGTGGCTAAAATAATAGAGATGAGGTCTAAATGATGCAATCGGTCGTATGTGTTACATCAACCACATATACAACACGACCGAGCTACCCCAAAAAAAACCCCACTAGATAGGTACTACAATAGGTTAGCAACCTCAGTGTCTCTACCAAGATCATAGGGATAATGGTACTGCTCTGCCTAAGGGCTCTGACTACAATAACCAATCCCACATCAAGGTGATCTAAATGCAGTGGCAAGTAAACATACGCCACAATGCACATCAACAATATGTCTATCCTGGTTGTCTGCCAATCCTCCGCAAAAATGACAAAATCTCTGACTTGACGGTCGTAGCTGTCAAGCTCACCCTAGCGCTCTATCAAGAAGTCAAGGGAGATCACATGCCCTGAAACGATCTCATCCATGACTATGCTCCGCTGAAGACCAGACAATCGAGTAAACGGTCTCCGCATATCACTGATAGACGTTCGAGCACACGACAACTCTAAATCCAAGCCAGTAAATCTCTGGTACTTCTCCAAAGTAGGCGAAAGCTCACACCACCCAATGCGAAATACCTGTCTCTCCGGTACCCATAAGGGTAGGACACCATCAATAAAGCAGTCTGGAACCCTGAACTCTACAAGGGCCATCGAATGGCCCAGCATCTGGTCAACTATCCCCCTAGCTGGAAAGGACAGACTATCATACCATGACCGCAACGATGCTGCCACCTCTGACCGTGGCAAATGCTCTATATAGCTAACTGCATACGTCGTCATCTGTAGCACTATATCACAAGACTGTCAAGAGTTTAAGTTAAATCACAACTGTCTGAATGCATACACATGATACATGCATGATGATAATGATATAAACATGATGCAGTAGATAAAGATAACAGAAATATCTACAACAAGCTATCTACTACATACATCATCTCTATATCTTGGTACAAAGTGAAAGGAAGTATACAGGGAAATGGGGCACCACCACCCAGCTAATACAGCGGTCTATCAAAATGATGACACAGATGTCGAATAGCCAAAACAGTAGCTAACCAAAAATATAGCTGCCATAGCTATCACAGGAAGTTAAAAATAGATCGACCAGCTCCAGATCCTCTGTCTGCACAAAGCTATTGGGATCTAGCATATCTGGGCGGTATAAGGGAGGATCTGCCCCTGTATAACTGCTACTGAATGGACCTAAAGAGGAGCCTGCTCTAGAGCTGGATGGGTCAAATGAAGTGCATCTGATGGATCTCGACCAAGGTGCCTGATAAAGAAACGAGCCTGGTCCAACTCCCTGGTCAGATGTGCTAACTGGTCTGAATGAGTAGGATCTCTAATACAAGCTATCCAATCCATCATCATCACAAACCCTGGCACCATGTCTGCCATAAAATGGGTGGCACGAGTCTGAGCCCCAATAGTGCGAGGACTCTACCAACTGTAGAAGGCTGGCTGGCTGTATGGGCCCTTTGATAGATCAAAGCCGTCTATACCCTCCAAAGGGATGTCTGTCAAAGGCACGGACAATGGCCAATGATGCCAAGCAGGAGGAGCAATGGGAATGCGGATCTCCCCTGTGATGCTTCGAATGGCACGCTCTCCAAGATAGAGCTCCCAGCCTCCTTTCGTCAATATAGGGGCTTTGTGGGTCGATAAATCAAATTCTCGGCCAGTGGGGAAATATCCATCAAATTCGACGGTTAAATGCTCGGATGTGTACGACGTCCAGGTGATCAAGCCCGGCGTCAAAAGCTCCAACTATAAACGGGTATGAGCGAATCCCTCAGCAACAGGGACATCCGTTAAAATGGAGTGGTGCCATCTCCGTCCACGTTGATAGGTCTCCAAACCTAATGTTGAAACGGGCCGTAGGCAAGGAAGTCTCTCAAATGCCCAAAGATATCCATGCAAATATCAAAAGTCTTCAGTGACCAAAACTGCTAAAAATAAGTGCAGAAATCAAAAAGGAACAGAAAGATGTACTCACCAGCAAAAATTGATGGAATCCTAACCAAGCCTCCGTCACACCCTCCGAAAGTAGGTGCATACCCCGGAGAAAATAGGCAAAGGTATAGGAGCCCCAATCAAAGTCACTGAGGCGCTCAATATGCTGAGTGGCACTGATAAAAGCGAAGGACACCGTCGACGAGTTGTCCGCCACAAAATAACCCCTGATGATCAATAAAAATAATCACCTCAGAATGCGATCTCTAGCCCTCCGATCATCAGGCGGAGGCAACTGCAAAGTCCTGTCTTGGGCGTCTATACTCAAAGGACTAGATCGGACTGCCCGACCTTTGAATGCCGACTGAGGGACTCCCAACAAGGATCTAACTGCGGTGGGCAAATATCGGACACGACAGGCACTATCTCGCCCTCAAACTCAATCTGGTGATAAATCTCCAGTCCATAGGAGTCATCATCACCTCGCAATCAAGTAGATAAAGGGACTGAGTCTGGTGGAACCAACGCTCAGACAAAGCCCTCATATACCCTTAAGGGCAACGGCGAGGCAGGATCGAGAAAAAGGCCTAAAATCCCCAGCCATCCATGATCTCCCTGTAATCCTCGTGTAGAGTTTGATAGAGGGAGTGCACACTAAACAAGTTCCCTCGTGGCTGTGTCAAGCTAGGAACCTGCATCAAAAATCAACCCATGTCAAAAACCTGTGCCCCGAGAATGGCCAGAAGATGGGAAAAGAGTCTAGAGAGAAGAAAGACTTCAAGTCACCTCGTTGGCCAAAAGATATCTCGAAGGATGACGACTCAAGTCGCCCAGCAACTCCTGTGTCTGCACAGCAATGCCCGGGACCTCCGCACGTGGAACCTGAGCTGGAACAGGAGCAATAAAAGATGCCTCCTCGTCATCAATGTCAATGGGCTGCTCGTCCTGTGTTGGATGTATCCTGCTCTCTACCAATCTGTGAGGCATCCTAGCTGGACGAGCCTGTGGGACGGCAGAAGCCCTCCTCCGTCTAACGCCTGATGAAACCCCGATAGAGTTGCCGGGTCTATCGCAATCCATCGCATACACCAGTTCTCGAAATCACCTCAGATATGGTGTGGTAAGCCTAAAACCTGTGGCTTATTAATTAATCAATCCAGCATACATATCTAAGTCCCAAAAATTGCATGTGTCCATCAAAAATACCCCGCACAGTTAAAATTACATGTTTTCAAAATCCCAAAAGCTCAAAACTTACATTGGGTCAGTAAAAAACTCCCCACAGATTCAACAACTGCATAATTTTCAAAACCTAAGATTTTGGAGAAATTTCGGCAGAGTCTCCTTTGTAAAATGGATTGTCCACATGCACACAGGCATGCATAGGTGGCCATTCTGTAGCACACCTACTCAAAAATAGAAACAGTTCATATTTACTAAAAAAATCAAAAACCAGCCTCACATGGTCTCCAAAATATCATAGGTATTTTTAGTTGAAAGTCCAGGCTCACTAGGCCTCAAAAAGGATGACTAAATTGATCAAAAAGTGGAAAAATTAACTGTCTCAGAACCTAAATTTTCTTACATCCAAACATGTATTACAGTATGATATGTATACGTATGTAGACAGAAATTTTTTTACAGGTCATATAGACATACATTTTTCATACATTATGTTTAAAAGCACCCTAGGCGGTTCACCTGCTTTTAACGGTCAAAAACTGCGAAAGAAGGATGGAAAACGTTACCAGCGCTGTGCTGAATGAGTAGGAACTGACGGATTCAGAATCTAACAGCCAGAACTCCGTAGATCTGAAAAAGAAGATCGAAAATCCTTTCGCTGCTCAAATAGGAAACATGCAAAATGAAAATCCCGCTGCACATTAAGTAGCCCAGGTGGCCGCAACTCCACCTGCGACTAGCGCACCTCCACCTACGGTAGCCCAAGTGGGTCCCTCCTGCCTCGGGCCTAGTTTGGTTAGAGTTAAAACGGAGTTTAAATGGGTTGCCGAATCAAATCTGAATAGAAATCGCTACGCGATTGAGCGGTTTGTCCTGAAATCCTGCGCTAACGCAGTGTAATCCTGACGTAGAGGGAAACTCTACATAGACCCTTGACATTCATCCCGGAGCCATGTCCGAGGATCAACAAATCAAACTGCAAAAGAATTGCACAAAAATTGCCCAAAACTGCCAAAAACTGCCATTTCCGAAGCAGTTTCAGCCGTTGGCTCAGCTCCAGCGAAGTTTGGGTTTTGACCGAAATAGTTTAAGCCGTTGGCTCAGCCCCAGCGAAGTTCGGGTTCTGACCGAAGTAGTTTCAGCCGTTAGCTCAGCCCCAGCGAAGTTCGGGTTCTGACCGAAGCAATTTCAGCCACTGGCTCAGCCCCAGCGAAGCATCGGGTACTGACCGGTGATAACTCAGCCATTGGTTCCATTCCAGCGAAGCATCGGGTACTGACCGATGACAATTCAGTCGTTGGTTCCAGTCCAGGCAGCATCGGGTACTGACCGGTGACAACTCAGCCGTTACCTCTGCCCCATCAAAGTTTGGGTTCTTACCAAAGCAGTTTCAGCCGTTTGCTTAGCCCCAGCAAAGTTCAGGTTCTGATCAAAGCAGTTTTAGCCATTGGCTCAGCCCCAGCGAAGCATCGGGTACTGAACGGTGACAACTCAGCCATTAGCTCAGCCCCAGCGAAGCATCGGGTATTGATCGGTGATAATTCAGCCGTTGGTTCCAGTCCAGCGAAGCATCAGGTACTGACCGGTGACAACTCAGCCGTCAGCTCAGCCCTAGCAAAGTTCAGGTTCTAATCGAAGTAGTTACAGCCGTTGGCTCAGCCCCAACGAAGTTCGGGTTTTGACTGATGATAATTCAACCGTTCATTCCAATCCAGCGAAGCATCGGGTACTGATCGATGATAACTCATCCAATGGTGCAACCCCAGCCAAGTGAGGGTTCCGACTGAAGTCAATTTCAACCTTCAGACTAGTCCCATGAGATGTCGGGAGACGATCTACGGTTAAGAGTCATATAATAATCCATCTTCACAAAAGATAGATGATGGAATCTATTATACACATCCTCAAAGAAGATCATTGAGGTAGTATCAATCCTGGCCACTTCCTCAATACATATAAAGCTATCATAAAGGACGTCATCCCCAGCAGATCAAGATGGTAAAATCTGTGATAGCTCACCCCCTTAGAATCTACGAAGCTATTGCAGAGGACGTCATCCCCAGCAGGTCAAAACAGGAAAATCTGTGATAAATCATCTTCAACAAACTCATCAGAGTCTAACAAATTATCGTGAATGATGTCATCCACTGCCGAGAATGACAAAACTGGCTCGCGATAACTTCCTAATACCATCAATGCCTATACTGGATAGCATCATCCCCTACAAAGTGATAACGTATACATCCAAAAATTGCCCCATTCTACTTCAAGACTCCCAACTTCAAAATGGCTCTGGCACTCTTTATTTCTAGTGTCTACTAATCTTTATCCTGTCCATTCGACCACGTTACATGGACATGATAAAGAGAGGAATCTGTAGACACTCAAAATTTTCCTTGCCCCAATACTAACCCAGTAGGAGGGCAAAACCGTCAATCAATCCAAATCTTTCCACCGACGTTGGTCCTTTAACCTAAATCTGATTCCCAATATCGGTAATCAAGCTCCGATAGTCAATCGGACCATCAATCAAGTTTGGACAATTAATCGGACCATCAATCAAGTTCTGACAGTCAATCAGACCATCAATCAAGTTTCGACAGTTAATCGGATCCTCAATCAAG
Source organism: Panax stipuleanatus (assembly GCA_020205555.1). NCBI lineage: Eukaryota > Viridiplantae > Streptophyta > Magnoliopsida > Apiales > Araliaceae > Panax > Panax stipuleanatus. The sequence continues at coordinate 73,782,019 of CM035119.1, read as the reverse complement.
TTCCCACAGTCAATCGGACCATCAATCAAGTTTCGACAGTTAATCAGACCATCAATTAAGTTTCGACAGTCAATCGGACCATCAATCAAGTTTTGACAGTCAATCGGGCCATCAATCAAGTTTTGACAGTCAATTAGACCATCAATCAAGCTCCGACAGTCAATCGGATCATCAATCTCAACCCCGGTCTCAACTCGGGAAGTCAAAATCAACCCCGGTCTCAACCGGGGAAGTCAATTCAACCCCGACAACAACCCGGGAGGTACCAATTAACCCCGGTCTCAACACGAGAGGTCAAATCCAACCCTGGTCTCCATTTGGGAAGTTAAGGCAACCTTGACATCAACCGAGGACATGTCAAGACATCTTCAGTCATAATTCAGGGAACACAGCTCATCCCCGACAGCAACCCGGTAAGAAAAACTCAACCACGATCTCAACCTAGGAAGTGCCGGTCATCCCCGGTCTCAACCCGGGATGTCAGGTCAACTTCAGACACTAACCTGAAGCATCATAACAACTCCAGAGAAAAACCTAGAATGACCACGTCAGCCTCAGAGACAACGCTGAGGTCAAAAGACTTGACTGGGATCCAAGTCTTGGAATCAGCTCCTAGAAGTCAACCAGTAACCATGCCAACACTACAGGCATCCCCGGGAGGGGTACAATGGTTATTTCATTAACTCTCAACCAACTTGGTCAAGCTTAAGCCAAATCAATGCCGACAAAGTCAGAATGAACCCTAACGACGATCCCGAGTGGCAACTACGCAAGACAGCTCAACGGACAAACTGCGGGGAATCGAAGACCTGGTTATGAACCGGTCCTCCTAGACTCGGAAAATGTTTTTTCTCATGTTATTGTGACACTCTCGACTAGAGCTTTTTGGAAAGGTATCGCACGCCTCAAACGGACGCTCCGATCAAAAGTTAGAAAGTTTCCGATCGGACATTGCATTGCTCGAAGTGCACGTACTTTGAGACAACCAAGCCGGGCACGTGGACCGCACCTAGGGGAGACAGCTCTACCTGTGGATGCCGCAGGTAGAGTGGAGGCTCCCTGGCCTATAAATAAATGTGCCCCCGTTCATTTGAACAAAGCCAGAACGCAGTGAACCTCTGGCAGTTTTATTTTCCAACTTTTACACCTCTTCCAAACCCAAATATTTTCACTCCAACATGTAGATATACCCATATACTACCACATATCAAAAAATAACCGGTAGATTTGGACGTTTAAAGACTACGATTTGGCAAAAAGTCCGTATTGCAGTCCATTGTAAGTATTTTTACCATCAACAAGTCAATATTAGTACTTTGCACTTCTTTACAATTGCACACAAAGTTTCATCGTCTAAATATGCCCGAAACTTAGTTTCGTGGCCGTTTTCGTAAAGAATTGATAGATTTTCGTACATAAACTCCTTTTTCAACATTTCTACAACTCAGATTGACGATCCGTCATCTCCAGTAGCTTCAATGCACTAGCACGCACATTCTGGCAACTTCGTCGTACTGGGTTATCTTCCCAGTCCTGGTTTGGCCCTCTTTTGTTTATATTTAACTGCAAATGTACTAACAATTCAATTCTGTCAAGCCCGGATGTCAAATCCGAGGTAGTTTACCATTTTTATATATATTTACGCATATATAAGCGACTTTCACCATCACTGGTACTCCTACCAGTCCTGGTTGACTACCTTTCTGTCAATATATATATATTTATTAATTTTCAGTCCGGCCTGGATTACTTTGTGGCCATTTTACTGCTTTTTCACACTTCCCCATACTAGGTGCTCTCCCCAGTCACTGGGTGGTTACTTATCTGTCAATTTCAATTACAGTACATGCACCGGCGTGAAAACCCATCGCCCTTTTTACTGTTTATATATATATTTTTTATTTCTGTCACAGCCTGGATTATTTTGTGGCTATTTACAGTTTTTTATATATATATTTCAATTATAGTCCGAGCTTGCGAGTGAAAATGCATCGCCCTTTACAGCTTTTATATATATATATATATATATATATTTAACTATATATATTGCTTTACTCAATTTATTCAACTGCTGCATTTAACATTCATTTGTATATGAATTTGCACTAACATTTCTGCAGACGAACTAGATTTATTCAAATGTCGCCAATTCTAGCTTTCAACGGTTCAAATAGGTCCCGACCGAACCTGGAAGATATAATGGCCGAGATTTCTTTAAATCTAGTTATTTTTATAGTTTCAGCTTCAAAAGCAACCTCGCGTCCCTTAGATCGCTATCTAGTGGGAACGAGACGTTTCGGTCGTACGGACCGGAATTTACTGAATGAATCCCTGGTTCTGGCTATCTTGGGATATTTATCTGCTTCTGTACAAAGTTGAACTGTGCAAGTTTTCTAGCCACTCATATGTGAGCCTAAGAATTGTGGGATTCATGATCAAACTAATCAGAATCTGATTCCCATGATGGACAAACTCCAATTTACAGATGTACCCTGCCATTCTTTTTTTGTAAAATGTACATGCACAGATCTTAAAACGATTATCCAGATTTAAGGTCTTAACATAGTGAAAATATAGATTATCGTGTTAGCGTCCCTCCAATGGTTTTCATACCCATGTGGAGACCGACACTTTATATTTCTGTGGTCGAGGATGCTTCGCAGCCAGACAAAATCACCATTTGCATGAATCCTTAAGGCTATAAAGATAAAATTGAGTGTAGCGATATGCTTCAAATCCTACGTTAGCGTAAGAGTTTGATAAAACCAGCTTTCAAAATATCATTGCGAATTCAATTCAAAAGCTTTTGCAAATTAAATAATGCTTTTTGCAAATCAAATGAAAGACTGATTTTTAAATCAAATCAAACCCTTCGTATATAGGCTCAACGAAGCCTGTCAAAGCTTTCAATCAATCAATCAATTGGTCCAATTTTTAAACAGTATTCACTCACGCATTCCAGTTTTAAGGGAAATATTGAAAATATTGCGGTACCATGTTTACACGGGAGTCGTGGGGTGCCTAACACCTTCCCCACACTTAACCAAGCCCCCGAACTCAAAACTCCGATTTAAAAGATCAAGTTTCGACAGTGTCCATCAATTGGGCCTCTTTTCAAATCAAATTCGGTTGAGTTGGTACAACCATTTTCAAAACTACCAACTGGCGACTCTGTTTAAATCAAATCGTCGACATATACACATGTTGGCCTCTTTCCTCAAAAACCCTTCAAAACCTTTTTTGCAATAAAAATATTAAGGGTAGAGATAACTTAGGAAGATCGATTTAAGGAAAATCGGGTTATAAACCGACCCGCGGTATTTCTTATATTTTCCAACGTCGACAAATACACATATAGTTAAAATGTGAAACAAAAAGCATGAAACCGTTAAAAATATTATAATGGTTCTAAGAGTAATGCAACGTAGGTTTGCGGAGTTTAAAACGAAGATTTTGAGTAAAGAATTGATACGATTTTTGAAGTCACTCTTTGTACTGATAATTGCAGGTCTGATTGTTGTAAAACTATTAATGTTCTTAGCAAAGATGACCAAGAGAGCTCTTTGTTAATTGAGTTAATTAGTAAAATTACTGACGAAGAGTTAAAACTACAGTACATGAAATAGTTAAAGGAATTATTCTCTAAGACCAATTATAGTAAGAATAATGTCATTAAGGGTAACGATAATCCTATCATTAGCCTTAATAAAATCTTAGTAAGAATTTGTTGTTCACTAAGACCATCAATGTTCCATTCATAAATTTTATTAGAAGAGACAAAAAATTGATTATCTAGACTGGCAACAACTGAAGTATTTTTAACATGTAAAAGAAGAGTTTCTAGAGGAGGATGACTTACTAAAAATTTAGATTTATCCTCTTTTGTTAACTGACTTTTAGTAAGAACTTTATATTATGAATGATATTTTTCATACCAATCATAAAATGTAAGGTTTTCTTGATTAATCTTAATAAATTTTTTCTATTTATTAACTATTTTATCTCTGTTATGCTTATCGTATTTATTACGAAAATCATGCCTTTTATCTTTATTAGATATGGAATTAAAATCTGCAACCAGATTGTCCCAATCTAATTTAAATGCTTTAGTAATGACTATTAACTGATGATTAATAGGGGCTTCAAAATCCGAAGGGCGGTCCTACAGAAGTAGTAGGAGAAATATCTTGTTCTTCTTCTACTAGATTAGTAGGAGTATAACAAGGATGACTGGTTTGACCCTGGTTTAAAACTCGTTTCATTTTAATATTAGGAATAGAAAAATCACTTAAGACTTCAGTATCTCTTCTAGAAATAACCGAACGAACTGAGGAATTAGTAAATTCTTCTATTATCAAAGGTCTTCTGGTACGTTCAAAACTAACTCTGACAGTAACATCAGAAAATTGTTTAATATTTTCTAAATTCAACAAATTATTAATAACTGGTTTTTGTGGAATTTCTTGAGGTAAAATCCACTGACTAGGTAGCGTAATATCCTTCCAAATAATAGTCCTTGGAGTTTGGATATTAGCATTACTAGTACTGCTTTGAATTAAAACAGTGTGATCTTTTGGGCTTTTATTAAGAGCATGAATGTTTAAATTGGTTTTCATAACTTTATAATAAATTCTTTAAATTAAGGGTATAGGTTGTGAACCCTCAATCATATGAGTTATCTCACCTGCAGTCTTAATATTCAGAGTTAATGCTTTTAATAAGTTAACATCACTTAAACTCAAAGGGAGATCAGGAAAGCAATTGAAATGGATAGGTCCATCATGCAAACTCGATTCCATGATACCAATGATGCTAGGAGCATAGTTAAGATATCGTGCATCTTTAAGATATAAAAAGATGCTTGAGTTTATTCCTTTAATAGATAAAGGCTTGACTGCGACCTGAACAAAACCAATATGAATAAAATTATAACCTTTCTTTCTATGTTTGTTAATAACATCAGAAGAAAGAAGTTACAATTTTTATATTCTTTGTTAATCGCATAGACACGTTCAACCGTTTTAACATTATAATCAGTTTTAAAATTATCAATAAAGGTTGACTGATAAATCTCTTTAGGAGACACACTAGGTATGTTCCAATTACTAACAGTTTGATTAATGTTTTCGTAACTATGTTCTTCCTGGTTGACTATGTCTAGAATCGGAGGTAGGGCTGATCTATTACTAACTGAAGAACTAGACATGAATAATCTACTCATTATAAAAATTAATTTTTTTTAATAATTCTATGTTCTTCCATACATACCCTTCTTTCTTTAAGCTAACGCATACCTATGTCCTAGGTCAAACACTCGACACTGCTCCACACTAGGACTTACAAAGGGCAAAAAGACCGGGGGCGAACACGGTGTTCTACAAAAAGAGTTTAGGTGATTTCTTGAACAAAGAATCAAAGAAAAAAATTTTGATTTTCAAAAATGAGTTTGATTAAGCAGATTAAGATCAACACTTAGTTAAACAAACAACACATGGCTCTGATATCAAGAGGGAAGAAGTATAAAATATAGAGGAGAGAAGAGAGCGGCACATACAAATCTTAATCACAACTATAGTATAACTATAAGAAATGATAACAACAGTTCATATGAATTAATAACAGTTTTAAATAAATAAACTTTTATTGAATGAAAAGATTTACAAATAGATAACTGAAGATAACTTATAAGTAGACTCGATTATAGAAAACCTAACATGGTATAACTAAGAAGAAGGCAAGAGGGTTAAAGATTAGTCAGATGGGAATCAGAGCCTTTCAAAACTCTCTAATGGATTTCTAATCCTGCCTTATACCAATGACTTCGCTTCTCTTATATAGGATAAGAAAAAGCATACTGATTACAACTCAAAAAATACAAAACATCTTTAACTATTAAAGAACAGTAATGCTTTTACAAAAGATATAAGCATTAATGAACCTTTTGACTAAATACAGACGCATTATTACAACTTTTGACTAAAACGACTAGATGGCCGACAATGAAAACATGACTCAGCTAAAATACAAACCGACTTTACTTTATTTTTCGGCTACTTTTGAAAAAGGAGCACGCGTTGATGATGACCCTTTTGAAAGCAACAGTCTCTGTCGCTTGCACCTGTGAGTGACTGAAGGCATCCTAGGCAAAAGGATCCTGAGCATCTTGGAGACTAATGCTGCCGTATGGATCATCTGGACTAGAATCTTCTTGACTGGATTTGGAGGAAGAAGAAGAGCAAATTGAGGGAACACTATCCTTACTAAGCTAATCAAATTACTTTTGAATGAGGCGAGCTAATTGTTTTAACTCAGCATTAGAACAATGATCAATATCCGCAAAATCTTATTTTGTCTGAGAAGATTTTTTGGATTTACTAGAAGAAGAATCCTTGGGAGGAACAGATTTAATAGGGGTAGGATTAACTGAAAATTCCTTCTGGACTTGGCCAATGATGCGATAAATATCAAATATATCCCACCATTTGATAAAAAAACTCACGAGTCAAAAAAGTCAATTGACTAATATGATTGCGAGTGATAATTGATTTGTCCTTAACTGACTCAAGATTAACTTCAGCAGTAGGGGAATAAAAACCATAATTCCATTTAAGGATCCATGGAACCTTATATTTACAGATAAACTGAAGAACAACTGGAATACAATCATTTTTAAGATTGTTAGGACTTCTACAGGAAAAAAGGTTAAGAACTGACTGGAGCTCAATGGGCAAGACACTATAAGTGAGACCAAATCTTTCCCACCATAGAGTAAACCAATGAGGAATTTGACTTTTGAATTTATTGTCAAATTGGACGAACCACGAATGACTGAAAGAGGGAGTTTGGAACAAGAAGACTCTGTTTCAAGCTTCCATATAATTATAATAGCAGAACTGGCTATTGTGATTATCTAACTGACGAACATCGGACGGATGATTACCCCAGTCAGACATGGAAGTAATCTGTTTAATATATAGAGAATGATAGAAAATTTTAGAATTATCATTTCTATCAAAAATGGGTTTGACATGAATTGACTGTGTTTGGAGAAGAATATCCTTATAATACATGAGGGATTTATAAGGAGCAAGAGGAAGAAAGTGCCAACCAGTTGGGAAGAACTGGGCTGCCAATTTAACTGGATCGTCAACAGATTTCATATGAGATTCTATATGAAATAGATTGACTAAAAAAATAGGGACATACTGAGAAGGTGTATGTTGACCAGGGTTAGGGTTACTAGAGGAAGACAAAGCAAAGGGATCAATGGGCCTAGGTGACTGGGCCAAAACCGTATTATAAGGCTTTGGAACAGTACCAAGAACAGTAAACCTATTAGCTACATCAACAGGAGTAACTGGGGTAACTGGATGAGGGATTACGACTCCCTTGGGCCTTTGACTTGGGCCAGAAGAGGGCCGAACAACATTGTTCCCACCTCTCACACTCATTTGTCTTGAGTACCTGAATTAATGAATTCTCTAGTAAGAAAATCAGGAACAGAATTTTGACTTCCTTTAATATATTCAATATTGAAATCATAAATTCTTAAAAGAGACTGCCATCGGGCAAAAATGTGCTTAGCAGCAATGTTTTTAACATCATTTTCTAAAATATATTTAGTTGACTTGCAGTCAATTCGAACCAAAAATCTTTGATTTAATAAATCATTTTGAAATTTACTAATACATAAAACCAAAGATAAAATTTCTTTTTTAATTGTACTATAATTAAGTTGAGCCTGATTCCACGCACCAGAGTGAAATCGAACATTGTGTTCAGGGGAAGCAGGAGTTAATTTTTACTTCAGAATGCCACGAAAACCAATTTCAGAGGCATCAGTTTCAACAATTTTAAATGCAGATTCATTGGAAATGCCAAGGCAAGGCAAAACCTTAACATATTTTTTAACTTGTTGGATGATGGAAGTATGTTCATCCGTCCAAGGAGGAGGATTTTGCTATAAACGAAGAAATAAAGGTTTACAATTTTTTCTAAGGTTTTGATAGAATTTACCAACATAATTCAGAGATCCTAAAAATCGCTGAAGTTGAGTTTTGTCAATGATTTTATCTGGGAATTTATCTGCGAATTGAATAACTCGTTGAATAGGACGGACTAGACCACGATGAATATCATGACCTAGAAATTTAACTTTTGTTTGGAACAAACTATATTTTGTAGGGGACAGAACCAAACCATTAACTTTGATTGCTTTGAAGAACGAATTCAAATGCTTGAAGTGTTCGTCGATTGACTTGGAAAAAACTAAAATATCATCAATGTAAACAATGATGAAATGACTGAATGGATTCAAAATTTCATTAAGAATATTTTGGAATTCACTGGGGGCATTCTTAAAACCAAAAGCTTGAACAACCCATTCATAATGACCAAAGGGAGTGGTAAAAGCAGTTTTATACCTATCGTTGGGTTGAATACTAACTTGCCAAAACCCAGACTTGAGATCGAATTTACTAAAAATGGTAGCATTACTAAGCCAACTAAGGAGATCTTCTTTGTTAGGTAAAGGATACCTAATCCATTCCAAGACCTTGTTAAGGGGCTTGTAATTAATAACTAGTCTGGAAACACCTCTTTCTTTCTCAGCTTCATTATTAACATAAAAAGTTGGACAAGACCTAGGCGATTTACTATATTTAATAAGTCCTTTTGCAAGCAAGTCGTTAATCTCTTGTTTGCAAAGTTCTATTTGCTGATAACTCATTTGAATAGGTCTAGCCTTAGTAGGAATTAGGTGTTCCTTAAATTTCTTAGCATAAGGTAACCTAACCATGTGCTTTCTTTTGTGCCAGAAAGCGTTAGGAGAATCAGCACATAAGTTTTTAGTCAAAAACACCCGAAGTTTTTCAATCTTATCTTGAACCTTATCGAGAAGAAGAAGATCTTCAACTTGTTTATATTTAATCTCTTGTTTTAGGAATTTTAACTGAGAAGTTTTACATCTTAACAGATTAAGTGATTTTGAAATAGATTCATCTTGAATAAATTTCAAATCCCTTTTTCTGGGTTGAGTAATGAATTCAAAAACAACCTTTTGACCTAAATACTCAGTTGTTAAACCATTATTACTAGTAGTAAATGGATATAATAAATATATAAACGGAAGTCCTAAAATAATCTTATCTGTCAAGTTACGAATTAAAACAAAAGAAGTTTTAAAACACATATTGTCTAGGCAAATATGAACCTTAGGAAGTTTATATTTTATTTCCATCATACTACCATTAGTAGAATTCAATCGTTCACTAGTTTTTTTATAGAATGTAGTAGGTATCAAACCTTCTTGAATGCAATTAAGATCCGCACCAGTATCAACCACAGTAGGAAGTTGAATTGCAAAAGTTCCATTAATAACTAGTCGGACAATAATATACCATTTTTGAATGGTAATGTCTGTTAACCTTTTTAATGAACTACCTTGAACTATAAGAATTGACTCATCTTCTTTGGCATTAGAAGATTCAGCTTCTTCATCATTTTCTGATGAATCAGATATGTGAAGCTCTGAACTTTTAGTCGCCAAAGTAGCCATTTCTTTGCGTAACTCAGAAATCTCAGTCTTAAGGCTCAAAATTTCCTTCTTAAGATTATTGACTTCTTGGTTTAACTCGGGAAGGTTGACTTCTCTATCCGGGAAGCGTGACTTCATATTTGTATGTGCTGCTCTCTTCTCTCCTCTATCATTTATACTTCCGCCCTCTTGGTATCAGAGCCATGTGTTGTTTGTTTAACTAAGTGTTGATCTTAATATGCTTAATCAAACTCATTTTTGAAAATATAAATTTTTTTCTTTGATTCATTGTTCAAGAAATCACCTAAGCTCTTTCTGTAGAACACCGTGTTCGCCCCGGTCTTTTTGCCCTTTGTAAGTCTTAGTGTGGAGCAGTGTCAGGTGTTTGACCTAGGACATAGGTATGCGTCTGCTTAAGGAAAGAAGGGTATGAATGAAAGAACATAGAATTATTAAGAAATTTTAATTTTTATAATGAGTAGATTATTCAGGTCTAGTTCTTCAGTTAGTAATAGATCAGCCCTGCCTCCGGTTCCAGACATAGTCAACTAGGAAGAACATAGTTACGAAAACATTAATCAAACTCTTAATAATTGGAACATACCTAGTGTGTCTCCTAAAGAGATTTATCAGTCAACCTTTATTGATAATTTTAAAATTGATTATAATGTAAAAACGGTTGAACGTGCCTATGTGATCAACAAAGAATATGCAAGTTGTAATCTTCTTTCTTCTGCTGTTATTAACAAACATAGAAAGAAAGGTTATAATTTTATTCATATTGGTTTTGTTCAGGTCGCACTCAAGCCTTTATCTATTAAAGGAATAAACTCAAGCATCTTTTTATATCTTAGAGATGCACGATATCTTAACTATGCTCCTAGCATCATTGGTATCATGGAATCGAGTTTGCATGATGGACCTATCCATTTCAATTGCTTTCCTGATCTCCCTTTGAGTTTAAGTGATGTTAACTTATTAAAAGCATTAACTCTGAATATTAAGACTGCAGGTGAGATAACTCATATGATTGAGGGTTCACAACTTATACCCTTAATTTATAGAATTTATTATAAAGTTATGAAAACCAATTTAAACATTCATGCTCTTAATAAAAGCCCAAAAGATCACACTGTTTTAATTCAAAGCAGTACTAGTAATGCTAATATCCAAACTCCAAGGACTATTATTTGGAAGGATATTACGCTGCCTAGTCAGTGGATTTTACCTCAAGAAATTTCACAAAAATAAGTTATTAAGAATTTGTTGAATTTAGAAAATATTAAACAATTTTCTGATGTTACTGTCAGAGTTAGTTTTGAACATACCAGAAGACCTTTGATAATAGAAGAATTTACTAATTCCTCAGTTCGTTCGGTTATTTCTAGAAGAGATACTGAAGTCTTAAGTAATTTTTCTATTCCTGATATTAAAATGAAAGGAGTTTTAAACTAGGGTCAAACCAGTCATCCTTGTTATACTCCTACTAATCTAGTAAAAGAAGAACAAGATATTTCTCCTACTACTTCTGTAGGACCAACCCCTTCGGATTTTGAAACCCTATTAATCATCAGTTAAGAGTCATTACTAAAGCATTTAAATTAGATTGGGACAATCTGGTTGCAAATTTTAATTCCATATCTAATAAAGATAAAAGGCGTGCTTTTCATAATAAATACGATAAGCATGACAGAGATAAAATAGTTAATAAATGGAAAAAATATATTAAGATTAATCAGGAAAACCTTATATTTTATGATTGGTATGAAAAATATCATTCACAATGTAAAGTTCTTACTAAAAGTCAGTGAACAAAAGAGGATAAAATTTATAAATGGAACATTGATAATCTTAGTGAACACCAAATTCTTACGAAGATGAATCATTTGTCTATGGTTGCCAATAGTTATATTAAAGCCTTCAGCAGTTTAACACAGCCTGAAATAGTTGAAATATTAACTAATGATTTCACTGGTGTTCTTCGTTCTTGGTGGAAAAAACACCTTGATGAAGATGCAAGGAATTCTATAATTCATGCTCGCCAGTTAGATGACAATGGTTAGCCTATCTTCAGAGAAGATGTTGGTTTTGGGATTCCAGATGGTTTTAACACATTAATTTTTACTATAATAAAATATTTTATTGGAACCCCTAGTAATATCACTGAAAGAATTTATGATCAGTTAAGTAATCTCACTTGTCCCACTCAAAGTGATTTTAGGTGGTACAAAGATTTTTTTATTTCCTGTGTCATGATGTGTAGTGATAGTAACAAACCTTTCTGGAAAGAGAAATTTGTTAATGGTCTTTCAAATTTGTTTGCTCACAAAGTTAGAGAAAAACTTAACAAAACTCTTGGATATATTGATTATGATAACCTGACTTATGGTGACATAATTAGCTATATCCAAAAGATTGGTTTAAAAATGTTTATCGATTTCAAAATTGGTAAACAAGCGAGTAAAGACAAGAAAAAGGCTATGTATGAGCTTGGCACGTTTTACGAATAATATGGTTTACCTCCTATTGCTCCCTCTAGAAGAAAGCATCGGAAGAAACAAATTGAAAAATGCAAAACTGGTAAGCATCATAAAAAATGGTCTAGTCAGTCTAAAAATCAAGACAATTATTATGAAAAACCCAAGTCACGAAAAAAATCACATAATAAAAAATCTTCTTTAAAACTCAGGATAAGAGTAAAATTACGTGTTATAATTGTAGTAAAAAGGGTCATTACAAGAGTGAGTGTAAAATTAAACAGAAATTGAGTCAGTTAAATATTTCTGTCGAAGACACTGATAAGATATTAGAATTAATAAGGATAGAGAATGATGTTGATAGTAACAATTATTCTAATATTCCTTCTTCCTCTAGTAATGATGAAGATAATCAAACACCTAGTGAAGAAAATGAAGTCACTCTTTGTACTAATAATTGTAGGTCTGATTGCTGTAAAACTATTAATGTTCTTAGCAAAGATGACCAAGAGAGCTCTTTGTTAATTGAGTTAAGTAATAAAATTACTGACGAAGAGTTAAAACTACAGTACATGAAACAGTTAAAAGAATTATTCTGTAAGAACAATTCTGGTAAGAATAAGGTGATTAAGGGTAAAGATAAGCCTATCATTAGCCTTAATAAAACTCTTGAAATATTTAAACCAAGAAGTCAATAAACTTAAGAAGGAAATTTTGAGCCTTAAGACTGAGATTTCTGAGTTATGCAAAAAAATGGCTACTTTGGCAACTAAAAGTTCAAAGCTTCACATATCTGATTCTTCAAAAAATGATGAAGAATCTGAATCTTCTAATGTCAAAGAAGATGAGTCAATTCTTATAGTTCAAGGTAGTTCATTAAAAAGGTTAAAAGACATTACCATTCAAAAATGGTATATTATTGTTCGACTAGTTATTGATGAAACTTTTGCAATTCAACTTTCTGCTCTGGTTGATACTGGTGCGGATCTTAATTGCATTCAAGAAGGTTTGAAACCAACTAAATTCTATAAAAAAAACTAGTGAACGATTGAATTCTACGAATGGTAGTATGATAGAAATAAAATATAAACTTCCTAAGGTTCATATTTGTCAAAATAATATGTGTTTTAAAACTTCTTTTGTTTTAATTCGCAACTTGACAGATAAGATTATTTTAGGACTTCCGTTTATATATTTATTATATCCATTTACTATTAGTAATAATGGTTTAACAACTGAGCATTTAGGTCAAAAGGTTGTTTTTAAATTCATTACTTAACTAGAGAAAGGGATTTGAAATTTATTCAAGATGAATCTATTTCAAAATCACTTAATCTGTTAAGCTGTAAAACTTCTCAGTTAAAATTCTTAAAACAAGAGATTAAATATAAACAAGTTGAAGTTCTTCTTCCTCTTGATAAGGTTTAAGATAAGATTGAAGAACTTCAAGTATTTATGACTAAAAACTTATGTGTTGATTCTCCACATGCTTTCTAGCACAAAAGAAAGCACGTGGTTAGGTTACCTTATGCTAAGAAATTTAAGGAACACCTAATTCCTACTAAGGCTAAACCTATTCAAATGAGTCATCAGCAAATAGAACTTTGCAAACAAGAGATTAACGACTTGCTTGCAAAAGGACTTATTAAACATAGTAAATCGCCTCGGTCTTGTCCAACTTTTTATATTAATAATGAAGCTGAGAAAGAAAGAGGTGTTTCCAGAATAGTTATTAATTACAAGCCCCTTAACAAGGTCTTAGAATGGATTAGGTATCCTTTACCTAACAAAGAAGATCTCCTTAGTTGGCTTAGTAATGCTACCATTTTTAGTAAATTCGATCTCAAGTCTGGGTTTTGGAAAGTTAGTATTCATCCCAACGATAGGTATAAAACTGCTTTTACCACTCCCTTTGGTCATTATGAATGGGTTGTTCAAGCTTTTGGTTTTAAGAATGCCCCTAGTGAATTCCAAAATATTCTTAATGAAATTTTGAATCCATTCAGTCATTTCATCATTGTTTACATTGATGATATTTTAGTTTTTTCCAAGTCAATTGACGAACACTTCAAGCATTTGAATTCGTTTTTCAAAGCAATCAAAGTTAAAGGTTTGGTTCTGTCCCCTATAAAATGTAGTTTGTTCCAAACAAAAGTCAAATTTCTAGGTCATGATATTCATCGTGGTCTAGTCCGTCCTATTCAACGAGTTATTCAATTCGCATATAAATTCCCAGATAAAATCATTGACAAAACTCAACTTCAGCGATTTTTAGGATCTCTGAATTATGTTGGTAAATTCTATCAAAACCTTAAAAAAATTTGTAAACCTTTATTTCTTCGTTTATAGAAAAATCCTCCTCCTTGGACGGATGAACATACTTTCATCGTCCAACAAGTTAAAAAATATGTTAAGGTTTTGCCTTGCCTTGGCATTTTAATTGAATCTACGTTTAAAGTTATTGAAACTGATGCCTCTGAAATTGATTTTGGTGGCATTCTAAAGCAGAAATTAACTCCTGCTTCCCCTGAACAAATTATTCGATTTCGCTCTGGTGCGTGGAATCAGGCTCAACTTAATTATAGTACAATTAAAAAAGAAATTTTAGCTTTGGTTTTATGTATTAGTAAATTTCAAAACGATTTATTAAATCAAAGATTTTTGGTTCGAATTGACTACAAGTCAGCTAAATATATTTTAGAAAAAGATGTTAAAAACATTGCTGCTAAGCACATTTTTGCCTAATGGCAATCTCTTTTAAGCATTTTTGATTTCGATATTGAATATATTAAAGGATGTCAAAATTCTGTTCCTGATTTTCTTACTAGAGAATTCATTAATTTAGGTACTTAAGACAAATGAGTGTGAGAGGTGGGAACAATGCTGTTCGGCCTTCTTCTGGCCCAAGTCAAAGGCTCAAAGGAGCCGTAATCCCTCATCAAGTTACCCCAGTTACTCTTGTTGATGTAGCTATTAGGTTTACTATTCTTGGTACTATTCTAAAGCATTACAATACGGTTTTGGCCCAGTCACCTAGGCCCATTGATCCCTTTGCTTCGTCTTCCTCTAGTAACCTTAACCCTGGTCAACATACACCTTCTCAGTATGTCCCCATTTTTCAGTCAATCTATTTCATATAGAATCTCATATGAAATCTATTGACGATCCAGTTAAATTGGCTGCCCAGTTTTTCCCAACTGGTTGGCACTTTCTTCCTTTTGCTCCTTATAAATCCCTCGTGTATTATAAGGATATTTTTCTCCAAACACAGTAATACCATGTTAAACCCATTTTTGATAGAAATGATAATTCTAAAATCATCTATCATTCTCTATATATTAAACAGATTACTTCCATGTCTGACTGGGGTAATCATCCTTCCGGTCTTCGTCATTAAGATAATCACAATAGCCAGTTTTGCTATTATGATAATATGGAAGCTTGGAACAGAGTCTTCTTGTTCCAAACACCCTCTTTCAGTCATTCGTGGTTCGTCCAATTTGACCATAAATTCAAAAGTTAAATTCCTCATTAGTTTACTCTATGGTGGGAAAGATTTGGTCTCACTTATAGTGTCTTGCCCATTGAGCTCCAGTCAGTTCTTAACCTTTTTTCTTGTAGAAATCCTAAAAATGATTGTATTCCAGTTCTTCTTCAATTTATCAGTAAATATAAGGTTCCATGGATCCTTAAATTGAATTATGATTTTTATTCCCCTACTGCTGAAGTTAATCTTGAGTCAGTCAAGGACAAATCAATTATCACTCGCAATCATATTAGTCAATTGACTTATGTGACTCGTGAGTTTTCTATCAAATGGTGGGATAAATTTGATATTTATCGCATCATTAGTTAAGTCCAAAAGGAATTTCATGTTAATCATACCCCTATTAAATCTGTTCCTCCCAAGGATTCTTCTTCTAGTAAATCCAAAAAATCTTCTCAGATAAAATTAGATTTTGCGGATATTGATCATTGTTCTAATGATGAGTTAAAACAATTAGCTCGCCTCATTCAAAAGTGAGTTGATAAGCTTAGTGAGGATAGTGTTCACTCAATTTGCATATCTTCTTCGTCCAAATCCAGTCAAGAATCTTCTAGTCCAGATGATCCATACGACTGTATTAGTCTCCAAGATGCTCAGGATCCTTTTGCCTAGGATGCCTTCAGTCACTCACAGGTGCAAGCGACAGAGACTGTTGCTTTCAAAAGGGTCATCATCAATGCGTGCTCCTTTTTCAAAAGTAGTAGAAAAATAAAGTAAAGTCGATTTGTATATTAGCTGAGTTATGTTTTCATTGTCGGCCATCTGGTCGTTTTAGTCAAAAGTTATAATAATGCGTCTGTATTTAGTCAAAAGGTTCATTAATGCTTATGTCTTTTGTAAAAGCATTATTGTTCTTTAATAGTTAAAGATGTTTTATAATTTTTGAGTTGTAATTAGTATACCTTTTGTTATCCTATATAAGAGTAGCGAAGTCATTGGTATAAGGCAGGATTAGAAATCCATTAGAGTTTTGAAAGAATTAGATTCCCATCTGACTAATCTTTAACCCTCTTGCCTTCTTCTTAGTTATACCATGTTAGGTTTTCTATAATTGAGTCTACTTGTAAGTTATCTTCAGTTATCTATTTGCAATGATAGTAGTGTGCATACAAGCCAATCATGTATGATGATAAAGCACATACTTTGTAAACAATCTTATTTATTTATTAATAAAATATTAATTTAAGGCATTTAATTATCTACATGGTGCTGTTTTTATAATATGTAAATAACCCATAGTTTTAAGCAATGCTTTTAGAATCATGATGAGCTCATGCTAATGAGATCTAAATTCATAGAAAGCTTAAAAACTAAAATAGTTCCCAATTGTGGGATTACTAAAATGGGGATTAGTAAATCCGAATAGATTGGTATATATATTGCTTGCTCATTAGATGAGGATGACTGATCTCATAGTCATTTGTGTGGAGACACTAAAGTAAGTATGTAGGTGCTTATTGGAGAATAAGTTCACTGAACGTGACTCGCTATGGAATACCTAATGGAGTTTTACTCGCCTGTCAATAGGAATTCCTAATGTGATAGTAGTACAAGTGATCCTTGGACTTGAGATCATCATAGTATCTTGTATGTAACAAATTATACTTTGACTTATTCCTTAAGACCTTTTAAGGCATATATAGGGTATGCTTGGGTATAATGAGTTGCATATGGAGATAATGTACGATCAATAAAGAATCTACCACCTCTAGTAAAAGAGGAGATATGTTCTATGTGATTAGTTAAATGACAACCCAGGAATCCTTGGCCAAGGTAGAATGAAATTAGAAAGAGGTTTCTAATTTGCATTATTTGGAGTTGTGCATTTTCTAATCGAAATACATATGATTAAATAAATTAAGACTTGACAGTAAATCCATGTCTTATATTTAATTGGGACATTGTATGGTGGAAGGATTGAATTGTACGATAACTATTAACTCACAGGTTCTTTTATGATTAATGTTGAAATCTATATTATCTGAAAAGTCGTTGATCTCTAGGTAGACTTATCCCTATTGTAGAATAAATATTGTTTATTTAAATAGATTATTAGTTTAATTTATTTATTTAAATAAGATTAGAATTGTTCTAATTGATTTATTCACAACCGGTTTAATATGGAGAACCTAAAGGGCCATAAAAGGAAGAAGAATTATTTACGAAGAAAATGGCATGATAGTAATAATGCATTAAGTATAATTAATTTAATCTATGGTGATATAATAAATTAAATAGCTAAATATTTATTATTTAATATTTTAGAAATATTTAATATAAATTAATAAGAGGAGTCTTATTAATAATAATATTATTATTATTGCTATTATTATTATTATTATTTTAATTCTAAAGGAGTTTAGGAATTAATATAATATCAGTACTCTCTTTCTCTCTCAATCCTAATAAGATTAGGATATAAATTAATTAAAAGTGTTTAATTAATTAATTAAATAAAATCCTATTCTAATTGGATTAGGAGGGTTAACCTAATATCTATATAAGAGTCTTATATCAAAAATAAGGTACGTGAATTTTTCCAAGGGTTGGGAGTACACATATTCTATAGAGATAGAAACAAGGGTTAAGCCAATAACCCATCTTCCGGAGTTCTCCATCTTCCTTGTTGGATCATCGTTAAAGGCCAAACATTTGGGTGGCTGACATTGATCAAGGGAAGGAGCCACTACAGAGGAATTAAAGGAATCAAAGGAGTAGAACTTGTACCTGAGGAAGCTTGGATCTTCAAAGGTATATTTCCGTCCTCTCCTTCTATGTATTGACTGATAATTGATGCACAAGAAAGATCATGGTTAAGGGTTTGTAAGAAAATTTTAAAATCTAATTTTTCATCCCTTCCACTGCGTTTATGTAATTTGATTGCATGCTTATATTTCTAGCAAACCCAACAGTGGTATCAGAGCCAATCTTGTGCTAATTATCAGTTTATGTGATTCCATACATGAATGATATGCGATTGGATTGAGTTCTTGGGCAACAAAATATTTTCTGATTCTGCGAAGCTACGCAGCTGCGCCGGTGCAAGGCCTTCTTGCTGCGCAGCTGCGCCGGTGTCTTATCCCTAGTTTTCATGTTGTGCAGCTGCACCGGTTCCCTTTATATTCCTGGCGTAGCTGCGCAACTGGACAGGAACTGAATTTTTTTTTTTTTGTTTTTTTAATTAAATGAATGGTTTATTTAATTAATAAAGGTTTAAAATAAAAATATTTATTTTATATGAAATGAGATTTCAGAATTGCTAAAATTAAAGAGTTTAATTTGGAATTGTTTTTGACTGAAATAAAGGAGTTTATTTTTCCAAAAACAAAGTTTAGCAAGCCTTTGCCCATTAACTGATATTAATACATATATGGAATGAATTTACTTTCATGAGAAGAATAAATTTTATTGATACGTATGATGATATGTATGCTAATAATAGGGATTGATTATGGACTATGACCAATGTGATTGGATTTTAGTTTTGATGAATGCTTGAATGTATGGGTTTTATAAAATGGGGTCTGCGTACCTCGTCTTCTCTGATTTTATTCTCGGTGTAAATTCTGTCTGCCTCCTATGTACTTCCCCTTGACTGCTGATCAAGGTTTCTATTTAATTATAAATAGTTTATGTAATAGAGATATAATTATCTTGAAGAACTGGAAATCAAGGAGCAAAGAGCGCTTGAAGACCCATTTGTATGGAACCCGGGTTTAAATGTAATCGTTACGTTTAAATTTAAAATTCTTGCACTCCTAGGTTTGACCTTTTGGTTCACTTGGTGGCTCTAGTGAACCAAACTAGAATAAAAGTCCATAATCAATCCGGGTAGAATATAGTATTCTATATTGCATGCTAAATATTATATATATTATATTTTATGCAAACATGCTTCGCATGTTTAATAAAATAATGCGTATTTTATATATATATGTGCATGCGTGCTAAACAAGATGAGACAAATAATAACAAACACTCAAAGAAATAATATTAAGTCCGAAGCGTTCAAATGATATTTGGAATATCGAACGTCGCCTTCTAGCATGGTTAATTAATAGAGTATTAAATATTTAATATGAGTTTGTTGTGCTATCCACAAGGCGAGTATTGAATATTTAAGATGTTAATTAATCATATTTGATGCTTATCAAGAAAATTGAACAATCTAGTCTTGTTCTGCTATCCACAAAGACAAAAAAAATTTCTTTTTTGAATTTATGGAAGTGCTAGGCTGGACTTAACTTAAATCATTTTAGTTCAGATGTGTACACACATGACCATTATGATTTAATAGGCAAACTAAAAGGAGTTACATGGTAATGTAATTGACAAGAGTTGTCTATCTATTTATTTGTATATCACTTGTTGTGCTATCCACAAGGTTATATACATTTGAAATGTGATCCTTAATCTCACTAGCAAATCTTTAATTAGATGTTGTCGAACTATATAAGTGAGGGTAATATAGTTTGATGAAAATAGTGGGAGATACCAATTTAAAATAAAGACCTAAAATTATTTTGGTATGCAAAGTTAATAAAATGAATGTTTGCTAAAAATGTTGTCTTTTCATATGTAGAATTTTAAAAATGTCAAAATCACTAATCTCACTATGGAGCATACTTGATGGAAATAAGCTTATCGGCCCGAATTACGAGGACTGGCTAAGAAATCTGAGAATTGTTCTCATTGCTGAAAAAATTTCTTATGTCCTAAATTCAACTATCCCTGAATCTGTTTCGAAAATAGCCTCTGAGGAAGAGATTGCCACTTTTAATAAGTGGCAAGATGATGCATCTGTGGCTCAATGCATCATGCTCGCATCCATGATCAGCGTCAGCACGAAAAAATGGATGCTCCTGCTATGCTGCTTCACCTCAAGGAGTTGTATGGTGAATAGAGTAGGACTGCTAGATATGAGATATCTAAGGAGCTCTTCAGATCTCGGATGACCGAGGGCACTGCCGTCGAGACTCATGTTCTGAAGGTAATCAATTTGATTGAACGCTTTGGATAGCTTGGGTTCGTCATGGATGGGGAGTTGAGTCAAGACTTGGTCTTTCAGTCACTCCCTGAGACCTTCTCGCAGTTTGTGGTTAATTTTCACATGAATAAGCTAGATATCAGCTTGCCTGAGCTGCTTAACATGCTGAAAACTGCAGAAGGTCACTTCTCATCCAAGAAGAACCATGTCTTGATGGTGGATTCTTCCAATAAAAGGAAGAGGCCCAAGGTGTCTTCTGAAAAGAAGAAATCCAAGAAGGCTAAGGGAAAGGGGAAAGAAAAGGAACAAAAGAAACTTGAACCAGCTAAAGGAATGTGCTTTCATTGCAACGAGCCGGGACATTGGAAGAGGAACTGCAAGAAGTTTCTAGCAAAGAAGAAGCTTGGAGAAGCTTCGACTTCAAATCAAGGTTTGGTTATGATTAAAATTAATTTTTCTGAAAGACATAATTCTACTTGGGTATTGGATACCGGCTGTGGGTCTCATATATGTAACACTGTGTAGGGACTGGTCAGAAGTAGAAAGTTGAACAATGAAGAGGTGATCCTACTAGTAGGGAATGGAGCAAAGGTTGCTGCATTAGCTGTAGGAACTATTGTTTAGCAATGCCTTCGGGCAAGTCCATTTATCTTAATAACTGTTATTATGTTCTGAATATTATTAAAAACATTATTTCAATTTCTGTATTGGATATGGAAGGTTTAGACGTTATTATAAAGAACAATGGTTGTTCTATTTATAAAGACGATGTTTTATATGGTATTGAAAATTTGCAAAATGGACTTTATACACTTGAATTACAAGAAAATATATTTCAAATTGAACAAACTAAGAAAAGAAAAAGAGATGATATTAATTATACCTACATGTGGCAATGTATACTCAGTCATATCAATGAAACAAGATTATCCGAGTTGCATAAAGATGGGCTCCTCGAGCTATCCGATTATGAATCATATCCAACTTATGAATCTTGTCTCATTGGTAAAATGACTAAATCTCCTTTTAGTGGAAAAGGAGAAAGAGTTATAGAGTTGTTGGCATTGATTCACACAGACGTTTGTGGACCTATGACAACAAATGCACACGGTGGGTATTCTTATTTTATTACTTTCACTGATGATCACTCAAGATTTGGATATGTGTATTTAATGAAATACAAATCAGAATCATTTGAAAAATTCAAAGAGTTCAGAAGTGAAGTAGAGAAACAAACGGGCAAGAGTATTAAGATACTTCGATCAGATCGAGGTAGAGAATACTTAAGAGGTGAGTTTCTCAATTGTCTCAAAGAAAATGGTATAATCTCACAATGGACTCCTCCAAGTACACCACAGTTAAATGGAGTATCTGAAAGGAAAAATCGAACACTATTGGACATGGTTCGATCCATGATAAGTTTTACCGACCTTCCAATTTCCTTCTGGGGATATGTCCTAAAAACGGCTGCATACCTACTTAACAAGGTACCTACCAAATTCGCCCCAAAGACTCCATATGAGATGTGGAAAGGGAGGAAACCAAATCTTAAGCATGTTAAGACTTGGGGTTGTCCAGCTTATGTCAAAAATTTGAAAATGATAAGGTACAGACTAAATCCGATAAGTGTAGATTTGTGGGAAACCCTAAAGAAACCGTAGGGTATTATTTCTATCATCCAACTGATCAAAAAGTGTTTGTTGCGAAACATGCTACCTTTTTGGAGAAAGAGTTTATCCATGAAGGGGTCAGTGGGAGTAAGATATATCTTGAAGAAGTTCAAGAACCACAAGTTATCACGGATCAAAGTCAGGTACCTAACCAAATAAAAGAACCTACTGTACCACACCTATTTATAAATCTGGAAGAGTACCAAAGATGCCTGAGAGGTATGGATTCGTTATAGAGGATGACGATGAGGTACGCATCATGAATGATGATGATTCATTGAATTACGAACAGGCTATAAGTAATAATGACTCAGGGAAATGGGTTGAAGCTATGAAATCCGAAATGGACTCCATGTATGAGAACAAAGTATGGACTTTGGTTTCACCACCTGAAGGTATTATGCCTATTGGGTGTAAATGGGTTTTTAAGAGCAAGACTGGAGCAGACGGAAAGGTAAAGACCTATAAGGCCCGACTGGTTGTAAAAGATTTCAAACAAAGACAAGGAGTTGACTATAATGAAACATTCTCACCAGTAGCCATGCTCAAGTCTATTCGGATTTTGCTTGCGATTGCAGCTTACAACGACTATGAGATCTGGCAGATGGACGTGAAAATGGCCTTCCTCAATGGGAAACTTGAGGAGGATGTGTATATGACACAGCTAGAGGGATTTATTTCAAAAGTTGGAACAAATCAAGTCTGTAAGCTACAACGATCCATTTATGGGTTGAAGCAAGCTTCTCGTAGATGGAACATTCGTTTTGACGAGACAATCAAAGAGTTTGATTTTATAAAAAATGAGGATGAACCATGTGTATACAAGATGGTTAGTGGGAGCGCAGTATCATTCCTTGTATTATAAATTGATGATATATTATTGATAGGGAATGACATTCCTATGTTACAATAAATTAAAATCTGGTTATCTAAAAACTTCTCCATGAAGGACTTGGGTGAAGCATCCTATATTTTGGGGATAAAGATCTATAGAGATAGATCTAAAAGGATGTTTGGCTTATCCCAAGGAACGTTCATTGATACGATACTAAAGAGGTTTAGCATGGAAGATTCCAAAAGAGGTCTCATGCCGATGAGCGATGGAATACATCTCTCCAAGAAATAGGCCCCAAAGACACCTGAGGAGAGAGACCGTATGAGTAAGATCCCTTATGCTTCTGCAATAGGATCTATCATGTACGGTATGATATGTACTAGACCGAATGTTGCTCACGCACTTAGTGTAACGAGCAGATACCAGTCAAATCTAGGAGAAGAGCACTGGAAGGCATTGAAGAATATCCTAAAGTACTTGAGAAGGACTTAAGGTATTTTTCTTGTCTACGGTGGGTCTGAATTAAAACTCAAGGGATTCACGGACTCAAGTTTTCAAACAGACCAAGATGACATTTAATCTGTTTCAGGGTATGTGTTTATCTTGAACGGAGGCACAGTGAGTTGGTAGAGTTCCAAGCAGCAAACAGTTGCTGATTCATTGACAGAGGCAGAGTATATAGCTATAAGTGAAGCTGCAAAGGAAGCTGTTTGGATGAAGAAGTTCATAACTGAACTTAATGTGGTTCCTAGCCTTGGATAAGCAGTTCCCGTATACTGTGACAACACCGGAGCGGTTGCACAAGCTAAGGAACCCAAGTCTCATCAGAAATTCAAACACGTGTTGCAGCGATTTCACTTGATCAGGGAGATCATTGAAAGAGGAGACGTCACCTTGGAGCGTGTGGACTCTCAAAACAACATTGCAGATCCATTTACTAAAGCTCTAACACAACAGCAGTTTGATCGTCACTTAGAGAAGTTGGGTATGATATACCATGGCGATTAGCTTTAGTACAAGTGGGAGATTGATAGTAGTGTGCATACAAGCCAATCATGTATGATGATAAAGCACATACTTTGTAAACAATCTTATTTATTTATTAATAAAATATTAATTTAAGGCATTTAATTATCTATATGGTGCTGTTTTTATAATATGTAAATAACCCATAGTTTTAAGCAATGCTTTTAGAATCATGATGAGATCATGCTAATGAGATCTAAATTCTTAGAAAGCTTAAAAACTAAAATAGTTCCCAATTGTGGGATTACTAAAATGGGGATTAGTATATCCGGATAGATTAGTACATATGTTGCTTGCTCATTAGATGAGGATGACTGATCTCATGGTCATTTTTGTGGAGACACTAAAGCAAATATGTAGGTGCTTATTGGAGAATAAGTTCACTGAACGTGACTCGCTATGGAATACCTAATGGAGTTTTACTCGCCTGTCAATAGGAATTCCTAATGTGATAGTAGTACAAGTGATCCTTGGACTTGAGATCATCATAGTATCTTGTATGTAACAAATTATACTTTGACTTATTCCTTAAGACCTTTTAAGGCATATATAGGGTATGCTTGGGTATAATGAGTTGCATATGAAGATAATGTATGATCAATAAAGAATGTACCACCTCTAGTAAAACAGGAGATATGTCCTATGTGATTCGTTAAATGACAAACCATGAATCCTTGGCCAAGGTAGAATGAAATTAGAAAGAGGTTTCTAATTTGCATTATTTGGAGTTGTGCATTTTCTAATCGAAATACATATGATTAAATAAATTAAGACTTGACAGTAAATCCATGTCTTATATTTAATTGGGACATTGTATGGTGGAAGGATTGAATTGTACGGTAACTATTAACTCACAGGTTCTTTTATGATTAATGTTGAAATCTATATTATCTAGAAAGTCGTTGATCGCTAGGAAGGCTTATCCCTATTATAGAATAAATGTTATTTATTTAAATAGATTATTAGTTTAATTTATTTATTTAAATAAGATTAGAATTGTTCTAATTGATTTATTCACAACCGGTTTAATATGGAGAACCTAAAGGGTCACATATTATTTAAGAAGAAAATGACATGATAGTAATAATGCATTAAGTATAATTAATTTAATCTATGGGGATAGAATAAATTAAATAGCTTAATGTTTATTATTTAATATTTTAGAAATATTAAATATAAATTAATAAGAGGAGTCCTATTAATATTATTATTATTATTGTTATTGTTATTATTATTATTTTAATTCTAAAGGAGTTTAGAAATTAATATAATATCAGTACTCTCTTTCTCTCTCAATCCTAATAAGATTAGGATATAAATTAATTAAAAGTGTTTAATTAATTAATTCAATAAAACCCTATTCTAATTGGATTAATAGGGTTAACCTAATATCTATATAAGAGAGTCTTATATCAGAAATAAGGTACGTGAATTTTTCCAAGGGTTGGGAGTACACATATTCTATAGAGATAGAAACAAGGGTTAAGCCAATAACCCATCTTCATGAGTTCTTCATCTTCCTTGGTGGATCACCGTTAGAGGCCAAACATTTGGGTGGCTGACATTGATCAAAGGAAGGAGCCACTATAGAGGAATTAAAGGAATCAAAGGAGCAGAACTTGTACCTGAGGAAGCTTGGATCTTCAAAGGTATAATTCCGTCCTCTCCTTCTATGTATTGACTGATAATTGATGCACAAGAAAGATCATGGTTAAGGGTTTGTAAGAAAATTTTAAAATCTGATTTTTCATCCCTTCCGTTGCGTTTATGTAATTTGATCGCATGCTTATGTTTCTAGCAAACCCAACAAGTAAATCTTTTCATTCAATAAAAGTTTATTTATTTAAAACTGTTATTAATTCATATGAACTGCTGTTATCATTTCTTATAGTTATACTATAGTTGTGATTCAGATTTGTATGCGTCGCTCTCTTCTCTCTTCTATCTTTTATACTTCCGCCCTCTTGGTATCAGAGCTATGTGTTGTTTGTTTAACTAAGTGTTGATCTTAATCTGCTTAATCAAGCTCATTTTTAAAAATCAAAATTTTTTTCTTTGATTCTTTGTTCAAGAAATCACCTAATCTATTTTTGTAGAATACCGTGTTCGCCCCGGTCTTTTTGCCCTTTGTAAGTCTCAATGCGGAGCAGTGTCGGGTGTTTGACCAAGGACATAGGTATGCGTCTGCTTAAGCAAAGAAGGGTATGTATGGAAGAACGTTGAATTATTAAAAAAAATTGATTTTTATAATGAGTAGATTATTCAAGTCTAGTTCTTTAGTTAGTGATAGATCAGCCCTACCTCCGGTTCCAGACGTAGTCAACCAGGAAGAACATAGGTACAAAAACATTAATCAAACTCTTAGTAATTGGAACATACCTAGTGTGTCTCCTAAAGAGATTTATCCGTCAACCTTTATTGATAATTTTAAAACTGATTATAATGTTAAAACGGTTGAACGTGGCTATGCGATCAACAAAGAATATGAAAATTGTAATCTTCTTTCTTCTGATGTTATTAACAAACATAGAAAGAAAGGTTATAATTTTATACATATTGGTTTCGTTCAGGTCGCAGCCAAGCCTTTATCTATTAAAGGAATAAACTCAAGCATCTTTTTATGTCTTAGAGATGCACGATACCTTAACTATGCTCCTAGCATCATTGGTATCATGGAATCGAGTTTGCATGGTGGACCTATCCATTTCAATTGCTTTCCCGATCTCCCTTTGAGTTTAAGTGATGTTAACTTATTAAAAGCATTAACTCTGACTATTAAGACTGCAGGTGAGATAACTCATATGATTGAGGGTTCACAACCTATAGCCTTAATTTACAGAATTTTATTATACAGTTATGAAAACCAATTTAAACATTCATGTTCTTAATAAAAGCCCAAAAGATCACACTGTTTTAATTCAAAGCAGTACTAGTAATGCTAATATTCAAACACCAAGAACTATTCTTTGGAAGGATATTACGCTGCCTAGTCAGTGGATTTTACCTCAAGAAATTCCACAAAAATCAGTTATTAATAATTTGTTGAATTTAGAAAATATTAAACAATTTTCTGATGGTACTGTCAGAGTTAGTTTTGAACGTACTAGAAGACCTTTGATAATAGAAGAATTTACTAATTCCTAAGTTCCTTCGGTTATTTTCACAAGAGATGCTGAAGTCTTGATTGAATTTTCTATTCCTGATATTAAAATGCAAGGAGTTTTAAACTAGGGTCAAACCAGTCATCCTTGTTATACTCCTACTAATCTAGTAGAAGAAAAACAAGATATTTCTCCTACTACTTCTGTAGGACCGACCCCTTCGAATTTTGAAGCCTCTATTAATCATCAGTTAAGAGTCATTACTAGAGCATTTAAATTAGATTGGGACAATATGGTTGCAGATTTTAATTCCATATCTAATAAAGCTAAAAGGCATGCTTTTCGTAATAAATACGATAAGCATGACAGAGATAAAATAGTTAATAAATGAAAAAAAATTATTAAGATTAATCAAGAAAACCTTATATTTTATGATTGGTATGAAAAATATCATTTACAATGTAAAGTTCTTACTAAAAGTCAGTGGACAAAAGAGGATAAATCTAAAATTTTAGCAAGTCATCCTCCTTTAGAAACTGTTCTTTTACATGTTAAAAATACTTCAGTTGTTGCCAGTCCATTTAAAGTTGCTGATGAAAAGAAAATTATTGAACAAAATGTTTTTACTAATTAGTATTTGGCTACAATTGGTAAATAATTAGATAAAATTGAAGAAAATTTTGATCATTTTATGGTTAAAAATCCTGATAAAAGATTAGACCAGCCTTTATTAACTCTCCCAGAAAAAAGTGAAGGAATGGGATTGCCTAATAAGGATTCTGATTTAGTTAAAACTAAAGATAAGCTACTTAAAAAGATTGGTTCACGTTCTGGTGAAGCCAGTGGAACTGTTGCTATCATCGATCAAGTTGAAGATTCTGATGATGAAAGCATTAGTCAATCAGATATTAAATCTGAAACTGCTTCTCTCCCAGATCTTAACGAACAGTTAAACAAGTTAACCTTTCATCATGCTAGTATTACAAAAAATTGGTATTCTAGACCCACTCCTCCTGACCTTCAGTACGAGAAAAAGAATCTAGATAATCAATTTTCTATCTCTTCTAATAAAATTTATGAATGGAACATTGATGGTCTTAGTGAACACCAAATTCTTACTAGGATGAATCATTTGTCTATGGTTACCAATAGTTATATTACAGCTTTCAGCAGTTTGACACAGCCTGAAATAGTTGAAATATTAACTAATGGTTTCACTGGTGTTCTTCGTTCTTGGTGGGAAAAATACCTTGACGAAGATGCAAGGAATTCTATAATTCATGCTCACCAGTTAGATGACAATGGTCAGCCTATCTTCAGAGAAGATGTTGGTTTTGGTATTCCAGATGGTATTAACACATTAATTTTTACTATAATAAAACATTTTATTGGAACCCCTAGTAATATCACTGAAAGAATTCATGATCAGTTAAGTAATCTCACTTGTCCCACTCTAAGTGATTTTAGGTGGTACAAAGATGTTTTTATTTCCCGTGTCATGATGCGTAGTGATAGTAACAAACCTTTCTGGAAAGAGAAATTTGTTAATGGTCTTCCTAATTTGTTTGCTCACAAAGTTAGAGAAGAACTTAGCAAAACTCTTGGATATATTGATTATGATAACCTGACTTATGGTGACATAATTAGCTATATCAAAAAGATTGGTTTAAAAATGTGTATTGATTTCAAAATTGCTAAACAAGCTAGTAAAGACAAGAAAAAGGCTAAGTATGAGCTTGGTACGTTTTGCGAACAATATGGTTTACCTCATGTTGCTCCCTTTAGAAGAAAGCATCGGAAGAAATAAATTAAAAAATGCAAAACTGGTAAGCATCATAAAAAACGGTCTAGTCAGTCTAAAAATCAAGACAATTATTATGAAAAACTCAAGTCAAAAAAAAATCACATAATAAAAAATCTACTTCTAAAACTCAAGATAAGAGTAAAATTACTTGTTATAATTTTGGTAAAAAGGGTCATTACAAGAGTGAGTGTAAAATTAAATAGAAATTATCTCAGTTAAATATTTTTGTCGAAGACACTGATAAGATATTAGAATTAATAAGGATAGAGAATGATGTTGATAGTAACAATTATTCTGATATTCCTTATTCCTCTAGTAATGATGAAGATAATCAAACTCCTAGTGAAGAAAACGAAGTCACTCTTTGTATTGATAATTGCAGGTCTGATTGCGGTAAAACTATTAATGTTCTTAGCAAAGATGACCAAGAGAGCTCTTTGTTAATTGAGTTAATTAGTAAAATTACTGACGAAAAGTTAAAACTACAGTACATGAAACAGTTAAAGGAATTATTCTCTAAGAACAATTCTGCTAAGAATAATGTCATTAAGGGTAATGATAAGCCTATCATTAACCTTAATAAAACTCTTGAAAGATTTAAAATCCCGGATAGAGAAGCCACCCTGCCCGAGTTAAACCAAGAAATCAATAAACTTAAGAAGGAAATTTCGAGCGTTAAGACTGAGATTTCTGAGTTACGCAAAGAAATGGCTACTTTGGCGACAAAAAGTTCAGAGCTTCACATATCTGATTCGACAGAAAATGATGAAGAAGCTGAATCTTCTAATGTCAAAGAAGATGAGTCGATTCTTATGGTTTAAGGTAGTTCATTAAAAAGGTTAAAAGACATTACCTTTAAAAAATGGTATATTATTGTCCGACTAGTTATTGATGGAATTTTTGCAATTCAACTTCATGCTCTGGTTGATACTGGTGCAGATCTTAATTGCATTCAAGAAGGTTTGATACCTACTAAATTCTATAAAAAAAACTAGTGAACGATTGAATTATGCTAATGGTAGTATGATGGAAATAAAATATAAACTTCCTAAGGTTCATATTTGCCAAGACGATATGTGTTTTAAAACTTCTTTTGTTTTAATTTGCAACTTGACAGATATGATTATTTTAGGACTTCCATTTATATATTTATTATATCCATTTACTACTAGTAATAATGGTTTAACAACTGAGCATTTAGGTCAAAAGGTTGTTTTTGAATTCATTACTCAACTAGAGAAAGGGATTTGAAATTTATTCAAGATAAATCTATTTCAAAATCACTTAATCTGTTAAGCTATAAAACTTCTCAGTTAAAATTCTTAAAACAAGAGATTAAATATAAACAAGTTGAAGATCTTCTTCTTCTTGATAAGGTTCAAGATAAGATTGATGAACTTCGGGTGTTTATGACTAAAAACTTATGTGCTGATTCTCCTAATGCTTTCTGGCACAGAAGAAAGCACGTGGTTAGGTTACCTTATGCTAAGGAATTTAAGGAACACCTAATTCCTACTAAGGCTAGACCTATTTAAATGAGTCATCAGCAAATGGAACTTTGTAAACAAGAGATTAACGACTTGCTTGCAAAAGGACTTATTAAACATAGTAAATTGCCTTGGTCTTGTCCAGCTTTTTATGTTAATAATGAAGCTGAGAAAGAAAGAGGTGTTCCCAGACTAGTTATTAATTACAAGCCCCTTAACAAGGTCTTTGAATGGATTACGTATCCTTTACCTAACAATGAAGATCTCCTTAGTCGGCTTAGTAATGCTACCATTTTTAGTAAATTCGACCTCAAGTCAGGGTTTTGGCAGGTTAGTATTCATCCAAGAAATAGGTATAAAACTGCTTTTACCACTCACTTTGGTCATTATGAATGGGTTGTTCAAGCTTTTGGTCTTAAGAATGCCCTAAGTGAATTCCAAAATATTCTTAATGAAATTTTGAATCCATTTAGTCATTTCATCATTGTTTACATCGATGATATTTTAGTTTTTTCCAAGTCAATCGACGAACACTTCAAGCATTTGAATTCGTTCTTCAAAGCAATCAAAGTTAATGGTTTGGTTCTGTCCCCTACAAAATGTAGTTTGTTCCAAACAAAAGTCAAATTTCTAGGTCATGATATTCATCGTGGTCTTGTCTGTCCTATTCAATGAGTTATTCAATTCGTAGATAAATTCCATGATAAAATCATTGACAAAACTCAACTTCAGCGGTTTTTAGGATCTCTAAATTATGTTGGTAAATTCTATCAAAACCTTAGAAAAATTTGTAAACCTTTATTTCTTCGTTTATAGAAAAATCCTCCTCCTTGGACGGATGAACATACTTTCATCGTCCAACAAGTTAAAAAATATGTTAAGGTTTTGCCTTGCCTTGGCATTTTCAATGAATCTGCGTTTAAAATTGTTGAAACTGATGCCTCTGAAATTGGTTTTGGTGGCATTCTGAATCAGAAATTAACTCGTGCTTCCCCTGAACAAATTATTCGATTTCTCTCTGGTGCGTGGAATCAGGCTCAACTTAATTATAGTACAATTAAAAAAGAAATTTTAGCTTTGGTTTTATGTATTAGTAAATTTCAAAAGGATTTATTAAATCAAAGATTTTTGGTTCGAATTGACTGCAAGTCAGCTAAATATATTTTAGAAAAAGATGTTAAAAACATTGCTGCTAAGCACATTTTTGCCTAATGGCAATCTCTTTTAAGCATTTTTGATTTCGATATTGAATATATTAAAGGATGTCAAAATTCTGCTCCTGATTTTCTTACTAGAGAATTCATTAATTTAGGTACTTAAGACAAATGAGTGTGAGAGGTGGGAACAATGCTGTTCGGCCTTCTTCTGGCCCAAGTCAAAGGCTCAAGGGAGCCGTAATCCCTCATCCAGTCACCCCAGTTACTCTTGTTGATGTAGCCATTAGGTTTACTGTTCTTGGTACTATTCCAAAGCATTACAATACGATTTTGGCCCAGTCACCTAGGCCCATTGATCCCTTTACTTCGTCTTCCTCTATTAACCCTAACCCTGGTCAACATACACCTTCTCATTATGTCCCCATTTTTTCAGTCAATCTATTTCATATAGAATCTCATATGAAATCTGTTGACGATCCAGTTAAATTAGCTGCCCTGTTCTTCCCAACTGGTTGGCATTTTTTTCCTCTTGCTCCTTATAAATCCCTCGTGTATTATAAAGATATTCTTCTCCAAACACAATCAATCTATGTTAAACCCATTTTTGATAGAAATGATAATTCTAAAATCATCTATCATTCTCTATATATTAAACAGATTACTTCTATGTCTGACTAGGGTAATCATCCGTCCGATCTTCGTCAGTTAGATAATCACAATAGCCAGTTGTGCTATTATGATTATATGGAAGCTTGGAACGGAGTCTTCTTGTTCCAAACTCCCTCTTTCAGTCAATCTTGGTTCATCCAATTTGACCATAAATTCAAAAGTCAAATTCCTCATTGGTTTACTCTATGGTGGGAAAGATTTGGTTTCACTTATAGTGTCTTGGCCATTGAGCTCCAGTCAGTTCTTAACCTTTTTTCCTGTAGAAGTCCTAACAATCTTAAAAATGATTGTATTCCAGTTCTTCTGCAGTTTGTCAATAAATATAAGGTTCCATGGATCCTTAAATGGAAATATGGTTTTTATTCCCCTACTGCTGAAGTTAATCTTGAGTTAGTCAAGGACAAATCAATTATCACTCGCAATCATATTAGTCAATTGACTTATGTGACTCGTAAGATTTCTATCAAATGGTGGGATAAATTTGATATTTATCGCATCATTGGTCAAGTCCAGAAGGAATTTCCAGTTAATCCTACCCCTATTAAATCTGTTCCTCCCAAGGATTCTTCTTCTAGTAAATCCAAAAAATCTTCTTAGACAAAATTAGATTTTGCGGATATTGATCATTGTTCTAATGCTGAGTTAAAACAATTAGCTTGCCTCATTTAAAAGCGAGTTGATAAGCTTAGTGAGGATAGTGTTCCCTCAATTTGCTCTTCCTCTTCGTCCAAATCCAGTCAAGAAGCTTCTAGTCCAGATGATCCATACGACAGCATTAGTCTCCAAGATGTTCAGGATCCTTTTGCCTAGGATGCCTTCAGTCACTCACAGGTGCAAGTGACAAAGACTGTTGCTTTCAAAAGGGTCATCATCAACGCGTGCTCCTTTTTTAAAAGTAGCCGAAAGATAAAGTAAAGTCGGTTTGTATATTAGCTGAGTCATGTTTTCATTGTCGGCCATCTGGTCGTTTTAGTCAAAAGTTGTAATAATGCGTCTGTATTTAGTCAAAAGGTTCATTAATGCTTATGTCTTTTGTAAAAGCATTACTGTTCTTTAATAGTTAAAGATGTTTTGTAATTTTTGAGTTGTAATCAGTATGCCTTTTCTTATCCTATATAAGAGAAGTGAAGTCATTGGTAGACTGATGTTTGTGGATTATATGTGATTATATGGTGAGTTATATACCATGTTTATTGAATTGTTAAAGTCAAAGTATGACTAAGTCAATTGGGTTATGGAACTCAATTGCTATATGTGATCTGTGATAGCATGTGTTGTATGAGAATGTGAGACGTAAAAAGACATGTATAAATATATTGCATGAAATAATAGAACTATGATATGTCTAGTAGAAGAATTATTGATGCATATAGAATATGAATAATAAAGAAAGTATGTTGTATATAGAGTTGTGTGCTATGTGAAACATGATAGACTGTTAAATTTGTTGTGCCGTTGAGCTCAATCTTGTAAGCACAAACCTTTTTGCAGGTTAATGATGTTAAGCAATATTACTTGCTATATGGATGATGAAGATTGGTGGATGTGCGAAATGGATACAATTCCTTACATTAGAAATGGTAGAAACCTATAATTGATGGTTTTGATATATATAATCAACAACTATGTATAGTTTAAAATATTCACTAAGGAGTATTCGTGTTAGATGTATTGCAATGAATATTTTATTTAAATAAAGTGATATAGTGACATTACAATATAAAAAAAGAATTCATATTGAGTTATATATATTAATATAACTCTGATAAGGAAAATCGTTAAATAAATATGATTTCATTATAAAGGAGAGTCGTAAAGGTTGAGATTTAGGGAACGAATGAATGGAATAAAAGTTTAAAAAATAAAAAAATTTATTCTGCATTTTTTAAAGCTATTTTAACATTAAATATTGTTTTAAAGCTAGAAAAAGATAGTATTAACGCACAAGATCGGGGAGAGAAATAGTCCTGATTTTGGCGTCGTTACAAGTGGTATCAAAGCTACGGATTATAAACCTTAGGTAAGTGAACCTTAGGTTATAATCGTAAGAAAGGTAGATGATAAGAAAAAAAAAGGAAAGTTAAGTTTAAGTAGTGGTACAGTCGTACTCTTTAATGGTTGAGGTATAGTATCTAGGCTAAACGATTCCTTCAGGGAGCAAAGGTATATACGAACTAGCTACCGATCTAACTCGCTGTGAAATACAATGTAGGTGAGACGAAAAACTAGTTTGTTGATTGTTTGTGGGAAATCACTCAGCTTACTATATTGAATGCTGTTAGAGACTCAATGTGTACCAAGTATAGAGTTATGAATACGTATGATGAAAAGGTGGTCCTTTTCACATACGTAGATGTATAGGATGAGATAAGTCCTAAAAATACAAGAAGATTCAAAGAATCTTAAAAGGTAAGATGTAAAGGATCAAGAGACACCTGATTCAAATAATCATAAATAATATGACTAGAGAGGAAAGAAAGAAAGAAGATCGTAAAAATTAAACGATCATAGAATGAGAAAGAATCGTAATATAACACGATTATAAGATAAGATCATAACGTGATCTGCTCAAGTCAAAGAAGAACAGATAATCAATTAAAAGATTGAAAATTTATAGCGAAATTACTATATAGAAATGGTACTATGAAATAGTACAAGAATAAAACTCAAAAAGAGTTATGAATGATGTCATACAAATTAAATAAAATTTGTATTGAGCAAAGAACCAAATAAGATTTGATGGGATTAAGTGGAATTTCAATTGAGGACTCATGTGGTAGCTAAGTTGTACAATCCTTTGTATGGACGGGGGTTTTGTGCTTGCACTTAGTTTATCACATTGATAATCATCGATATGTTGGTGTCACGCTATCGATATACATATGGTGGGAAGGTGATTCTTTTATATTTGATAGTTAGAGAAAAGTAAGAATAGGTGCGAGTTCTTAAAACTTATACTTATGGTGAGTTTGTGACTCATAATTATATGCTATGTTTTGGACCCCTAACCGTATGGACAGTCCCTGATTGGTTATTGGACTACGTATTGCTAGGACAAGTTCCTAAACTCATATTTTTATGGCAAGTTCCTAAACACATAATGTGTGGTAACTTTGATGAACTATCCCAGGGTATAGGGTTAGTTTAATATAGTGGGAGTTAATGGAGTTAGAGATAAACAAATTTGTATGGTGAAGTTTTTAGAAATAGTTAAAGTGGATGAAGAACAAATGGATATTCTCAAATCTACTAGCTATGCTAGATTTCAAAATTTATTGGAATCGTGCTGACAATCGCACTATTATATTTTTGAAAAATATATTAGGTCAAATTATTGAACCAATAAGTTTTAAAAAGTTCGGTGGTTTCTTATGTCTAAGCTAATTGCTTCAGCTAGACAAATGATTTGAAAAAAATATCAAAAGAATTTTATATAGTAATTAATCCATCATTAATATGATGTAGATTTGATAATGATGACATTCTCAACGGGCTGTTGAAAAAAGTGCTGTACTATGCGTCATAAAATGATTTTCAGTATTTTAGTAATGAAAGAAGTGTCAAATGCCATTTGAGTCGGCTAGACACAAATTCAAATATTGCTTTTATAAAAAGCTTTTGAACTGTCCAACTAAATTGATTGAGTATGGACTCCAGATAGAGTAAGAACTTTCCTATAATGGGATTATTTTATACTGCGTCTTGGGGACGGCAAAGAGGAACTGAAATAATTGTTCCGCCTAGATTATTTATTCTTACTCAAAACGAATATTAGTTTATTCAAAAACTTAATTCGTTCTAACATTTTTACGCTAAATAAATTAGTTTCGCACTTTGTTTCACGAATAACTCACATCCTTGCATAACGAATGAGCCACTTTGCAATTTTCTCACGCCTTTCTCACTTATCGGAAAATTCTCAAATTTCAGTATGTTTTTTATATCATATGAGAATATTTTTTAAAAATATGGAACCCCCTTTTCAGGTTCATTAGGCTGCCCGAACAGAGAGCGCTAAAAGTGTACATTCATAACAATTTTTTACTTTCATTTCAGCTTTACATTCTCTCGCTAAAACAGCCATAACTTTTTTGTTTCAGAACATTTTTGAGCGATTCTTGAGCCGCGCGAAGCTAACTTCTGGGACTACAACTTCTCTTCATATCACAAATCCAAATTCCAAACATATCAGCCCAAAAAATTCGCAAAAGGGACAGGTCTGCACTTGATTTTCCTGATTTGGACAGTTTTGACGCGACTACTTTGAAAGGTCATAACTCTTTACTCCAAAATCGAAATTATTCTGTTCCGGAGTTTATGGAAAGCTTATTCAGTGTACTATAATACCTAAAAAGCCCAGAATTTTCTAGAACATCTAACTAGCCCCGAATTTGTCTCTTAGGGTCAGTTGACCCATAAGGACTCATTAATCATCACATTGTCATTTGTGTCCATCCCCGGGTTCTCCAGTCGAGATAAGTGGTCAGCCACTTGGTTTTCGATCCCCTTCCTGTCTTTGATTTCTAAATCGAATTCATGTAGAAGAAGTATCCACCAATTGAGATGAGGCTTAGCATCTTTTTTTGAAATCGGGTATCGGATTGCAACATGATCTGTGTATATAACTACCCTTGTCCCAATCAGATAAGACCTGAATTTATCAAAAGCGTATACCACCGCTAGAAGCTCCTTCTCTATGG
Source organism: Panax stipuleanatus (assembly GCA_020205555.1). Taxonomy (NCBI): domain Eukaryota; kingdom Viridiplantae; phylum Streptophyta; class Magnoliopsida; order Apiales; family Araliaceae; genus Panax; species Panax stipuleanatus. The sequence continues at coordinate 73,745,024 of CM035119.1, read as the reverse complement.
TGGTATAGTTCCGTTGGGCATCCGTAAGGGTTTTTCTTGCATAGTAGATAACATGAAAAACCTTGTCCCTGCGTTGTCCCAAGATGACTCCCACAACGAAGTCACTTGCATCACACATCAGTTCAAATGGAAGAGACCAGTCAGGAGTTGTAATGATGGGTGTCGTAGTCAATTTTTTCTTTAAATGCTCAAAGGCAACTAGGCATTTTCGTAGAATATGAATGGGATATCCTTCTCAACCAAACTGCACAGAGGCTTAGTAATCTTTGAGAAGTCTTTTCTGAAACGCCGATACAAGCCTGCATGCCCATGGAAACTACGAACCCCCTTCACTGAGGTTGGTGGGGGTAAACTTTCAATCGTTTCTAGTTTCTCTCTGTCCACCTCTAATCCTTTCCCTGAGACTTTGTGCCCCAAAATAATGCCTTCATGTACCATTAAATGGCACTTTTCCCAATTCAGTACTAAGTTAGTCTCAACACTCCTCTTTAACACCAGCACCAAATTCTCCAAGCATATATCGAAAGAGTCTCCAAAGACTGAGAAGTAGTCCATGAAAACTTCTACATTTTGCTCGACCTTATCGGAGAATATCGCCATCATACATCTTTGGAAATTGGCTAGAGCGTTGCATAATCCGAAAGACATCCTCCTAAACGCAAAAGTACCATATAGTCACGTGAAGGTAGTCTTCTCTTGGTCCTCTAGGGCTATAACAATCTGGTTATACCCTGAATAACCATCTAGGAGGCAATAGTAGTCATGTCCCGCGTGTAATACCCGAGAATTTCCTAATATTATTAAATAAATATATTAATGAAAATGAGAATTTATTTAATATAAATGATTTTGTTTTATGAGAAGGATTAACTTAATTCTATTAAATTGAATATTTATAATAATTGAGAAATTATGGAGTTGCGATAAACTCGTGAAAGCCTTGTGTGGCACAGTGATGAGGATTATTATTGAGATATATTAATTGACAAAGGATTTATTAATTGAGCAATTAATTAATTGTTAATTGTTGTTAGTTGTTATCGTAGAATATTAATTAATTGTTATAGAATATTGATGAGAATTAATTGATGATGTGGGATTATTATTATTGCAAATAATATGATAATAATAAGCAACGTGTTCATAAATATAACAAGATTTACATTTATTCATATGATATTTAATCATGTAAGTATTAATCTATTATTGTGAATATTAATAATTTTATTGATTAATGAGAAATGAATTAATTATTATTATTATTAATTAATTGATGAGATAAGTAAATTATTTACTTCTATGTGCGAGCATGCGGATTAAAAAGTATAAAGTATAGTAACTAACTATATATTATAATGTGACTATGTTATATAAATTACATAGTAAGGTTATTAAATTATACGAGTTATATGAATTGCCTATGTGACAAAGTGAATATACATTAAAGGGAGACATCATGAATATATGGTAGGTAATTTAATAACTAAGGGATACAGTATAATGAGATGACATCCGATTAAATTATATCCGGAGAGATAAAATATACATGGATTATATGTGTGTGAACTGCAGTTACCATTATATGAATTACATGGTAGTATTATTGGGATTATATTGTACGTTTAATTGTAATCTAAATATATAATATGTTTTTATATATATGATAGCTTAAGTATACTTGTATGCTTAAATATATATATATATATATATACAACATGTGTATAACAATGTAAGTGTTTGTGTTATTAAAATGCTGAGATTGCCTTCCTTGTCCCTAATTACTAGTCTCATTCTCTCTTCACGTGCTTGACAAAAGGCTAAGGCCTATCCCCCCATTCTTCTCCCAAGCTAAAGCTAGCACATGATGAACTAGGATGTGGGAATCATGATTGATTCTAACAACCATCTACCAACTCTCTATTAGCCAACATACAAGCCTTCAATTCATTAGTTTGATTCATGGGGAGATAGCATTGTCTGGATAATTTAAATTCTATAAATTGAGCTCTCCTTCTCCATTTTCATTTGCTGAGAATTGCTTAACTTGAGAGCATATATACTTTAGCAATATCATTCTAGCAGTGGGAGACTTCAGTAGCAACAAGTTCATAGCAATGGTATAATCACATTATCGTGTTGTTCATTTTTTCTTCTCTGTAAATTTTAAGATTTCTTGATTTTGCCAGATTAGAGTGTGATTGGATTATAGAATGCTTGGTTAAGTGTTATATAGACAAATAAGTATGTTGGTATAGCAATGTAGTTATGTAGAATCGAAATTATGAATTAATTTTGTGATTTGGGCTTGATATCTGCCGAGGCTGGAGCTCTCTGGATTGGAACGGGAGCTTCGCGGCCGCGCGTGTCCTTAGTACAATTTGGGCGCGATCGCGCGCCATTGCATAATTTGTTAATGATTTCTATTATATCTTCTGATATATTGAGCATGTTGCACTGTTAGGATATGCATATAACTCACAATAATATATGGAATAAGGGTACTAGGTTATAGTAATCCATGCTAGTCGTTTTAGTTGAGTATTTCGAAGAAAACTGAAAGTTATGAAAAGAGGAACTTTGATATGTTAGCCTTATATTGACATTCTAACTTTTGAGAGATATTTGTATGACCTAGAAACGCATGATATGAATGTTAACTTGCGTATCTAAGCTTCATAATGTAACTTGAGCATATAAACCTCAATAGTGAACCTTTCCAACGAAAACACAAGCGTTGAACATGGACTCTAACATGTTATATTAAGATTCTAGGTTCTGATTTTTCGAGCATGTTATATGGCCTTGAAATGCGTGTCAAACATGTTAACATATGAATCTAGATAGCATGAGCATGTTAGGCCTTATTAGTGAGCTTTACTAATGAGAATACAAGTTTTAAACGTGCACCTTGCCATGTTAACTTGAAGTTTAAATTCTGAAGTTTATGAACGTGTTGAATAATACTATTAACTTCATTAACGTCATGCATGTATACATACCATGCTAGATGTCATGATTAAAATTTAACGTAAACGAAGCATGTTTTCAACTAATAACTATAATAGTTATATATATAAAATATTAATACTCATAAGTATGCCTAATGCAAAGTATATGAATACCTTGTGTGTTTAAAGAGCGAGCATGATAGGCCTTGTGAATTCCATGACCTTGAATGGCTTTAAATTATTGAAAGTGTTGACTTAGAATCTATTGCATGTATGATTGGAATGAGAAAAGGTTGTATACACATAAAAGTATCCTTTAACATGTATATATGCTATATGATATCCTATGTTGTTACTTGAATTCGATTTGACGGTTAACTCACAATAATGCTATAAAGTGCTAGAAAGGTTATGTTTGCTAATTGTTGTGACCTTATGTGATATAAGAAGGTGTTTAAACTCAAAAGGAGGAACGTTAAAGATAAATGTTATATTAATATGATACTATATAACAATGTAGCTAGGTTAAAACTTAACTTATGTGTTGATCGTATATTCAAAGATAAGATGTGACGTTAGATTATATGACTAATGAATATCATGTATATACGTAACTATATTACGATAGGGATTCGAAAGTGTTGATTTACTTTTCGTGGATAAACTACGTTAAAGGCAAGTTTCTCTAACTTACACTCACTTATAGTGTAAGCATCCTAAACCCTTGCATTACTTTATTCGACAGATATTGTAAGCAAGTATCTAAACCTTATCTTTTTGAATGCAAGTTAGCTTAACTGTTCATTTGAGCTAGTATGTTTGAACTCTTGTGAAAGCTATTATTCATATTGAACTTGGTATTGTTCTTGAATATTGTGAAAGTGTCTATACCACTCAATTCGGCTAGACTATATGCATGTTTATAAAAACTATCCAAACCTTTTTATTGGTGCAAAAATCTTAAAAACTGAGTTGAACAACCCTTATGGTAAGGGGAGTGTTTATTGTCGGAAGTCCCAACACACGCGTAAATATTACTGTATTTAAGCATAACATAGAGTATCGTAGACTGATCATCTATTATACTTGTCTCTTTTGGGTTATCAGTTTAATATTGGTAATTCTAGTAGATGTTCAATAGTCTTTAGTGACTGCTCAATATATAAATTATTTTATCAAGTTGGATACGTTGATAGCCTTTGAAGTCATATATTTCTATTGAATTATATTGAACTATCATTTCATATTCCAAGATTTGATTCGAGAATTGTTGATATTCGTTATTCATGATATTATCCTGAAACCTTAAACTATCTTAGAGATTTTACTTCGATATTTCAACTCGTGTTATGAAACTCTTCACGCTTGTTGTATATTACTTGTTGGGCAATTTGTGCTCATTCTTACTTATTTAAAACCTTTCAGTTAAGACGGAACAGGGAGGTGTCTCTAGGAAAAACAAGGGCAAGGGCAAGGCTACCGACTAGCTTGTTCTTTTATGTTTAAATTTATGATGTTGTATTAAGACTGGTTTCAGACTATGTTTAAGCTTAAGTAGGATTGTGTAATAAGTCTTTATTAGATGTTATTATGTAATCTATTAAGTACTGTAGGTTGCGAGACTTAGGAGAATAATTATTATAAATCATTGTAAATAATTATATATTAGATCTTCCGCTGTGAATGTGTGATTATAATTATTATTGTATTACCATGAGCACGTGACGAACCGAATTCGAGAGACCAAGTGGTTGTCCCGAATTTGGGGGCGTCACACCGCTAACCTATCCTGCATCTGGTCAATAAACGGGAGAGGGAAATGGTCCTTCCTTGTAGCTTTGTTCAATATGCAATAGTCCATGCAGACCCTCCATATTATGACTGTCCTGGTAGGTATAAGTTCATTCTTCTCATTTGACACGACTGCCATACCTTCCTTCTTTGGAACGCACTGCACCGGGCTCACTCAAGAGCTGTCTGATATCGGATAAATGATTCCAGCGTCTAACCACTTGAGAATCTCCTTTTTGACGACCTTATTCATAATCGGATTCAATCTCCTCTGTTGCTCTACCGTCGGCTTACTGTTATCCTCTAGGAGTATCTTGTGTATGCAGTATGAGGGGTTGATCCCCTTGATGTCAGCTATGGTCCACCCAATAGCTGATTTGAACTCTCGTAGAACCCGCATCAACTTACTTTCCTGATAAAATGATAGAGTAGAAGCAATGATAATTGGCAACGTGGGAGATTCCCCCAAATATGCATATCTCAAATGATTAGGAAGAGGTTTAACGTCAAGGTTGGGAGGCATCTCAAGAGAAGGCTTTAGTCACTCTGATGTCTCCCTGGTATGTCCGAGTGGTTCAATGGGAATCTTGAACTTTCTCATCTGAGGTACTGTGTTCAGAATTTATATGTACTCCACCACATCTATATCTGCCATGTTAGAGTCTCCTAATAGAGCACTCTCTAATAGATCCATGCTCATAACCTGCTCAGCCTCTTCATGAAGTACCCTGTCGACAATATCAACTCTTAAGCATTCTTTGTCATCTGTAGGGAACTTCATAGCTTTAAAGACATTAAATGTGACCTCTTGGTCCTGAACCCTCATAGTCAGTTCTCCCTTCTGTACGTCTATAAGTGTTAGCCCAGTAGCTAGAAACGGTCTCCCAAGAATGATTGGTATGTTCTTATCCTCTTCAAAATCCAGAATGATAAAGTTGGCAGGGAAGATAAACTTTCCACTTTGACCAACACATCTTCTACAATACCTCTTGGGTAGGTGATGGACCTATCGGCAAGCTGCAATGATACGCGTATCGGCTTAGGAGCCGGTAATACCAACTGAGTGAATACCGATAGAGGCATCAAGTTTATACTTGCCCCTAAGTCACATAATCACTTGTTGAAGGACAACTTTCTAATGGAGCATGGTATCATAAAACATCCTGTATCTTTGAGCTTTGGAGGTAGTTTTCTTTACAAGACTGCACTGCATTCCTCTGTCAAGGCAACTGTTTTATAATCCTCTAGCTTCTTCTTCCTCGACAAGATTCTTTTCATAAACTTTGCATATCTTGGCATTTGTTACAAAGCTTCTGCGAACGGAATGTTAATCTGTAATTTCTTGAACACCTCCAACAACTTCGCAAACTGTTTGTCTAGTCTCTGCTTCTGAAGTCTCTGAGGATATGGGGCAGGAGGGTAGATCACTTATGGTGTAGCATTAACTTTCTCAGTGGTTACCTCCTTTTCTAAATCAACTGCATTGTCCCCATCTTTCCCATCATTCAGAACTACATCAGCATTTTCTGCACATGGGCACGCCCGCGCCAGGTTTTGTTCTTCCTGGGGCGCGGCCGCTCCAGTATCCAGATCTGCTGTTTGCTTCCCAGACCTTTGTGTAATGGCCTGATACTGCTCCTTCCCGTCCCTTCTTCTTAGATTTGCTTCAGTATTGCTCGGTAGAGTTCCTTGCAGTTTGTTAATGATTACATTGGCAATCTAGCCTATCTGAGTCTCCAATGCTTTGATAGACATTGCTTGGCTCTTAACCAACAACTTGAGTTCTTCTATATCAGTTTTCTCTTGTGATTGTGGATTAGGAGCTGGATTGTGTTGATGTTGTTGTTGATGAAATCAGGGAGGATGTGACGGTTTAGGGGCATATTGTTGTTGTGACTATTGCGGTTGAGATTTTTATTGTTTATATGGTTGGTATGGAGGTTGTTGAGCACTTTGGTATGGTTGGTATTGAGACTGTTGAGCATTTTGAATGTTACTCCAGCTGAAATTTGGATGGTTCCTGTCGTTTGGATGGTAGGAGTTTGAAAATTGATTTTGAGGCTTTTGATAGTTGCTGACGAATTACACTGATTCTGTAGTGATGGCACATTGTTCTGTCGGGTGTGATCCCGCACATAACTCACATACGAAAGCAACTTGTTGAACTCTATTTTCAGCTATAAAGTTAATTTTCTTTGACATAGCCGCCATTTGAGCTGAAACTGCTGTGACGGTATCCACATCCAATACCCCGGCCACTTTCTGTTGCTGCATTCTAGATGTTGGATTCTGATATTCATTGGTCGCCATGGTCTCTATTAAATCATAGGTTGTCTTATAGCTCTTGGCCCATAGAGCTCCTCCTAATGAGGCATTAATGATTGGCCTTGACTGCCATCCCAAACCATTATAGAATAAGCTGATTACCATCCAGTCTGACATTCCGTGATGCGGGCATTTCCTTAGCATCTCTTTATATCGCTTCCATGCTTCATACAAACATTCCCCTTGTTGTTGTGCAAACTGAGACATGGCACTCCTCATCTGAGAAGTCTTAACCATGGGAAAGAATTTGGCGAGAAACTTCTGTGCTAAGTCCTCCCACGTAGTGATTGAGCCTGATGGTAGTGAATGCAACCAACTCTTCGCTTTATCTCTCAAGGTGAATGGAAATAATCGAGGCTTTACCGCATCATCCGACACATTGTTTCACTTAAATGTGTCGCAAATCTCGATAAAACTCATGATATGCTCATTAGGATCTTCTGTAGCTGCACCCCCAAACTGGACTGTGTTCTGAACCATCTGAATTGTTCCTAGTTTGATCTCCAAGCTCTACCGTTGATGTTTTCTTGTAGAGTCACCAACGCAGAATTTGTGGATCGAGTGTGCATATACTAACCACAAGTACCTGAAACACAAATAAAAATAAAATAGAAATGAGATAAGAAGTGAATTGTTTAAGTCAGACAAATCTAACAAAAATTGATGTCAATAGTAATAAAAATAACAACTTATCCCCGGCAATGGCGCCAAAAACTTGTTAGTCATTTTACCGATCAATATATTGTGCAAGTATACATGGTCAACAAGTAATAAAGAGTAAGTAAAGTATCGTCCCACAGAGAATTAACTAATAAAGTTCACCAAGCACTAACCCATAACCATTTTAATCTTATTTAAACGAATGACTTAATATTGTGAATTATAATTAAGCAATTAAACTAATTCTAAATAACCCTAGAATAAACTAGATAATGAAGATATGAGATCACAATTTTCCCTATTGATTCATCTAAGTGAACACACTTCTTGTTAAGCCAAATCAATTATCGAAGAATGCTATTCGAGAACACGAAAGTGAGACAAGGCCATCTTTCGATTCACCAAATCCATATCACATACAATCCACAATTGATAGAATACACATGAACACCCATATTACCTAAACAACTATATGTCTATGTGATTTATAAGTAACTAGGGTTTAAGCACAAGATCTCAAAAGACTACAAGTGATGCTTCGGTATATGTCTATCCTAAGCACAAATTATGGACTCTAACGCCATGCAAAATCCACAAACACAAGCTATTAAAATCAGATCTCATCCCATAATCCGGTTATCAATTTCACATGGAATATCACAGTAATCGATGGCCATTCAACTAAGAAATTAAGCATTAATCATAATAGGCAAACCAACAACAATCAATAAGACTAACAATGAAGCATATCAAAATAGACTACATAATAGGTTCCATTGAAATCCCAAAATAGAGTTTAAGTCATGATTGAATTAACTCCATAATCCACAATTAAATAATCATTTGAAGAATTCAAAGAAAGAAAGAGAGAATTTAGGGTTTGAAGTAAGCAAATCTGAATTCTCTTACTTCCAATATGAATCCCCAATGGTCTTCAAGAGCTTCAATCTCCAACTCTAATTTAATCTAGGGTTTATCTAATATAATCTACTAATGAAACAAAAGAGAAGAACATATTCTAAGCTAAGAATCCCAAGGTGTGGAATACCCTTCTTTTCCACTCCTATGTCTCTATATATAAGCCCTAATATGAATCCGCCCCTTAGTTACGCTTCAATCGCACTCTTTAATTAAAAAGTCAAGTCTGGTCGTGTTCCGGAGTGGCGCAGCCACGCTGGAAATTGTTTGGAATTGGGCGCGGGCTCGCTTGAAGCAAATGTCATTTTTTTGGCCTGGGGAAGGGCGCGGGCAAGCCCAAAATACACTACAAACTGGCGCTCCCGCGGTGCAAGAATTCTGCTGCAATGCACTCTAGTAGAACTGCAATACCTTTTGATCCGGGAGGAGTTATGGGGCCTAATACCTGTCAAATCGAAGCTATCGAAGAGATCTACAACTCTCATTCTTTTAGCATTGAGAAATAATGGACGGATAATGGTCTAAATTGGGCTTGAAGTAACAAATGTGCAATGGCAACCCAAAACCTTGAAGTTCAACGTCCGTTGGTTGGTACAAAGATCATAACTCTCGCCTCCGAAATCCGATTTAGATGATTCAAGATGTTCTAAAAATCATAGAAGACGCTCTACAATATGACCCATGTTCCAATCCAAGAACATGAAATGAATATGAAAGCCCAAACGACGTCCGGATTGTATTTCCTTCCCTTTTAGCTTGACATAACACCAAGAGAGCTTCCAATATAAAATCTACAAAAACAAGCTAAAATGCATGAAAAGCTAATATAACACATGAGTTTAAGCAACAATTAAATTTAGTTGATATCTAAATAAGTGGCTATAAAACCACTTATCAGAAGTAAATGCAGAGCAGAATCTGCACACAAGACAACCAGTGTTCAAAGGATGCTAAGTACCAAAAGAAGTCTTCCTGATGTGCAAAGACTTAGCAGTTCCTCAGTGGTGATAGGTTGCTATACTGAAATTAGATGAATTCAAGCATCAACAACAAAGATCAACTGCACCAAGGAGATGAATCAAGCTGCTAAGTACTAAAGGATGTCAAGCTTAATGAATATCTAAGCATTCCATCAGTCGTGATCAAGTATCGATGCTGAATGCCAGAAGATCACAAGAAGCTGCTAAGTACCAGAAGATGAACAAGCTTAATGTCATCTTAGCAGCTCAGCACCAACAACAAACAAATAAAAAACTAGGGCCTGAGGGGTTCTTGTCTTCGTGACTAAATCAAAATCAAGTCTGTTGGGCTTGTTAAGTACCAGAGGGTACAAGAGATTATAGGTCTGTTGGGCTTAGTCTACAGTTCAAGTCTGATGGGCTTGAAGAGTTCTTAGTGAACTAGAGTTCCAGGGCTGCTGTCGTTGAAGGAATCTTTGTGATTCAGAGTTACTCTTTCCTTAGTGGAATCCTTACTTATTTAAGCAGAATAGTGGAGTAGGAGCATTCAGTCTCTGAACCACTTAAAACCCCTTGTGTCATTTACTTTATGTCATTTACATTATGTAATATAACTGCTATAACTTCTTACACCTAAACTAACATTAGAACTATGTTTAACAATAAATCCTTGAAGGGGATCTTAACTTATTCCATTGTGAATGAACTGATTCTTCTATTTGTCATATGCTAATTACTTAGCAATATAAAAGAACATGAAAAAGATTTTAAAATTAAAAAGGATCTGTTCAACCCCACCTTCTAGATCTATTGTGTGCCCCCTGGGAAATAACATTTGGTATCAGAGCAAGTTCTCATGCTATATCCAAAAGCTAACGCTTTGAGTTTGGTCCGTGGCACAAATAAAGTTCTAAACTTATTATTAGTGGCAAGTCAATTTTGAATAAAGATGAGCTCGCACGTTGAAAATTGTACGTACAGGTAAATGTACATTTCCAGCTGAAGCTGTCCAGATTGGTCGCTGTCCCTAAATGCTATTGTAATCAGGCCAATCACTGCCTATAGTCAATCAGCAGACTATTCTGAAAGATGAAATGCCTATACATGCAATGAGATGCTTATCTAGAGGATAAAGGAGAAATCTTCAAATATGTATTTGTCTAAATCCATGTATTTGAACCTTGAGGTTTGAGAGTGTCAAAGAATTCAAGTTTCCAAGACTTTCCTCTGATCATAACTCCAAGACTCTGCCTGATTGATCTAAGGCCATATGGAGCAACAAAAGCTATCAGCATTGACAAGGCAAAGATATGCACAACAATGCCTCATATCATTATGCAAATAAGCAGGACAAATAACTGTCAAGAAACTGACAGTGTCAAGGTATGTTTCCTCATATATATATGTGCATCATATTGCATCACCTTATGTGCTATAACAGTATTTTATCAAAAGATCATTTTCTTCCTAAAAAGGGAAAGAGAGAAAGTACATTTGAGGTTGGAAACTATTTGCAGAAAAACTTTCTCTCCACCCATGCTTTAAGTTGAAAATAAATTTTTGAAAGAAATCTGATATATGCATTAAGTACACTACAATCTAAGAAGTTTAAGTTGCTCAACTTTTGCTAATGGGTTGGTATGTTTGTAAATTCATACAAACCAATGTTCTGTGTTTTTGATAAAACATAAAGTGTGATCAACCCTACAGGTGTATCTTGAAGGTTCTTAAAAACTGATCAACTCCACGAACCAACAAGATGCAAATAATTAATAGAGCTGATCCTCACTCTTTGAACATTCAAAATATTTGAACATAGCAAAAAGTAAAGGGTGTAACAACCAAAGAAAAAGATTATCATATCAAAATGTTTAATCAAACACACACTCATAATCATGCATTATAACTGTCATATCTAAAATTGATATATGTATGAATATGATTGTTAATGCTTATATGATGTAAATCCAAGAATATAAGGAACTAGGGTTTGAGAAAACTAACCTAGCAGAACCTAAATAACCATAGGTACCAAGATAGAAAAATATTTAACCTACAAATACTTGGTCTATCTGATCTCACTGAGGAAAATTGAAGCACGTGACTTCAGTCACAAAGTCTCTACTAGCTGCAAGATCAAGATCCCTCAACAATGTTCTCATCCAAGGTTATCCAATACAAGAGCTTACTCCTGAAGATTTTCTCCATCCCTAAGAATGAAGATCTCATGAACTTAAATGGATTCCAAAATCCTTAGTATGATCATCATGATACTTCAAAAGGAAGTTGGCTACTCATGACAAGATGTAATAGACTTTCCATGTTTATCCATGCAAATCATATAATCTCAAAAGGAACATCAAGGAAGATCATATAAAGGGATCATCAACCAATGGTGATGAAGTATAGATCATAGAAGTAAAACTCCACGAGTACAGAAGATGCTAAAGTCTGAATGATATGAACTACGTTCATAGTGTCTAGTCAGCAAATCGTGTAGTAGCCAGTTCTGAAGAAAATACTCTATGATAAAATGGAGTTGATTCAGCCATGAAGATTCCAGCTAGAAGGGGATATGCTAGGCAACCCTACTCATGTATGAATAGAAGAGTAACCCATCTTTCCCTAAGATGATAGTATCAACTATGAGGGAGCAGTAATCTGCTAAGTTTAGCAGTGCTCATATTGACGAAAGAGCACAGTGAAGAAAATCCTTCAGATCTCCCAAACAATGAAGGTAGCTATACTTGATGACAAAGGAAGAGCAACTGAAGATATGGAGGTGGTGAAGATTATTAAAGAGCAACTGAAGATATGGAGGTGGTGAAGTTTGAGGAGAAAATGAATAAGTGGGATTCTTGGTATAAGTCTAGAGATAAGCTCAAAAGACAGGTCAACCTCTCGTATATATCCGTTGACCACTCCACGAAGACCAGCTCACTTGTGTTAAGTTCCAAAAATAGAAGCTTATCTAAATAGCCACATCCTGGTTACAGAGTCCCAAAACTATGTGGTTGATGAACCAAATAACTCTTCATCCCCAGTAGTAATGTCCCAAAAAGTGCTACTGAAAACCATATCAGCCAACTACCCCATTCGTGAAGTACCTACGATCAAACTCCTAATTGTAAAGTAAGAGCATGTTGACCCCATGATCGCATTCTGTACAAATACCAACATCAAAGAATATCTAGAATTGGTAAGTGAACTCCATGGAAGAGAAGCCCACTGTAATGATATTGTTACCACCATGTCTGAGGAGCCCTTCTTCTAATAAGCGCCTCAGAGACAAACCTAGCCCTAAGTGTTATACTAAGAGGCTAGCCCTTTGCGATCTACCTTAACCTAGTAGAAGTGATGATATAGAATGCATTAAAAGGACCTCTACAGAAGCATGTAGTAGTCCCTCAGAAGAATACAAGCTGCTGATGAATCATGCAACTCCCCAATGGAGATTAATGAAGAGTTGTCTGCCGAAGCATGGCTACTGACGACGATCGTCTAGTCGACAAAGAGATTGTCGAGCAGACAAAGAAATTGTGGAGTACTAAAACTGTCATCAGGCTACTCCATGAACTAAAGGAGTCAACGGTCAACTGAAGGGAAGTCAAATCTAAAAAGCTGATATGTTATGAAAAGTTAAAGATAGTGACAAATCGTGCTCTTACATCTGTCCTATTGAAAAGTAGAGGCAATTATAAAGGAAAATTTCAAATCTGTGGCAGTTACACTTATAAGAAATCACCAGAAAGTTGCATGTCTATCTAGCCAATCTTCCCTCTTTGAACCTGAAACCCTAAACACCTTCCAAAAGCCTAAACTCTCTCAAAGCTCTAAGATATACTCAAATCACCCTCAAGAAACTCTTGCAATACTCCTAAAATCAAACACCTAGATATTCCTTACCCTTAAAAAGGAATATTGGCGTGTCGTCACGGGTATTCAACTCGGCTCTAAGAGATTCAAAAGATCAAAAAAGAAGTTTAAAGACATTCTTGAACTCATGAAGAAGGCTGGGTTTTCTGAATGCCTTGAATCAATTACCCTGATTTATGCCTACCTGTTAAAGGAGTTCTATTCAAAAGCAACGACAGATTCTGGGCTTCTATCTATATAGATCAAAGGTTTAAATTTGAAGATACGAGCTTCAAACATCAACTAATGTCTAGGGTTTCCTGACCAGTGTCTGAAAAATCTTGAAGAAGTCGACATTGAAGAAGGAAAAAGGGTTATGCGCTACAAGAGAAACCCAAGTCTGAAAGATATGAAGAAGAAGGAGTTTCTTGAAGAGTTTGAGTTTCTTGCTGAGATTGTAGGGAAGTGTATCTTGAGCAAAGATATTGCACATGTGTTGGCTTGTTTAGGTGTTAATCAAAACAATCACATACACACAAGTGCACGCGATCCACAAGTAATACAATGTAAGTAAAGTATCGATCCCACAGAGAATAATGAGTGTTTCTAATCTAACATGAAACAGTTTTGTAACAATTTTGGTCTACTTAAATAGATGATCAAATTATGATTTATCTAACAATAATGATTATTAAATGACAAGTAACTAACAAACAAATAAATCAGATACGAGAGATATGGAATTCTAACTTCACTTAATACATTCTTCAAGTTGATACACCTCAGTTAAGCCCAATTGATTACTTCAGATTGCTAGTCGAGAACACGAAAGCAAAACATAGCCATTTCTCAATAAACTATGTCCATATCACATGTAATCCACAATTGATAGAATGAATGTCAACACCCAAATTACATAAACCACTATATTTCAATATGACTTAACATTAATCCGGGTTTAAGCACAAGTTCTCAAATAACTACAAGTAGTGCTTCAGTATATGTCTATCCGAAGCACAAATTATGGAATCTAACACCATGTAGAATCATAAACACATGCTAATAGGCTCAAATCTGAACTCATACTCCATTTCTCAATTTTATACGAGTTATTCCGATAATTGGTGATCAAGCAGTTAAGCAACCAAAGCAAACCATATTAGAAAATCCATACATAATCAATTCAAACTCAACAAGGAAGCATAGCAATCTAAATTAGGCACTAAAATCCATTAAAATCCCATAATATAGATTAGTTCATAATTAAATTAATATCCATCATCGAAACTTGTTCATACATTGAAAACCAAATATGAAAATAAAAAGAAGTCTAAATTCTCCACTTCAAATCTAAACCGTCAATGTAGAGCCAAATCCTTCAAACAACCAAATCTATCCCTAATCTATGCAACTATATGAATATCTAAGAGAAATCAAGAGAGATAGCCAAAATATAGAAAAGGATGCTACACACTCTATGAGTTCTTCAAAAACCCTAAAAGTAGTAAATATAACATTCCATGATAAGGTCTCAGTCTCCAAATAAACCCTTATATTGTAAAATATTCAATTCAGGAAATTAAGTGAAAAGTCAAAGTTGGTAAAACTGGCCAGGCGCGACCGCGCTGCCCCTCAGCACAAATAGGGCGCAGGCGCGCTGCCTGCCGGCTAGAATTCCTCCTAGAGTGGGTGCGCTGAATCCAAGCTCTATAATGACGCGGCCGCGCTCCATGAAAATCCTGCAGAATGTTGCACTCTCTCTACTGGTGTCCTGCTGCTCCATACTTCTTCTCCTTTTGTCAAATCATATACCCACCTCCTTTGCACTGCACCATATGCCATTTGTTGGCCATCAAGCCGTTTTCTTGTCCATTCCACCCACGATGCCACCAAGATAGTTTCCATTATGTAATCTACAAAACAAAGATAAAACACATGAAAAGTAACTAAAATACATGAGAATAAGCTATAGTTATGGTATGTTGATAGCCAATAAGTAGGTATAAAACCTACTTATCAAATACCCCAAACTTAAACTATTGCTTGCCCTCAAGCAACTAACACAAAAGCGTGCCTCAAAGAAATCACAGGATAGATGAACAAAGTATCCGACTAAGACAAAGCCAAAAAACATAGAATCTGAAAAGCAAAACCTGTTGACAATGATGTAGTGTGTGTGTGCTAAAATCCACTAAGCTTGATAAAGGTAAAAATTTCACATACTATGCTTCTAAGAGGGAAAAGTAAGACTTTAAATCAAGAAAAATGCAAACATATGAAGCATCAACCAAGATTACACATCAATCTAAACTAAGGGTCAACAAAGGGTTTATTACGCTTTTATTTACTCACGAGGGTGATATTCACGCATTCCCGTGGTTACACCTGACTGTGCAATGCCTAGCCCTCTTAGGCTTTTCAATGATACCCGTGTAGCGAGTTTTCGACCAACGACTCCCAAACCATAAGGCATTAGGGCACTGGTTGTAAATACAACCCCTAGGGAATACTTGATCGAATATCAAAGGCCACAGGACTCGACTAGCCAAGGTGTTTATTCAACATTCTATTTTTCTTTTCTTTTTCTTTTTCTTTTTTTATATATATAGCATGAATACCCAATGTTTCCCCCCAAACTTGAATTTCTATGTCATCATGGTCATAGCTAAATATCTAAAAAATCCTATCATTAAAATAAAAAATTTCCCCTCAGAAGACAAGCATGTACAAATCTAAACCAACAAGCAGAAATAACAAAATCGTGTTATCCGGTTACATCAAAATTAACAGGAAAATATTAACATCATGCAATGAAAATATGACCGAGCCTAAGCTATCAACAATGTTAAACAATCAATGTGAATCTAATATCATCATAAGCCAACTGAAACTCAAACTAACTAAAATATTGAACCATATGCAATACGAAATGCAACCTAAACAAATAAACGAAGGATAAATAACTAAACAATGCAAAACTAACTAACAAATAAGAAAATGTGAATTAAACATGCAATTACTACTATATGCAATTAAAATACAACAAAAACCCAATACCCCCAAACTTGAAATAATCAATGTCCTCATTAGAAGTAAGGGTTAGGAAACTCCCCTCCTAAGCATCATCGTGGCCACCCGAGTGTAGCTCGGGTGGTGAATCTGGTGGTGGATAAGGTATGGCCGCTCTGAAGACGGGAAACTCGACTAGCACACCTTGCTGAGCGAAGGCTTGTGCCAGTGCACCTGATAGTCCATATGCATAGGTCTGAAAATTAACATGCAGAGCGTCCATCCTCGACTGCAATTGCCTCATTTGGCAATCATGACTAGCGCTCTCGGCTGGAGGAGGCAATGCTGCCTGAGATGACTGCGGTGGAGCTTCTTTTTCATGAACTGGAGCCGGAGGAAAAATGAATCCACGCCCTCGAGGCTGAGCCTTGCCACCGTCCCATTCGGAATACTTCTTAATGGTGGCATGGTCGATGTCCTTTATTGGCATTTGCACTTGCTCATTCTCCCAGTCAACCCCTTCCTGCACACACAGCTGAGTCATAATTGAGGCATGTCGAATCCCACTGGTGGTAGTGCCTCGCATGTATCGAAGCATGGACTGATGTATCAACTGCCCCACGTCTATGTACTTGCTGTGATGATCCCATACAAAATCGTGGCCCTGTCTGTCATGACGTCATGCTAGTGGCGGGAAGGCATCAGATTGGCGCATATGAAATTGTTCGACTCTTTGGCATATCTGTTCAGCGCTACATGTGGGAAGTTTATCTTCAAATTCGTGCCTGGCTTGATAGCCCATGTGGTGCCTGACATGTAGAGATCCCTCACTATCGTGTCCAAGTCAGTCTCAAACCTCTCAGCCACTACCAAGTTAATTTTCTTTGCAGGAGGACTCAAATGGAACACCTCATTGATCGCTGTAGGAAGATAGTTCACTTATTTTCCCCGCACGAAAGAGATCCCATTATGCATCTCCCTTGCATTAGCATAAAACTCCCTCACTATTTCCATAGGCGCAGCCACAGGCGTTACTACAACGCCAATCCATCACCTGTTCCACATCATACTCAACAGCTGTCCATCATTCTTGGTCGGTTTGAGGCCCCTCTCCAAGATAAAGGACTGGGACACCAAGACCTTGGCATAGTATTGCTGGGCCGACAAGTTGATGAACTTAGTTATGTCTAGAACATCCCTACTACTTCCCTCACCGTAGCTCTCACCGAAAAATGATGATGAAGATGATAAACGAACTCGTTTCGGTGCCATTGATTCTGCAAAAATCTTCACCCTTAACCTAACCAATTCAGAATCCCAAAAATTTTGCCCTATGATTCCCTCTCTGTAAACCCTAACTCTGATGAAGCAGAAGATGGGGTTGTATGTGATGGTGGTTAGGGTTTATATAGAAATTTAGGTTGAGATAAAGTGGAGAAGGGATTTTTGATGTAGTGGAGATAATGGCTAGGATTAGGGCTTGAGGATGACGTGGAGAGAGAGTGAGTGATAATGTATATAGATGGAAGTGGGTTAATTGTGAATAGGTAAGGTTATGTTGAAGTATTGGAATAGGAGTCTTTGAGTAATGTTTTGGTCTGATATGAAGAGGCTCGATCTAATGAATATGAAATAAAAGGAGTGGGTCGACTGCAGGAGGATTTAAACAAAAAAAAATTATTCTTGGTATTGGTGCGGGTGCGCCGTGACTTAGGCATGAAGGGGCACGGGCACGCCTGGCTCGAAAACATTGTGCATAAGATTTAGGTGGCTCGGGCGCGATCCTCTTGGCTTGGCAGATGGCGCGGCCGCGCTGGTCTTTCCCTGGCCTGGTGTTTTTGTAGTACATTAAAATTCAGCAGCCAACTTGCATGTGAACTATTTCCTGCACAAAGGAATATCTAAGATGAGACATATCCTTATTCCAAACAGTCAAAATTGAACTATATAAACTAAATGTATCTTTTCTCAAAAATGTGATATTTGAAATTTGCTATATTATGTCCAAACATGTACTTAAACTAAAAGTGTCCAAGAATTAAACATAGGTGGGGGATGATAGATAAGTAACAAAAATTAAATAAGAGGGAGAATAGAGTGAATGGGGTGGCTCCCATCTAGCACTTATTTGTAGTCAACTAGCTTGACTATCTCAGAAATGCTCATAGAGTGATAAGGATCATGGAGGCCTTTTGTCGGTCGACTTCACCTCCCCAATAATGCTTTAATCTGTGCCCATTGACCTTGAATGGCTTATTCAGGTCTTGATCTACAATCTCAACTGCACCATGAGGGTACACATTTTTCATCGCCAATGGCCCGACCATCTGGACCTAAGCTTTCCCGGGAATAGACGAAGACGTGAATTGAACAATAACACGACTTGTCCCAGCTCAAACTTCCTATCAATACTTTTCCTGTCGTGCCATTTTTTCACTTTCTTCTTATATAATTTTGAGTTCTCATAAGCCTGCAGTCTGAATTCATCAAGTTCATTTAATTGGAGAAGTCTCTTCACCCCTGCGGCTTTGAGGTCAAAATTCAGCTTTTTGATTGCCCAAAATTCCTTGTACTTTAGCTCCATAGGAAGATGACAGGCTTTCTCATATACCAACTGATAAGGTGACATTCCCAACGATGTCTTGTGTGTGGTTTTGTAGGCCCATACTGCATCATCAAGCTTTAGTGACCAATCTTTCCTAGTAGGGTTGACAATTTTCTCCAGAGTTCTCTTTACTTCTCGATTAGAGACTTCAGCTTTGCCATTAGTTTAGGGATGATAGTCCGTAGCAACACAATGATTCACCCCATACTTAGCCAATGAAGATGTGAACTGTATGTTACAGAAGTGACTGCCCTCGTCACTAATGATTGCCTTAAGTGTCCCGAATCTTGTAAAAATGCTTTTCTGTAGAAATCTTAGGACCACCTTGGCGTCATTTGTTTGTAAGGCTGCCACTTCAACCTACTTGGAAACATAGTCAACCGCTAACAGGATATAAAGATTTCCACAAGATGAGACGAATGGTCCCATGAAGTCAATACCCCAAACATCAAAGATTTTGACTTCTAAAAGCATGTTCAAAGGCATTTCATTCCTCTTAGAGATGTTTCCTACTCGCTGGCACCTATCACATTTCTGCACATATTGGTAAGCATCCTTGAAGAGAGTTGGCCAATAAAATCCATCTTGAAGCACCTTAGCCGCTGTCCTCTCTCATCCATAATGTCCCTCGTATACTGAAGCATGATAACTATGTAAATAGCCCCCCATCTCATTGTGAGGGATACACTATCTGATCATTTTATCTGCACATTGCTTGAAGAGGTATGGCTCGTCCTACGTGTACCATTTGACATCGTGCATAAATTTCTTCTTTTGGGGCCTTGACAACTCAAGAGAGAGGATGTTGCTAACAAAATAGTTGGCAAAAGTCAGCAAACCATGGGACTTCGCCTTGGACCATAAATAGTTGTTCATCCGGAAATTACTCGTTAATCAAAACTCCATCATCCGTGTATTTTCTCGGATTCTCTAATCGTGACAAGTGGTCCACCACTTGGTTTTTGGTACCCTTCTTATCCTTTATCTCCAAGTCAAACTCCCGCAAGAGTAGAATCTATAGAATCAATTGGGGTTTAGCATCCTTTTAGCAATCAAATACCGAATGGTAGCCTGATCTGTAAACACCACTACTTTCGTGCCAATCAATTATGATCAAAACTTGTCAAAGGCATACACCACTGCTAATAACTCCTTCTCAGTAGTTGTGTAGTTGAGTTGCACATCCGTCAAGGTTTTGCTAGCATAATAAATGACATGAAACATCTTTTCCTTGCCCTGCCCCAAATTAACTCCCACTGCAAAGTCACTAAGATCACACATCAACTCAAAAGGTAATTACTAATCTGGAGCCGTGATGATAGGTGTTGTCATCAACTTTCTCTTCAAATGCTCAAATGATGTCAAACACTCCTCGTTAAATTTAAAAGGAACATTATTCTCCAATAAACTGAATAAATGCTATATAATCTTGAAGAAGTCCTTTATAAATCGACAGTAGAACCCTGCTTGTCCAAGAAAACTGTAGACCCCTTCAATGAATTTGGTGGCGATAAGCTCTTTATAGTCTCCAACTTTGCCTTGTCGACCTCCAATCCCTTGCCTGAAACCTTGTGCCCAAGAATGATTCCTTCTTGTACTACGAAATTGCACTTCTCCCAGTTGAGCACCAAGTTTGTCTCTACACACTATTTCAACACCATGACCAAGTTCTCCAAGCATATATCAAATGAGTCCCCAAAAATTGAGAAGTCGTCCATGAAAACCTCCACATTTTGTTCTACCATGTCGAAAAAGATAGCCATCATACACCTCTGAAATGTAACCGGTGCATTGCATAGACCAAAAGACATTCTTCTGAAAGCAAATGTTCCATAGGGACAAGTGAATGTTGTCTTTTCTTGATCTTTAGGAGCAATAACTATCTAATTATAACCTGAGTATCCATCTAGGAGTGAATAATACTCATGACATTCCAACTTATCCAGCATCTGATCAATGAATGGGAGAGGGAAGTGGTCTTTTCTAGTTGCCTTGTTGAGCTCTCGATAATCCATGCACACTCTCCATCCAGTGACTATTCTAGTGGGGATCAACTCGTTGTTCTCATTTGCTACCACAGTCATTCCTCCTTTCTTGGGTACGCATTGCATTGGACTCACCCACGAGCTGTCTGAGTTGGGGTATATAATGCCGGCATCGAACCATTTTAGAATCTCTTTCTTAACCACTTCTTTCATGATGGGGTTGAGTCTTCTCTGCTGTTGAACTGTAGGCTTGCTATCATCTTCAAGAAGAATCTTATGCATGCAAAGAATGGCTTATCCCCTTGATATCAGCAATGGTCCACCCAATTACAGTTTCGAATTCCCTTAGCACCTCAATAGCTTACTTTCCTGAAATGATGTTAGTGCAGCAGCAATTATAACATGAAATGTAGAAGAATCACCCAAAAATGCAAACCTGAGGTGATTAGGAAGAGGTTTGAGATCAAGTGTAAGAGAAATCTCAAGAGACAATTTTAAACGCTCAGATGATTTTCCTGTATGCTCTAGAGGCTCCACCGGACTCTTAAACTTGCTTATCCGTGGCACTGTATTCAGAATATGAACATATTCAACTAGCTCGAGCTCAACAATGCCAAAGTAACCTATCAATGCACTCTCCAAATGATCATTGTTCATCACATGTGTAAGCTCTTCATTCACAACCCTATCAACCACATCTATTCGGAAGCATTCCACTTCATCGGTAGGAAATTTCATAGCCTTAAACACGTTGAAAGTAACTTCTTGATCTTGAACTCTTATAGTAAACTTTCTTTTTTGTACATCAATGAGAGTTCTCCCAGTGGCTAATAAAGGTCTCCCCAGAATGATAGGAATGTCCTTGTCTTCTTCATAGTCAAGGATAATGAAGTCGGCGAGAAATATGAACTTATCCACCTTTACATGGATGTCTTCCACAATACCCCTCGGATAAGTAATAGATCTATCGACAAGCTGAAGAGAAATATTTATCGATTTTGGTGACGAAAAACCCAATTGTGTGTACACTGATAAAGGCATGAGATTGATGCTAGCTCCCAAATCACACAAACACTTGTTAAATGCCAAGCCTTCAATAGAGTATGGGATAGTAAAATTGTCGGGATCCTTTATTTTGGGAGGTAGTTTCCTTTGTAACACCGTACTACATTCTTCAGTCAAGGCCACTGTCTCAAAATCTTCTAATTTCTTCTTTCTAGATAGAATCCCTTTCATGAATTTTGCGTAGCTCGGCATTTGTTCTTAGCCTCTACGAATGGTATATTGATTTGCAGCTTTTTGAATACGTCAAGGAACTTGGCAAATTACTTATCCAATTTTTGCTTTTGGAGTCTTTGTGGATAAGGGACAGGTGGATACTTTATTGGTGGTGGAACACATGATTTCTCTGCTATTTCCTTATTTTTTTCATCGGAGCCTAGCTTGCCATCAGTTGCCTTAGCAAAATCTGCATCAACATTTTATGCAGAAGGGTACGGGCGCACCGTGTCTCCTTGTATTTGGGGCGCGGCAGCACCAAGCCTTGTACCTGTAGTCTGCTTGCCACTTCTTAAAGTGATGTCTTGACACTACTCTTTTCCATCTCTTCTTATGTTAGTTTTCGTGTTGCTAGGTAGAGTCCCTTGTGGTCTATTAGTAAGCATGTTGGCCATTTTGCCCATTTGATTCTCCAAGTTCTTAATAGCCACAGCTTGGCTCTTTATCATCACCTCGGTGTTGGCCATTAACTTCAACATCAACTCCTCCATTTCTGATTTCTTTTCTTGCTGAGGAGTGGGAGCTTGTGGATGTTGTTGGTTCTTAAATCCTGGAGGATATGAATGTCTTAGAGCATGTTATTGTTGTGGATGGTGTTGTGGTTGGTGGTGTTGTTGATGAGTTTGGTTGTTGCTCCATGACAAGTTGGGGTGATTTCTATTGTTGGGGTTGTATGTGTTATGATATTGGTTCGGTGGCCTATGATAGTTACTCACAACTTTCACCGACTCGGGATTGATAGCACATTAGTCTGTAGGATATGACCCCGCACAAAGCTCACAAACATAGGCTACTTGTTGCACTTTTGCCTCATCCATGGAATCAATCTTCTTTGACATAGCCGCTAATTGAGCCGATAAAACCGTGATGACATCAACTTCTAATACTCCGGCGACTTTCGGTTGACTCATCCTAGAAAAAGGCCTTTGGTAATCATTCGCAGCCATAGTCTCTAACAACTTATATGCCTTTTCATAACTCTTGGCTATGAATGCTCCTCCCGAAGCGGCATCAATGCTCATCCCTGTTTGACTTCCCAAGCCTAAGTAAGATGTGTTTATCTCCATCCATTGAGGCATCCCATGATGAGGGCACTTCCTTATCATTTCCTTGTATCTCTCCCAAGTTTCATATAAGGACTCCCCATGTTGTTGCTCAAATGAAGAAAGAGCACTTCGCATCTGTATCAAACGATATTTTTGTATATTAATTTTAAATATTTATTGAATTAAATAAATATTTTAGTTAATTTATTTATTGAGTGAAATAAATAATTGATGTGAATGTTGTGGACTAGTTTAATTAAGTGTAATATATTAATTATTGGATGTTTAATATTAAATTGACGTGTAAGTAATTTTGTGATGAAGTTCTAATTTGATTGAGATAATTAAATTAGATGAATATTATGTGGTATTTGATAATAAGAATAGAATGACTTAATTATAGTAATGTCTAATTTAATTTAAATAATTAAATTAGAGATTTACAAATTTGTTACATAGAATTATGATTAATGAGTAATTATAATTGTGTAACAATTTAATTTAAGTGGCAATTTTATTTAATTAATTGGTATTAGCTTTAATTAAATTAAATTAAAATATTGGGATTTAATTAAATAAAGCGTGACATTTAAAACTATATATTAAAGAAGTTATTAAAATAAATAAGAAGGGTATTTATTCAATTTTACCAAACAAGGCCCTTAAGTCTATTTTAAATTAGTTTTGCCAAACAAGGCTTATGGCTTTTGATTTTCAAAAAAATATATAACTGATATGCAAGTTTTCTAACTATATCTTTATTTGAGCAAATCCTTTTATTCTGTAATGGACAAGTATATTATTGAAGTTCATTATTGAAATAATGTAACCTTGACTTAGTTGTTCGAGCAAGGCTTTAATTATATATTTCGAATGCTTTGAGTTTATTTCTAAAGCATGACTGTTGAATATGATGTCTATTGTTATGACTCATAGCTATTTCATAATTCTTTTATTATCGAATCCTTAATTATTGTAAGATGATTCAACTACTCATTAGTTGATGATAGTTGAACTCTAAATTACCCTTTGAGCTTATCCAAACCAAACTTTCTTTGGTGCGGACTCGTTAATTAAACTTAGATGAATAACCCTATTAATAGGGGATTACCATGCGAAAGCGTTAAGATGTTTGTGCACAATAGATGGTACGAAAGGCTGAACCCATTTAAGTACGAGTTAGAGTCCATATAGTCTAACGACTGTTAAAGGTTTAAATAGAAATGTTTATAACCTGGAACATAGTTCAAGGTCTTTTGACCCTCAGATGAATTCTAAATTCTATATTCAATTCTTGATTATCTATGATAGAAACATTATTAAATTCAGTTGAAGTTATTCAATAATATGTCATCTTTATTGATTGTTATTTCAAGTGAGCTTTTGTTTGCTCACTCTTGCATTTATATAACTATTGCAACCAAAGTTGAGAAAGTTGACGAACCGTCAACTAGCAAAGGAAAAGGTAAGATGAACGAGTGAAGACTTGTTCATATTTGATATGATTTTTGGTAATAAGACTTTAATTATGTTATGATGTTTTATTTTCCGCATTGACGATGTTTAAGGTTAGAAACCCTGGGAAGGATTTGTTAAGTTGTAATCCTTTTGAAGGAAGATTTTTTATTGATTAAGCTTGTAATTTATTTGGCATTCCTTTTTTTATGGGCAGTTAGTTATGTTTTACTTAGATAGTGAACACCAAATCCTGTGAAAATGAAGTACCCGAATTTGGGGGTGTCACAAGTTGGTATCAAAGCTTTAGGTTATTAACCTTAGGTGGGGAACCTTAGGTAGTAGCCTTATAAGAGATCGAAAAGATAGTGATGATAGCTAAAGATAATACACTACCTTATGTGCTATTTGTTTATGTTTAAGTACTCGAGGAATATCGATCTTTGTCACGTAATAATTAAACTTTTAAAAAAAAATTGTCAAGATGACTATTATAGGAGAGTCCAATCAAGCTAAGGAGGAGTTACCCCAAATGCCTAGGGATGAGGAGCCCCGAGACATCCATACTGTTTGGGGGCAGTTGGTTTAGAGAGAGCCATCTCCATTGATCACAGCAATGGGTCAGGAGCATGAGCCAATCTTTGACTGATATGACGAGGATGAGTCAGAGGAAGAGGAGGAGGATCCTGAAGAGGAATTTCCACCTAAATCTATCAGCGCTGTGATGTACGTGAAAATAGTATGCATACAAGCCAATCATGTATGATGATAAAGCATATACTTTGGAGACAATCTTATTTATTTATTAATAAAAATATCCATTTATAAAAGGCATTTAATTCTCTACATGGTGCTGTTTTTATAATATGTAACCAACTCATAGTTTTAAGCAATGCTTTTAGAATCATGATGATGATCACGCTAATGAGATCTAAATTATTAGAAAGCTCTAAAACTAAAATAGTTCCCAATCGTGGGATTACTAAAATAGGGGATTAGTAAATTAGGACAGAATGGTACATATGTTGCTTGCTCATTGGATGAGGATGATTGATCTTATAATCATTTGTGTGGAGACACTAAAGCAAGTATGTAGGTGCTTATTGAAGAATAAGTTCACTGAACGTGACTCACTATGGAATACCTAATGGAGTTTTACTCGCCTGTCAATAGGAATTCCTAATGTGATAGTAGTACAACTGATCCTTGGACTTGAGATCATCATAGTATCTTGTATGTAATGAATTATACTTTGACTTATTCCTTAAATCCCTTTAGGGTATATAAAAGGGTATGCTTGGGTATAATGAGTTACATATGGAGATAATGAATGATCAATAAAGAATCTATCACCTCTAGTAAAAGAGGAGATATGTCCTATGTGATTCGATAAATGACAACCCAGGAATCCTTGGCCAAGGTGGAATGAAATTAGAAATGAGTTTCTAATTTGTATTAAATGGAGTTGTGTATTTTCTAATCGAAATACATAGAATTAAATAAAATAAGACTTGACAGTAATTCTATGTCTTATATTTAATTGGGATATTGTATAGTGGAAGGATTGAATTGTACGGTAACTATTTAATTACAGGTTCTTTTATGAATAAATTTTAAATCTATATTATCTTAAAAGTCGTTGATCGCTAGGGAGGCTTATTCCTATTGTAGAATAAATATTATTTATTTATTTAGATTATTTGTTTAATTTATTTATTTAAATAAGATTAAAATTATTCTAATTAATTTATTCACAACCGGTTTAACATGGAGAACCTAAAAGGGTCGCACCATAAAATGAAGAATAATTATTTAAGAAGATAATGGCATAATCATAATAATGCATTAAGTGTAATTAATTTAATCTATGGTGATAGAATAAATTAAATAGCTTAATGTTTATTATTTAATATTTTGGAAATATTAAATATAAATTAATAAGAGATATCTTATTAATATTATTATAATTATTATTATTTTAATTTTTAAAGGAGTTTAGTATTTAATTTAATATTAGTACTCTCATTTATTCCTAATAAGATTAGGAGACAAATTAATTAAATGAATTTAATTAATTATTCTCAATGTGGTGGGAAGCTCAAATTAATTAAAGGAGTTTAAATTAATTAAATGAAATCCAATGTCTAATAGGATTAGAAGGGTTGACCAATATTTATATAAGAGGAGTCTTATAATAGATATCAGTTGATGAAATTCTATTTTGTTGGAGAGTACTCCTTTTCTATAGAGGATAGGAAACTAAGCCAACCACCCTCCTTCTTGATAATTTCTCTTCCTTGGTGGATCACCTTTAGAGGCCAGACACTTGGGTGGCTAACGTTGATCAAAGGAAGGAATCTAATCTGGAAATTCAAGGAGATCACGAAGAACAAGGAGTTGAACTTGTACATGTGAAAGCTTCGTTCTACAAGGGTATGATTCTATAACTTCTTATTTATCGTTTTAAATTAATAATTTACAAAAAGGATAATCCGGGTGATGGTTTTGTAGAAATTTTTAAACTCTGATATATCATGCTTCCACTAATTTTTACAATTTGATTGCGTCACGATTTCGTACAAGCCCAACAGTGGCATTAGAGTCGAACCTTTATGCAATTATTAATTGTTTTGATTCCATATATGCATGGGTATGTATTGAGAATAATTTATTGGGCATAATTAGTTGTATAAAATTATTACTTTTATATAAAAAAAACAGAAACGGGATTTTTTTTCCTTCGTTCTTGTCCGTGCTATTAATAAAAAAAAGGAGTGACCGAAGATTAATTCACACGAACCTGCAGCTTGAATCTATGAAAAAGGAGATTCAATATTACTTTATACTTTATATATATAAGTTAACTTACCTATATATATATGATTTCAAAAGTCACCTGATCTTAGTCCTGCAAGAAGTGCACGTTAGTTTATATTATAATATATATTATATATATAACGTTAGTATATATATATATATATATATATATATATATTATATTCTTAATAATTTTATAATTAAAATAAAGAGTTTATTTTAATCTTGAAATTGGATTTCATGCAATTTAAAATTGCCTATTAAATAATACTCATATATATATGGAATATTTTAATTCATGAGATGGATATTAATTTATTGATATATATGGTGATATGTATGATAATAAATAAGGATTGATTATGGACTATTTGACCAATGTGATTGGATTTTATTTTAGTTGAATGCTTGAATGAATGAGTTTTATTAAATGGGGTCTGCGTACCTCGTCTTCTCTGATTTTTATTCTCGATGTAAATTCTATCTCCCTCTTATGTACTTCTCCTTGACTGCTGATCAAGGTTTCTATTTAAATTAAATAGTTTAACGTAATAGAAATAGTTAGAATTATCTTGAAGAAATTAGAGACCAAGGAGCAAGGAGCGCTTGAAGACCCATTTGTATGGAGCCCGGGTTTAAATGTAATAGTTACGTTTAAATTTAAATTCTTGCACTCCTAGGTTTGACCTTTTGGTTCACTTGGTGGCTCTAGTGAACCAAACTAGAATAAAAGTCCATAATCAATCCGGGTAGAATATAGTATTCTATATATGCATGCTAAATATTATATATATTATATTTTATGCAAATATGCTTCGCATGTTTAATAAAATAACGCGTATTTTATATATATATGTACATGCACGCTAAACAAGATGAGACAAATAAAAACAAACCCCTCAAAGAAATTATATTAAGTCCGAAGCGTTCAATGATATTTGGAATATCGAACGTCGCCTTCTAGCATGATAAATTAATAGAGTATTAAATATTTAATATGAGCTTGTTGTCTATCCACAAGGCGATTATTACGTATTTAAGATATGAATTAATCACATTTGATGCTTATTAAGAAAATTGAACAATATAGTGTTGTTGTGCTATCCACAAGGACAAACATTTTTCTTTTTTGAATTTATGGAAGTGCTAGGCTGGACTTAACTTAAATCATTTTAGTTCGGATGTGCACACACTTGACCATTATGATTTAAGAGGCAAAATAAATAGAGTTACATGGTGATGTAATTAACAAGAGTTGACTACCTATTTATTTGTATATCGCTTGTTGTGCTATCCACAAGGTTATATACATTTGAAATGGGATCCTTATTCTCACTAGCAAATCTTTAATTAGATGTTGTCGAACTATATAAGTGAGGGTAATATAGTTTGATAAAAATAGTGGGAGATACCAATTTAAAATAAAGACCTAAATTTATTTTGGTATGCAAAATTAATTAAATGAATGTTTGCTAAAATGTTGTCTTTTCACATACAAAAATTTAAAAAATTTCAAAATCACTAATTTTACTGCGTAGCATACTTGATGCTAATAAACTAACCGGGCCACGGACTGGTTAAGAAATCTGAGAATAGTTCTCACTGTTGAAAAGATTTCTTATGACCTAAATTCACCTGTCCCTGAAACTGTTTCGGAATCAGCCTCTGAGGAAGAGATTGCCACTATTGTAAAGTGGTAAGATGATGCATCTGTAGCTCAATGCATCATGCTCACATCTATGAATAACGAGCTTCAGCGTCAGCATGAAAACATAGATGCTCCTACTATGTTGTTTCACCTCAAGGAGTTGTATGGTGAACAAAGTAGGACTGCTAGATATGAGATATCTAAGGAGCTCTTCTGATCCCGGATGACCGAGGGCACTGCCGTCGAGACTCATATCCTAAAGGTAATCAATTTGATTGAATGCCTTGGACAGCTTGGGTTCGTCTTGGATGGAGAGTTGAGTCAAGACTTGGTCTTGCAGTCACTCCCTGAGACCTTCTCGCAGTTTGTGGTTAATTTTCACATGAATAAGCTAGATGTCAGCTTGCCTAATTTGCTTAACATGCTGAAAACTACAGAAGGTCACTTCCCATCCAAGAAGAACCATATCTTGATGGTGGATTCTTCCAATAAAAGGAAGAGGCCCAAGGTATCTTCTAAAAAGAGGAAATCCAAGAAGGCTAAGGGAAAGGGGAAAGAAAAGGAACAAAAGAAACCTGAACTAGCTAAAGGAATGTGCTTTCATTGCAATGAGTAGGGACATTGGAAAAGGAACTGCAAGAAATTTCTAGTAGAGAAGAAGCTTGGAGAAGCTTCGACTTCCAATCAAGTTTTATTTCTGATTGAAATTAATTTTTCTGAAAGTCATAATTCTACTTGGGTATTGGATACCGGCTGTGGTTCTAACATATGTAATACTATGCAAGGACTGGTCAGAAGTAGGAAGCTGAGCAATGATGAGGTTATCCTATGAGTGGGGAATGGAGCAAAGGTTGCTGCATTAGCTGTAGGGACTTATTGTTTAGCGATGCCTTCTGGCAAGTCCATTTATCTAAATAATTGTTATTTTGTTTCGAATATTATTAGAAATATTATTTCTATTTCTGTATTGGATATGGAAGGATTTAATGTTATTATAGAGAACAATGGTTGTTCTATTTATAAAGACGATATTTTATATGGTATTAGAAATTTGCGAAATGGACTTTATACTTGACTTGCATGAAAATATATTTCAAATAAAACAACCTAAGAAAAGGAAAAGAAATGATATTAATTATATCTATATGTGGCACTATAGACTCTATCATATCAATGAAACGAGATTATCCAAGTTGTATACGGATGGGCTCTTAGAGCTATCCAATTATGAATCATATCCAACTTGTGAATCTTGTCTCATGAGTAAAATGACTAAGTCTCCTTTTTGCGGAAAAGTAGAAAGAGTTACAAAGTTGTTAGTGTTGGTTCACACAGACGTTTGTGGACCTATGACAACAAGTGTACGGGGTGGGTATTCTTATTTTATTACTTTCACTGATGATCATAGTTAAATGGAGTATCAGAAAGGAGAAATCAAACATTGTTGGATATGGTTTGATCCATGATGAGTTTTACCGATCTTCCAATTTTATTCTTGGGTCATTCCCTAGAAATGACTCATATCTACTAAATAAGGTCCCCTCGAAATTCGTCCCAAGACTCCATATGAGATGTGGACAGGGAGGAAATCTGGTCTTAAGCATGTTAAGATCTGGGGATGTCCAGCTTATGTGAAAAAGTTTCAAAATGATAAGTTAGGGACAAGATCTGATAAGTGCACGTTTGTGGGATATCCTAAAGAAAGTTTGGGATACTATTTCTACAATCCTAATGAGCAAAAGGTGTTTGTTGCGAAACACACTGCCTTCTTGGAAAAGGAGTTTATCCTTGAAGGGGCTAGTGGGAGAAAAATAGATCTTGAAGAAATTCAAGAACCACACACCACTACAGATCAAGTGGATGAACCTGTCCAAGTAGAGACACCTACTTTACAACACCCTATTTGTAAATCTGGAAAAGTACCGAAGATACCTAAACGGTATGGATTCGTCATAGAGGATGACGATGAGGTACACATCATGGATGATGATGATCCATTGAATTACGAATA
The DNA here is from genome assembly GCA_020205555.1 of Panax stipuleanatus. Classification (NCBI taxonomy): domain Eukaryota; kingdom Viridiplantae; phylum Streptophyta; class Magnoliopsida; order Apiales; family Araliaceae; genus Panax; species Panax stipuleanatus. The sequence goes on along the minus strand of CM035119.1, from coordinate 73,713,714 downwards.
GACTATGAGTAATAAAGACTCAGAGAAATGGTAGATGACCATAAAATCTAAAATGGATTTTGAAGCTATGCTCAAGTCCATTTAGATTTTTCGTGCGATTGTAGCTTATTTTTACTTAATCTGGCAAAATAGACGTAGAGACGCCCTTCCTAAAATATACATTATTAAAGGAGAATGTATGTATGATACAGCCAGATGATTTTTTGTTTCAATGGTTGAAGCAAATCATGTATATGAGCTACAACAATCCATTCATGGATTAAAGCAAGATTCTCGTAGATGGAATATTCGTTTTGATGAGACAATCAAAGAGTTTGATTTTATCAAAAATGAGGATAAACCATATGTGTACAAGAAGGTTAGTGGGAGCGCTGTTTCATTCCATGTATTATATGTTGATGATATATTACTGATAGGGAATGAAATTCCTATGCTAAAATTGATCAAAATAAAGTTATCTAAACATTCCTCCATGAATTATTTTGGTAGAACATCCCGCATTGGGAATATAAATCTGTATTAATAGATTTAAAAGGATGTTCAGTTTAACCCAAGGAAACGTATATTCATTAGATGCTAAAGGCGTTTAGCATGGCAGACTCCAAAAGGTGCCTCATGATGATGAGCCATGGAGTGTATCTCTCAAAAATTATTCTCAGTAAAAAGAGAGATCGCATGAGTTACTATCATGTATGCAATGAAATATACGAGACTTGATGTTGATCAGTCATATTATAGAGAAGATCATTGTAAGACAGTGATAAACATCTTAAGGTACTTAACTGACACTAAAGATGTCATCATGACACATGATGGGTCTGAATTAAACTAGAGGACTAAACAGACTCAAATTTTCAGACTAACCAATACAATAACAAATCCACTATAGGGTAAGTCGTTACCTTGAATGGTGGTACAGTGAATTGGAAAGGTTCCAAATAGCAAAAGGTATCTGGTTTAGTGACAAAGACAAAGTATATAACTGTAAATGAAGCTGCAAGTTGATGCTTCTGATGAAAAGTTCATTACAAAACTAGGAATAGTTCCTATGTCTCATCTTGAATCTAAACATGTGTTGCGACACTTTGATTAAAGAAATCATTGAAAAAGGAGACGTCACCTTAGAGAGTGTAGACTCTCAAAACAACATTGAAGATCCATTTACTAAAGCTTTAACACAACAGCAGTTTAATCGTCACTTAGAGAAGATGGTATAAGATACCACGGCGATTGGCTTTAGTGTAAGTGGGAGATTGAAAGTAGTATGCATACAAGCCAATCATGTATGATGTTAAATCATCTACTTTGGAGATGATCTTATTTATTTATTAATAAAAGTATTAACTTATTAAAAGCATTTAATTATCTACATAATGCAGTTTTTATAATATGTAAATAACCCATAGTTTTAAGCAATGCTTTTAGAATCATGATGACGATCATGCTAATGAGATCTAAATTCTTAGAAAGCTTAAAACATAAATAGTTCCCAATCGTGGGATTACTAAAAGGGGATTAGTAAATTCGGATAGATTGGTACATATATTGCTTGCCCATTGAATGAGGATGATTGATCTCTAATCATTTGTGTGGAGACACTAAAGCAAGTTTGTAGGTGCTTATTGGAGAATAAGTTCACTGAACGTGACTCGTTATGGAATACTTATTGAAGTTTTACATGCCTGTCAATTGGAATTCCTAATGTGATAGTAGTACAAGTGATCCTTGGACTTGAGATCATCATATTATCTTGTGTGTAATGAATTATACATTGACTTATTCCTTAAGACCCTCAGGCTATATCAAAGGGTATGCTTGGGTATAATGATTTACATATGGAGATAATGAATAATCAATAAATAATCTACCACTTCTAGTAAAAGAAGAGATATGTCATATGTGATTCGTTAAATAACAACACAGTAGTCCTTGGCCAATGCAGAATGAAATTTGAAAGGAATTTCTAATTTGCATTATTTGGAGTTGTGCATTTTCTAATCGAAATACATATAATTAAATAAAATATGACTTGAAAGTAATTTTGTTTCTTATATTTAATTAGAACATTGTATGGTGGAAGGATTGAATTATATGGTAACTATTTACTCACAGGTTCTTTTATGATTAATGTTGAAATATATATTATCTAGAAAGTCGTTGATCGTTAGGGAGACTTATCCCTATTGTAGAATAAATATTATTTATTTAAATAGATTATTAGTCTAATTTATTTATTTAAATAAGATTAGAATTGTTCCAATTGATTTATTCATAATCAGTTTAATACGGAGAACCTAAAGGGTCACACCATAAAAGAAAAAATAATTATTTACGAAGGTAATAGTATAATCGTAAAAATGCATTAAGTGTAATTAATTTAATTTATGGTGATAGAATAAATTAAATATATTAACATTTATTATTTAATATTTTATAAATATTAAATATAAATTAATTAGAGAGGACTTATTAATATTAATACAATTATTATTATTTTTAATTTCTAAAGGAGTTTAGGAATTAATTTAATAGTAGTACTCTCATTTACTCCTAATAAGATTATGAGACAAATTAATTGAAGGAGTTTAAATTAATTAATCCCAATATGTTGGGAAGCATAATTAATTAAAAGAGCTTAATTAATTAAATGAAAACCTATTTCTAATAGGATTAGAAGGGTTGACCAATATCTATATAAGAGGAGTTTAAGTTAGATATCAGTTGATGATATTCCAATTGTTGGAGAGTACTCATTTCCTATAATGGATAAAAACCTAGGGTTTAGCCAACTACCCTCCTTCTTGATAATTTCTCTTCCTTGGTGGATCACCTCTAGAGGCCAAACACTTGGGTGGCTTACGTTGATCAAAGGAAGGAATGTAACCCAAAAAGTCAAGGAGATCACGACTAACAAGGAGTTGAACTTGTAACTGTGGAAGCTTCGTTCTACAAGGGTATGATTTCATAACTTCTTATTTATTATTTTAAATTAATAATTTTCATAAAGGATGATCCAGGTAATGGTTTTGTAGAAAATTTTAAACTCTGATATACCATGCTTCCTCTAATTTATGTAATTTGATTGCGCCATGATTTCGTACAAACCCAACACAGTCGCCAACATCCTTGGTCTGGATTGAGGAAACAAAAAGGAGAAATAAAGGTGACTACCAACCTTACTTTTAAAAGTTACATCTCAGAGGTGTTAGGTGAAACAATAGATTGCTATATTAGGAAAGTCAAAAAGGGGTTGTCACGTCAACTCAGCAGTCTGCTTCAAATAACTCAGAATCCTTGAAGCATTTCAAATAGCTTCCAACGGCTATATTTCAACGGGAAGCTGATGGAGAGATATAAAACAGCTGAAGCTTCAAAGGTGAAGAGTTGTTGAATCTAAGTGAGTCCTATTGAGCCTAACAGAGAAAGTGTCTCAGTGGCAGTGAGACTACCATAGACCGAGTTTGATTTAAAATATCAAAATGAATTTTATATCATCAGTGCATTTGATGCATAGATGGTAAAAAGATAAAGTTATTAATGTATTAAACCTAGTGTTAGATGTGATCGTAAGATCACTAACCCACTATGGTAGTATGTAGTATGAAAAAGTTAGAAAATGACGAAATCCTCACCATACTCAGAGGGGTACGGTATCATGACGACATTAACCATCTTGAGTTATGATGAAAGAATTTAAAGAAGTAGTCGATGTCAATTGATTTGACTAGACGAAAGGTTCAAGTTGATATCTAATTTATTGGTATGGTCTAAGCTATTTGATTTGTCTAGACAAATTGAATCTCATGTTTAAAAGAAATCGAGCTTTCTTTGAGAAGTTATGCCAAACCAAATTATTTTGGTGCATAATCTTAATACATAAGTCTGAGGAGAACATACCTCTAAATGGGGTTGGACAATAGGTTGATCACCTAACATACCAAAAGAGCTAGTTTACTTTCATTGTGATTATAAAACAGGCCGCAAAGAGGTAGTTTACTTTCTTTGTGATTGCAAACAGGCTGACAAAGGAATTGGTTTGAGGGGGAAATACTCGTTAAATCAAGTTCGAGTAGTTCATGGTCTTTATCACCCCTCATCAAAGTATGTAATGTTTTAAAAGAATCTTTATATTCCTAGTCTTTCGTTCAACTTCATAATTTATTTTTAGTTGTGAAGATTCTTGAATGAAGGGAAGATGAGAACGTCTTGGAAGAGAAGTTGAGAAGAAGTGTATGTTAAAGGAATCCTTATATTCCTCGTTTTTCATTCTACTTCATAGTTTTTGATAAATTTTAGAGACTTTGGAATGTTTGAAAGATGAGAACTTCCTCGAAGAGGAGGTGAGAGATGATTATGTTACAAAACTAGTTCCCAATCGTGGGATTACTAAAATAGGGGATTAGTAAATCCGGATATATTGGTACATATGTTGCTTGCTCATTGGCTGAGGATGATTGATCTCATGATATCATTTGTGTGGAGACACTAAAGCAAGTATGTAGGTGCTTATTGAATAATAAGTTCACTGAACGTGACTCGCTATGGAATACCTGATGGAGTTTTACTCGCCTGTCAATAGGAATTCCTAATGTGATAGTAGTACAACTAATCCTTGGACTTGAGATCATCATAGTATCTTGTATGTAATGAATTATACTTTGACTTATTCCTTAAATTCCTTTAGGGTATATAAAAGGGTATGCTTGGGTATAATGAGTTACATATGGAGATAATGAATGATCAATAAAGAATCTATCACCTCTAGTAAAAGAGGAGACATGTCCTATGTAATTCGATAAATGACAACCCAGGAATCCTTGGCCAAGGTGGAATGAAATTAGAAAGGAGTTTCTAATTTGCATTAAATGGAGTTGTGTATTTTCTAATCGAAATACATATAATTAAATAAAATAAGACTTGACAGTAATTCTATGTCTTATATTTAATTGGGACATTATATGGTGGAAGGATTGAATTGTAGGGTAACTATTTAATCACAGGTTCTTTTATGATTAATGTTGAAATCTATAATATCTGAAAAGTCGTTGATCGCTAGGGATGCTTATCCCTATTATAGAATAAATATTATTTATTTAAATAGATTATTAGTTTAATTAATTTATTTAAAAAAGATTAGAATTGTTCTAATTAATTTATTCACAACCGATTTAATATGGAGAACCTAAAGGGTCACACCATAAAAGGAAAAATAATTATTTAAGAAGGTAATGGCATAATCATAATAATGCATTAAGTGTAATTAATTTAATCTATGGTGATAGAATAAATTAAATAGCTTAATGTTTATTATTTAATATTTTGGAAATATTAAATATAAATTAATAAGAGATGTCTTATTAATATTATTACAATTAGTATTATTTTAATTTTTAAAGGAGTTTAGTAATTAATTTAATATTAGTACTCTCATTTATTCCTAGTAAAATTAGGAGACAAATTAATTAAATGAATTTAATTAATTATTCCCAATGTGGTGGGAAGCCCAAATTAATTAAAGGAGTTTAAATTAATTAAATGAAATTCTATGTCTAATAGAATTAGAAGGGTTGACCAATATTTATATAAGAGGAGTCTTATAATAGATATCAGTTGATGAAATTGCATTTTGTTGGAGAGTACTCCTTTTCTATAGAGGATAGAAAACTAAGCCAACCACCCTCCTTCTTGATAATTCCTCTTCCTTGGTGGATCACCTCTAGAGGCTAAACACTTGGGTGGCTAACGTTGATCAAAGGAAGGAATCTAACCCAGAAATTCAAGGAGATAACGAAGAATAAGGGGTTGAACTAGTACCTGTGGAAGCTTCGTTCTACAAGGGTATGATTCCATAACTTCTTATTTATCGTTTTAAATTAATAATTTAAAGGATGATCCGGGTGATGGTTTTGTAAAAAATTTTAAACTCTGATATATCATGCTTCCGCTAATTTTTACAATTTGATTGCGTCATGATTTTGTACAAATCCAACAGTACGAGGAAGTCTACGACAGCAACATTTTGCTGCAGGGTAGAGTTGGAGAGCTATAGGAGCTGGCGGATGTGAGTCAGGCCACCATACAGCATAAGGAGGAAATGATCCAAGAACTGGACGATCGGCTTGGAAATGTGAAGTGGGATCTAGTGCATGTGGAGAGTGAGAGGGATGATGCACTGGTTGAGCTAGCAAAACTAAAGAACGATATTAAAGAGGAGTCAGCGAAACGTGCCAGAGCAGAGGATACGTGTTTGAAGGCTACGCTACGTGAAGATCGAGCTGAAGACGAGGTTCAAGTGAAGAAGACGAAGATGAAGGAGATGGCCTATATGTTTCATTCGGCTATAGATAGGGCCCAGGATCGTGTCTTTTATTACCCAGCTCAGTTCAAGGATTTAACGTGGTATATGGTGGATCGCAGAACAGTGTTTCGGGTGATAGAAGAAGAAGGAGGAGAGGATGTGCGATGTCTTAACATACCTAGATAGTAGAGTAACAAACTATGTGTTTCCTTATGTATTAAATAATTGTAAATCCCAAAATTTGAGATAATAATGGGATAAGATAATGATGTAATCCTGCAACTTGTTTCAGTTCAAGAAAGACGACGTAAATAGCAGAGATGTTATATATTATATGTTTTAAAACTATGAATGAATAAATAACGAAGTTTATTGAAGTGCTATGTGTTCAAGTGTGAATTGATTTAATTTAAATGTTTAAGTTTGAACTTGAATATTTAAGAGATGAGTAAGGGATCTAATAAGAGTATGTCTTAATAGAAAGATGCCTCCTAGAAGAAGACCTACACGTCAACAACAAGAGAGTTCTACAAACAACAACAACAACAACAACGGTGGGATAAATGCCAATCCAGTTCAGCAACTGGTGAACCTACTAACGGGAGCGTTTGCGAATCAGCCGCAAGTGCAAGCTGCGACGTTCAAGGAATTTAAAGAGATAGGACCGCCGAAATTCCAGTGATCTGTGAACCCGATAGAGGCCCAGACATGGGTGATGAAAATGGAGAAGGTCTTCGATATAGCTAAAATTAGTAACGACCAAAAGACGGCTTTCGCTACATTCATGCTGAAGTCGGAAGTAAGTTACTGGTGGCGGGCTAACAAGACTCGAGGGGGGGAAGGTGTGATAATATGGGGCCGATTCAAAGAGATGTTCTTTGAAATGTACTTTCTAGTAAGCTCGTAGAAGCAGATGGAGGTTTAGTTCCTAGAGCTAAAGTAAGGAGCGATGACTGTGCCAGAGTATGCTGCAAAATTTAACAAGCTAGCAAGGTTTGCAACATACCAGGTCAGTACTGACGAGAGAAAGGCAAGAAGATTTGAGCAAGGATTGAAGCCCTAGCTGCACAGTAAGGTCTCCATGTTCCAGCTAAATACGTTTGTTGCAGTATTAGAAAAGGCGATCATCGCGGAAGGTGGGAGCGATGCCTTGACCAAATACAATAAAGACCAGAATAAGAAGAAGAATGAGACATAGAACAAGGCTGGTGGTAGTGGTACCAACTAGAAATCAAATTGGACAGACAACATATCTGCTGGGAGTCAACAGGGAAGCCAGCATAAGAGAAGAATGGAACCATGTGCTACATGCAGGAAGAATCACACTAGAGTGTGTCTAAGAGGAAGGCGAGTATGTTTTAACTATGGTCAGGAAGGCCACATCGCGCCAAATTATCCTAACCCGAAGAAGGGATAGTACTTCACATGGGGGTATAAGGATCATATAGCCCAGGATTGCCCTAAGAAGCTAGCTGGAGGGTTGACAGGGGGAAGAGGAAATAGTAGAGCCAGCACTTTTGCTATCGCTGGACCACCGCAGACGAGCAGACCCACTGCTAGAACATTCAACATGACCGTGCAAGATGTTGTGCAGTCAAAGGATGTGGTGTCTGGTATTATTTCGGTCAATAGTATTAATGCTTATGTATTATTTGATTCGGGTGCTACTTGTTCATTCATATCTGATAACTTTGCTAAGACATAAGACTTACCTAAAGAGGAATTAGTTTACCCCTTGAACATAGAGATTTCAAATAGGGATGTTATTCCTGTTAAGGTTGTACACATTAACTGTAGGTTGAACATTAATGGTTGAATAAAGTCACGATCCTAGGTTGTACACAATAACTGTAGGGACTTGTTCGATCAACTGAAGGGTATATACTAGATACTTCTCGAAAATAAATTTGAGAAGTAGGTATCATTAGTTGAAGGTAAGAAGAGAGGATATACCGAAGACGACATTTAGAACTTGGTATGGACATTACGAGTTCTTAGTGATGTCATTTGGTCTAACGAATGCACCAGCAGCAGTTATGGACTTAATGAATACGGTGTTTAAGCCATTTCTGGACAAGTTCGTAGTGGTGTTCATAGATGACATTTTGGTCTATTAAAAAATTGAGGAACACACTGAATATTTGAGGCTGACATTGGAATCGCTGAGACGGGAGAAGTTGTATGCGAAGTTCTTGAAGTCCGAATTCTGGTTAGAACGTGTGCAATTTCTTGGCCATGTGATTGACAAAGATGGAATTTTAGTAGATCCGTCGAATGTTGAAGCTGTAATGAATTGGGATCAGCCAAAGACACCATCAGAACTGAGGAGTTTCTTGGGATTGGCAGGTTACTATAGAAGATTTATTTAAGACTTTTCCAAAATCACAACTCCGTTGACGAATTTGACTCGGAAGACAGTAAAGTTCGTTTGGACAGAAAAGTTTGAGGAGAGTTTTCAAGAACTAAAGAAGAGATTGAGTACTGCGCCTGTGTTGTCATTACCAGATAGTACAGGAAATTTTGTGGTATACAGTGATGCTTCACATAAAGGATTAGGCTGTGTGCTAATACAGAACGACAAAGTCATTGCTTATGCATCACGTCAGCTAAAGGACTATGAGAAAAGGTATCCGACCCATGACTTGGAATTGGCGGCAGTAGTGTTTGCTTTGAAGATATGGAGACACTACCTATATGGAGAAAAGTGTGAGATATACAAAGATCATAAGAGTCTGAAGTATATCTTTACACAAGTAGATTTGAACATGCGCCAAAGAAGATGGTTGGAGCTGATCAAGGACTATGATTGCGAGATTCTTTACCATTCGGGTAAAGAAAATGTCGTTGTCGATGCTTTAAGCAGAAAGGGACGAGGGAAGTTACTGCTATTAACTGCTTAGGAACAATTGGTAAATGAGATGGCTAAGTTGGAGCTGGAAGTTAAGTATCCTAAGGAGTCAGGTGAGAAATTATTTCAAGTAATTACCAATTCAACCTTGGTGGGAAAGGTGAAAGAAGCACAACTACATTATGAAGAGTGCGAGAAGATCCGGAAGAAAATAATCGATGGTGAAGAGATAAAGTTCATAATTGATAATGATGGACTACTATGATTTGAAGGAAGAATCTGGGTACCGCCAGTACCGGAAGTCAAAGAGGAAATTTTTGGCGAAGCTCACAATTCGAGATATTTGATTCACCTTGGGAGTACGAAGATGTACTAGGATCTCAGACAACATTTCTGGTGGTCGAATATGAAGAGAGACATTGCTGAATGTGTTGCAAAATGTCTAACATATCAGAAAGTCAAAGTAGAACACCAGAGACCAAGTGGATTGTTACAACCGCTGGAGATTCTGGAATGGAAGTGGGAGCATATCATGATTGATTTCGTGGTTGGTCTTCCAAAGATGCAGAAGGGTTTTAATGCAGTATGGGTGATAGTGGATCGATTGACGAAGTTAGCGCATTTTTTACCTATTCATATTAGATTCAATTTGGATCAGTTAGCGAAGTTGTAAGTTAAGTAAATTATTTCTAGGAACAGTGTTCTAGTATCAATAGTATCAGACAGGGATCCGCGTTTCATGTCGAATTTTTGGAAGTGACTACAGGAGTGCTTGGGAACGCAATTTCAAATGAGTAAGGCGTACCATCCTCAAATTGATGGCCGGAGTGAGAGAACGATTCAGGCTCCAGAGAATATGCTGAGAGCTTGTGTTATGGACTTCAGAGGAAGCTGGGATGATCATCTACCATTGGTGGAGTTCGCCTACAACAAAAGTTACCACGCGAGTATTGGCATGCCTCCTTACAAAGCATTGTACGGCAGGAAATACAAGACTACATTATGATAGGATGAGGTCGAAAACCATCAACTGTTAGGACCGAAATTGGTGCAATAAATGACTGAGATCGTCAAGCTAATCAGAACGAGATTGGTTGCTGCTCAAGATAGACAGAAGAAATATGCTGATTATCATCGACAGAATCGAGAGTTTGAAGTAGGAAGCTTCGTTTTTCTAAATGTATATCCCTGTAAGAGGAAGATTCGATTTGGCAAGAAGGGGAAACTAAGTCCCCGATTCATTGGACCTTTTGAGATACTGTGAAGGGTTGGCGAGGTAGCTTACGAAGTTGCGTTACCCCTGGAGTTAAATCATATTCATAACATATTCCATATTTATGTGTTACTGATAGTAGTGTACATACAAGCCAATCATGTATGATGATAAAGCACATACTTTGTAAACAATCTTATTTATTTATTAATAAACGTATTCATTTATTAAAGGCATTTAATTATCTACATAATGCTATTTTTATAATATGCAAATAACTCATAGTTTGAAGCAATGCTTTCAAACTCATGATGTTGATCATGCTAATGAGATTTAAATTCGTAGAAAGCTTAAAATTAAAATAGTTCCCAATCGTGGGATTACTAAAAAGGGGATTAGTAAATCCAGATAAATTGGTACATATATTGCTTGCTTATTGGATGAGGATGATTGATCTCATGATCATTTGTGTGGAGACACTAAAGCAAGTATGTAGGTGCTTATTGGAGAATAAGTTCACTGAGCGTGACTCGCTATGGAATACCTAATGGAGTTTTACTTGTCTGTCAATAGGAATTCCTAATGTGATAGTAGTACAAGTGATCCTTGGACTTGAGATCATCATAGTATCTTGTGTGAAATGAAGTATACTTTGGCTTATTCCTTAAGGCCTTTAGGGTATATAAAAGGGTATGCTTGGGTATAATGAGTTATATATGAAGATAACGAATGATCAATAAAGAATCTACCACTTCTAGAAAAAGAGGAGATATGTTGAGATAATGAATGAACAAAGTAGGACTGCTAGATATGAGAGATCTAAGGAGCTCTTCTGATCTCGGATGACCTAGGGCACCGCCGTCGAGACCCATATCCTTAGGGTGAACAATCTTATTGACCGCCATGGACAGCTTGGGTTCATCATGGATGGGGAGTTGAGTCAAGATTTAGTCTACGCGGCCAACGAGTAATAAAGAGTAAGTAAAGATCGTTCCCACGGAGAATTAATGGATAATTGGTCGCCAAAGCACTAGCTCATATTCATCTCAATCTTATTTAAATGGGCGAGAAGGAGAATGAATTATTAAAGCTAAGTTAAACTAGGCAAGAATTAAAACATGCAATAACTAACCCTAGGGTAAATTCAGATAATGAAGACATGGGATTACAATTTCCCCCAACACTTCGTTTGAATCTCTTAACTCTCTCACTTAGAATAATAAGCACCTAGAATTGACAACCGAGAAATCTCGATTACATAATAGCCTCTTTCGATGGACAACTATGAATCTTCGTAATGCGGCATGTAGGTATATGTCTATCCTACACACTATCAAGCAACTAATATCCAGAACAATTAACAAGACACATGTCACGAGAAATCTCGTTAACTACTCTATCAATTACCAACTTTCGCATAGGAAGTCATTGCGATTAGATTCTCAAATGGTTGCATACGGCATTTAGGTATATTTCTATCCTAAACACTAACAAATTATCAACTCTTTAGGACAATGAATGAGACACACGTCACATAATCTCATCGATTACCCACAAGAATCTCTAACTTTCGCATGATATCATAACTAGGTTTAGACCTATAATCCATTTGTCAAGTTCATACAGGTTCACAAAAAATCAATCTAAAAGCACAAGTTATGATAACCAATTCATAATAATAGCAAAGCGAGAGCAATCAATACAAACTATGTGTCGGGTTCCATTGAAACCCCAAACTATAAACTAAGTCATCAATAACTTGAATATATTATCCACAAGTTAGATAAACATCATCCGAATACAATTTAATACAAGGAGAGTAAGAGATGGAGAAATGCAAATCTTGTGTCTTCTCCAAGCTTGGATCTTGATGCTATTACTTGCTTCAATCTTCACACACTAACAAAACCCTAGAATCTAACCAACTAACACTAAACTAGCACTAATCTACTCTCTAATCTACTCTTAATCTAGACTAAACAAGATGTAAAGAAAGAAAAGAGAGGAACTAGGGCTTAGGGCCAATATATGATCCCCTTTATTGCCCCAAACGAGCCCCCTTATATCCCAATCAAAAGCCAAGTCCCGTTCAATTAAAAAGTCAAGTCTAGCACAGCTGAAGATTGGTGCAGCCGAGCCCAAAAATGCCTTAGAGTCCGCGCGCCCGCGCCAACACTTTTCTGCTACAGAGTCCTCTGGTAAAACGGCCATAACGTTTGATCCGGGATGAGTTACGAGGCCTGCCACCTGTCAAATCGAAGCTATCGAAGAGCTCTACAACTTTCATTCTTTGAGCATTGAGAAATAATGAATGGATGAAGGCTGAAATTGAGCTCCAAGTGACAGCTATGCATGAAAACTCAAAACCGTGAGGTTTGACGTCCGTTGGTATACGGGGCATAACTCTTGCCTCCGAACTCCGATTTGGATGATTCAAGATATTCCAAAAAGCTTAGAAGATGCTCTACAATATGAACCAAGTTCCAATCCAAGAAAATAAAATGAACATAAATCTCCCAAACGATGTCCGGATTGCATTTCCTTCCCATTGTCATGCCATCATTCCATTCTTGCTCCTTTTGACCTCATTTTGTCCGTTTAAGCTCAATAAGCACCAAGGGAGTTCCAAAACATGCAAACTACAAAACAAAGCAAAAACATATAAAACACACAACGATACTTGAGTTTAAGCAACAGAATGAGTTGGTTACTATCCGAATAAGTGGTCATAAAAGCCACTTATCAAATACCCCCAAACTTAAACGTTGCTTGCCCTCAAGCAACCAAAATAAAACTAAACAAAAGATGCAATGCAGTATCTACTAGTTATGCAATCTACGCTATCATGAATGCGAATCTAAGTTCCCAGCCAGTATTGAACTTTCAAAGCAATGCCTCAGAAAACCACGAGATAGTCGAACAGATAAGCTACCCAAAACAAGACCATAAAGCATATTCTATAAATTCAAAACTGTCAGCACTGATGTATTGTGCATTGTGTGCTTAGCAACCATTAGATATGCATTCATATAAATAACTCACCTACTATGCTTCTTAGGGGAAAAACAAGCTTTAACTTGAGAAAAGCAGTAAATCATATAAGTTCTAACTAAGACCATGCATTACTAGAGTTAAGAATCAACAGGGGGTTTTCATTAAGGTCTTATTATTTATGAGGGCGTATTCGCACTTTCCCGTGTACACTATCGACCGTGCAATGCCTAGTTCTCTTAGGCTCTTCAATGATATCCATGTAGCGAGCTTTCGACCAACGACTCCCAGACCAGACGGCCTTAGGGCGCTGGGTGTAGAGACACCCCTAGAGCTTACTTGCTCGAATATCAAAGGCCACAGAACTCGACGTAGCCGAAGTGTTTATTCTATTTTTTTCTTTTTCAATGCATTTTCTTTTGTTTTCTTTTTCTTTTTCTTTTCCTGCAAGGGAGTGCGTCTTACGCTCCATCTCCCCGCATATATCATGCATGTCCCCTGTTTCCCCCAAACTTAAGCTTTTAACAGTCTAGTTATTATTATATGCGAACTGAAACTCTTTTATTAAAACATAGTTTTTCCACCAGAAAACAAGTATGTAAACATTTAAACTTAGCATATCATGGTGTTTACTCTATCGTGCTTACTGGTTACACAGTATCTGACAGGTAAGGATTTACATATATGACCATAAAATCAGGCTTAAGTCTTAAATTAGTTCAACAATCAAGTAATTTCAGTTTATTCACAGACAACATACATAACTAACCAATTGAAAATTGGATTCATGCAGTATGCTCTAACACAGAATGTAAAACAGAATGCAAAAATAAAAGAAAATTTTTAAAATTTTCATAAATTTTAACTATTTACAACCTACATGCACTATATGAACTAACTTACATGCAATGAACTATTTACATGCAAAACATGAAATGAATTACCTATATGCAAAATAAACACCAATACCCCCAAACTTAAACTGTTCAATGTCCTCATTGAAGGTAAAGGTAAAAAGAAAGAAACTCCCCTATTTGGCTTCTTATGCTGCATGAAATGAAGTGGCGCCCTCTCAGAAGTTTCCCCGTCTCATCTATGCTCTTGGTAAAATAAACTTCGCTCAACACTATACTCAACGAACTAACCCAGCTCTATATCAATCTTGCTCTGCTAGAGATTCCACACTCAATGTCTCAATTGATCATGTTAAGAGGATGAGGTGGATTGGAATTGGTACTTTAGATTGAGGAGGTAGGAGGTTTACAAAACTAAGGCTTATAGTGGGGGGGAATTGCATTAAGGAACTGAGGGTTTGGGATTATAGGGACTGAGGCTTTGGGGCTGCTAATAATTGACATGAAGTGGTACCCCCTAAAATCTGAAGGATTTTTCCCAAGACAAGCCCAGTTTATGTGTGGCGCGGCCGCGCGTGGTAATGCCTTGGATTGGGCGCGGCCGCGCAGACCATCAGATTTTGTTGCTGCATTTTTGGCATGAACTGAGGTTGGCTTTTGCTTTTCATTCATTCCGAGCAGCCTTTGACCTGAAATACGCTGACAATACTTATTAAGCCCTCCTAGACTAACAAAAGTATATAAAATCTATTTACATCAAGAGAATGAACATGGAAAGATATATGCATTTATATTCCCAAAAATTCTCTAAAGGCGTATACGCAATGTGCAAGTGTATCAAAATATATGCCATAAGCTTCATGGCCCCAAAAAGATATGCACTAATGCTTAAGTTCAAAATTGTAGGCATGGAACTCCTAATCTACGAGCATTCAGAAATTTTAAACTAAATACTAAACTAATCAGAATTAAACAAGGGGGAGGGAAGTATGATAGAAAGAAGGAAATGGAGATTTAAACAAGGAGGGAGAAAGAGAAATGATGGGGTGCCTCCCATCGAGCGCTTGATTTATAGTCCTCTAGATGGACTGTGTCTGACCACTGCTATCCGACTCCCCGACGATATTGGAGAACCCCTCCATCCATCAGAATTGCTATATACTTTTGGAGGCTTCCCAATAGAGGAGGACTCGAATTTAAACTACCTAGCATCGGATATGTATATGAATTCCCGGGACAAAAGGTCGGGGAGCTAGGCACGGGTTCCGTTGTGTAGGTGAAATGATCAGGGCATGGAGGTATAGACCACACAACGGACTCTTCTTCTATTCTCTTCTCTTCTGACCACCATGGTTTGAAGCTCACAGACTCTCTCATATCATAGAGATCCGTATCTGTAATGTGGCTACCAAGGGGGCAAGGGTGTGCAAACTTGACTGGCTTGTTCCACTCAGGCGGAGGAGGCTCTTGGGGGATTGTCACTGTTGGTTCACATTCATACTCCACAGCCCCAATTGGATCCTCGATATCCATTACCTTTCGCTCATCCAGTTCCAAGTGCACCTCAGGCTCTTCATCAGTATCTGCATCCATCTTATAGCACCAATCTTTTTGAGCCACGATTTCAGTCATTGGAGGCACAAAATCTTGCACTGTTGTCTCTTGTTCACATACCTCCTCCTTCCTTAATGTCGTGCTAATCTGCACCACCCAAATATGAAGATCCTCAATCGATTGCTCTTGCTCAATCAAGGTCTCCTCTGTCGATGCTATGGAATTCCCCCACATAATTTCCAATCCTTCCTTTTCTGTTTCAGCCTCGGGCTCCATGTACTGATGCTCATTGGTAGGAGTGTTGTGGATTAGGGCCATCTGATTCTAGAAGTTCTGGCTTGATTGCTCTTGGCTCCTAAGCCTCTCCTCTTCGCTTTCTAAGCTCCTATACATGAATTCCAATGGAGATTGTTCTCATAGTAAACATGGGGATTGATATAGGGGTTCTGGTGCATAAGTTGGACTTGGGTCATATTGTTCTTGATAGCTCACAGTATGGTTTTGCATCCCTTGTTCATCCTCTATCATCAAGGCCTTGCTAATCTGCTCTGCCCAGTTCTGAATACTCTTGAATGACTTCTATTGCTCATTCAAGATGTCCTTTAGTGATTCTATGCCACTTCCTTCCTCCAAGCTTGCGTTTTCTGTGTCACCCTCAAAATTGTGTTGAGGCTTATAAACTGGAGTCTGGAAGGTGCATTCTGGGGCGTATGCGGGATTTGGATCACAATATTGGTCTTGATAATAGTCTGATGAAGGCTCTGGATGATACCCCCAATCCTGCTGATAATTGGGATAAGGCTCATTGTAGGAGTACTCACCCCCATACTGCTCTTGCCCATAACTGATAGGCTCCTGATGGCTCGTGTAGCTCCTAGCACCGTAGTTATAAGTCATTGCTGTCTCTCGACTTTGTTGAGCTGAAACAGCATCCAACTTCCTCGAGAGAACCTCCAACTATGCTGAAAGTGAAGCAATTGGGTCGACGCCATCATTCCCTACTTCCCTTGGTTGCTCTTGACTTGTGTAGTTCCATGGATAGAAATTTGAGTCCATTGTACCTGAAAAGAGAATATCTGAAAAGAATTAAGCAAAATAAAAAAAATGTTTAAAGTAAGACTAATTTGATTTAAACTAATGTTGGCAAACAGTTATCCAATTAATTCCCCAGTAACGGCGCCAAAAACTTGTTGGTCCGATTAGATGACACAATTAACGCGCAAGTATACGCGGCCAACGAGTAATAAAGAGTAAGTAACGATCGTTCCCACGGAGAATTAATGGATAATAGGTCGCCAAAGCACTAGCTCATAATCATCTCAATCTTATTTAAATGGGCGAGAAGGAGAATGAATTATTAAAGCTAAGTTAAACTAGGCAAGAATTAAAACATGCAATAACTAACCCTAGGATAAATTCAGATAATGAAGACATGGGATTACAATTTCCCCCAACACTTCGTTCGAATCTCTTAACTTTCTCACTTAGAATAATAAGCACCTAGAATTGACAACCGAGAAATCTCGATTACATAATAGCCTCTTTCGATGGACAACTATGAATCTTCCTAATGCGGCATGTAGGTATATGTCTATCCTACACACTATCAAGCAACTAATATCCAGAAAAATTAACAAGACACATATCACGAGAAATCTCGTTAACTACTCTATCAATTACCAACTTTCGCATAGGAAGTCATTACGATTAGATTCTCAAATGGTTGCATACGACATTTAGGTATATTTCTATCCTAAACACTAACAAATTATCAACTCTTTAGGACAATGAATGAGACACACGCCACATAATCTCATAGATTACCCGCAAGAATCTCTAACTTTCGCATGATATCATAACTAGGTTTAGACCTATAATCCATTTGTCAAGTTCATACAGGTTCACAAAAAATCAATCTAAAAGCACAAGTTATGATAACCAATTCATAATAATAGCATAGCGAGAGCAATCAATACAAACTATGTGTCGGGTTCCATTGAAACCCCAAACTATAAACTAAGTCATAAATAACTTGAATATATTATCCACAAGTTAGATAAACATCATCCGAATACAATTTAATACAAGGAGAGTAAGAGATGGATAAATGCAAATCTTGTGTCTTCTCCAAGCTTGGATCTTGATGCTATTACTTGCTTCAATCTTCACACACTAACAAAACCCTAGAATCTAACCAACTAACACTAAACTAGCACTAATCTACTCTCTAATCTACTCTTAATCTAGACTAAACAAGATGTAAAGGAAGAAAAGAGAGGAACTAGGGCTTAGGGCCAATATATGATCCCCTTTCTTGCCCCAAACGAGCCCCCTTATATCCCAATCAAAAGCCAAGTCCCGTTCAATTAAAAAGTCAAGTCTAGCACAGCTGAAGATTGGTGCGGCCTCGCCCAAAAATGCCTTAGAGTCCGCGCGCCCGCGCCAACACTTTTCTGCTACAGAGTCCTCTGGTAAAAGGGCCATAACTTTTGATCCGGAATGAGTTACGAGGCCTGCCACCTGTCAAATCGAAGCTATCGAAGAGCTCTACAACTTTTATTCTTTGAGCATTGAGAAATAATTGATGGATGAAGGCTGAAATTGGGCTCCAAGTGACAGCTGTGCATGAAAACTCAAAACCGTGAGGTTTGACGTCCGTTGGTATACGGGGCATAACTCTCGCCTCCGAACTCCGATTTGGATGATTCAAGATATTCCGAAAAGCTTATAAGATGCTCTACAATATGAACCAAGTTCCAATCCAAGAATATGAAATGAACATAAATCCCCCAAACGATGTCCGGATTGCATTTCCTTCCCATTGTCATGCCATCATTCCATTCTTGCTTCTTTTGACCTCATTTTGTCCTTTTAAGTTCAATAAGCACCAAGGGAGTTCCAAAACATGCAAACTACAAAACAAAGCAAAAACATATAAAATGCACAACGATACTTGAGTTTAAGCAACAGAATGAGTTGATTACTATCCGAATAAGTAGTCATAAAAGCCACTTATCACACTCCCTGAGACCGTCTCACTGTTCGTTATAAATTTTCACATGAATAAATTCAATGTCAGCTTGCCTGAAATACTTAACATGTTGAAAACTGCAGAAGGTCACTTTCCATCCAAGAAGAACCATGTCTTGATGGTTGATTCTTCCAATAAAAGGAAGAGGCCCAAGGTGTCTTCTGAAAAGAAAAAATCTTAGAAAGCCGAGGGAATGGTGAATTTAAAGGAACAAAAGAAACTTGATTTAGCTGGCAAAGGAATGTGCTTCCATTGCAATGAGCCGGGACACTGAAAGAGGAACTGCAAGAATTTTCGAGCAGAGAATAAGCTTGGAGAAGCTTCGACTTCCAATCAAGGTTTGTTAATGATTGAAATTAATTTTTGTGAAAGTCATAATTCTACTTGGGTATTGGATACCGGCTGTAATTCTCACATATGCAATACTGTGCAGGGACTGGTCATAAGTTGAAAGTTGAACAATGATGAGGTCATCTTACGAGTGGAAAATGGAGCAAAGGTTGTTGCATTAGCTGTAGGGACTTATTGTTTAGCAATGCCTTCGGGCAAGTCCATTTATTTAAATAATTGTTATTTTGTTCCGAATATCATTAGAAATATTATTTCTATTTCCGTATTAGATATGGAAGGATTTGACATTATAATAAAGAACAACAGTTGTTCTATTTATAAAGACGATGTTTTATATGGCGCTGGTAATCTGCGAAATGGACTTTATATACTTGACTTGCATGAAAATATACTTAAAATAGAACAAACTAAGAAAAGAAAAGGAGATGATGTTAATTATACCTTTATGTGGCACTGTAGACTCGATCATATCAATGAAACAAGATTATCCAAGTTACATAAGGATGGGCTCTTAGAGCTATCTGATTTTGAATCATATCCAACTTTTGAATCTTGTCTCATGGGTAAAATGACTAAATCTCCCTTTAGTGGAAAAGGAGAAAGAGTTACAGAGTTATTAGCGTTGGTTCACACAGACGTTTGTGGACCTATGACAACGAATGCACGGGATGGGTATTCTTATTTTATTACTTTCACTGATGATCACTCAAGATTTGGATATGTGTATTTAATGAGATACAAAGAAGAATCATTTGAAAAGTTCAAAGAGTTCAAAAGTGAAGTAGAGAAACGAATGGGCAAGAGTATTAAGATTCTTCGATTAGATCGAGGTGGAGAATACTTAAGCTGTGAGTTTCTCAATTGTCTCAAAGAAAATGATCTAATCTCACAATAGACTCCACCAAGTACACCACAGTTAAATGGAGTATCTGAAAGGAGAAATCGAACATTGTTGGACATGGTTCGATCCATGATGAGTTTTACCGATCTTCAAATTTCATTATGGGTTATGCTCTAGAAACGGCTGCATACCTGCTTAACAAGGTACCTACCAAATCCTCCCCAAAGACTCCATATGAGATGTTGAAAGGGAAGAAACCAAATCTTACGTATGTTAAGACTTGTGATTGTCCAGCTTATGTCAAAAAGTTTGAAAATGATAAGCTACAGACTAAATCCGACAAGTGTAGATTTATGGGAAACCCTAAAGAAACCGTAGGGTATTATTTCTATCATCCAACTAATTAAAAGATGTTTGTTGCAAAACATGTTGCTTTCTTGGAAAAGGAGTTTATCCATGAAGGAGTCAGTGGGAGTAAGATATATCTTGAAGAAGTTCAAGAACCACAAATTACTACGGATCAAAGTTAAGTACCTAACCAAGTGGAAGATCCTACTGTACCACACCCTATTCGTAAATCTAGAAGAGTACCAAAGATACCTAATAGGTATGGATTCGTCATAGAGGATGACGATAAGGTACACTTTATGAATGATGATGATCCATTGAATTACGAACAGACTATGAGTAATTAAAGACTCAAGAAAATGTCTTGAAGCCATGAAATCCAAAATGGACTCCATGGATGAAAACCAAGTATGGACTTTGGTTTCACCACCTGAAGGCATTAAGCCTATTGGGTGTAAATGGGTCTTTAAAAGAAAGACTGGAGCGGACGGGAAGGTAGAGACCTATAAAGCCCGACTGGTTGCAAAAGGTTTCAAACAAAGACAAGGAGTTAACTATGATGAAACCTTCTCACCAGTAGCTATGCTCAAGTTCATTCGGATTTTACTTGCGATTGCAGCTTATAACGACTATGAGATCTGGCAGATGGACGTGAAAACGGCATTCCTCAATGGGAAACTTGAGGAGGATGTGTATATGACACAGCCAGAAGAATTGGTTTCAAAAGTTAGAACAAATCAAGTCTGTAAGCTATATCCTTTTATGGATTGAAGTAAGCTTCTCGTAGATGGAACATTCGTTTTGATGAGACAATCAAAGAGTTTGATTTTATCAAAATTGAGGATGAACCATGTGTATACAAGAAGGTTAGTGGGAGCGCAGTTTCATTCCTTGTAATATATGTTGATGATATATTATTGATAAGGAATGACATTCCTATGCTTCAATCGATTAAAATCTGGTTATCTAAACATTTCTTCATGAAGGACTTGGGAGAAGCATCCTATATTTTGGGGATAAAGATCTATAGAGTTTGATCTAAAAGGATGCTTGGCTTATCCCAAGTAACGTGCATTGATACGACGCTAAAGAGGTTTAGCATGGAAGATTCCAAAAGAGGTCTCATGTCGATGAGCCATGGAATAAATCTCTGCAAGAAACAGGCCCCAAAGACACCAGAGGAGAGAAACCGTATGAGTCAGATCCATTATGCTTTTGCAATATGATCTATCATGTATATTATGATATGTACTAGTCCGGATGTGGCTCATGCACTTAGTGTAACGAGTATATATCAGTCGAATCTAGGAGAAGAGCACTAGAAGGCAGTGAAAAATATCCTAAAGTACTTACGAAGGACTAAGGATATATTTCTTGTCTACGGTGGGTCTGAATTAAAACTCGAGGGCTTTAAGAACTCAACTTATCAAACGAAGCAAGAAGACAGTAAATCTGTTTTGGGGTATGTTTTTACTTTGAACGGAGGCGCAGTGAGTTGGAAGATTTCCAAGCAGCAAACAGTTGCTGATTCAGTGACAGAGGCAAAGTATATAGCAGCAAGCGAAGCTGCAAAGGAAGCTGTGTGACACCCCCAAATTAGGGTTGTTCAACTTAGTAATTTGAATTCAAGTCCGCACCAAAGAAAGTTTGGTTTGGATAAGCTTACAAGGGTAATTTAGAATTCACGTTCTTCAACTAAGGATTAGTTGAATCAACTTTCAATAATTCATAAATAAAAGAATTATGAATTAACATATGCTTTAGAAGTAAACAGAAAGCATTTAAAATAATAAGCTGGATCCTACATGAACAATAAGTCAAGATCTCTTCTATTAAGTAAATAATTGTCTAGTACAGAAATGAAAAGGACATTCTCAACAATGAATATATGAACTCAAAGAAACTTGCGTAGAAATAACAAGTTTAGGGTTTGAAGACTTGCCTCAAGTGCAAGCTACTTAACACAATTCACGTACTTTAATACTTCCTATACACATTCAATTATAATAATCTAAATCAGTTAACACATAACTAATTCACATAAGTGGTTAACCCTCATGGTTAACTCACTCTATTTAAATAAATAATAATAATCAACTATTACATAGTTAATTACATCACACAGATATTCACATAATTAAATTAATTATGTATTTAACTAAATTATAATTAAATAATTATAATTCAAACACTTAATCAAATTATAATTACTTAAATTATAATTACCATTTAAATTATAAATAATTATAATTTAAAATCAATTAAGCTACATCATGCATTTATAATTATACAATTTATAATTAATCATGTATTTATCAATTATAATCTATAATTATCATGCATTTATTAAATTATAATTACATAAATTATAATTTAAATTAACATCTAATTGATTAAAATAAATCAACTTCTATACATTATAATTTAACAAAAATTATAATTTAAACCTTTATTCTTAATTATAATTATACAAATTATAATTACATATCACATTAACCAATTCACAATTAAACAATAATTCAAATAATACTTTAAGGTTTTCAAAACCTCTTTTCTTTTACAATTACCAAATTATCAAATTCATGTTATCAACATGCTATTGCAACTTAAATACATGATCATTATTCTAGCAACAATGTAACTTAGGCATAAAAATAAACTGCATACTTGATTAAAACTCACTGTCTCTGCCCAGGACACGGCGCAGCTACGCCACCTTTAGCCTTGACACCGGCGCAACTGCGCTGGTGTCAATCCTGAAAACCCAGCGGCGCAGCTGCGCCGCTTCTGCCCTTGCTGCCTGCGCAGCTGCGCCATCACGCGGACAGAAACAGAGCAGCTTACGAACAGTGCCGAGAAAAATCAAATTGGCTTAATTCTCCACATCGAGTTCTCAATTTAGCCAAAGATTGATTCATATAACATTACAGAAATATCATATAAAGCTTCTAACACACTTTTAACATACCAAGACATCAAATTACAAGATTAAAATACTTAATTTTAAATAAAAACTTGAGAAAATCATTTTTCTCCCAAACTCATAATTTTCATAAAATAATTCACTGTAATTAAAATTTTCAACTAATTTAACTTTATATACATGCATTATATACCAAATTGAAGATAACATCAAACCAAATTCCTAATAAGCACGTTAGCATATACTAATTCATCAATTTTTCTCTAAAATCAACCAATTACATGAAATTCCATATGAACATATTTTATTCATTAAAACATGTTTCTACTATAATTTAATTTCTGAAAACTCGTTTATAGCCTACCAATCAACTATTGACAATACATGAACATCATATATATATATATACAAATCATGTTAATACGTTTTCTTGAAATTTACAGTAAACCAAAAGTTACAGAAACTCAAAACAAGGAAGAACAACTAATTAAAATTTTTAAAACTATGAGATAGTAATTACCCTTTGTTTGATGATTGTAGAAGAATATGAAGATTAACTCTAGCCTTCTCAAGCTTTCTCTTCCTTCTCTTCTTCCCTTCTCTCTCTAAATTCTCTGCTCTTCTTTTCTTTGTTCTTAGTTTAGACTTAGGCTTAGAAAACTAACGTAGTTTTTCTTTACGTAGTATATAGATATATAACTGATGTATCAATAATATACGTATTAACTAATACTTAATAACTTAATTAATTTAACAGTTATAAAATTTGAATTTGAATAGCCATAAGGCCATGTTTGGCAAACCCTTTATTTAAAAACAGATTATTAGCTAAGGCCTTGTTTGGAAAATAGATTTAAAAAACAAATGCAAAGCCTTGTTTATTTAAAATTCTTTTTCTTTTATTTTAACAAATCATTTAACACATATTTTAAATGTCACATTTTAATTAATTAAATATTAATCATCTAATTTAATCAATTAAAATCTAACATAATTAATCACATAAAATTGCCACATAATTATAATTACTCGCTAATTATAATTCCCGTAACACTTAACACACATCTCATCTAATTTAATTATCTTAATTAAATTAGAACTATAATATAAAATTAATATACATTAATTAAATAAATATTACACATTCATTTAATTAATATATAACACTTAATTAAATCACTCCATAAATCACATAATTTATTTATTTAACTCAATAAATAAATCACATAAAATATTTATTTAACTCAATAAATATTTAAAATTAAATATAAAATCTCAATCGTTACCATCATCCCTCCTTAAAAAGATTCTGTCCCCAGAATCACACATAAAAAAATATTCTCGTCTATTACATTCTTCCCTCCTTAAAAGGATTCTGTCCCCAAAATCAGAACATAGGGGGCTACACAAAACTAATCAAATAAATGCGGATAAGATTTCATCATAACATCTTCGAGTTCCCACGTAGCTTCTTCAGCACTGTGGTTCCTCCAGATTACCTTAACAGAAGATATCACTTTATTCCTAAGTACTTATTCCTTTCTATCAACTATTTGAACAGACACTTCTTCATAGGTTAAGTCCTTATCAAATAGTAAAGGTTCGTATTCTATTACATGTTTATAATCATGCTTGTAAGGTCTTAACACAGAAATATGGAAGACATTATGTATATTCTCGAGCTCCGGAGGTAATGCAATCTCGTAAGCTACCTCGCCAACTTTTCGCAACACCTCAAAAAGTCCAATGAATCTGGGACTTAGTTTTCCCTTCATACCAAATCGAATCTTCCCCCTTCCAGGGAGATACTTTCAGGCACATGAAACATTCTTGGTAAGAATTCTCGATTTTGTTGATGAAGATCGGCATACTTCTTCTGTCTGTCTTGAGCAACAACTAATCTCGTTCTGATCAGCTTCACAATTTCGACGGTTTGTTGTACCAATTCTGGTCCCAACAACTGACGTTCACCGAATTCATCCTAGCACAAAGGAGTTCTGCATTTTCTGCCGTATAACGCTTTGTAAGGCGGCATGCCAATACTCGCATGCTGACTATTGATGTAGGCGATCCTCCCAACTTCCTTTGAAGTCCATCACACAAGCTCTCAGCATATCCTCAAGCGTCTAAATCGTTCTTTCGCTCTGTACATCAGTCTGAGGATGATACGCTGTACTCATTCGTAATTGCGTTCCCAGACATTCTTGCAATCGCTTCCAAAAATTAGACGTAAAATGCGGATCTCTGTCGGACACAATCGACACCCGAACACCATGTCTAGAAATAATTTCCTTCACGTATAGCTTAGCTAGCTTATCCAGGTTGTACTTAACCCTGATCTGCAGAAAGTGGGCTGACTTTGTCAGTCGATCCACTATAACCCATATCGCATCAAATCCCTTCTGAGTCATTAGAAGACCTACCACAAAATCCATCGTGATGTGCTCCCACTTCCACTCTGGAATCTCTAACGGTTGTAGCAAACCACTCGATCTCTGGTGTTCTGCTTTAACTTTCTGGCACGTCAAGCACTTCGCAACGTATTCCTCAACATCCCTCTTCATATTCGGCCACCAAAAATGATGCCTGAGATCCTGGTACATCTACGTACTCCCGGGGTGAATAGAATATCTAGAACTATGAGCTTCGCTCAGAATCTCTTCTTTGACCTCAGGTACTGGCGGTACCCAGATTCTACCTTCAAACCGTAACAGACCTTGATTATCGATCTTGAACTTGAACTCTTCGCCATCTATTATTCTCATCCAAATCTTCTTACATTCTTCATCGTGAAGTTGTGCTTCTTTCACTTTGTCTACTAGAGTAGAACCAACAGTTACTTGAAACAACATCTCATCTGATTCCTTCAGAAACTTCACTTCCAACTCTAATCTAGCAATCTGTTCTATTAACCGATCCTGATCAGTTAACACGTTCAGCTTCTCCCGACCTTTCCTACTCAAAGCGTCGGCGACAACGTTAGCTTTACCCGGATGGTAAAGTATCTCGCAATCGTAGTCTTTAATCAGTTCCAACCATCTTCTTTGGCGCATGTTCAAATCCTTCTGGGTAAATATATACTTCAGACTCTTGTGATCTATGTATATTTCACACTTTTCTCCATATAAGTAGTGCCTCTAAATCTTTAGGGCAAACACTACTGCCGCCAATTCTAGATCATGGGTCGGATATCCCTTCTCATAATCCTTCAGTTGACGTGAAGCATAGGCAATGACTTTGCCGCTCTCCATCAACACACAGCCTAATCCTTTATATGAGGCATCGCTATATACTACAAAATTCCCCGAACTATCCGGTAAAGACAATACAGGCGCAGTACTCAGCCTCTTCTTCAGCTCTTGAAAACTTTCCTCACATTTCTTCGTCCAAACAAATTTTATCGTTTTACGAGTCAAATTCATCAACGGAGTTGCGATTCTATAAAAGTCTTGGATAAATCTACGGTAATAACCTGCCAATCCCAAGAAACTCCTCACTTTAGACGGTGTCTTCGGTTGATCCCAATTCATTACCGCTTCAACCTTCGACGGATCCACAGAGATACCATCCTTGTCGATCACGTGGCCAAGAAATTACACACGTTCCAACCAAAATTCACACTTCGAGAATTTAGCGTAAAGCTTCTCTCGTCTCAGGGCTTCTAAGGTTAGTCGTAAGTGTTCAGCATGTTCCTCCTCGGTCTTGCAATAAACCAGGATGTCATCTATGAACACTACCACGAACTTGTCCAGAAATGGCTTGAACACCCTGTTCATTAAGTCCATAAATGCAGCTGGGGCATTCGTGAGACCAAATGACATCACCAAGAACTCGTAATAAGCATATCGAGTCCTAAAAGCCATTTTAGGTATATCTTCCTTCCTCACATTCAATTGATGATACCCGCTTCTCAAATCGATTTTTGAGAAGTACTTCGCACCCTTCAGTTGATCAAACAAGTCATCGATTCTAGGTAAAGGATACCTATTCTTGATCGTAACTTTATTCAACTCTATATAGTCAATGCAAAGACGCATCGATCCATCCTTCTTCTTCACAAGAAAAACTGGCGCTCCCCAAGGTGAAACGCTTGGTTGAATAAACTTATTATCTAGCAATTCTTGTAGTTGAACCATCAGTTCCTTCATCTCAACTGAAGCCATTCTATACAGAGCCTTCGAAATCGGAGCAGTTCCCGGCGCTAGATCGATCACGAACTCTGTCTCCCTATCTGGCGGAAGTCCTGGCAAATCGCTCCAAAAAACATCCACAAACTCCTTAACTACCGATATTTCCTCCACCTTTGGGCTTTCCTTATGCGTATCTACTATGTAGGCTAGATATCCCACACAGCCTTGCGTCAGAAGTTTTTTGGCTTGCATAACCGTCAGACAACTCGCTTGTCTAGGCGATTTGCTACCATAGAACACTAACTTTGACGGAGTCGTAAGGTTTACCGACTTCTTCTGACAGTCGAGTATCGCCCCATGGTTGAACAACCAGTCCATACCCAGTATGACATCGAATTCTTCAAGTTTTATCGGAATTAAATCTACTCTAAGCTCCTGACCCTTAATGTCCAATCTACAGTTCTTATAAACGCTCCTAATAGGAATAACTTCCCTATTCACAATCTCTATGTTCATAGGGTAAACTAACTCCTCTACAGGTAAGTCTAGGGTTTTAGCAAAATCATCAGATATGAATGAACAAGTAGCACCCGAATCAAATAATACATATGCATTTATGCTATTGACCAGAATAATACCTGACACCATGTCTTTTGATTGCACAACATCCTGCATCGTCATATTGAATTTCCGTGCAGTGGGTCGAATAGCTTGTAATGGTGCAGCGATAGTAACGGTACTGCAGCTTCCATTCCCTCAGCTCCCTGTTGACCCTGCCGTCAGTTTCTTAGGGCAGTTGCGAGCCATGTGATCCTTGAATCCACATGTAAATCAAGCTCCCTTCTTCGGGTTTGGGCAATAAGGTGCAATGTGACCTTCCTGACCATAGTTGAAGCACACCCGCTTTTCCTTCATACACACGCTAGTGTGGTTCTTACCGCATGTAGCACATGCTTCAAACTTCCTCTTCTGCTGGCTTCGTTGCTGACTCGCAACAAAGGTATTGTCAGACCACTTCCTCTTCTGGTTCACAGCGCTACTACCCCTAGCCTTGGTTTCTATCTCATTCTTCTTCTTCTTATCTTGGTTGAACTTCGTCACCGCGTCGCTTCCTCCTTCAGTGAGTATGGCCTTCTCTAGCACAGCTACAAATGTGTTCAGCTGGAACATGGAAACTTTGCTGTAGAGCCAGGGATTTAGTCCCCGCTCAAACCTTCTCACTTTCCTAGCATCAGTGATGACCTGGTATATAGCGAACCTGGCCAACTCGTTGAACTAAGCAGCATACTCGGACACCGTCATCCCTCCCTGCTTAAGCTCTAGGAACTGGACCTCCATCTGGTCCTAGGAACTCATTGGGAAGTACACCTCGTAGAACATTTCCTTGAAACGTTCCCACATGATGACTCCCTCTCCCTCTCGGGTCTTATTAGCCTGCCACCAAAATCTAGCATCCGACTTCAACATGAAAGCCGCGAACGCTGTCTTCTGGTCTTCCCCTACCCTAGCCACGTCAAATACCTTCTCCATTTACATAACCCACGTCTGAGCCTCAATAGGGTTGGTCGATCCTTTGAATTCAGGCGGTCCTACTGCCTTGAATTCCTTGAACGTAGTACCCTACACTTGCGGCTGATTCCCAAGAGCTCCTGTCAACAGGTTCACCAATTGCTGAACCGAGTTGGGATTCGTCCCACTGTTATTGTTGTTGTTCGTCGAACCCTCGGGGTTTTGACGTGTTATTCTTCTTCTAGGAGGCATTTTTTGTTAAAAAAATATTATTATTAGCCCTTTATTCAACTATTAAGTATTCAAGTTCATACTTAAATGTTTTAAACAATTTAGTTCACACAGAACATATAGCACGTCAAAAAACTTCTTTTATTCATTAGTTGTAGTTTAAAACATCAATCAGATAGCATTTCTGCCATTTACATCATCCTTCCTAAACTGGAAAAGTTGCAGGATTACATTATTAACTTATCCCATTCTTAACTCAAATTATGGGATTTACTTTATTTACTACAAAAAGCAACAGATAAACAAAAGCTCTTCTACTACTACTACTGCTACTGCCACTACTGCCTAGGCATATTAATACGTCGCACAGCCTCTCTGCGTTCCTCTTCCATTACCCGAAATGCCATTCTTCGGTCCACCACATACCACGATAAACCTTGGAACTGATCTGGTTAGTAGAAAACACGGTCCTGAGCTCTTTTTATAGCTGTATAAAAAGCATACTCTGTTTCCCTCAGCTTGGCCCTCTTGGCTTCAGCTTCCCCTTCAGCTCGATCGGCTCGTTGATTAGCCCTCAAGCTTGACTCTTCAGCTCTGGCACGCTTCCTCGACTCCTCCTAGAAGTCCTGCTTCAGCTTTGCCAGTTCAAATCGAGCAACATCTCTATCAAACTCCATATGTATCAGGTTCCACTGTGCATCTCCT
Source organism: Panax stipuleanatus (assembly GCA_020205555.1). NCBI lineage: Eukaryota > Viridiplantae > Streptophyta > Magnoliopsida > Apiales > Araliaceae > Panax > Panax stipuleanatus. The sequence goes on along the minus strand of CM035119.1, from coordinate 73,683,887 downwards.
AGGTCACTTGCCATTTCCTCGATCGTCTCGTCTCGCTGTTGAATGGTTTCTTCGAGCTCTACTACTCGTCCATAAAGCTCCACATTGCTGTCGTAGACTGCCTCGTACATCTCAGCACTAGTAGAGTGAGGTGGGAATTCCTCTTTGGGATCCTCTTCCTCCTCCTCCTCCTCTTCAAACTCATCCTCGTCCTCTTCTTCTTGAATAGGTGTCAGCTCACGCTCCCGACCAGCTACGGTGATCACTGGAGATGGCTCTCTCCTAACCAGCTGCTCCCAGATAATATGTATGTCACGGGGCTCCTCCTCTCTAGACATCTGAGGTACATCCTCTCTAGCCTGACTAGGTTCTTCAACGTTCGACATCTTGACAAAAGAATTTTAAAGTTCATTATTACGTGATAATGAATCGTCACTCTTCGAATACTAAAATGTAAACACATAGGCACATAAGGTAGTTTATTATCTTTACCTAGCATCACTATCTTTTCAATCTTACCATAAGGCTACTACCTAAGGTTTTCTCCCACCTAAGGTTTCATAACCTACAGCTTTGATACCAACCTGTGACACCCCCAAATCCGGGTACTTCGTTTCCACATGATTTGGTGTTCACTTTCTAACTACAACAAACATCTACCCAATATATCTCAAAATAAATTACAATCTTTATATAAAATCTCCCTTAAAACAAGGGTTACAACCTTCTAAAAATCAATCCCAGGGTTACTCTAACCTTGACATAAACAATAAAGTGCGGAACAAAACATGATATAAAAGTCTTATTACAATCATTTCAAAATAAATAAAAAATTCTTCACGTGTTTATCTTTCCCTTGCCTTTACTCGTAGACGGGGCATCAACGTTATTAACTTTAACTGCAATTGTTATTTAATGCAAGAGTGAGCAAACAACAGCTCACTAGAGTTTAATAATAATAATTACATGAAAGAATATCTTTTAAAGAATCTGAATAACTTAGCTTGCTTCAATAATGAAGAATTGAATCATAATTCTCTATCAACATTAAAATTCAAATATAGAATTTATCTGAGTGTCATAAGACCTTTGAACTCTTGTGCTAGGTTATAAATATTTTTATTTAAACCTTTAACAGTCAATAAGACTATGGACCTTAACTCGTACTTAGGGGGATCAGCCCTTTGTACCATGTATTGTGCACAAACATCTTAACGCTATGCGTAGCAACCTCCCCTAATAATTAGGGTTGTTCAACTTAGTAATTTGAATTCAAGTCCGCACCAAAGAAAGTTTGGTTTGGATAAGCTTACAAGGGTAATTTAGAATTCACGTTCATCAACTAAGGATTAGTTGAATCAACTTTCAATAATTCATAAATAAAAGAATTATGAATTAACATATGCTTTAGAAGTAAACAGAAAGCATTTAAAATAATAAGCTGGATCCTACATGAACAATAAGTCAAGATCTCTTCTATTAAGTAAATAATTGTCCAGTACATAAATGAAAAGGACATTCTCAACAATGAATATATGAACTCAAAGAAACTTGCGTAGAAATAACAAGTTTAGGGTTTGAAGACTTGCCTCAAGTGCAAGCTACTTAACACAATTCACGTACTTTAATACTTCCTATACACATTCAATTATAATAATCTAAATCAGTTAACACATAACTAATTCACATAAGTGGTTAACACTCATGGTTAACTCACTCTAATTAAATAAATAATAATAATCAACTATGACATAGTTAATTACATCACACACATATTAACATAATTAAAATAATTATGTATTTAACATAATTATAATTAAACAATTATAATTCAAACACTTAATCAAATTATAATTATTTAAATTATAATTACCATTTAAATTATAAATAATTATAATTTAAAATCAATTAAACTACATCATGCATTTATAATTACACAATTTATAATTAATCATGTATTTATCAATTATAATCTATAATAATCATGCATTTATTAAATTATAATTACATAAATTATAATTTAAATTAACATCTAATTGATTAAAATAAATCAACTTCTATACATTATAATTTAACAAAAATTATAATTTAAACCTTTACTCTTAATTATAATTATGCAAATTATAATTACATATCACAATAACCAATTCACAATTAAACAATAATTCAAATAATACTTTAAGGTTTTCAAAACCTCTTTTCTTTTACAATTACCAAATTATCAAATTCATGTTATCAACATGTTATTGCAACTTAAATACATGATCATTATTCTAGTAACAATGTAACTTAGGCATAAAAATAAACTGCACACTTGATTAAAACTCACTGCCTCTGCCCAGGACACGGCGCAGCTGCGCCACCTTTAGCCTTGACACCGGCGCAGCTGCGCTGGTGTCAATCCTGAAAACCCAGCGGCGCAACTTCTGCCCTTGCTGCCTGCGCAGCTGCGCCAGCACGCGGGCAGAAACGGAGCAGCTTACGAACAGTGCCGAGAAAAACTAAATTGGCTTAATTCTCCACACCGAATTCTCAATTTAGCCAAAGATTGATTCATATAACATTACAGAAACATCATATAAATCTTCTAACACACTTTTAACATACCAAGACATCAAATTACAAGATTAATACACTTAATTTTAAATAAAAACTTGAGAAAATCATTTTTCTCCCAAACTCATAATTTTCATAAAACAATTCACTGTAATTAAATTTCTCAACTAATTCAACTTTATATACATGCATTATATACCAAATTGAAGATAACATCAAACCAAATTCCTAATAAGTATGTTAGCATATACTAATTCATCAATTTTTCTCTAAAATCAACCAATTACATGAAATTCCATATGAACATATTTTATTCATTAAAACATGTTTCTACTATAATTTGATTTCTGAAAACTCGTTTGTAGCCTACCAATCAACTATTGACAATACATGAACACCATATATATATACAATTCATGTTAATACGTTTTCTTGAAATTTACAGTAAACCAAAATTTACAGAAACTCAAAACAAGGAAGAACAACTAATTAAAAATTTTAAAACTATGAGATAGTAATTACCTTTTGTTTGATGATTGTAGAAGAATATGAAGATTAACTCTAGCCTTCTCAAGTTTTCTCTTCCTTCTCTTCTTCCCTTCTCTCTCTAAATTCTCTGCTCTTCTTTTCTTTGTTCTTAGTTTAGACTTAGGCTTAGAAAACTAACGAAGTTTTTCTTTACGTAGTATATAAATATATAACTGATGTATCAATAATATACGTATTAACTAATACTTAATAACTTAATTAATTTAACAGTTATAAAATTTGAATTTGAATAGCCATAAGGCCATGTTTGGAAAACCCTTTATTTAAAAACAGATTATTAGCTACGGCCTTGTTTGGAAAATAGATTTAAAAAACAAATGCAAAGCCTTGTTTATTTAAAATCCTTTTTCTTTTATTTTAAAAAATCATTTAACACATATTTTAAATGTCATATTTTAATTAATTAAATATTAATCATCTAATTTAATCAATTAAAATCTAACATCAATTAATCACATAAAATTGTCACATAATTATAATTACTCGCTAATTATAATTCCCGTAACACTTAACACACATCTCATCTAATTTAATTATCTCAATTAAATTAGAACTATAATATAAAATTAATATACATTAATTAAATAAATATTACACATTCATTTAATTAATATATAACACTTAATTAAACCACTCCATAAATCACATAATTTATTTATTTAACTCAATAAATAAATCACATAAAATATAAAATCTCAATCGTTACAAGCTGTTTGGATGAAAAAGTTCATAACAGAACTTGGTAAGGTTCCTAGCATTGGAGAAGTAATCCCCGTATACTGTGACAACACCGGAGTAGTTGCATAGGCTAAGGAACCCAAGTCTACTCAGAAATCCAAACAAGTATTGTGGCGATTTCACTTGATTAGGGAGATCATTGAAAGAGGAGACATCACTTTGGAGCGTGTAGACTCTCAAGACAACATTGCAGATCCATTTACTAAAGCTTTAACACAACAGAAGTTTGATATTCACTTAGAGAAAATGGATATGAGATACTATGGTGATTGGCTTTAGTGCAAGTGGGAGATTGATAGTAGTGTGCATACAACCCAATCATGTATGATGATAAAGCACATACTTTGTAAACAATCTTATTTATTTATTAATAAAAGTATTAATTTATTAAAAGCATTTAATTATCTACATGATGCTGTTTTTATAATCTGAAAATAACTCATAGTTTTAAGCAATTCTTTTAGAATCATGATGTTGATCATGCTAATGAGATTTAAATTCTTAGAAAGCTTAAAACTAAAATAGTTCCTAATCATGGGATTACTAAAAAGGGGATTAGTAAATCCGGATAGATTGGTACATATGTTGCTTGCTCATTGGATGGGGATGATTGATCTCATGATCATTTGTGTGGAGACACTAAAGCAAGTATGTAGATGCTTATTGGAGAATAAGTTCACTGAACGTGACTCGCTATGGAATACCTAATGGAGTTTTACTCGCCTGTCAATTGGAATTCCTAATCTGATAGTAGTACAAGTGATCCTTGGACTTGAGATCATCATAGTATCTTGTGTGTAATGAATTATACTTTGACTTATATCTTAAGGCCCTTAGGGTATATAAAAGGGTATGCCTGGGTATAATGAGTTACATATGGAGATAATGAATGATCAATACAGAATCTACCACTTTTAGTAAAAGAGGAGATATGTCATATGTGATTCGTTAAATGACAACCTAGGAATCCTTGGCCAGGTGGAATGAAATTAGAAACGAGTTTCTAATTTGCATTATATAAAGTTGTGCATTTTCTAATCGAAATACATATAGTTAAATAAAATAAGACTTGACAGTAAATTCATGTCTTATATTTAATTGGAACATTGTATGGTGGAAGGATTAAATTGTACCGTAACTATTAACTCACATGTTCTTTTATTATTAATGTTGAAATCTATATTATCTTAAAAGTCGTTGATCGCTAGGGAGGCTTATTCCTATTGTAGAATAAATATTATTTATTTAAATAGATTATTTATTTAATTTATTTATTTAAATAAGATTTAAATTATTCTAATTAATTTATTCACAACTGGTTTAACATGGAGAACCTAAAGGGTCACTCCATAAAAGGAATAATAATTATTTAAGAAGGTAATGGCATAATCGTAATAATGCATTAAGTGTAATTAATTTAATCTATGGTGATAGAATAAATTAAATAGCTTAATGTTTATTATTTAATATTTTGGAAATATCAAATATAAATTAATAAGAGGAGTCTTATTAATATTATTAAAATTATTATTATTTTTAATTTCTAAAGGAGTTTAAGAATTAATTTAATATTAGTACTCTCATTTATTCCTATATAGATTAGGAGGCCAATTAATTAAAGGAGTTTAAATTAATTAATCCCAATATGTTGGGAATCCTAATTAATTAAAAGAGTTTAATTAATTAAATGAAAATATATTTCTAATAAGAATAGAAGGGTTGACTAATATCTATATAAGAGGAGTCTTAAGTTAGATATCAGTTGATGAAATTCCAATTGTTGGAGAGTACTCTTTTTCTATAGTGGATAAAAACTAGGGTTTAGCCAACCACCCTCCATCTTGATAATTCATCTTCCTTGGTGGATCACTACTAGAAGCCAAACACTTGGGTGGCTAAAGTTGATCAAAGGAAGAAATCTAACCCAGAAATTCAAGGAGATCACGACTAACAAGAAGTTGAACTTGTATATGTGGAAGTTTCGTTCTACAATGGTATGATTCCATAACTTCTTATTTATCGTTTAAATCAATAATTTGCATAAAGGACGATCCGGGTAATGGTTTTGTAAAAAAATTTAAACTCTGATATACCATGCTTTCGCTAATTTGTGCAATTTGATTGCGTCATGATTTCGTACAAACTCAACAGTGGCATCAGAGCCAAACCTTTATGCAATTATTAATTATTTTGATTTCATATATATATGGGTATGCCTTTAGAATAATTTATTGGGCATAACGTGATACAGAATGGATTCAGGAAGTTTTTTTTATGGATGGTTACTATATATATATAATATATATACGGTTATATAATATATATATATATATTCTTAATAATTTTATAATTAAATAAAAGAGTTTATTTTAATCTTGAAATTGAATTTCATGCAACTTAAAATTGCCCATTAAATGATACTCATATATACATGGAATGTTTTAATTCATGAGATGAATATTAATTTATTGATGCATATGATGATATGTATGATAATAAATGAGGTTGATTATGGACTATTGACCAATGTGATTGAATTTTATTTTAGTTGAATGCTTGAATGAATGTGTTTTATTAAATGGGTTCTGCGTACCTCGTCTTCTCTAGTTTTTCTTGATGTAAAATTCTATCTCCCTCCTATGTACTTTCCCTTGACTGCTGATCAAGGTTTTTATTTAATTTTAAAATAGTTTATGTAATAGGATTAGTTAGAATTATCTTGAAAAAATTGGAAACCAAGGAGCAAGGAGTGCGTGAAGACCCATTTGTAATGGAGCCCGGGATTAAATGTAATAGTTACGTTTAAATTTAAATTTTGCACTCTTAGGTTTGACCTTTTGGTTCACTTGGTGGCTCAAGTGCACCAAACTAGAATAAAAGTTCATAATCAATCTAGGTAGAATATAGTATTCTATATGTGCATGCTATTATTATATTTATTATATTTTATGCAAACATGTTTCGCATGTTTTAGTAAAATGACGCGTATTTTATATATATATATATATATATATATATATATATATATATATGTGTGCATGCGCGCTAAACAAGATGAGATAAATAATAACAAACCCCTCAAGGTAATTATATTAAGTCTAAAGCGTTCAATGATATTTGAAATATCGAACGTCGCCTTCTAGCATGATAAATTATTAGAGTATTAAATATTTAATATGAGTTTGTTGTGCACACACAAGGCAAGTATTAAGTATTTAAGATATTAATTTAATGACATTTGATACTTATAAAGAAAATTGAATAATATTATTTTGTTGTGCACACACAAGGACAATATTTTTCTTTTTTGAATATATGGAGCGCTAGGTTGGACTTAACTTAAATTATTTTAGTTCGGATGTGCACACACTTGACCATTAAGATCTAAGAGGCAGAATACAAGGAGTTATACGTTGATGTAATTGAGAAAAGTTGTCTACCTATTTATTCATATATCGTTTGTTTTGCACACACAAGGCTATATACGCTTGAAATGAGATCCTTATTCTCATTAGCGAATCTTTAATTAGATGTTACCGAGCTATATCAGTGGGGGTAATATAGTTTGAAGAAAATAGTGGGAGATACCAATTTAAAATTAGAACTAATTTATTTTGGTATATAAAATTAATTAAAGGAATGTTTTTTAAAATGTTGTCTTTTCACATACAGAAATTTAAAAATGTCGGAATCAGCAATTTCACTGTGTAGCATACTTGATGCTAACAAACTGACTGGGCCGAATTACACAAACTGGTTAAGGAATCTGAGAATAGTTCTCACTGCTGAAAAGATTTCTTATATTATAAATTCATCTGTCCCTGCAACTGTTCCAGAATCAGCCTCTGAGGAAGAGATTGTCACTATTGTTAAGTGGCAAGATGATGCATCTGTGGCTTAATGCATCATGCTCGCATCCATGAATAATGAGCTTCAGTGTCAGCATGAAAACTTGGATACTCCTACTATGTTGCTTAACCTCATGGAGTTATATAGTGAACAAAGTAGGACTACTAGATATGAGATATCTAAGGAGCTATTTCAATCTTGGATGACCGAGAGCACTGCCGTCGAGACTCATGTCTTATGGGTGATCAATCTGATTGAACGCCTTGGACAGCTTGGGTTCATCATGGATGGGAGGTTGAGTCAAGACTTGGTCTTGCAGTCACTCCCTGAGACCTTCTCACAGTTCGTTGTTAATTTCAACATGAATAAGTTAGATATCAGCTTGCCTGAATTACTTAACTTGTTGAAAACTGCAGAAAGTCACTTTCCATCCAAGAATAATCATATTTTAACGGTGGATTCTTCCAAGAAAAGGAAGAGGCCTAATGTATCTTTTGAAATGAAGAAATCTAAGAAGGCTAAGGGCAAGGTGAACATGAAGGAACAAAAGAAACCTGATCCAGCTAGCAAAGGAATGTGCTTCCATTGCAACGAGTCGGGTCACTGGAAGAGGAGCTACAAGAAGTTTTTGGCAAAGAAGAAGCTTGGAGAAGCTTCAACTTCCAATCAAGGTTTGTTCATGATTGAAATTAATTTTTTTGAAAGCCAAAATTCTACTTGGGTATTGGATACCAGCTGTGGTTCTCACATATGTAATACTATGCAGGTACTGGTCAGAAGTAGAAAGCTGAACATGATGAGGTTGTTCTACGAGTGGAAAATGGTGCAAAGGTTGTTGCATTAGCTGTAGGCACTTATTGTTTAGTACTGCCTACGGGCAAGTCTATTTTTTTAAATAAATTGTTATTTTGTTCCGAATATCATTAGAAAGATTATTTCAAATTCTGTATTAGGTATGGATGGATTTGAACCTATATTAAAGAACAACAGTTGTTCTATTTATAAAAACAATGTTTTATACGGTGTTGGTAATTTGTGAAATGGACTTTACATAATTGACTTGCATGAAAAAATATTTCAAATAAAATAAACTAAGAAAAAGGAAAAGAGTTGATGTCAATTATACCTATATGTGGCAATGTAGACTCGGTCATATTAATGAAACAAGATTCTCCAAGTTGCATAAAGATGGGCTCTTAGAGCTATCCAATTATAAATAATATCTAACTTGTGAATCTTGTCACATGGATAAAATGACTAAATATCTTTTTGGTGGAAAAGGAGAAAGAGTTACAGAGTTTTTAACGTTAGTTCACACAGACGTTTATGGACCTATGACAACGAATTCACGGGGTGGGTATTTTTATTTTCTTACTTTCACTGATGATCACTCAAGATTTGGATATTTGTATTTAATGAAATACAAATCTGAATTATTTGAAAAGTTCAAAGAGTTAAGAAGTGAAGTAAAGAAACAAATGGGCAAGAGTATTAGGATTCTTCGATCAGATCTAGGTGGAGAATACTGAAGAGGTGAGTTTCTCAATTTTCTCAAAAATAATGGTATAATCTCACAATGGACTCCACAAGGTACACCGTAGTTGAATGGAGTATCTGAAAGGAGAAATAGAACATTGTTGGACATGGTTCATTCTATGATGAGTTTTTACCAATATTCCAATTTCATTCTGGGGTCATGCCCTAGAAACGGCTACATATTTACTTAACAAGGTCCCCTCGAAATCCTTCCACAAGACTCCATATGAGTTGTGGACTGGGAGAAAACCTGGTCTTAAGCATGTTAAGATTTAGGAACGTCCAACTTATGTGAAAAGGTTTCAAAATGATAAGCTTGGGACAAGATCTGATAAGTGCACGTTTGTGAGATATCCTAAAGAAAGTTTGGGATACTATTTCTACAATCCTACTGAGCAAAAGGTATTTGTTGCGAAACACGCTGCCTTCTTGGAAAAGGAGTTTACCCTTGAAGGTGCTAGTTGGAGGAAAATAGATCTTGAAGAAATTCAAGAACCACAAACCACTACAGATCAATTGGATGAACCCGTCTAAGTAGAGACACCTACTGTACAACACCCTATTCGTAAATCTGGAAGAGTACCAAAGATACCTAAAAGGTATGAATTCGTCACAAAGGATGACGATGAGGTACACATCATGAATGATGATGATATATTGAATTACGAACAGGCTATGAGTAATTAAAACTCAGAGAAATGGTAGATGACCATAAAATTTAAAATGGATTTTTGAAGCAATGCCCAAGTTCATATGGATTTTACTTGTGATTGCAGGATATTATTACTAGATCTGACAAAATGGACGTGGAGACGCCCTTCCTCAATTATATTTATTAAGGGAGAATGTATGTATGATACAGCCAGATGGATTTATTTCAATGGTTTAATCAAATTATGTATATAAGATACAACAATCTATATATTTCTTGCTCATTGAATGAGAATGATTGATCTCTAATCATTTGTGTGGAGACACTAAAGCAAGTATGTAGGTGCTTATTGGAGAATAAGTTCACTGAACGTGACTCGCTAAGGAATACTTATTGGAGTTTTACTTGCTTGTCAATAAGAATTCCTAATGTGATAGTAGTACAAGTGATCCTTGGACTTGAGATCATCATATTATCTTGTGTGTAATGAATTATACATTGACTTATTCCTTAAGACCCTCAGGGTATATCAAAGGGTATGCTTGGGTATAATGATTTACATATGGAGATAATGAATGATCAATAAATAATCTACCACTTCTAGTAAAACAATAGATATGTCATATGTGATTCGTTAAATGACAACACAGTAGTCCTTGGCCAAGGCAAAATAAAATTTGATAGGAGTTTCTAATTTGCATTATTTGAAGTTGTGCATTTTCTAATCGAAATACATATAATTAAATAAAATAAGACTTGAAAGTAATTCCATGTCTTATATTTAATTGGAACATTGTATGGTGGAAGGATTGAATTATATGGTAACTATTTACTCACAGGTTATTTTATGATTAATGTTGAAATCTATATTATCTAGAAAGTCGTTGATTGTTAGGGAGGCTTATCCCTATTGTAAAATAAATATTATTTATTTAAATAGATTAGTAGTCTAATTTATTTATTTAAATAAGATTAGAATTGTTCCAATTGGTTTATTCATAATCGGTTTAATATGGAGAACCTAAAGGGTCACACCATAAAAGGAAAAATAATTATTTAATAAGGTAATGGTATAATCGTAATAATGCATTAAGTGTAATTAATTTAATCTATGGTGATAGAATAAATTAAATATCTTAACGTTTATTATTTATTATTTTATAAATATTAAATATAAATTAATAAGAGGGGTCTTATTAATATTAATACAATTATTATTATTTTTAATTTTTAAAGGAGTTTAGAAATTAATTTAATAGTAGTACTCTCATTTACTCCTAATAAGATTATGAGACAAATTAATTAAAGGAGTTTAAATTAATTAATCCCAATATGTTCGGAAGCCTAAATAATTAAAAGAGCATAATTAATTAAATAAAAACCTATTTCTAATAGGATTAGCAGGGTTGACCAATATCTATATTAGAGGAGTTTAAGTTAGATATCAGTTGATGAAATTCTAATTGTTAGAGAGTACTCCCTTTTTATAGTGGATAGAAACCTAGGGTTTAGCCAACCACCCTCCTTCTTGATAATTTCTCTTCCTTGGTGGATGACCTCTAGAGGCCAAACACTTGGGTGGCTTACGTTGATCAAAGGAAGAAATGTAACCCGAAAATTCAAGCAGATCACGACTAACAAGGAGTTGAACTTGTACTTGTGGAAGCTTCGTTCTACAAGGGTATGATTCCATAACTTCTTATTTATTATTTTAAATTAATAATTTTCATAAAGGATGATCCGGGTAATGATTTTGTAGAAAATTTTAAACTCTGATATACCATACTTTGGCTAATTTATGTAATTTGATTGCGACATGATTTCATACAAACCCAACACAGTCGCCAACATCCTTGGTCTGGATTAAGGAAACAAAAAGGAGAAATAATGGTGACTAACAACCTTACTTTTAAAAGTTACATCTTAGAGGTGTTAGGTGAAACAGTAGATTGCTGTATCAAGAAAGTCAAAAAGGGTTGTTGACTCTAAGTGAGTCCTATTGAGCCTAACAGAGAAAGTGTCTCAGTGGCAGTGAGACTACCATAGACCGAGTTTGATTTAAAATATGAAAATAAATTTTATATCATCAGTGCATTTGATGCATAGATGGTAAAAAGATGGAGTTATCAATGCATTAAACCTAGTGTTGGATGTGATTGTAAGATCACTAACCCACTATGGTAGTATGTACTATGACAAAGTCAGAAAATGATGAAGTCCTCATCGTACTCAGAGGGGTACGGTATCATGACGACATTAACCATTTTGAGTTATGATGAAAGAATTTAAAGAAGTAGTCGATGTCAATTGATTTGACTAGACGAATGGTTCAAGTTGATATCTAATTTATTGGTATGGTCTAAGCTATTTGATTTTTCTAGACAAATTGAATCTCATGTTTAAAAGAAATCGAGCTTTCTTTGAGAAGTTATGCCAAACCAAATTATTTTGGTGCATAATCTTAATACATAAGTCTGAGGAGAACATACCTCTAAATGTGGTCGTACAATAGGTTGATCACCTAACGTACTAGAAGAGCTAGTTTACTTTCATTGTGATTGTAAAACAGGCCGCAAAGAGGTAGTTTACTTTCTTTATGATTGTAAACAGGTCGACAAAGGAATTGGTTTGCGGGGGAAATACCCGTTAAATCAAGTTCGAGTAGTTCATGGTCTTTATCACCCCTCATTAAAGTATGTAATGTTTTAAAAGAATCTTTATATTCCTAGTCTTTCGTTCAACTTCATAATTCATTTTTAGTTGTGAAGATTCTTGAATGAAGGGAAGATGAGAACTTCTTGGAAGAGAAGTTGAGAAGAAGTGTATGTTAAAGGAATCCTTATATTCCTCGTTATTCATTCTTCTTCATAATTTTTGATAAATTTTGGAGACTTTGGAATGTTTGAAAGATGAGAACTTCCTCGAAGAGGAGGTGAGAGATGATTATGTTAAAATTTAGGGGATGAAATTATAGAGGAAGGGGTGAATGTGATATCCCAAGAGATTAGAAGTATAGTTGTCATGATGTTTATCATCTGATGATTATAACAGATAATGATCCTTTGGGGGAAGGATGTTGATGAGTTAATGGGAAAGAATAATTAGGTAAATACCTAATTGAAAGAAGATGTTGAGATTTTTTCAACATAAATAAGAAGTATAATTAACTCTTCATCGAAGGGTTGAAAGGATAACGCATCCGAGTATAGATGTGGTTTCATAAATTCCGAGGACGAAATTTTTATAAAGAGGGAAAAATGTGACAGCCCGAAAAATCGGATTATCCTGAAGTTAAGTTTAAAGAATTAATAATTAATAAAATAAATTTTTATTAATTATATTCTGAGTTATGTGTTTATTAATCATTCTAAGATATAGGATGATTAGAAACGGGGAAGATTCTGGCTACGAGCTAGAATAAACGAGTAAGAATTTTCAAGACGAAAATAAAAAATTTCCGGGAACAAAAATATTTCTGAGAAAAAGACGAAATATACACTATTCACGTATTGAAACCCTAAGGGTTAGGGTTTGAACCCTGAGCCTTTCTGGGAGAAAAGGATGTCGGAATGACATTCTGTCAAAAGATTTGACGGTAATATATCGTGAAAAGTTAAGTTAGCCGAGAAAAGTTTTTCTGGAAGAAAATCACTATTCATCCGTTTCTGCTCGGGAATTATTTTTGAAATTCCAAGAAACACGTAATGATAGGATTCTAAGACAAGATGGAATATGTAATAATATTTCATTTATGGCTCGCGAAGTTTTTGCTTGCGAACTTAAAACCCTAATGGTCAGGGAAAGTGAAATTGAAGAAGAAAATGGTTAAGTATAATAATAACGATTATTATACATAACGAACACGAGTGTAATACTAGTTATTATACGAGTATGGTACGAAAAAAAATACGAGAATTAATACAACATATAATATAAATTTTATACGAAGTAAATGTGCCCAATTTGAATTAATACTAATAACCAAACCCGTGGATCGAACTGATGGGTAAACAGGTGGGTTAAACCCATGGTCAAACCCATGATGGCACATGGGAGCACATGGGTGTGACATGGTGGCCATGTGCTAGCACATGCTAGCATATGGGAGGACATGGGATGCATGTGGAGGGACGGAGGTTGAGGAGGTTTGGTCTAAAGACCAAACTAACCTTGGTCTTGCTTTGCCTATATAAGAGAAGGTTGAGAGCTCATTTATGAGTTGGGAAAATCACCTGATAGTAGTGTGCATACAAGCCAATCATGTATGATGATAAAGCACATACTTTGTAAACAATCTTATTTATTTATTAATAAGATATTCATTTAAGGTATTTAATTATCTACATGGTGCTGCTTTTATAATATGTAAATAACCCATAGTTTTAAGCAATGCTTTTAGAATCATGATGAGATCATGCTAATGAGGTCCAAATTCTTAGAAAGCTTAAAAACTAAAATAGTTCCCAATTGTGGGATTACTAAAATGGGGATTAGTAAATTCGGATAGATTGGTACATATGTTGCTTACTCATTGGATGAGGATGACTGATCTCGTGGTCATTTGTGTGGAGCCACTAAAGTAAGTATGTAGGTGCTTATTGGAGAATAAGTTCACTGAACGTGACTCGCTATGGAATACCTAATGGAGTTTTACTCGCCTGTCAATAGGAATTCCTAATGTGATAGTAGTACAAGTGATCCTTTGACTTGAGATCATCATAGTATCTTGTATGTAACAAATTATACTTTGACTTATTCCTTAAGGCCTTTTAAGGCATATATAGGGTATGCTTGGGTATAATGAGTTACATATGGAGATAATGTATGATCAATAAAGAATCAACCACCCCTAGTAAAAGAGGAGATATTTCCTATGTGATTCATTAAATGACAACCGAGTAATCCTTGGCCAAGGTGGAATAAAATTAGAAAGAGGTTTCTAATTTGCATTATTTGGAGTTGTGCGTTTTCTAATCGAAATACATATGATTAAATAAATTAAGATTTGACAGTAAATTCATGTCTTATATTTAATTGGGACATTGTATGGTGGAAGGATTGAATTGTACGGTAACTATTAACTCATAGGTTCTTTTCTGATTAATGTTGAAATCTATATTATCTAGAAAGTTGTTGATCGCTAGGGAGGCTTATCTCTATTGTAGAATAAATGTTATTTATTTAAATAGATTATTAGTTTAATTTATTTATTTAAATAAGATTAGAATTGTTCTAATTATTTTATTCACAACCGGTTTAATATATAGAACCTAAAGGGTCACACCATAAAAGGTAGAAGAATTATTTAAGAAGAAAATGACATGATAGTAATAATGTATTAAGTATAATTAATTTAATCTACGGTGATAGAATAAATTAAATAGCTTAATGTTTATTATTTAATATTTTAGAAATATTAAATATAAATTAATAACAGGAGTCTTATTAATATTATTATTATTTTAATTCTAAAGGAGTTTAGGAATTAATATAATATCAGTACTCTCTCTCAATCCTAATAAGATTATGATATAAATTAATTAAAAGTGTTTAATTAATTAATTAAATAAAACCTTATTCTAATTGGATTATGAGGGTTAACCTAATATTTATATAAGAGAGTCTTATATCAAAAATAAGGTACGTGAATTTTTCCAAAGGTTGGGAGTACACGTATTCTATAGAGATAGAAACAAGGGTTAAGCCAATAACCCATTTTCCTGAGTTCTTCATCTTCCTATGTGGATCACCGTTACAGACCAAACATTTGGGTGGCTGACATTGATCAAGGGAAGGAGCCACTACAGAGGAATCAAAGGAATCGAAGGAGTAGAACTTGTACCTGAGGAAGCTTAGATCTTCAAAGGTATAATTCCATGCTCTCTCTTTTCTGTTATTGATAACTAGCACAAAGCATGATCATGGTTATGGGTTTGTATAAATTTTTAAAAACCTATGTGTCGCGCTTCAGCCCTATTTATGTGATTTGATTGCATAATTGCGTTACGTACAAACCCAACATCACCAACTACTCCTATTTGGAGAGAGAAGAGAAGAGAGAAGGGAAGAGCTTGTGAAAAGCAATCCAGAAGCAAATAAAGCTACGTAAGACTTGTGTCAAGAAAAAAAAGAGTTAAGAACTCAAGATTCTCATATTCCTTTAATTCTTAAATTGATTCTCATATTCCTTCAATTCTTAAATTGATAGAGAAGTGATAATTGGATGTGCATGAATTGTAGGAAGTAATAAGATGGATGTTAGTGAACTTTAAAACATTAATCACCAAGAATAAGTAAAATCATAATGGAATGGTTAAGAAGTTAATGAAGAAATGAGTTAAAACCATAATGAAATAGTTAAGGAATTTAAAAGAATAAAACCATTAAAACTTAGATGCTTATGATGGTTAGAAATATAGATGAATAACCAATAGATTGATTCCATTTGGTTCGAAGTAAAAATATTGAATAACGAAGATTCGGTAAAATTTACGCGATTAGACGTTATGCGTCGAAATCGTGAATTTTCACGGAACAGAAGTCAAAATCGTCATTTGATTCGAAAATCTTGGTTTTCGATGGTGTAACGTGTAATTAGGTAAATAAGAATTGCGAGAGAAAGAACGAATGAATTCGGAGTTAAAACGAAGACTTGAGCGTCGAACGTTCACGAACATTTAACGAAAGCGTGAAAATGAATCAATCGGCGTATTTCTCGCCAACGAATTCAGAAATGAATTCCGACTTGATGGAGTCGTAGAACATAAGATATGTTAGCTATTGACTTTTGAATGAGCCAACTCCGAGTTATAACGATCGCGTTATGAGCTCGAGAATTTCATAATTTGAATAACTTTGAAAAACTTTCAAAGGGACAAGGCCGGCGCCGCAGCGCCCTCCAAGCCTTGTATGTTGGTGCCGCAGCGTCAGACCCAGGAGCCAGGCATTGCAAGCCAGTGCTGCTGTGCCGAGTTTAACACTATAAATGGCACCACATCACCCTTAAGTGGAAAATTTTTGACACGGTTATTTTATTTACATAGTAATTGTGGGGTAAGTAAATGATTAATATTCATGAAGAGAGAATAATTAAACTAAATGTTTAAGAATGGTTTTAAGAATTAAACGTTGAATAAACATATATAAATTTTAAACTCAAAATTCAAAAACGTAATCCGTGAATCATAGTCGAGTTTAATGCGGGCCTCAAGGTTACATGATATGTAATAGAGGTGTGGCATGCAAGAATGTTAAGAAGTGAAGATAAAACTTATGTAATTTCTATATGGAGTCCGATAACGGTAATCCGATGAAAATGTGTACGACCTAGCAAACCAATTAGGGTTTCACTTGTTGTGGTGTCTAACGATGATCGACGAGAGTCGATTTATGACATATGAATTCTAATAAGCCATAACGAACGGTAATAAGAGAATGAAGAATAAATGTTTAATGTTGAGAGGCCGAGTTAACAATAATAAACTTAAAAAATGTTCCAAGTCAAATGGACTCTAACTCACCGTGAAAGACAGTGTAGACGAGATGGGAAACTAGTTTGTTGGTTGTTTGTGGGATGCCACTCAGTGTACTATATTGAATACTGTTAGAGACTCGATGTGTGTTAAGTGTAATGTTATTAAACGAATAGAAGAAGTGAATATGGGGCTTGGTCGCGTAAACTTAAATTATTAGAATGCGAACCATATAAAGTAAAGTGAAGTTTAAACCAATGTGTAAGTCAAGTATATGATTAATTTGCATGTGTTATTCCTTATGTGATACATAGGAATTTCGATGAGCAATTCAGCGTAAACCGTAAGCGGTAGCTATGCGAAGGAAAGTTTCCAAACTTCATTCATTTCGTATGAATGCTAGTTTCTTAAACATTCCCAGATGTTGAACTTGGGGAGTTTTACCTATGTTCAAGTATGTGATACTTGTACAAGGTGTTAGTAGGTATGCCGTATGAGGCCTTGTTGTAGACACTCAAAATTTTTCTTGCCCCAATACTAACAATGTAGGAGGGTAAAGTCGTCAATCAAAATCAACCCCGGTACCGACACTGGGCCTTCAATCCAAACCCGACCCTAATGCCGGTCCTCTATTTCAAAACCTGCCACCAATGCTGGTCCTTCAACCTAAATTTGATCGCCAATATCGATAAACCTAAATCCGATCCCCAATATCGGTAAACTTAAATTCGATCACCAGTGTCGGTACTCCAGTCAAATTCGATCACCAATGTCGGTACTCCAGTCAAATCTGATCACCAATGTCGGTACACCAGTTAAATCCAATCACCAATATCGGTACTTCATTCAGCTCCGATCATCAATAGGACCGTCTATCCATCTCCGATCGTCAATCGGACCATCTATCTAGCTCCGATCATTAATCGGACCGTCTATCCAGTTCCAATCGCCAATCGGACCTTCTATCCAGATCCGATCTCTAATCGGACCGTTAGATCAACCTCGATCTCAATATCGGGCTGTCGCTTAAACCCAGTCAGCAATATCAGGATAACCACAACCCCGATCAATCATATCGGGATGTCAACTCATCCATAGTCTCAACCAGGGAGGTACCGATCAGCCCCGACAGCAACCCGGGAAGTGCAAGTCATTCCCGACAGCAATCCGGGAAGTCAGGACAACCTCAGGCACAGACCTGAAGCATTACAACACCTCCAGAAGAAAACCTGGAATGACCACGTCAGCTTCAGGTGCAACACTGAAGACGAACAGGCTCGATTGGGATCCAAATCTTGGAAACAAGTCCCAGAAATTAACCAAAAGTTGTGCCGACACTATAGGCATCCCCGGGAGGGGCAAAACGGTGATTTTATCAACTCTCAAACGATTCGGTCAAACTCAAGCCGAATTGATGCCAACAAAGTCAGAACGAACCATAACGACGATCTTGAGGGCAAACAGCGCAAGATAGCTCAACGGACAAACTGCGTGGAATCGAAGACCTGGTTATGAACCCATCTTCTTGGACCCAAAAAATATTTTATCCCATGTCATTACGACACTCTCGGCGAGGGCTTTTTGAAAAGGTATTGCACGCCTCAAACGGACGCTCCGATCAAAAGTTAGAAAGTTTCGACTTTGACTGCGCGTTGTCCGGAGTGCACGTACTTCGAGATGATAAAACCTGGCACCGCGGGCCCCACCAGGGGAGCCGTACCTCTACATGTGGTAGTAGCAGGTAGAGTGGAGGCTCCCTGTCCTATAAAAAAATGTGCCCCCATTTCATTTTAAAAAAATTCCGAAACACATCGAAGCTCTGCTAGTTTGGTTTTCTAACTATTACACCTCTTCCAAACCCAAATATTTTCACTCGAACACGTAGATATACCCATTTACTACCACATACCATAAAATAACCGGTAGATTTGGACGTATAAATCCTACGATTTGGCAAAAAGCCAGTGTAGCAGCCCATTGTAAGTATTTTCACGATCAGAAAGTGAATATTACTTCTTCGTACTTTTATACACTTGCACGTTAAGTTTCGTTTTCTAAAAATGCCCGGAACTTACTTTCGTGGCCGTTTTCGTCAAATTTTGGTATATTTCTGTACATAAACTGATTTTCTGGCATTTCTACAACTCGGATTGACAATCCGTCAGCTCCAGCAGCTTCAATGCACTAAACTCTTCATTTTGGCAACTTCGCCGGACTGGGTTATATTCCCAGTTCGGGTTTGACCTTTTTTTGTATATATTTAACTATATATATATACTAACCTTTCAATTATATCAAGCGCAGATGTTAAATCCGAGGTAGTTTACCACTTTTATATATATTTACACATATATAATCAATTTTCACCATCACTGGGTTCTCTTCCCAGTCTTGGTTGACTATATTTTTGTCAATATATATACATATATATATTTCAATTCCAGTCCGGGCACCGGTGTGAAAACCTATCGCCCTTTATACTGTTTTTGTACTCTTCGCCATACTAGGTGATCTCCCTAGTCACTGGTTGACTATTTTTCTGTAATTTACATTCAAGTCTAGCCTGGACTATTTCGTGGCCTTAATACTTTTTTTGCACACTTCACCATTACTAGGTTATCTTTCCAGTCCCTAGTTGACTACTTTTCTGTATATTTACATTCTAGTTCGGCCTGGATTATTTTGTGGCCTTTTTACTGCTTTTAAATATATTTATGCATATATAAGCAGCCTTCACCACCACTGGGTTCTCTTCTCAGTCTTGGTTAGCTACGTTTCTGTCAATATACATATATATATATATATATATATATATATATATATATATATATATATATATATTTCAATTCCAGTTCGGGCACCGGCGTGAAAATCCATCGCCCTTTACAGCTTTTATAGACAACTTTATATATATATAAATATAAATATAAATATATATATATATATATATATATATATATATATTTCCTTACTCGCTTTCTATTTAACTGCTGCTTTAAATATTCATTTTATATGAATTGGCACTGACATATCTGTGGGTGGACTAGATTTATTTAAATCTCGCCAATTCTAGTTTTCAGACGGTTCAAAACATTCTGTGTGCACCGGGAAACTAGAATGGATGTAATTTCCTTAAATCTAGCTTTCTTTCTAGTTTCAGCTTCAAAAGAAACCTCGCGTCCCTTAGATCGCTATCTAGTGGGAACGAGACGCTTCGGCAGTGCGGACCAGGATTTACTGAATGAATGATGCATTCATTCATATCAAATGATGCATAAGGTTAAAATATATTTTGAAAGATTGTCAAATCATTTTTGTCTTAGCCGAAACAAATAGCGTAGACATACGAATAACGGTGTTGTTTTTAAAACTCATTAGTTCAGTTACCTGACCCAATGTTTTCTCAAGAAAACCGAAGTGCAAACACTAGCACGAAGTCAATAATTATTGAAAATCTAGCGTAGCTAGAGGATTTAGAAAAATCCAATTTCTCCATCGCTTCAATCTCTTACCACCATCAATGCTTACTATTCCAAAACTCTTATATAATATATCTATTCTCAGTACAGTTCACCAACTTACCACACCATGGAAGCTCAGGAACTTACCACAATCATATGGGTTGAGGAACTTATCCTAGTCAGACCAAAATCGTCCATTCGCTGAGGGGTCCCATCATACGATTATGAGTCACGAACTTGTCATAGGCATGAGTCTTAAGAACTCGCACCTAAACTTAATATTATCTAATTATATCTTAGAAATCTCTATCTATCAAAATAAATATGAGAAAAGAATCACCTTTCCGCCATATGTATAATGATACCGCGACACTAACATTCCAACGATTATCAATGTGACACACTCAGTGCAAGCACAAAACTTTTGCCCATACAAAAGTTTGTACAACTAAGCCATCACATGAGTCCTCAATGGAATTCCAACACTTAACTATATCTTACTCTATCACTTGCTCATTACGAGCTTTCTACGTTTCACCACATACAACTCCTCATGAGTTCATCTCGTACTTTTATCATAGTACATTCTCTTATAGCATCAAGCTATACATACTTAGTCATTACAGACTATCTATCATTTCACAGTTCAATCTGATCACGTCGTGATCATCACTATACCTTAGGGTTCTTTCCCTATTATCAACCAAACTCCATCTGAGTTCATTCTCATTATCTTTGTCATATACATCTTATAGACATCATCTTAACATTTTTATTACCGGAGTTAGGAAACTCCTGATTCTCATTCTCTAGATACTTCGAGATTCTTCTTTGAATCTTCACGTATATATTTTAATCTTATCTTTCATTCTCTCAGGTTATAGTCTAAGGTACACTTACCTAAGGTTTATAACCTACAGCTCTGATACCAACCTGTGACGCCCCCAAATCCACGTTCCCTCGAAACCTCGGATTCGGTGCAGTCACGATACTATTATCGCCAAATTATTATATCTTTTATTTATTACTAAAAGAATACAACTTGCTTTATTACAATTTAGAATATAAATTCTATTCATATCCAAGATCTCGTCTTTACATCATATTCGATGTTACTAAAATGCGGAATAATTTAAACTTTTCAATATCCTTTGAATAAAAATCTTTTTATTGATTCCATAACTTTGATACCGATTACAAATCTTGAATCAACTATATAATATGATTCCTTCTTATCTGAGTTATCGTATAAACATCTACAACTCAACTCGATATCCTCTATGTATTATCTAATACATCTTTATAGTATGACAAGCATTAAACCTCGTAAACAAATATCAAGTACAACTACTAGAACCTAGACATGGTTCGAGTAATAATCTAATCAGTATTCTTCGTTGTGATACTATCTATCTTTATCAATCAAGAAGCACGAAGTCTTTATCGTGAATCCTTAACCTGCAAAAGTGGTTATTTGCAAGAGTGCGCTCGACAGCTCAGCAATTCTAATAGTCCTCATGCATCACATAGCATATAACATCATACTCAGTTCATGCATTTATAAACAGTTTATATTTACTACGCATGTTACTTTTCACATAACAAGTATATCATCAAAGATCAACTTTCAATCTCATTTATATCTCATATACAGTTCATATATAAGTTCACATTATCACAGCATAATATAATTCAACTAACAGTTATTGAATTCATATATCAAATAGGAACTGAAAGACTTGCCTGATTCGTAGTTTAACAACTACGACTTAACTGCTTATAGATATCTGCACTTCGTGTAATCCTACACAGTTATATTAATCATAGAGATCACACTTATCAGTTATACACTTCCATACATTCTCAATATAATAATTAGTATTACATTGTTATCTAACTTGGTTCTTAAAACCTTCGTTTCACTTTCTTAACATACTCCTATAATAGCTAGTATAGGTATACTTTTAATATCAACACTCATACACCTTTACTCGACTCGCTATGTGTTCGACACGTATTTAAAGCTCATAGATACATGATCTATATTGCTTTCATGTTTCTCAAACCTTATCGAAACCATTACATTCAAACTTTTCTAAGTTTCACCTTTCAAAATCCTTGTCATATTTTAAACTAGGCATGCAAGGTTATTATGTTTATCATATAGTCATAAACCAGTAGGGGTCAGACCATGATTTGCAGTTTAAGTAATAATACATGTCTACTACAAAATCAAGAACAAACAGACTGCACAAATCCTAAAAACAGGATGGCGCAGCTGCGCAGGTATTGGCCTTAAGAGTGGCGCAGCTGCGCCACTCACTGGTCAAACTAGAAACGAAATTTCATTCTGCTGGACCACCCGAGTTCAATCAATATCATTCAAGTTACTGATATTAATCAATACGCATGCTCTATGGTTATAATTTCAAGTTCGAACCTAGCATGCTCATCCTAATCCAATTAAGGCCATATGCCGATAAACATTAAATAAATCAAGCCCACGTTACTAATGGTCCATTACTAAAGTCATATCAACACACCACGAGGCTATACATGCTCGTGCGTTCATCACACATGTATATGTTAATCACACAGTTTATGCTTTAGAATTTTATTTTCTATGAATATGCGTGCATAGGTGAAATCCATGTTTCATCACATGATGCTTATGTCAACATGTCTATAGGCACAATGAAATCCTAATATACATGCTTGCATGTTCATAACGTAAGTTCACTTAGTACTTTATGATATTAGTTTTCACATTCAAATCTTTCTTTGAAAAGTACACTAATCTTAGTACATGCAAGGCATCTCAACATATAACTCATGTGCACTCGAAACACATATCTAAACCACATAAATGTTCTCACATGGTCAGAATCTAAAAGACGTAAGTCTTGGTCAAGTTTATTTCAAAAAGTCTTTAAGTTTTTTCTTGAAAACCTCTTGAATCCTTCACTCACGTAAGCTAGTGTACGATTAACACTAAAATTATGTATTTCATGTCAATATAAACCATACTATCATGTTTAAAATATCAGATTATATACATATTACATATGTGTCCAAGTTCACAATCGAAACTATAAGTTTCATTTCAAAACTATAAGTTTTTCTTCAATCGTGTGTACTAATATCGTTACACATGCTCATTTCATATCAAGGTAATCATATATGTATGTTATCTATATCCACATGCTTGTTCTAATTATATATCTTATGCTAGAATATAACAGAACCTGCAACAGAAAACAAAATTCCAAAATCTGGAACCGGCGCAGCTGCGCAGAGCCCCAGTTCAAAACTGGCGCAGCTGCGCAGAGCCTTGCCCAACTCAAGCCTGGTACCGGCGCAGCTGCGCCGCTGGCCAGTACAAAACTGGCGCAGCTGCGCAGTTGGTCGGCCAGAAACAAAGCAGCTTTATGCTCGGCAGACTGCAACCCAACTCACAATTTTTCACAGTAAATTCGATTCTTAACTGCTATAAAACATTTCTAACATGCTTGTAAGCTAACATAGCAACTAATAACATTTCACAATCAACTTAATCAATCAATTCATGATCAATTCAAGAATCAAGAACTTAGAAAATTACAGAAAATGAAGAACATGGTGAGAAAGTTATACCTCTGTTAAACAATTGACTTTCTTGCTAAATGGATTCTACACTATCATGATATACCCACACTAACTTTTCTAGATAGAATTCTCAGCAATTGCAATGAGGAAGATGAGGGTCTTATTTATAGAAGAATGAATATACAGACAATACTCTTATCCCCCATTTCAAACCAATGTATAGCAAGATTGTATAATGGTTAAGGAATGGTAGGTGAGAGTTGGTAAATCTCATCATGATCTCCACTCCTCCCATGATCATTGCTAGCCTAAGTTTGCTGACTTTCAAGAAAAGGAGTAGAGTAGCCATGTGCTTGTTCACGTGAAGGAGAAGAAGAGGAGGGACTCTAATATTGGGACAAGCTCATTTTCAGCAATATCAACTTGCAAATGCAATGCTTATGTTTTACATATATATATATATAGTATATACTTAAGTCACAAGTCCACTTCTAAATACAATGTAACAAATAGGTACATATACACCAACATATAATCCATGTACATTTTACTAATACCGAATGTAAATCTATTGGGTATTATTCATTATCACAACAGTTCATCCCACCGGATATAATTCTTTCGGGTACCACCACAGTGTATTATCTTCTCTATTGGTAAATTCAATAATTGTTTACTATATATTCATGATATATTATTTTATTGTATACTTAATATACACATTGTCACACCCACATTTCATGTACCTCTTACAACTCAATAAACTTTACTATATAGTTTATATTCATATATAACATAGTCGCATTGCACTTTATACTTCGCATAACATATAGTTAACTATCATACGTTATACTTTAATATCGCATGGTTGCACATAAAAATTAATAAATTACTTATCTTATCAATTAATTAATAATAATATTAATTAATCCATTTCTCATTAATCCATGGAATTATAATTTCCACGCTAATTGATTAACACTTTATATGATTTATTATCACGTTAAATAAATATAAATCTTTTTATATTTATAAATCATTTACTCATTAATCATCATATTATCAAATAATTACTTGATAATAGTATATTGTTCATAACAATAATTAATATTAGAAGACAATTTATCTCATCACAAATCCGATTATACTTATAATCGATTTCCTTATTATTATACTATCACTAGCCATAATAATTTAACATACTATCATAATAACAATTAACAATTAATTTAGATTAATTGTTTAATTAATAATTCCTCCATCATTAAATTAGTCAATTCATTACTGAATCTATTATTGTGCCACACAAGATATCTCTCACAAGCTCAATCTTAAGCTTATCATTATTCTCATCACTTACTCATTTCTCACCACATTACTACTTATAACCTGTTCAATTAAATTAGAACTATTAAATCCAAGGTCCACATATAAATATTTTACAAATCGAATATTCAAATATTATATATAACCTTTACGGAAATATAATAACTCAAGCTATTAAAATGTTAAATTACTTCAATTAATTATACTTATAATAAGTATAACCTTTACGCTTATAATAATTAATATATACTCTATTAATTAAATAATAACTTAAGTTATTTAATATATTAAAATAACTTAGTTTCCTTTCATTAATTAAACTCCTTTGAAAATACATTAGAAATTATGTATTTTGTCATATCATAAAATATTATGTTTTCTCCAAATAAGCACATTCGTTATTAGAAAATAATTTACTTATTGTCTCATGATATTATTTTTAATATAATATGAAATAACTATATGTACGACACATGTACATATATTACATATAGAAAATAGATAATAAGTTTATTTTCTATTATAATAAATTGTTTCCATCAATTTAATTACATATAGCAAATACGTTTTAATATATTTACTATATTAACCAATCACACCTCATACAAAAACATATAAGGTAATATTATTATTCAAAAATAACATTTCCTCCTTTTATTAAAATAATTCAATATTAGAAATTATTTTAATATCCTTTATTAGAAATATATAATAACTATTTCTTTTTCTTTTCTATAAATTGTTCCCAAAACAATTTTTTCAAATATTCATTTAAAGATATAATGATTTCCATCTCCCTTTAATAACGTATATATATTTAACGTTATTCGCAAATTAGACTTTCTCACATATTACTATTCTAAGTAATATATATAAAAGTACCAACTATAATTACATATTCAACACACATATTAATTCACTCCTTTACTTAAGTAAATTAAACACTGTACTATATCATCATAGTTAATTAAGATTCAATACTGACATTATATTATTCCATAATATAACTCACAACTTATATTAACTAATATTTATTCTTATTAGTTAATTCCTTAACTAACTCATGCTTCACTATCCAAACCTATTCACGGATAGCTTAAGTGCTATTAATAACCTATATTATAAACATACTAGTTATTAATACACATACTCAAGAATATGGTGATTATACATTAAGGATATTTAATGTCACCAACTTACTATGATAAAATAATTATATAAATTATTTAATATCGATAGGAATTTATCCATTTCCTTTATCTCAACTGGATCGTCTCTACGATAAGTAACAAATATATATTAATAATATATTTATAAATCACAAAAACACATTTTACATAGTCCATATTATCCTATGTAATATAATACCACATACCTCATATCACATATATATATTATTATTCGAACCCATCTCACAGTTTAAGAATTTTATTTATTAAATCCTTATTTAATAATATCTGAAAATTCGGGTTCTTACAGAATGCATGAAATTCTGCGTCTCCACAGCCAATGAATGACTGAATGTTGCATCTTTATTGAATGTATGAATGCCGCGTCTTTACATTGAATGAATGTGAATGAATGCTTTTCTACTTTTTAGTGCTTCGCACCAATATTTAGTGCTTCGCACCCATGTCATCATATGCACGATGGTGAGGCATGATGTATGTGAATGTATATTGTGTGTCCCTCTCACAAGGAGGAAAACCCTGCCGGTGATAAGTAATGTCTCTATGGACGACTAAGTCTCTGGGGCTCATAAAAATGCACCACCCAGATTCGCTCTAGTTGAAAGATCGGATTAATTTACCCTCTAGTAGATTGCGATGATCTGGGAACCTTCATGCCGAAAACAAAGCTGCGAGAGTAACCTAGGATAGCTCAGCCTCTGATTAACCAAATTCGAAGGGAAGCTTATTTATGCCTTCCCCTTTCAATTCTGTGTTAAGTCTCCAATTACCGAGGAGCACAATGTAAATATCATAATGAAAGATTTACTTTCCTTGTCAAAATACAATGTCATCCTGTCATCAAAACAACTAACCTCGATTTTGCAGGACAAAATCTAAAAAATACATCATGCATCCTGTCCTTACCTACATGAAGAAATTGACACACCTACGTTTTGTTGTAGGTAAAAATTGGTCATATTACTAGGTCTAAATCTAAAGCACACAGTCCATCCACGGACATGGCTTCCAGTGCTCAACCAGAATCCACTCCGTTATCCAGGGAAGAGTTCGAAGGTCTGAAAAATTAGATAGCTGAACTAGCCGATTTTCTAAGAGAACAAAGCAAGGCCCTTAAAGGGAAACAAACCCAAACCCATGCAGAGCCAAGAGCACATAGTGGTAGTCAATAGACTGAAAAGGCCGAGACTCAAATTCCTGGACCACAGAACCAGGACATAACCAACAAAACTCCTGAAATCACCATCCTTAGCAAAGAACAGTAAACTGGTGACCTTCTCAAAAAAGTACAATAGATGGAAGAAACCCTCTGGTCTATCAAAGGGATTGGGGCCTTTGGCAATGTTAATTACTCTGACCTCTTATTTTCCCTAGGGCTCATTATCTTGATGAATTCAGAACTCCCGATTTCGAGAAATATGATGGATTGGGGGATCCTTACAAACACCTAAAAGTATTCATCAGAGAACTTAGATCATATACAGAGGACGAGAAGCTTTGAATGAAGCTATTTCAGAAGAGTCTAACCAGAGAGGCGAGAGCCTGGCATGCCCGTCTGGACAACTCCAAAATCCACAGCTGGGAAGAACTGGCCCACGCTTTTCTTAGTCAATATAGCTTTCAATCTCAGCTGGCTTCAGACAGATATTAAATAACTAAGATCAAGAAAAAGTACACTGAATCATTCAGAGAATATGCCCAACGATGGAGACGGGCCGCAGCACAAGTCACCCCAGCCATGACTGAATCTAAAATAGTCATGACCTTCATTGACATCCAAGAAGCTCGATATTATGAGAGGGTCCTAGCAGGCATAGGAAAACCATTCTCTGAAATGATCAAACATGGCGAGATGGCAGAAATGGGGCTCAAATCCGGGAAAATAAATGATATGACCGCCCTCGAAGCTGTCGCCGGGCATATCCAATCCAGAAATTACAGGAGTAATCCCCGGAGGGTCCACAAAAAGAAAGATGAAGAAGTGCCCTTAGTCTTACAAGGACAAAATCCAAGGGGCGAGTCAAATAGTACGCCCATTCAAAGGAGGAACTATACCCCTTTTCAAAATCCAACACAACCGTCAAACCCTCCACTCAAGAAAAATATGGAGGTTAGGAGTTTAAGAACTTTCACCCCTCTAGAGGATTCACTCGAGAACGTATTCAAACTTCTGACAGTCCAAAAGAATATTGTTTAACTCCTTCCACCAACCAACACTAATGGTCAGAATTTTGACCGAAGTAAGAAGTGTGCTTATCACTCTGGATCTCCAGGCCATGACACCCAAGATTGTTGGTCTCTCAAGCACAAAATACAAGACTTGATTGACAGCGGAGAGATTGTGGTCACAAAGCCTGAGCAACCCCATGTGCAGGACAATCCTTTGCCATAACATAAAGAGGAGAATTTTAACATGATCAGCACTACAAATGGAGAAGGATCCAAATACCTCTGTTTTGTGGGAGAATCAACTCCATCCAGCAATAACACCCCAGACAGTTAGGAAATATCAGAAAGGAAGTTCCTAATAGAGCAGGAGATCTAGTCTATTAAGGAGCAGATCGAACAATTGGCAGAACTGGTTGTCTATCAGCATCAGATCACCAGAAAAATTATCAAACGGGCCAACCGGTTTGATATCGAGTGTCCTCCCACACCAGAGATTAATCCCATGCAAGACCATAGCCGGTCTTATGAGCACGAACCCTAGACTAACAAAGGGGTGGAAGAAGCAAGTGTCCAAACTGATAGGAAATTCCTATTTCAAAGGAACTTCACCAACCTAAACCAATCAATGGAGGAAATCCTTCGAATGCTGATCAACGAGGGAAGGGTTGCAGACTTGTTACCTCTATTAAACCCTCAAGCCAGAAAATTCAAACCTGACCAAATATATCAGTACCATTCCCAGTCACCCTGCCATGACACTGAGGATTGCTGGGCGCTTCGTAACCTGATTCAAGACATGATTGAAAATGGTGACCTGATAAATGGAAATCAAATTCTCGATCTTCCAGATAACGACACTCTCTGGATCCCCACTATATGGAACCAGAACACAGTGGCTGTCATATCATGCGATGGGGAGTCGACTCTCAAACCCATGGTACTGACAGGGAAAGGGGTCCAAGAGATATAAAATCCTGTGCAGGTGGCTGCACCTCAGCCTCTAATCTTGCCCTTCAGACCTCAATATCGAATCACCAATATAAAGAAGGTCCCATGGAACTACAAGAACAATGAAGGCTCCACTTCAAACAATATTATCGTTGAGCCGAAAGACAATCCATTATACCTTCCTCATAGGGTAATCAAACCAGTCATCTAAGCAAAAGAGAAGGTGGCTGAAGAGAAAATCAAAGAGTTCCTCAAACAAATGGGACACCATGAAATCAAAATAGTGCAAAGCTTGGAGGACGCACCTAAACAAGTGTCCATCCTTGACTTGATCCTATCCTCAGCGGATCATCGCAACATTCTAGTGAAAGTACTAGAAGAAGCTCATTTGCCACATACAGTCAACACCGAGAAATTACGTCACGTGATTGAACACATCTTCAACAACAATGTAATATCTTTCACTAACGATGATATCCCGGCAGAGGGAACAGGCCACCACAAGTCCCTACATATAGCTGTAATGTCCTCCGGATATGTGATCGGAGGTGTGCTCATCGATGGAGGATCATCCCTCAACATTTGTCTATACGATACTTTAGAAAGGATGAAGATCAATCCAAACCGGATCAAAACCAGTCATATGGTCATCCGGGCCTTCGATGGATGTCATCGACAGGCTATGGGGGAAATAGAGCTTCCTCTAGAGATTGGCTCACACACTTTCTACGTATATTTCCAGGTGCTCAGCATCGCCACCGAATATAACTTGTTGCTGGGTAGACCCTGGATCCACATGGCAGGGGCAATGCCATCCACCCTCCATTAACAACTCAAGTACATTATCAACGATAGCCTCATCAAAGTAAATGCTAAACAGAATACCCTACCTATATACACGGGGATATGCCAGTGATCAGCCTGGATGCGGGGATTGAACCTGCAAGTTTTCAAGCTCTAGAGGTGAGCGATACTCAGTATCTACCTATTGCGGCACCAGCCCTAAAGCCTAAAGTCTCCACCGAAGTAATGACAGTGGGGCAAGAAATGGTATCTTCGGGTTTCCAACCTGGAGAAGGGTTGGGAAATGATAAGCAAGGTATCAAGATGCCAATACAAATCCCAAGTTAGATTGGGAGAGCAGGATTGAGATATTCATCTGGGTCAAGCCGTCGGAACCCAGATAAACATCCCAAGGCTCATGCCACCACAATTCTGCTGCCAAACCTCACAAATGCTGGATTGGTGAAACCTACGAGGAAAATCCCGACTGCGGTATCAGCCATGCTATTTCCTCCAATCATACTTGTTCATGAAAGAAAAGCCCTCAAGTCTGACCCAGACAGCGAAAAGGGAAAAGAAAAGATCCTATATGAAGGACAAGACCCATTCGCCAACATGAGGGTCATTATCAACTACGAGGGCATGAATGACGAACTCCCAGACAGCGACGACTAGGATCAAGTTTAAACTCCTCGCATCAAGAAGGGAAAATGGAGTTGTTCAAAGTAGAGCCCTGGCCCTATTATAAAGGATGTCTCAGTCATCATCCAAGACGAGACAGATAATCACAAATCCCTGATCCTCCCGGTTCATGAAGATCTAACCTTGGATAACTGAAGCAGTGTCCCTTGCCTCGGTCAAAAAAGGTAAAGGGGCAGAGAGAGTCAATCTGCCCTTTAATCATGCTTTCATTGACTACTTATTTTTGATTGCACAGCTATAACAACAACTTTGTCATGCTTTACAAAATGCTTTGTATAGTTAAGCAGTTGTAAATATCTAAGATGAAAGTTTTTTTGTTTTCAGGACTCAAGCGTTGGATGTGTTTGTCTCTGCTGATGAGATGTCAACCTGTCAAAATGACTATGACTTTGATGTAGAACTGAACTTTGACATGATGGATATTTATTAAGAGGAGGAGGATGACTATGAGGTGCCCGAGCAGATCAAAGAATGGGTTAAAGAAAACCCAAACTAAACCTCGACCAAACAACCACTATCAACATAATAACCTCCGAAAACATCAAAGAAATCCAAATAGGTTCAGACCTCACACCCAATAAAAAAGCTAACCTGATCGAAATCCTAACACAGTACCAGGATGTATTTGCATGGCCACATAAGAAATGATTGGCTTGTCTACTGATATTGTCATCCATCGAATGCCCATCAAAGAAGGGTTCAAACCAGTCAAGCAAAAGCTCAGGCGATTGAAACCTGAGTGGCGTCTGAAAGTCAAAGAAGAAATCGTTAAGCAATTCAAAGCCAGAATCATCATGGTATTAACATACCCAGAATGGCTGTCAAATATAGTTCCCGTGCCTAAGCCCGAACGAAAAGTACGAGTCTGCGTGGATTACCAGGATTTGAACAAAGCCTGCCTCAAGGATAATTTCCCGGTACCTTTCATTTACATCTTGATTGACAATACTACACAGTATGACATGTATTCCTTCGTGGATTACTTTGCTGGTTATCATCAAATCATGGTTGTTGAAGAGGACCGGGAGAAAATAACTTCCATCACTCCCTTGGGAACCTTCTGCTATAGACAACTATCCTTCGGCCTTATCAATGTCGGAGTCACGAATCGGCGAGCCATGATGGCCCTCTTTCATGACATGATGCACAAAGAGATAGAAGTTTATGTGGATGACATCATCATCAAATCCCGGAGGGAGGATGATCACATCGACCATCTCAAGAAGTTGTTCAATAGGTTACGTAAGTATAACCTCAAGCTAAATCCTGCCAAATGTACTTTTGGTGTCAAAGCAGACAAGCTGCTAGGATTTTTGGTGAGCAATCAAGGCATCGAGTTTGACCCTGCCAAGATCGAAGCCATTACAGAAATGCTCGTACCTCGTACAGGGAAGGAGATATGTGGATTCCTAGGAAGGGTCAACTTCATAAGCCGATTCATTTCACAGCTCACAGCAACCTGTGAACCTATCTTCAAGCTTTTTAAGGAAGAATCCCTCCACCAAATGGAATGAGGAATGTCAACAAGCCTTCCTTGCCATCAAGAAGCAGCTAATCGAAGCACCGATATTGGTACCCCCAAGGGATGGAGTTCCTTGTTCATGTACCTGTCTGTCAATACCAACGCAATAGGCTGCATGTTAGGACATAAAGATGATAGTAGTAAAGAAAGAGTAATCTACTACATCAGCAAAAGATTCAGCAGTGATGAACAGAAATACACCCTGATCGAGAAGACATGTTGTGCATTAGCATGGGCTGCCATGATGTTGCAACATTATTTGCATCGGCATACGACCTACCTCATATCCCGCATGGATCCACTCAAATACGTATTCAACAAACCAATGCTGAATTGCCAACTATCCAAATGGCAGTTGATCCTACAGCAGTTCGACATTGTCTACGTGACATAGAAGTCAATTAAGGGTCAAGGCATTGCATATCAATTAGCTAATGCACCTTCGGAGCCCCTGGAGATATTTTTCCCGGATGATGGGATCATGACAATTCAATAACTCCAATCTGAGAATACAGTCAAACCATGGAAAATGTATTTTGACAGAGCGGTAAACATGGAAAGTGCCGGAGCTGGGGCAGTCCTCATCTATGGTGCAGAAAAGCTGTATCCTGTAGCTACCAAACTTCAATTTGGCAACACCAATAACACTACCAAGTATAAAGGCTGTATAATGGGGTTGAAATTAGCCCAATCCATGTCTATCAAGCACCTACTCATCTTCGAAGATTCTAAGCTGGTCATCAGACAAACCACCGGCTCGTATCTCACCAAAGAACTTCATTTGTTGCCCTATCATCGGCAGGTCCTCAAAATATCCTGGGAATTTGAAGATATAACCTTCGTTCATATTCCTCGGGGTCGGAATGGCATCGCTGATGCATTGGCAATGTTGGCTTTATTAATTAGCATATCTGATAACAGTGGATTTCCCAACATCAAGTTCACAATTCAGAAAGCCCCGACATATGGGAATTACATTGGAGAAGTATCAGATGAAATACCTCCAGTCAAGCAGTCTTGGTATCAAGACATCAAAGAATATCTCCATGATGGATCCACACCAGCTGGGGCAAGTCAATCCGAGCGAAAGCGGATTCACAAAATTGCCATGAAGTTCTATTTGAGCGGAGATGCACTTTACAAAAGAGATGCTGGAATAGGCTTGTTAAGATGCCTCGACAAAGAGCAAGCCCAAAGACTTATGGATGAAATCCACGATGGAGTCTGTGGTCCACATATGAGCGGCCCTCTGCTGGCCAAGAAAATATTAAGAACTGGACATTATTAGATCTCTCTTAAGGCTGACTGCGATGATCAAGTTAAGAGATGTTTTTAATTCCAAATACATGGAAATGCCATCCACGCTCCTCCAAATGAGCTGCACAATATGAGTTCACTATAGCCTTTCTCTATATGGGGAATGGATGTGATAGGTTTAGTGGAACCAAAAGCCAGCAATGGTCATCAATTCATCTTCACCATGATCGTTACTTCAACAAATGGGTTGAAGCAGCCTCCTTTCCAAAGTCACAAAAGAGGTCATCATTAGTTTCATCAAAAACAATGTCGTCTGTTGATATAAACAACCGGAGGTGATCGTATCAGACAATGCCAAGAACCTGAACAATCAAATGATGAAAGAATTGTGCAGCAAGTTCCACATCAAGCATCCCAACTCCGTCATCTATCGGCCCAAGATGAACGGTGCTGTTGAAGTGTCCAATAAAAACATCAAGGAGATCATGCAGAAAATGTCCGCCAATCACAAGGAATGGCCTAACCTGCTGCCTCTCACTCTGTTAGCATACATGACGTCAATGCGCACCTCTACTAGGGCTACCCCCTATTGTAAGAACCCGAATTTTTAGATATTATTAAATAAGGATTTAATAAATAAAATTCTTAAACCGTGAGATGGGTTCGAATAATAATATATATATGTGATATGAGGTATGTGGTATGTGGTATTATATTACATAGGGTAATATGGACTATGTAATATGTGTTTTTGTGATTTATAAATATATTATTAATATATATTTGTTATTTAGCGTAGAGACGATCCAGTTGAGATAAAGGAGGTGGATAAATTCCTATCGATATTAAATAATTTATAGAATTATTTTATCATAGCAAGTTGGTGACATTAAATATCCTTAATGTATAATCACCATATTCTTGAGTATGTGTATTAATAACTAGTATGTTTATAATATAGGTTATTAATAGCACTTAAGCTATCCGTGAATAGGTTTGGATAGTGAAGCATGAGTTAGTTAAGGAATTAACTAATAAGAATAAATATTAGTTAATGTAAGTTGTGAGTTATATTATGGAATAATATAATGTCAGTATTGAATCTTAATTAACTATGATGATATAGTACAATGTTTAATTTACTTAAGTAAAGGAGTGAATTAATATGTGTGTTGAATATGTAATTATAGTTGATACTTTTTATATATATTACTTAGAGTGGTAATATGTGAGAAAGTCTAATGTGCGAATAACGTTAAATATATATACGTTATTAAAGGGAGATGGAAATCATTATATGATTAAATGTATATTGAAGAAATTATTTTGGGGAACAATTTATAGAAAAGAAAGAGAAATAGTTATTATATATTTCTAATAAAGGATATTAAAATAATTTCTAATATTGAATTATTTTAATAAAAGGAGGAAATGTTATTTTTGAATAATAATATTACCTTATATGTTTTTGTATGAGGTGTGTTTGGTTAATATAGTAAATATATTAAAACGTATTTGCTATATATAATTAAATTGATGGAAACGATTTATTATAATAAAAAATAAACTTATTATCTATTTTCTATATATAATATATGTACATGTGTCGTACATATAGTTATTTGATATTATATTAAGAATAATATCATGAGACAATAAGTAAACTATGTTCTAATAACGAATGTGCTTATTTGGAGAAAACATAATATTTTATGATATGGCTAAATACATAATTTTAAATGTATTTTCAAGGGAGTTTAATTAATGAAAGGAAACTAAGTTATTTTAATATATTAAATAACTTAAGTTATTATTTGATCGTGAATATTATTATTGGAATAATTAATAGAGTATATATTAATTATTGTAAGCGTAAAGGTTATACTTATTATAAGTATAATTAATTGAAGTAATTTAACATTTTAATAGCTTGAGTTATTATATTTCCGTAAAGGTTATATATAATATTTGAATATTCGATTTGTAAAATATTTATATGTGGACTTTGGATTTAATAGTTCTAATTTAATTGAACAGGTTATAAGTAGTAATGTGTTGAGAAATGAGTAAGTGATGAGAATAATGATAAGCTTAAGATTGAGCTTGTGAGAGATGCCTTGTGTGGCACAATAATAGATTCAGTAATGAATTGACTAATTTAATGATGGAGGAATTATTAATTAAACAATTAATCTAAATTAATTGTTAATTGTTATTATGATAGTATGTTAAATTATTATGGCTAGTGATAGTATAATAATAAGGAAATCGATTATAAGTATAATCGGATTTGTGATGAGATAAATTGTCTTATAATATTAATTATTGTTATGAACAATATACTATTATCAAGTAATTATTTGATAATATGATTAATGAGTAAATGATTTATAAATATAAAAAGATTTATATTTATTTAACGTGATAATAAATCATATAAAGTGTTAATCAATTAGCGTGGGAATTATAATCCCATGGATTAATGAGAAATGGATTAATTAATATTATTATTAATTAATTGAGGAGATAAGTAAATTATATTCTTCTATATGCAAGCATGCGAATAAAATGTATAGCGTATAGTAACTAACTATATATTATATGAAGTGTGAAGTGTAGTGCAACTATATTATATAGTGTGGTGCAATAATTATGTGACTATACTGTATATAGAGACCATGTATCAAGACTAATTAAACTACGTGAGTTACATAACATTATCGCTTATGTAACATGATAAGGATTTCAATAATTTAATTTAATACATCATGAGGTATGTGACAATATGAGATGGGTGGATACATTAGGGTGTACATATGTGTTTGTGTATATGTACATATGACTTATATTAATGTGTCAATATTAAGTAAATCTAATGTGAATTATAATGTCCAAAGGGATATAACCTAAGTGTACAATTATACATTGATGTAGGAATATATATAATATACATATGTATGTTGCACAAAGGAATACAATACTGAGTTTATTAAGCCTTGTCCCATAATGAGAGGCACATTTCCTTCTCACGTGAACTCTAGAAGCTAGCTACTCTACCACTATTTCTCTCAAACTCAGCAATAATCTAGCTAATGAGTGTAAGGGGAGTGGTATTCATGATTGAATCCACCCACTCTCAATCACCATTCCTTAACCATTATACAAACTTGAAATTTATTAGTTTGATTTGGGAGATTTTGCATTTGTCTGGATATTGAGTTGCCTATAAATAGAGCCTTCTCTTCTTCTATTACACTTGCTGAGATTTTCTGATTTAATTGAGAGTAGAGAGTAAGCATATATCAGTGGTAGAAGTCTGGAGAAGAAGGAAGCAATAAGCAGAGGTATACCATTCTTTGTTCTTCAATTCTTGAAAATGTTAAGTTCTTAATTATGCTTGCATTCCATGTTAAATTGATTTAATAATGGTTGATAGTTATTATCTACGTTAGTAATCATATTAGTAATACAATATGGCATGGTTAGAAGAGAATTCGTAGAGAAAATTTGTGAGTTGGGTTGCAGTCTGCCGAACAGAAAGTTGCTCTATTTCTGGCCGGCCACCTGCGCAGCTGCGCCAGTTTTGTACTGGCCAGCGGCGCAGCTGCGCCGGTACCAGACTTGAGTTAGGCAAGGCCCTGCGCAGCTGCGCCAGTTTTGAACTGGGGAGCTGCGCAGCTGCTCCGGTCCCCTGTCCCAGTTTCTAGTTTTTGTTTCCTGCTTCAAATCTGATGGTACTAATTGGTTGTTACCACTTAGAGCAAACATGTGAACATAAACAACATGCATACCTTGATACAACATGCATGATTTTAACAATGTTATAATGTATATCATGAAATGGAAAGTGTATGTTTTAAGGAAAAACTTATAGTTTTAAAATGAAAATTTTAGTTTTAAATGTGAACTTTGACATATGTATAACATATGTACATTCTGATTTTTTGAAAGCATGCTCGTATGGTTTATATTGACATGAAATACATAATTTAAGTGTCAATCGTACACTAGCATACATGAGTGAAGGATTCAAGAGGTTTTCAAGAAAAACTTAAAGACTTTTTGAAATAAACTTGACCAAGACTTACGTCTTTTAGATTCTGACCATGTGAGAACATTTATGTGGTTTAGATATGTGTTTCGAGTGCACATGAGTTATATGTTGAGATGCCTTGCATGTACTAAGATTAGTGTACTTTTCAAAGTAAGATTTGAATGTGAAAACTAATATCATCAAGTACTAAGTGAACTTACGTTATAAACATGCAAGCATGTATATTAGGATTTTATTGTGCCTATAGACATGTTGACATAAGCATCATGTGATGAAACATGGATTTCACCTATGCACGCATATTCATAGAAAATAAATTTCTAAAGCATAAACTATGTGATTAACATATACATGTGTGATATACGCACGAGCATGCATACTTAGTATTGTTTAGCCTCGTGGTGTGTTGATATGACTTTAGTAATGGACCATTAATAACATGGGCTTGATTTGTTTAAAGTTTATCGGCATATGGCCTTAATTGGATTAGGATGAGCATGCTAGGTTTCGAACTTGAAATTATAACCATAGAGCATACGTATTGATTAATATCAGTAACTTGAATGATATTGATTGAACTCGGGTGGTCCAGCAGAACGAAATTTCATTCCTGGTTTGATCAGTGAGTGGCGCAGCTGCGCCACTCTTAAGGCCAATACCTGCGCAGCTGCGCCATCCTGTTTTCAGGATTTGTGCAGTCTGTTTGTTCTTGATTTTGTAGTAGACTTGTATTATTACTTAAACTGCAAATCATGGTCTGACCCCTACTGGTTTATGACTATATGATAAACATAATAACCTTGCATGCCTAGTTTAAAATATGACAAGGATTTTGAAAGGTGAAACTTAGAAAAGTTTGAATGTAATGGTTTCGATAAGGTTTGAGAAACATGAAAGCAATATAGATCATGTATCTATGAGCTTTAAATACGTGTCGAACACATAGCGAGTCGAGTAAAGGTGTATGAATGTTGATATTAAAAGTATACCTATACTAGCTATTATAGGAGTATGTTAAGAAAGTGAAACGAAGGTTTTAAGAACCAAGTTAGACAACAATGTAATACTAATTATTATATTGAGAATGTATGGAAGTGTATAACTGATAAGTGTGATCTCTATGATTAATATAACTGTGTAGGATTACACGAAGTGCAGATATCTATAAGCAGTTAAGTCGTAGTTGTTAAATTACGAATCAGGCAAGTCTTTCAGTTCCTATTTGATATATGAATTCAATAACTGTTAGTTGAATTATATTATGCTGTGATAATGTGAACTTATATATGAACTGTATATGAGATATAAATGAGATTGAAAGTTGATCTTTGATGATATACTTGTTATGTGAAAAGTAACATGCGTAGTAAATATAAACTGTTTATAAATGCATGAACTGAGTATGATGTTATATGCTATGTGATGCATGAGGACTGTTAGAATTGCTGAGCTGTCGAGCTCACTCTTGCAAATAACCACTTTTGCAGGTTAAGGATTCACGGTAAAGATTTCGTGCTTCTTGATTGATAAAGATAGATAGTATCGCATTGAAGAATATTACTTAGATTATTATCTGGACCATGTTTAGATTCTAGATGATGTACTCGATAGTTGCTTACACTGTTTAATACTTATTGTATTGTAAGAATGTATTAATTAATACATAGAGGATATCGAGTTGAGTTGTAAATGTTTATACGATAACTCAGATAAGAAGGAATCATATTATATAGTTGATTCAAGATTTGTAATCGGTATCAAAGTTATGAAATCAATAAAAGATTTTATTCAAGGAGGATTGAAAAAGTTTAAATTATTCTGCATTTTAGTAACATCGAATATGATGTAAAGATGAGATCTTGGATATAAATAGAATTTATATTCTAAATTGTAATAAACAAAGTTGTATTCTTTTACTAATGATTAAAAGATGTAATTATTTGACGATAGTAGTATCGTGACTGCACCGAATCTGAGGTTTCGAAGGAACGTGGATTTGGGGGCGTCACACCCTATTTGTTAGTTTATGGCATGGAGGCAGTCCTTCCCATAGAAGTAGAGATGGAATCCTTGCGAGTGATGATCGATGCTCAGATAGACGAAGATCAATGGTTGCAAAACCGATATCACCAACTGTCTCTGATAGATGAAAAGAGGGCTACAGCTATTTTCAAAGGACAATTATACCAGCAAAGGATCGCCAGATCCTACAACAAAAAGGTCCAAATTCGATAATTCAAAAAAATGACTTGGTACTAAAGAAAGTCCTGGCCAATCAGGATGAAGCCAAAGGAAAGTTCACCCCAAATTGGGAAGGCCCTTTCATTGTCAAGGAGGTGTTGACAGGGGGAGCTATCATACTACAATAAATGGATGGGAATGAATTTCCCCAACTCATTAATTCAGACACCATCAAAAGGTACTACGTTTGAGTCAGATGCATACCCGCATACGCGTCCTACGAATCAAATCAGGTTCGATTTTTCACTAGAAAGCCGAAACTACGAATGACCTGATCTCCCTACACCCGGAAGTACGTAGGAAGCCATTTCTGGTGCGGTCAAACCAAATAAAAAAAAACTCAAAAACTCATCAAACCAAACTCAAAAACCCAAGATAAATATTTTTCAAGCCTCTCTCCAACCAAACAACCTGAACTACGAATGACCTGATCTCCCTCAACCAGGGAGTACGTATGCAGCCATTTATGGTGCGGTTTGACCTTCAAGAAAAAATAAAACCCTAATAAAATACCAGTTCCAAGACACCGAAAGACATACAAAAGCTAAATCCTATCAAGCTATCCTGATCAACAGGCCCATCTGAGATAATCCCTAACATCTCAACTGTCAGTCCATCAAGGAGAAGCTCAAGATACATCTACAACTGCGAGTCATGAAAGAAGGTGGTAATCACTCAGTAATGACAGCACATATCCAATCAGGGAAGTGAATCAAAACTATATTTCTCTGATATATAACACTGCTTGATATATACATAATGCCTTGTACATGATAAAAATGGTTGATCTAGTCTGTGCAGGAAAAATAAATCTAGTTTATGGACCCAAAGATAAGCGGGCCAGCAATGCCAGCATGGCATCTCTCTCTAAAGATTGGGGAGCAGCTACAAGTGCAATCCCCTCGGCCTCCATACGGCCCAAAACCTCCACGGTCATCTCCAAGGTGGCACTGTGGTCATCAATATATGCACTCATCTCGGTAACCAAACCACGAGTGTAAGATCAAAGTGCCGTACTATCAGCAATGTGGAAATCACGGGAAGCTATAGCCTCATCCCTCTCCGTAAAAGCTGTGTCTCGAGCGGTCAAAGTCTCCTCGATCTCAACATATGTTGCGTCTCTAGCTGAGTAGATCTTGTCTCGCTCCACAACCGCTGCATCTCTAGCAGATCGAAGCTCCTCTCTCTCTATCAAGCCAGCATCCAAAGCAATCGTGAGCCCATCTCTCTCTATCAAAGATAAATCTCTGCCCGACAAGGCAGTCAACATCTGCGCTCTAGCCGAGTCTCGCTCAAAGGTCATCATAAATAGTGAGTCCGCTAAAACCGGATCTGTCCCCGCAGGAATGGTCAGGGGATCGCTAACTAATGTTGTGGTCAAACCCATGAACAATACATCCTCGGTAAGAGAATCTGGATCCTCCATAGGTTCCTCCGCGTCTGAATTTATAATAGGAACTGAAGGAACAAATACTGTTGCTTCTATATCTGCCCCAAGCCATGCAGAGTACTCCGGAGAACGGTGCGGATGGCTACCAGAGAAATCAGCCCTCTCTCGATGAGTCCAACACTCATATACTCTAACCAAGTCGACAGATGCCATAGATGGAGCC
Organism: Panax stipuleanatus; assembly: GCA_020205555.1. NCBI lineage: Eukaryota > Viridiplantae > Streptophyta > Magnoliopsida > Apiales > Araliaceae > Panax > Panax stipuleanatus. Next base: position 73,641,705 of record CM035119.1, on the reverse strand, counting down.
GACATCCTCTAATCAGTAGCCCTCTCAAAGTGGTGCAGACTTTGAAACTGATCAAACTGCTCCATAACTGCCAAGGGATGATAGATAGTCACTCCCTTCAATCCCGCCAGGGGTAAGTAATCTAGGCCAGAAGCATGGGTGATAAAGCTATATGGGGACGCTAGCCCTGAGCATGGAAAGATCAAGAACGGATGCTCAATATTCGACAAAAATGCCAACCATGACTCTGCATCAATGCACTCCGCAGGCCGAAAGGAATAAACTATGGATGTCTCGTGAGTGAAGCAAAAGCCCCAAGGCCTGAAGAGTCCAATTGGTCGTATATGGGACATCTGCCATATATATAAAAAGACCGAACTACCACAAAAAAACCCCTCCGGATGGGTACTACAATGAGTAACTGACCTCAATATCCCAGTCAGTATCATAGGGATGAGGGTACTACCCTGCCTAAGAGCCCTAACCATGACTACCAATCCCACATCCAGATGATCCAAGCGTAGCGCATGTATACGTATGCCACAACACACATCAGTAGAATATCTATCCTGGTCGCATGTCATACCTCTGCTAAAATAACAAAATCCCCGACATGGCGATCATAGCTATCAATGTCGCCAAAGTGCTCGATCAAGAAGTCAATGGAGATCACATGCCCAAAAATTATCTCATCCATGACTATACTCTGACAAAGACCGGACAGCCGGATGAAGGGTCTCCACATGTCGCTAATCGCCATCCGAGCATATGAAAACTCTAAGTCTGGTACTCCTCTAGAGTCGGCGATAGCTCACGCTGCCAGATGCGGAACACCTGCCTCTCAGGCATCCACAAGGGTAAAAGACCGTCAACAAACCCGTATAGAACTCTAAACTCCGTAAGGGCCAGCGAATGCCCCAACATATGGTCCACGGTCCCCCTGGCTAAAAATGGCAGACTTTTATACCAGAACCTCAACGATACTTCCACCACAGAAGATAGTACATGCTCAATACGGCTGACGAAAGACGACGTCATCTGTATCACCATACCACAAGACCATTTAGGGGTCAAACTCACCTGTCTAAATGCATATATATGGCATAATATATGCATGATGACAAATATAAACATGATGCAATAGATAAAAAAGATCGTGAATATCTACAACAAGCTATCTACTGTAGGCATCATCCCTGTCTGATAATACAAAGCAAAAAGGAGAATACAGGGAAATGGGGCACCACCACCCAACTAATACAGTGGTCTATCAAAATGATGGCATAACCGTCGAATAGCCAAAATAGTGGCTGACCAAAAAGTAGCTACAACAACTATCAAAGGAAGTCAATGACATTAATGTCAAAGCGATCGACCTGCTCCATCTCCTCGGTGGATACAAAACTGCTGCTATCAAACATGTCTGGGCGGTATAAGGTAGGATCTGCCCCTGCAAAGCTTCTGCTAAATGGACCTGAAGAGGGGCCTGCTCCAGAGCTGGATGGGTCAAATGAAGATGCCTCTGACGGATCTTGGCCAAGGTGCCTGATAAAGAAACGGGACTGCTCCAACTCCCTAGTCAGATCTGTTATCTAATCTGTATGAGTAGGCTCCCTAAGGTAAGTTATCCAGTTCGTCATCTTCATGGACCCTGGCACCATGTCTGCCATGAACTGGGTGGCATGAGTCTGAGCTTCAATCGTGTGAGGACTCCACCAGCTGCTAAATGCCTCATGGCTGTACGGGCCCTCTAATAAGGCGAAGCCATCTATGCCCTCCATATGGATGTCTGTCAATAACACAGTCAACGGTAAATGATGCCAAACAGGAGAGGCAATGGGAATGCGGATCTCTTTTGTAATGCTCCTAATGGCACGCTCTCCAAGATAGAGCTCCCAGCCTCCCACCATCAACAAAGGGACTCTGCGGGTAGATAAAACAAACTCCCAGCCAGTAGGGACACCTCCCTCGAATTTGACGGTCAAACACTCAGATGTATATGACGTCTAGGTGATCGAACCCGCCGTCAAAAGCTCCAACTGTAGACGGGCATGAGTGAATCCCTCAACAACATGGACCTCTATCAAAGTAGAGTGATGCCATCTCTGTCCTCGTGGATAGGTTTCCAGGCCTAGAGCAGAAGCAGGCCATAGGCAAGGAATCCTCTCAAAAGCCCAAAGCTGATCATACAAATATCAAAAGTCCTCAATGACCAAGACTGACAAAAATGAATGCTAAAATCAAAAAGGTATAGAAAGATGTACTCACCAGCAGAAATGGGTAAAATCCAAACCAAACCTCCGTCACACCCTCTGAAAACATGAGCATGCCACGAAGAAAATAGGCAAAGGTATAGGAGACCTAATCATAGTAACTGAGGGGTTCTACATGTCGAGTGGCACTAATCAAGGCGAAGGATACAGTAGATGAGTTGTCCACCACAAAACAACCCCTGATGATCGATAACAAAAATCACCTCAGAATGCGATCTCTATCCCTCTGATCATCAGGTAGGGGCTCCTGTAAAGTCCCATCCTGGGCATCTATATTCAAGGGACCAGATCGGACCGTCCGACCCTTGAATGCCGTCATAGGAACTTCGAACAGGGACCGGATAATAGTGGGTGTAATATCAGCCACGACAGGCACTTGCTCGCCCTCAAACTCAATGCCGGTGATAAATCTCCAATCCATAGAAGTTATCATCACCTCGCAATCTAACAGATAAAAGGACTGAGTCTGGTGAAACCAGCACTCAGATAAAGCCCTTATATATCCCAATGGCCACCAGCGGGGAAGGATCAAGAAAAAGGCCTGAAAGCCCTATCCATCTACGATATCCCTATAATTCTTGTGCAAAGTGTGATAGAGGGAGTGCACACTGATCTAGTTCCCTCGAGGCTGCGTAAATCCTGGAACCTGCATAAAAAACCAGCCCATGTCAAAAAAACTGTGCCCCGAGAATGGCAAAAAGGAAGAAAAGAATCCAAGAAGAGAAAAACTTCAAGTCACCTCGTTGGCGTGAAAAACCTAGATGGATGGCGACTCAGGTCGCCAACAATCCTGTGTTTGCACAACAATGCCAAGGACCTCTGCACGTGGAGCCTAAGCGGGAATAGGAGCAGCAAAAGGAGCCTCCTCATCTTTAATATCAAGTGGCTGCTCGTTCTGTGCTGTACGAATCATCGCCTCCACCAATCTACGAGGCGTCCGAGCTGGGCGAGGTTGAGAAACATTAGAAGCCCTCCTTCGTCTAATACATGAGGATACCCTGCTGGAACTACCGGGTCTATCGCGATCCATCGCATACACCAATACTCCAAATCACCTCAGAAAGGGTGTGGTAAGCCTAAAACCTGTGGCTTATCATTTTCAATCAGTCCAGCATATATCTCTAGGTCCTAAGACATGCAAGGGTCGGTCAAAAATACCCAGTAAAATTAAAACTTCATGTTTTCAAAACCTAGAAGCTAAAAACCTGCATGGGTTAGTCAAAAATCCCTAGTAGAGTCAAAAATGAAAGTTTTTCAATGCCTAAGATTTTGGAAAAATTTCACCAGAGTCTCCTTTGTAAAATAAACTGTCCACATGCGTATAAGCATGTCTAGGTGGCCATTCGATAGCACACCTACCCAAAAATAGAAACAGTTCATATTTTGAAAAAAATCAAAAGTCAACCTTACAAGGTAGCCAAATTTCCATGGACATTTTTAGTTGAAAATCCAGGCTCACTAGGCCTCAAAAAGGATGACTAAACTAATCAAAAAGTGAAAAATAACACTGTCTCAGAACCTAAATTTTCTTACATCCAAAAGTGCATTACAGTAAGATATGCATACATATGAAGTCATAAAATTTTAGCAGGTTATATAGGTATACATTTTTTCATACATTGTCTCTTAAAGGCCCCTAAGTGGTTCGCATGCTTTTAAAGGTCAAAATCTGTGAAAAAAGTATGAAAAATGTTACCTGCACTACGCTGATCGCGTAGGAACTGACAGAATCAGAACACAGCTGTCCACGCTCCGTAGATGTGAAAAAAATATCGAAATCCATTTGAAACTCAAAGCTGAAATTGTTTCAAATGAAATCGCGCTGCCCAATTTAAAGCCCAGGAGGCCGCACCTCCACCTGCGACTGCCGCACCTCCACCTGCAGCAGCCTAGGGTGGGTCCCACTTCCCCGGGTCCAGTTTAATTCGAGTCAAAATGAAGTTTAATGAGCTGCCAAGTCAAATCTGAAGAAAAATCGCTACATAATTGAGCGGTTTGTCTTGAAAATCTGCGTGTAAGCCGCGGGAATTTGGCAGAAAGAGAAACCCCACAGAGACCCTTGGTATTCATCTTGGAGGCATGTCTGGGGATCAACAAAGCCAACTATGAAAAAACTGCGTAAAGAACTGCCCAAAACTTATGAGAACTGCCATTTTCGAAGTTCGGGTATAGACCAAAGCCAAGTTCAACCATTGGTTTAACTCCAGCGAAGTTCGGGTATAGAATGACGCCAGTTCAATCGTTTGTTCAATTCCAGCGAAGTTCGGGTACAAACCGAAGTCAAGTTCAACCGTTGGTTTAACTCCAGCAAAGTTTGGGTACAGACCGAAGCCAGTTCAACCGTTAGTTCCATTTCAGTAAAGTTCGGGTACAAACAGAAGCCAGTACAACCGTTGGTTCCATTCCAGCAAAGCTCGGGTATAGATCGAAGTTAAGTTCAACTATTGGTTTAACTCCAGCGAAGTTCGGGTACAGACCAAATTCAAGTTCAACCGTTGGTTTAACTCCAGTGATGTTCGGGTACAAACTGAAGCCAGTTCAACCGTTGGTTCCATTCCAACGAAGTTCGGGTACAGATCAAAGCCAGTTCAGCCGTTAGTTCCATTCCAGCAAAGTTTGGGTACAGACCAAAGCCAGTTCAATCGTTGGTTCCATTCCAATGAAGTTTGGGTACAGACCAAAGTCAAGTTCAGCCGTTGGTTCCATTGCAGCAATGTTCGGGTATAGACCGACATCCAGTTCAGCCATTGACTCAACCCCCAATGACGCTTCAACCGTCGGATTAGCCCCATGAGAGATCAGGAGATGATCTAGGGGTGAAAGCCATATATTACTTCATCCCCACAAGGGACAGATGATGGAATCTATTATACACATCCTCAAAGGGATTATTAGCCAGGATTGATGATGCATTCTCCTGTGGCAAACTACCAGTGAAAATATCATCCAGGTAGGTGTCAGAAGCTTCCGTTGAGGTAACTCGATAATCGAAAGATATCCCCATGGACGAACTTTCAAAATGCGCAACGGCACCTATGCAGAATATCGATTAATAGAGAAACCATTGGTCTCAGACCAAGGAAACATCCATAATATTATCCCCATTAGAGTCAAGAAGGCTATCATGAATATCGTCATCCTCAGCAGAAAGTGACGAAAGCCGGCTTTTATAGCCTAACTCTGATAACCCATCGGGGAGGTCAATCAACAACAATCTTATTAACCTCTAGGGTCGTCATGGATAGCGTTACCCCCAGCAGTCAATGACATGAAGCAATCCTTGCTGACCCTACCTCCTCAAAGGTATCTAACCTGCACAACAAGCCTTTCAACGATCACATTTCAAGTGTCTAGCAATCTTTATCTTGCTCATTCCATTGCATTGCATGAACATGATAAAGAGGGGCATCTATACACACTCAAAATTTTTCTTACCCCAATACTAACACTGTAGGAGGGCAAAGTCGTCAATTAAAATTAACCCCGGTCTCGACACCGGGCTTTTAATCCAAACCCGACCCTAATGTCGGTCCTTCAGTTCAAAACCTGCCACCAATGCTGGTCCTTCAACCTAAATTGGATCCCCAATATCGGTAAACCTAAATCCGATTATCAATGTCGGTACTCCAGTCAAATCCTATCACCAACGTCGGTACTCCAGTCAAATTCGATCACCAATGTCGGTACTCCAGTCAAATCTGATCACCAATATCATTACTCCATTCAGCTCTGATCATTAATAGGACCGTCTATCCAGCTCCGATCGATAATCAGACTGTCTATCCAGCTCCGATCGTCAATCAGACCGTCAATCCAGCTCCGATCTCCAATTGAACCATTTATCTAGCTCCGATAGTTAATCGGACAGTCAATCCAACTCTGATCATCAATCGGACCATCTATCTAGCTCCAATCGTCAATCAGATCGTCAATCCAGCTCTAATTGTCAATCAGACCGTCTATCCAGCTTCGATCATCAATCGGACTGTCAATCTAGCTCCGATCTCTAATCGGACAGTCTATCTAGCTCTGATCGTCAATCGAACTGTCAATCCAACTTCGATCATTAATCAGATAGTCTATCTATCTCTGATCGTCAATCGGACCATCAATCCAACTCCGATCGTCAATCGGATCGTCAATCCAGCTCCGATCGTCAATCAGACCGTCTATCCAGCTCCGATCGCTAATCGGATCGTCTATCCAGCTCCGATCTCCAATCGTACCGTCAGATCAACCCCGATCACAATATCGGGCTGTCAGCTCAAACTCAGTCACCAATATCGGGACAACCACAGCCCCGATCAATCATATCAGGATGTCAACTTTGCCCCTGTCTCAACCCAGGAGGTACAGATCAGCCCCGACAGCAACCCGGGAAGTGCAGGTCATTCCCGACAGTAACCTGGGAAGTCAGGACAACCTTAGGCACAGACCTAAAGTATCATAACACCTCCAGAAGAAAACCTGGAATGACCACGTCAGCTTCAGGTGCAACACTGAGGACAAATAGGCTCGATTGGGATCCAAATCTTGGAAACAAGTCCTGGAAATCGACCAAAGGTGGTGCCGACAATACAGGCAGCCCCGGGTGGGGCAAAACGGTTATTTTATCAACTCTCAACTAATTTGGTCAAACTCAAGCCGAATTGGTGTCAACAAAGTCAAAAAAAACCATAACGACGATCCCGAGTGCAAATAGCGCAAGACAACTCAACGAACAAACTGCGGGGAATTGAAGACCTGGTTATTAGCCCGTCTTCTTTGACCCGAAAAATGTTTTATCCATGTCATTGTGACACTCTCAATGAGGGCTTTTCGAAAAGATACCGCACACCTCAAACAGACGCTCCGATCAAAAGTCAAAAAGTTTTAACTTCGATTGCTCATTGTTCGGAGTGAACGTACTTTGAAACGATAGAACCCGGCAACGCGGGCTAGAACAGGGGAGTCGCACCTCTACCTATGGCAGTAGTAGGTAGAGTGGAGGCTCCCTGGCCTATAAATAAACGTGCCCCCTTCATTTTAAAAAAATTCTAAAACCCATCGAAGCTCTGCTAGTTTGGTTTTCTGACTTTTACACCTCTTCCAAACCCAAATATTTTCACTCCAACACGTACGTATACCCATATACTTCCACATACTAGAAAATAATCGGTAAATTTGGACATATAGAGCCTACGATTTGGCAAAAAGCCCGTGTAGCAGCCTATTATAAGTATTTTCACGATCAGAAAGTGAATATTACTTCTTCGTACTTTTATACACTTGCACGTCAAGTTTCATTTTCTAAAAATGTTTGGAACTTAGTTCCGTGGCCGTTTTATTCAAAATTTCGTATATTTTTGTATATAAACTGATTTTCTGGCATTTCTACAACTCGAATTGACGATCTGTCAGCTCCAGCAGCTTCAGTGCACTAAACTCTTCATTTTGGCAACTTCGTCGAACTGGGTTATCTTCCCAGTCAGGGTTTGGCCCTTTTTTGTATATATTTAACTGTATATATACTAACCTTTAAATTCTGTCAAGCCCGGATGTCAAATCCGAGGTAGTTTACCGCTTTTATATATATTTACACATATATAATCGATTTTCACCATCACTGTTTCTGTTAATATATATACATATATATATATATATATATATATTTCAATTCCAGTCCGGGCACCGGCGTGAAAACCCATCGTCCTTTATACTGTTTTTGCATTCTTCACCATACTGGGTGATCTCCCCCGTCACTGGTTGACTACTTTTCTGCAATTTAAATTCCAGTCTGGCCTGGACTATTTCGTGGCCTTTATACTATTTTTGCACACTTCACCATTATCTTCCCAGTCTCTAGTTGACTACTTTTCTGTACATTTACATTTCAGTTCGCCCTGGATCATTAAGTGGACTTTTTTTGCTTTTATATATATATTTATGCATATATATGCAGCCTGCACCACCACTGGGTTCTCTTTTCAGTATTGGTTGACTATATTTCTGTCAATATATATATATATATATATATATATATATATTTCAATTCCAGTCCGGGCACCGGCGTGAAAACTCATCGCCCTTTACATCTTTTATATATAACTGTATATATATATATATATATATATATTGCATTACTCGCTTTCTATTCAACTACTACTTTAAATATTCATTTTATATGAATTGGCACTGACATATCTGCGGGCGGACTAGATTTATTTAAATATCGCCAATTCTAGTTTTCAGACGATTCAAAACCTCCGGACTGAACGGGTAAACTAGAATGGCTGAGATTTCCTTAAATCTAGCTTTCTTTCTAGTTTCAGCTTCAAAAGCAACCTCGCGTCCCTTAGATCGCTATCTAGTGGGAACAAGGCGCTTCGGCCGTGCGGACCAGGATTTACTGAATGAATCCTTGATTCTGGCAATATTGGGATATTTATCTATTTCTGTACAAATTTGAACTGTGCAGGTTTTGGTTACTCGTATGTGCGCCTAGAAATCGTGGGATTCATGATCAAACTGATCAGAATCTGATTTCCATAATGGGCAACCTCTGATTTACGAATGTACCCTGCCAGTTTTTCTGTGGAAATGTACATACAAAAGACCTTAAAATGGTTATCCGAATTTAAGGCCTCAACCTAGTGAAAATGTGGATTGTTGTGTCAGAGTCCGTCCGATAGTTTTCATACCCATGAGGAGACCGACACTTGTCTATTTTCTGTGGTCGAGGATGCTTCGCAGCCCGATAAATCACCATTCACATGCATCCTTAAGGCTATAAAGATAAAATTAGAAGTATCAGCAGGCTTCAATTCCTATGTTAGCGTAGGGTTTGATAAACCAGCTTTCAAAACATCATTTTCAATTCAATCAAAAGAAAAGCTTTTGTAAATCAAATTAAATGCTTTTGCAAATCAAATCAAAGACTGATTTTCAAATCAAATCAAATCTTTTGTATATAGGTTCAATGAAGCAAAGCTTTACTTTCAATTAATCAAATCAATAGGCCCAATTTTCAAACAGCATTCACTCACGCAATCTAGTTTTTAAAGGGAAATATTGAAAAGATGTGGTACCGTGTTTATACGGGAGTTGTGGGGTGCCTAACACCTTCCCCACACTTAACCAAGTCCCCGAGCTCAACCTTTGTTTCAAAGATCAAGTTTTGACTGTATCCAGCAATTGGGCATCTTTCAAGCAAAAACTCGGTTGAGTTGGTACAACCATTTCAAATCTACTAACTGGCGACTCTATAAAAACGTTCAAATCGTCGACATGATACATGTTGGCCTTTTTCCTAAAAAACTCAATCATTTTCCTAAATAAAAAGAGTGACGGTAGAGAGAACTTAGGAAAAAAGATTAAAAGATCTGGGTTGTGACCCGACGAGCGGATTTTTTAAACCAACGTCGACAGGTGGCGACTCTGTTAGGGACATTAGAGGGTTTAGGCCGCTTTCAAATCATTTCAAACATTTCCCTTTCAATTCCTATGTTAGCGTAGGGTTTGATAAACCAGCTTTCAAAACATCATTTTCAATTCAATCAAAAGAATAGCTTTTGTAAATCAAATTAAATGTTTTTGCAAATCAAATCTAAGACTGATTTTCAAATCAAATCAAACCCTTCGTATATAGGTTCAAAAAAGCAAAGCACTACTTTCAATCAATTAAATCAATAGGCCCAATTTTCAAACAGCATTCACTCACGCATTCTAGTTTTTAAAGGGAAATATTGAAAAGATGTGGTATCGTGTTTACACGGGAGTTGTGGGGTGCCTAACACCTTCTCCACACTTAACCAAGCCCCCGAGCTCAAACTTTATTTTCAAATATCAAGTTTCGACAGTGTCTAGCAATTGGGCCTCGTTCAAATAAAATCGGTTGAGTTGATACAACCATTTCAAATCTACCAACTAGCGACTCTGTAAAAACATTCAAATCGTCGACATGATACATGTTGGCCTTTTTTCCTAAAAAAACCCTTCAAAATCTTTTTTCAAAATAAAAAGAGTAAGGGTAGAGAGAACTTGGGAAAAGATATTAAAAGATCCGGGTTGTGACCTGACCCGCGGATTTTTTAAACCAACGTCAACACTTGTGCCACAATGTTAACACTTCAGTGTTTCTGTGAAATGAATTGTTCTGTGATTGAAATATTCAATGTGAAAGAGTTTAGTTGATTTATGAACTGTTCTTGTTAAGTCTGGGCTAATGATTATAGCCAGACATAATGGTATGAAAAAGATAGAAGGATGAAAGTATTTCAAAGTGAATGCGATGACTATTTTAAAATGATAGGAATCAGAATGTATTCTTATTATTCAAGCTGCTTCATAACCATCGTTCGGTTATTGAAGTCTTAGAAGATTTTTTTATTCTTGAGTTGTTAATATTCAACTGCTATAACTTGCTGAGCAATTGAATGCTCACACTTGCTTGAAATAAAAACGTTATCAACGAACGATGGTAGTATGTATTAAAGGACCTTGTGAAGATCAAGCTGATCGATGTCCTGCTATGCTTAGATGCTATGGTTGCGAGTACCATTAGCATCACAAGATGAAGTACTGTTCATGATATGAACAAGCGTGAAGATCATGCCAAGACTTGTAGAATAGTTAGTTAAAACTATTTTGTAGATATGGTGACTAGTTAAGTCACAATTGTAAGATGATAAGAATAATGTAATTATCATTATTTTTAATGAATGAAGATTTTAAGGTAATAGGACTTGGGAATTGAATGGATATGTCCTTATTCTTTATGATATAATGATGTATGTATAGAGTATGAAGTACTCGTGATGTACGGAATCTGGGTGTGAAGATAAGTTAGATTTTGGGGCATCACAACTTCCCCCTGGCGCAAATTTCCTCTTTAAATTCTTGCACCCGGCAAACATTTACAAGGTAGAATCTACGCCCTGGCGCAGATGTCCAAATCCTAGCTAAAATTTCCATTTTTTTATCCTTTTCTTATTGTTTCCCCCTCACCACCTGTTCATGCATATAAACAACTCAAATAAGTAAAAATGACGCTAAAACCACTCAAACTAAGAACGAATCAAGCTCTGAAGATAACCAAGTTGTAGGTATAAAACTCACTCATCAAATACCCCCAAACTTGAGACTTTGCTTGTCCTCAGGCAAAAACACATAATAACTACAAATAAACAAACTATCTTAACTACATGAATGCATATGCATGAACTACCGCTTGATATACCTACAAATCTAGTAATAAGTTAGAATGATGTCTAGCAATAGGTCTCAAAAATATAACAATGATTTTTAAAAAGAATATCCAATTAAATCAAAGTTTATAACTCTAACCAGTCATTTAATCCAAAACTTGTCATCACCAATGTTGTGCGTGTGTGCTTGTTAACTATCCTAGCCAACCACAGTTCAAGAAAACCACATACTAACTTCTTAGAAGGAAAATTTTAGTTCCAATTCAAGTATCTCTGCAAACAAGACAATACCGGTTAATACGAAGCAATTACCAAATCTAGGGGTCTCTACTGAGGCTTATTCCTACTTTTATTCTCTCACGAGTGCGTTTAAAGCTCCATCTCGTGTGTACACTTGATTGTGCATTGTCTAGCTCTCTTAGGCATTTTAATGTTAACCATGTAGCGAACTTTCGACCAACAACTCCCAAACCAGACGGTTTTAGGGAGCTGGGTGTAAAGACATCCCCTAGGGCTTACTTGTTCGAGTAACAAAAGCCACAGAACCAAACTAGTCAATGTATTTATTTATATATTTATTTATTTTTGGATTTTCTATCTTTTTTTTCATCATTTTTTTATGCATATACCCCAGAGATTCCCCCCAAACTCAAGCTTTTACTTCATTTTAACCTTTACTGTCAGTTTACTAATGTCCTCAAAATTTAACCAAGATTTTCCCCGATAAACCAATTATGAAACCCTTGAACCAAGTTGATTAAAATAGTTAAACCATACGTGCTAACCGGTTACATAAGTTTCAGTCAGGCTCAGGTTTTCTTCATGATTAAAATTAAAACTCATCATCAATCATCAACACTGTTCAAGTAAACATGCAATACCAATCTTGTCATAGGTCGAGCTAATCTCAAACCAAACCATTTCTTAGATTCATGCAAACAATCTATATGCAAACACTAAATGCAAAAGAATTTTTTTTTTTTTGTGATTTTTCAATTTTTTTTATATGAAATATGCCTACAATATGCAAAAATAAATAACTAAACAATGCCATGTATTTGAAGTAAAAAATTATGTAATGCAATATGATCCACCCCAAACTTAAAGTGAACAACCTCCTCATTGTTTAGATAGAAAGAATTAAAAATAAAAGACTTCCCTGAATGGTCAAGCGTCAGGCTCCACCGGTGGCTCCTCGACGTGCTCCTCAATGGGCTCCGGTAGAGGGTAGGCTGGTAGTGGCAAGGGGGTAGGAAATGGAAATGCTTCTGAAGATGGATTAAGGCGGGAAAAATGCAGCAGCCAATGACGCATTGAACTCATTCTGTGTAGCAAACATGTGATCCTGCTGCGAGGCCAACCCTTGAAGTCTTTGGTTAAAGTATTGATGTAAATTCCAAAATTGATTATTGAGAGTGGCTTTAGTGCGGGATGAGTTTGATTTCCCTGCTTGATCTTGTTCTTGTTCCCCTTCCTCATCGAAGTCCCCATCTTCTTCTTCATCCTCATCTTTATATGACCCCGAGGAAAAAATAAAGCCCAGACCTCGTGGGTGAGATTTCGCTCCTTTCAAGCCGAATATTGTTTAATCATTCTGTGGTCGAGGAGTTGTAATGATTGTTGTAGCGGCTCATCCACTGTCCAACTTACCCAAGCACGTGTACACAATCCACAAATAAGAGAAGGATGAGGTAATACTCCTTGGAGAGGACCCGCAGATTTCGGTAAATAGAGTGATGAATTATTATGACAACATTAATTTGGCGATCCTTGGCAATAGTGTATAACAGTACAGCAGTTTCCTTTGTGACATCGCTCGTGTGCCTCTAGGGTAACAACTTGGCATAAAGAAATGCGAACCATATCTTTCCATAAATGTTTAGATCCTTGCTTTAAAAATATTTGCCGATCGAAGACCAAGTAGACTTGGGCTGACATAATTCAGTCAATATTTAATCACAACTCGGTCTGCTTTCCTTGAGTATCCTATATGCACAGGTAAATGGCGACGGAAGATTGTAATAGTCGTTAATTTCCTTTACAGTAAATGGTACCATCTTACCCCTGACGAATGCAAAAAATGATGATTTGTCATGAGCATTGGCGTAGAATTCTTTAACTATAGCCACCACTACCGCATCCAGTTGTTCCATGAAAGTTTCCCATCCTCTTTCTCATATCTGGAGGTGCATCTCACCCTCTAACTCATTGGGGCTTAGTCCACGCTCCGGAGTAAGCGATTTGGAGGCTAAATATTTGAATCTTTATGCATCCTCCACATTTAAGACTCTTCGTCTATCAAATTGTCGGACGGGAATGGAAGAACCTTCTCCTCACTGCCTTTTATGTGCTCTTGGTGCCAAAGATGTATATCTCTGTCAATTTCCCTTAAACTGTTTCACTGAAATTACTTGATGGCCAGTATGTAGCAACCTTATGTCACACCCTTTATGAGCCAATGTGCCAGTTCCTGATATGTAAACTGATGCTGCTCACAAACAGTATCCCCCAAACTTAGTTAACAACCAATTACTGATTTAAAGCCACGGTCACAGGTAATATTCATAACACATCAAAATTGCTAGGTTACAAAATCAAAATTTGCCTCCAGTAACAATCTTTTCTTTGAGGCCTTTTATCAAACACCTAGTAGGCTATCTCAATTTTCCCTTTTTAATACCTCCAAACTTAGTGTTCAACTCATGTGAGCAATGTGATAGTAGGTGTATAACAGAAACAAGATATTGCAGTACTTCCCAAATTCACAGTTGAATGTACTACTCAATTCATTGTACTAATGTCTACTAACAAACCCTTACCCACAATCTTGCTTCAATTCATATGAACAACTAACCAAATTTCTAATAAATGTTTTCTTACCTGAATTGCAAAAAGATCTTGTTGTCCGTTGGAGTTAAATGTTGAAGATGTGAAGACCCAGTTCAGTCCCATTTGATTTGGAAAGGAAATATTAGTCGAGAGATTGTATTTGGGTGTGTTTTCGGTGGTGAGGTCTCTATATTTTGTGTTTGGAGTGGAAAGAATTCTAATGAGATTGGGTTTTTAAAAACTAAAAAACTCGTTTCTCAACAAGGCGAGTTTTATTGCTCTTCAATCTGCACCTAAGCGAGATTCGGTAGAGAACTCTATGCCTAGGCTTGCTTAAATCTCTTCGGGGCGGTTTTTGGCAGAGGACTCTACACCGGGGCGCAGTCTCTTTTCGTTAATTCTCGCCGGGGTGAGTTTCTAAAAAATTTTCATTTTATTCATGATCTTCTCGCTTGCTTAGAAGACTGATCGACAACCCCTTGACATCCTACTCACGGATACCTGAGATTGTACACGTTACAAGAATTAGAACTCGCAACTTGGATATTATTCATAAAGCATTTAATCAGCAAATAAGTACTAAAAATTAAAATTCTATACTATTTAAATGAAAAATAATCACTACAAAACTTTTATAAAGAAAATAACTATAAGACATCCTGGGTTGCCTCCCAATAACGCTTGATTTAGAGTCTTCTAGCCTGACTACTCCCTGTTTCATGCTAGCTCGTCGAGGTTATCTGACACTCGAATTCACCACCCCAATAGTGCTTTAAGCGTTGTCCGTTAACTTTGAATGTTTCTCCCGGATTTCGGCTAACTAATTCAACTGCGCCGTGTGGAAATACTATTTTGACGGTGAATGGGTCCGACCATCTGGATTTAAGTTTCTCGGGAAAGAGTTTCAATCAGTTGTTGAATAATAGCATTGCTCGGGCCGGTTCGAACTTTCTATCCATAATCTTCTAATTGAACTGCCGTTTGACCTTTTCTTTGTACAAATTGGAATTCTCATATGTCTGCAGGCAGAATTCATTTAACTCATTGAGTTGTAGAAGTCTTTTCTCCCATGCTGATGTGACATCGAAATTTAGCTTCCTCATAGCCCAATAGGCTTTATGCTCAAGTTCCACTGAGGTGACTGTAGGGATTTCGGCACATAAACGCAGTGAAAATTAAAATTTTTCGAAACCCTAAAACAGGATCCATGCAAAAACATATTAATTTAGAGGTTAAATTTATTTTACCGATTATCCAAGCTTGAATGGAGACGATGGAAATTCTGGAATAGTTTCAAATCTTCAACACAATCCAAAGGAACTGCGTCTCTACGGTATCCACACAAACGCCCCGCGAATCGTCACACGATCTGCAGTGAAAAGAACTGTGGTACTAGCCGCCAAGGATCTGGACTTTCTCACATTTTTCTCTCTAGTCTCTCTCTAAGAGCGGCTAGGGTTTGGGTTTATAATGAATACCCTAAAATAGCTGATATATCACATATATATATATATAGCAGTTAAAGGAATTAACCAAAACCTAATTCAATTAGAAAAATAAAATTCAAATTTATATATATTATATCTTATTTAAGTCTTACTTAATTAATATATATATATATATATAAATTATCTTATTAATTTAAATTCGTAATTTAAATACTATCAATCATATTGACATATTTAAATCTTTACAATTTAAATTAATTCTTTTTTAATTACGTTCTAAGTGTGTGACCCTATAGGTTATTATTACGTTGGCAATAATTTTAAAATTATATTATAAAATAATAAATAGTGAGCGGCATCTAGTCATGCATCACTGCTACCCAAGTAATAATAAGATCGGTGATTCGATGCAACCTTTTCGTGATCAATGTTTCAATGTAATTTAATCCTTTTAACCTTGACATCCTATATTAAACTCGAGTCATGGAATGTGTCATACTCTTCATAATTTAATCTGAGTTTTCTTGATCAATGAGTAGACTATATGAAACAAATCACTATTTGAGCATGGCCATGCATTTCATAGTCATACTCAATCAAGAGGCCTATAGATATCACCCCTAATATATAAAAGGGTTAAATTCCATATAGATCACTCATATTCCTCACACGATTCATGATGTACCCAATAATCACCTTTATTGTCCACCTTATTAAAGGTGACCTTTGATGATATCAAAGTACATAAATTCCAGTGTAGTAATATAGTAATTTCAGTTCGGAGGATCATTACATCATTGTCACTATGAGAATTGCTTATGACACTTTGCATAATGCTCCATGTAAAATTCTCATGGTGGGTCTGTCAAGTAAATTTTTCTCTAACATGTACCTATGCATTGACTCAATATCTTATATATTTATGAACAATGAGATTTGACTATCAGTCAATCCACATAATAGTCTTAATGTATCATTGTTGTCCCATTAACAATGACACTCGACTATGGACATTTAAGAATAATGATACTAATTGTAATTATATGATCTCATGTTCAAGTCACATACTTGAAGCCATATAATTTGTATCACTATTCTAAGGACTTTTATTATACTAACATTTATATAACGCAGTAAATAAAACTATAATAAAATAATTTATTTATTCAATCAAATATAATATCAAAAATGTTAACCAATTACATCAAAGAATTGGCCTCTAGGGCATAAACTTTAATAGTGACATGTTTTTCCGTAGACAAGCTGATATGGAGACATACCGATCTGTGTCTTGTATGCTGTACGATAGGCTCATAGAGCGTCGTCCAATTTTAGAAACCAAACTTTTTGGTTCGAATTCAATATCTTCTCCAAATTCCTCTTCACCTCTCTATTAGACACTTCTGCCTGGCCACTAGTTTGGGGGTGATAAGCAGTAGCAATTCTGGTGTTGACCTCGTACTTAGCCATAAGTGCTGTGAAATACTTATTGCAGAAGTGACTCCCCTCATCACTGATGATTTCTCTTGGGGTGCCAAATCTTGTGAAGATGTTCTTTTGCAGAAATTTCAAGATGACTTTGACATCATTTTTCGATAACGCACTTTCCTCAACCCATTTAGAGACATAATCTACTGCCAGAAGGACGTAGTGGTTGCTGCAGGAAGATGGGAATGGCCCCATGAAGTCTATCCCCCATACATCAAAGACTTCAACTTCCAGAATTGTATTCAATAGCGTTTCATTTCGTTTGGAGATGTTACCCACCCTTTGGCATCTGTCACAGTTTTTCAAAAATTGATGGGCGTCTCTGGATAAGGTAGGCCAATAGAACCCTGCTTGTAGCACTTTGGCAGTCGTCCTATAACTTCCATAGTGTCCCCCATATAAGAAGGTGTGGCATGCGTGCAAGATACTGTCCACTTTGCTTTGTGGCACGCACTGATGAATCATTCTATCGGAACACTGTCTGAACAAAAATGGCTCATCCCACAGATACCACTTTACATCATGTAAGAATATCTTCTTTTGCTGACGTGTCAAGTTCGGAGCAAGGATATTACTCACTAAATAGTTAGCAAAATTATAAAATGGAAATTTAGAACTAACCTCAAATAACTGTTCATCCGGGAAAGACTCATTGATCAACACTTTGACCTTCTTGTCTTGACTCGGACTCTCTAGTCTCGAAAGGTGGTCAGCCACTTGAATTTTTGTCCCCTTCTTATCCTTGATTTCTAAGTCAAACTCTTGAAGGAGTAGTATCCAGCGAATTAGTCTTGGCTTTGCATCTTTCTTGGAAATCAAGTACTAAATAGCTGAATGGTCAGTATAAACTATAACCTTAGTTCCAATCAAGTACGCGCATAACTTATAAAAAGCATATACCACCGCAACTCTTTCCTTCTCAGTAGTTGTGTAATTCAGCTGGGCATCCGTCAATGTTTTACTCGCGTAGTAGAACGCATAAAAAATCTTATCTCTGTGTTGTCCCAAAATAGCTCCTATAGCATAATCACTAGCATCACACATCAATTCAAATGGCACGGTCCAGTCCGGTGCTACGATCACAAGTGCGGTCGTTAACTTATTCTTTAGCTGCTCAAACACTAATAAACACACTTCATCAAATTTGAATGGTACATCTTTCTCCAACAAACTACATAATGGTTTTGAGATCCTGGAATAATCCTTTATGAACTGTGAGTAGAATCCAGCATGCCAGAGAAAGCTGCGAATCCCCTTTACTGATGTCGGTGGTAGCAGATTTTTGATAGTCTCTTGAAACTTTATGCCCAAGGATGATTCCTTCTTGAACCATGAACTGGTATTTTTCCAAATTAAGCACAAGATTGGTTTCAACACATCTTTTCAGTACCATGATCAGATTTTCTAAACAACTGTCAAAGGACTCCCCAAACGCTGAAAAGTCATCCATGGATACCTCCACGTTGCGTTCCACCATATCTGAGAATATTGCCATCATGCATCTCTGAAAAGTCGCCGGTGCATTACACAGTCTAAATGACATCCTTCTAAAGGCAAAGGTACCATATTGGCATGTGAATGTTGTCTTCTCTTGGTCCTTCGGTGCAATTACAATCTGATTGTAACCTGAGTAGCCATCCAACAAATAATAATATTCATGTCCAGTCAATCTATCGAACATCTGATCAATGAAAGGTAAAGGGAAGTGATCCTTTTGGGTTGCCTTGTTAAGTTTCTTGTAATCCATGCAAACCCTCCAACCGTTCACTGTCCTTGTCGGTATTAACTCATTGTTTTCATTAGTTACTACTGTCATACCACCCTTCTTTAGGACACACTGTACTGGGCTCACACATGAACTATTAGAGATGGGATATATTATTCTTGCATCAAACCATTTCAAGATCTCCTTCTTCACTACCTCCTTCATGATCGGGTTAAGCCTCTACTGTTGTTGTACTGTAGATTTTGCATCATCTTCCAAAATAATTTTATACATGCAGAATGATGGGCTTATCCCCTTGATGTTTGTAATGGTCCATCCAATAGCATATTTGTATTCTCGGAGAACTATTAACAGCTTACTTTCCTGCAAATCGTTAAGTGCAGATGCAATAATAACACGTAAAGTAAATGAATTACTCAAAAATGCATACCTGAGGTGTTTAGGTTAGGACTTGAGTTTAAGTAAAGGTGGTTCCTCTAGAGATGGTTTCATCCGATTTGATGAATTTTCTACAAATTATAACGCCTCAAATGGTATTTTGAATCTACTCACTCTAGGCAATGCATCCAATATATGCAGGTACTCAATAAATTATGGTTTGTCCCTCTCATAATCCCCTAGCAATGTCATCTCTAAAGGATCAGTACTAAGCATGCGACCCTGTTCCTCCCCCACGGCTTTCTCAATCACATCCATGCGGTAACACTCCTCATCCTCCATGAGGAAATTCATGGCTTTGAACACATTGAAAGTTACCTCTTAGTCTTGAACCCTCATGGTTAACTCTTTTTTTGAACATCGATGAGAGTTCTACCAGTTGCCAAAAACAGTCGCCCATATATTATAGGAATATCCTTGTCCTCTTCGTAATCCAAGATGATGAAATCAGCTGGAAATATAAATTTGTCAACTTTTACCTGAATATCTTCAATATTTCCCCTTGGATATATCACAAATCTATCCGTAAGCTGTAGAGAAATGTTCATTGGTCTAGGGGCCGGTAAACCCAACTAAGTGTATACTGATAACAACATGAGATTTATGATTGCACCTAAATCACACAAACATTTGTTGAAGGACAAGCTACCTATCGTGCAAGAAATGGTGAAACTGCCAGAATCTTTCAACTTGGGCGGAAGCTTCTTTTGCAATATAGCGTTGCACTCCTAAATTAACGCCACTATCTCAAAATCCTCTAGCTTCTTTTTCATGGATAAAATATCCTTCATAAATTTGGCATAGCTAGGTATTTGCTCTAATGCTTCCACAAACGGAATGTTGATATGTAACTTTTTTAATACTTTCATAAACTTAGTAAGCTGCTTTTCTAATTTCTGTTTCTGAATCAGTTGTTAAAAGGGTGGTGGTGGGTAAACTGTTGGTGCAACAACTACCTGCTCCTTAAACACTGGTTCTTTTCCTACCTTTTCCCCCTCATCTGTGTCCTCTATATTTTCCTCAACATCCTACCCCGTAGTCGGATTTTTCACACTTTGCTCAACTAACTTCTTTCCACTTTAGAGTGTAACAGCTTAGCATTGCTCTTAGCCTCCCATAGGATTCTTTTTGGTGTCACTCGGCAAGGTCCCTTAAGGTCTGTTGTTTAAAGCACTTGCAAGCTGTCACATTTGAGTTTCCATATTTTTAATTACAGCCGCCAGAGTTTTCATTGCCGCCTCATTACCCATTATGTATTTTATAGGTAGCTCTCCCAAATCTACCTTCTTTTCATGTTGCGGAGCTTACTATTGATGCTGATTTTGAAAATCGGGAGGGTATGATGGTTGTGGAGCTTGTTGATGATTCTGATTATTGCTCTATGACAAATTAGGGTGGTTCCTTGCCCCCGTATTGTAAGTGTTTTGGTATTAGTTTGGCGGCCGAGCATAACTACCCATATATTTTACTGCTGCTGGATTTATTATGCACTGTTCCATTAGATGCTCCCTCGCACACAACTCACATACCATAGCCACTTGTTGCATATTCACTCCCGAGATTGCATCCATCTTCTTTGATAGAGATAATATTTAAGCTGACAGAGCTGTCACTGAATCCACTTCCAAAATTCTAGCTACCTTAGGATGTGTCAATCTCGCAGTCGGCCACTAATAGTTGTCTGTTGCCATGGTTTCTATCAGTTCATAAGCATCTTCAAACTTCTTCGCCATGAAAGCTCCCCTCGATGCTGCGTCAATGCTGGTCCGGGTGTGACTTCCTTACCCATTATAGAAGGTATTCATCTGCATCCACTTAGGCAGTCCATGGTGTGGACATTTTCTCAAAAACACTTTGTACCTCTCCTAAGCTTCTTATAATGGTTCACCCTGCTATTCTTCAAATGTAGAAATCTCAATTATCAGCCTAGCTATTTTTGCTAGCGGGAAAAACTTGGCAAGGAATTTTTGAGCCAAATCATTCCATGTGGTAATCGACACCAGTGGTAGAGAATGGAACCAACTCTTATCCTTGTCCTTAAGAGTGAATGGGAATAACCTTAGTCTAATAGCATTATTCGTCACACCATGGCACTTGAAGGTATCACAAATTTTAATAAAGCTGACAATGTGATCATTCGGGTCGTCATTCGCTAAACCCCTAAGATGACAAGTTTTCTGAACCATTTGTATTGTACCAGGCTTGATCTCAAAATTATTAGCATTAATGGCAGACCTGGTAATACTCGGCCGAATTTCTGTAACCCGTGGAGCGGCATAGTCCCGCAGTGCTTTTTGATCGTCTTCATCCATGTTACCCAATGTTTCAATTATTTCTCGAATTTTCTCAATCCACTTACTCAACCTCTGAAATCATTTGTCAATGTCGTCCTCGTAAGGTAGCAATTTCGGCTTCTTTGATCTAGTATGCATGCACTACTCGAGAGCACCTGAAACAGGAAATAAAATAAAAAGAAAAAGAAAATTGTTTAACTAAAACTGATTTAATTAAACTGATATTGAAAGTAATAAACATAGTTATTGTTCCCCGGCAACGACGCCAAAAACTTGTTGGGTAAAATCAAATAACGCACAACACGCAAGTATAAATGGTCAACAGATAATAAAGTGAAAGTAAAGTATCGTTCCCACGGAGAAAATAACTGTAATTTATTATAACAATTACTAATTTTATATTATCCCAATTTTATTAAATCAATGATCAAGTGATGATGTTTATGAAAATCTACTAATTAAATACTAACTACCAAAGAATTGCATTAAGATTTCGGAGAATTAAGCCTACAATTTCACTTAATGCTTCACTTAGAACGAAAAAATTCCTTTTAATTCAAATTAACTATTCCAAATTGTTAATCAAGAACACAACAGTAGATATAACCATCTCTCAATGCATTACACCCATGTCAACTTAAATCAACAATTGATAGAATTAAGTAGAACACCCTAATTAACTAATTCACTATATCTCTATTTGAATTACAATTAGCGAAGGTTTAAACACAAGTTCTTTCCTGAATTATGTGCAATGCATAGGTATATCTCTATCCTAGGCAAAAATTATGAATATCATCTTCCTGTAGAAAATATAATCACACGCTACTATGATCAGATCTAAATCTATATTCCATCTCCCGAGTTCATATGAATTATCAAGTAATTGGTGATCAAGCAACTAAATAATTAAGCATAAACCATAGTAGACTCATCTGGAAATAGTCTCAAGGAATTAATGTAGAAGCATGTCAATATTCGTTACACAAAAAGCTTCATTGTAGACTGAATTAGTAAATTAGTTCATGCTAGATGAATAATAAACTGAAATCCACAAAGATACTAGCATTCTGAATAAAAGGATAAGATGAAGAAAGAAAATAGAAACTTTAAGGATTATGTTGCTCTTCCCTAATCTTTCCTTGTGTTCTTCGTGCTTTTCCCTTGCTTCATCCCTCCAAAAATACCTGATATCCCAAAACTAGAGTTATTTTTATCAGTATGAATAATCCCCTCATAAAGTTGACTCTGCCCCTGTATTAGCCTCATTTCGATTTCCAATTGCGTACCAAGTTAATCTACACCAGCTCTCTTAAATTAGAATTGCATAAGGAAACCTCAACTATCGCGTACTTCGCCACAGCTCAAATTTCCTCTTTAGATTCTCGCTCCAGCGCACATGCACCCCGGCGAACATTTACAAGGTAGAATCTACGCCCCGACGTAGATGTCCAAATCCCAGCATAAATTATAATTTTTTTGTCATTTTCTTCTTGTTACTCCCTCACCACCTGTTCATGCATATAAACAACTAAAACAAGTAAAAATGAGGCTAAAACCACTCAAAGTAACAACGAATCAAGCTCTGAAGATAACCAATTCGTAGGTATAAAACCCACTCATCATGCAAAAGCAAGATGAACAAATGATGAGGACTTGTTTATTTTATTTGATTAAATCTGTGTAATGAGACTAATCTATTTATTTTCCGCTTATGAATGATATTATTAAGGTTAGATTACCTGGGATTATTTTGAGAAGTTATAACCCTTTAATGGGGAAGATTATTGTTAAGTTTATTAAGTTTATGCTTTAAAGTTATTTCATATTGTGGGTAGTTAGATGTGAATGTTTTGGAGAGTGAACACCAAATCTTGTGGGAGTGGAGTACCCGGATTTAGGGGTGTCACAAGTTAGTATCAAAGCTTTAGGTTATG
Organism: Panax stipuleanatus; assembly: GCA_020205555.1. Taxonomy (NCBI): domain Eukaryota; kingdom Viridiplantae; phylum Streptophyta; class Magnoliopsida; order Apiales; family Araliaceae; genus Panax; species Panax stipuleanatus. Next base: position 73,618,108 of record CM035119.1, on the reverse strand, counting down.
AACCTTAGGTTGGAAAACCTTAGGAAGTAGCCTTATAGGAGAACAAAAATATAGTGGAGATAAACTCTTATCGAGTTATAAGCAATGAATTAAGAAATTCATTGAAGTTAAATAATAAAAGAATTTATGTGCTTATGTGTTAATAACTTATGTGCTTGCGAGTACCGTGTAGAGTACTGAGTATAGTATTGACTAGTAATTAAAACTTTTTTGTCACGATGACGAATGATGGAGGATCAAGTCAGGCTAGGGAGGAGGTACCTCAGGTGCCTAGAGATGAGGAGCCCCGAGACATCCATACTGTCTGGGAGCAGTTGGTGCAGAGAGAGCCATCTCCGTTGATCACAGTTGTGGGTCAGTTGTGATAACCCAGATTTTTAAGAATTAATAAATGAGAATTTAATAAATAAAATTCTTATTTTAAGATGTTTCGAGTACGAGTATGTGAATATGTGTTATATTCTATAATGTGCGATTTGGTATGAAGAGAATTATATTCATGTATTGGAGTAATTTAATTAAGTGTAATAAATTAATTAAATTGATGTTTAATATTAAATTGTTATGTAAATAATTTTGTGGTATTTGTTAGTAGAGATTTACTAATTGTTACATGGAATTTGATTAATGAGTAATTATAATTGTTATGTGATAATTTTATTTAGTTAATTGATGTTATCTTTAATTTAATTAAATTAGGATGATAAGATTTAATTAAATAAAGTGTAACATTGAAAGTTATGTGTTAAAAGAATTAAAAAGGGTTTTAAATGAGTTTTACCAAACAAGGTGTGACGCCCCCAGAATAGGTCCAGTCAACCCAACCCATTCTGAGTCGCCAAATACATGGTACAGAATTCAAATACAAACTTTATATCATACGGTCGTGCAAAATACGACCACACAACTGTGAGTGTCAATACAAATATGTAGAAAATATTAAGATTCAAACTAAGTTCTCATTACAATTATTATCACACTATTTATCAGAAATAGTGAGGACTACTACTGCTCTAACTCGGACCATCACTCTGTCCCCCGACTAGTTCCCGCAACATTCTCATTTCCTGAAGAGGACAACAGATGAAAAGGGTGAGATCAACTAGCTCAGTAAAAAATATTATGACTAAGATAATGGAAAACAAATTATCGTTAGTCTTCAACAAATAAGATAAAATATAATGGACAACCAACTTTAGATCAATATTCGCAGCGGAAATAACAATTCATTAGAAGAGTTAAGTAGAGAATGAAGTCTACTATCTTCTATGATTTAAAAGTCCATCATCAATATTTTATCCCTGTAACATCAATCAATATACATCTCGAATCAAATATTCATCTTTGCACTACAGGCCAAAGATATTCATTTGTATCATCAGTGGTCATGTTCATCTCAACACCTGTCATCTTTATACTACGGCCAAAGATATTCATCAGGTAATCATTCATCTTTGCTCTACAGGCCAAAGATATTCAGTTATATCACCACTTAGAACTGAGGATGATGAAAAACCATATAAATAACGAATCCAGTGAAATAAATGATAAGATTAAGGATTCGTATTTTAGTTTATCAAAGTTCAAGAATATTCCATAATAATACTTTGTGGAGCAAAATTCAAGAATAAAGCTCAAAACTTAGATCCAATCAAAGATAAGAACTTTAACAAGTAATTTGGACATATAGAAGAAAATTTAATTTTTCCGTGAATAGTGCCATATACGTGAATAGTGCCGTATACTTGAATAGTAACCCCGACGAAAAAAGTAAGAATTTCATAACAAAATCCATGACAATATTTTGGTATAATGATATTGAAAAGAATAACATCATTTACGAAAGAAATAACATCCCTTACCTTAAAAGAATAGTACCTCTGACTGGAATATCGGATATAATATCGAAGGAAACTTGCACTGAATACTAACACTCAAAGTATTGAAATACTCACAAAAATACGCTCGATATTATAGAGAGAGAAAACTTTTGATTCTGGTGTGATTTTCAATTCTAACCTAAGCACCCTATTTATAGGAAAAGCTTAGGATGCCAAAGGAGACTAAATAATAAAATATTATTATTTTCAAAAAAATTTCGCCACCTAGCGGCTAAAAAAATTTCAATAAAAGTGGGGCCCACCCATTAAAAAATTATTTATTTTCCGAAACTTCAATAATTCATAACAAATAGCCCCTTTGTCAGAAAAATACAAATTCTATGTCCTTCCATAGGAAATTTAATTCTCTACAACTTTGTAGAAGGAAGTTTTTCCAAATTCCAAACATAAATTATCCGAAATCCATAAACAGATGATTTCTCACACCAAAATATTGATAAAAACTCATCAGCGCCAATTCTTTCTTTAATATCCACAAAATAAATATTTCCTTATCATATAAATCAATAATTAATTATTCACAGATAATATTACAGAACTACAATATTGACAACCAAGTCGTTCCCAGGAAAGAGGGGGCCTTCCGATAAGGACTTCTCCTTACTGGTGCGCAATTAAATAACCCCTCCTAGACAGAACTTCCTTAGACATTGTCAATAATGCTATCTAATAATATTATTCAAATAATATGAATTATTGAGTTGATAATGTGAAATACTATGCAGTGACAATTATTGAATCAATAATACCAAAATATCAACTGTAGCCATTATTGAATCAATCATATAAAATAGCAACGTAGCAATTATTGAGTCAATAATATAAAATATCAACGTAGCAATTATTGAGTCAATAATATAAAATATCAACGTAGCAATTATTGAGTCAATAATATAAAATATTGAACAGTAATTACTGTAACAATAATTGAGTAAGTGCATTCTCACGTAAGACTCAATAATTCGAAATACTGTGCAATACCGTGTGCTACTGTGTAACACCGCGTATCATTGTATTTTAACCACCGGGTATTTCAACAGTACTAACGGTAACAACTACGCCGTTATTTTATAAAAAGGTTATTTCTATCGCTTTCTATATCCGACAGTTATTCCGTTGTGGGGTCCACAAATAGCTGCGCCGTCGTACGAATATTCCCCGACAATAAGAATATTCCACGACCAAACGAATATTCCCCGACAACCAGAATATTTTATAACCACTTGCTCATTTTAAAATATTCTCACATTTCACCCATAACTTTCATATTTATCAAATCAACACCTTACTATTTCAAAATAATATATAAAGAAAATTAAATCTTTATTCATAAAAGTTGGGGTCTTACACAAGGCCCTTAAAACTATTTTTAAAGTGTTTTGCCAAACAAGGCCCTTACACCTGTTTTAATTCTGTTTTGCCAAACGTGGCCTTAACTACTAAAAACTTAATTTTAAATAAGCTGTTTACCAAACAAGCCTAATGGCTTTTAAAATTTGAAATATTATAATTGATATTTTAATTGTTAGTTATTATATATAATTATATGTATTAAATATTATAACAGTTATATTATATGTATATATATTAGTTTAGAAGAATAAAACAATGTTAGAATTTTATCAGTGTTAGAAAGAGAAGTACACAGAAAGTTAGAGAAAAAAGAAGAGAGAAGAAGACGAGAAAAAGTGAAAAGGTTTGAGAGAATCATTGCTATACCAACAATGTAACGACCTCAAAATCAGGACTATTTCTCTCCCCCGATCTTGTGCGTTAATACTATCTTTTTCTAGCTTTAAAATAATATTTAATGTTAAAATAGCTTAAAAAATGCGGAATAATTTTTTTTTTTAACTTTTATTCCATTCATTCGTTCCCTGAATCTCAACCTTTACGATTCTCTTTTATAATAAAATCATATTTATTTAACGATTTCCCTTATTAGAGTTATATTAATATATATATAACTCAATATGAATTCTTTCTTACATTATAATGTCACTATATCACTTTATTTAAATAAAATATTCATTGCAATACATCTAACACGAATACTCTTTAGTGAATATTTTAAACTAAATATAGTTGTTGATTATATATATCAAAACCATCAATCATAGGTTTCTACCATGTCTAATGTAAGAAAATGTATCAATTTCGCACATCCACCAATCTTCATCATCCATATAGCAAGTAATATTGCTTAACATCATTAACCTGCAAAAAGGTTTGTGTTTGTAAGATTGAGCTCAACGGCACAGCAAATTTAACAGTCTATCATGTTTCACATAGGACAAAACTCTATATGCAACATACTTTCTTTACTATGCATATTCTACATGCATCAATAATTATTCTATTAGACATATCATAGTTCTATTATTTCATGCAATATATTTATACATATCTTTTTACGTCTCATTCTCATACAACACATACTATCACAGATCACATATAGCAATTGACTTAGTCATATTTTGACTTCAACAATTCAATAAATATGGTATATAACTCACCATATAATCACATACAATCCACAAACATAACAGAACTGAAAAATTTGCCTGATTGGATATTACCGCTAACATTTAATTTAGAGTTCTTCCATAATTCCTACAGAATTATTATTACATGCAAACATATATTATATAATTAAATATGTCACAAAATATGCATGTTTATCCAATAATAATAATTACTAGTTTATAAAAACTAATATTATTAATTCTCAACTCAAACCAATAGTAGTTTATTTAAAAATTTAATATTTTTAACCTTTTTAAGTCAAATAAAGGCCCCTCACATTTTAACATGTAAATATTTTCACATCGAAGCTTAAAATCATCTATATTCCACTTTAGGAATATCTTTTGTCTTTATTTACGAATTCAAGTTTTAAATAGATATTATATATCTTTTATAGTAAAAACTCAATTTACAATATTATTTCTTAACTTAAATAATCATTACATCTTTTTATCCACTCATGAGTCAACTAAGATCATTATCTCATACGCAAATGTTTTACTTCGTTAGCAAATTAACTTCATATTTATTCTCACGAATAATTCGCATTCTCACTTATATATATATATATATATATATATATATATATATATATATATATATATATATATATATATATATATATATTCCGTTAGTCAATTCTTTACTCAAAATTTTTGTTTCGAACTCTATAAACCTACGTTTCATTATTCTTATAACCATTATAATATTTTTAACGGGTCCACGCTTTTCGTTTCACATTTTCACTATATATGTATATATATATTAAATATACATATATATACTGCCATATAAATCTTAGCTCAAAAATCTCATTTTGAACTCTGAAAACTTCAAAATATCATTTTTATAATTAATACAAATTTTTAAAGGTTTCTCACCCTTCGTTGCACCAAATTTTTTTTTTATAGGCAACCTTAGTTTTTATTTCACTTAAATATGTAAATTTATATTTATTACATATTTTTATTGCTTTATTTATGCCCGAAAGGAAGTTTCTCGGCATAAAATATTATTTATAGTCAAATCTTCCCTCGTAGGACATTATTAGATTTATTATGACTTATTATTTTATCGGAACACGATTCGGAACGTCGAACGTCAAAGTCGCTCGACGCGTCGATGCTCGGTGTTCGCTCAAATGTTAGTTCTGACATGCATGTTCGCTCATTTTTATTTTTCAACTCATAAGTCATATAACAACAAAATCTTGGGCATGTTATAGACCTTATAGCGTTGTATTTTAAAAAAAAATCTAACCGCGAAAATGGATCACGAAAACCAATCAAAACATCGTACGAAAAGCATGTCAGGCAGCTACCAAGAAGCGCGGCGCCGCAAGCCTAGCGCGCGCACGTTGCTGCCCAGCGGTGCTGCCGCTGCTCAGTATTCTGCTTATCAAACTAGCTACTTCGCGAATTTCTTACGCGTTGCTCGTTAATTGGATTGATTCCATTTTTGGATATGTTATACATGGCATACCAAAGTATTTTTAAAAAATATAAACCACTAATTTCGGACCTCATAGGCTGCCTAAAACAGACCCCAAAAATATCCACTAGTAATAGTTTTTTTTATTTCGTTTTAGCTTTACCATCTATCGCTAAAATAGCCATAACTTTTTCGTTTCAAAACATGTTTGAGCAATTCTTGAGCCAACGCGAAGCTAACTTCCGGGGCTACAACTCTTATTCCAAAAATATTTTCCAAATTCTTAACAGAAAATTCCAAAAAATGTGTGCAAGGAGACTGCTCCGAATTTTTCGGACAGTTTTGACACGACTTGTTAAAAATGTCATAACTTCTTGCTCCGAAGTCGGAAGTAGTCCTTTCGAGAGTCTATGGAAAGCTTATTTAGTGTAATATCACATAACAAAAGACTAGAATTTTTTTGAATAATCTAGCTAATCCCGAATTTTTTATTTAGGGATAGCAACCTACTAACTTTCAAAATTTTCATTTTAACAACCAAAACTCGCCTCGCCTCGATTTTCTTATCGGGTTGTTTGCGATTTTTTCATAATTCTCAACTTTATATCACCGCACAACCAACCTAGCCACCAAGTCTCTAAATCTCATCGTTCTATTAATAATTCAAGCACAAAACTCAAATTAAATTAACTATACACAAATTAAAACTTACTAACAATACCCAACTCCATATTTCATATATATAAATCAAAACTTGATTTCTTATAATAGAACCTCATTAAAATTATCTCATAAGCAACTAAACTCCTGAAAATTCAAGTTTAACAATAAAAATTACATAATCAAACAACTTTGATTAAACTCAAAATTAAATAAGGAATTTATACCTTAAGCAATATTTCTCCATTTAATCCTATCTCCCAATTATCTTAATCCTTGATTCCAATTTAACTAAAGTTCCCTCAAGCACATAATTCTTCACTTTACCATTTTTGGAAGAATACAAAATTTTAAGAATTTGGGAGAGAAAGGTTTCGGTTAGGGAGAAGGAGGAAGGATGAGACTTCTACTAATTATTTTAGTCAACCAATCTTGGAGCCCAAGCTCAATTTTTGAGTAGCTAATACTCTTCTATTTCCTCATCTGGCTCACGGCAAGAAGGAAAAGGGAAAAGCTTGGAAAATAAGCTTTGAATAGTAAGTTGAGTAATTAATAATTTAGCCTATTTGCTTAACTAATTAAATCACCCAATTATGCTCTTAATTTCTTTATTAGACAATTAAATTATCCAATATTTAGTAACTAGATTTACATTTATTAAGTTACTAACTCACCCACATAAAATATTTACACCCTTTTGGAAGTATATAAAATATATACCACACTTTAGATATATATCAATTATATAAACCCATAATAAAACATAACATATCTTAACTACATATTTATTTTATAATTGCAAAATAAATATGCATCGCATAATTTCCAATGCAAATATAATTATTTGCATACCCATGATATTATAATATAATATCCTTATCTCATTAACATAAATTCAATTAAGAATTTATTTACTTTCTTAATATATTATGTAAATATAATATCCATCCTTTATTAAAACAATTTCACATAAAAATTTATTCTAATATTCTTTGGTAAAGTATATATAAATATTATATACTTAAACCACATTATTCTCTTCCTTATTCAAATTGTTCCCAACAACTTTATTCCCTCGCGTAATAAATACATATATCTAATATATATCTATTACCTTGCAAATAATTCATGTAACACACATGTACCCACATCACATATAGTAAATAAATAATAATTTATTCTCACACATTATAAATTATTTATATCAATTTATTTACATATATAATTACAATAATATTATCTCTTTATTAAAATAAATTAATGATAGAATTTATTTTAATATCCTTTATTTAAAGTATACCGTAATATTTGTATAGTTAAACTAATTATTTTCTTTTCCTTTCTCTAAATTATTTTCAACAATTTAACTGTAATAAATATAATAATGTATTCACTACATTAAAAACATACATACATTACACTTAATAATGTAATATATGATTTTTTTAATAAAATCGTGGTTATACATTAAGTATATTTAATACCACCAACTACCACATTAAAATAATTTAATATTATAAATTATTTTAAATTTTCCCATCTCATTTTCCTTAATAAATTACTCCCACAATTTATTTACACATAATAAATATATACTACTAATATATTTATTATACACAAAATCACATATTGCATAACACATATTCACTTATGCAATATAATATCACACAACATATTATTTAATAAGAATTTTATTTATTTAATTCTTATTTTAATAATTCTCAAAAATCTGGGTTCTTACATTCTTCCCCCTTATAAGGATTCCGTCCCCAAAATCACAATACCGAATCGTTCTTAATCGATTTAGATTTTATTCTTTCTCGTAACCTTATCGTTAAATCATTTCAACATACCATTAACCTAGGTTTTATATCACCTATCTTCTTTCTCTCCTTAATAAATTCTTATTCATAATTGTTTTTTAAACTCGATTATCTTACGAGTATTATTTATTTCTTAATGTCCTTTCTCTAAGATATTTTTGAACCATTACATTCTTCATATTCTTTTAAAAGTCCTATAATTCTCAGACCTACTTTTTCATTCTTTCACGTTTCTAATTTCACGTGACTATTCCTTATCAATTTTCATTATTCAAAATTTTTTATTTCTTCTAACTCTACCTTTTTCCTTTTTCAAGGATTCATAAACCATTGTCGTATTCTGCGACCTACTTCCTCTTAAGAAATTTCATTATTTCTATACCCAACCTCCAGAAAATAGAAATTCTCCACAATTGATCAACAATTGTGAAGCAATATGAATAATTCAATAAAACAAAATATTCGTTTAAAAAAAACTTTCTGTATCATAATAAAGTCCTAAAGACCATAAACTTGTTTCTGAAAATGTTTCAACAGACATTTATCTACAAATTGACATATCTTACGGACATATAGATGACCATCTTATTTATGCCCTGTGTCTCTTGTGGTGCAAGGCGAAATGCCCTGATTTGCGGACTTTGCGAACTTCCTAGTGAGCAATATTATCCCTTCTGACTTCACTAGAGCCCAGGAGAAGAAGTTTCTACACAATGTAAAATGGTATAGTTGGGATGAGCCGTATTTGTTTAAGCAGTGCGCTGATAGGTTGATCAGACGGTGCATTCCAAAAAGTGAGACGGACATCATACTTCATGATTGCCATTCATCAGTTTATGGTGGACTATGGGGGCGAGAAGACAGCTGCCAAGGTACTCCAGGCAGGCTTTTATTGGCCAACATTATTTAGAGATGCCTATAACTTCGTCCAAAAATGTGATCAGTGTCAGCGAGTGGGTAATATATGATAGTAGTGTGCATAGATGCCAATCATGTATGATGATAAAGCACATACTTTGTAAACAATCTTATTTATTTATTAATAAAATATTCATTTATTAAAGGCATTTAATTATCTACATGGTGCTGTTTTTATAATATGTAAATAACCCATAGTTTTAAGCAATTCTTTTAGAATCATGATGATGATCATGCTAATGAGATCTAAATTCTTAGAAAGCTCTAAACTAAAATAGTTCCCAATCGTGGGATTACTAAAAAGGGCATTAGTAAATTCGGATAGATTGATACATATGTTGCTTGCTTATTGGATGAGGATGATTGATCTCATGATCTTTTGTGTGGAGACACTAAAGCAATTTTGTAGGTGCTGATTAGAGAATAAGTTCACTGAACGTGACTCGCTATGGAATACCTAATGCAGTTTTACTCGCCTATCAATAGGAATTCCTAATGTGATAGTAGTACAAGTGATCCTTGGACTTGAGATCATCATAGTATCTTGTATGTAACAAATTATACTTTGACTTATTACTTAAGGCCTTTTAAGGCATATATAGGATATGCTTGGGTATAATGAGTTACATATGGAGATAATGAATGATCAATAAAGAATTTACCACCTCTAGTAAAAAAGGAGATATGTCATATGTGATTCGTTAAATGACAACTCAGGAATCCTTGGCCAAGGTGGAATGAAATTAAAAAAAGGTTTCTAATTTGCATTAATCGGAGTTGTGTATTTTCTAATCAAAATACATATTATTAAATAAAATAAGACTTGACAGTAAATCCATATCTTATATTTAATTGGGACATTGTATGGTGGAAGGATTGAATTGTACGGTAACTATTTACTCACAGGTTCTTTTATGAGTAATGTTGAAATCTATATTATCTGAAAAGTCGTTGATCGCTAGGGAGGCTTATCCCTATTGTAGAATAAATATTATTTATTTAAATAGATTATTAGTTTTATTTATTTATTTAAATAAGATTAGAATTGTTCTAATTGATTTATTCACAACTGGTTTAATATGGAGAACCTAAAGGGTTATTTAAGAAGGTAATGGCATAATCATAATAATGCATTAAGTATAATTAATTTAATCTATGATGATAGAATAAATTAAATTGCTTAATGTATATTATTTAATATTTTGGAAATATTAAATATAAATTAATAAGAGGAGACTTATTAATATTATTACAATTATTATTATTATAATTTCTAAATGAGTTTAGTAATTAATTTAATATTAGTACTCTTATTTATTCCTAATAAGATTAGGAAGCAAATTAATTAAATGAATTTAAATAATTATTCCCAATGTGGTGGGAAGCCTAAATTAATTAAAAGAGTTTAATTAATTAAATAAAATCCCATGTCTAATAAGATTAGAAGGGTTGACCAATATCTATATAAGAGGAGTCTTATAATAGATATCAGTTGATGCAATTACAATTGTTGGAGAGTACTCCTTTTATATAGAGGGTAGAAAACTAAGCCGAGCACCCTCCTTCTTGATAATTCATCTTCCTTGGTGGATCACCTCTAGAGGCCAAACACTTGGGTGGCTAATGTTGATCAAAGGAAGGAATCTAACCCGAAAATTCAAGGAGATCACAAAGAACAAGGAGTTGAACTCGTACTTGTGGAAGCTTCGTTCTACAAGGGTTTGATTCCATATCTTGCTGGCAGTGGATTACGTGTCCAAGTGGGTAGAAGTAGCAGCCTTACTAACTAATGATGCTAGGGTGGTATTGCGTTTTCTTCAGAAGAGTATATTCACACGCTTCGGGAACCCTAGGGCTTCCATAAGTGATGAGGGAACCCACTTCTGCAATCGTCAGTTTACTGCTCTATTGGCCAACTATGAGGTGAATCACCGTGTTGCTACAGCGTACCATCCCCAAACAAACGGCCAAGCCGAGGTGTCAGATCATGAGGTGAAACGGATATTAGAGAAAATTGTAAATCCCACGAGGAAGGATTGGTCCCTCAAGCTTAACAATGAAGTGTGGGCATATAGGACTACCTACAAGACACTACTGGGTATGTCACCGTATCAGCTAGTGTATAGGAAGGCCTGCCACCTTCCCATTGAACTTGAACAAAAGGCCTACTGGGTCATAAAGAAGATGAATTTTGACTTGAAGGCTGCAAAGGAGAAGAGGCTTCTCTAATTGAATGAGTTAGAAGAATTCAGACTGTAAGCCTATGAAAACTCCAAGCTGTATAAAGAGAAGGTAAAAAGGTGGCACGACCAAAAGATCATGGAAAGGAAATTCGAGTTGGGGCAAGCGGTGTTGTTGTATAACTCTCGCCTTAGACTCTTTCTTGGAAAGTGCAAATCGGGTTGGTCGGGCCCTTTCACAGTGAAAACTTTGTTTCCACATGGTGCAGTGGATATTTTCGACCAATACCCAGACAAGCCTTTTAAAGTGAATGGACAGAGGTTGAACCATTATTATGGCGGCGAAGTCAATTGAGAGAAGGTCGCCTCGATTCTTTTTACTACATGACCATGTTAGAGTCGAGCTAATGGACTGTAAACAAGCGCTCGATAGGAGGCACCCCATCATCTCTCCTCTCCCTTATATTTAATTCTGGTTACTTATCTCCATTTCCCCCCTGTTTAATTCTAAGCATTGTGAAAAGTTTGAAAATTGTTGAACAATTTTGGTTTTAGGAGCTGATTGCATATATTTTTTAAGTTAGGTGTTTATTGAATATATTTTTGGAGTTGTGAGCATATTGCATATACACTCATATAGTATTTTTTAGGATTCACATATATATGCATTGCACATATAGCATTTTTTAGGATTCAAACGTATATACATCTTACCTAGTTCAATTGTAAGTATGGGATCAGTTTACATATGATTTTTATGATACATATAGTATTGAATGTTGGTTTTCTGAAAATCATGACAATTTTGAAAGTTTTGCGAAGAATACATGTGCATATAGTATAGACAGATTCCAATATAGCATGATGCAGAGATACATAGTCCAATTTTGGGTTTTAGATTCTTTTATATCTCATTTATTTGCATTCATGCGTTTCAAGAAAAGAATGCTATTCAAATTGCTGCTTAATCTTCATTTCATGCTGCAAAAAATAAAATTTTTAGTTGGGATTAGGGCAGCGCGACCGCGCAATCATCAAGGCTAAATTTAGGGCGGGTGGGCCAATATGCAGATGTCCAGAGAGTTGACTGAAAACATGTGCGGCCGCGCCCCATTCACAGCTAAACTCGGCACGCCCGCGCCTGACCCCAGTAAACTGCCTGATTACAGTTTTAAAAATTCGTCTCCAGCCCTAACTCTATATCTATTTTGATCGACCCCTACTCTCAAATACACAAACACACACACACACACACTCTCTCTCTCTATCAGCATATAACCCCTCTCCTATACAAACTCTCCTTCTCACAAACCTATTCTCTACAAACCTAGCCCTAATCAAATACACAAACCACCTTCTCCTTCTCATACACAATCTCTCATTCTCTTCAATTCTATATATAAGCCACTACATCATATCCTTCTCCAATCTCTAGTTCACAACTTAGGGTGTGATTCAGAGCAAGTTCAGAGACTAGTTTGGGGTTGTTCATCGAATTCAGAAGTTAGGGTTTATTCAAATAAGTTTGTAGAGGTACAAGTTTGGGGTTGTTCTTCAACAATCATCATCTAGGGTATGCAAGACCAATTTTTTGCAGATTATAATGGGTCCAAAAAGAGCACGTTCTGCCACTTTGGATCGCCCACTTAGAGCAGCCAGGGCGAGGACATTGTGGACTTGACTAAGTTCATTAGCTTTGAGGCACAACTTGAATATTATCGAATTGCGGCCAAGTCATTTATAAAGGAGCAGTGGCTGAAACCGACGACGGAAGATGGCCAAATGCTTGCCATGATTAGAGAGATGGGTTGGCAAGGAGTTTGCACAACAACGCCGCCTGTCCCATTGGCCATTGTTGTGACGCCCCCAAAACCGGGTTCCTCTCTTTCCTCGGTTCCGGTGCAGTTACGATACTACTATCGTCAAACTATTACATCTTTTAATCATTAGTAAAAGAATACAACTTTGTTTATTACAATTTAGAAAATAAATTCTATTGATATCCAAGATCTCGTCTTTACATCATATTCGATGTTACTAAAATGCGGAATAATTTAAACTTTTCAATATCCTTTGAATAAATTCTTCTTATTGATTTCCAAATCTTGAATTGATTACATAACATTGAATCATACTATATTATGATTCGCTTTACACAAATTTTTGTATAAACGTTTACAACTCAACTTGATGTCCTCTATGTATTAGCTAGTACATCTTTTACCATGCAACAAGTATTAAACATTGTAAGCAACTATCAAGTACATTATCTAGAACCTAAACACGGTCCAGATAATAATCTAAGTAGTATTCTTCAATGCGATACTATCTATCTTTATCAATCAAGAAGCACAAAATCTTTATCGTAAGTCCTTAACCTGCAAAAGTGGTTATTTGCAAGAGTGAGCTGGACAGCTCAGCAATTCTAACAGTTTTCATGCATCACATTACATACAACATCATACTCAGTTCATGCATTTATAAACAATATATATTTACTACGCATGCTACTTTTCACATAACAAGTATATCATCAAAGATCAACTTTCAATCTCATTTATATCTCATATACAGTTCATATATAAATTCACATTATCACAGCATAATATAATTCAACTAACAGTTATTGAATTTATATATCAAATAGGAACTGGAAGACTTGCCTGATGCGTAGTTTAACAACTACGACTTAACTGCTTAAGAATCTCTGCACTTTGTGTAATCCTACACAGTTATATTAACCATAGAGATCACACTCATTAGTTATATGTATCCACACATTCTCAATGTAATAATAAAGGTTACATTGTCGTCTAACTTGGTTCTTAGAACCTTCGTTTTGCTTGCTCATAGTATTCTTAGAATAACTATGTACGTATAGGTATACCTTAACCATACATACGTACTATCATCTTTCATATTCCAATGCCCGCCTACAACTAATCTATTTACATATAGCTAGTGTAGCACATCATTAAAACATGTTTGCACAGTGCATATCACGTCTAACTAGCGGGGTGCACATACCAATCACGACTAGAGGCATATAAGTCCTATCATGCTTGTTCATAAAGTCCGAGTGCAAACAACTCAATGTTCAATCATCTTACTTTTCAACTTTCCAAGTTTTACCTTTCAAATCCTTGTCATGCTTAAGTTAGTCATGCAAGGCTACTATGTTCATCATGTATACATGTGAGGAGTCAAAATAATGTTAAGACGCATGCACACAAAGACCTTCCTCATATACGTATAACTAGCATCTTTTGTTGCTTTAAAACATGTCTAATTGATGCTTAACTAACATTTATAGTGTTTATCAAGGTGTGTGCACATACATGACATCTAAGTGATGTTAAAAGCACTAGCATGTATGCTCAAGAATGTTAGAATACTAGTACACTATGATCATTCAACTTAGTTTGCAAAAAGTCCAAGTTTTGCTTTTGAAATCATTTGAATCTTTCATTCATGTATGCTAGTGTAATCATAACACCTTAGACTAACTTTTCATGCCTAACCAACCATATAAACATGCTTGCAAAAATTAGAATATAGGTATGGTACATACATGCCAAGGTTTACTTTCAAAACTTATATTTTCGTGAGTAATTATTCACTAACAAGGTTCAACATGCTTATGTTACATTATCAAACATATGTACATAGGTCAACATGCCTTTCATGTATTTATAAGTCATACTTATATGCTTGCAGGGTCAGAATGTTAAAATAGATAACATGTCAAAATCCCTTTTTTTTTGAAACACTAAGTTCATTTTTAAGATTATAGGTCATTTCATAAATCGTACATACGAGCATAGTAACACATGTTTACATTAGGTCTAGGTATCTCATTACACATGTTAACCCAGTCATCAAGCTTGTTTAGAGTGATGACACACGATAGCACATAACAGATCTGCAACAGAAAATAAAACCCAGAAACTGGGCCTGGCGCAGCTGCGCAGCTCCCAGGTGTAAACCTGGAGCAGCTGCGCCTGTGTCCGGCCAGGCCAGAAACTGTTCTGCTTCTGCAGAAACCAGCCCAAACTCAGAATTTTCCTACGAAATTCATTCCAGATATATTCTAACACAATTCTAACATGCTTATTAGTTCATATAACATTAGAAAAGCATTCCACAATCCAATTACCATCTAATTTAACATAATCAATAACTTAAGGAATTCAAAAATTCACCAATTATCAAACTATGGACACTATAAAAGTTTTAACTTTTTGAATTGAAATTCTATGCTTGTTGACATCTCAAATTCTTAGTCTCCTTCTCCAATTAGTATACTCATTCTATATCTTATACTTGACAGAAAACTCAGCAACATCAAATGAGAAGGAGGGAGCTTTATTTATAGAAAACTCACTACACAGACAATAGCTTTGCCTCTTATTACAAACTAATGGAATGAAGGAGAGTCCATTGTGCAAGAAAGAGTTGGTGGTATCCATCATGATACCCATTCCCCATATCATCATTAGCTACAATTGCTGAGTTTGAGAGAAATAGGCATAGCTCCTAGTCATTCACGTGAAGGAGAAGTTGGGCACTCATTATGGGACAATGCTTCTAAATCTCAGCAAACATCAACTTGCAAATGTAATACAACACTTGGTTTATATATATACATTACATATACTTTCAAGTTGTACACATTCATTTCATATAACTTAAGGTATAAATTAATGTGTCACAATGTAGTCCCAATAATACTATCACATAGTAAATTTTAACTCACACATGTAAAATCCTTGTACAGTTCATCCCACCGAATATAATTCTTTCGGGTACCATCACAGTGTATTGTCTCCTTTATTATTAAATTTCATTAATTCAATAATTATTTACCATATATTCCTGATATATTATTTTATTGTATACTTAATATACACATTGTCACACCCACATTTCATGTAACTCACATAGTTTAATTAGTCTTGATACATGGTTCCTATATATAGTATAGTCACATAATTGTTGCACCACACTATATAATATAGTTGCACTACACTTCACACTTCATATAATATCTAGTTAGTTACTATACGCTATACATTTTATTCGCATGCTTGCATATAGAAGTAAATAATTTACGTATCTCATCAATTAATTAATAATATTATTAATTAATCCATTTCTCATTAATCAATGGAATTATAATTTCTACACTAATTGATTAACACTTTATATGATTTATTATCTTATTATATTTATAAATCATTTACTCTTTAATCAATATATTATCACATAATTACTTGATAATATTATATTATCCATAATAATAATATAATAGGATAATATACCTCATTCCTTAACAATACAATTTTCGATCATATTCATAATCAATCTCTTTATTATTATATTACCACTAGCCATAATAATAAAGTAGTATACTATTATAATAATAATTAACATAGATTAATTGTTTAATTAATAATTCCTCCATTCATGAATTAATTAATTCATCAACGAATCTATTATCGTGCCACACAAGGCATCTCCCACAAATATTTTTACTACTCACATAACCACATTATAACATTATTCAATATTAAATGTCCATTTTAAACATTTAATTTCTTTCCCCCAATCTCTGGAATACACCAATTTTTAATCATTTCTGTATTAGAGGTTACATATGATTTCATTGTACTACTTGGTACTTCATATCATTAATATGTATTCTTTTCATATGCCTTTAATAATGTCACACCTTGCCATAATGCTCTATTTCATTTCTACAGTAATAACCCACTTTTCCCAAACTGGCCACTGGCGCAGCTGCGCCAGTTTGTACTGCTGGGAGGGCGCAGCTGCGCCGGTCCCTGGCAGTGCCAAACTGGTTTAGCTCTAAGCCAGTTCCGACCTTTATCACCATACTAGTTTTACATGACATGAATTAACTTCCATATTGGTAATATTACTATTCAAGGAGTTTTATTCATTCCTTGTGTGGAATCATATAATTACTCATAATTAATCTTCCTCTTAATGAACTATTTCTCTTTTAATTCACTTAATGAATTTACTCATTCCACATTATATTATCTTAATTTAACGTTCTTGTGACTCAAGCATTTAAATGCTAAATTACCTCAATTAATTATACTTATAACAAGTATAACCTTTATGCTTATAATATATATTCTATTAATCATTATAAATAATAATATACGCGATAAAACAATAACTTAAGTTATTTAATATATTAAAATAACTTAGTTTCCTTTCATTAATTATACTCCCTTGAAAATACATTAGAAATTATGTATTTAGTCATAACATAAAATATTATGTTTTCTCCAAATAAGGATATTCATTATAAAAATAATAATTTACTTATTGTCTCAAGATATTATAATTAATATAATATCTATTAGAAATAACCACAGGTACGGCACATGTACATTATATATAGAAATAGGTAATAAGTTTATTTTCTATTATAATAAATTATTTTCATCAATTTATTTACATATAGCAAATATGTTTTAATATATTTACCATATTAATTAGTCATACAGAAACATATAAGGTAATATTATTATTCAAAAATAACATTTCCTCCTTTTATTAAAATAATTCAATATTAGAAATTATTTTAACATCCTTTATTAGAAATATATAATAATTAGTTCTCTTTCTTTTCTATAAATTGTTCCCAAAACAATTTCTTTAAATATTCATTTAAATATATAATGATTTCTGTTTCTCTTTAATAACGCATATGTATATAATTATTAATGTTATTCGTACATTAGACTTTCTCACATATTACCACTCTAAGTAATGTATATAAAAAGTATCAACTATAATTACATATTCAACACACATATTAATTCACTCATTTACTTAAGTAAATTAAATACTGTACTATATCATTATAGTTAATTAAGGTTCAATACTCTCATTATATTATTCCCTAATATAACTCCCAACTTAAATTAACTAATATTTATTCTTAGTAGTTAATTCCTTAACTAACTCATGCTTCACTATCCAAACCTATTCACGGATAGATTAAGTGCTATTAATAACCTATATTATAAACATACTAGTTATTAATACACATACACAAGAATATGGTGATTATACATTAAGGATATTTAATGTCACCAACTTACTATGATAATATAATTCTATAAATTATTTAATATCGATAGGAAATCTTATCCACTTCCTTTATCTCAATTGAATTGTCTCCAAAATAAACAACAAATATATATTAATAATATATTTATAAATTAGAAAAACACATATTACATAGTTCATATTACCCTATGTAATATAATACCACATACCTCATATCACATATATATACTCTTATTCGAACCCATCTCACAGTTTAAGAATTTTATTTATTAAATCCTTATTTAATAATATCTAAAAATTCGGGTTCTCACAAATGTTCGTGAATTCTATGCTAACGCCAAAGAGACACAGAGTGGCTTCTCTTTCGTTTGGTGCAGAAACGTCGATTATTGTCTATCGACGATCCGTGAGGTTTTAAGCGTGCCTTCAATCCCGGCTGACCAAGTAAATTGGGTCGAGGCAGAGCGTTTTGAAACTAACTTGGACTAGTTGCTCACTGATTTGTGTGTGCCAGGCACGAAGTGGAAGTATAGGCAGGGCACAAATGAGCCTACCAATTTCCCCGCCTCCGCTCTGAATAAATATGCCAAGGCATGGAATCTATTCTTGTGCTCCAATCTGATGCCATCCACTCACCAGCACAAAATTACGGCTGAGAGGGCCATTATTCTGTGGGGGATCATTACTGGGAAGAACATCACTGTCGGACATTTGCTCTATCAGAACATATTGCACTTCATGCGAGGTAGTACCACTGAGGAATTCCACACTCATCAGTAGTGGCTCATCTCTGTTCTGAGGTAGGCCTTGAGTGGTAAGACGAGCAGGTCCAAATGCCGAGGGGGGATATAAGTCACGCCCAATTAAGAAGTTTGAAGATTGGGCTGGTGGCACGGAACATCCGCAGGGCAAAGGATCCATCCTACTGACTACTCCACCAGTTCCACCACCGCAGCCAACAGTAGTAGCCAGCCCTTCCACCGCCAATACAGGGCCGTAGGATCGCCAGATGAGGCGATTGGAGAGGAGGATGGACGCTCTGCATGGCAACTTCACCGCTTTTGTAGATGGACTGACCTGAGCCCTGGGTGAAGCTTTCACACGCAGGGAACGTTTGTGGAGTGGCCTGTCTTTGGTTCTGCCATGCCGTATCCGCCGCCTGATTCACCACCCGAGGACGGTGGCCATGCCAATATTTAGGGGTATTTCCTTACCCTTTTCTTCCATTGAGGACAATGAAGATTTTAAGTTTGGGGGTATAGGGTGCAGTTAGTAGTATTTGCATATAGTTTATTGCATGTTTAAGTTACATAGTAGCTGCATTTTAGTATTTTGTTAGTTAAATTTTGCATGAATTTTTTTTCTGTTTTAGTTTTGTTTTGTGTAATTAGTATGTGTTTAGTTACATTGCATAGCATAGTCCCATGCTTTTAGCCTGTTGAATTCCAGTATGGCCGATGATGATATTGAAATATGATAGATTTTTGAACTCAGTGGATAGTTTAAGCTTAGTTATAACTTCATACACGATGTAGTCAATACCTGTTGCTTTGATGTTACCGAATAGCACGGTATTGTTATTATTTGCTTGTTGGTTAGATTAGAACATGCTTGTTTTCTGAGGGGGAAAATTTATTTTAATGATAGAATTGTGTAAGAAAATGAATAATGGCCTTAATGACACAGAAATGCAAGTTTAGGGGAAAACATTGGGTATGCATGCTAAAAAGAAAAAGAAAAAGAAAAGAAACAATTGAGAAAAGGGAAAAAATAGAATAAACACCTTGCCTAGCTAAGTCTTGTGGCCTTTGATACTCGAGCAAGTAAGCCCTAGGGGATTGTCTCTACACCCAGCGCCTTAAGGCCTTTATGGTTTGGGAGTAGTTGGTCGAAAGCTCGATAAATGGGTATCATTAAAAAGCCTAAGAGGGCTTAACATTGCACAGCCAGGTGTAACCACGGGAAAGTGCGAATATCACCCTCGTGTGTGAATAAAAGCATAATAAACCCTTTTGCTGAACCTTAGCTTGTATCAATGTGTTGGATTGGTCGTTGTTTCATATATATGAAAAATTCTTGACTTAAAACCACAATTTTCCTTCCTTAAAAGTATAACATGTGGAGTCTTCACCTTTATCAAGCTTATTTGTGATATAGCACAAACACACTACATCTTAGCAACATGTTGTGATTTCTGTATTGTATATTTTTATGACTTTAGCTTGAGTGGATACTTTGTTCATAGTTCTTGTTATTTCTCTGAGGCATATTTTATTGGAATTCAAAGCATGGCTAAAATTTTGGGATTCATTTTCATGTCAGTATAGTTGCATAGCATGCAGTTGGCATTTGAGTTTGTTGCTTGAGGGCAAGCAATAGTTCAAGTTTGGGGGTATTTGATAAGTACGTTTTATACCTACTTATTGGCTATCAACTAGCTAGGATTATGGCTTAATCTCAAGTATTTTAGTGTCTTTTGATATGTTTTATCTTTATTTTATAGGTTTTACTATGGAAACTCATTTGGCAAAAGAATGGCATGGAAATGGTGGGAAGGCAAGATGGAAAACTTTTGGTGAACCAAAGGTGGACTTGGCAATAGGAGACAGTTTATGGCTTGTACAAATGGCATCAATTCAGTAGGGAATGAAGGCAAAAGGAAGCAGAAAAGAACAGCAATGCACCAGAAAGCACCAGCAGAAAATATAGCACCTCGCGGTCGCGCCGGTTTGAAGAAGAAAAGACGCGCACCCGCGCCAGGATGCAGTTATTCCAGAATTCTAAAGAACCGCACGCCCGTGCCCCAAATGAACTACGGGGTCGCGCGACCACTCCAGTCAAGGTTGGAAATTTATTGACTTTTCATTTAATCATTTTTGCTAAGTGTGTATTCCATATATGGGTGTACTTTGCAAAGGATGAGATATTCAGTATTCAGTATTCATTATTCAATTTTAATTTCTATTTTTAGGGTTAGAGAGCTAGAGAGGGTTTGGGAGCTTCACTTCTTCTCTCTTCTAGTTCTAAGTAGATTTCCATTATAGGGTTTATAGTTGGATTGATTGTGATCTAAACTGAACATGGAAGCTTATTGTGGACAGAGGAATATCATACTTGCATTCTCATCATCTCTTTATCCCTTTGCTGAACATGGAAGCTTATTGTGTTTAATGGTGATATATTAATGATGTTATTTAAAATTGATGACATGATGTCAAGAGACGATGAGGTGATTACGAAGGTGTTAGCAGCTTCACCAATGCCATTAGCCAAGGTTCTAGCTCAGAGTGAGTCAGTTGAATAAGTTTTAAAAGATGAACCTGCGGTAAATCTAGCAAGCGATCATGACGAGTACCCAAAGATGGAACTGAATGAAGAGGAAGAAGTATATTCCAAAGAAACTAAGATGGAGCCAAAAACATAGATTGAAGATGGGAAAAAAGCAGAGTAGTAATCGAAGAAGGTCAAGCATCCATGGAAGTTCAAGATTTAAGGGATAATGTGTTTTTCTTGGAGGAAATGTGGAATGCAGAAAGATTATTAAATGACTAGTTGATAAAAGCATTAAGCGAGATAAAAGAAGAATGAAATGATCTGATGGCACAAATCGATAGTATGAGAGCTGAGGGCAATGCATCGTCTGAAGTTGTAAGTAAGAAGGAGAATGGAAATAATAATAAAAGGAAATGGAACAACAACAGTGACTTAGGGGACCAACAAGAGAATTCACCACCGAGGAAGAAGGCATGTATTGACTGCGAAAATAAGCATTTCGGGGAATGCATGAAGGGTAAGGTGTGTTATAATTATGGACAAGGAGGACATATATCACCAAATTATCCTAAGACAAAGAAAGGAGGATGTCTTTCATGTGCTAGAATGAGTCATAAGGGTAAAGAATTGTTCTAAGATGAAGGCATGTGAAGGAAGTGGATGGAAGAAAGATTAAGTGTGAGGAGTGGAATCTTTTGCAGTAAGGTAATATGTTAAGAATATAGTATCCTAGACGAAGAGTAGGTATATGTAAATATATATATCTATATGAGTATAATATTATCTTTTGTATGAAAATCATGATAACTTTTGTATGTCTCAACTTTTTGTATAAAGTTGTAGTAATGAATCCCGACTTTTGTCACAAAGGGATAGTAAATATTTGTAGCAGTATGCGCTATGTATTGAAAAGTACTGTGTACTATTTACATAACTATGAATATAAATGCAATGATATGATTATATGTTTGAATAAGTAAATAAATTTTGAGAATTAAAATATTAAGATGTTTATCTTATGAATTCGTAAATCCAGCAAGCTGAATTAGTTTAAGTTTAAAATTTTGTATTAAATTCTTATTATACTACTAATAAGATGTGGCATAAAGACAAAGGATTAATGTAAGTCTTTATTTCATCAGATAATGCCGCCAAGACGATAAAATCATAACCAAAGGGAGGAACGGTCCGTGAATAATGAAGGAGATCAAGCAGATCCAATGCAGAACTTTGTAGACATGCTAGCTCAAGCTATGAAGACTAGAGCACCAGCCGCAAGAAATCTACCAGCTAATCGATTTGAAAACTTTAAAGATTTTAAGGCTGTAAGACCGTCAGAATTCAAGGGAACCACTGACCCTATAGAAGCCCAGACATGGGTAAAGGAGATGGAGAAAGCTTTTGTTATTACTAGAATAGCGAAGGAGCAAAATACAGATTTTGCTACCTATTTGATGAAGGGTGAGGCAAATTACTGGTTGGAGACAAACTAGGCTAGAGCCGAAACAGCAGTAGTAACCTGGAAAAGGTTTAAGGAATTATTTTTTGAGAATTATTTCTCACCTAGTATGCAAGCAAGGATGGAGGTAAACTTCTTAGAGTTAAAGCAGGATAATATGTCAATTGCAGAATACGCCGCTAAATTCAACGAACTAACGAGATTTGCTCCGCATCAAGTGGACACTGAAGTAGGAAAGGCGCGAAGTTTTGAGAATGAATTGAAGCCATGGATATATAACAAGGTAGCAGTGTTGCAGATTAATACATTTTCAGCCTTGTCGGAAAAAACAATCATCGCCGAAGAAGGAAGTGAAGCTGTATCAAGATATCATCAGTAGAAGAAGAAAAAGATGAATGAAGGAGGAAGTAGTGGAGTAAGTAACACCAATAAGCATAAGTGGAAGGACAATACCCAATCTGGAGACAATTTAAGAGATAGTAGGAAGAGAGGCGAGCTGTGTGGGAATTGCGATAAAAATCATCAGGAGTATGTTTAAAGGGGAAAAGAGTGTGTTTCAATTGTGGACAAGAGGGACACATCTCTCCCAATTATCCAAGTCCAAAGAAGATACAAGGTTGTTTTTCGTGTGGATCGCTAGAGCACCAAATTCGTAGCTGTCTAAAGAAGAATGCAGAGAGAGGAAGCAACAATAGAGGAAATAGCAGTGGAACATTAGCGATCAAAGGACCTGCTCAGCCGGGAAGATCGACGACGCGCACGTTTAACATGACGGTTCAAGACGCAGTGGCTACAAAGGAAGTGGTGATAGGTAAAGAGTTCACCTAATAATATAACTGTGTATGATTTAGTTGATAAATATCACTACACGGTACTATTCCTTTATGGGTCCGAGTCACAAGTTGATTTATGAGTTATAGGTTCGTATCACATATATAGAAATAAAGGAATTAATTATACAACTTTTAAAAAAAATTGTTAGAACACGAGTATAACCATGAGGTTTTTGATAACTCTTAGAGGTTCCAAAGTAAAGTGAGAGAAAACACAAGTTTCTTAATATATTAAAGGAATACCATTATAAATATGATGTTGATACCTAAATACAACAGGTAAATATGTGCTATGCCAAGTCAAATGAGACTTGAAGTAATCTATAATTTTTCGCCCAGAATTGCTGTAGGAAAGATTACGAAGAAAGTAATCCAATAAAAAAAATTGATTGATTAATAAATAAGTGTCTAAGGATAGACATAATTTGAGTGATAAGTAATAGTGATTCCGGGGACGGAATCCTTATAAGGAGGGGAGAATGTAATGACCTAGCATTTCACATGATTATATGAGTAATTTTCATGATTAAATTTTTTTAGAAAGTACTTGAACCATATAAGTGTATATGTGAATTAAGCTAGAAAGTTAATTTATTAACTAGGTATACTTAATCATTTTAAAGGAAGTATAAGTTATGGTAGAAATTAACATAGCTTGAATGTTAGCCTTGATTATTAAATAAAAAAGATTTACAATCTTTATGTAATTAATTATTGATATGAATATGTTAGTGGTTATAACTTATTAATCCAATTAGGGCTATTTTGTTAATACACTAGTGGAATATATTATGATTTATGTGAATGATGTATGTAATTAAATAAATATACATTAGATAATGTGTATACATTTATTTCGTAAAGAGAATTAAGAATAAAGTTATGTAACCTAATATATATATTAGGTATGATAATTAAATAACCTAAGGGATTATAATATGAGAGAATGATAGTAATTAAAAATATATACTAATCCTAAGAGATTTATTTTATACATCTCAATTAATTAATTTTATAACCTAAGTAAAGTAAGTCTAATTTGATTATAAAATTAAAGATACATGAGTAAGGAATTAAATTACAAATGTGTGTAAGAAAACCCTAACTAAATGATTAGGAGAGGATAAAAATTAAAAAGTATAGAACTATATTGATTTGCAAGCCCAAATAATTAAAATTACTTGCCCAAAGAATTAAAAGAATGGCCCAACTTTTAACCTAAGTGGGATGAGACTTATTGGACATTAAATAAGCTAATTAGGCCTAAAGAAGAAAACAAAATGGGCCCAAGAAGGCCATCTTGGCCGAAATTGGAGAGGAAGAAATAAGTGGGGAGGAATGTAAAGATGAGGGTGCTTTAGTAGGTGAGCAACTTTGCAAGGTGTCAAGCATTGGTTTTGTTCTTATGTTTTCACCAAACTAACAAGCTAACCATGGAGTATAAGACACTCAATAATAATGAGTATGAGAGAGAGAGATATTGGGAGATGTATGTTAGATATATGTAATGCATATCTCTACATATTTACTAAAAACAAAAGTCTTTTAATTTTTCTCTTTCCTCTAATTTATATTAGCTAGCAAAGCAACTAAGAGAGAGAGAGAGAATAGAGAGAGTTCGGACAAGAGAGGGTAGGAGAGAGGGAGAGTTTTTCAATGTTTCATAGTTCCTAATCAAGGTTTAGGAAGAAGAAGAGAAAGGAAAAGTTAAGGTATAAACAAAATTCCTACTTATATAGTCTATTTTCCTTTTTATTTTGATTTGATTTTTGATAATATGAAATTATGATCTTGAGATTTAAAACCTTATATATATATGTTTATAAGTGTTTGATGTTTATATCTAACCCTTTTGAGGATCAAAAGTTAGATCTAAAGTATGAAATAGGAACTAGGTTTTTCAAAAGTAGAAAACCCTAATTTTTCTTAGTCTTGATTGTGTTTAATTTTGGGTTTGATGATTGTTTGATGAAATAGATTACGGATCATAGTAGATCCATGAGTATATAAGGTATTATTAGGTATTATGATGAGTTATGATGGTTATTTTATGAGAATATGGAAGTTTTCTTAAAAATCACTAAGGGTTGAAAATCAGATTTTTGTGAAAATAAACATAAAATTCAATCGACCATATCTCCTATTATATTTTGAATTTTTTAGTATGGTCAAGTCCTAGAGTTATATCTATGACTTTTCTAACATTTTCAAGTGGAATCACTAAAAAATGTGCTGTAAATTTTTGTGTGGACTTATTTTAGAAAAGGAGTCAAAAATAAAAAAATTGACAAAAAACAAGCTGCCAAAAATTGCCAAGGGCGGTTTCGGCAAATTAATTAATGAAATAAATTCCCATATTTTAGGATATGAAAATATTTGAGATAAATTAGCTCCTGTCCAAAAATGAGCTTAATCCGATTTAAATTGGCCGAGCTATGGTCATTTCAATATTTGGATTTTTTCAATAAAAATCGCAATAACCGGAGTTCTATAACTCCGATAGTCACGAAATTTAAACTGGAAGCTCACGTTAATACTTGTAAGGTCCCGCCAAGAGTTGGGAATTTTTGGAGTTTGTCATGATATAACTAATTTTTTAAGCTACGAACTAAAAACGAATTTTTGAAAAATACTAAAGTGAGTTGAAAATGTTCAAAAAATTTGTTTTGTGTATGGAATATATGTATATATGTTTGGCCAACAAATAGAAAAATAATAAATTGATTTGGTATTTTTGTGAAAAGGATATTTCAGCTTGCTGAATTGAACAATTCAGAATGCTGAAATAGAACTGAAAAGGTTAGGAAGGGAAGGTAGTTTGGTTTCAGCTTGCTGAAATGATATATCCAGTCTCCTGAATTCATAAATAGTTTACCAAGTTTTACTAAGAACTTATAAATGAACGAGTAAGTGTTAAGTCTAAGATAGTACAGTCGTACTCTTTAATGGTTGATGTATAGTATCTGAGCTAAATAATTCCTTCAGGGAACGGAGGTATATACAAATTAGCAACCAATCTAACTCGTTGTGAAAACAGTTTAGATGAGACGAAAACTAATTTTTTAGTTGTTTGTGAGAAACCACTCAGTGTATTATATTGAATCCTATTAAAGATTCGATGTGTGCTAAGTTTAGACTTGTGTATTCGTATAGAGTTATCTAATGATTGATTATATGATTACATGTTAGATAAATATTATAAGTGAGATATGTGATGCTAATTAAGAGATCGATCTTATTAATGATAGGTCTTATCAAATAAGTTAACTTAAATTGTGTAGCAGTAGTCAACAAATCAGGCAAGTTCCCTAACTCAAACTCGAGTTAATATTTTCACGCATGGTAGTGAATAATTATTGTTGATTATCCCACATCTAAGATTGTTATTGAATATTCGCATTTATTGCAAGTTTCATAACTCAACTTGAGCTAGTAATTTCAAAACATTATTAGTGAATAATTATTGATAGTTATTCACCTCTATAATGATTATTGTTATTCGCACATAGTGTAATTATTTCTTGTTCTATTATTAGCACTGTTTATAAGCCATGCCTCAGCTATTTGTTTTGGCTAGACTAATATTTGTTAAAACATGAAAGATTCTATTTATTATGAACTGATTTATTGGAAGATCTATGCCATTGATTTTGGCTAGATCAATATTGATATTATATGTTGAAATCATAGTTTTTTTTGAAAGCAATCCAAACCATATTGCTATGGTACGGACTCATGATGTAAGACTGAGATGAACAAACTTTATTATCGTAAAACGACTCAATGCGCTATTATTGAGTATTATGCATAATATAGGGTACAAAGGAGATGGCCGCTCCAAGTACTTGCAGAGGAGTATAGTTTAGTTTTTATAACTAACTTATATTCCTGAGGTAATTTAGTTTTAATAACTAATGATTCCTCTATTAGTTCATGATCCTTTTGTAATCACTCAGCATGAAATCTAGGAATACCCCACTTTATTCAATATTGTTGCAGTATTGTTAATTCTTCTTATTCACTTGAATATTATTGAATCTTTGAAAGAATTTTACTCTTTCATACTTGTTATGTTATACAACATGAAATTTAAGAAAGTCTTGTTATTAAAAATGAATTATTATTCAGCTACTTCAAAATCCTTTGATTATTGTTAAAGTTTTTTAGAAGCTAGCCTCTTCTATTCCTGAAAGATATCCTTTTTTGTATAATTTAACTTGCTGAGTAAACTCGTTGCTCACCCTTGCTTAAATCAAATATTTCAGCTAAGGCCGATGTAGTAGATGGTTCTAACAGGGACAAAGGCAATGGCAAGGCTCAGGAGTAGATATTATTGACTTTTAATGGTTATGTTACGTTATGTAAATTAATTATTGTAAACCTTCTTTAATAGCTAAAGGTATGTAAGTTATGTCAAGGTTAGTTAATCTGGGATATTGTTATAAGTTGTATTAAGTAATGTAATGAATGATGTATTTCATTAATGAATGGGTAGTTAGATGTGATATGTATGATGGATCGTGAGCATTAAACCCGAGGTTAGGGAACCCAGATTTGGGGGCGTCACAATATGCCCAACACCTAAAATACCTTACCCTTGTTATTTAATTAGGGTTTCTAGTTTACTTACATTGGACTTTAAATAATTACTCACATTGATTTAATAACATAACTCAATTAGACTTGTTTTTAATTAGATTAAGCTATTAAATAGGTTAAGATAATAAATTAAATCTCCTAGGATAGTCCACTAGTATTAAATACTTGGACTCTCCAATTAATATAGCACTTACATTATTTAATCCTCAACATATATAATTATGTTAAAAAGCTTTTCTTTTCAGTACCCTTATATATATATACTCTACATAAGTCACAAAATATTCACTTCATTGATAAATATATAATATTCTTACTTGCATTGTGACCTAGTATTACAGGTTATTACATAGTTGATGTGACAACCCGAATAAAATCGGATAGTCTTGTAAATTAACTTTAAAGAATATTAATTTTATTTAATAATATTCTTTAAAACTTAATTTACAAACTATTTGATTTTATTCGGCTTGTCACAGTTGAATACCAACAAGTATTTTGAGATCATAAAGCATTAAAATTGTAGAATTGAAGACTAGGAAGTATTCTAAGATCGTAAAGCATTCAGATCGTAGAGCATGAAGACCAATCTTGGAGTCAATCCTTCAGTGCAAGTCACACTACTATCTGATATATAACTCTGCGATTAAGCATAATTATACAGTTCATCTCTTCTGATAGGTTATAACAATATCGTACACTTAAGACTGAAGATCCCAAGGATGATCCTCCCAAAGGTTGTCGATAATGATAAGACACTCCTGAAGTTTTGTCTAACAATTATATCTACTAAAGAGAAAAACACGCAGCTACATCTGCACCTGACAGAGTACAATGAAAGAGACCTGAAGTGGTCCTAGCCGACAACATTTCAAAGTTAAACAATTAATTATCGACAAGTGTCCAAGTTAGAATGGAATAACGGTCAAATCACAAAGGGAAGATCCCAAGGTAAAGCTATAAAAGGCGAGCAACTTCAAATAATCCAAGTAACATAAAGTAAAAATTGATCAAGTCAAAGTGCTGCCTGTCTAAGCTCATAGTCTACTCATTCTACGATTAGAAATCTCATCTAATGCTAAGTCTTGTAATCAAGAAGCTTAACGTTAATTAGCAACGCCTCAAATCATTCAATTCATTTATAATTGTAATCTTAGTGATTAGTATAATCTAATTCTATGTTACTTGAGGAATTCTTAGTGAATCAGTTGTAAAATAGTTCTCTGTGAACTTTACTCCGAGTGATTACCCTTCCTTACTTGAATATCTCTACTCGAGAAGTAAAAGAGAGGACTACAAGATTTTTGTGCTCTGAACCTCTTAAAAATCTTTGTGCCATTTACTTTATTTCACTTACTTTCTATACTTTACATTTTATCCATGCGACTTGTCTACACTAAATTTAGAAATGTGATTTCTTATTAATCTTTGAAGGGGTTTTCAAAACATCATTCCGAGTTGCTTAATCACTAAATTAACTTGTTTAATTTAACATTTGTAATAATTCACTAAACCAAAAGTTTTAAAAGATCTATCCTCCCATTTAGATCTCTTTGTGCCTATTGGGAATAACAAGTGGTATCAGAGTATTAGTTCTCTTGAACTAGCTTAATCGCTTGAGTAAATCAATAACACTAAACAAAACCAGTTTTGAGATTGGTGGTGGAAACAAGCCACCTTTGTGCAATAAAGATAAAATTGCTTACTAGAAGGTTCGTATACATGCGTATATGGATGCTATCGACGTTAAAAAATTTAAGAAATACCGCGGGTCTGTTTATAACTCGGTTTTCCTCAAATCGATCTTCCTAAGTTATCTCTACCCTTATTTTTTTTATTGCAAAAAAGGTTTTGAAGGGTTTTTTTAAGAAAAATGCCAACATGTGTTTATGTCGACGATTTGATTTAAACAGAGTCGCCAGTTGGTAGTTTTGAAAATGGTTGTACCAACTCAACCGAATTTGATTTGAAAAGAGGCCCAATTACTGGACACTGTCGAAACTTGATCTTTTGAAATCGGAATTTTGAGTTCGGGGGCTTGGTTAAGTGTGGGGAAGGTGTTAGGCACTCCACGACTCCAGTGTAAACACGGTACCACAATCTTTTCAATATTTTCCTTAAAACTAGAATGCGTGAGTGAATGCTGTTTGGAAATTGGGCCTTCTGATTGATTGAAAGCTTTGACAGGCTTCGTTGAGCCTATATACGAAGGGCTTGATTTGATTTGCAAAAAAGCATTATTTAATTTGATTTGCAAAAGATTTTGAATTGAATTGACAGTGATGTTTTGAAAGCTGGTTTTATCAAACCCTTACGCTGACATAGGAATTGAAGCATATCGCTACTCTCAATTTTATCTTTATAGCCTTAAGGCTGCATGCAACTGGTGATTTGTCGGGCTGCGAGGCATCCTTGACCACAGAAATATAAAGTGTTGGTCTCCTCATGGGTATGAAAACCATCGGACGGACGCTAACACGACAATCTATGTTTTCACTAAGTTGAGACCTTAAATCCAGATAACTGTTTTAAGGTCTGTGCATGTACATTTTACAAAAAATTTGGCAGGGTACATCTGTAAATCGGAGTTTGTCCATCATGGGAATCTGATTCTAATCGTTTTGATCACAGATCCCACGATTCCTAGGCTCACATGTGAGTAGCCAATAAACCTGCACAGTTCAAATTTGTACAGAAACAGATAAATATCCCAAGATAGCCAGAACCAGGGATTCATTCAATAAATCCCAGTCCGCACGGCCGAAGCGTCTCGTTCCCACTAGATAGCTATCTAAGGGACGCGAGGTTGCTTTTGAAGCTGAAACTATAAAAATAACTAAATTTAAAGAAATCTTAGCCATTTTAGCTTCCAGATTCTGTCGGGACCTGTTTGAACAGTTGAAAGCTAGAATTGGCGAGATTTGGATAAATCTACTTCGCCAGCAGATATGTCAGTGCAAATTCATATACAAATGAATGTTAAATGCAGCAGTTGAATAAATTGAATAAAGCAATATATATAGTTATATATATACAAAAGCTATAAAAGGGCGATGGGATTTCACTCCCAAGCCCGGACTGGAATTAAAATATATATATACTTATAAAAATTGTAAGTAGCCATGAAATGATCCAGGCTGTGACAGAAATGATATATACATGTATATATATATATATATGAAAGCAGTAAAAAGGGCGATGTGTTTTCACGCCGGTACCCTTACTATAATTGAAATTGACAAAAAAGTAGTCACCAGTGACTAGGGAGAGCACCCAGTATGGGGAAGTGTACAAAAGCAGTAAAATGGCCACGAAATAGTCCAGGCCGACTGAAAATATATAAATATATATATTGACAGAAATATAGTCAACCAGGACTGATATGGGTACCAGTGATGGTGAATGTCACTTATATATGCGTAAATATATATAAAAGCGGTAAACTACCTCGGATTTGAAATTCGGGCTTGACAGAATTGAAATGCTAGTACATTTGCAATTAAATATATATAAAAGAGGGCCAAACCCGGACTAGGAAGATAACCCAGTCCGACGAAGTTGCCAGAATGTGCGTGCTAGTGCATTGAAGCTACTGGAGCTGACGGATCGTTAATCCAAGTTGTAAAAATGTTGAAAATGGAATTTATGTACAAAAATATATCACTTTTTGGCAAAAACCAACACGGAACTAAGTTCCGGGCATATTTAGACGATGAAACTTTGTGTGCAAGTGTAAAGCAGTGCAAAGTAGTAGTATTGACTTTTTGATCGTAAAAATAATTACAATGGACTGCAATGCGGGCTTTTTGCCGAATCGTAGGCTTTAAACGCCCAAATCTACCGGTGGTTTTTTGATATGTGGTAGTGTTTGGGTATATCTACGTGTTGGAGTGAAAATATTTAGGTTTGGAATAGGTGTAAAAGTCAGAAAATCAAACTGGCAGGGCTTCGCTGCGTTTCTGATTTTTCTTCAAATGAATGGGGGGCACATTTATTTATAGGCCAGGGAGCCTCCACTCTACCTTTGGAAGCCGCAGGTAGAGCTACGGCTCCCCTAGGTGGGGCCCACATTCCCGGTTTGGTCATCTCAAAGTATGTGCACTCCGAGCAATGCGATGTCCAGTCGGAACTTTCTAACTTTTGATCAGAGCGTTCATTTGAGGCGTGCGATACCTTTCCGCAAAGCTCTCGCCCAGAGTGTTGCAATAACATGGGAAAAAACATTTTCTGGGTCCAGGAAGATGGGTTCATAACCAGGTCTTCGATTCCCCACAGTTTATCCGTTGAGCTGTCTTGCGTAGTTACCACTCAGGATCGTCGTTAGGGTTCATTCTTACTTTGGCGGCATCGATTTGGCTTGAGTTTGACCAAGTCGGTTGAGAGTTAATGAAATGACCGTTGTACCCCTCTCAGGGCTTCCTGTAGTGTCGACATGGTCGTTGGTTGACTTCCGGGAGCTGATTCCAAGACTTGGATCCCAGTCGAGTCTTTTGACCTCAGGGTTATCTCTGAGGCTGACGTGGTCGCTCTAGGTTTTTCTCTATAGTTGTTGTGATGCTTCAGGTTGATGTCTGAAGTTGACCTGACATCTTGGGTTGAGACCGGGGATGACCTGCACTTCCCGGGTTGAGACCGGGGTTGAGTTTGACTTCCCAGGTTGCTGTCGGGGATGAACTGTGTTTCTCGGATTGAGACCGGAGATGGTTTGACATGTCCCGATAGTGAGGTCGGGGTTGATTGGTACCTCCCGGGTTAAGACCAGGGTTGATCTTGACTTCCCGGGTTGAGACCGGGGTTGATTAATACCTCCCGGGTTGAGACCGGGGTTGATTGATACCTCCTGGGTTGCTGCCAGGGTTGAATTAACTTCTCGGGTTGAGACCGGGGTTGATTTTGACCTCCTGGATTGAGACCGAGGTTGAGCTTGATGATCCAATTGACTGTCAGAACTTGATTTATGGTCTGATTGACTGTCGGAGCTTGATTGATGGTCTGATTGACTGTCGGAGCTTGATTGATGGTTCGATTGACTGTCAGAGCTTGATTGATGGTCCGATTGACTGTCGGAGCTTGATTGATGGTTTGATTGACTGTCGGAGCTTGATTGATGGTCCGATTGACTGTCAGAACTGGATTGATGGTTCAATTAACTTTCAGAACTTGATTAATTGTTTGATTTACTGTCGGAGCTTGATTGATTGTCTGATTGATTGTCGGAGCTTGATTGATGGTCCTATTGACTGTCGGAGCTTGATTGATGGTTCGATTGACTGTCGGAACTTTATTGATGGTTCAATTGACTATAGGAACTTGATTGATGGTCCGATTGACTGTCGAAGCTTGATTACCGATATTGGGAATCAAATTTAGGTTGAAGAACCGGTGTTGGTGGACGAATTTGGATTGATTGACGATTTTGCCCTCCTACCGGGTTGGAATTGGGGCAAGGAAAATTTTGAGTGTCTATAGATGCTATTGATTATGAGCTATTTAATGATGTGTTGAATGGGTCCTACGTCCCAACGAAGATAGCTCTTACCTCTAATGATCCATATAAAGTTGTTGTTAAGCAAAAAGTAGAGTGGACCAAGAACGAGAAGAACCTTGTAGCACTTGACAAAAGCGCTAAGAACATTATGTTCATAGCTTTTGAAGATGAATTGTTTGAGAATGTGGTAAACTGCAAAACTTTCCAAAAAGTATGGGAAACCATTCTTGTCATGCATGAAAATATAGAAGAAGTTCATGAAATTAAGTAATCCCTACTTACTCAACAATATAAAATATTTTCCTACATTCCTAGAGAAGACATTATCGCCACTTATGAAAGATTTAATATATTGTTCAACTCCCTCAGAGCATTTAAAAAGGGCTATCACAATAAGGATCTTAATATCAAGTTCACGAGAGCTCTACTAAGCATTGTGTTTTTGAAATCTACACAGGTTGCTGAACCATGTACTCAAAGTTCTACTATTTTTGCTAATCAGATTGTGATCCCTGAGAATAATAGATCATATATTGTTCTAGGATTTAAGAAATCGCAGGATAAAGCTAAAAATAACTTTAAGCCTTGAAGGATCGTAGAGTCAGCTTACACTAACCCTACGAACCAACCAGGCATGAAACGTAGAGTTAACTTTCACCCTACGAACTCTCAAAATTGTAGAACAGTATAGAAGTAGAGAGAGTTTGGGCCAAGAAGAAAGGTTAGAGGTTTTTATATTGCACACATGTCCTCGAAGAGAAGGAATCCATACACATTCATAAGCATGCATCATATTAAATGTTATACCTGTCATCATTATGGTCATATTGCTGCAATATGTGATTTCTATAATATCCTGTGTATAGGAATCCTAGAGTTAGGCAGGTCTGGGTTCCTAAGAGCACTAACCTTTCAGGATCCAACCAAATCTGGGTACCAAAATAAAATCTATGTTCTTTTGCAGGATAACAGCTCCACTAATTCAATTTGGTATCTAGATAGTAGATGCTTAAGGCATGTGACAGGGAACAAAGCTCTTCTATCAAATGTCATAGAGAAAGATGGTCCTGCTATTGTCTTCGGAGATAAAAATTCAGGGAAACAAAAAGAATATGACACAATAGGAAATGGTGCAATCTCCTTCAGCCAGGTAGCATTTGTTGAAGGCTTGAAGCGCAATCTCTTGAGCATCAACTAACTATGTGATAAAGGCAATAAGTGACCTTCCTCAACAATCAATGCCAAGGTAGAGATTTGGAGTCAAATTCAGTAAAGCTTATTGGAACTAGAGAAGGAAATGTATATGTTTTCTACCTATCAAAGCTGAGCGCAATAGAATCTACTTGGCCTCAGAAGATGTTAGCTGGTTATGGCACAAAAGGATGTCTCATTTGAATTTTGGGCATCTATCCAAGCTTATCTCTAAAGATCTAGTTTCAAGTTTACCCAAGCAAAAATTTGTCAAGGAAAAGCTTTACAAAATCTGTCAGCTAGGTAAGCAAACTAAAGTCTCATTCAAGAACAAGACAATCAACTCCAACAGTAAGCTATTGCAACTTCTTTATATAACTTATTTGGACCAATTCCTACTGTCAATCTTGGAGGAAAGAGATATAATGTAGTGGTAGTAGATGACTACACTAGATTCAATTGGGTCTTCTTTTGTTAATGAGGCGTTACAACGCATTTAGCAGAAAGTTGGGGGAAGCTTAGCGCTGCGGCGCCGACTAGAGAGTGTAAATAGGCGCTGCGGCGCCTTTCCTGCACCAGCCAAAAAAATATGAACTTTCATGCACCAGCAAAAGGTGTAGACCATTCCTGTACCAGCCAAACACAAGTATACCCAAAACTAAAAACTAACAACATAACCATAATTAAAATTTTAGCCAAAAATTTAACAAATGGATGCCATAAGCTTAATTAAGATGAATAGTACTATACCATTATACTAAGCGTATAGCATACTACTATTATGGAAGTATACTACTATATTAATATACTAAGGAATATATATTAGCTAGCATCAAAGATAAACAAAAAGGATATGGAAATGAATACTAAAATGGGGTTGCCTCCCCATTGAGTGCTTGATTGTAAAGTCGTCGTCTTGACTACCTCCGGCTCATCCGAGTCCACGAGGGTAATTGAGGTCTTTTGGCGTTCAATATCCTCACCTCATAGAGTGTGAGTCTTTGACCATTCACTTTGAAGGTTCATTTGGAATTTGGCTTTTCGACCTCAATGGCACCATGAGGGAAAACCTTAACAATTGTTAAAGGTCCCGACCACCTTAATTTCATTTTTATGGGGAAAAGCTTCAGTCTAGAAATTGAAAAGAAGCAAGGCCTGACCTGCTTTAAATTCTCACTCAATAATCTTCTTCTCATGCCATCTTTTGATGTTTTTCTTGTATAATTTGGCATTTTCATAAGATTGGAGCTGGAATTCGTCCATCTCGTTCATTTGAAGGATTCGCTTTTCACCGGTTGCTTTAAGTCAAAGTTGAGCTTTTTAATAGCCCAATAAGCCTCGAGCTCTACCGATAAATGGAAAGCCTTTCCATAAACTAGGCGATATATTGACATTCTAATTAGCATTTTATATGCTATTCGGGTGTGCCCACAGTGCAACATCCAACCTAGCTGACCAATCCTTCTTGATAGGATTCAGTCTTTTCCAAAATGCGCTGTTACCTCTCTATTGACACCTCTGCTTGGCTGCTAGTTTGGAGATGGTATGCCGTAGCAGTTTTATGGGTGACTCCATTTTAGCTAAAAGGGCTGCAAAGTATTTGTGTGCAGAAATGCGACTAGTCATCTCTAATGATTTCTCGCGGTGTTCTAAAGCGGTGAAAAATATCTTTTGAAGGAACTGAAAGACGACCCTTGCATCATTTGTCGGCAATGCATCTGCCTCAACCAATTTGGAGACATAATCCACCGCCACCAAAATGTAAAGATTGTTGAAAAAGACGGTGAGAATGGGCTTATAAAGTCAATGCCCCAAACGTCGAAGATTTTAACTTCCAATATATTGTTGAGGGGCATCTAGTGCCTTCTTGAAATATTGCCAGCACGTTGGACCTATCATATCTTTACACAAAAGCATATGCATCCTTGAACATGGTTGGCCAGTAAAAGCCAGATTAGAGCACCTTCACTGCTGTTCTGTAACGACCATGAATTTTAAACTCCTTATTCATTAAATATGTGATTTAATTTTAACGAGTTAGTTTTGTGAGTTTA